>CM060909.1:967916548-969191548 GCA_030737875.1 Allium sativum | reverse complement strand
TATTAACTTAACCCTAGTCATTCATCTTGTTATAACGGCTAAGTGTTCTAAGTTTACTTAACCCCACCTTCTAGTCTAGTTAACATGTTAAATTGGTTAAGTGTTCTAAATTTACTTAACCTCACCACTAGTCTAATTAACATGTTATAAGGGTTAAGTGTTCTAAATTTACTTAACCTCACCACTTGTCTAATTAACATGTTATAACGGTTAAGTGTTCTAAATTTACTTAACCTCACCCATCAGTTTAGTTAACATGTTGAATTGGTTAAGTGTTTCCTTAATTGACTTAACCCTACCAATCTTGACTTAGCTTTATTAAAGCACCAACCACTCACATTAGACAGGTATTGTTATGGTCACTGGATGTGCCGGTCGGTTACGGGCAGTTTTACACCACAACTTAGTTTAACCTTGGGTCCTTTTTGGGCTCAATGCACTAACCATCCACATTAGACATATATTGTTGTGGTCACTGGATGTGCCGGTCGGTTTCGGGCAGTTTTACACCACAACTCAGTCTAACCTCGGGTTAGGAATATTTGTCTTTTGCTAAATTTACATGTTTGTCATTTATGTCAAGTATACATGTAAATTTTCTTCAAATGTTTTCATGTCACATTATTTTAATTATGTTCATAACTTAAGTCATGTTCATAACCATTGGTATATAAATTATACAATTTCATGGCCTTAACCATTTACAAGGTTATGGGCCCACCTACATCATTAACATGTTATAATTTAATGTCCATCCCAACATTACCCCCGTTTATATGTTCGCATCAATCACATAAAGTAATTAGGCCCGCAAATTAGCTTAATTTATAAACAAGAGGTAAAAGAAGGTAACGTGCCTAATATAAATCCAACCAAACATATGTCATGTAATGTTGACATAGAACATCATTCATTTCAACTAACATGTCTTATGAACTTGCATACGAATTGGACTAAACAATCACACGCCTAAACATGTTAATATGTAGATCTAGGCATATGTAAACATAACTTGGTTTATAAAATAGCATATGTCATAATCATGACATGTACATTACCAAATCATGTATAAGTTTAACTTTAACATGTATATGTGAACTAGATCTAACAATAATGATCATATGAACTTGCATGAATCCACTTTATAAACATGCATATATATATATATATATATATATATATATATATATATATATTAACTTGGATCTAACATAAAACATGTAACTTGCATTAAATCATATGAACATATGTATAGATCTTGACTTGGATCTAATTAGCATGGATCTAAACACATAAAGTTGTAGATATAAACATGTAGGCATATGGATCTAACATAAAACATGTAACTTGCATCAAATCATATGAACATATGTATAGATCTTGACTTAGATCTAATTAGCATGAACCTAAACACATAAAGTTGTAGATCTAAACATGTAGGCATATGGATCTAACATAAAACATGTAACTTGCATTAAATCATATGAAAATATGTATAGATCTTGACTTCGATCTAATTAGCATGGATCTAAACACATAAAGTTGTAGATCTAAACATGTAGGCATATGGATCTAACATTATTTAGCCTAAAAACTTGCATGTAACATATCATGAAAAGATTATCAAACTTATATGCGGTATGATAGTTTCATTCCCCAAATCATAATAGGTTCATCATCAATTCCTATACAATAAGTCCAATAAACCACAATCATTCCAAGAAATACATGACAAAATTATCACAGGAAATGGACATAAATCAACATCATCATTATCATATAGTTTGGTACAATTCTATTTTTCATTTTATTACAAATCACGTCTTAAATTTGTTCACATCTAAAAGATAACTAAACTTACAATCAAAAGGAAAAACTTGATTTCAGGGATCTGTATTCTGAAACTGAATTGCTCGCCTTTGATGTAGATCATTGAATTCTCTTAGTTGAATTAGATTAGTTTTGATTTGATTTTGATGCAGCTTCTATCTTGCCTTTAAGTTGAAAGAGATGACGGCAATTCTAGGTTCACCATTGATGGCACGACGACTCTAGGAATACTTTTTTGTGGCTTAGGGTTTAGATTTAGGTTTCTTATATAGAAGTTTGATTTAATATAATCCATCAGATTAACCTAGAGAAAATCGTAGCCATTCAGACAAGATAGAATAGCCACATCAGCCCTAATGACTCAGCAAGGAGTCCATCAGAACCAATCAGATGTCACATCTGCCTTAGAGTGAATCGGCCCACGGGTTGACAGCCAAACACCCTGAATCAACCCGTAGTCGACCCCGCAGAGCTCGGATCGACCTCAAAAATGGGCCGGTTCGGTTATTCCCCCTCCCGATTCGCTGTTTTGAACTTTTTTGCATATTTATTTATTTAATTTATATATATATATATATTTCTCATATGCATACAAACTTCATGCCTTAATAACTTCTTCATAAGGTATCTGTTTTATGCAAACCAAATGTCTATCTTGACCAAAATTTTGAGATGAACGTAATAGCGCAACCCATTTCACTTAATTCTTCTTCTAAAAATTAAGTGTTCTTGAATTTTTAAATTTTAATATTCTCAGAAAATTCGGGGTGTTACACAATTTTAACCATTAAACTACAAAATGTTTGATTAAATCTTTTATCACTTCAAAATGTGAATACTATTTCATTACAGAAATCTAAACTCGTTATACCAATCAAATCTGGATTTTTATTCATAAATGCCATTTCAGGTTCACCTTTTGTTTCTCCAGTTATTTTATAAATTCATATCATATTCTGTATCATAAATTCCGTTTACAAACAAACTTCTTGTTAATTATAAACTCAGTTTATAACTTAATCTCGACTTCATATTTGATTATAAATTATTGGTTTCAAATCAAATATTAACTATCTGTCAAATTCTAATTTTATATTATATATATAATTTCTAAAAATATAAATTATTTTAAAACATTCGACATTGTCAAATTATAACTATAAATCCTTATGGATTTATTTCAATTCCACTTACATTTCGAACATCGACATATTCCCTTATTTTCATTTGAAACGATTCCCCAATTATCCCCTTCCTAAATTCCGTCTTATAATTTCAAATTTATTAAATAACAATTATTACTCTTTATTTCTAAATATCATTTATAAATCAAACTACATACTTTAATATAATTAAAACAAGTGATTATATTCTAGCCAATCAAAAATTCGATTTCTATTTTAAAATAGACTTTTCTATTTAGACCCCAATTTTTTTTCCAATGTATTCGAATATATTTTACGATATTAAAATACCAATTATTTCAAGGTCAGTGTCATTCAAACATCCCAAAATACACAATAATCAACCATAGATTATTCGACACATTATATAATGTAATATATGAAAAATAACAATATAATTGTTGAGGAATCTAGTTGGATTCCTCGAACCTGTTTTACTACATCCACAAATGTCAATCAACATAAATAAAACTAATTTCATATAAATATGAGATATTATAATAAATAAGATCAATATTTAACTGACGTTTTATATATATAACTGTATCCATAATTTCAACCAATTTATACATAAGTCATCCAAACAAATCATCACGCAACATTTAATCATCATATACCAATTCTAAAACATGTTTATAAAATTATAAAACTAGACAGAGTTTTTGAGTTTTCTCACCTTGGTCGTTAACCGTTAAATAACGATCAACGTCGGTTGATAAACCAGACGTTTTATTTTGCCTTAAATTATAATGATCTCCAAATCCCTTCAGACCAGTTTTAGGACATAGCCTATGATCCTATGATCCCAACGGATCATGTTTTGTTGAATTTTGATAATGTACGCATAATATATGATAATTTCGTGTTAATAAACTATATTTTTATTTAAACTTAAATAAATTCCCAATTAAAAACCCGACCCAACTGCCACTAGCCTATCAGCGTGAACATCCCTTTCTTCACTGTTGATTCAAAAAACCCACTATTGACAGTATATAAAATTTTGCCATTTCCATAACTCACATGTTTTTATTATTATTTTTCTCAAAAAGAAATTGGGCCTTACCTTTGTTTAAACCGGCCCACACTACCATTTAAACCCATGACCATTCTTTCCATCTCCAGAATTTAAACCCAGCAGTTGTCTTTTAATCCCATGCCTTATCACGTTTTGTTCTTACCGTTCACGTTCCATAGTTTTTTTCTTTTCTTCATGGGCCTCACTAATTAAATTAAATAATCGCCCTACCCACACCCACGTACGTTAGTACCTCGATCTGCAAATCCCTATAGTTTCTCCTTCCTATAATATTAAAAATTTACAATCGTGATCTGCTCCTCATTTTCACTCAAAAACCATGGCTATTTCAAAAGTTTACAACCTTCAAACTCCGTCCGCCCTTCACTGTTTCTACATCCAACTCCACCACTCAACTCCCCTTCTCAATCCCAACATCTCCATTAGTTCATGTCCTATCATGCGCACCTCTTCTTATTATTTTCGAATCCAAGCTGTTGCGCCATTTTCGATTCTTTGATCACCATTTTCGTTCTCCCTACACCACCGTTCTATGTGAAACCGCCATCATTCAGCTTGTGTTCCCGAGCTCATTACTGCCATCACCAACTTGAGAAGCTCGCCCCACCTCCCTATACCGCGTCGAACTGCATCTCAACAACCCATGACAACAAATCACATTGAACCACTCAAAAGAAAAACATCATAAACACTATTCCGTCTGCCAAACCCAACTACAATAACCATGGCTTCATTCGGTGACTCAAAATTTCGATCCACTGAACCCAGGTTGATGCTGTGCTGAAACCAAATTCAAGGAAACGAACTGCATCGCGTAAAATTGGAATGAACTTGGCGAGAATCTCCACCAAATTTCGAATATAAAATTATCAAAATTTTTAGAGGATTGTTTGATGGGTTAATTACTTCAAAATTTGGAATCATTTTGGTATATTGCGGTTGGTTTCAGGAAACAAATTAGAGGAAGTAAGCTCCTGTATTTAAAGAATTACAACCCTTGATGCACAAGGAATAGGGTAGGGATTTAGCATGTGCATCTGTACATGTTAGGTGATATGTGTACCTTATTTTATTTTTCCTTAGTATGTAAGAAATTGAAAAATTCGTATTACCTATGTGCGTTAGGGTGTTTGCCTGATAAAGAGTAGGTCGGTTTATGGAAAAAGTGTACTACGATTTGATTTTTATTTTTATTTAAAAATTTGCTTGGATACTTCAATGCGAAGTACTGTATGCTATGATGAATTTTTGGCTAATAGAGTTTAGGAAGGATAACTACTTTATTCTTAGGTAGGTGACTGTTTGCACACACTATATGGGCATCAGAATCAATATAAATGGTCTACGATTTTTTCATTAGGCATGCATATTTTAAATTATAACGTTTTGGGTACCCTGCTATATAAAATTCTGTTCATATCCGAACTGCTAACCAAAAAAATAAAATTTCAGCCATGTTGAGAAAGGCACCTCGATAATAAAACAATAATAAAATAGACAAGTTAATTATTCTATGCAATTCCAAAATTGCTTATATAGGGTGTAAAATACTTCAAACCAAAAAGTACCGTATTTTTTCAAAATAAAGATTATAGAAAAATTCTATAAATTAAAATGAAAAATACGCCTTGAAAATCTTATCCAAATTTAGAAACAATATTTTATTATACTAAATAAATCGTTATGGTTTATAAATGATTGCATAGCGATTATTTGTAAACTTGATTGGGACATAAATTACAATCTATAATATGAAATCTTAAATTTTCACTTCCACTAGAAAATATAGTTCAACAGATTCAAATATTTCTTGTTTCAAGGAAGTCCGACTTATAACGGATCCTGTACGTCCAGTTGAAGTTCAAAATGTTAAATTAAGAACTACCGCGATATTACTAGCTCAAATATAATTATATTAGAATTAATACGTTCAATCGTAGTTTAATTGATCAATTCGTTATTATAACTCAATTATAATCTCAATGAAATATTTATCCAGTTTACTTTATATTGCAACTAATTCAGCTATTTCCAACTATTTCAAAATTAAATTCTATTATTCCATTATTTATATTATTTAAATATTCAATTTTTTTGAATTCAAACTATTGAATTTATCAAACCAATTAAATTAATTAATTATTAAGTCACTAAAAAAATCTGGGATGTTACATTCCTTCCCCTTAAAAGAATTCTGTCCCCGAAATTACTATGGTAGGAAAAATGCTACAACTCTAATTAATTAGGTTAAAAATCATTTGTTATACTTCTTAATTTTAGTTTCAACTAAACCAAATAAATAAAATATTAATCTATTCTTATTAACAAAAATTTCCAAAAATTCTAAAATTTTCTAACATTCTAAATTTCCAAAAAATTCGTTAGCGTCTCCTTTGCACATCTCAATGGGTATAACCACAACCTGCCTCTCTAGGGTTCCTCTAATCCAAAAGAAAATCAAACAGCCAAGCGGGGCTCATAAATCTCATCCTCAATATAAAATATAAGCTTTTACCATTTTAGTCGGGCATTCAGCTCTATCACCTCCGTTTTCTATCAATTCAGCATATTCTCGTGCATTCTCAATTGATTTCTAATGAATTTATCTTCAAAACTAATCTTCACTTATATCCAAACCAAATTCCATTTCAAACTCCGATTTCAATCTTAATTTCAATTTCTTACTCACCAATCCAATTCCATTCTAGATTATCTCTAATCCAATCCAGTTTTATTTAACTTAGTTTACGTTAAATTCTAATGTATTTATTCACCTTTACCATTTATATCTATTTAACTTAAAAAGTTAAATTTACATTCAGAATCAAATTCTTCGGTTTTATTTCAAATCAGTTTGAAATCTTATAATAATAGCGATTCAAAACATTTGAATTCCTGAACAACTTATTTCCTTAAAACAATTCAAAACAAAATCTTTGGTAGTAATCTATCACTTGGAAACTCGAAAATGAACGCTAATGATGCGGCTATAATCATCAGAATTATTTTCCAGTGATCGAAGTGAATTCAATACTATATCATTTTGAAAACTTATTTTCAAACATTTCCATTTTGAAATTACTTCAAAACATTTAGAAAACATTTCTAAAATCACCCAGGCTCTTAAAATTTCCATATACAAAATTTATTTACAACCAATTTTCCAGTTCCCAGGGTTATAATCTCCATCCTGGTTTAAATTTAGATCTAATCCATATGATTATGTATATTACACTCATATGAATTCAAATTGATATAACAATTTCAATTATAATCTTATTCGATTATAATAACAATCAACACATCCAGCATACTATAATAATTCAAAAATAAATACTTTTTTTAAAATATTCTTTGGTTAAATTATTTCATTTACCCTTCTTTTAAAAGCACATTGTGTCGGTTTATCGTATTCGAGCGTTTAGAAACCCCTATCGACATTGTGGTGCCCCACCATCGACCAGAATTCATAAGCCACTCAACCAATAAATCTCCACGGTATAAAATCATTTTCAATCAATCTACAAATACGCTCTCTCGTATATATACATTCAAACTCAATCTAGGGTATTATTAACACTATCTCTATCGAATAACGCCATAGATCCAAGGTAATCACTTAACCTTCAGCTCTGATACCACTGTAATGACCCAAGGATTTTCGATCCTGAAAATTGAAACAAAACACAATGTTGTTTATACAAGTATCGGAAATACCGGACCATTAATAGAAAGAAGTTAGAGAGTGAGAAATAGAAAGAAAGCTAGAATAAAAGAAGAAGAAGAAGAAGAAAATAGAGTAGAATCAAAGTAAGCACGAATCTCACAGTGGAATGAATAAAATATATTATATAACATAACTTTTGAAATACAAATTTATAACTGTATATACATACCATTTCGGAGTACAACACTAACATCACCGTGGAAATAAACTCTATATTTATTTAACATTAAAGCCTTCTGCTCCAAGCTCCTTCAAGTATATCTGTAAAATCCTAACTACTTGACTGCCCGTACAAATTTGGGCACCCAAGAGTTTAGATTAAAACAAAACAAAATAAACTCTAGGTCAGTCATGGGACTGGTGTGAGTAAACTCTAACCAATTGGTTTAACTCTAACTAATTGGTTTAACATGACCAGCCCCTTACTTCGCTTGAGAGTACCAAATGTATTATCATCAACGGTTGGGATCAACATCCGTTCCAAAGCAACAGCAGCGATAAGATAAAGAAGCAAAAGGATTTTCTCTAGATCAGGTGACAATACACCCTACTTGGGTGCACCCACTTAAACATGCGACCTACCCGATTTTATACCATTTCCCGGTTGCGAGGCTTGAGGTTATGATTACTTACCTTTTACTGATAGCACAGTCACTTTGAATGCCACATTCTCATATCCGTTAATCACTAACTGATTTGCACAAAGATATTCTGGATATTATGTTACGAGAATAAATTCTCCGCCACAAGATGTATATTTGTACAGACCAACTTAAGTGATCATTGGAAATACCATGTCACACATTCATCCATACACGTTCGTGCTGGGACTGAACGAAACCGGAGGCACAATTTCCATTAATCCATCGTAGGAAATTTCTATCTAGGATTAACAGAAAAAGCCCTTGCACTTTGCTCTGTCTTCAATCGTCTTTAGTACATTTGATTCGCAGTGCTAATGCCCATACAGAGTGGTTTTCAGATAATAAATCTGATCCCGGTTCTTCGTAGTGACAATGGAAAAATGGCCAAAAACTTTGATACACGGTTATTGATTTATCAAAGTAAAACATCCATACAAACAAGATTTTATTTCCACATGGAAATTATATTGATCAACCATCAATTGACACTGAGCCCTTTTAATTTAATTTATCAATAATTGATTCACTTCCCAATTTCCTTTCAATATCTTTGCCCAAGTATTCCTCTAACTCGTTTAACCTCTCACGTTTTCTTGAAAAACGTATCCATATATTTTAAACTATTTATTTTCTATATTCCAGAAAATATTTCTTATTAACATCGAAAAACATTTCCTTATATCCCCAACTTTTAATTTTCTATGTTTAGAAAATAAACGTTATCCTTGGAAATATTTCCATTTCTTATATTCATGCATCACTATCCTTCCACATCCATCAGTCCATAACTGTAAATTAGTAAGAGAACAACTCCCTAAGTATTAACCTCGAAAGCCGAAACCAACATCAGATCGATACTCAGAAAGCCATTCAACATATCTAATCTCTAGTCAGTTTCGAATTTCCTCAACTCCATTCTTAATTTCTTTTCAAAATGTTGCTTACGTAACTCTCGGATTCAATTTACGAATCTACTTCCTTAACAGAAATTATTGATTATAATGATAACGTTATAATCCCTACTTCTGGAATATTTACTTCATAATACAACTTTTATTCATTTATTTAAAAAATATAATCAATAAATAAAATAATATTTAAATAAATCTTGATTAAAATCGGAAAGTAAATATTACTTTCCTGAATTCGATAAAAATCGAATTTCAACTTATAACTCCCTTCCAAATAATCTACACTCGATTAACGTTCCGAACGTCACAATAAATTCACTATTTCAAGTTAACTCCGTTTCTTAATTCACTTTTGAATTTATCATTTCCAAAACAAAACCAAATTCCCTTTTTAACCATTTAATCTGCAAAATGTTTGATTTTAAATCATTTTTCACTTAATGCGAATACAATTTCTTTACAGAAATTTGAACTCGTTATATCAATCAAATCTGGATTTTTATTCATATATCCCATTTCAGGTTCACCTTATATTTCTCGAGTTATTTTATAAATTCATATTCATATTCCGTATCATAAATTCTGCTTACAAACTAACTTCTTGTTAATTATACACCTAGTTTATAACTTAATCACGACTTCATATTTGATTATAAATTATTGGTTCCAAATCAAATATTAACTATCTGTCAGTTTCTAATTTTATATTATATATATAATTTCTATAAAAAAAATATTTTAAAAACATTCGACATCGTCGAATTATAACTATAAATCCTTATGTATTTTTTTCAATTCCACTTACATTTCAAACATCGACATAATTCCCTCGTTTTCGTTATTCCCTAATTTTCCCCTTCCTAAATTCATTCTTTTAATTCAAATTTATTAAATAATAATTATTCCATTTTATTTCTAATTATCGCTTATAAATCAAACTACTTATTTTAATATAATTAAAACAAGTGATTATATTCTAGCTAATCAAAATTCGATTTTATTTTAAAATAGACTTTTCTTTTTAAGACCGCAAATTCTTTTCTAGTATATTCGAATATATTTTACAATATTTAAATACCAATTATTTCAAGGTCAGTGTTATTCAAACATCCCAAAGCACACAATAATCAACCACAGATTATTCGTCACATCATATAATGC
Organism: Allium sativum; assembly: GCA_030737875.1. Lineage (NCBI taxonomy): Eukaryota > Viridiplantae > Streptophyta > Magnoliopsida > Asparagales > Amaryllidaceae > Allium > Allium sativum. Next base: position 969,181,052 of record CM060909.1, on the reverse strand, counting down.
AATATATGAAAAACAACAATATAACTATTGAGGATTACAGTTGGATTCCTCCAACCTGATTCCCTGCATCCATAGATGTTAATCAACAAAAATAATACTAATTTCATATAAATATGAGATATATAATAAACAAGATCAATATTTAACCAATGTTATATATATATAACTATATCTGTAATTTCAACCAATTCATATGCAATTCATCCAAACAAATCATCACACAACATTTAATCATCATATATAAATTCTAAAACATGTTTATAAAATTATACAACTCGATAGAGCTAGTGAGTTTACTCACCTTGGTCGTTAACCGTTAAATAACGATCAACGTCGGTTGATAAACCAAATGATTTATTTTGCCTTAAATTGTAATGATCTCCAAATCACTTCAGAACGGTTCCAGGACGTAGCCTATGTACCTATGATCCCAATGGATCCTTTTTTTTGAATTTCGATAATGTACACATAAGATATGATAAGTTCAAGTTGATACACTGTTTTATTTATATTTAAACTTGAATAAATTAAATACAGGCTTTACCAATTAAAAATCCATCCCAACTGCCACCAGCCTATCAGCGTGAACAACCCTTTCTTCCCCATTGATTAAAGAAACCAACTGTTCATAACATATAAAAAAATTCACCATTCCTATAACTCATGTATTTTTACTTTTATTTTTCTCAAAAAGAAATTTGGCCTTACCTTTGTTTAAACTGGCCCATACCAGCATTTAAACCCACGACTGTAACGATCCAGAATTTTTAACCAATTTAAACTTGGAATTTTTATTACTTAATTTGAATTTAAATTTGAATTTGATATAAATATATATGGTTAAGAGTATTTAATAATTTTGATAAGTTATATGATAGATTTTACTTGAATTATAAATGAGAATGATTATTAATTAGTTTGGATTTATTGATACTATTGGTCGTTCGATCGAATATGTCAAACCATAACACTAATTAGTAGCGTTAGAATTAAGTGTTGCCTTTAGTTTTCATAACATTTAAAAGAAAGTGCTACCAAAAGTTCTTTTTTCTTCTTAAGACAAGTATTAAGACACATGTCTTTATGCATGCTCCCTTTCATGCATGATTTCCACTTGCCCCCTTATGTGTCTTTACCTCCTTACTCCTCCTTTCCTATATAAGGAGGCTCTTTCTCCATTTTTACCATTCCATTTCCTCCTTTCCACCTTCTTCTTAAAGCTTATGGCCACGGTTTCACGTCATAAGTCTTCCTCTTTTCCACAACCACCTTGCCAAAGTTCATCATTCTTCTCCTCCTCTTATAATATAAAGAGAGATTAGTGTATATTATATTATATATATTTTGGTGAAGAAGACGTTGCGTTGAAATACTGTCCGACGGTTCTCTTAGCTAGGCTCGCCTACCGTGAAGATTTGGAAAGATGTTAGGTGAGAACTCTTTAACCACGGTTTATATATTTAATTAGTAGCTAGACTAATTTAAATATAGTGATGAATTATTATTGGTTAATGATGATTGATATTTGTTGTGATGGATGATGGATGCGAAGTTTAGAACACACACTATTAAGCGTTAGTGTTATAACGCTTGTGCACAATTATGATTTGTTGAATCATGTTGATGATGGTTGCTATGGATGTTTAAATGGTTGTTGATGTTGTTTTGCACACGCTATGACGCAACAATTACGGTATCACATTGGTGATCGACTAATATCCTTCATAATTAAAAGCAATATCATTATTGAAATTGAAGGTTAATAATTGGAAAAGACCATATGTATGAATTCATATATATTGTTAAAGTCCTTGAAATGAGTAAATAAATACCGGAACATTCTAGGATGATAGAGAGGATAGCGTCTAGGCTTGGGTTTGGAAATAAAGTTTCCTGCTCTCCTTGATAATCCCTAACTGATCCGATGAATGGGAAGGTTAATTTGAAGTTATTTGAATTTAGAAATGAATTGGAATTTATGAAAGTTGAATTTTAGATCCAAAATAATTTGGAAAGTAAATTTAAATGATTTTAAAAGGGTTATATAACCATATAATGGTTTTCTAAGATATTTTGAAGTATCGTAGAATAATGGTTATTATGGTCAAAATAGAGCTTGTCGCATAACGGAATTTACGTATTTTAGATACAAACTTTAAATGCTTATAACTTTTGCAACCTAAATCGGATTTCCATGAAACGAAAAATGTTTGATTTATATTAACAAGAGATTCTAAATGAGTGAAAGCAGATTTTAAATTCGAGTTATAATTTTCAAGTTATGTTTAAAACCATTTTGGAAAAGGTCGTTGTAAGAGAAGTTATCGACCATAACCATAAAACAGCCATTTTTTAATGTTTTTAAAAATATGGAAAAAATGGTAAAATCATTATAAATTATGTAAAAAATGTTTTGAATTGTAAAGTTTAAGTTTTGACTAAGAAAACCGATGTTTTGATCGAAGTAATTAAGATAACTGTTTTGTAACACTTTTTGAAACACTATTGTAATGCTTTCTTCGAAAACAATCTATTTTGATGTTTTTAACTCGCAAACTATTCTCCGAACTACAAGTAATCATTTTTAAATGATTTGTGGAATGTTTTCAAATGTTCAAAAGTATTAGAAATAATTTATATGGAAATTAAATTGATATTAATATGGGTTTTCAATTTTAAATAATTGGATATGGTTGGAGATCTATCTTTGGATGCTTGATATTAATCCGGTAGATGATGATTCTTACTATTTGAGGAATTTAAAAGGTAGTTCACTGTTATTCCGCTTATTATGTGAGTTGGATATCGAGATTGATATTAAGTATAAGTTGATGGTATTTCTATCCAGATCTAATGTCAAAAAGTTGAATAAATCTTTTAATTAAGATAAGAGTTTCCTAAGTTGACTGGGATAAGTTGGATTGAAATAATCTTCAGATATTTGATATGAAATTCTGTGGTGCAAATGTATACTATTTGAGGAATTTGGAAGATATTATTATATCGTTATTCCACTTATAGTATTCGTTGATTGTGAGAATTGATATCGAATATAAGTAGATACAATTTCTATGTAACATATGTTCAATATCAATTGATTTGAGTTTTGTCGTGAATCATATCTTCAATAATACCATTCTTGAAACCCAATGAGATTGAGTTATGGAAATTTATATCGTAATTTGAGGATTTAATCAGATCTTTGATTTGAGGAAATTAAAAGTGAGGAATTGGAAAGAAAGTATAATCTTTTAGTTAAGATTAAAGAATGAAATGTTAGAAAATCAATTTAATCAGAAACTAGGGTTGAAATGTGGGGTAAGGGTTTTCAAAGGAAACTGGATTTTTGATAATGAGTTATCAAACGGAAAATTAATTAAGGCTTTGGGGCTAGATTATCTTGGATTTAAGGGATGTGTTTTAAAGAAGAAGCGTTAAATATGGATTATGTTAAAGATAATTTGAGAATAAATTTAAAGAAGTTTAATTTAACGAAATCTAAAATGGAAGGAGATTTGGTAGAAATCCTGTGTGTTCCGTGATTGTGTTTTTAATTGCGCTTATTATTTGGAAAGACCGGGATCGGAATTATGTCTGAAAACCATTCCAAGTAATAATACGATGTTGCGGAGCAATTGAAGACATTGGAGGCGGCATTGAAGACCGGGACCCTTCATATCGTAAGGACGACTTGCTGAATGTCTCGAATGGCTGGCTCCCACTCACAGATGGATTTTATATATCAGCTAAGTGGCAAGAAGCTCGAACATATGTGAAGGAATTTCGGATTGTTGTTTTGTTCAGACCTAGAACGGATATGTATGGACTGTGTGTCTGACATTGTAATTGACTGCGTAGCACTGATCTTTATTAATATACATCTTCTTGGTGGCGGAGAATTTATTCTCTTTCTTAGCACCCTTCTCTAAGATGTATAAGCTCAGAGGTTATATATTGATAGAAATCGGTGATGCATAGTGAATGGACAATGTGGCATACTTTAGTTATGTGATGAGCTATGGATGATCAAAGCATGGCTTATTTGAGCGTAGCTTTGTGTATATCGTGACCTCGATGAACCTCACACCCCGGGTTGATGGTAAACTGGTGGTCAGATTTTTATGTTCGTTTCGTATGTTCGGTGCACCGGGATGTGATGATGAAAGGGTACTGCGAAGTCCCCAGTCTGGGATGCTATTTGCTGGGTACTCTGATTCATGTATGGTAGGTTAGTATAACGGAGTCCGAGTCTGGACGTTATCCGCGAGTACTGGGATGATGCGCGCAAGAAAGTTTGTGAGCCCACGAATGATCTTTCGTACCAGGAACCATCATGTTCGAAACCCAATCTCCATTACAAGACCGTACGATTTTGATTATATAGCCTGCTGGTTACTGGCAGGATTGTCAGTATAATGGGATGGGGCACTATGTTGGCTAGGATTAATACATTTATTTGCGAAAAGGTTTTTCACACTATATATAGTAGTAAAAGAGGATTTTCACGTATAAAGGCATTTTTGGTTATCATAAGGCAAAACTCGCCTATTTGCTGTGCGCTTGCATTGTGTGATGTGGAACGAGCTTATGATAGCTTCATTTTCTTCAAAAAGTCATTGTAGATTTCTATGCACTGGTATTCACATGGAGTAAACCCATTCTGCATTGGCGGCGTGGTTCGGTGAATTACCTAACTTTAAAATAAACCCTAAAGACAACTGTTTTGAGTTCTCACACCAGTCCCATGATTGACTTGGAGTTTATTGTTCCCACACCTAAACTCTGGGTGCCCATAATTTTTACACGGGCAGCTTAGTAGTTTGGTTTGCAGATTTAGCCTCGGAGTTAGTTGGAGCAGGATTCTGGTTTAACTGGAGCTATTATGTTTGGAGCATTCGCATTCTTCTGCTGATTTTAGTATCTTTTCCGCTGTGTAACCGATGTACTCTGATCTACCTCTTGTAACTCTGATGTAATATTATTTTAATGATAATGAAAAAGTTGTTTTTATTTTGTGCAAATGTGTAAGTGCCTTTAACAATCCGTCTTTGTGAACGGTTTAAGTTGGCTTAATTACCGGCAAAAACCGAGCAAAAAGCCAGGTCGTTACATAGTGGTATTAGAGCTTTGGTTTATACAAAGCAATGGGGTACAACACATTTGAACAAATGGAAAGACTCATTAGAGTTATATATCTCATTAGAGATAAGGTTAGTAATGCCCTAGAATGAGATTTTGGCGTATTATATTTGAGAAAGCATATTTGAAAATATGAAATGAGTTTGAAAAGTTTTAATTTAAGAAACAAACATATTTTGGAAATATATGGTTAATTATAACTTGGATACTTAATCAAATGATTAAGGTTAAGTTTACATTTTATGATTATAATTACACATAAATACTTCTTATGGCATGGTAATTAAGCCCCTTCCACTGATCAGGAAAACAATCCGAGTACAAATGCCTTTTGGATTTAATTTCACTATTGGGGATTTCGAAATATCGATAAACTTGGGTCAAATTTGTTAAGGTAACTAATTGATATGGTTAGAAATTAAAAATTATAATTTGAGTATTGTATTCGATGTTGAGGTTGGACTATCGGGTATAAGAAGATTTTGAATATACGCCTAGCTAACGTATATACGAAGTCTTAAGTGTACTAGATAGATATAGAATCACACTCTAGTCACTTGAAGATGATTATGTTGATGACTGCAGCATCATCAATATGTATTTTCGAGTTTCGAAAGTGGGATGACTATATGATTCCGATTAAAACATCAATATATACTTAAACCCATTTAGATCAGTATTTGAAATTGTTTGGTAAATTTGTATGAACTTAAATAGAAAAGTGAAAATTTGATTGGGTTGTAAGAATTATACCAGGTAAACTTGTTAGTAAGAAGTGGAGAGTAACCTGGACTTTTCAATAAAATTTCCATATAGGAACGAAGATGGAGTTTGGTTTATCAGGTACTGAATGGTGGATGACCCTAAAACAAGCAAGGAAAGCTCATAATCAAAAAGAAAAGGAAGAAAGCCTTAGATTGGGGAAATTCAAAGGTATATATTGTTATAGATGTAGTCAAGAAGGACATTTTGTTGTTTTATGCCCAGAAAGAATTCAAAAGAAAACCATTCGAGAAGACATAATTTGTTTCAAATGTAAGAAGAAAGGACATTTTATATGTAAGTGTCCTAAAACAAAGAAGAAACCCATGAACCTAACAAAAGAAATGAAGTGTTATCTATGTAGAAAAGAAGGGCATGTAGTCCAGGATTGTCAGTTAAAGAAGGGAGAAAGACCAGCTAAAGCAACACCACCCGCAGTCATAAGTGAAGAAGAAGGAACACAAGAATTATGTAATCAAAGCAAGCTCTTTGACCCCTAGGGAATTATCTCTGAAAAGTTGGATAAATGTATGTATATGATGTTAAATAAATAAATAAAACTTCTTTTATAAATCTTTTTAATATATTCTATCATCCAAACAGATTCTATTCTAATGAAAAAGTTATTGAATTTAATTAAGGGTATAGATAGGAAGATTGGAATTATCGACAATTTTGGACAAGTCGATAAGTTCTAAAGTATATTGTGGCAACAAAAGGAACTGTTTAAATGAGCATGAATACCTTGTAAATTAAGTTTCACAATTTGATTAAAGGATTTTTGGCAAGCGGGAATAGTAAGAAGAAATTACCTAAACTGAAACATGTAGACAAGCTGAGTTCGGAGATGACCAAGTTTTTCGTGTAACGAATAATAGTAAATTTTGGAAACTGAAAAGAAATAAGTTTCATAACCTTTGCATTTGAAAGATAAGACCTAAGAGCATAATTAATAAGTCTTAATTTTTTTGAACGCAGTAAATGTTTGAGTATAAGTAATTGGCCCAGTAAACGATGAATCGAATATAATAGGTAACTGGAGGTTATCATAGGAGGACATGTAGATATGGTTATCCGTTAATACATGTGAGAACATGGAGCTTTGGTATAAAAAAAATTAATCTTGAATTTGTCGAATAAGTAGTTACGATTCCCTTTCCTTTTCGAGGACGAAAAGTTTTAAGGGGGGTGAATGTAACGATCCAGAATTTTTAACCAATTTAAAATTGAAATTTTTATTACTTAATTTGAATTTGATATAAATATATATGGTTAAGAGTATTTAATAATTTTGATAAGTTATATGATAGATTTTACTTGAATTATAAATGAGAATGATTATTAATGAGTTTGGATTTATTGATACTATTTGTTGTTCGATCGGATTTGTCAAACCATAACACGAACTAGTAGCGTTAGAATTAAGTGTTGCCTTTAGTTTTCATAACATTTAAAAGAAAGTGCTACCAAAAGTTATCTTTTCTTCTTAAGACAAGTATTAAGACACATGTCTTTATGCATGCTCCCTTTCATGCAGGATTGTCACTTGCCCCCTTATGTGTCTTTACCTCCTTACTCCTCCTTTCCTATATAAGGAGGCTCTTTCTCCATTTTTACCATTCCATTTCCATTTCCTCCTTTCCACCTTCTTCTTAAAGCATATGGCCATGGTTTCCATGGCATAAGTCTTCCTCTTTTCCACCACCACCTTGCCAAAGTTTGTCATTCTTCTCCTCCTCTTATAATATAAAGAGAGATTAGTGTATATTATATTGTATATATTTTAGTGAAGAAGACGTTGCGCTAAAATATTGTCCGACGGTGCGCTTAGCTAGGCTTACCTATCGTGAAGATTTGGAAAGTTGTTAGGTGAGAACTCTTTAACCACAGTTTATATATTTAATTAGTAGCTAGACGAATTTAAATATAGTGATGAATTATTATTGGTTAATGATGATTGATATTTTTTGTGATGGATGCGAAGTTTAGAAAACACACTATTAAGCGTTAGTGTTATAACGCTTGTACACAATTATGATTTATTGAATCATGTTGATGATGGTTGTTATGGATGTTTAAATAGTTGTTGATGCTGTTTTGCACACACTATGACACAGCAATTATGGTATCACATTGGTGATCGACAAATCTCCTTCATAATTAAAAGCAATATCATTATTGAAATTGAAGGTTAATAATTGGAAAAGAACATATGTATGAATTCATATATATTGTTAAAGTCCTTGAAATGAATAAATAAATACTGGAACATTCTAGGATGACAGAGAGGATAGTGTCTAGGCTTAGGTTTGGAAATAAAGTTTCCTGCTCTCCCTGGCTATCCCTAACTGATCCGACGAATGAGAAGGTTAATTTGAAGTTATGTGAATTTAGAAATGAATTGGAATTTATGAAAGTTGAATTTTAGATCGAAAATAATTTGGAAAGTGGATTTAAATGATTTTAAAAGGGTTATATAAGGATATAATGGTTTTCTAAGATATTTTGAAGTATCATAGAATAATGGTTATTATGGTCAAAATAGAGCTTGTCGCATAACGGCAATTTACGTATTTTAGATGCAAACTTTAAATGCTTATAACTTTTGCAATCTAAATCGGATTTCCATGAAACGAAAAACATTTGATTTATATTAACAAGAGATTTTAAATGAGTGAAAGCAGATTTTAAATTCGAGTTATAATTTTCAAGTTATGTTTAAAACCATTTTGGAAAAGGTCGCTATAAGTGAAGTTATCGACCATAACCATAAACAGCCATTTTTTAACGTTTCTAAAATTATGGAAAAAATGGTAAAATCATTATAAATTATGTAAAAAATGTTTTGAATTGTAAAGTTTAAGTTTTGACTAAGAAAAGTGATGTTTTGATCGAAATAATTAAGATAATTGTTTTGTAACGCTTTTGAAAACACTATTGTAACGCTTTCCTCGAAAATAATTGATTTTGAAGTTTTTAACCCGCAAACTATTTTCCGAATTACAAGTTATCATTGTTAAATGATTTGTGGAATATTTTCAAAGGTTCAAAAGTATTGGAAATATTTTATATGGAATTTAAATTGATATTAATATGGGTTTTAAATTTTAAATAATTGGATATGGTTGGAGATAAATCTTCAGATGTTTGATATTAATCCGGTAGATGATGATTCTTACTATTTGAGGAATTTAAAAGGTAGTTCATCGTTATTCCGCTTGTAGTGTGAGTTGGATATCGAGATTAATATTAAGTATAAGTTAATGGTATTTCTATCCAGATGTAATGTCAAAGACTTGAATAAATCTTCTAATTAAGATATGAGTTTCCAAAGTTGACTAGGATAAGTTGGATTGAAATAATCTTTAGATATTTGATATGAAATTCTGTGGTGTAAATGTATACTATTTGAGGAATTTGGAAGATATTATTATATCGTTATTCCACTTATAGCATTCCTTGATTATGAGAATTGATATCGAATATAAGTAGATACAATTTCTGTGTAACTTATGTTCAATATCAATTGATTTGGGTTTTGTCGTGAATCATATCTTCAATAATATCATTCTTGAAACCCAATGAGATTGAGTTATGGAAATTCATATCATAATTTGAGGATTTAATCAGATCTTTGATTTAAGGAAATTAAAAGTGAGGAATTGGAAAGAAAGTATAATCTTTTAGTTAAGATTGAAGAATGGAATGTTGGAAAATCAATTCAATTGAAAACTAGGGTTGAAATATGGGGTAAGGATTATCAAAGGAAGCTGGATTTTTGATAACGAGTTATCAAACGGAAAATTAATTAAGGCTTTGGGGCTAGATTATCTTGGATTTAAGGGATGTGTTTTAAAGAAGAAGGATTAAATATGGATTTTGTTAAAGATAATTTGAGAATAGATTTAAAGAAGTTTAATTTAACTAAATCCAAAATGGAAGGAGAATTGGTAGAAAGCCTGTGTGTTCCGTGATTGTGTTTTTAATTGCGCTTATTATTTGGAAAGACCGAGATTGGAATTATGTCTGAAAACCACTCCAAGTAATAATACGACTTTGTGAATCAATTGAAGACATTGGAGGCAGCGTTGAAGACCGGGACCCTTCATATCGTACGGACGACTTGCTAAATGTCTCGAATGGCTGGCTCCATTACGCAGATGGATTTTATATATCCGCTAAGTGGCAAGAAGCCCGAACGTATGTGAAGGAAATCCGGATTGTTGTTTCGTTCAGACCTAGAACGGACATGTATGGATTGTGTGTATGACATTGTAATTGACTGCGTAGCACTGATCTTTCGCACCAGGAATGATCTTTCGTACCAAGAACCATCATGCTCGAAACTCAATCTCCACTACGAGCCCGTATGGTTTTGATTGTATAGCCTACTGGTTACCGGCAGTATTGTCAATATAATGGGATGGGGCATTATGCTGGCTAGGATTAATACATTAATTTGCGAAAAGGGTTTTCACACTATATATAGTAATAAAAGAGGATTTTCATGTATGAAGGCATTTTTTGTTATCATAAGGCAAAACTCGCCTATTTGGTGTGCGCTTGCATTGTGTGATGTGGAACGAGCTTATCATAGCTTCATTTTCTTCAAAAAGTCATTACGGATTTCTATGCACTTGTATTCACATGGAGTGAACCCGTTCCGCATTGGCGGCGTGGTCCGGTGATTTACCTAACTTTAAATAAACCCTAAAAACAACTGTTTTGAGTTCTCACACCAGTCCTATGACTGACCAGGAGCTTATTGTTCCCACACCTAAACTCTGAGTGCCCAAATTTTTTACATGGGCAGCCTAGTAGTTTGGTTCGCAGATTTAGCCTTGGAGTTAGTTGGAGTAGGATTCTGGTTTAACTGGAGCTATTATGTTTGGAGAATTCGCATTCTTCCACCGAGTTTATTATCTTTTCCGCTATGTAACCGATGTACTCTGATGTACCTCTTGTAACTCTGATGTAATATTATTTTAATGATAATGGAAAATTTGTTTTTATTTTGTGCAAATGTGTAAGTGCCCCTAACAATCCGTCTTTGTGAACGGTTTAAGTTGGTTTAATTACCGGCGAAAATCGAGCAAAAAGTCGGATCGTTACAACGACCATTCATTCCATCTCCAGAAATTAAACCCGCCAGCTCCCCTTTATTCACATGCCTTATCACGTTTTGTTTCCTAACCGTCTCACTCCATATTTTTTTTCTTTCCTTTATGGGCCTCAGCAATTAAATTAAATAATCTGCCACCCATACCCACGTACATAAGTAACCAGACCCACAAATCCCTGTTGTTTCTCCTTCCTCTAATATTACAAATTTACAACCGTGATTTTCTCCTCATTTTCAAGCAAGGACCATGGCTACTTCAAAACTTTGCAGCCTTCAAACTCCATCCGTCGTTCACTGTTTCTACACCCAACTCCACCACTCATGTAATGACACGCATTGGCAGAGGTATTACAATTAATTTATTTAATTATTTAAAAGGGTGATTAAAGGATTAAAAGATCGTTTAAATAAATAATGGTGAAGATGTAATTAAAATAATATATTTAAAATAATATATTTAATTCTGAAATAATCAGAATTGGTTGAAATGGCGCTATGGTGTGAACTGGATCATCTGTGATATTTAATTCAGCTTAGAATTCAATTTAAATAACGAATATATTATATAAATGAAGATTGAACTTATAAATTATATTATAATTAAAATCGAGCTCGAAATGGCGCTGCAGTTCGTAATTTGGCGATTTTAACTTCAACTGAATATACAGAATTCGTTTTAAATCAGATTTCTGTGAAATAAGAAACGTGTGGAGCTGGTGGAGTATATCTTTCTAGTGGAAGAGAAAAATCAGGATTTCGTCGTGTAGATTTTGAGATATGTCCAAATCAAATTTTAAAATAGTTGTTATAGAATCGTTTATCGACCGTAACGGTTTATTCGATATAACTAGAGATCGGGTTTGAATTTAGACAAGGTTCTTTTGGGAAATAGTGATAAAATGATTTTTAGAATTTTTCTGTAATTTTTAATTAATTTAATAACCGACTTTTTATTTGAAGTATTTTGCATCCTGAAATCAACATTTTTGAAGTTTCAAAATATGAGTCCACCTACCGATATTATTTTATTTTTGGGATCGTGAGACGGTGTTAATCACAACGACATCTTTATTTCAGTCTGTAGCACACATGCATGAATATAATTGTATATAGCGAAGTATGTGAAACTTTGTAACTTAATAAAATGAAAATACCACCATCCCTTATCCTTTCCTTTTCATTTGATCGAAATGAGCCACGATCCATTCATTTCACCAAACACAAAACTCTTGACATTCAAACCAAAACGTGGAGACAAATAATCCACAAAAGAAAATATCTAATTCCTTCTACTATAAATAAGCCACCAATTGTAACTTAACCCTAATTTCATTCTTAGTCAAACTACCGCCGACATACTTTTTCCTCAATTTTCCAACTTCGTGAACTCCTAAATTCATAAAAAAAGAAATAAAAATCAATAAACTTCCAAAGTGATATCGCTGAAATGGTCAAGCCATACTCTTCAATATAATATGCGAATTGCTGGGTTCGAACGCATTCTTGTACGCTGGCAATTCAAGTAGCGCAAGCTAGGGTTTACCCTAGTCAGAGATAGAAGCACGGATTGGTGAAACCAGGGTTAGATTTGCAGTTGTCGTTGCGGTTGGCTTCATCCGTGGATTTTTGGGGGATGTTCGAACCAAAGTTGTTCGATGTATTACTGGTAGCAACAGAGAAAAAGTGATTGACGGAAATTGAAGAAGGGGGTCGACCTCGAAGTTCTGGTGCTCCTATTGAAGTGGGGGAGTGGACGAAGTGTTTGGTGACGTCTTTTGTGTGAATTCCGATGGGATGTTAAGGCGGATGGAGGTCTGAAATAGTCGGTTGGGAGAAACAGTGGAGCGAGGTATTAAGGAGAGTGGAGGAGTGTTTAGCGTGGTCTAATATAAAGTTAAACAGGATTTTTGAAGAGGAAAATCAAAATGCGTTTACTGTTTTGGGTGAAAGTCCGAACTTCGAAATGACGAGGGTGAAGTCGCGTATGGCATTGGGGGTATGTAGAGAAAGAGTTTTGAGAGGAGAGTTTAATGAGATTTTTGTTGGAAATTTCTTTGAAGAGGAGAAGGTGGAGTTCCGATCTGAAATTGGAGAAAGCGTGCGTGTAATTACTGAAGGAGGAGCAGATTAAAGGAGAACGGGGAAGAAAGGTGTGGTCAGGGCTGTTAAAGAACGAAACAAGATCCGACAGGATCGTATGGACGGACACTACCCAATGGAACTGACTGGGAGTGGTGTGGAGCTCGTTTGAATTTATGGCGAAATAAATTGTTTGATTCAAATCAAATAACAGTTTATCATTCTTTAACGATGAACTACAAATGTGAGTAAATTTCACTAACTCTGAATAGTTTGTAGTTTCATGTTGTATTTTTAGAACTGTTAGATATTGGCTGATTGACTGTTTGATTGAACTGCTAGTCAGTTAGTTGAATTTCTATATTGATTTTGTTTAACAGAATATATCAGATGGAACTGAAAGTGGTGTTATCTATATTGTTTAACATCTGTGATGCAGGGAAATAGGTTGGAGGAACCCAACCGGGTTCCTCAACATTTATTTTACTGTTTTTCATATATTGTGATATATGATGTGATATATAATCTGTTGTCAATTATATGTGGTTGAACGATATTGATCATCGTGATTTGATATGTTGAATACCATAACATACCGAATGTTGATAAGGAAATATTTTCAAAAGTGATATATGAAAATAAAATATTTATAAATGGAATATTTATAAATAAGAAATATTTATAAATTGGAATATTTATAAATAGGAGATATTTAGAAAAAGGGAAAACGTTATAAAAAAAGGAAAACTGTTATAAGAGGGAAACCATTTTAAAGTGGAGAACCGTTACTAAAAGTAAATCTTTAAAAATGAATAAACGTTGTTAAAAGGGGAAATCTTTATAAAGCGAATAAAGGAGTTAAATCAAATATGGTATTCGAAAGTTAGTAATTCGAATAAAGTAAAAGGAGTTATCGAATATTAGTTATTCGAAGAAGAGTTAAATAGAGTTATCGAATATTAGTTATTCGAATAGAGTTAAATAGAATTAAAGGAATAAATCGAATATAGTTAATTCAAATGAAATTAAAGGAGTTAATCAAATTTGGTTTATTCGAATAGAGTTAAAGGAGTTATCGGCTAGAGTTAAATCAAATAGAGTTAATCCAATAGTGTTATTCCAAAGGAGTTAATCGAATAGAGTTAAATAGAATTAAAGGAATAAATCGAATATAGTTTATTCGAATGGAATTAAAGGAGTTAATCGAATTTGGTTTATTCGAATAGAGTTAAAGGAGTTATCGACTAGAGTTAAATCAAATAGAGTTAATCCAATAGTGTTAATCCAAAGGAGATAATCGAATAGAGTTAAGCGACAAGAGTTAATCAAATATAGTTATTCGAAAAAAAGGTTAAGTAAGGAAGTTAGTTAAAGAAATTTAAAGTGAACTTTGCCTATTCCAAGGTTAGAAATGTTGTTCAGTTAAGGTCTGAGAGGTAATTCTACCCCAACTTGATTGGCTTCGTTTTTAACTAAGGAATGGTTAAGGTTCGGCAGAAAAGGATGGTAAAGTGAATTTAGTAATTAAAGGAAATGGTTGAGTTGGCATAGCGATGTTTTATCTAAACATCTGCTTAATCCAAACGTAGGAGTTTTGGAAATGTTTCCAAACAAGAACCAGAAATGTTTTCTAACATAGAAAACAAGAAATGGAAATGTTTTCCAGTGTTAATAACGTATATTTTCTAAATATAGAAAATAGCAAATGTTGAATATAGGGAAACAGGAGATGTAAAATGAACTAAAGAGATTAATGTTAAATGATGTTTGTTCGATATGATTTCCAATTGGAAATAATATCGTTGTTTGCACACTTGTTTTTCTTTGATAGTTAAATCACAGACTATCAAAGTTTTGACCATTTTAACGTTGTTAATATGGAGAGACCGGTTGGATTATTATCCAAAGAACCACTCTGTATTGGCATAAGCGTTGCGAATCATATATGCCAAAGATAATTGAAGACGGAGTAAAGAAAGGGCTATTGTATAGGTCTTAGATAATAGTGCCCAAGATGGATATACTAAATAGTACCTTCGGTTCATCCTGTTCCTGGGTGACTTGTATGGATGGATGTCTGACAGAGTAATTCAAGACGATCACGTATATTGATTTCTCCAACCGTACCAAGAGTGGAAGCGGAGAAGGAAACTTATTTTAGCTAACACATAATGTACTGTTGAGGACGTCAATCGGAGATTTGATGGATTTGACGATGTGACATTCGAAGTGAATCTGGTGTGATGATAAAGCGTAGCTTCTAGCCTCATCAACCGGTAAATGACAGAAATCGGGCAGGCAGCATGGCTAAGTCGGTCGCTCCGAAGTAGGGTGTATAATCACCTGATCTAGAGTTTCATTTACTTCTAAAAATCTATTGTTGATGCTGTCCCATTCGGGAAACGGTTGCTGATCCCAACCGTTGGTGATATACATTCGATACGCTCAAGCGAAATGAGTGGTCGGTCATGTGTGGCCGGGTTGCAAGATGTCCTTGTTGAACCCAGTGTATTCCTTTCTAGAGGTACACTAGCGAAAGGTGGTTCCATACCTTGTCATAGTTGAAAATCCATTACCCAATACGTGCTTGCGGTTTTGATTGTATACTATATATGCAGAACGTGAGATGAAAGCGTTTCTGCTAGATGATTATTATATTGTGGTTGATAGACATTATTATAATATCAAAAGGTTTTTGATATAAAGATAAAATTTGGATTCTCATAAGGGAAAAACCCGTTCCGTTAAATGGCGTGGTCTTATGAGATATCGTTTACTTGTTCAAACTGTTTTAAACTGTTTTACTCGTACCAGTCCCATGACTGACCCGGAGTTTATTTTGTTTTTGTTTCCCTAAACTCTTGGGTGCCCAATTTTGTATGGACAGTCAAGTAGTCGGGATTTACAGATACTTGAAGAGCTGGAGCAGGAGGCTTCAGGATCATATAGCTATAGTTTATTTCCGCTGTGTTGTAAGTGTTGTACTTTGATAATGGTGTATATTCAAGTACAAATGTATATTTCAAGTTATGTTATATATTATATGTTATTCGTTCCGTTGTGAGATTCGTGTTACTCTGATGTTGTGTTGTTCTTCTTCTTCTATTCTAATTTTCTATCTTATCTTTCCTCACCCTTTGTTTTTCTTTCTATTAATTTCCTGATTTTCAGTTTAATTTGGGATTGGACTTGTGTTTTTGGTCAGCTCAAATTGGACTGGATTTTTGGGACATTACAGTTGGTATCAGAGCAGAAGGTTAATTGGTTAACTTGGCTCTGTGGCGTGACTCGGTGGAGACGGGGTTAGTAATACCCTAGATTGAGTTTGAGTGTATATATATACGAGTGAACGTATTTGTTATTCGATATAAAATAGTTTTATATGGTGGAGATTCATTAGTTGAGTTGTTTATGAGTTCTGGTCGATCAGTTTGATCCACTGTATCGGTAGGAGTAAATAAACACTCGAATACGATGGGTCGACACGGTATGTTTTGAAAAGAGGGTAAATAAAAATAATTTTACCCAAAGTATATTTTGATATATATTGGATATATTGGTTGTTATTATAATCAAATAAGATTATAAATTAAATGGTTATGAAAATAATCGATCAGAATTCATATAAGTGAAATATATGAAATCGAAATGGATTAAATCTGAATTTAAACTAGAATTGGAAATTTAAAATCCCAGAATTGGATAAGTGTTTGTAAATGGGTTTGGATTAAAAATAAGGAAAATTTAAGATCCTGGGAGATTTTAAATTGTTTTACAAGCAGTGTGAATTATATTTTGAAATGAATTTCAAAGTGGAAATGTTTAGAAATGGTTTTATAGTATTGAACTCACTTCGATCGCTGGAAAATAGATTCTGATGATGACAACTGCATCATCAGTATTCATTTTCGAGTTGTAAGTGACGAATTACTACCAAAGATACTGTTTTGAATTTGTTTTGGGAAAGACAAGTTATGTTGAATTTCAAAAAGGAAAATTTGATTTTTGAAAAGAGTAAACTGTTTAAAAACTCTCAGAGAAAGTCTGTTTGAATTAAAAACAAATTTAACAGAAATTTGTGAAAGCAAAATTGAATTAAAGTAAAGCCAGTAAAGTGGTAACTGAGATTGAATTAGAATGATATCAAGACAAATTGGATTGTGAGATTCAAATTTTGAAGTGTAATGTGATAATCAAGTTAAGAGTTGGGAATCGAGAAGAAACTCGAGTTGAAACGATATTTGGCTCGGATATAAGCGAATGGTTGTGTTGTGGATAAAAGCAGATTGGAATTTGATTGGGATGACCCTGGTATCCGCTGAATTTATAGCATATGGAAGTGATAGAGTTGATATGCCGATAAAAAGGAACAAGTTTATATTTCTATGGGATATAAGATTTATGAGATGAATTGGCAAGCCGCTTGGCTGTTTGATTTTCTTTTGGGATGGAGATGGCCCAGAGAGGCGAGTTGGAGTTTGACCGATTGACCAGTACAAAGGAGGTGCTGGCGAAATTTTCGAAAAGTTAAGGTGTTAGGAAATTTTCAGGATTTTTGAAATTTTTTGTTGATAAGAATTAATTAATAATTTAATTGAAATTAAATTTGGTTCAGTTGAAACTGAAATTAGGAAGTGAACAAATATGTTCTAACCAGTCGATAGGGTCGTTCTCTAACTTAGCAATTTCGAGGATGAAATTATTTTTAGTGGGAAAGATTGTAATGACCGGCATTGGCAAAGGTATTACAATTTATTTATTTAATTATTTAAACGGGTGATTAAAGGATTAAATGGTCGTTTAAATAAATAATGGTGAAGATGTAATTAAAATAATAAATTTAAAATAATATATTTAATTCTGAAATAATTAGAATTGGTTGAAATGGCGATATGGTGTGAACTGGATCATCTGTGATATTTAATTCAGCTTGGAATTCAATTTAAATAACGAATATATTATATAAACAAAGATTGAACTTATAAATTATATTATAATTAAAATCGAGCTCGAAATGACGCTGTAGTTCGTAATTTGGCGATTAGAACTTCAACTGAATATACATAATTCGTTTTAAATCGGATTTCTGTGAAACAAGAAATGTGTGGAGCTGGTGGAGTATATCTTTCTAGTGGAAGAGAAAAATCAGGATTTCGTCGTGTAGATTTTGAGATATGTCCAAATCAAATTTTAAAATAGTCGCTAAAGAATCGTTTATCGTCCGTAACGGTTTATTCGATATAACTAGAGATCGGGTTTGAATTTAGACAAAGTTCTTTTGGGAAATAGTGATAACATGATTTTTAGAATTTTTCTGTAATTTTTAATTAATTTAATAAACGACTTTTTATTTGAAGTATTTCGCACCCTGAAATCAACATTTTTGAAGTTTCAAAATACGAGTCCACCTACCGATATTATTTTATTTTTGGGATCGTGAGACGGTGTTAATCACAACGACATCTTTACTTCAGTCCGTAGCACACATGCATGAATATAATTGTATATAACGAAGTATGTGAACCTTTGTAACTTAATAAAATGAAAATACCTCCATCCCTTATCCTTTCCTTTTCATTTGATCGAAAGGAGCCACGATCCATTCATTTCAGCCACACAAAACTCTTGACATTCAAACCAAAACATGGAGACAAATAATCCACAAAAGAAAATATCTAATTCCTTCTACTATAAATAAGCCACCAATTGTAACTTAACCCTAATTCCATTCTCAGTCAGACAACCGCCGACATACTTTTTCCTCAATATTCCAACTTCGTGAACTCCTAAATTCATAAAAAAAGAAATAAAAATCAATAAAATTCCAAAGTAATATCGCTGAGATGGTCAAGCCATACTCTTCAATATAATATGCAAATCGCTGGGTTCGAACGCATTCTTGTACGCTGGCAATTCAAGTAAAGCAAGCTAGGGTTTACCCTAGTCGGAGATAGAAGCACGGATTGGTGAAACCAGGGTTAGATTTGCGGTTGGGGTTGCGGTTGGCTTCATCCGTGGATTTTTAGGGGATGTTCGAACCAAAGTTGTTCGATGTTTTACTGGTAGCAACGGCGAAAAAGTGATCGACGGAAATCGAAGAAGGGGGTCGACCTCGAAGTTCTAATGCTCCGATTGAAGTGGGGCAGTAGACGAAGTGTATGGTGATGTCTTTTGTGTGATTTCCGATGGGATGTTAAGGCAGATGGAGGTCTGAAATAGTCGGTTGGGAGAAACAGTGGAGCGAGGTATTAAGGGGAGTGGAGGAGTGTTTAGTGTGGTCTAATATAAAGTTAAACAGGAGTTTTGAAGAGGAAAATCAAAATGCGTTTACTGTTTTGGGTGAAAGTCCGGACTTCGAAATGACGAGGGTGAAGTCGCGTATGGCATTGGGGGTATGTAGAGAAAGAGTTTTGAGAGGGGAGTTTAATGAGATTTTTGTTGGAAATTTCTTTGAAGACGAGAAGGTGCAGTTACGATCTGAAATTGGAGAAAGGGTGTGTGTAATTACTGAAGGAGGAGCGGATTAAAGGAGAACGGGGAAGAAAGGTGCGGTCAGGGCTGTTAAAGAACGAAACAAGATCCGACAGGATCGTATGGACGGACACTACCCAATGGAACTGACTGGGAGTGGAGCTCGTTTGAATTTATGGAGAAATAAATTGTTTGATTCAAATCAAATAACAGTTTATCGTTCTTTAACGATGAACTGCAAATGTGATTAAATCTCACTAACTCTAAACAGTTTATAGTTCATGTTGTATTTCTAGAACTGTTAGATATTGGCTGATTGACTGTTTGATTGAACTGCTAGTCAGTTAGTTGAATTTCTATATTGATTCTGTTTAACAGAATATATCATATGGAACTGAAATTGATGTTATCTATATTGTTTAACATCTGTGATGCAGGGAAATAGGTTGGAGGAACCCAACTGGGTTCCTCAACATTTATTTTACTGTTTTTCATATATTGTGATATATGATGTGATATATAATCTGTTGTCAATTATATGTGGTTGAACGATACTGATCATTGTGATTTGATATGTTGAATGCCATAACATACCGAATGTTGATAAGGAAATATTTTCAAAAGTGATATTTGAAAATAAAATATTTATAAATGGAATATTTATAAATAAGAAATATTTATAAATTGGAATATTTATAAATAGGAGATATTTAGAAAAAGGGAAAACGTTATAAAAAAGGAAAACTGTTATAAGAGGAAAACCATTTTAAAGTGGAGAACCGTTACTAAAAGTAAATCTTTAAAAATGAATAAACGTTGTTAAAAGGGAAAATCTTTACAAAGCGAATAAAGGAGTTAAATCGAATATTGTATTCGAAAGTTAGTAATTCGAATAAAGTAAAAGGAGTTATCGAATATTAGTTATTCGAAGAAGAGTTAAATAGAGTTATCGAATATTAGTTATTCGAATAGAGTTAAATAGAATTAAAGGAATAAATCGAATATAGTTTATTCGAATGGAATTAAAGGAGTTAATCGAATTTGGTTTATTCGAATAGAGTTAAAGGAGTTATCGGCTAGAGTTAAATCAAATAGAGTTAATCAAATAGTGTTAATCCAAAGGAGTTAATCGAATAGAGTTAAATAGAATTAAAGGAATAAATCGAATATAGTTTAGTCGAATGGAATTAAAGGAGTTAATCGAATTTGATTTATTCGAATAGAGTTAAAGGAGTTATCGACTAGAGTTAAATCAAATAGAGTTAATCCAATAGTGTTAATCCAAAGGAGTTAATCGAATAGAGTAAAGTGACAAGAGTTAATCGAATATAGTTATTCGAAAAAAAGGTTAAGTAAGGAAGTTAGTTAAAGAAATTTAAAGTGAACTTTGCCTATTTCAAGGATAGAAATGTTGTACAGTTAAGGTCTGAGAGGTAATTCTACCCCAACTTGATTGGCTTCGTTTTTAACTAAGGAATGGTTAAGGTTCGGCAGAAAAGGATGGTAAAGTGAATTTAGTAATTAAAGGAAATGGTTTAGTTGGCATAGCGATGTTTTATCTAAACATCTTCTTAATCCAAACGTAGGAGTTTTGAAAATGTTTCCAAATAAGAACCAGAAATGTTTTCTAACATAGAAAACAAGAAATGGAAATGTTTTCCAGTGTTAATAACGTATATTTTCTAAATATAGAAAATAGCAAATGTTGAATATAGGGAAACAGGAGATGTAAAATGAACTAAAGAGATTAATGTTAAATGATGTTTGTTCGATATAATTTCCAACTGGAAATAATATCTTTGTTTGCACACTTGTTTTTCTTTGATAGTTAAATCACAGATTATCAAAGTTTTGACCATTTTAACGTTGTTAATATGGAGAGACCAGTTGGATTATTATCCAAAGAACCACTCTGTATTGGCATAAGCGTTGCGAATCATATATGCCGAAGATAATTGAAGACGGAGTAAAGAAAGGGTTATTGTATAAGTCTTAGATAACAGTGCCTAAAATGGATATACTGAATAGTACCTTCGGTCCATCCTGTTCCTGGGTGACTTGTATGGATGGATGTCTGACAGAGTAATTCCAGACGATCACGTATATTGATTTCTCCAACCGTACGAAGAGTGGAAGCGGAGAAGGAAACTTCTTTTAGCTAACACATAATGTACTGTTGAGGACGTCAATCGGTGATTTGATGGATTTGACGATGTGACATTCGAAGTGAATCTGGTGTGGTGATAAAGCGTAGCTTCTAGCCTCATCAACAGGTAAATGACAGAAATCGGGCAGGGAGCATGGCTAAGTCGGTCGCTCCGAAGTAGGGTGTATAATCACCTGATCTAGAGTTTCATTTACTTCTAAAAATCTATTGTTGATGTTGTCCCATTCGGGAAACGGTTGCTGATCCCAACCGTTGGTGATATACATTCGATACGCTTAAGCGAAATGAGTGGTCGGTCATGTGTGGCCGGGTTGCAAGATGTTTTATTCATTCGATGTTGAACCCAGTGTATTCCTTTCTAGAGGTACACTAGTGAAAGGTGGTTCCATACCTTGTCATAGTTGGAAATCCATTACCCAATACGTGCTTGCGGTTTTGATTGTATACTATATATGCAGAACGTGAGATGAAAGCCTTTCTCCTAGATGATTATTATATTGTGTTTGATAGACATTATTATAATATCAAAAGGTTTTTGATATAAAGATAAAATTTGGATTCTCATAAGGGAAAAACCCGTTCCGTTATACGGCATGGTCTTATGAGATATCGTTTACTTGTTCAAACTGTTTTAAACTGTTTTACTCATACCAGTCCCATGACTGACCCGGAGTTTATTTTATTTTTGTTTCCCTAAACTCTTGGGTGCCCAATTTTGTACGGGTAGTCAAGTAGTCGGGATTTACAGTTACTTGAAGAGCTGGAGCAGGAGGCTTCGGGATCATATAGCTATAGTTTATTTCCGCTGTGTTGTAAGTGATGTACTTTGATAATGGTGTATATTCAAGTACTAATGTATATTTCAAGTTATGTTATATATATTATATGTTATTCGTTCCGCTGTGAGATTCGTGTTACTCTGATGTTGTGTTGTTCTTCTTCTTCTATTCTAATTTTCTATCTTATCTTTCCTAACCCTCTGTTTTTCTTTCTATTAATTTCCTGATTTTCTGTTTAATTTGGGGTTGGACTTGTGTTTTTGGTCAGCTCAGATTGGATCGGATTTTCGGGACATTACAATTGGTATTAGAGCAGAAGGTTAATTGATTAACTTGGCTCTGTGGCGTGACTCGGTAGGGATGGGGTTAGTAATACCCTAGATTGAGTTTGAGTGTATATATACGAGTGAACGTATTTGTTATTCGATATAAAATAATTTCATATGGTGGAGATTCATTGGTTGAGTTATTTATGAGTTCTGGTCGATCAGTTTGATCCACTGTATCGGTAGGAGTAAATGAACACTCGAATACGATGGGTCAACACGGTATGTTTTATAAAGAGGGTAAATAAAAATAATTTTACCCAAAGTATATTTTGATATATATTGGATATATTGGTTGTTATTATAATCAAGTAAGATTATAAATTAAATGGTTATGAAAATAATCGATCAGAATTCATATAAGTGAAATATATGAAATCGAAATGGATTAAATCTGAATTTAAATCAGAATTGGAAATTTAAAATCCCAGAATTGGATAAGTGTTTGTAAATGGATTTGGATTAAAAATAAGGAAAATTTAAGATCCTGGGAGATTTTAAATTGATATACAAGCAGTGTGAATTATATTTTGAAATGAAATTCAAAGTGGAAATGTTTAGAAATGGTTTTATAGCATTGAACTCACTTCGATCGCTGGAAAATAGATTCTGATGATGACAGCTGCATCATCAGTATTCATTTTCGAGTTGTAAGTGACGAATTACTACCAGAGATACTGTTTTGAATTTGTTTTGGGAAAGACAAGTTATGTTGAATTTCAAAAAGGAAAATTTGATTTTTGAAAAGAGTAAACTGTTTAAAAACTCTCAGAGAAAGACTGTTTGAATTAAAAACAAATTTAACAGAAATTTGTGAAAGAAAAATTGAATTAAAGTAAAGCCAATAAAGTGGTAACTGAGATTGAATTAGAATGATATCAAGACAAATTGGATTGTGAGATTCAAATTTTGAAGTGTAATGTGATAATCAAGTTAAGAGTTGGGAATCGAGAAGAAACTCGAGTTGAAATGATATTTAGCTCGGATATAAGCAAATGGTTGTGTTGTGAATAAAAGCAGATTGGAATTTGATTGGGATGACCCTGGTATCCGCTGAATTGATAGCATATGGAAGTGATAGAGTTGATATGCTGACAAAAAGGTACAAGTTTATATTTCTATGGGATATAAGATTTATGAGTCGAATTGGCAAGCCGCTTGGCTATTTGATTTTCTTTTGGGATGGAGATGGCCCAGAGAGGCGAGTTGGAGTTTGACCGATTGACCAGTACAAAGGAGGTGCTGGCGAAATTTTCGGAAAGTTAAGGTGTTAGGAAATTTTCGGGATTTTTGAAAATTTTCGTTGATAAGAATTAATTAATAATTTAATTGAAATTAAATTTGGTTCAGTTGAAACCGAAATTAGGAAGTGAACAAATATGTTCTAACCAGTCGATATGGTCGTTGTCTAACTTAGCAATTTCTAGGACGAAATTATTTTAAGTGGGAAAGATTGTAATAACCCGCATTGGCAGAGGTGTTACAATCAATTTATTTAATTATTTAAAAGGGTGATTAAAGGATTAAATGGCCGTTTAAATAAATAATGGTGAAGATGTAATTAAAATAATATATTTAATTCTGAAATAATCAGAATTGGTTGAAATGGCGCTATGGTGTGAACTGGATCATCTGTGATATTTAATTCAGCTTGGAATTCAATTTAAATAACGAATATATTATATAAACGAAGATTGAACTTATAAATTATATTATAATTAAAATCGAGCTCGAAATGACGCTGTAGTTCGTAATTTGGCGATTTGAACTTCAACTGAATATACAGAATTTGTTTTAAATCGGATTTGTGTGAAACAAGAAACGTGTGGAGCTGGTGGAGTATATCTTTCTAGTGGAAGAGAAAAATCAGGATTTCGTCGTGTAGATTTTGAGATATGTCCAAATCAAATTTTAAAATAGTCGTTATAGAATCGTTTATCGACCGTAACGGTTTATTCGATATAACTAGAGATCGGGTTTGAATTTAGACAAGGTTCTTTTGGAAAATAGTGATAAAATGATTTTTAGAATTTTTCTGTAATTTTTAATTAATTTAATAAATGACTTTTTATTTGAAGTATTTCGCACCCTGAAATCAACATTATTGAAGTTTCAAAATATGAGTCCACCTACCGATATTATTTTATTTTTGGGATCGTGAGACGGTGTTAATCACAACGACATCTTTATTTCAGTCCGTAGCACACATGCATGAATATAATTGTATATAGCGAAGTATGTGAACCTTTGTAACTTAATAAAATGAAAATGCCTCCATCCCTTTTCCTTTACTTTTCATTTGATCGAAAGGAGCCACGATCCATTCATTTCAGCCACACAAAACTCTTGACATTCAAACCAAATCATGGAGACAAATAATCCACAAAAGAAAATATCTAATTCCTTCTACTATAAATAAGCCACCAATTGTAACTTAACCCTAATTTCATTCTCAGTCAAACTACCGCCGACATACTTTTTCCTCAATATTCCAACTTCGTGAACTCCTAAATTCATAAAAAAAAAGAAATAAAAATCAATAAACTTCCAAAGTGATATCGCTGAAATGGTCAATCCATACTCTTCAATATAATATGTGAATCGCTGGGTTCGAACGCATTCTTGTACGCTGGCAATTCAAGTAGCGCAAGCTAGGGTTTATCCTAGTCAGCGATAGAAGCACGGATTGGTGAAACCAGGGTTAGATTTGCGGTTGTGGTTGCGGTTGGCTTCATCCGTGGATCTTTGGGTGATGTTTGAACCAAAGTTGTTCGATGTTTTACTGGTAGCAACAGAGAAAAAGTGATCGATGGTAATCGAAGAAGGGGGTCGACCTCGAAGTTCTGGTGCTCCGATTGAAGTGGGGGAGTGGACGAAGTGTTTGGTGACGTCTTTTGTGTGAATTCCGATGGGATGTTGAGGCGGATAGAGGTCTGAAATAGTCGGTTGGGAGAAACAGTGGAGCGAGGTATTAAGGAGAGTGGAGGAATGTTTAGCGTGGTCTAATATAAAGTTAAACAGGATTTTTGAAGAGGAAAATAAAAATTCATTTACTGTTTTGGGTGAAAGTACGAACTTCGAAATGACGAGGGTGAAGTCGTGTATGGCATTGGGGGTATTTAGAGAAAGAGTTTTGAGAGGAGAGTTTAATGAGATTTTTGTTGGAAATTTCTTTGAAGAGGAGAAGGTGCAGTTCCGATCTGAAATTGGAGAAAGGGTGCGTGTAATTACTGAAGGAGGATCGGAAGGATAAGGGGAAGAAAGGTGCGGTCAGGGCTGTTAAAGAATGAAACAAGATCCGACAGGATCGTATGGACGGACACTACCCAATGGAACTAACTGGGAGTGAAGTGGAGCTCGTTTGAATTTATGGCGAAATAAATTGTTTGATTCAAATCAAATAACAGTTTATTGTTCTTTAACGATGAACTGCAAATGTGAGTAAATCTCACTAACTCTGAATAGTTTACAGTTTCATGTTGTATTTTTAGAATTGTTAGATATTGGCCGATTGACTGTGTGTTGATTGTTTGATTGAACTGCTAGTCAGTTAGTTGAATTTCTATATTGATTATGTTTAACAGAATATATCATATGGAACTGAAAGTGATGTTATCTATATTGTTTAACATCTGTGATGCAGGGAAATAGGTTGGAGGAACCCAACTGGGTTCCTCAACATTTATTTTACTGTTTTTCATATATTGTGATATATTATGTGATATATAATCTGTTGTCAATTATATGTGGTTGAACGATACTGATCATCGTGATTTGATATGTTGAATACCATAACATACCGAATGTTGATAAGGAAATATTTTCAAAAGTGATATTTGAAAATAAAATATTTATAAATGGAATATTTATAAATAAGAAATATTTATAAATTGGAATATTTGTAAATAGGAGATATTTAGAAAAAGGGAAAACGTTATAAAAAAGGAAAACTGTTATAAGAGGGAAACCATTTTAAAGTGGAGAACCGTTACTAAAAGTAAATCTTTAAAAATGAATAAACGTTGTTAAAAGGGGAAATCTTTATAAAGCGAATAAAGGAGTTAAATCGAATATGGTATTCGAAAGTTAGTCATTCGAATAAAGTAAAAGGAGTTATCGAATATTAGTTATTCGTAGAAGAATTAAATAGAGTTATCGAATATTAGTTATTCGAATAGAGTTAAATAGAATTAAAGGAATAAATCAAATATAGTTTATTCGAACGGAATTAAAGGAGTTATTCGAATTTGGTTTATTCGAATAGAGTTAAAGGATTTATCGAATATTAGTTAAATCAAATAGAGTTAATCCAATAGTGTTAATCCAAAGGAGTTAATCGAATAGAGTTAAATAGAATTAAAGGAATAAATCGAATATAGTTTATTCGAATGGAATTAAAGGAGTTAATCGAATTTGGTTTATTCGAATAGAGTGGAAGGAGTTATCGACTAGAGTTAAATCAAATAGAGTTAATCCAATAGTGTTAATCCAAAGGAGTTAATCAAATAGAGTTAAGCGACAAGAGTTAATCGAATATAGTTATTCGAAAAAAGGTTAAGTAAGGAAGTTAGTTAAAGAAATTTAAAGTGAAGTTTGCCTATTTCAAGGTTAGAAATGTTGTTCAGTTAAGGTCTGAGAGGTAATTCTACCCTAACTTGATTGGCTTCGTATTTAACTAAGGAATGGTTAAGGTTCGGCAGAAAAGGATGGTAAAGTGAATTTAGTAATTAAAGGAAATGGTTGAGTTGGCATAGCGATGTTTTATCTAAACATCTGCTTAATCCAAACGTAGGAGTTTTGGAAATGTTTCCAAATAAGAACCATAAATGTTTTCTAACATAGAAAACAAGAAATGGAAATGTTTTCCAGTGTTAATAACGTATATTTTCTAAATATAGAAAATAGCAAATGTTGAATATAGGGAAACAGGAGATGTAAAATGAACTAAAGAGGTTAATGTTAAATGATGTTTGTTCGATATAATTTCCAACTGGAAATAATATCGTTGTTTGCACACTTGTTTTTCTTTGATAGTTAAATCACAGACTATCAAAGTTTTGACCATTTTAACGTTGTTAATATGGAGAGACCGGTTGGATTATTATCCAAAGACCACTCTATATTGGCATAAGCGTTGCGAATCATATATGCCAAAGATAATTGAAGACGGAGTAAAGAAAGGGCTATTGTATAAGTCTTAGATAACAGTGCCTAAGATGGATATAATGAATAGTACCTTCGGTTCATCCTGTTCCTGGGTGACTTGTATGGATGGATGTCTGACAGAGTAATTCCAGACGATTACGTATATTGATTTCTCCAACCGTACCAAGAGTGGAAGCGGAGAAGGAAACTTCTTTTAGCTAACACATAATGTACTGTTGAGGACGTCAATCGGTGATTTGATGGATTTGACGATGTGACATTCGAAGTGAATTTGGTGTGATGATAAAGCGTAGCTTCTAGCCTCATCAACCGGTAAATGACAGAAATCGAGCAGGGAGCATGGCTAAGTCGGTCGCTCCGAAGTAGGGTGTATAATCACCTGATCTAGAGTTTCATTTACTTCTAAAAATCTATTGTTGATGCTGTCCCATTCGGGAAACGGTTGCTGATCCCAACCGTTGGTGATATACATTCGATACGCTCAAGCGAAATGAGTGGTCGGTCATGTGTGGCCGGGTTGCAAGATGTTCTTGTTGAACCGAGTGTATTCCTTTCAAGAGGTACACTAGCGAAATGTGGTTCCATACCTTGTCATAGTTGGAAATCCATTACCCAATACGTGCTTGCAGTTTTGATTGTATACTATTTATGCAGAACGTGAGATGAAAGCGTTTCTACTAGATGATTATTATATTGTGGTTGATAGACATTATTATAATATCAAAAGGTTTTTGATATAAAGATAAAATTTTGATTCTCATAATGGAAAAACCCGTTCCGTTATACGGCGTGGTCTTATGAGATATCGTTTACTTGTTCAAACTGTTTTACTCATACCAGTCCCATGACTGACCCGGAGTTTATTTTGTTTTTGTTTCCCTAAACTCTTGGGTGCTCAATTTTGTACGGGCAGTCAAGTAGTCGGGATTTACAGATACTTGAAGAGCTGGAGCAGGAGGCTTCAGGATCATATAGCTATAGTTTATTTATGCTATGTTGTAAGTGCTGTACTTTGATAATGGTGTATATTCAATTACAAATGTATATTTCAAGTTATGTTATATATATTATATGTTATTCGTTCCGCTGTGAGATTCGTGTTACTCTGATGTTGTGTTGTTCTTCTTCTTCTATTCTAATTTTCTATCTTATCTTTCCTCACCCTCTGTTTTTCTTTCTATTAATTTCCTGATTTTCAGAATTGGACCGGATTTTCGGTTCATTACAACTCAACTCCCCTTCTCGATCTCAACATCCCCGTCTGTTCATGTCCCCTCATGCTCACCTCTCCTTATTATTTTCGAGTCCAAGATGCTGTCTATTTTCGATTCTTTGATCACCATTTCTGTTCTTTACACACCACCGTTCTACGTGAAACCGCCACCATTCAGCTCATGTTCCCGGGCTCATTACTGCCATCACCAATTTGAGAAGCTCGCTCCACCTCCCTATATCGTGTCGAACTGCATCTCAACAACCCTTAACAACAAATCAAACTGAATCACTCAAAAGAAAAACACCGAAAACTCTACTCCATCTTCCGAACACAACCACAATAACCATCGCTCCATTCGGTGACTCAAACTTTCGATCCACCGAACTCTGGTCGATGCTGCACTGAAATCTAGTTTAGGAAAATAAACTGCATCATGTAAAAATGGAATGTAGTCAGCGGAAATCTCCACCAGATTTCGAATATAAAAATATCAATTTTTTTAGAGTATTGTTTGATGGGTTAATTACTTTAAGATTTGGAATCAATTTGGTATACTGTGGTTAGTTTCAATAAATGAATTAAAGGAAGAAAGCTCCTGTATTTATAGAATTACGACCCTTAATGCATAAGGAATAGGGTAGGGATTTAGCATGTGCATCTGTACATGTTAGCTGATAGGTGTACCTTATTTAATTTTTCCTTAGTATGTAAGCAATTGAAAAATTCATATTGGCAATGTACGTTAGGGTGTTTTCCTGATATAGAGTAGGTCGGTTTATGAAAAAGGTGTACTACGATTTGATTTTTAATTTTGTTTAAAAGTTTTCTAGGATATGTTAATGCGAAGTACTGTATTATGATAAATTTTAGGAAAGTATATTTTAGGAAGGATTGTTTCTTTAGTCTTGGGGTAGGTGACTATTTGCACACATCATGTAGTCTGCGATTTTTTCATTAGGCATGTATATTTTAAATTATAACGTTTTGGGTACCCTACTATATAAAATTATGTTAACATATGAACTGCTAACGACAAAAATAAAATTTCAGTCGTGTCGAGAAAGGCACCATGATCACAGAACAATAATAAAATAGGCAAGTTAAGTTATTTTGTGAAATTCCAAAACTGCTGATATATGGTGTAAAATACTTCAAAACAAAAAGTATCTTATTTTTCCAAATAAAAATTATAGGAAAATTCTATAAAATAAACATAAAAATACGTGTTGAAAAATATTATCCAAATTTAAAACTAATATTTTATTACACTAAATAAATTGTTATGATTTATAAACGATTCCATAGCGATTATCTGAAAACTTGGTTTGGTCATAACTTACAATCTATAATATGAAATCTCAAATTTTCACTTCCATTAGAAAAATATAGTTCAAAAGATTCTTGTTTCAAGAAAATCCGACTTATAACAGATCATGTACACTTAGTTGAAGTCCTATACACTTAGTTGAAGTTCAAAACGTTAAATTACGAACTACCGCGACATTACGAGCTCGGTTATAATTATATTATAATTAGTATATTCAATCATCGTTTACTTAATAAATTCATTATGATAACTCGAATATAAACTCAATGAAATATTTTAAATTATCCAATTTTACATTGTTTTGGCAATTCAGCTATTTCCGACTATTTCGAAATTAAATTCTATTGTTCCATTATTTATATTATTTAAATATTCAAATTCAAACTATTTAAATTATCAAACCAATTAAATAAATGAATTATTAAATCATTAAAAAATTCGGGATGTTACAGATTTTGATCTAGTAATAAAACTCTATGTAATCCAGCGTTGCATGAGACTGAACGTAGCAGCAATCTGAACCAGTATAAAATATGATGTGTTCTTTCCTTTTATGCATTTTATTTTTGTGTTTGTGCTTGATTCTGTGTCTGTGATTATCTCTGTGGTGTGTATGATTCATATAATAGATCATATAAGTTTTAGATTTTCGTAAATTCCTTGAAAACACTAATCACCCCCCTAGTGTTAGTTTTGCCTTAAGATCCATTCCGCATTCCCTAACAAGAACGACCTAAAAAAATAATAGGTCGAGAGGCGGCTTGAATAACAAAGAAAGAGGGCGGGTCGTGGAGCCTAGGTTGGGTCATGGAGCCTAGGTCGGATCGCATAAACTCAGGCCATTGGTTTATATGTTGAAGCCTTGGAGGCAGGACATTAATGCTTAGAGGAGTTAGGTCACTGGATGAACATAGGTCGTTAGCGATCAGGTGAATGCTGATGGATCATTGGGGGGAGAATGGTCTAGTCAGGTTGTGTACCTGGTAGTCGTGGCACCTGAATCTGGTCAGGACGTGGAAGGCATGGGTCGTGGGTCATCAGGTCATAGGACGACCTAAGGGAAAAGAACAACCTAAGGGTTTGATGACGGGTTGAGTTAGGTCGTGAGAATGGTAGGTCTTGGGACGACCAAAGGTGGACGACCTGACTATATTGGACCATTATATTAATGTTGTTTTGGTTCAGTAATGAATGTAACTTCGAAGTGAATTCAAGGTGGAATGTTCGAAGTGTGATGAGATGTTCGTTGATCGATGAAATGCAACGAATATGCAGACGACTCAGGTGTGTTTTGAGTTCATGGATAATGGCTGCTCAAGGTGATTGGAGATTATGGATAGTCGCTAGTGATGACGACTAAAGTTATGAAGGTCGAGAGATTGTCACTATTGAAGGTTCTAGTGGACTCGAAGCAGGGGTAAAGTTGGGCAGTCACGATGGACCTAGAAATACCCTAGGTAGTCACGATGGGCTTAGGGATACGAGTCGCGAAGGCGTATGGTGTTTTTGCTAGAACCTGGGTTTACCACTAGCCTTTGACGGACGACAAGTGTTGAGCCGGTCATACGATTAGCAATGGTTTCAAAGAAGGATTAGCAGTGATAGACAAAGTCATGGATGATGATTGTTTTGCATGTATCATCTTGTGTATATTATTCGATGTCGAAAGAGAATCTCTTGAGTGCTTATCTAATATTGGTTAAGGCCTTTGTGACTTGTGATTTGGAGATGTTAAGGTCGACTAGAATGGTCTATGCTTGACAATTAGTTGTTATGAATGTATGGTTATTTCTAAATGATTGTATGTAAAGGCTATCACTATCGGATGTAGGGAAAATGGATGTGAGTTCTTCTCTGTTGATGTTGGTAGATTAGTTGATTAATCTGCCTATTCTCATATACTATATTTATGATGTTAGATAGATGTTTTATTGCACACTAAGATTGTTGTCTGAGTCAAGGTTTTATGTTTCCTTCTTATTACCTTGGGTTGTTCATCCTATTGTGGATGGCCAGACTGAGTAGCTGGTAACAGGTAGTAGATCTTAGTGGACGATGTTGCAGACCGGTGACGAGCTGGAGGCTCACGCACCAGTTTCATATTACTATCTAGTATTTCTGTTTCCACTGTTTGTTGTTTTCTGAGGGTGGTAGTGAGGCTAATTTGTACAGACACTTACGTTGTGATTTATGGATGTATAGACATTCTGCTAGATGTTATGGAAGTTTTAATTTTCTGTGCAATTGTGTTTCACTACTGTTACCTGTTGTATATGTTCTATTATATTTTATCCTTGCGCTGTGAGTTATACGACATGTTCCACTTATGTTATCATACCCCGATGATCGTCCACTGCTGCCTGGTGCATTTTCAATGCATTATTCCCTTGTTAAGTGCAGGAGTTATGGGTGTTCGTCACATTGGTCATTTTGGAAAATATTTGTTATTTGGAAAAACTCAGGCTTGATCAGGCCAATTCTATTAAGCACCCAGGCTAGATCACATGAAAAATCATTTGCGCAAAACAGATCTTGGACTCGGCATTTGGGAATACGAAGTCATCACTTCGTATTTTCCAAATCGCAATGATGGATCCGCATGTGTGGATCCTTAGGTTTTGCTTGCGCAAATCTTGGAAATACCAAGATCGGTATTTTTCCAAGGGCAAGTTCAGTTTCTAGAGAAGAAGAATCTGGCAAGGCCTAGATACGAGTCGGGACAAAATTTGGATATGAAAACTGTGGGATCGACATGGTACTTTTTTGGACCTGGCATCACTTGGCTAGGATCGGTATCTTCAATCTTTGAATCTGGAATTCCAACAGACGTGGTCAACATGGTCGGATCACTCACTTTCATGTGCGTGCTTCAGGGATTTTCGGATACAAATTTGGCATCTTCACTTGGAATACGTAATTTTCCAATATGGCTTGGCAAGTTTGGCTTCATGCCAAACATGGTCGGATCATCCTTTTTTTGTTTATCAACATGTGATTTCACCACAGTTTTTGGTTTCTAGCTTGAAACTTGGGTTTCTAGAATTCAACTCAGGAATTTGGCTAAGTCCCGGTATATGTACAAATCCCGGGATACCGAGTTTTGGGATACGAATTTTGACTAACAGGTGGAGTTTTTACCTATCAATAGCCCAACATTTGGTTGTTTTGAGGAAGCCTTTTCTGCTTCGTTCCAACATGTGGAAACTCTTTTCTTGAAGCTTTTTATTGGCTTCCATGGTGATTTTCTTGGCTTTGGAAGTCCTTTTTGGCATATAATCTTTATATAGAAGTTCTCCTTCAACATTTTGGCAATCACTTGTACTTTTGGCTTGCTTTTGGACGTTGTTGGCATATTTGGAGCATACTTGGAGCTTTTTGGATTTTAGAAGGTTGTTAATGACTATTTTGGCCTTGTAGGAAGTTGGCAAGGACTTTGTCACTTCCCTTTCCTTGCTTTGCAGTACTTCAAGCATTTGAACTTGGACATTCAAGCTTTTCTTTGAATATTTGGAGTTTTCCTATACATTTTGGCTTAACGAAGAAGAAAAAGGGTATTTTGAAAAAAATGGAGAATTAGCAAGGAATTTCTTGTTTTCTAATATAACTTTGTCAATTCTAAATGTTCAAACTTTGATTAGCATTGTAATCAAAACAACGATGATGAATGATTACTATAAAGTGATGTGGACGTTAGTGTCGAACCACTATAAAAAGTAACATGTCCTTTTTTATTTCACTGCATTTGGTTATTTGGATTTACTACTCAATCCTCTTGGGTGTTTACGTTCGTGAGTGACCAATTCCTCGCGTCAACAATATTCATCCCTAAGTCCATTTAGAATGGTTAGCACTTATTCGTTTCCACGAATTTTATGACCTGCTGTCTCAAGTAAGTTGCACAATTTCTTGATCTCGACCAAGTAGTCCCTTATTGATTCACTTTCTTTTCTTATATTCTATAGTTTTCTTTTGTAATTCATTACTTTAGCTTTTAACTGAGTGTTGAACAATCTTTCCATTGTAGTATGTGTTTCATTTGCAGATTTACACCCAATTAGTTAAAGTAGTAAATTAGCACTCATTGATGAAAGTAGTAATGAACTCATTATCCTATCTTGTCTATTGTATTTAGTGTGTTATTCATTTTTAACCATTATATTTTTAGCATCAATGATAAATTTCAAAGGAATTGGCTTGGTGTCCTAAACAAAACCTTCGAGACCATATCCTTGGATGACAATTTCAACTTATAAGTTTCAAAGGAGATGGTTATCTTCTTCAAAATGCACAGTGATCGGTTGACTTTATGGATAGATCACTGATTTGTTCAGTTTTTCAGTTTCGGAGGCAAGATCGGGTAGAGATGAGGCTATATTGTCAGAAGTTGAAGAGAAAGTGTCTTCAACTATGATTAAAAAGTAAGAAGAATGCAAACAAGGCAAGGTAATGAATGAAAGCCTTTACATACAAGTGCCTTTTCGAAAAAATAATGAGTAATAAATTAACAGAGCAACTAAATCAATGTTATTTCACAGAAGATTCTTAAATGGCACTATCTTGAGTTTATGATTTTTTTGAAAAGCTTCTTTCATATGTACCAGTTTCTTTTATTTATTGAAAGAAATTTTGATATTTGAGGTTGGTGCAGTCAAGAATTGAATCAATTCTTTGGCAAGGCACAAGTTTCCAATATTGAACTAGCTTTACAAAAGCCTAAATGATGATGATAATTCTGATGGGAATGGATACCAATTTCAGATGATGTTAAACTGATGAATTTGGGTTCAATGCCTTGTTTCTTGGAGTTGTATTTGAATATGAGATCAAATTCCTTTTTATAAATAGTGTTGTTAAGCAATTTGCTTTGATATGGAAATGAAATCCTGAATTGAACGGATTGATTTTGAGAATTATTGATTTTAAGATGTATTTATTGGAATGAGCATCTAATAGCCTAATCTAGCAAAGTCTCTTTTATACAAATCATAGCTGGTTTGGGTCGAGCCGTTATTATTCAGCATACCACAATAAGAGATAATGGGCATGACCCAAGCGTTAGACTGTAATATATACAAAGGCTTTGCCTCTATACAATATCTGCATCGAATTATACAGATTTGTTTTTCATTTTTCTCTCAAGTCTTTAAAAAATCTCTTCTCATTAATAAAGAAAATTTGCTCCACTCTGATTCATTGGATCAACGAAATACTATTTGAAACAGATTTCGAACTTAGTGTCAAAACCAGAAAAAGCTTCACAACATCATCTCTGGTTGATAAAGAAATCGACCCATCATAGTAGTATCAACACTTGGATCTACTCTGGTCTGGGTTAACCCTTCATTTCAGAGTTTTCTGATTTAGTAACACAATTTTGTGCCTTTCCATCATCAGTCAATCAGGCTACATCAGAATTGCGCAACAAAACTCAAACCAATTGGTGAAAATCAAAAAATAGAATCAAGAAAGCAGAGAAGTAGTTCAAGAAAGCAAACAAAGTGCTACATAGTCATCTCATCAGTTTTCTCAACATCACTTGAGAGCTTTTGCATATTATTGGATCAAAAACATACCTACGCTGCCTCAGAAACTGAACTACTATGTATCTCACCATTTTCTTGGCTATATTCCCACATTTTTTTATCATCATCTCATTTTCTTATCTGACCAAGGTTTCATCTAAGTATTCTAGTCATGGCCAGAGACACAGTGTCCTCAACTATGGATAATGCAAATGGATCAAGTCAATAAACGAAAGTATTAGTAGAACATCTAGTAAAGACAGTAATAAGTCCATAAAATTAACTCAATACTGTCAAAAAAGAAGAAGATAACTATCTTCTATGGAAGTTACATATGGAAACAACAATACAAGGCTATGGCTTAGAAGGATTTATCAATGGTACACTGTCTGTTCCACCCAAGTTCATAATAGATAAAGGCAAGAAGGTTATTAGCAATGACGATTATAGTAAATCCAATAGGCAGGACAGACTAATAAGCTGCTGGTTGTTATCCTCTATTATCCCAGGATTACTGTCTCAAGTAATTGGGTGCAAGAATGCAAATGATATATGGACAACAGTGGAAAGAAATTTCAACTTCAAATCTACTGCAAAGGTCACGTATTACAAAAAAACAAGTGCAGAACACAATAAAGGAGAACTATCAATGAGAGACTACTTAGGAAAAATAAAAACATTGTGTGACACATTATAAGCAGCATGTCAAAAGGTGGCAGATTGTGAATAAATACTTACAATTTTAAATGGCCTTAGTGATTATTATGAGGTTGTAGTCGTTGTTATATCATCTCAAAAGGTCATTGTTTTATGGAGTATGTTTATGTAATACTATTAGCACATGAAGCGAGAATCGAAACCAAGAAAACACAAGAAGGTGATTTGTTGGTCAACTATGCAGCAACAAATAGGCACAAAGGGCACTTCAAAAAGGGTGAGTAGCCAAACCAGTGGGGAAGCTACTCTAACAGATCAATAGAAAGATACAAAAAAATAGACTTAAATGCCAAATTTGTGAGAGGATAGGTCACACAGCAATAAAATTCTATTTCAGATTTAATCAAAACTACTCAGTAGGCCAAAGTTCAAGAAATCAAAGAAATCCAAATGCCAATGTAGCACAAATCAACAATAACCTAAGTGTGCAGAATGATGGGAACAACAGAAACTCTAAGCAAAATGATGTAGCAAGTCAAGAAACTGTTCAAGATGAGAGTTGGTACCCAGATTGTGGATCTATAATTCATCTAACAAACAATCTAGAAAACTTGAACTTGAGGAATAGAGATTACATAGGTAAACAAAGTGTGTTCATGGGAAATGGTAAGTCTATATCTATCTCCCTTACAGGTAAGGGTACAATACATAGTAAAAGAACACTCTTACTAAACAATCTGCTTGGATTACCTAAAATCAAGAAAAACCTTATGAGTGTGTCACAATTTTTCCATGGCAAGAAGGTATACATTGAATTCTATCATAACTACTATTTAGTTAAAGACATACTAAAGATATTTACTGTAGGGTAAGGAAGTAAATGGGTTATACAAGTTCAATCAGGTGAATTTCAACAGCATCAATAAAAGAGAACAACGATGCAATCTTGTTGAGAATACTGTAGAAAAGAGTAATGAAATGTTTGATGTATGCATAACAAGCTTGGACATCCAAGCATTAGTACTGTAAAGCGGATTTTTAATTATAGTAATATCTCATGTTTTGATATACCTAAGTCTTACATATGTACCTATTGTCAAATAGGAAAAAGCCATAAGTTGGCATTTCCTTATTTCGTTACAAAATATTCTAAACCCCACCAGTTCCATGTCAAATTCAATAAAAAAATTAAACTATGTTAAAATAAATTTTTACTAAAAGTTTTAGGTCATTAAAAATACCCCACCTTTTAGGAATTGTGTCCTCATCATTGAACAAAAAATTTCCAATTTACTCAGAGATTATAAACCCTGATTAAACAAATCCATCCAATTAATTAAATTGGCTAAACAAACATAAGATATACAATTATGGAATAGTTTCAAAAATAAAGATAACTTTAATTTGCAAACAGCTTAGGATAATTCACCCTAACCTTATCTTATAAATCCCATGTGCAATCATTCGGATAAATACTCCACTGCATTTTCACAAGCTTTAAGGTTTTATTCCTCAACTTCTTTACCTCTTTAGCCAAAATTCCCACTGGTTCTTTTTCTTAAACCAAATCAGAATTTATCCGGACCTGAGATGGTGATTCCAGAATATCTTGCTTATCATGAACCCATCTTCTCAATTGTGATACATGAAAAACATTATGTATCCCCTTCATATCTTCAGGTAATTCCAGTTTATAAGTAAAGAACCAATTCTTTCCAGAATTTTATATGGTCCTATGTACCTAGGTGAAATCTTGATGAAGACAAAGTGTAACACCCCACCTCTGCTAGGGTCACTCACAAAGGGAATGCACTAGTTTTGGAGGGGTATTATCTAGTAAACAGGCACAGAGATAACACAAGATAGAATATAAATTAAACAGAGTATATAAAGCAGTGGATATAAATTTAACCAAATCTCATTATGTGGAAAATAGAGTCAAAACCTCTTACATCAAAATACCAAGTCATTATTTCATTACATCAAGTTCTAAAGAAGCAAAGTACTTAAAACAACATAAGTCCAATATTATTCCCCAAAAAGAGCATGAGTGCAGCCATAGCATAGCTCAAGACCAAACTGTACATGAGCTGTCAGAAAGCAAGCAAAGTCCAAGCTAAGAGCTAGAGTTTCCTCCCTGAGAACCTGGTGGGGGGGGGAAACGAAAGAAAAAGAGGTGGAAGAAAACGGGTCAGTCAAAAAGACTGGTAAGCCCTAGTGACTATCAGCATAAAAACTAATAAAGTTAACTGGACATGAGAAACTGAGATTAAACATAAAGATAATAACTGGACTGGCATGATAATAAAAAGGTAACAAGATAAGAGTGGCATCGTATATACAAGGTTTACTACACTAACTGTACTAGTGTCCAAATCCATGTCAAGTATAAATCCAGAAATGATCCCTAGACCCAATAACATGAAATGACCCAATACGGGGTCCAACAGTCCATCCTAATCGATCGACTTTACTCGTCGTGTGTCGGTGTTATACGGCCCAATCGCGGAATGTAGTCACATGTGCTAGGTCCACCCTAGGATGTATCAGGTCCTAAGGTGTCAACCACTGACACAAATCAAGCATGCACAATGTAGTACTACGGGTGCCCATGCCTACTTTTTCAACTCCGGACTAAGTGCACGACCCTAGTCCGTCTGAACCTACACTGGCGCACCTTACTCAGCCGTTATTCTTGGTCGCTTACAATCAGCCAAGTAATCGTGTCCCACCCTGCCTAGTCCCCAGGGTATCGTGATACTTCTAAATGGGTTACTGCTGAAAGGGACCATGTGGCTAGGATTTCTAATGGGTTAAGTGTTGTCATTAAAAAGGTCATGACTTAACCCCTATCCAAACATGTATCAAATTGGTTAAGTGTATTCAAGTGGTCCATGACTTAACCTTACCATGTGGAAATAATTTACTTAACGCACCCCAACCTCTCACATTAGACTTGGTTATGGTTACTGGATGTGGCGGGCGGGTCCGGGCAGCTTTACACCATAACCTAGTCTAACCTCGGGTTTAAAGTGCTATATGACCAACTACCCACATTGGGTCCTATTATTTGCAACTACTGGATTTGCCGGGCGGTTCCGGGCAGATTTACGTTGCAAATTCAATCCAACCTCGAGTTGGCCATTTTCAAGTTATCTAATTGTCATGTCCCAAATTCTTGTTTTCAAGCTTATTCTCATGTCAAGTTTTCATGTCATATTTTCATGTTATATCATGTCAATTCTATAGCCAATTTCAAGTTTGCCTAATCTACCCCAAAACGTATCCCCAACGTACGTGAATTCGCATTAATACAACATGTCAAAATAGGGATATAACACAAAAAGGATAAATCATAGGATGGCAAAGGTGTTCACAAGTAATGCATGATGATTATATTATTACAGGCATATGAAATAGGGTCTCAACATCAACTTGGCAAAATATGGTGATAGACATGGTAAAGGATTGACATAAGATAGTAACCCCAATAATAAATTCAACATCACAGGCATGTCAAGATAAAGGTCATGGGGGTTTTAGATTAAACATGAATATGTCCAAATCAAGTTCATACTAATATTCCACAAGTCAAAATTTAAGATGAATAGATCTAGGGTGTACAAAACTAGATCCAAAATAACAGATCTAAAACGGATAGTCAAAGATCAAAGATATACCATGGTAGATCCAACCTAGTTATCATGTTTAGGCATAATTTCAGTTTACATCGTGTTCATGTTAAATTTACAGTTTAGATCTAAGAATGATAAAGGGCTTACAGATCGTGGTCTAGAGAATGAGAAAGCAAAAGAGTAGGAGAAGAATCTCTAGCAAATCCCCAAATCAACGTAGCTCTAACGAAGTCTTGAATAGCCTCCTTGTTCTCTATCTTCTAGTCAGAAACTCAGCAGCATAAGGCCGGATAAGAATGTGATAGAGAGTCTAGGGTCAGGGTTTGTTTATATAGGGTTTAGGGAGCTGAACCTGGACAGGCAACAAGACTAGATACATCTGTCCCAAAAAAAGGCTAGGTGACCAGGTCGACACCCAAGTCGACTGCCCAGTCGACTTGGTCTGGGGGGGGGGTGGTCGACTGCCCAGTCGACCTGGTACTGGCGGGATTTTTCCCGCCTTGTCTGTCTGGGTTTTGAAATTCGAATTTTGAACTTGAATTCGAACTGTTTTGAACTCTGGAATTTTCTGAAACTTTGGAGAGCCATATCTTGGTCATACGGACTCCGATTTTCGTAAACTCGGACTCGTTTTCAAGTAGAATTCCGAGACGAATGTAATGGCGTAACCCGTTTCCCTTGATTCTTATTTTAAAATTTAATTCTGCCTTGATTTATAGTTATAACATGTTATTCAAATACGGGTTGTTACAATCTCCCCTCCTTAAAGGATTTCGTCCCCGAAATCTCTAAGTTAGGAAGAACGCATCCTACCATCCACATCCATCTACTCACAACATCATTCACGAGCAACCATTGTCCTTAAAAAGATCTCTAATGCTGTATGAACATATGCAGTATGTGTGTGTATATGTACTTATCTAATGCAAAAGATCAGGCGGTTACTGATTCAGTAAACCTCCTTAATGCAAGATATGTTAGTGTAATGAGTCCAACATATATGCAAATTCCTAACATAACTTAAAATTTCTACATGAGTGCACAAACATCATCCATATGCAACATCCACATGATAGCATAACAAGTTCATCCACGTACAAGTATAAGCACCCATGCAAATGCAACATGAAAAGGTGTCTGAGCCGATCTAGTGCCTAATGTGTGTCATGCATCCACTAGAAATCACTTGCAAACACTTGCAACCATTTGCAAACATCAACCGTAACATGTTTCAAATACATGTTTACATCCAAAGAGGGTTCTAAGGTTCTCAAGACAAACATAGGTAGCATGATACGAAAGGTTTACAAGCTCAAAGGAAAAAGAGATCGAGAAAGTACCCTCAAAATGAAATGGGTAAAGCGCGCGTATCTTCTCCTCGGTTTCCCAAGTTGCGTCTTCTTGGGCTTCACTCCACTGTACTTTAACTAGCTTGACTTCGCGATTCCTTAGCTTCTTGATCTCGGTCCCTAAGATACGAATAGGAACTCGCCTCAGCGTTGCTTCTTTCTCCACTTCTACGCCTTCGAGGATGCTTGGCTCAACCACCTCAGCTGATTCATGTAGGCACTTTCGGAGATGCGAGACGTGAAAGACATTGTGTATTCCGGCCAGCCTCTCATGTAACTCTACCTTATAGGCCATCGGCCCAATTCTCTCAGTGATAGGGAACGGTACTATGAATCTCGGTGCTAGCTTTCCAATTGCTCCAAAACGAACCACATTGCGCAAAGGAGAGACTTTTATGAAAACCATATCTCCGACTTCGAACTCTAGGTCTGTCATTCTCTTGTCCGCATAAGATTTCTGTCTATCTTGGGCCGCTTTCATTCGTCTTCGTATCAACTCCACCTTCTCAGAAGTGTCTCGTATCATGTCGGGCCCAAGTATAAGTCTGTCTGTCGTCTCCCACCAACAATTTGGTGACTTGCACGGTCTTCCATACAGGGCTTCGAACGGTGCCATCCCTATGCTAGCTTGGTAGCTATTATTATAAGCAAACTCCACGAGAGGGAGATGGTCTTCCCAAGTACCACCAAAATCAAGAATGCATAGCCTCAAAAGATCCTCTACTACTCTATTTACCCTTTCGGTCTATCCATCTGTCTGAGGGTGATAGGCTGTACTTAAATTAAGTTGCGTACCCATTGCTTCTTGCAGACTATTCCAAAACTGGCTAGTGAAAATTGGGTCATGATCACTGACTATGCTAGAAGGAATCCCGTGCAACCGTACAATCTCTCGAAGGTAAATAGACGCCAGCTATGATGCAATCCTTTTGCTTTTCACCGGAATGAAGTGAGCACTCTTCGTGAGTCTATCAATAATGACCCATATGCTAGTATTCCCCTTCCTCGACCTAGGCAATCCATCCACGAAATCCATCGAGATACTTTCCCACTTCCATTGCGGGACCTCCAAAGGACGTAATAGCCCACCGGGCTTCTTAGATTCGGCCTTGACTTGTTGGCACACCATGCACTTTGAGACGAATTCTGCCGCGTCCTTTTTCATTCCGGCCCAAAAGAAAATGCGTTTCATATCTCTGTACATCTTATCCCCTCCGGGATGTATAGTCATCTTCGAGTGATGCGCCTCTTCGAGAACTTTATTTACTAAGTCTCCCACTAGTGGAACACATAGCCTTCCATCGCGCCTTAGCCATCCTTTGTCATCAATGGCATGCCTACCAAGGTGACTTGACGTCTCACCACTGATTAACTTGTCCATGATTTTGACTATCTGTGGGTCTTCTTTCTGCGAAGTCCCTACTTGATCTAGAAATGTAGGTCTCAGCTCAAGAGCTGCTAACGTACCAGTCAATGACTCAACAACATGCGTAAAATCAAAGGTCGCTATAAACTCTAGACTTTTTCTTTCAACAAATAAGGGGCTCAAAGTCAACCTTTTTCTACTTAGCGCATCCGCCACCACGTTACCCTTGCAAGGGGTATAAGTTATATCGAAGTCA
The DNA here is from genome assembly GCA_030737875.1 of Allium sativum. NCBI lineage: Eukaryota > Viridiplantae > Streptophyta > Magnoliopsida > Asparagales > Amaryllidaceae > Allium > Allium sativum. The sequence goes on along the minus strand of CM060909.1, from coordinate 969,137,713 downwards.
TATGAGGCCAAGAATTCCATCCACCGCTGCTGTCTCAGATTCAAATCTTTTTGCGAAAAGAGATACTTAAGCGATTTATGGTCGGTGTACAGCTCGAATCTCTCCCCTAGGAGATAATGGCGCCAAGCTTTAAGTGCAAAAACAATCGCGGTTAACTCCAAGTCATGTGTGGGATAGTTCTTCTCATGAACTTTAAGTTGTCTACCCCCATAGCATATCACTCTTCCTTCTTGCATTAGGACAGCGCCTAATCCCGTGTCGCACGCATCTGTGTACACCGTAAACATTTTTCCTCCATCGGGTAATGCTAAAACTGGAGCTGTGGTGAGGGCTCTCTTGAGTCTCTGGAAAGCAGTCTCACATTCTATGTCCCATGCAAACGCTAGGTTTTTCTTCGTTAACTTAGTAAGAGGGGCTGAAATCTTTGCGAAGTCCTTAATGAACTTCCTATAAAAGCCCGCCAAACCGAGAAAGCTTCTCACCTCTGTTGCATTCTTAGGAATTTTCCAGTCTTGCACCGCAACTACCTTTGCGGGGTCCACGGCTAAACCTTGCTTAGAAACTACGTGCCCAAGAAACCGAACTTCCTCCCTCCAAAAATGGCATTTGGAGAACTTACCCTTTAACTGGTGTGCTCTAAGCGTATCCATGACTTCCTTGAGGTGTCTAGCATGCTCTTCATCATCCTTTGAGAAGATTAGAATATCGTCTACAAAAACCACCACGAACTTGAAAAGGAACTCCCGAAACACCCTACTCATCAGGTCTACAAAGTACGCGGGTGCATTCGTTAACCCAAACGGCATGACGAGCCATTCAAAGAACCCATCTGGAGTCCTAAACGCAGTTTTGTCAATGCTATCCTCAGCCACTCTAAGTTGATGGAATCCTGTGGCTAGATCGAGTTGAGAGAAAACAGATGCTCCCACAAGCTGGTCAAAAAGATCATCGATTCTTGGTAGTGGGTGCCTATTCTTCTTCGTCAGCTTGTTTAACTCACGATAATCTATGCACAGACGAAGCGAACCATCCGCCTTAGTAGCGAATACCACCGGAGCACCCCATTCAGAAATGCTTCGCCTTATGAAATTTTTCTCGAGCAACTCCTTGACTTGTTTACTGAGCTCTCTTCTTTCTCGCGGGGCCATATGCCTAACGGGCAATGAAACAGGCTTGGCATTATCAACCAGATAAATTCGGAAGTCTATCTCGCGTTTAGGGGGTAACCCTTTCACCTCATCAAAGATATCTGCATATTCTCGGATTAGTCTCACGGAGTGTAGATTGTCGACGGACGAGTCGAGAGATTCAAGATAACATAACATGACCGGACCCTTCGGGTTACAAGAAAGTTCAAGGGTATTACCAAGGCGTGTCATGAGCCTCACTACCCTTCGTTCACAATCAAGGATAGCTCCATAACTGGACAACCAATCCATGCCTAGAATTAAACCATATCCCATGAATCCGAGAACATAAGCATTACACGTGAATTCCACGCTTAAGATGGAAGTCCTCAAATCAACACAAATCATAGATAAATGGGCGGAGCCCCCAATCGGATTTGAAACACTAACGGGATCATCAACTAGACTAGTACTTAAGTGCAGATTTTCAACAATATCAGAAGAGATAAAAGTATGCGATGCGCCAGAGTCAAATAAGGTTCGAACAGGAAATTCAGAAATGTAAACAAGGCTTTCTACAGAAATATTACTACCTCGGTCAAGAGCTGGAGTGGTGTTGAGAGCCTGCAACTGCCCTCCAGAAGGTCCTGCTCGCTATGTCTGCCCTAGCCCCTGTCCTTGCTTCTTAGGGAAATCCTTACTGATGTGTCCAGTATCCCCGCAGTGAAAGCACTCACCCAACTTTCTTTTCTTCCTCCTACAGTCTTTAGCTATATGTCCCGTGATACCACAAAAGTTGCACTTCCTCGTCTCACGTGGCTTGTTAGCATTGTTGTTGTTGCCCTTGTTATTCTTGTTATTCTTGTTGCCTCCCTTCTTGAAGTCAACCTTCTTATTCTGAGTTTCATTAGACTTAACCTCCTTTTTGTCACCCTTGTCTTGCTCATGAAGTAGGGCCATATTCACCAAGCTTTCAAAGGTCGCCCCCATGGGCACATGGGTCATGGCCATAGTGTGGAGTGGCTCGATCAATCCTCGAGCAAATCGTAGAGCCTTCTTCTCAGCCGTGTTGACTAAGTCCAAACCAAACCGAGCAAGATGATTAAACTTATTCACATACTCCCTAACAGACATGTCCCCTTGCTTGAGTGCCAGGAACCTCTCCATCTGAAGGTTCGCTTCTGCTGACGATAAGAATTTAAGCCCAAACCTCTCTCTAAAGTCTGCCCAAGTCTCAATTGGTCTGGTAGCGTTGGTGACTTCCCACCAAAATGCAGCTTCCTCTTTCAACAACCATGCTGCCAACTGAACTTTCCTATGATCCTCTATATCGAAGATAACGAACAGGTCTTCAGTCTCCTTTAACCAATTTCGTGCCTCAGCGAAGGTCTCAGTTCCAAGGAAGCTCTTGCCGCCCATTCCTATAAAGTCTTTGCATATTTTGGCGAAGGCGGTGCCGGGAGGAGGAGGAGGAACCGCGGCTACTGGAGGAGGAGGAGGAGGGATGTCTACCGGGCCCGCATCGTTGGCCCTAGCTTCCAAGTACCTTCGGAACCATCCGGGTATGGGTACTCCCTCGGGAAGGTTAAGATCGGCCATGCTGAAAAACGAAAAGAAAAAGATTCAAACGAGGAAACAAGGAAAGTGCTAATGGCTTTTGGGGAATATCCTTTTCTTAAAATAGAACTTTTCTTGAAATATACTTCTTTATAAATGGTTTTGAAAATAATTTTCAAAAAGTTTTTAAAACTTTTGCCCAGTCTGGTAACCTTATGCTCTGATACCAAATGTAACACCCCACCTCTGCTAGGGTCACTCATAAAGGGAATGCACTAGTTTTGGAGGGGTATTATCTAGTAAACAGGCACAGAGATAACACAAGACAGAACATAAATTAAACAGAGTATATAAAGCAGCGGATATAAATTTAACTAAATCTCATTATGTGGAAAATAGAGTCAAAACCTCTTACATCAAAATACCAAGTCATTATTTCATTACATCAAGTTCTAAAGAGGCAAAGTACTTAAAACAACATAAGTCCAATATTATTCCCCAAAAGGAGCATGAGTGCAGCCATAGCATAGCTCAAGACCAAACCGTACATGAGCTGTCAGAAAGCAAGCAAAGTCCAAGCTAAGAGCTAGAGTTTCCTCACTGGGAACCTGGTGGGGGGGGAAACGAAAGAAAAAGAGGTGGAAGAAAACGGGTCAGTCAAAAAGACTGGTAAGCCCTAGTGACTATCAGCATAAAAACTAACAAAGTTAACTGGACATAAGAAACTGAGATTAAACATAAAGATAATAACTGGACTGGCATGATAATAAAAAGGTAACAAGATAAGAGTGGCATCGCATATACAAGGTTTACTGCACTAACTGTACCAGTGTCCAAATCCATGTCAAGTATAAATCCAGAAATGATCCCTAGACCCAATAACATGAAATGACCCAATACGAGGTCCAACAGTCCATCCTAATCGATCGGCTTTACTCGTCGTGTCGGTGTTATATGGCCCAATCGCGAAATGTAGTCACATGTGCTAGGTCCACCCTAGGGTGTGTCAGGTCCTAGGGTGTCAACCACTGACACAAATCAAGTACGCACAATGTAGTACTACGGGTGCCTATGCCTACTTTTTCAACTCTGGACTAAGTGCACGACCCTAGTCCGCCTGAACCTACACTGACGCACCTTACTCAGCCGTTATTCTTGGTCGCTTACAATCAGCCCAGTAATCGTGCCCCACCCTGTCTAGTCACCAGGGTATCGTGATACTTCTAAATGGGTTACTGCTGAAAGGGATCACGTGGCTAGGATTTCTAATGGTTTAAGTGTTGTCATTAAAAAGGTCATGACTTAACCCCTATCCAACCATGTATCGAATTGGTTAAGTGTATTCAAGTGGTCCATGACTTAACCTTACCATGTGGCATTAATTTACTTAACGCACCCCAACCTCACACATTAGACTTGGTTATGGTTACTGGATGTGCCGGGCGGGTTCGGGCAGCTTTACACCATAACCTAGTCTAACCTCGGGTTTAAAGTGCTATATGACCAACTACCCACATTGGGTCCTATTATTTGCAACTACTGGATTTGCCGGGCGGTTCCGGGCATATTTACGTTGCAAATTCAACCCAACCTCGAGTTGGCCATTTTCAAGTTATCTAATTGTAATGTCCCAAATTCATGTTTTCAAGCTTATTCTCATGTCAAGTTTTCATGTCATATTTTCATGACATATCATGTCAATTCTATAGACAATTTCAAGTTTGCCTAATCTACCCCAAAACGTATCCCCAACGTACGTGAATTCGCATTAATACAACATGTCAAAATAGGGATATAACACAAAAAGGATAAATCATAGGATGGCAAAGGTGTTCACAAGTTAAGCATGATGATTATAACATTACAGGCATATGAAATAGGGTCTCAACATCAACTTGGCAAAATATGGTGATAGACATGGTAAAGGATTGACATAAGATAGTAACCCCAATAATAAATTCAACATCACAGGCATGTCAAGATAAAGGTCATGGGGGTTTTAGATTAAACATGAATATGTCCAAATCAAGTTCATACTAATATTCCACAAGTCAAAATTTAAGATGAATAGATCTAGGGTGTACAAACCTAGATCCAAAATAACAGATCTAAAAGGGATAGTCATAGATCAAAGATACACCATGGTAGATCCAACCTAGTTATCATGTTTAGGCATAATTTCAGTTTACATCGTGTTCATGTTAAATTTACAGTTTAGATCTAAGAGTGACAAAGGGCTTACAGATCGTGGTCTAGAGAATGAGAAAGCAAAAGAGTAGAAGAAGAATCTCTAGCAAATCCCCAAATCAACGTAGCTTTAACGAAGTCTTGAATAGCCTCCTTGTTCTCTATCTTCCAGTCAAAACCTCAGCAGCATAAGGCCGGATAAGAATGTGATAGAGAGTCTAGGGTCAGGGGTTGTTTATATAGGGTTTAGGGAGCTGAACCTGGACAGGCAACAAGACCAGATACATCTGTCCCAAAAACAGGCTAGGTGACCAGGTCGACACCCAAGTCGACTGCCCAGTCGACTTGGTCTAGGGGGGTCGACTGCCCAGTCGACTCCCCAGTCGACCTGGTGCTAGCGGGATTTTTCCCGCCTAGTCTGTCTGGGTTTTGAAATTCGAATTTTGAACTTGAATTCGAACTGTTTTGAACTATGGAATTTTCTGAAACTTTGGAGAGCCATATCTTGGTCATACGGACTCCGATTTTCGTAAACTCGGACTCGTTTTCAAGCAGAATTCCGAGACGAACGTAATGGCGTAACCCGTTTTCCTTGATTCTTATTTTAAAATTTAATTCTTCCTTGATTTATAGTTATAACACGTTATTCAAATACGGGTTGTTACACAAAGTCCCCCACCCGATATTCAACTTGTCTCCTTTTCTTATCTGCATATTTCTTCTGTCTGTCTTGTGCAGCTGCCATCCTTTTCCTTATCAGTGCAACTTTTTCAGTTGTCTCCTTTATGTATTCAGGGCCTAAAAATGCTCTTTCCCCATTTTCAACCCAACATACTGGAGATGAACATGGTCTGCCATATAAGGCTTCTAATGTTGGCATCCCGATAGTGCTTTGATAACTGTAATTGTATGTAAATTCAGCTAAGTGGAGGTGTTCTACCCAGTTACCCCAAAGTCTAAAATACAGGCTCTCAACAAGTCCTCTAACACCTTGTTAACTACTTCAGTTTACCCATCTGATTGAGGATGGTAAGCAGTGCTCATGCAAAGCTCACTTCCCATAGCTTCTTGAAAACTTCTCCAAAATTTAGTTGTGAAGATAGTGTCTCTATCACTCACAATAGTCTTGGGTATGCCATGCAATTTTACTATCTCCTTCATGAATATTTGGGCTAGTTTTGGTGCATTTCTCTCCGACTCTACTGGGATGAAATGTGCTACTTTAGTTATCCTATCAACCACTACCCATATACTAGTATTTCCTCTTTTTGATCTTGGTAGACCATCTATAAAGTCCATGGAGATATCCACCCATTTCCACTTAGGGATACTTAAGGGTTGAAGTAAACCTGAGGATCTTTGTGTCTATGCCTTTATCTGTTGGAAAATTAAACATTTGGCCACAAATTTTGCTATATCACTTTTCATTCCTTTCCACCAATAATTCCTCTTAAGATTATGATACATCTTGGTGTTTCCTGGATGTATGAAGTACTTACTTCTATGATATTCATTTAATATCTCCTCCTTTAATTTTGAATTTCCAGGTACCCAAATTCTAATTTTATTTCTCACATATCCCTTCTTATCAATGTGCAGGTTTTTCACTTCTTCTCCTTTTTCCAAAACGGTTTTCCTTTCTAAGATAATGAGATCTTGATTTTGCATGTTTCCCACCTTCAGAATTAAATCAAACTACGAGGTGACCATGCTTAATTTTCCCATGTTTCCTTGTGCATCATGCACCTCCATGTGCATATCATTATTCTCTTTTATTTCTAGATCAGTGAGTAACAATAAATTCTTAAATTCTTCTATCATCATTAAACTCATTTTGGCATGTTGCCTACTCAAAGCATCAGCCACTTTATTTTCCTTTCCTGGTGTGTAGAGTATATCAAAATCATATCAGCTAGAATCTCCACCCACCTATGTTGGCTCATATTTAAATCTTTTTGTGGGAATAAATATTTCAAAGATTTGTGGTCAGTTTAGATCTCAAATTCAGCTCCTAACAAATAATGTCTCCATAGCTTTAAGGCATACACAACTGCAGCTAATTCCGTCATGTGTTGCATATCTGATTTCATGTGGTTTTAATTGCCTTGATGCATATGCCACTACTTGACCTTGTTACATCTATGCTGCTCCCAAACCATATCCACATTCATCTGTGTAAATTGTTAAATCATGGTTTCATTTTGGTACCCTCAAGATAGGTGCATTTACCAATGCTTCCTTTAATTCTTCAAAAGCTTTCTCACGTTTTCCAGTCCAATCACAAGCTTGATTCTTCCTAGTTAGGTTAGTCAGTGGTGCTGAGATCTTAGAAAAATCTTTAATAAATCTTCTATAACATCCAGCCATTCCCATGAATGATCAAACTTCACTTACTGTTTTAGGTCTTTGCCAAGTTTGTATGACTATCACTTTACTTAGATTCAATGAAATCCCTTGTGCAAAAATAACATGCCCAAGAAAATTCACTTCTTCTTTCCAAAATGTGCATTTAGAAAAATTTTCCTTTAAATTATTCTGCCTTAATCTGCTCAAGACTAAATGTAAATGATTTTTGTGCTCCTCCATTGTTTTGGAATAATCAAAATGTCATCTATAAAAATCAGCGCAAACTTATATAAATAATCTCTGAACATCCTATTCATCAAGTCAACAAATTAAGATGGTGCATTAGTCAGTCCAAAGGGCTTTACTAAAAATTCATATAACCCATATCTAGTATTGAATATTGTGTATTTGATGCTAGACTCTTCCACTTTCATTTGGTGAAAGCCAAAGGCTAAATCAAGTCTAGAAAACACTTTTAATCCAGCTAATTGATCAAAAAGATCATCAATTCTTGGTAAAGGATACTTGTTCTTTATGGTTAGTTTATTTAGTTCCCTGTAATCTATACACGACCTTAAAGAACCATCTTGTTTCTTCACAAAAACCACAGGTGCACCCTAATAAGAATTACTTGGTCTTATAAAACCTTTTTCTTCTAACTCCTCAAACTGTTTCTTCAGTTCTATGAGTTCACTTGGCCCTATTCTAGTAGGCTTTTTAATTACTAGAAATACTCCTGGGATTAAATTAATTTGAAATTCCACTGGCCTGTTGTGTAGAATACCTTTAACTTCCCCAAAAACATCCATGTATTCATTTACTGTGGGTATGTGTTCAATTGAAAATTCAGATATTTCATTACCTTACCCACATAAATGAAATAACCTTCTTCCCTTAGCAGATTCACAAAGAACTATAATTCTTTGTTTCTTATTGTTTTGGAATGAAATGGTGGATGTTTCTATATTAATTACAGCCCTATGTTGCTTAAGCCAATCCATACAAAATATAATACCTATATCTAGGTAATTTAAAACATATAAATTAGAAACGAAAACATTTCCTCCTATTATAAACTCTACATCCACACAGATCATATCCAACAAACATGAACTTCCTAAAGGGTTTTAATAATTTAAAGTCTCTCTATGAAAATGCAATTCAATTTCAATGTTTTAACCATATCATGGGAGATCAAAGAACGTGTTGCTCCTGTATCAAATACTATTGAAATAGGCACTTGGGAAATAAATAATATACTTTCCATTTACCCAAGGTTTTTTGCATTAGATTCCAAAATGGTTTTGCCTTTTGTCTCTAGTGTTGCCACTTTGCCTTGCTGCTTATTCTCCGGGCAATTCTCTTCAAATGGCCTTCTTTACCACAAGTATAACACTTGAATGCTCCACCTTTAAACTCTAAACACTTTGGTTTTATATATCCCTCTTTGCCACAGTAATGACACACCAATTTCTTCTTGTTTTCACCAGTTTTGGCATCACTGGTTTTCTCACTTCCACTATCTTCCTATTTCTTTTAATACGGATGGTACTTTCCCTTACCCTTTTAATTATTGTTGTTTTCCTAAAATTTTCTCTTTCTTTATCATGTTGTTCAAAGTTCAAAGCCAAATTTATGACTTGATCAAAACTTTTGTCTACATAGGGTATCATTGCTCTACTTAAGCTTGGACTTAACCCCTTAATATACCTGCTATTTTTGGAAGCTTCATTAGCAACTAGCATTGCTCCATACTTTGATAATCCTTCAAATTTCTGAGTGCACTCAGTGACACTTAAATTCCCTTGTCTAAGTCTTATAAAATCTTCAGGCAAAGCTGCCTTAACAGATGCAGGCACAAATCTAGCGTCAATTAGCTCCTTAAACTGGTTCAAAATAATGTCATTCTCAACACTTCCAACTATGAATACCTCCCACCAACTCAAAGTTGCTCCTTTCAACTGTCTAGAAGCTACTTGCCTCTTCCTTTGATCATCTAATTGCATGTATCCAAAAATCCTTTCCAAGGTTCTAAGCCAAACCTGGATTTGCATTACACTTTCAGTCCCTTCAAAGCTTTTGCCTCCTAAATGAGTATAGGTCTTTAATAATTTGGAGAGCTCTTCATGTGGATTCTCAGGTCTATGCCATATTCCTTCTCTTAAAGCATTCACTAGTTCTTGCATATTCACTTTAGGTGTTCTCTTCCCCTTCCTGCCATTTATCTTAAGTAAAATGGATCTTTTGGTTAGCTAAATTTCCTACTTATATATGGTATTATGCCCCTATATATGTATGTAATAATCAGGCACATACAAGCAACCAATTATACAAATTTAGTTAAATCACTTTATCACCTAATAATGAATATTATCTGTGTTTTCGAATAACAAAGCTCTGATACCACAATGGAATGACCCTACTTTTAACAAGAACTTTAGTATGTTTTTGTATACATTTGTACCTAAATATATAAATGGTTTTCTAGTTTCAATGTTATGAGCCTGAGCCATTCTTCCTGATCAAAACTCCAAGATCCAAAAAATTTACCAATATAAAAATATTAGTTCATATAGAAAATATTTTGATATATATATATATATACACATGTGTGATGATATATATATTTATATATATCCATGATTAATTCCATCTTATGTATTTATGTCATCTTTTTACATCTTTAATGGCGGACAAAAATACATCAATTCCTCAACAATTTCACTCATCTCTAACAATCAATCCATCGTCTCACTCAAATAAATCTCAACCAAATGTAGCTGAGAACTCATCATTTTTTGCAGATCAGGATTTGGATCTGAGTAACAGGAGATTCGATTATGTGCAACCGGGATCTGATTTTATCTTCATTCCTGAAAATATATATAACCAATCAGAGATTTCATGGATTAACACTACTGCATTGATTATGATCCATTTTAGACTTTCAACAATCAAACTGAAAGATTATATCACAAAGGTTTGGAAGCCTTTAGGTAATTTCAGTACTCAGGTGTCTTTTAACTACAATTTTATAGTTCAGTCTGAGAATAAAGAGGATTTTGAGCGTATTAAAGAATGTTCAACATATTCGTACTTTGGTAGATTATTATATGTTGAAGTTTGGTATCCTGGATTTGATTTTAATGAGAAATAGAGTAATATGGTTCAGATCTGGATCCGGTTAATTGATTTACCATTTGAACTTTGGACTAGAAATGCTATTCAAATGTTAGCAAGTTTTACCTCAAAACCTCTATTGATTGATTCAAATACAACAAAAAAGAAATATTCGAAGTATGTGAGAGTTCTAATATTAATTGATACTGATACAATTTTAAAAAACTGAAATACTTATTCAGTTACATAATGGTCAAAGGATATTAATATCAGTAGAGTATGAATATGTACCTATGAAGTGTTGCCAGTGTAGATTGTTTGGCCATGATAATGAATACCACAATGAATCTTCTGATTCTTCGATGGAAACCACCTGATGTTAATGAAGAATTTCCAGAAGAAGTTCCAGAAGTCCAAGTGCCAGAGAAACATGATTCAGTACTACAATCAACTGGAAATTTCAATTCAATGCATTCCCCTTCTGAAAATATTGATGATCTTAATTTCCTAAATCCTAAGCTTCCTGAAAATATTATTCCTAATGTATTAAACAATATTTCTGATCATATAGAGGAATCTGACAAGGTAAAATAATTGGACAAAGGAAAACAAGTAGAAATTTTTCATTAATTGACAAGAATGAAAGTTATTTGCAGGGTGCAAAAACAAAAATTCCTACTCCTCCTAAAAGAAGTACAAGGAGTTCTTCTTAGATTAAATGACAATATTATCTTGGAATGTTAGGGGTATGAATACAACTTTTCGTATGAAAGATGTATTCTCACTCCTAAATAAAACTAAATCAACTTTGGTTGGTTTGGTTGAAACAACATTGTCTGCAGCTAATTTGGTACTATTTTCTTCTTTAATGCTGAATGATTGGAAGTACTTGACGAACAATTCTGCTTTGGCTACTGGTAGAATTTTATTAATTTGGGATTCTAATGTTTGGGAGTTATTCACTCTTTCTTTTTCTACTCAGCACTTGATAGTGAAAGCAATAAACAAGGGAGGCTTTGAAATGGTTTTTACTGTTACATATGGAAGTAATACATTTGCAGATAGACTTGTTTTATGGGAAACTTTTGTTAGAGAATCAATTTCTTATTCATAGTCTTAGATACTTATGGGATATTTTAATAATGCATTATCACCAAAAGACAAAAAAGGGGGACCTCTAATTCCTTATCAACATTTGAGAGAATTTCAGAAACTCTTAATTCAAACTGGTTTAACTAAACTGAAACCATTGGGGTTTAATTATACTTGGCGTAGAAGAGGTGTAGCAACTCATATTGATAAAATTTTGATGAATAATGTATGTCTATATCAATTTCTTAATATGAAAGCTCTTTCTCTTCATCAAAGATCTAGTGATCACAATCCTATTGTATTAAATCTTATTCCTCCTCAAAAAGTGAAGGGATTTCCATTTAGGTACAAGAATGATTGGTGTAGTTATGTAGGATATTCTGAAGTTGTTCAAAAGGGTTTAAATTCAAAAGTATAGGGTTTTCACAGTTATCAGTTTCAAAAAGTACTGTAAAATTGAGCTGAAAAATTGGAATAGAATTAGAGACAGAAATATTTCTAACCTTAAACAGGCTGAACATAATGTATCTATACTTGAATCTGAAGTTGATCTTCGTCCAGAGGGTATCCAAATATATGATGATTATCTACAAGCAAAGAGGCAATATCAGAAATTGCAATACATATATTTCAGAGGATTTAAACAATAAGAAAAAATTTCTTGGCTACAGCAAGGTGATACAAACTTAAAATTTTCCATTCTCGTATGTCTAATAGAAGATACTTCAATCATATTAGAGCATTGATTGATTCTAATGGTACTTTATTGTTTAAGGCTACTGAAATTGAATCTGCAGTTATTAACTACTTTTCATCTATGTTTAATGGTCCCAAATCAAGTGGTTTCTCTAATTTCCTGCCCATTTCCTTCATTAATGAAGAAGGACAAAGAAGTTTATTGAGAAAAGTAGATTTAGGTGAAATAAAAGATGCAATATTTTCAATTCATGATGAGTCAAGCCCTGGACCTGATGGTATAAGTGTTAATTTTATTAAAGTTCATTGGGAAAGTATAAAATATGATTTATTGGAAGCTATTTCAGATATATTCCATTCTGGAAAATTACCCAAAGCTTTAAATCATACTTTTATAACACTTGTACCAAAAAGTGACAAACCATTTGAAACCTCTCACTACAGGCCTATATCATGTTGCAATGTCTATTATAAAAAAAATTCAAAAATTTTATGTAATAGGATAAAACCTTTTCTCCCATTCCTGATATCTGAAAATCAGAGTGCATTCACAAAAGGAAGATATATTGGTGATAATATACTTTTAGCTCATGAGCTGTTGAGAGATTTCAAGAAAGCAGGCATGCCAAAAATGAGTGTTAAAGTAGATTTACAGAAAGCATATGATAAAGTCAACAGAGAATTTATACGTTTTTGATGGAAAAAATGAAGTTTCCAAATCATTTTATAAATTTGATATATGAGTGTATGGCAACAGCTACTTTTTCTATCATGATTCAAGGAATTCTAAAGGGCTTTATCACATCTACAAGAGGAATTAAGCTAGGGGATCCCTTATCACCTTATTTGTTTGATTTAGCCATGCAATATTTCACTTTTCTGATGGATGAAGCAACTATTTCTAAGTCATTTTAGCCTAGCAGCAGAGTAGAACCAGTAATTTCTCACCTTTTATATGCAGATGATTTAATTGTTTTTGGTAAGTCTTCTACTCATAATGCAGTTACATTACAGGGTATTTTTCAAAACTTAAGTATGTTTGCAGGTTTGAATGTAAATGCTTCTAAAACAAAAATATTTTTTAGCATTTCAACACTGAACAGTCAAGAAATACTAGATATATTTGATTTTGAGCAAGGAATCTTATCTGTAAAATACTTAGGTGTTCCGTTGTCATCTAATTACTTGCATTATTCTGAATGCAATTCACTGATTCAAAGAGTTCAAAGTAAGATCCAAGGTTGGGAGACTAAACTGTTAAGTTTTGATGGGCGTGCAGAATTAATTAATTAAGTGATTACTCCCATCATTCTATATTGGTTATTCATTTATCAAATACTAGAATTCACATTAGATAAATTACATTCTCTTTGTGCTGATTTTTTTTGGGGAGGAACAGCTCATAAAGTTGCTTGGGCTATACTATGCAAACCTAAAAGTGAAGGGGGCATTAGCTTAAGGAAATTATCAGAATTGAAAAAAGTTGCTCGTATTAAATTGCTTTGGAATTTCCTTTCTATAGATTAAATGGATCCATAATAGGTATTGCAAAAAATATTATTTTTGGTCAATGGCTACTGATCCAAATTCTTCAAGTACATGGAAATCTATCCTTGAACTTAGATCGAATTCAAAGCAATTATTTAACAGGGTAATATGCAGAGGAGAAAATACTTATTTGTGGTTTGATCCTTGGATTAACTGCAAATGTATGGTGGATCTATTAGGCTTTGGTAGACTTCAAATAATTGGAAACTCTGACCAAAAAGTTAACATAATAATCAGAAATGAAGCCTTTCATCCTGAAATTCATCCTGCAACAATAGAAATAATCGAAGAAATAAGTCCAATAGCAATTAATTCTAATCATAATCTTGACTACTACGAGTGGTGTGAAGGAGGAATTTTTTTTATTTCACAAATCATGGGAGTATATTTGACCAAGTGGGGCTTCTTATTCATTATTTTCAGTTGTTTGGCATAAGAAAATCAGCAAAAGAATGTCTTTTATCTCGTACCTTACAGTATTAGGAAAATTAAACACCAAGGATCGTTTGCTTAGATTCAGTGTTATTGAAAATGTTATGTGCCCTTTATGTGACAATCATCCAGAATCCATACTTAGTCCTTCCAGTGTGATTTATCCTCTTTTATCTGGTTATCTCTAAAGGAAAGTTGAATTTGTCACTCAATCTTCTTGTTGATCTTCAGGAGGAAGCCAGAAATCGTATCTCTCAATTCTCGAGCAAGGATCAACTCAAAGATCTGGCGTTTGGTGTCTTCACAACTGCTATCTACTTCATCTGGAGAGAAAGGAACATGCGTGTATTTCAGAATCGAATAAATCTTGCAAGTAATACTTTGCTGAAAATTGAAAAGGAAAGTGTAGATCTAGTTTGTGGGAATGGATCTAAATCGGTACGCAATTCGAGAAATGAACAGCTGTTAGATCGGTGGGGTATTGAATTAAATGACTCTGGATAGTTACGAAGTAGTATTGAATTCAATAAGGAGGCGGAATTGGTTTGACTTGGGCTCTTTGGGCCGGTGTAGAAGGAAATTCTTAGTTGTAACAACCCGAAAATCTGGGCCAGTTTAAAAATTTTATTTTGGCAATTTTACCGAATTTTGAACATTTAAAATGAATTATTTTAAATAATATCGACGATAAATTTATTTTGAATATAATTCGAACGTATATATTCGTTTGAATCGTCGTTAGAATATAAATATTTATTTATATTTATAAAAGGAATTGAAAATGGCGCGGTAGTTCGATAATTCGATTTCAAAATTCAAATGAACATACCGGGTGCAAAATAAACCGGATTTTAGTGAAACCAAAAATAACGGGATCTAATAGAGAATATATTTCCAACGAATCTGAAAAATCGAGATTTCATAGCGGAAATCAAAAGATATGTCCAGTTGAAAATTCTGAATAGTCGCTATGGAATTCAGGCCCTTAAAAATAGCCATTTTGCAAACGACCTCGGATTTCAACGAAACCACTTTTGTTGGATCCGTGATGTAAAGTTATTGCTAGATTCCAAATTTCATAATTTTTCGAATCAATATGTGAGTGTGGCAAAGGAAAATGCGTATGACCAGTTTCAGTTGATTTTAATCGACTGGAAAATGGTCATTTTTCAAACGGTCTCAGAATTCGACGAAACTAGTTTTGTTAGGACTGTATCGTCAATACGAAGCTAGAAAATATTTTTCTAGAAATTTTAGAGTTCGTATGTGATCCCAGTGAATTGAAATGCGCGTTTAAATTCAATATATAGAGATATATGTTGATTTTAACGGAAACTGATCGAAACAATCGAATCAGCTTGCGATACATATCCCATTGTGTTCGGAATGGGGGTAAAACGCTATGGACGATAGGCGGTGGGCCTCGTTTAGAGGTCGAAAATAAAGTTGCTTTTTCGAAGATAATTAAATAAAAAAATAAAAAAACAAAACTCCCTATCTCTTTATCTGGCCCCTCCCCGTGTAAATCGATTCATTACAGAAGGAAGAAGAAGAAGAAAAAAAAGCAGATCGCGATCGACGATCGTAGGGGGTCTCGTCGCCGCTGGTGGCAGGCGCACCACCGCCTCCCTCTCTCACGCACTCTCTTCCTCTTCTTCTTCCCTTCGATTTCATTCCACCGCGCCGCCTCCCACCGCACCCCATCTGCTCCACCGCCCCTCCTCCATCCATAAACGCCACCTCACGCTGTTCGCCCGGCCACCCAGTCGCCGGAGCCCCCACCAAACCCTAGCGTCGCCGTACCCCCTTCTCCGACCACCCCTCAGCCACGTGACACCCCCATCTGCAGTCGAACACTGTAAGCTCCCTTTTTTCTTTTTTATTTCTATTTTTTTTTGTTTTTATTTAATAAAATCAGTTTGTTTACGAAATAAAAATATAATCTTTTATGTTGTAGAGTAATAAAAATATAATCTTTTATGTTGTAGAGTAATAAAAATATAATCTTTTATGTTGTAGAGTAATAAAAATATATTCTTTTATGTTGTAGAGTAATAAAAATATAATCTTTTATGTTGTAGAGTAATAAAAATATAATCTTTTATGTTGTAGAGTAATAAAAATATGATTTTCATATTATATAGATAATAAAAATGTGATCTTTATATGGTAGGATATAAAAAGACGATATTTTTATGTAGTGAAAGACGACATTTTTAAAAGTAAGAAAAGGGCGAAATCTTTATATAGAGAGTAGCATATAAAAATAGAATTTTTATCTATATAGTAGGAAGTAAAAATTCGATTTTTATATATTGAATAGCGAAGTAAAAATTCGATTTTTATATATTGAATAGCGAAGTAAAAATTCGATTTTTATATATTGAATAGCGAAGTAAAAATTTGATTTTTATATATTGAATAGCAAAATAAAAATTCGATTTTTATATATTGAATAGCGAAGTAAAAATTTGATTTTTATATATTGAATAGCGAAGTAAAAATTCGATTTTTATATATTGAATAGCGAAGCAAAAATATATTGAATAGCGAAGCAAAAATTCGATTTTTATATATTGAATAGCGAAGCAAAAATTCGATTTTTATATATTGAATAGCGAAGCAAAAATTCGATTTTTATATATTGAATAGCGAAGCAAAAATTCGATTTTTATATATTGAATAGCGAAGCAAAAATTCGATTTTTATATATTGAATAGCGAAGCAAAAATTCGATTTTTATATATTGAATAGCGAAGTAAAAATTCGATTTTTATATATTGAATAGCAAAGTAAAAATTCGATTTTTATATATTGAATAGCGAAGTAAAAATTCGATTTTTATGTATTGAATAGTAAAGTAAAAATGCGATTTTTTACATATTTAGAGAATACGGGCAAAGAAAGTGACAAAAGGCAATAACGGCGAAGATTTCTACCTAAGAAGAGTCGTGGCGTTGGATTAGCAATTCTGTGAGAACTTCTCACCTTTAATTTTAATTTTCTAGTTATAAATATATACTAGGATGCAGATGGTGTTTAGTAGCACCCGACACCCGTCGTCCACAGACCATGGACGGCTTGTATGCTTGTTTGTTTGATTTTGATGTGTAGTTGATTGTGTGATGTGATGTGAAATGAAATAAAATATTTATATAGTTGAAAATTTTTTATAGTTAAAAATTGAATCTTTAACGTGTATATGAAATGAAATAAAAATAAACAGATCGGACGATTTGTTTATATACACACATTTGACTGATATTGATTAGGACGATAAATTTTACACATCGCCCAACTACACAAATAAAATCTGTGTTTGATTGTTTGAAACCCCACACGGGTATTGGGATGATATATGACATACACTAATCCCAATAATTAGTTGTATGTCGATCGATTGATTGATAGACTGTAAGAAGCATTAGATATTTATATTCGATGCTTATACAGTGTAGAATGCACTTTGGATGATGGTTGATTATTCATCGTTGTTATTGTATACATGTGTTGTAGAAAACCCATATAATTAACATTATATGGTAATTGATTGGGCCTCATTCCAGTTTCGAAAAAGAAATATTTGAAATAAAAATATTTGAATAGAAATATTTGAAATAGAAATATTTGAAATAGAAATATTTGAAATAGAATATTTGAAAATAGAAACATATGAAGCCGTGTTGGTTAGATTGACGCCATTTTGACGTGAACGATATTTATATCGATTTTATTCATTCTTCAATGAATATTGAATAGAATTGAAATTGAATATAAATGAATTCGAATTGAAATTGAATATAAATGAATTCGAATTGAAATTGAATATAAATGAATTCGAATTGAAATTGAATTGAAATCGATTTGAAATGAATTTAAAATGAATTTATATTGGAATATTCAATTTTGATTTGAAACTGAATATGAAGTTGAAACCGTTTTGAAAATGAATTGAAAACGATTTATAAAGCACGTTTTGAATTGAAATCGACGAAGTATATATTATATATATTAAATGACACTGATTCTTTAACCCAGTTAACGATTAAAACTAAGTGGAATCAATCGGTGGTCGTCCAGATGTGCTTGGAGATCGATGGATATGCGAGGAAAGTGCCTCCGGTTTCGTTCAGACCCAGAACGGACTTGTAAATGGACTGTGTGTCTGACATCGGATTTCATTCTCTGTGACTGATATCGGTTGCACAGAATGGTTTTCCTGTGTGGCATGCTAAGATGCAAATGATCAAGGCTTCTGTTGAAAAGCAAAGTCTTGTGGTTGATGATCAAAGCACGGCCTTTGTGGCGTAGCTTTGTGTAACGTTGATTCGCGAGCCTCACACCCCGGTATGAACCAGAAACGGGAGAGGACATCAGGGAGGGCATGCGTTTCTTTCTAGCTAGGGTGGTGTCAGTGACCTACCAGCCCTGACATTTATATACTTTTCACCTGTGTGGTTGTTGCTGTTGCGAGGCGCCTCGGTTAGATCGGACGATCCGGGTCCGATGGAGCCATTCGTTGGCTCATTTACGCCCCAAAGGGCGGGGAAACGCATGTTCAGGTATTTTTAATCCCCATCGGTGGACCGGCCCTGACGATCCAAGGGTCACTCGAGCTCTGATCCCGAGGCTCAGGCTAGAGAGTCTCGAATCGGTTGAGGACTATCTTTTGCCTCGGTTCATAGATGGAAACCCAATTTCCAAATACGTGACTTTGCGATTTTGATTGTATAACCTATATATGGCGACATAGTGGTATGGGGCATTCATGCCGCCTATGATTGATACTTATGATTTGAAGTTGTTTTATACACCATACACTTATAATAGTATCAAATGATTTCTTTTAAACGTATCAAGCATTCTTGGCTATTATAAGGTAAAAACCCTATCCCCCGGCTTGCTTTGCATTGTGTGATGGGAACTGGGTCTTATAATAGCTTCAATTTCTTTATTTAGCATCGCGCTGTTTGTTTTATGCACTGGTGTTCTTGGGAGGAAACCCGTTCCGTGTTATACGGCGTGGTCCCTTGATTTACCTTACTTTGAAAATAAAGATAAATAACTGTTTTAGTTCTTACACCAGTCCCATGACTGACCTGGAGTTTATTGTTTTAACCTAAACTCTGGGTGCCCTTATTTTGACACGGGCAGCTAGTAGTTTTGGTTTTGCAGATTTATATTCACAGGATCCTGGTTTACAACTGGAACGATATTCGGAAAGCTTTGTATCCGTATATCTCTTCTAGTTGTGTATTGTATTATTTTCCGTTGCGATGTATTTAAATGTAATTTAAAATCTCTGATATTTCTGTGTAATATTCATTTATACTTTGTATATTCTTGTAATCTGATGCATTGTTGTGATGTACAATGAAATGTTCTTCCGTCTGCGTTCTGTTGTGGCTTGTTCTCGAACTATCCGCGCTTTCCTTCACGGGGAAGTTACGGGTTTTCACATTAGTTCATTTGTTTTTTTTTCGTTTTTTTTTTTGTATTTCATTTTGGTTATGTTCCTATAGGTGTTTTGTATTCACCAAATTTATAAGTACTCTTTTCCCTTGTAAGGTACCCACTAGGGGGATTACAAGGTTTTAACGAGGCTTATAAAGGAGGTTTAATTGGTTTTAGCAATAAAGAGAACCAATTTTCAAAAAGGATTATATATATATATATATCCCTCTTGCTTTAAATCAGAGTATAAAGAAAGCAAGAGATCCGTTGACCTCATTATAGATCAATGTTAGACACAGATTTTAAAATCGATACTCTTATGCCTATAAAAATGATACTTTTGTGGCACATGGCTAAAAATGATACTCTTATATATACAAAAATGATATTGTTGTGCCTACAGAAATGATGCCTTCAAAAATGATACCTAACTATATGCAAAAATGATACTTGCAAGAATGGTATCTTTTTAAAATGATATTCTAGTTCATAAAAAAATGATCCTTTCAAAACAATGTTATCAAAAATGATACTCTCTTGAGTACAAAAATGATACCTTTAAAATGATGATAGCAAAAACTGATAACCTTGTGCATGCATAAATGATACTTTTGAAACAATGCAAGTGGCATGGGCATGTTTTCTATTCTGATCCTTAGTGCATGGGGTCAACATTGCACCCTTGGCTAAACTTCCTCTAATGTGAGCTGAGCCAAGTGTGTCCATGTGCATCACTCATGTTTTTGAGTTTCCTGAAGGAATAATCCAATGAACTAGCATAAAAAAATGTACATGTGCACATTACTTTTCTAAAATGACTCCAGATTGACTAATACAAATAATATTAGTAACTTTTTTTAATTCAAAACATATGCTTCCTCAATTTCTGTTCGTAAAATGATTATATATAATACTACTTCAGCTCAGTCATCAACATAACACATTGCACTTAATTTCCTATCATCTAAACATAATTCTTCCCTGACTAAACTTAATATTTACAAAACTGATTCTTAAAACAATTCTCAAGGATTCATGCAGATACAATAATTTAAAATCTTTTATTTTCTACTTAAGCATGCTAATCATCCATGAAAATTAGCCAAACTCCTAACCCACATCTTATTTAGCTCCATCATTTCCCGAAAAAGCATTAGAGGCTGCCTCATCATATAATGAGACACCCTATTTTCCATGAGAAAACAATGTCAGACTAATGTGTCTGGTATGAGAATCTCAATTAAAACATGATGAATAAAAAATGAGAATTGATTTATGAAGAAGATCTATTTAAAAAGATATATTTCTTTTCTTGTTAGACAAATAATCTTGTGCAAGTGCACTTCCACTGATTATTCAATATTTAACATCAGTGCTCAGATTAAAACATACAAATCAATCATGCATATGTGCATAACAGGTAAATCCATCCTAATAATATTATGATTTGTATCCATAACTGCCATAGGAAACCTTCCAGGATAACTCGAGTCCCTTGTATCGATTTCCTAGCATCTCAATTTGTTTATATACCTGAGTCTCATCTGTATAAAGGAATCACTGGGGCACAATGTAGTAATCTAATTCACACTACTACAAAAAGATCTTAGGACATAAATTAGGCCATGTGCCAGACTTACAACTCAAGGCAAGCCATTCCATAGCATCTTAACCAAAAATGGCTTAGTTAAATTACTAAGTTTTTTCTTATATTTTTTTCTAATGACTACTTACCTAATTAAGGTAAACTAACACAGTTAGATTCACTGCATAATGCCATGGATTTCATAGAAATCACCCAAACAATCAAAGCAAACATTCAGGCATGAACATAGGTCATCCAAGAAAGAATTTAAATCATCCAGAATATACATATATATATATATATGTGTATTCCATAAAGTTATTTATCATGGGGTTTTGGTGAGGTAAAATCCTTGTCTTAAAATATAGTCACTTATACATACGTATTTGCCTGTCTAGATATAGATCTGATATTATTCTATGGCTTTATGAATATTTTTAAGAGATTTTGCCACTATGCATAAACAAGTTTTAAATAGATTTCAAAACCTAGCTGAGATAGAGAGTTAGAATTCTTGATTAGAAATCAACACATAAAAAAATCTATTGCTCTCTAAATCAATCATTTATAGAGCCTCAGCACCTATACACAAGTACACAAGTACATTGCAGCTCATATATATATATATATATATATATATATATATATGTATGTATGTATGTATGTATATGTATATATTGAGAGATGGCCATAGGTTAATATCATATACATATTTCCATATTTATGGGGTTTTCCAAAGGTATCATAAAAGTGGTTTTCAAGGGATCATAAAACCGAACAGATTTAAGTAATGTCTTTAAATCCGTAATGTTAAACTCAACATTGATTTTAGATAAAATCATTAATATAATCACAGTCACACATAAACAGGTAAAATATTTAGAGAATCAAATTCAAAGCAAAATAAATATAAAAAAATATTGGCTGCCTTTTTAGCTTAGGACTTAATGCCATTTGTTTTAAGTGAGAACACTCACCAAAACTCCTTCTAAGCTAAAGACAATCATAGAACCCTTGCTTTATTCCCAAGCTTCTCTTCTTCCTTTGAAAATAGATTTTTATGTGTTTTTACTTGTTTATACTAGGCAGTTTAATTTTTCCCGGTTACCCTTACTTATAACATTAGATTACTAGGGTTTCTCAGGTGATACATAGTCAGTTTTGCCCCTTAACAAATCAAGCTAATTGTATGAGTGTTATTCATATGATTTTGCTTTGTTTTCTTTATAGTGCTCGATGTAAAAATGCATCACTTTTCAAAGAAAAAGAAAAGAAAATGTTTTAAAATCATTTTCCCTTCAAAACAAGTCATGACAAAATAACAAATGGATATAATAATCCTCCCCTTTCTAAATTTGGCTATGCATTATTTAATCTTGGTGCAACTTGACCTTACTATATAATGTATATGTATTATCTCAAACTTCTTTATATTATACACTAAATCAGTCCATGTGATTTAATTCAATAGTCACTGGAAACACATGTATATTCACATACATGAATCATAATATACATATCTTGGAATTATGGTGTTGCATTATGCATACACCATTGTTGTACACGTGCACACACACTCATACATGCACACAGTCCAAAACCCCACTAATTCCACGTCAAATTCAATAAACATTTTAAACCATGTTAAAATAAATTTTTACTAAAAGTTTTGGGTCATTACAAATACCCCACCTTTTAGGAATTGTGTCCTCACAATTACTTCAAAATTGAACAAAAAAATTTCAATTTACTCTGAGATTATAAACCCTAATTAAAAACATCCATCTAATTAATTAAATTGTCTAAACAAACATAAAATATACACTTATGGAATAATTTCAGAAATAAAGATACCTTTAATTTGCAAACAGCTTAGGATAATTCACCCTAACCTTGTCTTCTTATTCCCATGTGCAATCATTTGGATCAATACTCCACTGCACTTTCACAAGCTTCAAGGTTTTATTCCTCAACTTCTTTACCTCTTTGGATAAAATTCCCACTGGTTCTTTTTCATAAACCAAATCAGAATTTATCTGGACCTGAGATGGTGATTCTAGAATATCTTGCTTATCATGAACCCATCTTCTTAATTGTGATACATGAAAAACATTGTGTATCTCCTTTATATCTTCAGGTAATTCCATTTTAAAAGCTAAAGAACCAATTCTTTCCAGAATTTTATATGGTCCTATATACCTAGGTATCAGTTTGCTTTGCTTGCCAAACCTTAACACCTTTTTCATTGGTGAAATCTTGATGAAGACAAAGTCCCCAACCTGGTATTCAACTTGTCTCCTTTTCTTATCTGCATATTTCTTCTATCTGTCTTGTGTAGCTGCCATATTTTCCTTATCTGTGCAACTTTTCAGTTGTCTCCTTTATGTATTCAGGGCCTAAAGTTGCTCTTTCCCCAGTTTCAACCCAACATACTAGAGATGAACATGGTTTGCCATACAAGGCTTCAAATGGTGCTATCCCTATAGTGCTTTGATAACTGTTACTGTATGTAAATTCAGCTAAGTGGAGTTCTTTCCATTTACCCCAAAGTCTAAAATACAGGCTCTCAACAAGTCCTTTAACACCTTGTTAACTACTTCAGTTTGCCCATCTGATTGAGGATGGTAAGCAGTGCTCATGCAAATCTCACTTCCCATAGCTTCTTGAAAGCTTCTCCAGAATTTAGATGTGAAGATAGTGTCTCTATCACTCACAATTGTCTTGGGTATGCCATGCAATTTTACTATCTCCTTCACGAATATCTGGGCTAGTCTTGATGCATTTCTATCTGACTTTACTTGGATAAATTGTGCTACTTTAGTTAGCCTATCAACCAATACCCATATACTAGTATTTCCTTTTTTTGATCTTGGTAGACCATCTATAAAGTCCATGGAGTTATCCACCCATTTCCACTTAGGCATACTTAAGGGTTGAAGTAAACCTGAGGGTCTTTGTGTCTCTGCCTTTATCTGTTGGAAAATTAAACATTTGGCCACAAATTTTGTTATATCACTTTTCATTCCTTTCCACCAAAAATTCCTCTTAAGATTATGATACATCTTGGTGTTTCTTGGACATATGGAGTACTTACTTCTATGATATTCATTTAATATCTCCTCCTGTAATTCTGAATTTCCAGGTACCCAAATTCTATTTTTATTTCTCACATATCCCTTCTCATCAATGTGCAGGTTTTTCACTTCTTCTCCTTTTTCCAAAAGGGTTTTCCTTTCTAAGATAATGGGATCTTGATTTTGCATGTTTCCCACCTTCAGAATTAAATCAGACTACATGGTGACCATGCTTAATTTTCTCATGTTTTCTTGTCCATCATGCACCTCCATGTCCATATCATTATTCTCTTTTATTTCTAGATCAGTGAGTAACATTAAATTCTTAAATTCTTCTATCATCATTAAACTTATTTTGGCATGTTTCCTACTCAAAGCATCAGCCACTTTATTTGCCATTCCTGGTGTGTAGAGTATATCAAAATCATATGCAGCTAGAAACTCCACCCACCTATGTTGCCTCATATTTAAATCTTTTTTGTGATAATAAATATTTCAATGATTTGTGGTCAGTGTAGAGCTCAAATTTGGCTCCTAACAAATAATGTCTCTATAGCTTTAAGGCATACACAACTGCAGCTAATTCCAAGTCATGTGTTGCATATCTGGTTTCATGTGGTTTTAATTGCCTTGATGCATATGCCATTACTTGACCTTGTTGCATCAATAATGCTCCTAAACTATATCCACATGCATTTATATAAATTTTTAAATCATGGTTTCCTTTTGGTACCCTCAGGACAGGTGCATTTACCAATGATTCCTTTAATTTTTCTAAAGCTTGCTCAAATTCTCCATTCCAAACATAGGCTTGATTCTTCCTAGTTAGGTTAGTCAGTGGTGCTGAGATCTTAGAAATATCTTTAATAAATCTTCTATAATATCCAGGCATTCCCATGAATAATCTAACTTCACTCACTATTTTAGGTTTTTGCCAAATTTGTATGGCTATCAATTTACTTGGATTCACTGAAATCCCTAACATGCCCAAGAAGAAAATTCACTTCTTCTTTCCAAAATGTGCGTTTACAAAATTTTGCCTTTAAATTATTATGCCTTAAGCTGCTCAAGACTAAATGTAAATGATTTTTGTGCTCCTCCATTATTTTGGAATAAATCAAAATGTCATCTATAAAAATCAGCACAAACTTATCTAAATAATCTCTGAACATCCTATTCATCAAGTCAACAAAATAAGATGGTGCATTAGTCAGTCCAAAGGGCATTAGTAAAAATTCATATAACTCATATCTAGTGTTGAATGCTAAGTATTTGATGCTACACTCTTCCACTTTCATTTGGAGAAAGCCAGAGGCTAAATCAAATCTAGAAAAAACTTTTGATCTAGCTAATTGATCAAAAAGATCATCAATTCTTGGTAAAAGTTACTTGTTCTTTATGGTTAATTTATTTAGTTCCCTATAATCTATACACAGTCTTAAAGAACCATCTTGTTTCTTCACAAAACCACTGGTGCACCCTGACAAGAATTACTTGGTCTTATAAAACCTTTTTCTTCGAACCCCTTTAAATGTTTCTTCAGTTCTATGAGTTCACTTCGCCCCATTCTAGTAGGTTTTTTAATCACTGGAGATGCTTCCGAGATTAAATTAATTTGAAATTCCACTGGCCTGTTGTGTGGAATACCTTTAAATTCCCCAAAAACATCCAGGTGTTCATTTACTATGGGTATGTTTTCAATTGAAAATTCAGATATTTCATTACCTAACCTACATAAATGAAATAACCTTCTTCCTTTAGCAGATTCACAAAGAAGTATAATTCTTTGTTTCTTGCTGTTTTGGAATGAAATGGTGGATGTTTCTAAATTAATTATAGCCCTATGTTGCTTTAGCCAATCCATACCCAATATAATACCTATATCTAGGTAATTTAAAACATATAAATTAGAAAAGAAAACATTTCCTCCTATTATAAACTCTATATCCACACATCATATCAAATACTACTGATATAGGCACTTGGAAAATAAATAATATACCTTTCATTTGCCCAAGGTTTTCTGCATTAGATTCCAAAATGGATTTGCCTTTTGTCTCTAGAGTTGCCACTTTGCCTTGCCTCTTATTCTTAGGGAAATTCCTCTTCAAATAGCCTTCTTTCCCATAAGTATAACACTTGAATACTCCACCTTTCAACTCTGGACATACTGGTTTTATATGTCCCTCTTTGCTACAGTGATGACACACAATTTCTTCTTGTTTTCACCAGTTTTGGCATCACTGATTTTCTTACTTCCAACATCTTCTTTTTTCTTTTCATATGGATGGTACTTTCCCTTACCCTTGTTATTGTTGTTGTTCTTAAAATTTCCAAAAAATTTCCCTTTCTTTAACATGTTGCACAAAGTTCAAAGCCAAATCTATGACTTGATCAAAAATTTTGTCTACATAGGGTTTCATAGCTCTACTTAAGCTTGAACTTAACCCTTTAATATACCTGCTATTTTTGGAAGCTTCATCAGCAACTAGCATTGCTCCATACTTTGACAATCCTTCAAATTTCTAAGTTTACTCAGTGACACTTAAATTCCCTTGTCTAAGTCTTATAAAATCTTCAAGCAAAACTGCCTTAGCAGATGTAGGCACAAATCTAGCTTCAATTAGCTCCTTAAACTGGTTTCAAGTAATGTCATTCTAAACTCTTCCAGCTATGACTACCTCCCACCAACTCAAAGCTGCTCCTTTCAACTGTCTAGAAGCTACTTGCCTCTTCCTTTGATCATCTAATTGCAAGTCTCCAAAGATCCTTTGTAAGGTTCTAAGCCAAACCTGGATTTCCATTACACTTTCAGTCCCTTCAAAGCTTTTGCCTCCCAAATGAGTATAGCTCTTTAAAAATTTGGAGAGCTCTTCATGTGGATTCTCAGGTCTATGCCTTAATCCTTCTCTTAAAGCATTCACTAATTCTTGCATATTCAGCATAGGTGTTCCTCCTCCCTTTCCTGCCATGTATTTTAAGTAAAAGGGATCTTTGGGTTAGCTAAATTTCCTACTCATATATGGTATTATTTACCCATATATGAATGTAATAATCAGGCACATACAAGTAACCAATCATACAAATTTATTTAAATCATTTTATCACCTAATAGTGAATATTATCCTTGTTTTCCATTAACACAACTCTGAATCCACAATGGAATGACACTTCTTTTAACAAGAACTTCAGTATGTTTTTTTTACGGTTGTACCCAAATGTCTAAATGGTTTTCTAGTTTCAATGTTATGAGCCTGAGCCATTCTTCCTGACCAAAACTCCAGGATCCAAATTTTACCAATATAAAAATATTAGTTCATATATAAAATATTTTGATATATATATATATATATATATATATATATGTGTGTGTGTGTGTGTGTGATCATATATATATATATATATATATATATATATATATATATATATCCCTCTTGCTTTAAATCAGAGTATAAAGAAAGCAAGAGATCCATTGACCTCATTATAGATCAATGTGAAACACAGATTTTAAAACCGATACTCTTATGCCTATAATAATGTTACTTTTGTGGCATATGGCTAAAAATGATACTCTTATATACGCAAAAATGATATTGTTGTGCCTACATAAATGATGACTTCAAAAATGATACCTAACTATATGCAAAAATGATATTTGCAAGAATGATACCTTTTTAAAATGATATTCCGGTTCATAAAAAAATGATCCTTGCAAAACAATGTTATCAAAAATGATACTCTATTGAGTACATAAATGATACCTTTAAAATGATGATAGCGAAACTGATAACCTTATACATGCATAAATGATACTTTTGAAACAATGCAAGTGACATGGGCATGTTTTCTATTATGATCCTTGGTGCATGGGTCAACATTGCACCCTTGGCTAAACTTCCTCTAATGTGAGCTGAGCCAACTTTATTTATGTGCACCACTCATGTTTTTGAGTTTTCTGAAGGAATACACCAATGAACGAGCATACAAACATATACATGTGCACATTACTTTTCTAAAATGACTCCAAATTGACTAATACAAATAATATTAGTAGCTTTCTACAATTCAAAACATATGCTTCCTCAATTTCAGTTTTCAAAATGATCATATATAATACTACTTCAGCTCAGCCAACAACATAACACATTGCACTTAATTTCCTATCATCCAAACATAATTCTTCCCTGACTTAGCTTAATATTTACAAAACTGTCAAACAATTCTCAAGGATTCATGCAGATACAATAATTTAGAAGCTTTTATTTTCTACTTAAGCATGCTAATCATACATGAAAATCAGCCAAACTCCTAACCCAGATCTTACATCGCTCCATCATTTCCTGAAAAAGCATTAGAGGCTGCCTCATCATATAATGAGACACTCCATTCGCCATGAGTAAACAAGGTTTGACAAATGTGTCTGGTATGAGCCTCCCAATTAAAACATGATGGATAAAAACTGAGATTTAATTTATGAAGAAGTTCTGTTTAAAAAGACATATTTCTTTTCATGTTAAACAAATAATCTTGTGCAAATGCACTTCCACTGATTTCTTCAATATTTAACATCAGTGCCCAGATTAAAACATACAAATCAATCATACATACATGCGTAATAGGTAAATCCATCCTAATAATATTATGATTTGTATCCAAAACTGCCCTAGGAAACCTTCCAGGAAAACTCAAGTCCCTTTTATCTATTTCCTAGCATATCAATTTGTTTATATGCCCTGGTCTCATCTATATAAAGGAATCACTAGGGAACATTGTAGTAATCTAATTCACACTACTACGCAAAGATCTCAAGACCAAAATTAGGCAATGTGCCAAACTTACAACTCAAGGCAAGCCATTCCACAACATCTTGACCAAAAATGACTTAGTTAAATTACTAAGTACTTTCTTATATTTTCCAGTGACTACTTACCTAATTAAGGTAAACTAACACAGTTAGATTCACTGTATAATGCCATGGATTTCATAGAAATCACCCAAACAATCAAAGCAAACATTCAGGCATGAACATAAATCATCTAAGAAAGAATTTAAATCATCCAGAATATACATATATAGGTATTCCAGAAAGTTATCTATCTTGGGGTTTTGGTGAGATAAAATCCTTCTCTTAAAATATAGCCACTTATACATATGTATATGCCTGTTTGGATATAGATCAGATATTATTCTACGGCTTTATGAATATTTTTAAGAGATTTTGCCACTATGCATAAACAGGTTTTAAATAGATTTCAAAACCTAGCTGAGATGTAGAGTTAGCATTCTTGAGATAAGCATATAAAAATCTATTGCTCTCTAAATAAATCATTTATAGAGCCTCAGGACCTATACACAAGTATATTGCAGCTTATATATATATATATATATATATATATATATATATATATATATATATATATATATTGAGAGATGACCATAGGTCAATATCATATACATATTTCCAAATTTATGGGGTTTTACAAAGGTATCATAAAAGAGGTTTTCAAGGGATCATAAAACTGAACAAATTTAAATAATATCTTTAAACTCAACATTAATTTTAGATAAAATCATTAATATGATCACAATCACACATAAACAGGTAAAACATTTAGAGAATCAAATTCAAAGCAAAATAAACATAAAAAGATATTGGTTGCCTTTTTAACTTAGGACTTAATGCCATTTGTTTTAAGTGAGAATACTCACCAAATCTCCTTTTTCTAAGCTAAAGAAAATCAGAGAACCCTTGCTTTATTTCCAAGCATCCCTTCTTCCTTTGAAAATAGGTTTTTATGTATTTTTAATTATTTATACTAGGCAGTTTAATTTGCCCGGCCACCCTTACTTATAACATTAGATTCCTAGGGTTTCTCAGGTGATACAAGGTCAGTTTTACTCCTTAACAAATCATGCTATATGTGTGAGTGTTATTCACATGATTTTGCTTGGTTTTCTTTATAGTGCTGGGTGTAAAACTACATCACTTTTCATAGAAAGCAAAAAGAAAATGTTTTAAAATCATTTTCCCTTCAAAAGAAGTCATGACAAAATAGAAAATGGATATAATAATCCTCCTCTTTCTAAATCTAGCTATGCATTATTTAACCTTGGTGCAACTTGACCTTACCACATAATGAATATGTATTATCTAAAACTTATTTATATTATACACTAAATTAGTCCATGTGATTTAATTCAATTTCACTGGAAACACATGTATATTTACATACATGAATCATAATATACATATCTTGAAATTATGGTGTTACCTTGTGCATACCCCCCTATTGTACACATGTGCGCACACACTCATACATGCACACAGTCCAAAACCCAACTAATTCCATGTCAAATTCAATAAACATTTTAAACCATGTTAAAATAAATTTTTACTAAAAGTTTTGGGTCATTACAACATTCAAACTAGTTTACACACAACACCACGTTGTAGTACTATGTTGACTACTCCTTTTTACATTAAAATCAACATTCAGTTTATATAAAAAATTCTTTATATTTATTTAATAAATCGTTATGGTTTATAAACGATTCCACGGTGATTTTCTGAAAATTTGATTTGAACATAACTAAAAATATGTAATATGAAATCTCCATTTTTCTCTTCCGTTATAAAAATATAGTTCAGTAGATTCGATCATTTCTTGTTTCAAAGAAATCCGACTTATAACGACTCATATATATTTAGTTAAAGTTAAAATCATAAAATTACGAACTATTGTGACATTAAGAGCTCGTTGTTAATTATATTATAAATTATACGTTCAAACGTCGTTTAATTAATAGGAATATCAAAACCAAACATATAGATGGCAAACACGGTAAATCGAAGCTCAATCAAACAAGGAAACTGAATGACAAATAGCTAAACGTACCAAATAATTATTCATAGACTAGTTTTATTCAAAGATAAGAAATAAATAAATATACCAAAACGTAGCAAATAATAGAACAAATACTACTATCCAATTAATTAGACATACACTACCACTATGACCAAACATGCATGCACTATTTTCGCCTCGGCCGCCTAGTTGGTGGCATGGAATTTGAAGACGAACCACTGCCGCTATTACTTCTATTGCGTCGCGCACTACTGGAATGGGGTAGTGTAGGTGCTGGTTGCTATGGGCCATGCGCAAATTGTTCATGTGCTACTGGAGGATGAGGAGGTGAACCTGCTGGAGGAGGAGGAGGACCTGTAGGAGGAGGAGGAGGAGATGGTGGTTTCGATCGATCAAGTTTGTTTCTGCACAAGATCAAAACTAAAATCTTTTGTATGTTTGTGCACATAGTCCTTCCCTTATCATCTGTATGCCTCTGTCGGAGCTTCTCTGCTTCTTCCCATGCACGGTTCATACCGGAAGCCTGCAAATTGAAAGGAAAATTACGTATATTGAATAAATGATATTAATCGTAAATAATACTACACACATTTACTTACCACGTACCTCTCTAGTGGTGCTCTGAGAGCGTACAGTGCTAACGCTGAATCTACTACGGGATGAAGGACATAGCGTCGTGTTATGTTCCAGTACAACTTCATGTACTACGCCATAGATATGGTGGGCTCGCTCTCCATCTCAATATAGTTCTGGTGGTCAATCCACATAACAACAAGTGTGGGATAGTCTTTCTCACTGTAACCCTGTAAGTAAGGAAGTGCATCATCCGGTATATGCTGCATCAGGTCAAACTGTCTCATAACCCTATCGGGAAGATGCCAAACGGTGCTGCTGTAGGCTATCATAGGTACTCTCGTCGTCCAAAGGTACCTATGAGCTCTGCACATGGGTGGTAGTGTGCCAAGTACCTCCGTAGTGTATGGCGTCCAAGTAACCTTTTCATCAGTAAGAACGTCCAATTCATTGCGGTAAAACTGCAACATTCGTCGTGGTGTGTGTCGCGTACTCTTATGTCCAACCCACCTGTTACATGTTATTAAATGTAAGTATATTAGAAATGGTATATATTGTGTGTTTAACAAAATAATCGATCAATAAGTATACCTAGATCCAAGCGACATCGATTGATCGATGGGATTAGGCCTCACTGCAATTCTTCCGATGGGAAGATATGTCCAAGGCCAAAGCTACGTTTGAAAATATACTATTAAGACAAGAGATTGATGCATCATATTATAACAGTATATTATAGAAATATGGTTTATAGCTGAACTAGTGTCATGCAACCAGCAATAGAGCCAAACTGTAACAGTGCGATCTTAGACAACTCCAGATATGTAGTGGCCAACACTGCACTATCCCATAAATATGTAACGCACTGCCCGAGATCAGCTAAACACGGTAGCCATCTCAAATCTATACGGGTCTTGGCATGATCGACCATCATTTTGCAAAAAATAATGTGCAGCAAAATGCAATGAGTCCGTTGCCGAACCTCTACTCGGTGGCATCTGCAGGAATACCATCTATCAACTGATTGCGGTACCATGTAATCTCAACAGAATCGTCACCCCTTACTTGATCGGTCGGTGGAGCTAGCCCAAGTAGGTCGCGAGAAAGCTGCAAATGATCATATCCCACATGAACGTATGTAATAGCATTGCCTTCAATAGGCAATCCTAGCAAAACAACCACATCTCTTAAAGTAATAGTCATTTCACCGACTGGTAGGTAAAACATGGATGTCTCAGGCCTCCACCTACCTACTAAAGCACCAATAAGACAATGATCGAGCTAGAAGTATCCTAAGCAAAAAATGTGCATAAATCCAGCCTGTTCGATCACGACAAGGACGTTCCGAGGATCTGGAGATGTCACTTTCTTAAGTGATGTCGAGTGGTCAATGACAAACTCTGTATTGTCACTCTAGAAATTTAATAGATAACAAAAAATTGGTGGTTTGACGTCTAATGCGGAAAAGAATACTAAACATCATAAAATGAAAATATTTACAAAAGTCTACCTCCGTATGAGTATGCGGTTTGATGTCCTATGTTGCTATTGGAGATATAACACGCTCGGATCAACTGGTCCAGACTCCGTCTCGAATACTCTACAAAATGCGTTTACAATAGAATTATTTTCAAAAATATGGTATACAATTCTAAAACAAATTTAAACATGTTATGCTTCCTTAAACATGTTATGTTGTTCTACTCGTTTCCATAAACAAGGAAAATTATCTATGACAACAATTCCAACCCAATACAATAATTTTTTCAATTTGCACGCGTCTGCATAAATAAACAGCTTCTACGAGTCATCAAACTCGTGTTCAAACCGCCTAAACTTCAAACTTAAACAAGCTTATTACTCAACTCCACACAACTTCGTTTGTAAGCAACCGCATTATCTCAAACCATATACTAAATCCAAACCGTAACACTCAATAACCAACCATCATATAATCAACATGCTAAAATCAATAATGTGAATAACGTACACATCAAACTTTGTAATTATATCATACAAGCTTCGTGCTTGTAAGCCACAGTCAGTTTCATAACCAATAATAAATAAATTTATATGGCCTAATTTCAAAATTAAAAGTTAGGGTTAGATTTTTATCAATTTCGTGTTGTACGCCGGACGCACTAGCCATTGTAAATTTTTTGGAATGAATTAGAAGAAAAATGGGTGAAAATGGAGTTGATTTGAGTTACTTTTTTATTTCGTGCTGGGTAAAGAATGGGAAAGGGGATAGTGAATGAGGTTGGGAAAGAAAGGGTCTCGGGTTTATTTATAATCTGCATTTATTGAATGTGAGTTTTGAGAACTCGCCTTCAGTAAACCAAAATAGGTCTAAACCTGTTATTAAATCTGGAACAAGTCTATCCTAGTTATTGTTTACACAAACATGCCTATATACGTTAATTTCCCCATCAATAAAGAAAATTCGTTTCTGATTCATTGCATCAACGAAATACTGTCTGAAACAGATTTCGACCTATATTTGATAATGATAAAAGGAACTCCATCATAAAACCGTATTTTTGTATTGATAATATTTCATTGTGCATGGTTGAAATATTTACAAAGAGATACATATTTGAGCAATGTTAAGCGCGCTCTCCCTAAAAGAAAGTGAGTTTATATTTACCACCTAACTGATTGGTGGAAATGAGCTGACATCAATAAATATAATATTAATAAATACCAACTCATTTCCATCAATAATGTGCCAAATATAAGCTCACTCTCTCTGTGGAAGAGTGTGCTTAGCATTGCTCTACGTATTTTTACTGAAAAACAAAAATAGATGCAATAACCCCGGAAAGAAGGGTGAATATAAAACGTCTTTCAACACAAATAAGACGATCACTTTTAATCTGATGTACTCTGCGTTGTACGCTCAGTGATAATGTACCACGTACTATACTAAACGGATAATAATGTTTACAACATACACAAGCACGTACGCATGCAAAAGCACGTGATACCATGTACATAGGAAACTTCTCAAAGGCGCTGTCACCGCTCCTTTAGGGTCCAGCCCACACAGAACTGTATTAACTGTTAGCTTTCCATCTCAACCGCAGGATTCTCAAGTAGCCGATGATACGCACAGCGTATTGTATAATTGAAGAGCACATGGAAAAATAATTTCTACATTATTGTTTCCTTGCCATTATTTTATTGCCTTCATAATGAATGTAGATTCATTATTTAGGGTTCATCAGGGTTTTAGCTTCATTGACTGTAGACACCAGGAGTTAAACTGAAGTTGCATCCCTTCCATCCTTCTTCATTTTCCCAAAGCATATACAAAGAAATACATACGCAGCCTAACAGTATTCAAACGGAGAATCAAGACGTCGAGCTGGTGAGCTTGCTCACATCCTGCGCTGAATCCATAACATCATCAAACCAAGCAGCCATAAACTACTTCATTTCAAGGCTAGGAGAACTTGCTTCCCCTAGAGGTTCAACTACAATGCAAAGATTAGCGGCGTACTACACGGAATCACTAGCTTTACGATCGATAAAACACTTCCCAAACATCTTCACGATCTCTCCACCGAGAGACATAATCGATCAAATCGAAGATGATGACGGGATTGCTCTCCGTCTGCTGAACCAAACAAGCCCAATCCCTAAATTTATCCATTTCACACTGAATGATAAGCTTCTAAAGGAGGTAGAAGGAAAGGATAAGCTGCACATCATAGATTTCGACATCAAGGAAGGTGTACAATGGGCGAGTTTGCTTCAAGGCTTGGCTTCAAGGCCTAATCCACCTACCCAAATTCGAATTACGGGAATCGGAGATTCTAGGCATGTTCTTCAAGATACCGGAGTTAGGCTTAAGAAATTGGCGGATTCATTGAATCTTGAATTCCAATTCCATGTCGTTGTCGATAGGTTAGAGGATGTGAGGCTTTGGATGCTTCACGTGAAGGAAGGCGACTATGTAGCTGTGAATTGCGTGTCACAATTGCATAAGGCGTTGTATGATGAGACTAGGGTTGCATTGACAAACCTTTTAGGGCTTATACGAAGCGTGAAGCCATCGTTGCTTCTTGTAGCAGAAGAAGAAGCGGAGAACAACGATTCGAGGTGGGAGATGAGGTTTGCAAGTTCATTGAAGTACCATGCAACTTTGTTCGATTCGATAAGTTATAGTTTTATGCATGAAGATTGCTTGGCAAGGTTGAAGGTAGAAGAAATGTTTGGAAGAAAGATAAGGAATGCTATTTGTTGGGAAGGAAAAGAGAGACATGAGAGACATGAGAAGTTTGAAAGATGGAAGGAGAAACTGGAGGATGGTGGGTTTAGATGTTTGAAGTTTGAAGAGAAAGAAGTAATGCAAAGCAAATTGATATTGAGGATGTATTCGAATTACGAGGACTATAGAGTTGAAAATAGAGGAGGTGGTGATGGCCTTATTCTCAAATGGCGTGATCAAGGTTTATACACTGTTTCTGTTTGGGCACCCTTTTAATTTTTTTTTTTTTTTTTTTTTTTCCCGACTTTTTTTCGTAGTATTGATGATTTGAACGTTCCATAATTTGCTTATATTTTATTACTTTATTTTTTTGAATAATTTTTACAATTGTGACCATAAAAAAATATCTTTGTTATTATTATGTATTTTGCAAACCATTTGGATTATGCATTGGGGTGAGAGTGAGATATGCTTTGAATAAAATGAATAGTAGCTTATGATTATGGTTTTGTTTGCAATGCTTTGAGTATAAATATCACATCTCAAGCTTCTTAGAAATCTGTAATGAATCTGTATATTCGAATGAGATTCAGTGAATTTCCAGATAACAACTTCTGCACACTTTCTTTCTGCCTTCTTTTATTCAGAAATTAGCAGATAGAATGTTTGGACAGAATCCATAACTATTAGCGCGCCATGCATAATATACAGAACTTTAGGTTTTCCTTTTCTTCACACTTTCTTTCTGCCTTCTTTTATTTATTTATTCTGAGTTCATCTGTCCTTTCACCGTACTTTAGTTCTGATGCACCACATACGGTGCATGTATAGACGGACTTGTGTATAAAGAAGCTTGACTGGGGTACACATAGGAAGGTGCATTAAAGTGCTCTACAATGCAAATCGGATAAGCAAGTGTACTTGGCTTGTTAGAATATATGTTCAATTTTTCTGCCCTTATATTACATGTTCTTCTTAGGTACCAACACAAATTATAATACTTCATCCTACTAAAATAATAAATAAGTTAGACTCATGCTATTATATGAATGGATGAGTTTGAAAATAAATACATGATCCATGAGCCATGTGAAGATTAGGGGTGTAAATCGGTCGGACCGGACCGGACGGAGATGTGTTCAGTTTCTGTCCTAAAAAAATCAAACCGAACACGGACCCGGACCAAAAAGTTTCTCGGACAAATTTCGTTGTCCTAAATAAAATCGGTCGGACACGGACATGTTCGGACTGATCGGACTCGATCGGACATGGCTATTTATATCACATTTTGTACATTTTACTAGATTTTCTCTCAACTATATGTCGAATTACAAGTAATTCGGACGAATTCGGACGAGCTCGGACCGGACATGATATTTTTCTCGTACAGATTTTGTTGTCCTAACTCATGTCCTAAATGAAAATCGGACGGACTCGGACGGACGTATTTCGGTCACGGACACGAACGGACGTCGGACATTCGAACAAAATTTACAGCCCTAGTGAAGATGGACAAAAGCAAATCAAATCTCATGTATCCAAAATCTGTTGTACCTCTGTATCCAACCAATCATGACCTCCTAAATTACACCTTTTGCAATTAAACTCTTTTTCTCTTTCTGACTTAATTGAAAAAAGATGAAAATAGAAACTGTTGATTGGTTGGGTATAGAGAAACAAGGGGTTTTGGGTATAAAGCATTTTCTCTGGGACAAAAGAGACATGGAATTTGAGCAATATTTCTATTATTTTGCTAGACTCTGAATTATTTCTTTGAAACGGTAAATAAAAAGAAAAGCAGTCCAAGTTCTAGCTCAAAAGGGCAAAAATGGACAATACATCAACAAAAAATGTAACACCCCACCTCCGCTAGGGTCACTCACAAAGGGAATGCACTAGGTTTGGTGAAGCATTATCGAGGTAAACATGCACAGAAATATTACAAGACAGAACATATATAAAACAACGGAAGTAAAACCAACTTTCATATCATTAATAAATAAGGTCTAAAGCCTTTTACATAAGAGTACATCAAAACCTGTCTTGCAATAATAAAGAAGCATAAAACCTTTTCATAAATTATTCCCCAAAATAAAGCGGTGAAGCAGCCATAGCCAAGTGAAGACCAAGCTATACATGATGACCTTCAAGCATAAGAGGTCCGAACTAAACAACATCATTTCCTCCCTGAAACCTGGGGGGGAACGGAAGACAAAGAGGCGAAAGAAAACGGGGTCAGTCATAAAGACTGGTAAGTCCTATCTACTTCCAGTATAAAAACAGGTAAAGGTAACATGACATGCATAAACTGAAAGTAAACATAAGGATGCCGACAAGATAGATAAGCTAAACCAAGATAACTGGATGAACTACTGTAACAAGATAAACTAAGGTATCATGATAAACTTACGGTGTCAAGATGAATCAAGGTATCACATTGTCAGGTTTCTATCAAGTATACTATCCCAAGGTATCTATCATGTATAACATCCCACGGTATTTATCGTGTATATTTGCTCTGCACCTCTCGTACTAGTATCCCAACCCGCGTCATGTGTTAACTATGAATGTCCCTTGCCCAATGTCATGTAGTGGTCCATGTCAACCTAATATATAGCATATGTAGGTTTTCCCAACTCGTATGTTTCTTTCCATGTATAAGTTCTGTCCTTTGCCATAGGCCGTACGGGCTTTCCCATGTAAATCTATACCACCTCAACTTAGTACCATTTTATTCTTGAGGTTGTTTTGGACTGCTTCCCTTGATCTTGTTAGGTTTTCTTACCATGAACTATCGCGTGTTCAATTAGGATTTATGCCACCTAGGACCACTAGGGATTATGCTACCTAATGAACATTTCCGTCTCTCGGTTTGGGTTCAAGCCACCTAGGGCCACTAGGGATTATGCCACCCGTCAACCGTGCCCTTTATCCCGCGTATGTATCGTGAATCGTTTTCCATGTCTAGACGCACATGTTCCTCAATGTGCCATCCGAGTTCCGTGCCAGGGCAAATCAAGAAATACGGAACTCGGTCGGGAGCTTTAAGTCGTCTGCTGATGCAGATATCAAGGTCTGCTTTTGTATCCGTGGCTATGGTCCCACGTGACCCCTCCCTCAACTACTGAAAGGCAATCCAAGAAAAATCATGTATGAGAACCACATCCCGGCCCCACTATAGCCCCACTTTCCTATGGGCCAACCTCACCCATGACTCGATAGCAAGAACATGGTATGTTGGGGGTTCTCTGCCTTTCCGTTCGTACACGATTGACTAAAGATGGTAGGTAGTCGGCGACGTGCTATCCAGGGCAAAATCAAGTATCGTCGACTCCACGCTAATCCATCCCAGTCTTTAGGTCGCTCGCATAGCAACCAAGGCATACTCTTGGCTCTTCTACCGCAAACCTTAACCTCTGTGAGGCCGGGTTTCATGGACCACCTTCCACCTCACAGAGGGATACCAAGAGTACCCTCACGTCCCCCGAAGCTGCCGCGTCGTCACCCAGTTTGCTGGAGCCTTTATCTAAGTCAGATAATTTGCTCCTCCTCGTGTTTTAAGCGATGACCTACCGTATCGGGTTACTCATCTATCTGTGAACTGGTCCAAATCTCTTGACTAAGAATTATTACTTAGTTTCCCAAACTAAGGTTTACCACTTAGTCTCCTTTCCCGTTATCCTTGTTAATCCCGGTTTTCCATCTAGTCCCCTGAACTAGGGTTTTATCTAATGGGTTAAGTATTGTCATTTAAGTTCATGACTTAACCTGCCTACGAATCATGTCAAGATTTGGCTAAGTATTCAAGTCCAAGACCTAGCCCTACAAGGTGGTTAAGTATATCAAGAAGCTCATGTCTTAACCCTATACAATCATCAAGTCAAATTGGTTAAGTATTTGTTTATATTAACCCTATCAGATTATCTTGTTAGATTGGTTAAGCATAGATTATCTTAACCTCATTGGATTATCGAGTCGGATTGGTTAAGTATAGGTTAACTCAACCCCATCCACTAATCGTATTAGAATGGTTAAGTAAATTTAAATGGTCTTGTGACTTAACCCTATCAAGTTCTCATATCAGATTGGTTAAGTATGGTTGCTTAACCTCATCAAATCATCATGTATAATTGATTAAGTATAAGTTACTTAACCCCATTAAATTATCATGTTAGGTTGGTTAAGTATTGGTTACTTAACCTCATTGAATTGCCAAGTTTAGATTGGTTAAGTGTTTAACTTAACCCCATCGAATTACCGCGTTAAGATTAGTCAAGTGTAGGTTACTTAACCCCATCTAATTACCGTGTTTAGATTAGTTAAGTGTAGGTTACTTAACCCCATCTAATTACCGTGTTTAGATTAGTTAAGTGTAGGTTACTTAACCCCATCTAATTACCGTGTTTAGATTAGTTAAGTGTAGGTTACTTAACCCCATCTAAGTACCACGTCGGATTAGTTAAGTGTAAATTACTTAACCCCATCCCCTAATTGTCTTGTATGGTTAAGTGTCATTAAGAAATCAAGTCCGGTTCCACTTAACCTACCCATTCGTGTCATATCGGTTGAGTGTCATTAGTCAAAATTACTTAACCTTTTCATGTGGCATTAATTAGATTAATTCACCTCAACCTCTCACATTAGACTTTGTTGTGGTTACTAGTTAAGCCGGGCGGGTCCGGGTAGATTTATACCACAACCTAGTCTAACCTCGGGTTTTAAGTGCTATATGACCAACTACTCACATTGGGTCCTATTGTTTGTAGCCACTAGTTAAGCCGGGAAGGTCCGGGTAGATTTATGCTACAAACTCAGCCCAACCTCGAGTTGGCCACTTTCATGTTTGGTCTAGTGTCATATTACACTTACAACCCATACGTGTCTAGTTTCAAGTCCCATGTTTACCCCACATGTCATGTCCCCATTTAGGTGTATCATGAGTGTCATATTTTCATGAAATCCCATGTCAAATTATCATGTCATAATCACGCTCGTCTATCCTACCCCAAATCGTGTCTCCAACCCAAGTAAAAGCGAGTCAACATAGTAAGCATACTATGCTACATATTGGCCTCAAAACATGCACGATGCTAAAAAGGGGTTGGTCACAAATATGCATGGTATCATAAGTGGGTTTGGCCTCAAAATATGCATAGCATCATAAGGGGTTTTTGGCCACAAACATGCATAGTATCATAAGGGAATTTGGCCGCAAACATTCATAGTATCATAAGGGAATTTGGCCACAAACATGCATGATAACATAAGGGGTTTGGGTTCATTTACATGCATAAGCCCCAAAGCCAAATCTTTGCCAATGTTTCACAAGTCACATGGTTCCCAAAGGTTCATGCTAGCGTTCCATAGATAAAGATTCAAACTTGCAAGATAAACTAGGTTAATCATAACATGAATAGCATGATTTAGTCACTAAGCATAGCCAAAAGTCATAGGTTCAAGCAAAAGAGGCATGACAAGGTTCATATTGGCTAGCACACTTAGTTTAATCTCGTTTTATTCCATGCCATCATTAAAACTACCGTTTGGATCTAGAAGTAGCTAGAACTTACATAGAGAGGCTTAGGGAAGGATCATGCATCGTCTTGACGAAGAAAGGTGGCTCTTTTGTTGAAGAAGCATCATGAAACTCGCATAGCAACGTTGATCCCTCCTCGATTTGATGTAGCAAGCTTGCACCTTTTGATTTGGTGAAGAAAGGAGCCTCTTTTAGCATAGAACTAGCTTAGAAGACTTAAGCTTTCATGAGGAAGAAGAAGAAGGCCATGTCATGAAGATGGAGGCCATGACCAAGAAGCATTTTGTCATAGTTTAGTTGTAGGATCAAATAATGAGGGTTTAAAGGTTACGTTAGGGGTCTTTTTATAGAGATTAGGATTAGTTTTAGCTATAGGATTAACCCCAATTCAGATCCTAGCCACCAAAATCCGTCACAAGCCAACAAATCAGACCCAAAACATGTCTTGGGGAAGAAGTCAGGTGCACCAGGCCAAAACTGGTCTGGCCACCTTGTTAGAGTTTGTGCCCTAGAGGCAATTCATTTGATGAGATTGATAACACTGTTGATGTTATTATTTTATTTGGAATAAAATATTATTCTATTATATTGTATTTACTGCGTAATATAAACAATAATATAATAGTAGTCCTTAGAATAATTATATGGAATTATATAGTTCGAGTAAGACTGAACTTGAGATTATATAATGTAATAAGTATTATAATTCTTAAATGCCCCTAGTCAAGTTTTATTGTTAATATAGGACAACAATAAAGCGTTGAGACTAGTATATTGATTGACTGATGATCACATCTCATTGATCATTAATATACGTGATATTAAAGTCAAGATATAAATAAGTATTAGAGAATGGCGTATTGGGCTGACCCGCCGTGAGATAATTCCATGGAATATAATTAACAGTATCATAAGTTAATCTCATAGTGACGGTGATGTAATGGTCCTCAGACCTGAAATCATTATAATTTTATTCGAGGATATTTGTGTTTTGATATCATCTAAAGTTATTTCGTAACAGAGTAACGATAACGGTGATTATTGGATACATCTCGAGTCGAATGAAAAATTATGAATGATTTATATGGAATTTAACCCTATGATATATTCGTAGTGATATCCATGGGCCTCTTGATTGAGTGAGACTGTGAAATGCATGGCCGTGCTCAAATACTGATTTGTTTTAAACAGTCTACTCATCAATCAAGAAAACGGATTAAATTATAACGAGGATGATACGATCCATGCCTCTAGTTTAATCCTGGATATATATTGGTTAAAGGGATTATATTGCATTGAGACACTGGTCACAGAAAAGGTAGAATAGAATCATTGATCTTATTATAACTTGGGTAACAGCGATGTATTGCTAGATACCGCTCATTGTTTATGATTTAAATACTGTTTGAATTATTGCCAACGTTGTAATAACCTATAGTGTCACATGCTTAGAACATTGCAAGGGGAAGACTGTTTTTGATTTTGGGTAACATAAATTAAATATCAATCATTGATATTTTTTCGGTTGAAATGGTAAAAGGAAATGTTCCTTGTTTAATAAATACATTTGTTTAGTTAAAAGGGTCTACCTCTTTTATATAAATACACGGGTATTCATTTTATTTATAACCGACCTTTTAGAAATACCAAAACCCTAGATTAAAACTGGGAATGGCGGCTAACACTGCTTACTTCCTCTCCACTTCGATCCGATCGAAGACAATGTTTGCGTGGATACCAGTAGAGAGCTCGGCGACTTGTCACGCTTCCGATTCGAAGCTCCGATCTGGTTTTATCTCGATATCCATTAGATCTCTTCGTGAATTCGACACAGCAGGTATGAATCATAATTTTAATTAGTTTCAATTATTATTCTTGCAATAGATCTATGTTTTTAATCTGTTAAGACATAATTTTGGGCATTAATTCGATTGTGAATTCCCTTCAATGGTATCAGAGCCATGGGCTTGCAAGATATAATATATTGAACTGTGTTTTTAATTTATGAATACATGATTCATTACAGAGCAATAGGGATTTGATTTTAATTCTAGGGTTTTGATTCTTGTTTGAACTGTATGGACTGTAGAATAAATTGATTACTCATAGAAAGGTAATTTAACTAAAATGAATCAATATCAGATATTCATTTTATATGTTGAATATTACTCAAATTTAAATCAGGAATTGGATTTGGATCTAAACAGAGTATAAATTTGTTTATATCAATTGAAATCATCAAACTTATTATCAAATTGTTTGAGGGATAAGTAATTGAAACCAGATTTTATTTTGCTTTTATAATCCTAATTAAGATTTGTATTACTGATTGGTAGACAAGTAAGTTGTTTTTCAATTAGTTTTGATTTATTGAAATCATATATATATATATATATATATATATATATATATATGTATATATATGTATATATATATTAGGACAAATTTATGAGTTTCCCCTTTTAGGATTCTTATATAGGATTATGTTTCTAAAACAAAATGTTTTATTCAAATACAAATGAACATCTGATATTAATTGTATTTGAATTTTATTAAGTTAAACTTCTAAATCTTGAAACATGGATTTGATCCATAGCAGAATATTGATCTGTCTTATGAATAAACAGAGAAGAACTTGTTATCAAAATTG
Organism: Allium sativum; assembly: GCA_030737875.1. NCBI lineage: Eukaryota > Viridiplantae > Streptophyta > Magnoliopsida > Asparagales > Amaryllidaceae > Allium > Allium sativum. Next base: position 969,093,657 of record CM060909.1, on the reverse strand, counting down.
TTTGATTAATAAGTATGTATAGGTTAAATTTATCAAACAGTTTCTTATTATGATTAAAATTAGTCTACTGATTAAAAGAATCAATTAGATGGTTTTGATTTAATGAAATTGGTCATATGGAAATCTGTTTAGACAAATTTCAGATTTGTTCATTATACTTGAAAATAAAATCAAATTTGTTTGATTGACAACAAACAAAATTGATCTATTAATATATAGATTTGATCTGAATGGTATTTTATTATCTGCAATTAACAATCCTAATCCAATAATCAAAATGTTTGATTGGGAAGTTTATATTGATCAGACTCTAATAATTTTTCTTTCCTGTGTTCAAAATTTTGATTGGAAAATCTGAAAGGTTGATTTCAAATTAATTTTGATTTTCTTTTGAAATCATATACATAAATGAAAGTTTGTTAAAACAAATTTTCTGATTTGTTTTTTACATGGATCTGCATGTATACATACATACATACTACATGTATATATATTTAAAAATCTCTGGCAAGAATAACCTGTTTAGTTAATATAAGTATGACTTATATTCTTGGCAATAGTCAAAGCTATGAGACACTGATCTTATGGATGGGTCTATGTATGTGATATACATATGCATATATTTTATGTTACATTGACTGTAGATTATGTAAAACCTTTTAAATCTGATTTATCATGTGTTAAATTCCTTAAGATTTGATCTTTTGGATCATGATGAAATATGCTGTCAAATGATTAACAGCTATATTGAAATTCAGATATAATCATTTATGGTAAGATCATCTCACAAATGAAAATGTTTTGATATTGTTAAATCTGTATTTGATACAGTAAATATATGATTATTTTACCATAAATGAGATTTAATATTTGTTGAAATTTTGAGTTAGAATCATAATAATACAAGATGTTAACTATGTTTAAACATAGTGTTTTCACTAACCCACTATGTTCTGAATACATAATTTTGGGCTTGTATGAATTCATTCATGTTATGACTCAATGTAATTTACTGTTGTATTGAAAATCGTTATATATATATATATATATATATATATATATATATATATATATGAATCTACTCCAGTTTTGAAACTGGTTCAATATCATCCTCACATTGTTTAAGGATCTTTTGATATGAATCAAATTGAAGAGATTAATCTGACTTATTAATCTCTTAAGTTTAATTGAGATACTGCATTTAGTTTTATGAAAACTAATAAATTGTGGATCCTAATTATTAGATAATATATGATATATATATATACATAATGTATGTTACAAGATGCATGATTTTGAATTTGTATTCTGGGTTGATTAGTCGATATTTGAAGAAATATTTGTTTTAATAAGCAGTTTTCATAAGTTAAAACCCTGCTGCCATATTATATTGGATAATATAAACTAGTATATTACTTGTAATAGAACGGGGTTATACTTATTTATATGTAAACACACATGTATATAAGTTGCTTGAATGTCAAGTAGTAGTAGTATTTAAAACTGCATACATATATACATACATACATACATATATATATATATATATATATATATATATATATATATGATTGGCCCTTTTTATAATCAGTGTTGTGATACTCTGATATGATAATTTCTACATTTTTCTTACATATACCTGAAAATGTTGGAAGAGATATGTTTTTAAAATATGCTCTATCATTATAATGGTTTTATACGTTAAAAGGGGATCATGGATTCAAATACTGGGTTTGAATATGAATTGATTATAAGATCTGAACTATAAGTTCATTTTGTAACACATGAGATATTAAATGGATTCAGTTTTGTATGCTTTGAATATACAAAATGTATAAATATAATGCAAAAAATGTTTGCAGTTGTATTTATGTTCAATATTGTTGACTCAATGTAGATAATATTTTATCACCTTATGTTAGAGTATGATTGGTTAATTGTCCCATGAATTAATACATTAACATATAGACAATTTGTTCCAACCTATATAAGACTGAGTATGACTCTGAAAATGAATTGAATAAAATCCTTTTTCATGGATATATAACAACCCTGTATATGTATAGGTTCTGTGTGATATGTTTATATTGATATATAAATATATATACATACATATATATATAGATATATGTATAAATGTATATACATATGAATTTATATATACTGCGTATATTGATATGCATATATATAAAAAATTTCATAAACATACTTAAATGTGTAACTGTTAACTGATTATATACACATTTGATGTGTGTATAAGTTAGAGCATATAAATATGTATACGTTTGATGTTTGTATATATGAGATGCTACATACATAGATATTGAATACATTTGATGTATTTAAATCCAACTAACACTATGATTTAAATCTGTTTTGACAGGGAAATGGTGTAGCTTGCTGAAATCGTTTCGGCTCGGTGGGGATGCGATAAATATGTATATATGTAAAACATTTTTCAAGTTTGACTTGAAAGGTTGATATATATATATATATATATATATATATGTTTATGTTTTGTAACATGGGACAATGATGCTAAAAGCAAACATCTGAGATATAACTGTTATATATTGTGATGTGTGAATTAAAGTATGGCCATTTATTTGTGTTATACCTTTTGTTTCTGTAATGGCCCTAAGACCATATGTGTCAATATAGTTTTCATTATTAATTATCTATGCATGTTTGTATATTGCTGAAATTATTGTTAAGTTTTAGCTGGTCTTCATTGATGGTAATCATAAATCTGTTAAGTGATGCTAATGAAACTGTGGATAAGGGCTTGTGAACATATGGACATTGTTAAATAAGTTTTAATGATCATGTGATTATACCCAATTAGATATATACATATATGTATATATATTTTGAATTGGTTAATTAAAATTTATGTAAGAATTGGATATAATCTTTGATTCTAAAGATTGAAATAACCAATATTTTGAAATGTTCAAAACAAACATAGGCATGATTCCTATATATATTGCTGAATTTAAGTATACATATTTGTTACATATATATATTATATTTAAATCTGATTTATATTATGAATATATATATAAAAGTTACACATATTTGATATATGTAAATAACTCTAATATTGTTTACCACTACGGATTATAAAATTCCCTTTAAAGCAAATTATTTTGTTATATTAAGTCATGGTGACGTCTTCCAATAATATACTCATCACTGTCCAAGATCAATGGTTGTAACTAACGCCAAAGCGTTGTGCACCTTTTATTTTGGTTATATGCGATGGAGTAAAGTGTGGTGCTTCAACCTATTATTGGGTCTGACTTAACTAGGCTGCATAATACGATTATGGCCTTAGAGACAACAACGTGAATTATTCTATATTTGAGCAAACGAATAATACTGAACAAAATGTTCATCATGCGGTCCAGGAATTATATACACGATATAATTGACATAAGATGTCTACCTAAAAGGTTGTGTTTTGAGTTCAGCCAAAGCAGGGTCAAGGCATGACTAGATATGGATCTTGGAACACCATTATATATATATATATATATATATATATATACCGATATGTATATATAAACAGAGGGATGTTAATTTGAGTGGGAGCATATTTTAGTTTAAATTACATATTTATGTTAATATAAATTTTGGTTGTCAAAATTCCGTATTAAATAAATATTACAGAATCAGTTATTATTTTATTATTTAATGCAGATGTTAAATAATAAATAACTCCGATAATCTAAATTAATCCTTGAGAAGGATAAATTAAATTAAATCAAATTTCTTAACTAACATTAAAATTTGAGGATTGTCCTCAAACAAACTAAAACGTAATTGTTCTAATAAATATAGAGGATCTAAAAGAAAGGTTAAAGCATGACTTCAACTGAATAAAATATAAATGTTATAATAATCTACTTATACATTTCTAGTATTAGATACTAGATATAAATCACATAAATGTATGTTGATTTGCAGAATTATAGAATAAGTAGAAATCTGATAAAAGAACAAATAGACTTACAATTGGAAATGAAGCAAATGTTGATAGATTATCCATAGTAAGTTGATTCTTGTTATATATACTGGCTTAATTAAATAAATAAAATAATTGTTGTTACGAAATTCCACTTAAAATAAATGTTATAATTTATCTTGTTTAGACAAGTTTGAATTTCATTTGTAATAAAAGAATAATTGTTATTCATTTTATTTAAATGAAATATCGTATGGAATTTCACAAATAGTTAATTATATCTGTAAATCATTAACTATAATGTACTTGACATTAATAATGACTGGATTAAATTTAGTGATTTAATTCAATATACCTTTAGTATTGCCGGTTAGCCCAGTAAATAAGAAAGTATATCAAAACTCCATAATGATGGAATTTTGAGATCATTTGGTTTTGAATTATATGAAGAATACAGATCTTGTTTATTATGCAATATAACTAAATCACCTTTCACTTGACACGGTGAATGATTGATAAGTTTTGGGTCTTGTACATAATGATGTATATGGAGCAATGAATACATAAACTAGAGGTAGGTTTTATCATTTCATTAGATTTACTGATGATATCAGTAGATAAAGATACGTGTATCTTATGAAACACATATTAGAATCCTTTGAAAAGTTCAAGGAATTCAAAGTGGAGATAGAAACCAATTTTAATAGAAAATAATTTCTCTTCGAACAAATCAAAGAGAATGTTTAAGACAATTTATTAATGAATGTCCATATAAGTTTGAAATTGTTTCATAACTTACTCCATCTATAAAACCATATTGGAACGGTGTGTGTGAAAGGAGATATCGTACCTTATAAGATAAAATACGATTAATAATAAGTCATATAGATCCTCCAATAAATTAAATTTAGAACAATTATATTAAATCCCACTAAAACGATTTTATAGAAGCCATATAAGATATGGACTAGGAAATGTCCTAGTGTGTCTAATTTGAAGATTTGGGATATAAGGCATTTGTTAAATGACCTTCCGCTGATAAGATCAGACCCAAATCAAATAACTATTTTGTGTAATATGCACAAGAAACAAATGGATATTAATTCTATAAATCCTTTGAGAATAAAACATTTTATTGCTTGAATTGGTATCCATTTTATGGAGATCCAGTCTCTATGATACCGATGGGAATGAAATAGAAATCGAAATGTCTCGGAAACCACAAAATACCATTGAATCTTGTATAGACAAGAAATTGAGTGGGAGTGACACAATAATTATAATGTTATGGTAACACATTAATTATTGTGAATAATGTTAGTTTTAAAACAAGAAATAAATACTGATTCTAAGAAAGATAATGTTTGGATTAAAGAGTTGATGATTGAACTTAATTCATTGTTGATCCAATAATTTATATTGCGATAACAATGTGGCTACTGCTCAGGCCTAAAACGTTAAACTCATAATCGATCCAAACATATATTTTAAGAAATATAATTCTTATGTGAAGTTGTTCACAGAATAAATAAACATATCTGCAAAGTTACAAAAGTTGTAATGTTGCAGACCAACTGAATTAAACTATGTCGCAGCAGAAGTTTAATAGTCACACTAGTTTCATATGTATACGATATGTAAATGATTGACTCTAGTGCAAGTGGGAGATTGTTAGAGTTTGTTCCCTAGAGGCAATTCATTTGATGAGATTGATAACACTGTTGATGTTATTATTTTATTTGGAATAAAATATTATTCTATTATATTGTATTTACTGCGTAATATAAATAATAATATAATAGAAGTCCTTAGAATAATTATACGGAATTATATAGTTCGAGTAAGACTGAACTTGAGATTATATAATGTAATAAGTATTATAATTCTTAAATGCCCCTAGTCAAGTTTTATTGTTAATATAGGACAACAATAAAGCGTTGAGACTAGTATATTGATTGACTGATGATCACATCTCATTGATCATTAATATACGTGATATTAAAGTCAAGATATAAATACGTATTAGAGAATGGCGTATTGGGCTGACCCGCCGTGAGATAACTCCATGGAATATAATTAACAGTATCATAAGTTAATCTCATAGTGACGGTGATGTAATGGTCCTCAGACCTGAAATCATTATAATTTTATTCGAGGATATTTGTGTTTTGATATCATCTAAAGTTATTTCGTAACAGAGTAACGATAACGGTGATTATTGGGTACATCTCGAGTCGAATGAAAAATTATGAATGATCTATATGGAATTTAACCCTACGATATATTCGTAGTGATATCCATGGGCCTCTTGATTGAGTGAGACTGTGAAATGCATGGCCGTGCTCAAATACTGATTTGTTTTAAACAGTCTACACATCAATCAAGAAAACGGATTAAATTATAACGAGGATGATACGATCCATGCCTCTAGTTTAATCCTGGATATATATTGGTTAAAGGGATTATATTGCATTGAGACACTGGTCACAGAAAAGGTAGAATCGAATCATTGATCTTATTATAACTTGGGTAACAGCGATGTATTGCTAGATACCGCTCATTGTTTATGATTTAAATACTGTTTGAATTATTGCCAACGTTGTAATAACCTATAGGGTCACATGCTTAGAACATTGCAAGGGGAAGACTGTTTTTGATTTTGGGTAACATAAATTAAATATCAATCGTTGATGTTTTTTCGGTTGAAATGGTAAAAGGAAATGTTCCTTGTTTAATAAATACATTTGTTTAGTTAAAAGGATCTACCTCTTTTATATAAATACACGGGTATTCATTTTATTTATAGCCGACCTTTTAGAAATACCAAAACCCTAGATTAAAACTGGGAATGGCGGCTAGCACTGCTTACTTCCTCTCCACTTCGATCCGATCGAAGACAATGTTTGGGTGGATACCAGTAGAGAGCGCGGAGACTTGTCACGCTTCCGATTCGAAGCTCCGATCTGGTTTTATCTCGATATCCATTAGATCTCTTCGTGAATTCGACACAGCAGGTATGAATCATAATTTTAATTAGTTTCAATTATTATTCTTGCAATAGATCTATGTTTTTAATCTGTTAAGACATAATTTTGGGCATTAATTCGATTGTGAATTCCCTTCACACCTGTGTCGACTCCCAAGTCGACTCTAGAGTCGACTTGGGGGGGGGGTGTCGACTCTAGAGTCGACACCCCTTTGACCAGGGTTGACTTTTTGAATTTGAATCTGTTTTAAACTCTGAAAATTCTGAAAACTTCGACGGACCATATCTTGGTCATACGGACTCCGATTCTCGAAAACTCGGACTCTATTTCGCGTATTTTTCCGAGACGAACGCAATGGCACAGCCCGTTTCCCTTGATTCAGAATTTGAAATTAAATTCTGCCTTGATTCTTGTCTTAACACGTTATTAAAATTCGGGTTGTTACATTCTCCCCTTCTTTAAGGATTTCGTCCCCGAAATCTTCAAGTTAGGAAGAACATATCCTACCATCCATCATCCATCTACTCAAAACATCATCCACAGGCAACCATTGTCCTTAGACGACTTCTAATGCCATATGAACATATGCAAAACGTGTGTGTATATGCTCCTTAGCTAATGCTAACGATCAGGCCTGAATGATCTTTCTAATGCAAAATATGTTTAGTGCCATGAGTCCAACATGTATGCAAATAGTCCTAGTTATATAAGTACTATATGCGTGCACAAACATTCATTCATATGCAACATCCGCATGACAACACATTTACTTTCAAACAAGTATAAATACTCGTGCATATGCAATGCAAAATGTGAGTTCGTCGATCTAGTATCTAACGTGTATTCGCGCATCCACGAGCAACCACTTGCAACCATTTGCAACCATATCAATCATAACATGTTTCAAATACATGTTTACATCCATAGGGTTCTACCTAAGGTTCCCAAGATAAGATCGAGAAAATAAACAAGACAAACTCCTTACGGGGTTTGCAACAGAAACAGGACCGAGAGGATATCCACCAAGCGATAGCATGCATGCAAGCTCTGCAGGAGAACCAGGGATCAACGATATACTCTTAAAAAGAGACATGATGCGCGCGTCTTTTCCTTGAGCTTAATTCCATCATGCCTTGACCGCCTTTGACTTCATGACTTCGTAGCTCCTTGATTCCTATTTCCAAGGTATGAGTCGGAACTCACTTCACTGTCGCCTCTCGTTCCTTTTTCACTTATTCTTTCCCTAGTATGCTCGGCCCAAACATATCTGCGTACTCATGCAAGCTCTCCAAAATTCACTAGTGAATTCTGGATCTCGTTTACCGATGCCAATCCATGTTACCACGTGCACTTACTAGGGTGATTCCTATAACCCATGCTTAAGCGGAATGAACCATCCGCCTTATTGGCGAACGTTACTTGATCGGATCAGAGGTTTCCGATAAATACGTCAAGTGATTCTAGGTAACTAACCATGACAAAGCCCAAAAGGTTACACGAGGCTTCGAGGGTATTACCAAAGTAAGCCAAGAGTCTGACTACACTCTTTTCAAAACCGAGAATGGTATCCCTTACTGGATAACCATTTTACCCCTAGAATCCATCCATAGCCCAACAATAGAAGCATTGCTTCTAATATCAACACTTGGCATAGACGTTCTCAAATCCAAGCAAGTCATGAATAAATGGACCGACTCTCCAACCAGATTTTTGGGACAAAAATGGGATCCTCTGCCATGCTAGTACTAAGGTGCAGAGACTTAACTGTCGAAGCAGACTTAAATGATGCGATGATCAAAAAAAAGTCTGGACAGGATGATAGAAAAGAAAGGCTAAACCTTTAACAGAAACGGTACCATTCCTCTTAGGTACGCTAGAAATGAGAGCATACAATTGCCCTCTCGCTGATCTTGTCCTTATCTTCCTTTGTGGATCAAGCCATACCAACAAGTCGCTTATTCTTAAGCTCGTGTCCTTTATCCTTTCTCTTATTATCCCTTCTTATAACTTCGGTAACAGGTCTCTCGAGAACTTCCTCCATTGCACGGGAAAACACTTACGTAGCTAGACAAGGATTAGTCACAGTTAAAACTACTGGGACTACAGATGGAGGAAAGAAAGGAAAAGAGGTTCAATCAAGGAAACAAAGGATAGTGCTAATGGCTTTTGGGGAGTAGCCTTTTTAAAAAAACTTTTCTTGAAAAATGCTTCTTTGTAAACGGTTTTTCAAATAGTTTTCAGAAGGTTTTAAAAACTTTTGCCCAGCCTGGTAACCTTCTGCTCTGATACCAAAATGTAACACCCCACCTCCGCTAGGGTCACTCACAAAGGGAATGCACTAGGTTTGGTGAAGCATTATCGAGGTAAACATGCATAGAAATATTACAAGACAGAACATATATAAAACAGCGGAAGTAAAACCAACTTTCATATCATCAATAAATAAGGTCTAAAGCCTTTTACATCAGAGTACATCAAAACCTGTCTTGCTATAATAAAGAAGCATAAAACCTTTTCATAAATTATTCCCCAAAATAAAGCGGTGAAGCAGCCATAGCCAAGTGAAGACCAAGCTATACATGATGACCTTCAAGCATAAGAGGTCCGAACTAAACAACATCATTTCGTCCCTGAAACCTGGGGGGAACGGAAGACAAAGAGGCGAAAGAAAATGGGGTCAGTCATAAAGACTGGTAAGTCCTATCTACTTCCAGTATAAAAACAGGTAAAGGTAACATGACATGCATAAACTGAAAGTAAACATAAGGATGCCGACAAGATAGATAAGCTAAACCAAGATAACTGGATGAACAACTGTAACAAGATAAACTAAGGTATCATGATAAACTTACGGTGTCAAGATGAATCAAGGTATCACATTGTCAGGTTTCTATCAAGTATACTATCCCAAGGTATCTATCATGTATAACATCCCACGGTATTTATCGTGTATATTTGCTCTGCACCTCTCGTACTAGTATCCCAACCCGCGTCATGTGTTAACTATGAATGTCCCTTGCCCAATGTCATGTAGTGGTCCATGTCAACCTAATATATAGCATATGTAGGTTTTCCCAACTCGTATGTTTCTTTCCATGTATAAGTTCTGTCCTTTGTCGTAGGCCGTACGGGCTTTCCCATGTAAATCTATACAACCTCAACTTAGTACCATTTTATCCTTGACGTTGTTTTGGACGCTTCCCTTGATCTTGTTAGGTTTTCTTACCATGAACTATCGCGTGTTCACTTAGGATTTATGCCACCTAGGACCACTAGGGATTATGCTACCTAATAAACGTTTCCGTCTCTCGGTTTGGGTTCAAGCCACCTAGGGCCACTAGGGATTATGCCACCCGTCAACCGCGCCCTTTATCCCGCGTATGTATCGTGAATCGTTTTCCATGTCTAGACGCACATGTTCCTCAATGTGCCATCCGAGTTCCGTGCTAGGGCAAATCAAGAAATACGGAACTCGGTCGGGAGCTTTAAGTCGTCTGCTGATGCAGATATCAAGGTCTGCTTTTGTATCCGTGGCTATGGTCCCACGTGACCCCTCCCTCAACTACTGAAAGGCAATCCAAGAAAAATCATGTATGAGAACCACATCCCGGCCCCACTATAGCCCCACTTTCCTATGGGCCAACCTCACCCATGACTCGATAGCAAGAACATGGTTTGTTGGGGGTTCTCTTCCTTTCCGTTCGTACACGATTGACTAAAGATGGTAGGTAGTCGGCGACGTGCTATCCAGGGCAAAATCAAGTATCGTCTACTCCACGCTAATCCATCCCAGTCTTTAGGTCGCTCGCATAGCAACCAAGGCATACTCTTGGCTCTTCTACCGCAGACCTTAACCTCTGTGAGGCCGGGTTTCATGGACCACCAGCCACCTCACAGAGGGATACCAAGAGTACCCTCACGTCCCCCGAAGCTGCCGCTTCGTCACCCAGTTTGCTGGAGCCTTTATCTAAGTCAGATAATTTGCTCCTCCTCGTGTTTTAAGCGATGACCTACCATATCGGGTTACTCATCTATCTGTGAACTGGTCCAAATCTCTTGACTAAGAATTATTACTTAGTTTCCCAAACTAAGGTTTACCACTTAGTCTCCTTTCCCGTTATCCTTGTTAATCCCAGTTTTCCACCTAGTCCCCTGAACTAGGGTTTTGTCTAATGGGTTAAGTATTGTCATTTAAGTTCATGACTTAACCTGCCTACGAATCATGTCAAGATTTGGCTAAGTATTCAAGTCCAAGACCTAGACCTACAAGTTGGTTAAGTATATCAAGAAGCTCATGTCTTAACCCTATACAATCATCAAGTCAAATTGGTTAAGTATTTGTTTATCTTAACCCTATCAGATTATCTTGTTAGATTGGTTAAGCATAGATTATCTTAACCTCATTGGATTATCGAGTCGGATTGGTTAAGTATAGGTTAACTCAACCCCATCCACTAATCGTATTAGAATGGTTAAGTATATTTAAATGGTCTTGTGACTTGACCCTATCAAGTTCTCATATTAGATTGGTTAAGTATGGTTGCTTAACCTCATCAAATCATCATGTATAATTGATTAAGTATAAGTTACTTAACCCCATTAAATTATCATGTTAGGTTGGTTAAGTATTGGTTACTTAACCTCATTGAATTGCCAAGTTTAGATTGGTTAATTGTTTAACTTAACCCCATCGAATTACCGCGTTAAGATTAGTTAAGTGTAGGTTACTTAACCCCATCTAATTACCATGTTTAGATTAGTTAAGTGTAGGTTACGTAACCCCATCTAATTACCGTGTTTAGATTAGTTAAGTGTAGGTTACTTAACCCCATCTAATTACCGTGTTTAGATTAGTTAAGTGTAGGTTACTTAACCCCATCTAAGTACCACGTCGGATTAGTTAAGTGTAAATTACTTAACCCCATCCCCTAATTGTCTTGTATGGTTAAGTGTCATTAATAAATCAAGTCCGGTTCCACTTAACCTACCCATTCGTGTCATATCGGTTGAGTGTCATTAGTCAAAATTACTTAAACTTTTCATGTGGCATTAATTAGATTAATGCACCCCAACCTCTCACATTAGACTTTGTTGTGGTTGTTGTATATAACGGTGTTGTATACACAATTATAGGATTTTTGTTTGATGATGGCAACCAAATAAATATTATTTTAATGTGTTTGATACTGTACTGTTATTATACATCACAGACTGGAATATAATATTTATATTTAAATAAAATACGACTGTACAGAAATTTAAATACTCACACAGTATTTTATTTAATATAATATTTTGTTTCAATATTTAACAGTACAGATTTACAACTCCGCTATTAGCTCAACATTGTAATTCACTGAAATCAAATTCTTTCATATACAATTTCTTTTGTTACACAGCTCATCAATACAACACTCAGGCTATACATCTCATATATATATATATACAAAAACACTCAGTACTTTTTCATATATACATCTGTTCACTGTTATACACACTGACACTGCAATATACTTGTCTTCTGTCTTCAAGCTTCAATCTTCACAGTCAGTCCAGCCACTTCAGTCCAGTCTCATCTTCTTACCTGTCACATGAAACAGAAACACACAGTACACTGCAATAAAAATAAAAACATAATACATGCAGATTTGAATTTTATTTTTGAAATTATTTGCCTCAGCTTTCTGGTGTGTTTCTCACCATTTTTCTGACTCGATCTGATTTATAAAACCATCATTCTGTGTCTAGACAGCTTGTGATATTCACAGTGATACACTGTAAATACCACAAGGTAGACAGTATGTATATACAATGCAGGGACAGGGAAAACTCTTCTGAATGGCTGCATATACACACGTGTATATATATACACGTGTGCACTGCCTCGCCAATCAGCGAGCAACTGAGGAGCAGCCACATGGACCTTCTCGACTCAGTGCACAATGCAAATCAGTGTGATCAAGCCAAGTCAGACAACTACATGGTACAACTACAAATGTATGGCATCAAGAAAGTCAACAGCAAGGGTCGAGCAACAATGTCAACATAGCTCAACTCAAAATCGTTTAATAGCTTCAAGGCAGCATGGTCAAAGTAGCAAAAATTACAACATGGTGTTCAAGTGGATCATGTGATCAGTCCAGTCATGTTTCAAATAGGGGATTCATGTATGAAAAGTGAACACAACACAGTGAAGCATGGATATAGCAAGTGTACAAGACCTCGTTCAAACTCATGTATACGGTGAAGCATAAATTCATTTCAGCATGGTGATGCGGGCGAACAAGTGAAGCAAGATTCATGGCACAACAAAGAGTAAAGCTTATAACATGGAGCAAATTGGTATACTACATGCATGGCAAGCACAACAGTGTGATACTGGAGAGGAGCAACAACTTCATACATGATGAAGTTCTAATGACAACTACATGATAGAGGCAGCAATATACATATATGTGGTATATCAATCACACAAGTGCAAGCATAGCAGTATGGAGCCAAAACAATAACATGCACGTACATATAAAAGTTAGGTTGAATATCTGCAGCATCTACTCTATATGTATGCAAGAAAGTTCACAGTATAGCCAAACCAGTTTTTCAAGTGGTCAAATGCTCATGGATGAGATAGTAGCAATAGAAAGCTACAACTTTTACAAATGGAACAGCTTATACATAAGTATTCAATATAGTGCAAGCCACCATGATCATTGCAGCAACATAATAACACAGGTGTACATGACAGTGCAAGTGAGAAGGTGATTCAAATCAGTTTATATACAGTGTATACACACAGCATGGAAACATATCACAAATCATCGTGGAGCAATGGCAAGGAATCACAATGCAAAACTGGAGTTAACATTTGATTCCTGAAACTAAGCACTCAAATTTGGCAAGTGCTATAAGAGTGATTCACGCATATATCTGATTCCAGTAATTACAATGTTTTGAAAAGTATCAATTTATTTTCAAAATTTGATCAGAGAAAACTCAAGGACAGTTTCTTTGGGTCAAGAATGGTTTCCAGAATTAGATCAGAAACTTCAAAGCATGCCAGAAATTATGGAATTCAAACAAAGTTTTTAAAGGGGGCCACGTATAGTTTTGTTTCCAATTTTTGAATCAATCAGAGAAAATATATTCGACATTTTTTTTATGCAAAATCACGCAAGTCTTGGCATCAATTCAAATCTGCAAATAACATTTAATCGAGGTAACAAATGGCAAGATTTCAATTTGACAATTGTGGACAAGTATAGTTTTCAAAATATTTCCAGAAATCATCTCCAGAATCATTTTAATTCAATGAATTTTGAAAGAGGAAACCGCACAATTCAAATTCAATCACGCTGCCAAAAAGGGGAAAGCAACAAAATTCAAACAGAGAATTTCAAATATCAAAAGGGGAAATTTCTGAAAGCCGATTCCATTACAAGGCAACAACAAAATCACGCCAAGAATTCACAGCAACCAATTTAAGTCGAGCAACAAAAGAGGAATCTTTTCGAAACCAATCAGCCAAGTCATAAACGTGAAATCAGAGTTTAAGGGTTTTGGTTTACCCTATTTATTTACACCAATATCATCACAGGCAAAATAATCATCGAACAAAATCCAAGAACACAAATCCAAGAACAAAATCGTAAAAATTCCAAATCAGAGAAAACTCACAATTTTTCAATTGTTTTCGATCGAGCAAATCCCAAATTGTAGACAAAGGAAGAACATCAGATTCGAGATTCAGAGAGCAGCAAATTCATCAGACATCGGCTTCGATTTGGAATTCAGATCTGAAACCCTAGTTTACATTCATCAAAGCCGCCATTTTTTTTCTCAGAGCAAAAGCAAAAGGAATCGGGCAAATAAATTAGAAATGGGCTGGCCAAGCTTTTCTGGGCTTAAGTGCTTTAATGTTAAAAGGGGATGACCCTTATATTCTTAAGTCCTAGGGTTTAATTTGTTTTTGTTTCTTTTTAATTTTTTATTGTGTTTTTTTTGTTTTATAAACCAAATTCAAACAGTGTCTAGATCTGTAAAGTCTAGGATATCAGTCAGGGTGTTGACTGTCAGATTCAGAGTCTGTAAAATCTGGGTTACGGATTACAGGGTTGTAATTCGGGGAAATCTGATCGAGGGGATATCGGTCAGTCTAGGGATTTGAGCGTAGGGTTAGGACAGGAGCAGGCGCTGCGAGCGTACATGGTCTTGTATGCGGGATCTGTTTATAACACCTAGTAGAAACCCTAGGAATGCAGTAGTAGGCAGGGTTTTGCCGAAGCTAGGTATATCTGTGTGTGATTTATTTTCTGCACTTTTATTTCTGCTGGATTCTGTGATCTGTTTATTATTTTAATATCCTGTCAGTTTTTTCAATTCTGTTTAAAAACTGTGATAAACCCTATCCACCTCCCCTCTAGGGTTAATCTAGATCCAACAATTGGTATCAGAGCTTGGTTTTTGATTAACTCTAGAATCATGTTTTCCCCTTGTTGTCAATCTTCCGAGAGTCAGTCGAGTTCATCTCCAACTATTTTCAATGGAACAGATTTTTTAAACTGGAAATTCGAAATAGAACTTTATTTAAAATCTGTTAATATTAAATGTTGGGATACTGTTATCAATGGGAGTGATATGTCTGATAGTAGAAACATTGTTTTCGATGCTCGTACTATGAATATCATATTTGATTATCTCAGCACAGAACAGTTTATTCACGTATCTCATTGTTTGACTGCGCAGGATGTCTGGAGAACTCTCAACAAGCTCTATGGAAAATCTGAAGACTACTTGAAATCTCAGAATGTCCACTCAGCTTCAGAGTTTTGCTTAACAGGTCTTGCAAATGATAATTCAGATGGATCAGCTGATGGAGAATCAACAGATGCTGAACCAGAAAATCTCTCGTACGAAGATCTAGCTTACATGTGTCTTGATTTAACGAAATCTGTTGATAAACTCCAATTGAAAAATAAGTCTCTGAAATCTAAGAATTCTGAGTTAACCAGTAGAATTGATAATTTGGAATCACAATTTGAATATTTTAAAAACCTTTCAGATTCAGATTGTAAAAATCGTTTGAAATTGAAAACCAATCTTGTTCATCTCAATAAAAATACTAAAAAGTTTGAAGATGAAATTTTGATCTTAAAAGCAAACAAGATTGAGTTATCAAATTTGAACAATCTTCTACAAAAGGAATTTGAAGTTTTTAAAACTGATATAAATTCCAAATTTGAAATTGCTGAAAAAGAAAATTTGTTGAAAAGTGATTCGATTTTAAAAGAGCTTGAAATTGAGATTGAAAAATTCCAAACCTTGAACGAACTTGAATCTAAAAAGAAAAATCATTTTGAACTTGAAATTTCTAAATCCCAAGTCAAAATTAAATCGCTTGAAAATGAGAATTTGGTTTTGAAACAGTCCAATGCTGAACATAAGATCGCTATAGATAATTGCTCAAATTAACTAAAAGAAAATATCTAAAATCAAAAATTCAACGATTAGAATCAACTTTGGATAAATTTTCTAATGGGGAAAAATTGTTGAATATGCTGTTACAAAACCAAGTTTCTATTGGAAATAAATTTGGTCTTGGCTTTGGGAAAAATGATGTTTTTGGAAAACAAAATTCAAATGTTTTGAAAAATTTCTCAAACTGCTTTAAAAAGAACTCCTTTGAAAATTTGAACTCTGAGGATTTCAAAGGATTTTTGAATCAAAATAGTAATGAGAAATCGTTTTATAATAAACCATTTAAACATTCTTGGATCCCAAAAAATAAAACAGGCTTTGTCAAGTTCAAACAGATTTGGGTTCCTAAGGGTACGAAAGTTAATTCTAATGGTTTGTTATATAAACAAGTCTGGGTACCAAAACCTATGAATACAACTGTAAGTGGTTTTACAAACTTTGTTAGACCACTCGATCCTATAAACTGTTAGGTACCAAAGGAGGCTGAGGAACTACTGTGCAGAAAGAGAAACTGGCTTCAAACTGCTTCATATCATTGAATCACTTTCAGTTCCTTTAACCAAACTAGTTGAGTCAGAGATTCTGGTTTACACTGATCTCAGGTATGAACTCTGAACTCATCTTTGTAAGTATCTTTTTAATTTTCCTGTTTATTTCTTCTTCTATCTCCTTCTGTCTCTTCTGTTTATTTTTTTAACTTGTCACTGCCATATATCCTTTCTCTTGGGATTCCTTAACGTCCAGTTGCAGAACTCTTGACTGTCTGGATTGCTTTACTGAAAATATGATATCGTTAATCTTTTCCAGATCTTGAATTTAAACTTGTATATATCTGCAATTGTTTTTTGAAGCTCACCTTCCGTTTTCTGAATTCCTAACAGTGTTAACGTATTCTTCTTATATCTTGAACACTGTTAATATGAATTCTAATTTTTTTTAGATCTGAAATATCACACATCTCTGCTATTCTGAGTCTCTTCTAATTCAGTTTAGAACGGACTTGAAAATTTATACTCATTATAGCACTCTATTATTTGTCAGTTGTGATAATTTCAAAATTGTTCAGATTGGTTTGAATATTTTTGATTCATCTTGAATCAGTGATACATCTAGAAATCCATCTTTTATTCATGATCATTTTTTGTTGAAAAATATTTGTTTGAAATCATTTGAAATTCCTGATATTTTGAATATCACACACCTCCTAAAATTGAAATTATAAATCTTGTGTGAATAATTCATTATATCTCAAACTTGATACTGATTCAAGTGATTTCAAATAAATTATTTTTAATCATGAATTATTTCTCAAACTTGATGTAAATATTCTGAAAAATTCTTTGGGCTTGTCAGAAATTCTTGTGAAATTTTTTCTTGAAAAATTGGTCTTAAATCTCTCTATTATTTCATGGTTATTTGATTTAAATATTGGTTTGTTCAAAAATCATTTGAAATTATTGATTTATTAAATCACACACATATTTTTCTGGTGTGATTGATTCATTAAATCCTGATATATTCACATTTCTTTAAATGATTTAAAATAAACTAAATTTTATAATCATGGATCATGGAATATATTGTTTTTTGTGACCTTCAGAAACATCGTCTGACAAGTCTGTTGTGATATTGATTTTTTCTGTGTTGCTCTGATACTGTTTATGAAAAATGTTTGTTCTAGAATCACTTACTTGCTGCTTTGATACATGTGCATAATCTATTATCTCGTCGGTTTGGGCTTAGTACTTAATAATTCTCATGTCTATGACATTCTTGTTCAGTATCATGTTAAAATTCCTCGTAAATAGAGACACCAAGTGGTATTAGAAGCACCTTATATTTGTCTCACCCATCTGTACTTAGATTCAAATCTTCACCATGTATAAATCCATACACTCTTTTTGTCTTGTACACATTTTGCCCTCTTTTCGTATATAGATCAGCATATTCCTCTTGTATTTGATTTTCAATTTTAGAATTATTTATTAATTATTCATTCAGAAATTGAAATCAATATCCAAATTGTTCTGTATTTATAATTCATCAAAATATATCAGAATTTGAAATTGTGATGAATTATGACTGCAATATATTTCACAACAAGAGGAGATTTTATCTGGATTTTCATGATGGTTGAATATTTATTATAATATCTTTGAACTGGCAATTATTTCACGACCATCCTCATTATCTATCATCATTCTGCCATCCATGATAAATATTTTTTTAAATGTGGAGAGTTTAATATTTTTTTTTAAATCATCTTGAATAAACAGTGAAAATATTTGTGATGGAATTGTGGTTATGTTATTTTTCAGAATTAGTGTCAATTGAAAATTTTCAATAATCCAGGTACAGTTGGTCATATTTTATAATATAATTAATTTAGAAATTTATTTCACAGTCCATTTCTGTATCTATCACATTTCTATCATTCATTCATTCATTCATTTTGGTTGTATATACTGGGGAGTTTTTTTTATTTAAAGCTGAAAATGATAAAATATATAATTGATACATAAGCGTGTCTCTAACCTCATTTAAAAATCCAAGCTCTGGTTATGCATGGTTATGGGACAACTTATAATTTAAGCTGCGACTGACCTCATTTAAAAATCCAAGCTCTGGTTATGCGTGGTCAGGGTGCTCTTAAATAAAAAGAAAAAGAAAAGAAAATAATTTGCAATAAATAATTTTTTTTTATAAAATTCTCCTTGGTGTATAATAACCAGCCTATCAATCCACTTTCTAATCTGTGAAACGTGTTGAAAGTTTATGACGTATTATGATTTGTTGAGTGATAGGTATTGGGATTTGAGATTATTCGATTTTGCCACTTAAATTGAATTATAATTATAATCCAAATCCATCACTATTTTTTTTAGCCTCATTTTTATAGAAATTCGTTTGAAAATTAATTGAAATTCATTTCTATATAACTCTCCTCATTTATATAAATTTCGTCATAAATCAGTCATTTTCTGCAATATGAAATATGCCACTAGTTCTCAGTTTATTATGATTTTTGTTTGACTGATTGAGGTTTATGATGATCATTCTTCCTTTTATGCTGAATTATACTTTTAGTCATTTTTCATCTGTATTTTAATTTCTGTATCCTTTTGATGATAACAAAAGGGGGAGAATGGGTTGAGATTTTGATTTATGAGTGAATATTTTATAAATATTTTCAATTTTGAAAATTCATTCAATTTTTCATGGTTCTTCACTCAAGCACAGTTATAGGGGGAGCTTTCTGTTGTAGGGGGAGCTAATAAATAGGGGGAGTTCATTTTTCATCGTCAAACACAATTATTGTATACAAAATCTTTCATTTGTTTGTCATCATCAAAAAGGGGAGATTGTTGTATATAACGGTGTTGTATACACAATTATATGATTTTTGTTTGATGATGGCAACCAAATAAATATTATTTTAATGTATTTGATACTGTACTGTTATTATACATCACAGACTGGAATATAATATTTATATTTAAATAAAATACGACTGTACAGAAATTTAAATACTCACACAGTATTTTATTTAATATAATATTTTGTTTCAATATTTAACAATACAGATTTACAACTCCGCTATTAGCTCAACATTGTAATTCACTAAAATCAAATTCTTTCATATACAATTTCTTTTGTTACACAGCTCATCAATACAACACTCAGGCTATACATCTCATATATATATATATATATATACACACACACAAAAACACTCAGTACTTTTTCATATATACATCTGTTCACTATTACACACACTAACACTGCAATATACTTGTCTTCTGTCTTCAAGCTTCAATCTTCACAGTCAGTCCAGCCACTTCAGTCCAGTCTCATCTTCTTACCTGTCACATGAAACAGAAACACATAGTACACTGTAATAAAAATAAAAACATAATACATGCAGATTTGAATTTTATTTTTGAAATTATTTGCCTCATCTTTCTGGTGTGTTTCTCATCATTTTTCTAACTCGATCTGATTTATAAAACCATCATTCTGTGTCTAGACAGCTTGTGATATTCACAGTGATACACTGTAAATACCACAAGGTAGACAGTATGTATATACAATGCAAGGACAGGGAAAACTCTTCTGAATGGCTGCATATACACACGTGTATATATATACACGTGTGCACTGCCTCGCCAATCAGCGAGCAACTGAGGAGCAGCCACGTGGACCTTCTCGACTCAGTGCACAATGCAAATCAGTGTGATCAAGCCAAGTCAGACAACTACATGGTACAACTACAAATGTATGGCATCAAGAAAGTCAACAGCAAGTGTCGAGCAACAATGTCAACATAGCTCAACTCAAAATCGTTTAATAGCTTCAAGGCAGCATGGTCAAAGTAGCAAAAATTACAACATGGTGTTCAAGTGGATCATGTGATCAGTCCAGTCATGTTTCAAATAGGGGATTCATGTATGAAAAGTGAACACAACACAGTGAAGCATGGATATAGCAAGTGTACAAGACCTCGTTCAAACTCATGTATACGGTGAAGCATAAATTCATTTCAGCATGGTGATGCGGGCGAACAAGTGAAGCAAGATTCATGGCACAACAAAGAGTAAAGCTTATAACATGGAGCAAATTGGTATACTACATGCATGGCAATCACAACAGTGTGATACTGGAGAGGAGCAACAACTTCATACATGATGAAGTTCTAATGACAACTACATGATAGAGGCAACAATATACATATATGTGGTATATCAATCACACAAGTGCAAGCATAGCAGTATGGAGCCAAAACAATAACATGCACGTACATATAAAAATTAGGTTGAATATCTGCAGCATCTACTCTATATGTATGCAAGAAAGTTCACAGTATAGCCAAACCAGTTTTTCAAGTGTTCAAATGCTCATGGATGAGATAGTAGCAATAGAAAGCTACAACTTTTACAAATGGAACAACTTATACATAAGTATTCAATATAGTGCAAGCCACCATGATCATTGCAGCAACATAATAACACAGGTGTACATGACAGTGCAAGTGAGAAGGTGATTCAAATCAGTTTATATATAGTGTATACACACAACATGGAAACATATCACAAATCATCGTGGAGCAGCGGCAAAGAATCACAATGCAAAACTGGAGTTAACATTTGATTCCTGAAACTAAGCACTCAAATTTGGCAAGTGCTATAAGAGTGATTCACGCATACATCTGATTCCAGTAATTACAATGTTTTGAAAAGTATCAATTTATTTTCAAAATTTGATCAGAGAAAACTCAAGGACAGTTTCTTTGGGTCAAGAATGGTTTCCAGAATTAGATCAGAAACTTCAAAGCATGCTAGAAATTATGGAATTCAAACAAAGTTTTTAAAGGGGGCCACGTATAGTTTTGTTTCCAATTTTTGAATCAATCAGAGAAAATATATTCGACATTTTTTATGCAAAATCATGCAAGTCTTGGCATCAATTCAAATCTGCAAATAACATTTAATCGAGATAACAAATGGCAAGATTTCAATTTGACAATTGTGGACAAGTATAGTTTTCAAAATATTTCCAGAAATCATCTCCAGAATCATTTTAATTCAAAGAATTTTGAAAGAGGAAACCGCACAATTCAAATTCAATCACGCTGCCAAAAAGGGGAAAGCAACAAAATTCAAACAGAGAATTTCAAATATCAAAAGGGGAAATTTCTGAAAGCCGATTACATTACAAGGCAACAACAAAATCACGCCAAGAATTCACAGCAACCAATTTAAGTCGAGCAACAAAAGAGGAATCTTTTAGAAACCAATCAGCCAAGTCATAAATGTGAAATCAGAGTTTAAGGGTTTTGGTTTACCCTATTTATTTACACCAATATCATCACAGGCAAAATAATCATCGAACAAAATCCAAGAACACAAATCCAAGAACAAAATCGTGAAAATTCCAAATCAGAGAAAACTCACAATTTTTCAATTGTTTTCGATCGAGAAAATCCCAAATTGTAGACAAAGGAAGAACATCAGATTCGAGATTCAGAGAGCAGCAAATTCATCAGACATCGGCTTCGATTTGGAATTCAGATCTGAAACCCTAGTTTACATTCATCAACGCCGCCATTTTTTTTTCTCAGAGCAAAAGCAAAAGGAATCGGGCAAATAAATTAGAAATGGGCTGGCCAAGCTTTTCTGGGCTTAAGTGCTTTAATGTTAAAAGGGGATGACCCTTATATTCTTAAGTCCTAGGGTTTAATTTGTTTTTGTTTCTTTTTAATTTTGTATTGTGTTTTTTTTTGTTTTGTAAACCAAATTCAAACAGTGTCTAGATCTGTAAAGTCTAGGATATCAGCCCGGGTGTTGACTGTCAGATTCAAAGCCTGTAAAATCTGGGTTACGGATTACAGGGTTGTAATTCGGGGAAATCTAATCGACGGGATATCGGTCAGTCTAGGGATTTGAGCGTAGGGTTAGGACAGGAGCAGGCGCTGCGAGCGTACATGGTCTTGTATGCGGGATCTGTTTATAACACCTAGTAGAAACCCTAGGAATGCAGCAGTAGGCAGGGTTTTGCCGAAGCTGGGTATATCTGTGTGTGATTTATTTTCTGCACTTTTATTTCTGCTGGATTCTGTGATCTGTTTATTATTTTAATATCCTGTCAGTTTTTTCAATTCAGTTTAAAAACTGTGATAAACCCTATTCACCCCCCCTCTAGGGTTAATCTAGATCCAACAGTGGTTACTAGTTAGTCCGTGTAGATTTATACCAGAACCTAGTCTAACCTCGGGTTTTAAGTGCTATATGACCAACTACTCACATTGGGTCCTATTGTTTGTAGCCACTAGTTAAGCCGGGCGGGTCCGGGTAGATTTATGCTACAAACTCAACCCAACCTCGAGTTGGCCACTTTCATGTTTGGTCTAGTGTCATATTACACTTACAACCCATACGTGTCTAGTTTCAAGTCCCATGTTCACCCCACATGTCATGTCCCCATTTAGGTGTATCATGAGTGTCATATTTTCATGAAATCCCATGTCAAATTATCATGTCATAATCACGCTCGTCTATCCTACCCCAAATCGTGTCTCCAACCCATGTAAAAGCGAGTCAACATAGTAAGGATACTATGCTACATATTGGCCTCAAAACATGCACGATGCCAAAAAGGGGTTGGCCACAAATATGCATGGAATCATAAGTGGGTTTGGCCTCAAAATATGCATAGCATCATAAGGGGTTTTTGGCCACAAACATGCATAGTATCATAAGGGAATTTGGCCACAAACATGCATAGTATCATAAGGGAATTTGGCCACAGTATCATAAGGGAATTTGGCCACAAACATGCATAGTATCATAAGGGAATTTGGCCACAAACATGCATGATAACATAAGGGGTTTGGGTTCATTTACATGCATAAGCCCCAAAGCCAAATCTTTGCCAATGTTTCACAAGTCACATGGTTCCCAAAGGTTCATGCTAGCGTTCCATAGATAAAGATTCAAACTTGCAAGATAAACTAGGTTAATCATAACATGAATAGCATGATTTAGTCACTAAGCATAGCCAAAAGTCATAGGTTCAAGAAAAAGTGGCATGACAAGGTTCATATAGGCTAGCATACTTAGTTTAATCTCGTTTTATTCCATGCCATCATTAAAACTACCGTTTGGATCTAGAAGTAACTAGAACTTACATAGCGAGGCTTAGGGAAGGATCATGCATCGTCTTGACGAAGAAAGGTGGCTCCTTTGTTGAAGAAGCGTCATGAAACTCGCATAGCAACGTTGATCCCTCCTCGATTTGGTGTAGCAAGCTTGCACCTTTTGATTTGGTGAAGAAAGGAGCCTCTTTTAGCATAGAACAAGCTTAGAAGACTTAAGCTTTCATGAGGAAGAAGAAGAAGGTCATGTCACGAAGGTGGAGGCCATGACCAAGAAGCATTTTGGCATAGTTTAGTTGTAGGATCAAATAATGAGGGTTTAAAGGTTAGGTTAGGGTCTTTTTATAGAGATTAGGATTAGTTTTAGCCATAGGATTAACCCCAATTCAGATCCTAGCCACCAAAATCCGTCACAAGCCAACAAATCAGACCCAAAACATGTCTTGGGAAGAAGTCAGGTGCACCAGGCCAAAACTGGTCTGGCCACCTGTGTCGACTCCCAAGTCGACTCTAGAGTCGACTTGGGGGGGGGGGGGTGTCGACTCTAGAGTCGACACCCCTTTGACCAGGGTTGACCTTTTGAAT
The DNA here is from genome assembly GCA_030737875.1 of Allium sativum. Lineage (NCBI taxonomy): Eukaryota > Viridiplantae > Streptophyta > Magnoliopsida > Asparagales > Amaryllidaceae > Allium > Allium sativum. The sequence continues at coordinate 969,068,993 of CM060909.1, read as the reverse complement.
TTGAATCTGTTTTAAACTCTGAAAACTTCGACGGGCCATATCTTGGTCATACGGACTCCGATTCTCGAAAACTCGGACTCTATTTCGCATATTTTTCCGAGACGAACGCAATAGCTTAGCCCGTTTCCCTTGATTCAGAATTTAAAATTAAATTCTGCCTTGATTCTTGTCTTAACACGTTATTAAAATTCGAGTTGTTACAAAAAATCCAGACAACTTGAAACCATAGTCGTAAAAAACAATTTCTTCGATCATGGCGGATCGAAGAAAACTCCTTCGTGGTGACTTCCAGTTCTTGCCTTTGCTCTTTCTTTGATAAAAATTGTTTTGATTACTCGAGATTGTCAGCTGATTGTATCGACTCAACTCACGATCCTCTTCCTTGTCAGTTCTTTGAGAGTATGCTTCCTCCGAATTAGGGTTTTGATATCGAGAGTATACTTGATTCACCACGACATCATTTAGATAAGTTTTGTGCTTTGTCATCGATGTTATGTTATGCCCCAGATTTGTTGTTGGCTGCAAAATGGAAAGGTGTTTATTAGCTATGCACATGCACATGCATAGGCAGTAGAGGGTCTAATTCATGTTTAAAGGTAATTGGGGTATAATTGTAATTTGAGTGATATGTAGCCGTTGTCATGCACCACTATATAAGGTGCTTAACTCATATAAACGGGATGCGAAGAAATTAACACAAATTCCTTTTTCCTGCTACTTTATTTTGTTAACTTGTGTTTCTCTCTGATTTCTACCACTTTCTTCTATTTCTTAATCTTAATGTCGTCTTGAATTCCTCTTTTTCTGTCTGACTATCTTCCCATACCTTCTATCATCTTCTGATCTTTACCTTATCCCCTTCTTTTCAACACTTTACCTCATTTCCCTTTCGTCTTCATTACAACCAAAGTGCAACAATAATCATATCGAGACCTTAAGGCATAACAACAATGGCAAATTCAGAATTTGGAGCATTACAAATGGTATCAGAGCAAATGGCTGGATTAACCATTGACAACCAGCTGGATCCTTACATCAGTTATGGCTCTGAATTACCACATCCATATCAAGACCCATGGCAGTTGCATCAAGAACTACCTACCCCAAGCCAAGAAGCTCCACCGCCTTCAAGAATAACTACAAACCTATTAAGAACCCATCGGAAACTCCAAGTTCTTCCTCCAGAACACCCACAAGTGCCACCGAATAGTTTGAGAAGACCTTCCCCAAGACGAAAAACTACCGCAAACAATATCAAATCAGCATCCGGGTTGATATTGGATTTGGAGCATTCGATGGAGACCTTAGAATCCCTGAAGTTGAACGAGATAATGATGATCATTCAACCTATTAACAAAAATATCGTTGCGATTATTAATAGATTACACTACAAAACATATTGTTATTTTCGACAGAAGGTGGCGACGGCTTCCGACGACTTTTGACGGGCCGTTGACGACCATCGGAAACCGTCGATTATAAACGTATTATCAGCCACTCGAGAGCTTTCTCTCCCATTCCTCCTTCCCCAATTTACATTTCCAGCTCGGGTTTTAAAACCCTACACTCCCAATTTCTTGATTTTCGGCCTCTAAACTCCAATTTTTTCACGTCAAATCCTTCTCGGCTTCCGTCCAAACCTCCTGCTAGATCAATCTAAGGAATAATCCCCTTCTTTGCTCAAAAATTCAATTTTTACCCAAACCTTATAATTGTTCAAATTAGAAAATTAGGCTTATTTGTTGAGTGCAATTGGTTCCAATTGTGTTGTAGTATGATATATACATCAATTGGTACCCTTTTCTATGCCAAAATACCTTTTTCGATAAGGTATGTATGTGGTTGTAAATCAGCGACAGTTGTTGCAGAAGGCTTCTAATCTTGTACGAGCGTTATGAAACAAAGAGAATTGCTAGCATTGTCATTTTCATATATATATATATATATATGTATATATGTATATATATATATGTGTGTGTGTGTGTGTGTGTTGAGTCAACCAATATTTTCATCAATTTATTGATTTGAAATTGCCTTGATATAACATATATGCTAAATAAATTCTTTCTAAAGGTCCTCATTAGTTAATTCCCATTGTTTAGCAGATGATTTCACATTTTTTTATTATTTTGGTTGTGTTATGCGTATAAATATGAATTTATATACTACATCCTAATATGATGTGTGATGGCTACAAGGGAAGTTTTAATTTATCATCTAAATAAAAATTCACTTATATCAGTGTTTGTGCCAAATATAAATATCATACTTTTTTGCGATGGTTTGATTTGAAAATACATTTAAAAGTTAAACTAACTTCTCGTTTGGGCAAGATAAATTCCATTCTTATTTGATATCATTAAACAAACTTCTCACTATTTTCTATTTTATTTTATTGCATAAAAATGAGAATATTAAACCCTTTGTATTCGTATCTCTCAATCAATGCACTCTTTTCTCACGATTTGACTAAGAAAAAAAATCTTACCCATGCAAAATTATATATGCTCACTAAGATAAAAACCTATTTTCATTATAAGATTACTTAATTTGTATTGTTATATATTATCTCATATGTCTAAATAGCTTTTTAAATGCTTGATGGTGTCATAATTTAACACCTTTTTTAGTCCATCTAATCATTTCTCATTTTAATATGAACTGCGAAGATTATGCAGAACAAAATATGAATAGATTATATGTTTTAAACTTAATGTATATTTGTCAACCATATAAGATAAGCGTTTCAGTTTCCTCATATTTATCATTCTTATTTCATTTCATATTGAATAGTTCATTCTTAATTTACGATATATTCTTTTTTTAGCCGACTACGAAATGTTCATATTGTAGTTATCTTTTAAAATAATTTGTTATGTGACAGGTATATCATCCATAGGAGATTCGTCAGATGAGGGCTCTGCTCCATCGCAATCCTCGAAGCGTCCAATAGTCACTTTGGTCCCCACGAGTACAGGGTTAAAAACACTTTACTTAGCATGTACATTCTTTGTAACCATCTATACACTTACTTATATCATGTTGAACACAGGGTTTTTGACCTTCATCCTTCTAAGATTATTTTAAACGCATAGACAACAACATATAGGGGGTGGATGTTAGCATGTTGGCCGAAGTGGGATATGGCCCCACCTCACATACAAGAGGTTATTTGGCAGGATGTACTTGTAAGTATTTTCTTATATATTTTTTCCAATTTTTTTAATCCATTGATAAAATGTACGTATTTTACTGCTATTGTTTATTTAACGTAAAATACAGGCTGGGGTTGATATATAGACTTACGACTTATCGCTGGCGCGGACCTATTCGATGGTGTAGATGAGAAAGAATTATAAAGATTGCATTTCAGCAATGAAGAAAACGAGGAAGAAACCTAGCTGGATGGGAGCATCTGTGTGGGAGGGATTTCCCAAGTATTGGCAGACTGATGAGGTGAAAGTTAGCGTACTATTTTTTTTAAATATAAAAAAATATTAATTTGATAACAAATGTATCAAATTTTGAATTTACAGGCAGAGGCGGAAATAAATTCAGCAAATAGGAATAAAAATCCAGTCACGCTCGAGGAGGATCGAAGTCGTTTCACCAATATCGGTAGGACTTGGTATATTTTATAAATGCGGCTTATAAAAAGTTAATGTGTTGTATTTTTTTTAAAGTGTAATAATCAAATTCAGGAGGCTGAGGGGTTGGGGCCGGTCTCATACATGTATCTATTCACTCGTACGCACGCCATCGAGCATGTTGATGAAGATGGGAACATCACATATTCATGGCATGATGACAAATGCAGGAAGAGCCATTTAAGATTTCATTTTATGTATAAGTATTTGTACTAAATGTTAATTATAATAAAATAAATTACAAAAAAAAATTAATCACATATTTATGGTGATGCAGGAGAAGTTTAAGAAGCAGCGCCAATAGCGCTTAGCTGAGATAGGATAGGAGCAGCTGACGACTGACGAGGAGGACATTATCTTCTGGTCAGTGATGGATCCAGCGATGCGGAATAGGCGTTATGGCTTCGGAAATCAAGTGGCAAATATTTTTTTTCATTTATTACTTTGATTATATAAAACTGTTAACTGTCAATTTAAGTATTAAAGTCAATTTACGTATTTATTTTACTTCTCGTTGATAACTTCATATGTATGTTTACGCTACATATCCCCTACATGTACGCAGAATGAGTTAATCAATATGCAACGACCTTATACATGCAACTTTGCTTAGCACTAGGAAATAATTGTAGGAACTAACATTAGATGTGCGCGCGTTCGTGTTTGTATGTATATAGTGCTACTTTAAACTAGCCTAAGACTATGGTCTTAAAATATGCATAATTTATCCAAACATAAACTTTTTGACATTATAAATTATTTTATCCAAACATAAACTTTTCAATATGCATAATTTATATAAAATGGTATTTCTAATTTTTCATTTTAGAGGAGAGGGCAATAAATGCATTTTCTTTTGAATTCACATAAAAACTAAAAGAAATATGTAAGCAAGAAATGCAGCTTTTTGAGATTTATTGTAGAATCGTGCCTCTAATTTCGTTTGAGATCTTGAGTAGTATATTAGATAAGTTAAAAATAAAAGTTATTATCCCTTTACTATTCAATCCCTTAAGTTTTTAAATTGTGGATAAAACATTGTGAATACAGGGTAGCAGTCAACAGGCTTGTAGAAGACAGGTTAGGTCTAATTTAGACGCTGCAGAGCTTGACGCTGCAGAGCTTGACCAGTTGTCAGCTAGGGAGGCAGAGCTGGAGGACCAAAATCACCGCCAAACTATTGAGATGACTCAGCTCTTAGAGAAGCGTTTGGCAGAGTTTGAGCAGCAACATAGACGCGGTCCCTCTTTAGCCGATTCCGCGGAGGATGCTAGTTAGTAATGGAGTGTCTAATATGTTTTTATTGGCTGATATGACTGTAGGTTGCTTTTTTGATATGTGTTATGATGGTACTTTTATGGTTGACTTGACTGTATATTTTTTGTGCTGAAAATGATGAATTTGTGTTATTGTGATGTTAAACAGTGATATGTACATTTTTATGTTTAGTATAGTTGGTTGTTTGGGTTGATGATACATTGGGAATGATGTTATGTTGGTTCTTTGTGTATGTTTGGTTGGAAATGATGTTAGAATTTGTTTTATGTTGATAATTGTTTGGTATGTGATATGTTGGGAGCCCAGATTGTGGTTGAGTTGATGATATGAGCGATAAATGTAGTTTGAGGGCTGAAGAGTAGCTGAAATATTTAAAAAAATGCAGTTTTATCGACGGTATTCGACGGCTTACTGGCCTTCCAGTATTTGACGGTTTCCGACGTCTTGCAACGGTTGTTTGGATAGCGCATGTAATGGTTTTTGATGGCTTTCAACGACGGTCGGACGCCGTCAGAAACCGTAATAAACTGTGACTAGCCATCAGAAATCACATCGACGGGTTCTGTCGATCGCCTTTGAAAAGCCTGTTTATCGACGCCTCGAATTGCTACGGTTATTCCCAACGGCTTCCGACGGTTTCCGACGACCGCCGATGGTTTTCAGCCGTTGGAAGCAGCGTGCTTTCTTGTAGTGTTACTAGCAACAAAACTTTCAATGTTGGAGAAGGAAAGACTCTCCTAGCTTCCTCACAGAATTTGAGGTTGTCTTGAATTGACAAAACAATATCCTATGGGTTATTATTCAGAGCTTAATGACTTTGGGCTCTTCGCTATAGTCTTGGATGATCTATTGAAGAATTCATGTATGGATGATAATTCTAATGAAACTACAATGGATGCTACTTCTTGTTATGCTAATATCAAACCAGTTTCACCGTATATCCAAGATTCCCTGCAAATTGAGGATCCGACTGCTGCTACACCCTAGCCACCCCTTTACTCTCAAGAACCTCGCCTACCTAACTCATATACTACCAACATTTCAGTCCCTACGCTAACATTTGTTTGTTCAGAGGTAAGAATACCCATTCCTTCAGTTAATGAGTTTTATGTTGCGAGTAGTGGGAAAGAGAAAGTCATTATAGGAAAGATAGACGAGCAATGGAAACATAGAGAAATTTTTACTGATGACATCGAAGCTGTAGAGAATAATGCAGATGAGCGAGAAGATTAAGATGAAACTGAAGTTTGGAATTTGTCAAAGATTCAACCCAGAAACCAACCTCGAAAAAATCAAGAATCCATTCAGACTGAAACCCAAGGGGAAAAAATCAAGATGAATGAATGTGCATGTGAAAGCTTCCAATATAACCACCCTGAAACCCTGGTGTGAAATGAAGAACCTGAGGATGCTTCTAAAACTGGAATTTGAAGTTAGGAAGACCATTGGTATTCGTTATGGATCTTATTTTGAAAACGGTAGAATAAGGGTAATGGAGAGTGCTTTCGCAAGTGTACCATCGATTTTGGACCAAAGACAGAAGATCGAGCAGTACAAACCATGGTTCCAAATTCCGTCCAGCTCGCCGGAATTTCGGCCATTTCGGCCCGGTTCCGGGGACGACCGGACCGGAATTCGAGCTTAAATCCGTTTCCGCTTTAAAACTGTAAAACGCAAAATTTAAAATTATGGATGCTTGAGAAAGAGGAGAAGAGAAGCGTGCGTGAGAGAAAGGAAGAGTGAAGCTGAATGAAAAGTAAAAAAAATGTAAAATTGAGCTTACATGAATGGGAAAGAAAGAAGCGGGCGGCTAGAAGAGAAATACGCATTCAGCTATCCAATTTTAGTGATTAGGGTTTCATAACATAAGAAGCTTACAACGCTGGTAATTTTTCTGGGCTTTGTTCCTTCTGGGCATTAATTATTGGGCTTCTTGTATAAGAACAACAATATTAGCTCGTTTAAGTTAACGTTATGGGCTGATATTTTAACATTTTGTAAATTAGTATTTTAAAAGATAAAGTAGTCAATAATTAAATCTTCCTGAAGCTTAAAATAATTTTCTATTACTAAAATCACTACATTGCGTACATTTTTGCAGCATATCATTTGTTTTGTACATAACTTGAAGCAATTTAAGAAGAAAAAAATACCGGAATTCGTAAACCGAAAAATTAACGGAATTAACGGAAATTCCGGAACGGAACCGAAATATCAAAAATTTTACATGACCGGAACGGAACCGGAAAACGGAATTTCAAACCTTGGTACAAACATATCCTTTCTTCGGTAATCTTCTCTCCCACCTATATTGATCAAGCTAAGTGGTTCATTGATCACATGGTATCAGATGATGTTCCCTTTGTCGTTACAAGGCAGCTAGTTCAACTATTTGCTTAAGAGCTTGGTGGACCGGAAGTTAGTATTCAGAAGGAGATTGCTCACCATGCATTAACTCAGATTCAACCTCGGGTTGTTTCTTTTGAAGAGCAGGTTTTAATTATATGGGACAAACTTGCAAAATTTTATGAGACTGAGCAATAATGGTCCAAGGTAGCCCAGATGTTAAGTGGGATTAACTTAGAATCAGGAATAAGGATGCTTGATGAAACATATAAACTGTCCAAGTGTGACTAAATTACTCGTTCTTATCTTGAGGATGATGATGTTGTCAATGCAGAGGCTTTTATTAACAAAGCTTCCTTTTTAGTTAACAACAGCCATCAAGAAGTTCTTAATTTGCAATATAAGGTTTGTTATGCAAGAATATTGGATCTGGAGGAAGTATACTGGAAATTCAAACTCACCGGTGAAATACAAAAGCAGATATGAAGCTTTTGTGAAACTAATGTTGTGCATGATATATTCTATGACGTCGGTCTGATAGCTACATCAGCTGTAAAAAAATTGAAGTATGTTTATACAAATGTCTTGAACTAATGTCTGCTGACACTACAACAAAATTAGTTATTTGCTACGCAAAAAATTGCGACACAATATAATAAGTCGCAACAGATGGATATTTGCAATGGTTATTTATGTCGCAAGTAATATAGGCATTAAATGCTTATTCTACTTAGCTTATATTATCTGCGACTTTACTATACGTTGTAAGTAACCATGCTAATACAAAAAATTAACATTCATTCAAATTTGTCTTTAATTACCGCGTAACACAAGCGTCGCAAATGAAATAAATTTTTGGGGATGCTAATATGTGTTTGCAATGTTTTTTTGACATTACTGACGTATTTTTATGTCGCTAAAGGTCGATATCAATGACATTTTTTACGTTGCGAATATTTATATTTTTACATTCACTATTCTATATCATTTATATAATAGATACATCATCTTATGCTTTGAATACTTATTCATTAAAAAAGCTCAAATATGTAAGTGTACATTTTATATCGTACTTACTTAAATTCCATAAAAAATTTAATTATGTAAATTAACAACTAAAATAGGATTTTTATGCACTTTAGATGTTATACAAATTTTATTAATCAAACACTTTAGATACTATACAGAGATACTTCCCATAATTCGTTATTCTTGTTTTCAAAGGAAAATATATAATACAAGTCCTATAAAGGGTCGTTTTCGTGCATTCAATGACACATGTTAGTAATGTCATTTATATGTTAATTGACAGATTTATTTATAAAAAAATACCTATTTTATTATTAAAACATGACCAATGAGAGGAATTCAATGAGTCATTAAATTAATTTTGAACGTACAAACTGATTTTTTAAGTTATAATATTAGTCATAATAAAAGTACATAAACACAAGTTGGAAACGTGATACATATATTAAAAATTCTGTAGGGTCAATAACTTCATAAAATACGCATTTCGTTATTGGCCACTACCGCACCATTGAATACGGTAATATCTTTTGTTCCTCTCGCTGCTACTGCTCACTTTTCTATGCGTTCTTTTCATTCCTCCACCACGATTTAATTTAGGGTTTCAATTTCTTTCTCTTCCAGCGTTCGCGAGGTGTAACCATTTTCTTCAATCGAACAGGCTATTAGGGTTCCAACTATCAAGTCTCTCGATTCGATTTTTAGCATCGGTATTTCTCAGTAGTATCTGGTACGTCTTTTTTTGTTGGCTTTAGCTATTTTTATTTTTGTTCTTTTCTATTTTTTTAAGCAACGCGTGAAATCTGAAATCATAAGACCTGAAATGATTTTTTTTTTATAAACTTTTCTATGAATACCATTCTTATTTTTAAATTTATTTCCCCTATCAGTCTCTCGTCAAAGATGAAAATAGAATAGCTACGAATGATCTGAAAGTGGTAAGAATGAGAGTAAATTTAGGAAACTTCAAATTATTATGTTTAGGCAGGCGTTGATTCAATGTAAATTAGTCATGTTTTGTGGAACACTTAATAATTAAACTGCCATTTTCTAGAAATCAGGTCCAAGAATTTGAAATTTGGGATATACCTGTTGATATTTCGGAAAACATGTGTTAATCTCGGGCTTGTTCTTTTTATCCGTGCACCAAGTAATTATTTATTTCTAATTTAGCCATCTTTATTTTTTAGTGAAACAAACTTGACTTTTTCCCTTACCCAAATGTTCGATAATGTAGTGATAAAAGTTCATGATATTATGATGAAGTGTATTGAAGATGAGTTATTTCCTATTAGGTCAATAATTAAATTATTTTTTTCAACGCATTGTAACAGAAATTTCCTACACAATAAGGCAACCACAATTTATTTATTTATTTTGCATCTTTATTTCTTGCATTATCTAAACTAGAATCAATAAAAAGCAAAGATCACTTATGTTTATATTGTACAATGACAAACGATGCAATATTCTTTACAGGAAAAACTATTTCTGTATTCTAGGGATATAGAAAGATAGCCTTGCGTGCAGCTGTTTTCTTCACATTGCGTAAATTTTTATAAAAAATCTGATCAAAAAATGTATCAAGAAGGAATCGAAACTCATACAATTAGCTCTTAAATTAAAGTTATGATATTTTAAAATGTTATTCTGTAGCCCATTGATAATTTAGAGATTTTAAAATGTTATATAAAGTATATATAAGGTTCTGTAACATTTTCTTATTATGGAAGATCGCTGTGTGTTTTAATTTTGATTTATTAAAATTTCAAATTTAAATGTACGCTCTTACTCTTTGTATAACTAGATTTGAAGTAATGAACATGCTATGTGTGTATTTATGTACTGCAAGTGCAGTTCATTTTCATTCAATACATTTGTAGAACATGCATTTTCTTGTTGTGTATGTAAACTGTATATAAAATATAATATAAATTATATATAAATAAATATTATTAATCATAGATATAGTATATATTATAAAATGTTATATGTAGATCATAAGCACAACACAGCCAGCCTTCCCTTGACAGTATATCATAAATATGTTCCCCCAAGTTTTTTTTAAAACTGGAATAGCCAATGCAAATGATTCTTCCATCCAAACAATTATAGCCCTGCACCCAAACAAATGCAATCTCTAAAATTCATATTGGAAGATGGCTTAGTTGTCGTACTTCTGTTTTTTTTTTTTTTTTTTTTTTTTTTTTTTGATGTATTCTGTTGTTGCTTCTATAATTATTTGACAGAAGCAAGCTCAATTTACGTATAGCTATTAATCAACACCTAAGCAGCTTTTCCAAGAATGAATAGTTGCTATTTTTTTTTGTATCTTTCTGCTTGTTATTTGTTTAAATGAGATAATTTTTTTTACTTCTTGTTAGCTTTTCAACTTATGTTCATTTTGTTGTTGTGTAGAGTATTGTCTGTAAAGACCAAACAGCTGACTGTGACTATTTTAACTCAGTCATGGTATATAAAGCTACTCTGTCTTGCATGTGTGTCAATATTTTTGGTTTGTTACTGCACCTTATGAGATGTAACGTATTTGTGTGTTTAGTCTTTGGATTTTGCTTGAAATGAGATAATGTGAAATCAATTAATATATTATGGATATTGAATTTGATGGTAAGTTTCTATAAAATGCTTGCTACTCTGATCACTACAAAAGGAACAGTGAATAGCGACGGCAAATAGGCGTTGGCGGCCGTCGCACCCCGTCGCAAGCCGTCGCTATTTGTCGTCGCTATAAATGTCGTCGCGAGAGGAAAAAGTGACGGAAAAAGCGACGGCTCCGTCACTCAATTAACAACGGCTTGCAACGGATACTTGCCACGTGGCATCATCAGAAGTCAGGTGGTTTTTTTTGCCGCGAAGCCGTTGCAAAAGCCATGGCTATTTTTGTCAAAAACGCCGTCGCTATCCGTCGCTCTTCTGTGTTGTTAGCCGACGCTTTCCGTCGCAAGCCGTCGCAAAGTAATGACCAAAATTCCGTCGCTACCCGTTACTAGCCGTCGCAAATCTGGAGCCTTTTTTCTGCACTACACAGCCATACCCTTTCAACAAGCCTCCACATCAAATCCAATCCACTACCAATCCATCAATATCATTCCAAATCCATCAATATATCCAAAACATTACTAAATTCATCACAATACCATAACATACCATCGTCATACATCAAAAAAAATGATATCATCACCGTATATCATCGTCCCATCATCACAAAACATCAAAATACATTAAACTACACACTACCGTCATCAAATATCATCGTACGTACATAAAGCAAATAAAAAAGTAAGTGTATATACATACCCAAGCACAAGAACAAACAAACTACTCGTCGTCGTCTTCTTCTTCGCTTGTAGCATCCCCGCCATCGTCCTCGTCTGGCATCGATCCATGCTCGTCATAATAGCGTGCAATGCGCTCGTCTATCTCCTGAGCCAGCTGGCTTCTTCTCCAATCGTTCATCTCTTCTAGTTGCTCCTTCAACTGAGCTATAGTCTCCTACTCCACGGACTTCCTATATCCTCGCTGAAAATCAATAGCCTGCGAAATAGTTCAATTTCACATTTATAAATGGACTTGTAATATATACATGGACTTTGAAGATCAATACACATGTCAATTTGAAGCTTCTATATTTATAATGTCAATTTAACATGTTAATATAAAAAGAAGGTAAAAGAATGCATGTTAATTGAATACATTTTAAATGTAAACTTAAATTAAAAAAGGTACCCCCTGATTGCCGAAGCCGTATCGCCTATTACGAGTGGGCGGCTTAATAATAGCATCCCAAATACGATCGCACTCTGCAACCGTAAGCTCATCTCGTCCACTGGACTGCGTCACTCTAGCTGACTCTGCATCATATCTCTCCTACAATACCAATATAATTTCAATACAAATGTCATATAATTTAATAATATAATGTGATATGAACGAATATGAAATATTTTAATTATTAATAAGTATATTTACCATTACGCCCACAGCCTTGTCATCCGCCTAATCATATGTCATGTTCCCTTCGTCATCAGTATGCTCCACCGCATGAGTATGCCTGAAAACCTCTGCCATCGTAGGCTCCCTTCTATACTTTGCCATCTGAGTATATATACAGTAATAAAATTACTAAAAATAAAAATGAATGATATGCACTCAATTTTTACGTGAACATATGCTAAAAACTATTTCAAATTTATACCAATTCTCTCCTATGCTGCTGGAATGATTTTGAGCCACCGCGATGTAAACCAGGATTCTTAGCTATATTTTCTTTATTCCTTTGTGGTACTTCCTATTAAATTTGATACATTATTAAATAAAAGAATGCAATCAACATAAATGTGATTATTTTCATTATATCTTACTTTCGCTGCTTCAGTATCCCAATATGCTAGAAATCCAGCCCAAACATCGTCAGCCATCCATTTAGGCTTCTTCCCTGATGTCTTCGCCCTGGAAATTGTTTCTCGGTAATTCTTTCGCATTTTGATATTCCAGTGTATCAAAAAAACCTGCATGTCCCGCTCCTCTACACGGACAGCTGCCTGCAAATTAAATTTATTTTGAATTATTTATAGTATATATGAATTTCTAATAATAAAATAAATAAATACTTACTAGCACATCGGCTAGAATGACGTTCTTGATGTGGGGTGGGATACTATCCCAATGAGTCCAAGTCCCAGATATCCTACTCGTGTACGACTGCTTCGACACTTTTATAATGAATTCCGCTGGCTCGATTTCAAACCCGGTGCTGCGTACATGTTTACATAGATAAAGCATATATTTTTAACTAATTTAAACTGAAATAAACTAGATACTTACCCAGCACTCTTCGGAACAACCTCTGCACATTGCCGTAGATCTGGCTCAGAGCTGCTAGGACCTACACCTGGCGCAGGAGATGGTGAAGGAGTCGGCTGAGATGAACTCCTCGAGTGGCGTCTATCTGACATATCTGTTACAATCATATAATGCATACAAAATAACTTGAATTATTAACATCAGTCATCATTATCATTACATAGCTCAGAAGAGTACACAACATTAACATTGTTATTACATAGCTCACATGAGTACACAACATGATACATAGCTCATAATTGTACATAACATAACATAACATAGCTCATAATTGTACATAAATAAATAACATCAGTCTTCATCATCTTCGGATGCAGACTCAGTCTCATACTCTATATCATTTTCTTCAGTACTTTCAAATGCATCTACTAACACATTCGCTTCATCATTCAACGACCCGACATCAATGTCATCAACTATTGTAATTTCAGTATCCGGCTCAAGATCCGCTTGATACGCTGCTTCGTCTAGAATATTATTTCCATCAAATGTAAATCTTGCCTTTGTTTTAAAAACTGCCCACCAATCTGCTTTATCTTTTTTAAGGATGGATACGGAGCAAAATACACTTGTAGTGCTTGCTTGGCTAACACAAAAGGATCATACTTATAGTAACGTGATGTATGCCTTATCTCTATTAGCTTGTAATCTTTGTGCACGTTAACTCCAGAACCAGGAACATTGCTAAACCAGTTGCATTTGAATAGATAAATTTGCTCTAAGGGACGAACATAATAAGTCAACTCTACAACTTGCATTAAGACGCCATAAAAATCTTTTATATGCTCCTCTGGATCATCACTACCTTTGACAAATACACCGCTATTATACGTTAATTTTTCATCTCCGTAATCATTGGTGTTGAATTTAAATCCATTGACAAAGTATATTGGATAAGTCTTGACATTTCTTTTTGGTCCAATAGCAAGATGTCGTAATCCTTCGTTAACAACACAGTTTTTGGGATCATGAACATAGTCTGAAAACCATACAGCAAATTCTTTGCTGAGATCACCAGATGGATGTTGTGATTCGTATATACTGCAAATATGTGTTATGTTCCTTTTCTATTAATATAGACAAATAAATATAGATGTATATATAATTGAATTGAACATGAATTTTATATAACCTGACAAATGGTGCAACTTCCAAACAATTTAACAGAACATATGTGTGTGCCACCTTGTAGTCTTCATCGCTTAACCATATTTCTACACATTTTCCAGCAGGTCTTCCGTGTTGTCTAAAAATAGATAACATTGTCTGAGAAGACTCCTGTTCAACGGCTTCTTCATTACGAGGAACAGATATGAAAGACAAGTTCACATCTTCAATGAAGTAATGAGAGAAAAAAAATGAAGCTTCTTCTTCAAGGTACGATTTGCAAATCGAACCTTCTACTCGAGCTTTTTGCCTAATTTTTTTCTTCAAATGATTCAAGTACCTATAATAAGAGTAATTTAATTTATATGTTGGTACAAAAATCTAAGTTGTATTCTATCAACAGTATTGAGTATACACAAAATTACCTCTCAAATGGATACATCCATCCATATTGCACTGGACCTCGAAGGAGTGCTTCGGACGGAAGATGAATAGGTAAATGTTCCATTACATTAAAAAAAACCCGGTGGAAATATTTTCTCAAGTTTGCAGAGCAGTACAGGAATTTCTAATTGAAGCTTACGTAAACGATCTATCTTCAACGTCGTTGAACAGAGTTGTTTATAAAACATACTTACTTCTGTTATAACACTCCATATTTTTGTGGGCAACAGTTCCTTGAAAATCACAGGTAAAAAGTATTCCATCATTATATGACAATCATGGCTTTTCATCCCACTCAATTTACTGTTTTTATAGTCCACACATCTACGGAGGTTAGAAGAAATCCCATCAGGACATCGTAATCCTTCCACCCACTTTAGCACAAGTTTTACTTGCTTGTTGTCTAGCTCATAGCATGCTTTGGATTTTTTATTCTCGGCATACAAGTGAAGTTCCGGCCGTTTACAGAAGTGTAATATATCACGTCGTGAATTCATGTCGTCCTTAGTTTTCCCCTTTATATTCAAAACTGTATTAAAAACGTTATCAAAAACGTTTTTTTCATTATGCATGACGTCAATATTATGCCGAAGTTTTAGATTTTTCCAGTAAGGTATTTCTCAAAATATACTTTGTTTGCACCAATTATGAATGTCCGATTTACCTGGAATTTCAACCTGCTTACCATTTTCGTGTATCTTTGGGTACTCACTTACAATTTCATATATCTCTTCACTTGTCCAAACTTTAGGTGGTAGCATATTCTCTACTCTGTTAGCTTTGAAGTTCTTTTTATCCGTTCTAAATTTATGATTAGGATGTAGAAAGCATCGATGACAATCAAACCAAGATATTTTTTTCCCATACTTTAATGAAAATGCTCGTGACTCATCCATACAATGAGGACAAGCCAGACGCCCGGATGTGCTCCAACCTGAAAGCATTCCATACGCAGGAAAATCACTAATAGTCCATAATACAGAAGCAAACATACGAAAATTCCTTTTTCTCGAAATATCGTATGTTTCGACCCCTTCATTCCACAGTGTTTTCAACTCTTCAATCAACGGTTGCAGATAAACATCAATTCCTTGTGTCGGATCATCGGGACCAGGGACGACAACCGTTAGAAACATATATGGATTTTTCATACACATCCATGGAGGTAAGTTATATGGAGTAACAATGATAGGTCATGATGAATATTTACTACCAAATTGAGAAAACGGCGAAAATCCATCCGTACATAAACCGAGCCTAACATTACGGCTCTCTGCAGCAAATTCAGGATAAGTCCTATCAAAGTGTTTCTATGCTTCACCATCAGACGGATGTATCAAAGTTCCTTCTTCTGCTATTCTCACGCTATACCATCGCATATGACACGCTGTAGCAGAAGATGCATACAGTCGTTGAAGTCTGGGAGTTATCGGTAGATAATGCATTCTTTTATATGGAACTTCTTTTCCTTTCTTTTTCCTTGGTTTATATCTATCTTCGTTGCAAAATTTGCATTTTCTAAGATAAGCGTCTTCTTTCCAATACAACATGCAACCTTTAACACATGTATCTATCTTCTGATACGGTAGTCCAAAAGCAGACATAAGTTTTTTCACTTTATAATGACTATCGCACATCAAATTATTAGGCGGCATATGACGTTTTGCAGTTTGTACAACTACTGTAAATGCAGTTTCTATAAGATTGAATTTTGATTTCATAGTGATGAATTCAGCGGTTACAGATAATTCGGTTCCGCTTGTACACCCTTCCCACAACGGCCTCTTAGCAGAATTCAATAAATCATAAATTTTTTTTGCTTCCTCCGTTGGTTCTTCAGCATTTTCATTCTCATCGCCGCCTTGATCAATGGTGGGAAACATTGATCGTGCTGCATCTTGCACCATATTTTCTATCAGATTGGTCGTTGTATTATTGTTCATCATTGTACTATCGTCCTCTACCACTACAGGGTTAGACGTAGGTTGAACAAGCTCTCCATGACAATCCCATAAGTAATAATTCGACACAAAACCAAATTTATACAAATGTACTTCTACTACATCTGGCTTCCAATGCCTCAAATGTTTGCACTTACTACACGGACATCGAATGTCTAGGTTACTCCGATTATTAGATTTAGCGAATCTAATAAATTCTTGGACACCGTTACAAAAATGTTCCTTTATCGACCCTTTCTTACCGGTACGCGATTGATACATCCAACTACGATCACGAAAATAATCGAACATTTTCCTGATTTGCAACAAAAATGTTAGAAAATTCGATCAAACACTTTGTATTAATTGAAATCTTGTACAATTTCATTTACAACTACTTCATGTTTTCAGTTTTTTTTTTTTTTTTTATTTCTTTCTACTTTGACGGCAGGTCTACCTACTTCCCATTACAAATATAATAACGTAAGCATATTTTATAAATCCTTTCAGGTTAAACGGTTCAACAAAATTTCGGCAGCACTTCCCTTTGGTCCCTGTATCATACACAAATGCGTGTACACAGGGAACAAAAAGGAAGTGCCATCGAAATTTTGTTAACCGTTTAAACTGAAATGATTTATAAAATATGGTTACGTTATTATATTTGTAACTTGTCCAATACAAGGACAAATTCAACGAATATTGTATCAGATGAATATAGATTTCCGTTTTATGGAAAAACGAATATCCATATAACGATCATATACAACACTTGTCGGACGGGGCCAAATTTATCAAAGGGGTTCACATAATTAGTCAAAACACATTCAACCTAAGTTTAAAACAAGAAACACACACATCAAATCAAAAAGCACGCCGTTTGCGCTTTGGACCTTTTTGCGCTTTTTTTGCGCTTCAGTAAAAGATGCGCCTTAAACTTCAAAAAAGACCCGTACTTGCGCCTTGCGCCTTTTTGCGCCTATGCGCGCGCCTTGACTATATGGCGTCTACATAATAAGTTTTCATAATTTCAATTTGTAAAGTAACATGACAATTAGTTTTAGTAAGTTTTGATTCATTTTAGTTTAATGTATAAATTATAAAATTAATTTTAGTTAGTTTAAATTTTTGAAAGATAAACTAAGCTTTCAAGTTAATTATTTCAATTCATAAAAAATTCAAAGAGTTGAGTAATATGATTTTCATCACATTTAACAAGATTCTTACCGATCTAAACCTAAATTAAGAACTATTTTGAATTAACATTTTTAATCAACATTTGATTACTAAATATTATAGTAACAAAATAATTTTTTTTCAATTGCAAGTGCATTCTTTTGGACCGACCATTCTTGCATTCGATGGGGACATAACAGTGCATGCATGTAGGCTAGGGACATCGTTGCACCATTTGAATAATAATCAATTTACTACCATTAAACAATTACATTAATTCCATTAATTTTCAAATCATCATACCACACATTCTACATACAACACAATCATCGTATGTCTAATTAAACACGTGATAATCATTGTTTTCAACTTCCTAAATCAATTACATATGTAATATTCATCGATTTTACCCTCCTAATCAATTACACTTATCCCCAAATCAACTCACAACACAACTGTTATCATAAACATCCCTCGAGACAACCAATTTCATATCCATAAACATTCAATTTTGCAAACTCATATAAATTAGTAACCAAAGCCTCTAATTAACCCTAATTAAGCATAAACTAGAGTTAGAAGACATAGAAGAATGAAATCAATACCTTGGAAGTGAAATTGGAGGCTTGGAATCGGAGCAGCAAGAAATGGCGACGGGTAGGGTTTAGGACTGATTTTGGGGAAAAAATATAATGAGGAAAAGGATGGTTCGGCAGTTATTATTCTGCAAATCGAGCAACGGTTTGCGACGGCAAGCGACGGCCGCTTTTTTAGCCGTCGCTAACCGTTGCCCCACCCCGTCGCTATTTAAGCTGCCTTTTGTAATGGATATTGTAAATCATGAATGTATTTGATATTTTTCTCTTCTTTATAACTGTCAGATATGACATGGGTGAAGGTGAGGCAGCGTCTGATGAAGGAGATGTACTTGGCATTGCAGGTGACAAGCCCAAGAACTCAATGACAATGTTCCACTTTCTGCTTCTTTTGGTGTGGAAACCATAAGCATCTTCCCAAAGAAACCTAAAAAAGGTGTTAACTAAAATGGTTGTAGTTTACTTCTCTGAATGTATGATCCATAAATTTTTAATGTTTTCCTTCTTTTCTTCAGTGGTTACAGCAGGAAAGGAAACTGAATTACTGGTTGGAGTACACAATCAAGGTAACTTATTTAGAAACTCTACGTTATTTTAGTGTGCTCATTAGGTTTATGTATGATTTCCACATATCTACGGCTTACAAGCTAGATTTATCTCAGATGTCGTGGTAATAATCAAACAACTGAAAAAAGTGTTCTGGCGTTTTGTTTTCTTGTATTTTATTTATTTTTGTTGCAGCAATTATGAACAACATTGCATCTTCTCTTGTTTTTATTTTTATTTTAAATATACAGTGCATGAAATAAGATGCACACATTGAATGCAACAAAGCATGCATGCATTTGTTGTTTCATTGCTTCCTACTTGAATCATAGTGCGAATTACAAACTCCGTGTTCCACTATTTATTATCAGATTTTTGTTTGGTGGTTGAAATGGATCTACAAGTTTTTTCTCTACCAATATGGATAGCTACTTTTGGAATCCTTATTATTTCAAGTAATATTTCTTCCACTTTTAGTGATATGCATGCATTTATTTTGTACTACTATTTTACTTCTATTTATGAATGAGATGCTTGCTTGTATTTTTTGTACATCATATTGATGAAAACCTTGGGTATTTTCTTGTTATGTATCTATCTAGTATTCTTATTATCATTTATTTTACTAGTATAGTTTTTTTTTTTTTTTTTTTTTTTTTGGCCTCGTATATTGAATTAAATGTCATTTTTTATATAATATTTTTGTTTTCTACAAATGCATCAATGCATATCTAATTTAACACTTGGTGGATTTGACTGAGAAATGGTTTACTTGTAACATATAGAATCCATACTCGCTCAATATTTTTAATCAAATATTGGTAGAAGTACGTTATTTTTTAGTATAACAATTATTTCCTCATTGCTTTGAAACTTTAACTGGAGATAACTTGAATAGTTGCAAATTCTAATTTTTTTCCTCTTTCCTGCTTGCTAGTACTTTGCATTATGTTCTGAACTGTATTTGATTTGTTCCCACTTATCAGTGAGTTATTTGTAGGCTTACTTACTTGACCACCAAATTGATACTCTTATTACAAGTTATATAATTTTAGCTAGTTTTTTGCTTTTTACATTGGTGCATACTTATTAACAGATTACAAAACAATCTTTATGCTATATTTTTCGGCTTTGTGAACTATTCTGTTCAACATGCTAATTTTTAACGACTGTCAGCAGTATGGCTGAATGAGCTTTAATGGTAACTTGATGTCATTAATGGTAATTTAATGTATAATAGTATTGCATTCACTTTTAAAAAACTGTAACTTAATGCAAAGTTTAAAATTTACCGGTAATAAAGCAGTTTTAATGGTAACTTAACGTATAGTAGTATTCCATTCACTTTTGAAAATTGCCAGTTACATTGCTGATAATTAATTCATTTATATAAAAAGACGATGAGTTTCTCTCGCTCATTGCCCAACGCAATTTGAGTCTACTTCAGTGTTTCCATCTTCTCATTCCATTCTCATAATTTCGTCTTCATATGCTTTAAGAGTCACTGTTAGAACAAAGTTTTGATAGCCTTGAAAATTTTCTCTCACTGGAATTAGCAAAGTAATAGTAATATTTACAACGAGGCCAAAAATTTGCGTACCTAGAAGGTTTGCCTTTATTATGCTTGTCAGCATAAAACCAGTTCAATGAGAAGGGGAAAGAGATCACTAGTAGAGCTGGGAAGAATAGTAAATTTAATATTAGGAAACATACTGATGGTAGTAGCATTGACGATAACTCTGTGAAACCTACATGCAATTTTGTTTCTCTACTTCTAAAAGTATATTTCAGCCCAGCGTGAAACACCTCCAACAATCCATCAGTAGTGATACAATCATTAAACTTTGCATGCCAGGACGCTTTTAGTGTAAGACCACCAGACTTTTCTTCAAAGTCTAAAGTAGCATTGTAATCTCCTGTAGTAAGCCAAGGACCATATAGTATTATTCCATTAACCAACTTGCTAGTATATCGTAATTCAGCTATATAGCAAACCTGATTACATTTCCTTTCTGTGATATAACTACAAGGAATCATTTTTGGTTAAAACAGTCTAAATATTCGGTGTTGGCTTTCTTATTTTTTGTTAAAACAGTCTAAAAACGATGAACATTGAATGGCAGTCCTGGTTTAAGCTTGGGGGTAAATTTGCATGTTTTTTTAACATTTCCCTAATGGTCTATTGTATTAAATCAGGTACACTTTGTTGTAGTACCAATATTACCACTATAAGATCTTCAAAAATACATAGCAATCACAAAGCAAAACATTTACAGATATTTGGCAGGAAGAGTTATGCTACTGTTGGAATTGTATAGTTGAATGAGCTTCTAGAACCAGTTAGCTTTTACAATTTTTGGAGTAACAATTGTAGCAATAAGATTAAAATTTTGATTTATGTAAAACAGATATATGTCATTCGTTACTTACTGGAAATTTCCTTACCATAGTTTTTCTAACACCGCTAGTACTTCAATTTAGTTCCAAAAGTTCACAACTAAAGCAGGGCACAAATTAATTTTAGAGATTTTAAATTGTGCAATGATAACTTAAGCGGGTGTGCAATCAGTTTAGGAAGTTACAGATCTTTATAGTTGTGAATGGGTTTGGTGTTCCAGCTTAAACAAAAATGAGGACGTTGCTTTCTTTAGCTTTGCCCCATAAATCCAAAGCGCAGATTGAGACCATTTATATTGTCTTTGCTCTGTCCATTCGTGAGTGAACAAAAAATTTATAACGTAAATTTCATTCTAAAATCTGATTCAGAGTTGGCAGTCCACGATTTCATCATCATTGCAGAGGCCAATAAAGTTAGTTACTGTTGAGTAGAGGAGAACTTATATCAGTTTAATTTGGCAAAATATACCTGCAAATTTTCTCAAAAGTTTCATCTGAGTGTATAAATGGACAAATGTATATGAGAAAGTTAAAATTAAAGCTTATTTATGTGTCTGTTTACATCTGATGTTGATATACTTGAGTGTGTAAAGTCATGTTATCTTCCATATTGACAAATATATTGCTTCAACCATTACAGGTTGGGTATGATGCTGGTTGAAGTGTTAAGATGCACAAAAAGATCAAAACCTGAGATTCTAAACACTCTCTTTTTGCACCACAAAGAATCAAACTTTAATCTATCTTCTGATTGAATAATAATAACTTTAAGATGGTTTTTCTTTTAACAACTTCAGTGTTTTAAGCTCCATGACCAATCAATTGCTGATGTTTTGTACTTGGTTTTTGTTTGTGTATGGAGCATGATTTCTCTGGATGACATCTATGATTATTTAATGACTATGAAAAGTGTCATTTTCTACATATTTTTTTTCAATTGAGCTGAGCCAGAATGCTTGAATTAGACTTGTGAAAATGGAATAGAGATATCAAATAATCAATACTTCGATATGGTTCTCTTGCTGTCATCTTTGCTTATAAAAGCATGATACTAATTGCAAATGTGTTACCACTGTGAATGGATACCGTAAAAGCCCAAGATGATATCACAGAAAGCTTAATTATTCTCCTCCCCTTATTTAATGCACATATAGTTTCCCTATTTTGGCCTGTAATTCGTTGTTTCGACCTTAATACTTATTCTACGTGTTGAATATGCTTCGGTCTTCTTTGCTATATTGAACTAGTACATTATGTACTTGTTTATTTTTCTTTACTTTATCTGACTTAGCTTTAGCTAATTTGTACTTGTTACTCTCATTTTTATCTTAGCAGTAGCTCATTTTATATGCGTTTCATATGTGGCTATGTTCTAATTTTTTGAACATTTCTGTACTGTAGGACATTTGGCTAAGCAAAAATACCACAAGAGCTCCTAAACCCTCAGGGATATAGGTAACTTAATGACTCAATATTTAATGACTCCTATCACTATTCGTGCTGCTTGGAATTCTGATATCATTTTACTGCTCGCTATTCTGCAAGTAAATATACTTTCTATTTATAAAGTATCAAATAACATTTATTTCTTGCCTTTTTTTAAAAGTTACTTATCATTATTGATATGATAATATAATCAAAGCATACAAATTCAGCAAAAACAACTAACTTAGTAAACTTCCTATTTGTTTTTTTAGCTTTTGAGCATCACCACCTTCTCCGTACTCTTCAGGGCTTCTCCATATAATTTTATCAATTCTTCAATTTCCTCCGGTGAAATAATGAATGGGGAGACATCATGGAGGTATCCCCTGCAATTCGTACTAGCATTCCTCGCTTTTCACTTTCAACTCCAAATATAGCCCCAACTCCCCATAAACGAGGGAATGGATCATTTGGAGACTTGTCAGTGAATTCAGTTCCTATTAGCAATCCAGTTCCTATGTGCTATCCAGTTCCTCTAATCTTCCCAACTATAGGGCTATCTGAGAAAGCTTTAATGCCTTCATGAAACCTTGGTGCGATTTCATTAACTTTATCCATAATATTTCTCTCCCAAATTTGTTGCTTTGAGAATGTACTACTGCAATCTCTGGGCTAACAAGAATCGCACTGATTGGCATATAGGCAGATAAAAGAGCTTTGGCAATTGACACAAGGTCTGGTTTTATATTGTATTTGCCGCATCCGAACATTGACCCTACTCTTCCAAAAGCTGTGATCTCCTCGTCTGCAATGAAGAGAATATTATACTTCTTGACAACAGCTTGGACCTTATCAAAGTAAGTTTCTGGAGGAAGAATGACACCTCCAGCACCCATGACAGGTTCAGCAATAAATGCAGCAATAGTGTCTGGTCCTTCTTTAAGAATAAGGTTCTCCAAATTATTTGCTAACCTTGTTGCAAATTCCTCCTCAGAATTAAGTATTATAATAATAATAATAATTAACTAAGTAAATATGCTTTTTGTACTTAGTAATCTATTTTGGTTAATTATTAATAACTAGTAAATTACAGTTAATATTGGTTTATGTTAATGATTAATACTCGGTAATTAGCTATTAATATTATATAATTAATGTTAAATAATACTATCAAACAATTAACAATTAATATTTAAATATTAATGTTTAGTATTTAAGATTTTATTTATTTATAATTAATTTAATGTTTAGTGATAGTAATAAGATAAAATCTGCTGTTTAATACCACATTTGATAATTGATAACTAAAAATTATTGGTGATAATTGGTAATTAGTAATGTATGCAATCCATTGTCTTGTTTGTGATTTTCATTTGCTTCTTAAATTTAGTTAGCAGCCTAAATTTCGCTTTATCCCACCTTATCTCCTTTAATCAAGTGTTCCTTTAAAGAAAATTAATTTCAACATAAAATAGATTAAATGTTTAGTTAGCTTTGATGCAATAGTTTATCTATGTTGCATATGGTATTATTTTGTAGTAATTAGAAGTTAAATATGTTATTTTGAATTTATATTTGATCACTAACTGTTAAATTTCGTCACTGTAGGTAGGTGAAGAATGTTGATGCAAAAAAGGCACAAGATGAAGCGTTCAAGTTTTTGAAGTTTATTTTGGCATCGTGTAGTAAGTACATGAAAAGGCTTTGATTGTACATTTTGTCTAATATTTAGTACGAACTTGTTTTTAGAAACTGTAGTTGTACCTAATGTTGTATGAATTTAGTTTATAAGTATCATCTTTGTTTGTGAACTTTTATAAACTTTGTTCGAGAATTGTGTTCAACTTAACTGATGGGAGTGATTACTAGTATTTTTATATGATAAATTTTTGTTTTATTTGCATATGTGATGTGGTTTAAATATGATAATTTTTTTTTACCCCGCTATTGAATATTTTACATCTATAGCAGCATGTCTTTGTTATACACCGTTTATAATTACGTTGTAATATCATATCATAGTGTTTTCAAACTGCTGTTAAAAGCATTTTTTGGTGTAGTGTAACAATTGTGATAGAACAAACGTCATAAATAATAGTATTTCATTCAAGCTTACACCTATTATTAGCCACCACATTGTGTCGCTATAAGCATACATATTAGCGACATATAAGATGTTGGCAGAAATATAATTACTTGTGACAGAAAAATCTGTGTGTAATAAATCAATAATTTACGATCAAATTTACGTCGCAGGTAACACTGTTTAACGACACTAAGTCTATGTCACAAATATTAGTAGACAAGTTTTGTCCAATTTGCGACGCAATAAATTTGCAACGTTAAAGTATCTTTTACGACATATAATATGTCGCAAATGATACGTTTTTTGTGACGCATAATTATGTCAGAAAGTTTTTCTTGCGTCACCACCATTTACGACGCTTGAGCGACGCAAAATTTTATGCAGCTAAAAACTTTTAACGACGCAAACATTATTTTTAGCGACAGTTGTTGTTAACCAAAACATGAAATATAGTCATGATGAATTCATATCAGTGGTTGAATTTGACGTTCAGAGTGGAACAGATGCAGTAAATCAATGGTATCAATACCAGAAGCATGTCACGATGATGCTCAGTTTGTGCTGACACATTACAGTATAGCCGAGATAACAGAGCCTGCTAAATTTAACGAAGCCATGAACTTCTGGTTCCAATATAAAAGGAATGGATGTTTCCCTGTTAAGTGGAAAGCAATAAAAGATGTCATGAACTCAAGCATTCAACATATTATTCTGGTTAAAAACGAATGCATACTTATTACTAGTAGAAGAGATACTGTAGAAAGAATTGTATTTGTGTTTGATACTGGTGGGGAAGAAATTATGAATAAGCAGGTTTTAAACTTCAACCTTGATGACAAGGTTGTTTTTAAGGGGAAGGGATTGTTATGCCTCAGATCTGTTGTTGGCTGCTAAATGGAAAGCGGTGTTTCAGCTGTGCACGTGCATATACATAGGCAGTAGAGGGTCTAATTCATGTTTAAATGTAACTAGGGTATAATTGTAATTTGAGTGATATATGGCTGTTATCATGCACCACTATATACGGTGCTTAACTCGTGTAAACTGGATGTGAAGAAATTAATTCAAATTACCTTTTCCAGCTACTTTATTCTGTTAACTTGTGTTTCTCTCTGATTTCTCCCACTTTCTTCCATTTCTTGATCTTAATGTCGTCTTGAATTCCTCTTTTTCTATCTGACTATCTTCCCATACCTTCTATCATCTTTTGATCTTTACCTTGTCCCCTTCTTCTCAACCCTTTACCTCATTTCCCCTTCGTCTTCATTACAACCAAAGTGCACCAATTATCGTATCAACAACTTAAAGCATAACAATAATGGCAACTTCAGAATTTGGAGCATTACATGTTGCTTCTTTAGAATTCATCACGTATTCTCTGATTATCGTCTGGATCTGATGATGATACTTTTCTTTTGTCTGGTTCCTTAGGAACTCTGTATTCATGGCGATAGCTGTTCGTGTTTATGTAGGTCTTCAACTTGTCAACAACAAAGTGGTGACCCAGTCCTGATAAGTATTTGTTGATGTAAAAATCATTGCAAATGCTTTGAATAACATCTAGATTTATAAAATGATGTTCATTTTTTCCAGATCCCTTGGAACTTGCTGGCATGGCGGTAGCACTTCGCTGCTGCAACAGGTAGAATAGTAATTAGTTAACCATAATTTATATCAATATTTATAGGGTAGTTTATAAGATTATAGGTACTCCCTTTATTGGTATTCATCCTGTCAATATCAATAAGTTGCTTGTGGATATTGCTTTTTTTCCTAAACCGAAGGCCACCCGAAATGCTTTGCGCAAAATTCTCAATATGTAAAAATGCTTCAACCTTATCATTTAAGTTGTGTAATAAGCTTGTGTTAGCATCTCTGTTTTCAGGATGATGCTTGTTGAATATTTTAGCAATAATTTTGCTTTTAGCATCAATAATGTTCCAATGTTGATTACTACGTTTCTCTATGTTTTGATTACTACAAGAAAATACCTTATTGTAATTACCTATTTGCAACTAGCAACATATGATAGTTGCAGTAGATGATATTTAGCACTAGACCTTTCGCGGCAGTTGCAGTAGATGAGATTTAGCAACAGATTTTTTCTTTATGTTGTGAAAAACACATTTTTAGCAACTGCGCTTCCCTTCCAGTTGCAAAAACAAACTTTTGGCAACTGTGCTTCAATAACAGTTGAAAAAAAAACATATTATTTGCAATTGCGCTTTCAAATTTGTTGCAAATTATAATTTTAGCAACTGTTTTCGCCACTTGCAATAGCTGTATTTTTTTGTAGCTGGTCAAGCAAGTTGCGATAAATATACTATTAAAAATAAGCAGTAGTTTTTAATTAACAAGTCATAAACTACTGCTAATAATTAACGATCAATAAATAATAAGTGTTTTTAATGATTAACTTTTAATGACTAATTTTAAATTAATTTTTCACTCAAATTTGGTAGCCAAATTTTTTAATTTTAAATAGTTAATATTAAATAATTAGCTATTAGTAATTATATAATAATTAAGATTAATGATTATTAATTAATAATCATATTTAATTATTACAAAGTGATATTTATAATTATTAATAAAGTAATAATAATTAATAATTTACAAATAATAATAATTAATAGTTAAAAAATAAATAAATAATTATTAAATAATAGTAATAATTAGTAATAAAAAACTAACAAACAAAAATTAATAATTAATTTGAAATATGAATATGTATAAATGATAAATAAATAATAAATAATTAAATAACTCATAAATTCATAAATAATTATTGATTAATATTATTATCAAGGAATAATTAATAATTATTAATACTATTATGTATGAGTTAATTTATAATTTGTGTTTAAAAGAGGTATTTTGTGAACTAATTAATTAATTATTTGTTATTAGTAATTATTGATATTGTTGTTTTTAAATTTGTTTAACGTGCTTTATATTTATATTAAATTAATGTTTAAATTGATAAATATAAAATATTTATTTGTTAATCCATTCTTCTACCGTGTTGTTCTTCCCTAAGAAATATTATACTTTTAATGTATTATTCTCTTCTAGTGGATATATATAGATCTGAAATAAATGCATGTCTCCAAAACAGATGAAGGAGGATAATTATTAAGTATTTACCATTTAATACAAAATTATAAGTGATATCTACTATTTAATATAAATTTAAATTTTAATAAACATTCATATTCTAAGAAAATATTACAAATTATCCAAACTTAAAAAAAATTAACATTTCTTTGTCAGTTATTACTTTTATTCTATAACTATTTTCTTTAATATGCACTAAGTTTTTGACTTTAAGCAACATAAACATTGGTTTCAATCGAAAACTAATGACCTGCCAATTTTGGCTCCAATCCGAAAAAAAATCCTTCATAAGAGCATCTCCAACAGTTTTATGAGTCGTAATATTACGATTCGTAACACTCAAGGGAGAATTTGTCAATTCTCCCAACAGATGCGCGCCGAATTTATCGGTGCGCTATGATTTTATCAAAGCGCGCCGATAATATCGGCACGCCAAAAAGAATATTCGGCATTTCTTTTTGTTTTATGCTTATTTATCAGTTTAGGTTGATATAAAACATCTGAATGTACATATAAAATTGACGATACAACTTATAATAAAGCATACAAATACAACTGCTAAGAAACGTAATGATACAACTCATATTAAGAAGAACGATACAACTTATATCAAGCATAACAATACGAATAATAATAAGCATAAAGATACAACAGGTAATAAACATTTAATTTAAACCATGTCTCAGTCGGCAATTGGCATGGCCAAGGTTGTTGACTTGATTTCGTAACTTTCTTATCTACTCTTCAAGTTCCAAAACATACGTAATTGCTCTACAAGGAAAACGTTCATCTACCCACTGTCTGAAGTCACATCCGTTCATACGTACGGGACAATAATAATATCGGTGTCTAGCATTTTTTCCATGTCAGAGGACTAGTTGTAGAGCCTCAAAACCACAAAAGCATACAATATTTGAAGATTGTATCTCATCGCCTTCAACCGTAGCTCTGACAGAAGGAGTTACGATGCATGACCTTCGCGCACATTGTTGATCCATTCGTTGTTGCTGATGGCCCGTTTCCATTTATTGCATACCTTCTTCTAGTTCCATTTGTCGCAAATTGTCATGGAGTCGTTATTCCATTTTGATATACCACTCATTCGATTCTCTTGGTGAAGACGGATTAGGATCTGATGGTCCAACCGGAATATCAGTGTAATTGTAAGAGGAGGGATAAGAAATTAGCATCTTTATGTTAATGTAATTTTCCTACTCGGTCTGTCCCTGGTATTTATGACTAAAGGCTACAAAGGAAAAGGAGGAAAATGAGTTACCATAGGCAAACAATAATGGTATTGGCAATGAATACTGTTCACTGTTGTTGGATCCAAAAATGGCTCTAACACCCAAATTAACTGATTATGCAGCGATTAATATCTAGAAATGAAAGAAAACACGGAGAGTACACAAGATTTATAGTGGTTCGGCGTTAACAAGCCTACATCCACTTTATATATCTTTGATTATAGGTAAAATGCAAGTAAAATCAATGATTTCTCTCAATCTCACAATTACAATGATAATTCACTCAATAGTTTTGTAATAACACTGATCAGAAATAATGGAGAAGCAACAATGGTGATAACAGCACTCAGAATTGCCAAAAAGATTCTGAAAAATGCTAAACGTAGGTCTATTTATAGGTGATATATGCAGGCGGTTCGTGGTCACACGTGGCACAAATCCCGAGGACCTCGGACTGGTTCTTGGCTTGGTAGGGAAATGGTCAATATGGCAGTTATGGACAGATGTCGCAAGATCCTGATCAGGCGGATCGTGAGAGACTTGGTCATGGCAGCTATTCTTATGTTCTATATTCGGATCGTGATAGCCAACCATGGACGGGTCATGACAACTCATCCCGAGCGGGTCGTGGTAGTCTTTTGCAAGCGGGTCATCCATGGCCTATCATGAATGAGGGCCCTGATTTCTGCCATGATGCATTCGCTTCGAACCCGAGTGCATAATCCCCCTTCTTGCTTGACTATAGGCGCTTGTGCTCTTGGAGGCTTGGTTCAAAAATCTAGCCAACATTCTGCCCCCTCGAAGTATGTTTTATCGAGGATGGAACATGCTTCAAAACTATTAAACTACCCTTTCATGAAACGATGCGGGTCATTAGTCCCATCTGTCTATAACGTCGCATTATTTCGAATGGCTATGCCTTTTTGAGAAGTATAAATATCAATCTAGGTTTCAATTATTTCTCTGTTCATTGGCTCATTTCTATCTGCTGGACTCCAGGGTATATCGTGAACAACTCATCAGGTAAGCTTTTGAATTTTTATGAGTATCTTCATGTCTTTCATTTAGTAATCCTTCTCCAAGTTTGGGTCGTCAGATCATCACGCGATCCATAGAATTGGACACTCATCATGATCCGTTAGTCGCGCGAATCTCTTTTCAACCTACGATAAGCTTTCGGGTTTCGACCATGAGCCTTTGACGGAGCGGGCCGTACCTCAAGCCGTGGTGGGATTTTGCTCATGGCCCATGAGCTCCCATGGTCCGAACAAGACAAAAAGGAGGAGACGAAGAGTCCTTAAATCAGCTATATAAGTTAACCCCTCTCTCTGCCTTTTTCTTTTCTTTTACTGCTGTAACTTCTTCATCTTTGCTCCGAAACCCTAACCTAAGATTTTTCTTAAAAACCCATAGCTTTAAAACTTAATCCCAAAAAGGTAATAACTCCATGATGGTTTTTTGACTCTTTATTTGCTACTTTTACTGCTCCAAATTCCACGCTGCTCCGAGTGTTACCTCTCCTTACGTTTTTTTTTTGGTTCTTCGAGTCTGTCATCGATTAGTTGTCTCCCTGGTGGTGAAGGTTGGGGCGCTGAGGCCCAAAGATGCAGACGAGGGAAAAGGTTTGGTTCATGGAGGCCACGGGTTTACAGGTGGGAGAGAGGAACAACGAGGGAGAAGACGAGCTTTTATAGGTCGATTCGTGAATGGAGGCGTGGTTCATAAGCGAGGTCAGTGGAGTGGGTCGTGAGGGATAACTTAAGTGAGAAAGTGTACCTTGAGCATTTGGTCATGGTGATGGGAGAATCTCGGTTCGTGAGGATGGGAAGTGGAATGGGTCGTGGAGCGGGCTTTACGAGCCGTATAAGGCAAAGCAAGGGAGACATATAACCACGAGTCGGACCCTATTCCACGAGCCAGTTTCTAATCACGAACCGGACCTTGTTCCGCGAGCCAGTACACATATTGACTAACAAATGCAACGTAATTCTGATATATCAGTGGACAGTTAGGTTAGAGCCTTCGATACGAACTTTTTGGACTGAACAACAGCATAACTCAGCAGCATACAATGGCCATTATTACGTTTATCCAACTTTACTTCGCATTTCTATTTTTCTAGTATTATGCGCACTTGCACACACCAGCACTTGCACATGCGGGGGATTGGTAATTGTGTTCTAATTTCTCATGTTTACTCTCCAACACAGCCATGTCAGACAGACGCTCCTTGAGAATATCTAAAATGAGAGCAGATCCAGAGTCCTCAAAGTATCACAATCCCGATGTACTTCCGTCAGGTTCAAACTGGAGTAACTTTGGCTCCGAGTACGAAACAGGTACATAATCGAATTCTTCTGAGAGCACATCGCTTGAGGAAGAGGAAAAAGAGGATGACCGGGCTCCTGACGAGATCTCAGGTGTTAAGGAAGTAGAGAAAGAGAAGCTCACTGATTCTCTAGCTCCCAAATTAGACGATATAAAACTTAAGAAAATATGCTTAATACACGGGATTTCTTGGGACGATGTGAAAATTCCAGAAAGTGGGGATAGACCTCACTCTGCCCCGGAAGGGTACATGACCGTCAGTAGGCTCATGTGCTGGGTAGGCGCTATTCCTCCATTTCCCAAAATCGTCGTTGACACCTTAAGACGACTGCACATTGCCCCCATGCAACTCCATCCTAATGCTTACGCGGCTTTGTACACTTTATGTGTTGCATATGCAGAAATTCTACAGACTGAGCTCACTTTCAAGGACTTGAAATTCTATTACCATTTCAAACACCGTTCCACAAGGACTCCAAACTTCACTTTCTTTGAATCAATGGCCAACATGAAGGTTTTATCGGACGGTCATAGCAACATAGGGGATGCCAAATCTGATTGATTTTACATAAAGCATCAAGCCGGATGCACGTGGAAGTGGCTAAAATCAAGTATGCTTTAAATCTTTCAATGCATGATCCGATTGCATAATTAAAATGCTAATGTGTTTCTTTGTTCCTTGCAGATCACAACTTTGCAAAAACAGAAGGTTCGATATATGAAGACCGACTATCCCGCCTTCTCAAAAGTAAATCAGATTTCTTAAGAATCAAGAAGTGTACTATCGATGAGAATCTCAACAAACACCGTCTTCTGGACATAAGATTCGGGCTTGGTATGGGTGGCAGGCCTTACAAATATGCGCCCCCTGCTCTTGGGGAGTCTAGTAGCATGCCCCCGGCCGGGGGAGAATGGACTATAGAAGCCGTGGAGGCTATTGAGATTCCTAAAAGTCCTTCACCAATGATCAATCAGGATGACAAGGATCTAAATATGTATAGAGGAGGCGAAACTCGGGTTAGCGAGCTGAAAGACATTCCTTCCGCTAAAGGACAGTCTCCCGCAAAAACTCCACAACCAGTTGAACCTTCGTTAACAGATGAGCAGATACGCGAGGGTTTAGAAAAGATCCCATTGCCAGATGACCTCTATACCTCCGGGGATTTTGGAGGGGAACCATTCTTCCCTACCTCCGAGGGAGAAACCTCCCTGCTAAAGAGAAAGAAACCGTGCAGACGAGCCAAGCTTCGGGCCCTGGTCTATTAGGGGGGATTACACGAGCTCACATACACTACATGCACCACTTGTCGCGATACTGATACACTAAACATACTCATAATCCTTATTCCTACTTGTTATTTTATACAGGAAAAATGCCCCGTCGTTACTCTTACTCTTTCCGCGCTCTTCGCGAGAATACTCCCAGGCTTTCTTCCGTGTCCGAGCACGATCGCAGCGGCAGTCGTGGGAGGGATAGTTAAAGACGCCATGATTCTACCAACCTCATTCCCCGCGCTTTTGCTCTCCTTCTAAAGGATACCGGGAAGTACCATAGTCGCCAAATCCACATACTAGGGGTACATAGATTCCCAAGGCTCCAACTCCTACGAATGGCTTACCTCCCTACAGAAAATCTACTAAAAAGCATCACGAACCCAAGGACAGATAGAAGGAACCAAGCAAAGGCAAAGAGCAAGAGAAAAAGGCTCTTGTTTCTTCGGGTCAGCGACATTTAGAATCCTCTGCTACACAGGAGGTGGCCTTGTCTCCTGACAATAATGAAAAACTGGAGCGCTTGCAGAAACAGTTTCCCAAGATTTATTTTGAGAGATTGGTTTTCGTCCCAGACTTAGAACTGGTTCCTGAGGACTGGGATGTCGATGTTGTGGGGCACATCGCCCATGTAGCCAAGCAATATAAGATAATGAAGAAACATGCCAAAGATCTTTCCGATGTTATTCGTACTCTGGAGACGGAAGCAGCTAAGGCCAGAGTAAAAATTAATAACGACACCAGGGCCAGGAACAAAGCAATAAAGGATCTTGAGGATACACAGGCTCTTCTTGATTTGGCTCAGTGGGATGCTGACAATTTTAAGACTGAGCTAGAGAATGCCCAGAAGCGCTTTTATCACGAGCTTGATTCGAACAGCCAAGAATGTGTGGCTTTAAAGAAGGAAATTGAGGATCTTAAACTCGCTAATGCTGAACTGAAAGCTGCACAAGATCGCTTTGCTATAGAAAGGGTTGCCTGGGAAAAGGAGAAGACAAGCTTGAACGACAGACTCGCCCACGCCGAGGAACGGGCAACTCTTTCCGATAGTAATGCCAGTGCCGCTCTTGAGTCGGCCTCCACTATCACTGCTAATCTTGCCGTAGCCAAGGAGGAGATAGAAGGATTTGAGGAGCTGCTTATGGACTTTTTTGCTTAGGTTATTCGAACTCGAGACATCTCTTGGATCTAGGATTATAACACAACTTTAGTTAATGTCTGGGATATGACAGTCGAGGAAGAAAAGCAGTGGTTAAATGTTGATGAAGTTGACTAAGGCCAACTTATGAAGACTTTCCTTAAGGGTGGGGAGCCTGAAGCTTTGGCAAAAGGTAGACATATGATCCGAGAAGCCATGGAGAAAGAGAAATCTGATCTCAAGGGAAAATCCAAAATCGATGAGGGTTCTAGCTCAGCACCGGAACTAAAAACTTCTAAAGTTGAGGAACACAGTCCAAATGATCCTTTGATCTCCGAATCCCCAGTTCCTCCAGTTGTTGGGGCTTCCACTGCAGCTTCGGCCGAAGGATCAGCGGAAGGTATCTCCACAATTTGTCAATGCTATTATAACTTGTCGTCATATTGTGAAGCAATCAATTGAAAAAGCCACACTTTCTCCCAAACTAATAACTGTTGCTTCTCAAAATTTAGGTCTCAAATCTATTGAGGAGATCGCAAAAAAGCGGGCTAAGGCTGAGAAGGTCAACATGCCCCCAGCTACTGAAATTATCCCCGAAGATCCTAAGAAAACCGAGGTTAAGATAACTGAGGAGGCTACTAGGGTATCAAGCATGGATGCTCCAAAAGATGCTGAAATTATTGGAGCTCTTGATGATATCGATGACGGTCATGAGGACGAAAAGCAGGATGTAGACATCATAGGGGAGATCAAAGATGGTGACAGCGAGACTCTGGCTGAAATCAAGGCAAAGAGGGATAAACAGTTGGCTCTGAAAATAGAGGAATAACAGCCTCTAAATGTACAACCGATCTCTGCAGCTGCTCCCGGCTCCGAGATGATCATAAAGCTATCTGGTAAATCGATAGCTACACAGCTTGCAGCCCGGTCTGCCAACCTTCCAATGGATCCTCCTTTTGACAAAAAGAAGAGGAAACAGGATAAAACTGATGCCGACAAGGAGGAGACGGAGAATAAAAGGAAGGAGAAGAAGCTGAGATCGTCCCCAAAGCCCAAGTAGTGCTATTTTAGTTATGTCTTTCTTTTTAGCATTTCTATTGGCCTTATGATGTAGCTACGAGTATGGCCCTCGCCTTTTGTTTAGCTTTGTTCTGTAAATTAAAACTTAGTGAATGAAAACCTGTTTCTTCTGCATCATCGCGTACCTGCGATTTTATCATTCACAAGTTTATTATATCTGCAAATTTATTATCCTAAGTCATAGATATTAGATATAATCGCAACTAAATTAAAGTCACATGTGATTAACACCAAAAATTCCTCCTACTGCACATAAATGTGTAATGATATGCCCCCAATCAACCGTCAACATGATGCCTGGCTAGGGTTTATTGAGGATTGATTAGAGTCATATGAATGTTGCCCCCCTCCCCCCGATCTCAGAGATGATGGGTTTGGACTCAGATTTCAATTTTCTCCCTGATCCTTTTGCGGGGTAAGAATTCGTCGGTGGCGCTAAGTCTCTAGCGCCTTTATACTCTCCCGTCGGATGTCAAGGGTAGAGTATTATCGAGACGGTCTTTTAATCAAGGTGCATCTTCACGTCTTGCGGACAATTCTTTGTCCATCGTGCTCCTTCTCAGATCATGAGAACCAGAGCATTGACGGTAGTGTCATTTACTTCACTGTATACTTGGACTCAAATTATGCGAGCCTTAACCTCTTGATTTAATGGAGGGCATCCTTGGATTACCTGTTTCAAGATTGTCACGAGATTTCATAGTATTTCATAATGGTGATAACTCACACGAATAGTAAGTAGTGAAATACATGCGCAGTCTGGTAAAAGTAAATGACACACACTATTTTTATAGTGGTTCGGTCAAATCATGACCTACGTCCAATTTATAATCTCTTGTTTAAACAACCAGACTGTTCTAGGCAAGTTGTGCCTTTTTACATGGTCCTAAAAACAAAAGAAAAAATTGACAATTTTATGTCAAGTAATGCTGCAAATGTTGGGCATTCCACACTCTGGGGATTTCGTATCCACCCACGGTCGCTAACTTGAAGGTTCCATTATCAAGCCTCCGTAGGATGGCATATGGTCCTTCCCACTTTGGGCCCAAATGTGTTGGGAGTGGAAAGATATGTTTCAAAACTAAGTCTCCGGGTACAAAGGCTCGAGCTCGGACTTTTTTGTTGTAATACCGAGCGACCTGTTGCTTATGCCTCAATGCGCGTAGGTCGGCTTCATTCCTCTTCTCTTAAACCATATCCAGGGATTCAAGGAGCAATTCGTTGTTGGTCATTGGGTCATAATACGTGGTTCTGTGAGAAGGTACTTCTAATTCGACCGAGATAACTGCTTCTGATCCGAAAGCGAGGGAGAAAGGTGTGTGGCCCGTCGCCGACTTGTAGGTTGTCCTGTAGGCCCATAGAGCTGAGGGTAGCTCATTGACCAACATGGCCTTGGCCCGCTTTAGTCTTTTCTTTAGAATGGATTTAATCACTTTATTTGCTGCTTCGACTTGTCCGTTCGATTGCGGATGTGCCACAGAGGTGTACCTTTTCTCAATGTGGCACTTCTGGCAAAAATCCCTGAATTCTGCGCTATCAAATTGGGTTCCGTTATCTGTTATGACGACCTTTGAAATCTCGAATCGGCATATGATGTTTTTGATGATGAAGTTAATTACTCGCTTGGTCGTGATTGTGGTCAATGGTTCCGCTTCGACCCACTTCGTAAAGTAATCCACGGCCACAATGGCGAACTTTGCTCCACCATTTGCTATGGGGAGACTTCCAATAATTTCAATCCCCCACACAGCGAAAGGCCAAGGGCTCATCATTGTCTTCAACTGACTAGGGGGTACCCTAGAGATCTTGGAAAACCTTTGGCACGCATCACATCGTCGTGCATATTTAGCAGCGTCCTTGCTTATGGTAGGCCAGAAATAGCCATACCGCAGTATCTTCTTTGCCAGTGTTTGTCCTCCGGAATGGTCATCACATTCACCTTCGTGTACTACTTTCAGTACACGCTTGATGTCGTCATGGGCTAGCACCAAAGGAGAGGCATCGATGATCCTTGTCTATATAGGATTTCTCCTTGCATGATATATCTGGAGGCTTTTCGGATAACAGCACGCCTCTCGCTCTTCCTGGTCGGAAGCGTTCCATTCATCAGAAAGTTCTTCAAGGGTGTCATCCACGACTCCCTTTCTTGTTCGATTTCCAATACATGATCAATTTCCATCTGATCAATGCTTGGTGAGTGCAATACTTTGATTGGGACTAGCTCGGTGTGTTCAGGATTATCGGAACTAACCATCTTTTCCAACTTATCTGCCTTTTGATTCTCCTCTCGAGGAATATGGGATATGTTGTAATGATCAAGGTTATCCAGCAGTTTCCTCACTTCTCTTAAATATGATATCAGTTTTGGACTCTTGGCGTGAAATTTCTCATTAACCTGGTTCACAACTAACTTGGAGTCGCAAAAGATATCTAGCTTCGTTATCTCCAACTCCTTTGCAAGCTACAGCCCCGCAATTAGGGCATCGTACTCAGAATCATTAGTCGTGGCATGAAACTCCAATTTGAGGGCGTAATATATCAATCGGTCTTCGAGAGTTACAAGGACAACCCCAGCGCCAGATCGTCTCTCATTCTTGGCGCCGTTAGTATATAATTTCCAGGCATTAGGGTCAAGAAGTTATTTCGGAGAATCAGCTTCTTCACTCACTACATCATCCTCTGGGACAGTGAAATCTTCTATAAAGTCTGCCAGAACTTGCCCCCTTATTGATCATCGGGGCTGGAAATTCAAATCAAATTGACTCAACTCAATGTTCCATTTGAGTAATCTTCCTAAGGCCCCTGGTCTCTGCGAAATTTGTCTAAGCGGGTGGTCAGTGTACACGGTGATAGGATGAGCTTGAAAATAGTGGCGTAGCTTCCTGGAAGCGATCAGTAAACTGTACGCGAGCTTTTCTATTCTTGGATAGTTTCGCTCGGCTGCCGCCAACTTCTTACTCACATAGTACGCTGGCCTCTGAATCTTATCTTCTTCCCTTACTAAAGCTGAGCTTATCGCGTGGGATGATACTACCAAATATACAAACAAGTCCTCGTGATCGATTGGTTTTGACAGTATTGGGGGTCTCTCAAGATGATCCAAAAGGTTTTGAAATGCTTCTTCACAATCAAGAGTCCATTCGAAATTGCGCTTTCCTCGCTTTATAACTTCGAAGAATGGAATACACTTGTCCGTTGCTTTGGATATAAATCTACTCAACACGGCTACTTTTCCTGCGAGGCTTTGCACATCTTTGATTTGCCTGGGTTTCTGATTGTTGTAATTTGGTCGGGGTTGATTTCGATTCCACGCAAACTGACAATAAATCCTAAAAACATCCCAGAGGCAACCCCAAATGAACATTTCATAGGGTTGAGTTTCATCCCGTATCTTCGGAGGATATTAAACATTTCTGCTAAGTCGACAGTGTGGTTGGACGACTGTCTGGACTTTACTAATATGTCATCAACGTATACTTCCATTGTCTTCCCGATTTGGTTGTAGAACATTCTATTCACCAATCACTAATAGGTAGCGCCAACGTTCTTTAAACCGAATGGCATCACTACGTAGCAATATAACCCTAAGTCTATGATAAAGCTAGTATGCTCTTGATCCGGAACGTGCATAGGAATTTGGTTATATCTCGAGTAGGCATCCATGAAGGAGAGGAGTTCGTGACCTGCCATTGAATCCACCAACTGATTGATTCTCAGTAGCGGAAAACTATCCTTCGGGCAGGCTTTGTTTAAGTCTGAGAAGTCAATACAAGTGTGCCACTTTCCGTTAGCTTTTTTTACCAAGACTGGATTTGAAATCCACTATGGATAGGTTGAGTCTCTGATGAATCCATTACTTCTCAGCTTCTCTACTTCTTCCTTTAGGGCAGCAGACCTCTATGGGCCCAGCGTTCTCCTTTTGTGTTTGACAGGTGGATGCTTCGGGTTGATACTTAATGAATGGCTCATAATCAAGGGAGATATCCGATACATGTCAGTGTGGGTCCAGGCAAACACATCTAAATTAACCTTCAAGAAATCTGTCAATTCTCTTGCTCGAAGGGGATCCAACTGGGATCCAATCTTCAGGACCTTTTCTGGGTCACTATCATCAATTGGCACATCCACAGTCGTTTCATTGGGAGTCGCCATTCTGCCCCCAGGTTCTTCATCCTCTCTGGGATCTATGTCCTCGGGCAGTTCTCTAGGCGACTCCTCCAGAGTTATTTTCTTTAGTTGCTACGACATTTCCTCCCTTGCAAGGGAGGGAGTGCCCTTTATTTCTACATCTCTTCCTTTACGCAGCAACTTGAGTTCAGCTATGTAGCATGCTCGTGCAACGACTTGATCTCCTCTGATTATTCCTACACTTGCATCTGTCTGGAACTTTAACAACAAACACCAGGGTGCAATGCAAGCCCTGAACTCTGCTAGGACCGGTCCGCCCAAAAAGGCATTGTATGGTGACTCAATATCCAAAACCACAAAAGGAAGGATTCTGACACTACAACAAATTGACCATATTACAACGGTGGAAAACAGTTGTAAAAGACTTTTTACAACGATGGAGCTACCGTCGTCTATTAAGAAGTTGTAATAGACTAAAATCTTTTACAACTTTTATACACCATTGCGACACCGTTGTGAAATGTATATTTTACAACTATTTTCCACCGTTGTAGTAATATATATTACAACATTTTTGCACTGTTGTAGTAATACATATTACAACTTTTTTTCACCGCTGTAGTAATTCCTACTGCAATTAATTATAACAATATGATTTTTGTTTCGTTATACATTACATTTCATATAAAAATAAATATTTATATTGAATAAAATGATACTACACTGAACTAAAATAATCAATTAAATATTTTATTTCAATATTTGAATTAGTACAACTTTCTGATCCACTATCGTAAAACTCACTTTTACATAATACAGTCATAACAATACATACATTCCTCACTACAAACTGATCACTCAATACACTCAATTACATACACACTTTCGTATAAATATACATACACACTGACATACACCGAGTCTTTATGCTCTAGCATCCCCAATCGATCATCCATTTCAACATCATGCTCATCGTCAAATATCCTTATTACTCTCACTACAACAAAATGACCCTATTACAACGGTGGAACACCGTTGTAATATACATTTTACAACGGTGGACAAACCGTCGTGTATTAAGAAGCTGTAATAGACTAATATCTTTTACAACATTTTTGCACTGTTGCAACACCGTTGTAATATGTATATTTTACAACTTTTATTCCCTGTTGTTGTATATTCTGTTGTAACATCAAAGCATGTGTATGACAACTGGTGATTGCAGTTGTGACTTCCATAATATTACAACTATTTCACACCATTGTAAAATATTTTATTACAACTTTTTTTGCTGTTGTAACTTACATACACCTTACTAATATAAATAATTCACATATATTAATAATAATATGATTCATATTTCAATGAAACAAATACAACTATACATAATCATTCATATATATTAATTAACATAAAATTCGATCAACATACACATAGTACATCACCAACTAAACCCGTCATAAAAAACATAACCGTTTCAAAATACATACATCGACCTAACACAAAAGATACATAAGAAAGATAAAAATTTTGTCCACCAAAGATACATACGAATACCCTACGTGGCCGACGACCATCCATCCATAAATGAGCATATGGTTTTCTCTAAGTACCGAGTGAGAAAATCAGACTGGAAATATGCTGCAGTAATGAAATAGTGTAAAAAAATATGAAAAATGAGATACCTTAGGTCCTTAAAATGGTTGATGAGGAGAAGCTGCAGCAAGAAACAAATATTTGGTAAGTTTATCATGGTGATTTTTTATTTTCACTAAAGAACAACTTCCAGCTATACATATTGCCTTTGCTTTCTGCTCCTTCCAGTCATTTTCCACCAATCTAAATCAAAATGAAATCCCAAAAAATTAATAATTATATTGCACTTAATAATCACAAAATAAGAAATATAGAACTAACCATTCGTTTGTGTGAAATTATCTTTTAAAAAAACACCCCAAGACAATTCAGAGGATTGAGTAAGCACCTGGTACTGGTTAAGTTCTAAGGATGGCATATCTTGCACTGATAGCTGTGATTTTTGTTCCTCTGAGTTCATTTTTTCGGTCTCCTTTTCTATTCTTTTCACTTCATCTTTATTCTCTGGAAATTTAAAATGAAAGATTAGTACCATTACAAAGGAAATCAATATTTGCAAATGGAGCCGGATAGTTTCTTATCTTGCACTAATAGCGGTAAGTATTGCTTATATTAGACAATCAGACAGCTCAATGTTCACCAGATTACCAAAATATTCCTATGTTACGAGCATCAATAATGAGAAAACATGGATTTCATTGCAAGTGACAAAGAATATTTGAGCATTCAAATAGCTCATGTAACTCATTAATTAATATAGCTACTGATTAGAAAAGGACTATTTTTTAATATACTACCGCCTTCTTCAATGGAAAGCATGATAGTATGTCAGCCTATGTTCATTCATGATCTAATTTTTAAGTGCCCTGCACAAGTTGGATTTGCATGTGCCTCACGTATATATCAAATTGCAAGTTTATATATTTTTCCATCCAACCAAGTGTTAGTATACAATT
Organism: Allium sativum; assembly: GCA_030737875.1. Classification (NCBI taxonomy): domain Eukaryota; kingdom Viridiplantae; phylum Streptophyta; class Magnoliopsida; order Asparagales; family Amaryllidaceae; genus Allium; species Allium sativum. The sequence goes on along the minus strand of CM060909.1, from coordinate 969,027,230 downwards.
AAAAAAAAAACTATTTTTTATCCCTCCATGCAGTACACAAGAAAATTACATATAGAACTTAACATAGAAAGTGAAGTCACAACCATACATGGGCAAGACAGTATGACTAATGAAACACTAACAATTTGAAAATAAGAGACTTACATGTATACTCCTAATCCCAGCAGCAAAGGCACTCGCCATTGGGAACCAAATCCATCCGAGATAGATTGCAGTTAGAACCCTTCTTTTTTCAAAGTAAAAAATGGAAGAGTTTGCTACAGTAGTGGTACTTGATGTTCAAAGATATTACCGCATACTTGGATGATATGAGATCGTGTGATATTTGTTCCCATCAACACGCGTAGACTTGTAAAATCGTCCGTAGATCTTGTTTTACTTTTCTGACCACTGATTCATTTGTCTGTTGTTAAAGAAAGAAACTTGCTACAATAATCAAGTTCATATTAAAATAACATCTGCTATATTTTTACAACAAGGTATCAAAACATGTTCCGGAGAAAACTGAATTTCACTCTATACTCTACAAATAGTTTCAAGCTATGGTCCTACCTTAAAGAAATAAATGGTATGAATAAGCAACATACCTAGGAGCCCTGTACAGTAAGAAAGTGGAACATCTGTGTCTTTGATCTTGAATATAGTTTCAGGGGATGTTATGACGCTATACTCCTCCCATCCAGTCATTCCCTATACAAAATCGCCAACCTTGAAATATGGATGCGCTGAATCGATCACTTTACTTACACCAAAACCCATTAGCGGCTGCATGTCACAATATCAAGACGATTAACACATTTTTTCAACTCACACAGTCACACAATATGGGGTTAAATCTTGTATGTTTCTGCAATAGTTCCAGGGTAACCTTTATCTATATAACCCATGTGTGCTTTCACAAAGCTTAAAACCACATGATCGTACATGTGTCATATGAAATATGAAAACCCAAGAATTAAACCATAATTAAGAGATAAATCATAAAGGGTACATAGATGCTTCAGCTTTTTAGCTGTAACGTGGTAGTTGGAATTCAGTGGAGAATACGTAAATATATATGTAAATATATATATATATATATGTTAATATATGTAAATATATTAACATATATGTAAATATATATATGTTAATATGTATCTTACTGTGGGGATGAAGTGGCACATTCACATATCAATGCATAAGCCATGCACACTTCATCTGCATAGAACCTGGCTAAACACTTCAAAGTAATCAATTTTTTTTTTAAATCTTTTTGCCAGTAAGCAAATTATGTTCAACAATGGGCATCCCAACTTGAATACACACATGCATATATCCACCAATGTGTCTCTTGCTGCTTTAAGAAGAAACCACCTCCATATATTGGCTTATATGGCATGGGTCTCTTGTAGCAAAGGCATGAACCACTACAGGTGTTAATCCGTGTTCACAGAATAAAAATATTCGTTCGCTTTTACACTAAACATGGTTAAACATTTACACGAATTTATAACAACCTCTGTATATTATATAGGGTTACAATGTAACAAATAGAGATCTCATACTTAATTCATAACATTTAATTAACGCGCAATATTATAGCTTAACAAATGTTAGCCTCCTAAGCATTCTACACAGCAACTGTTTAGGTCTCCCTTAGCGTTTTCATAACCAGTTCTTCTTGACTTTTAATAGCTTCCTATATTGCCTGCAAAACTCTTAAGACTGCCTCATTATAAATGAGACATTGGTTAAATACAGATGCATGAAGCAACTCACTCAACTTCAGAGAGGGGATTTTTCCCACAAGGACAAACTCACCCAAAAACTTGCCCAAAAGGACAAGAGCCCAAAAACTTGCCCAAAAGGACAAGTTTTAGTGCAAATGGTGGAATTCAGGGGGGTCCCATGTTTTTTCACTTTGCACTAAAACTTGTCCTTTTGAACAAGTTTTTTATCCCTTGTCCTTTTGGACAATTTTTTTGGTATTTTTGTCCTTTACAATTTTTCCTGCTTCCTTCTTCAGAGAATGGTATACATTAAACTGTCTCAACTTATATATGGCATATGATCATGTATTCGTTGAACAGAGCACCAATGTTTAAACTTTATAAAGCAATGGTAACATATTCATCAACTAGTACAAACGTATTCGATCAATTTCAGGAAACAGCTATTGTACGCTAATCAGTCTTAACTTATAGGTACTCTTAGAACAACCTAGTCTGACCAAATTATTAATTTATCCCAACATGGCAATCATTACTTCCAATATATGTATGTATATACAAGCGTATTCCCATCTATATACACATATGTATCCACTTACTTCCAAATTTTTATCTGACTGCAACTAGAAAGCAAATCGAAACCAACATCAATCATTCACTATAACAGCAGGCCATTCAAAACAATATGGCATCCAATACAGAGATCAACCAAAAGAATAACATATAAATCATGAATTCATGGATTAGAAAACCAAGTTAACAATCATGTAATAACCCAAATCAGGCAACTGTCAAAACTGAAGAAACCAAGCACTAAACATAGAATTCACGCCACTATTACTCCAGGCAACAAACTTATTTGAGCAAAGAATATCGTGAGTATATACTCACCGCTGGTGACTGCTAAGAGAAGTAGGAATGGTTTCTGGACCTCCCTGGGCTTTACGGTAACCAAAACAGCAGCAGGCGGCTCTTGCGTTGGCAAAGAAAGAGAAAGACAGCAGGTGCGCTATTCGGGTGATGGTGCAGATGACTGGACGGCGGTGCCGATTTAGAGAAAGGCCGGAAAGGACTGATTTCGGCTTCCATAGTTGAGATTGGGGGTACGTTTTTTATTTTTGGGGGAGGAAAGAACAAAAGCTCGAAGGCCATGGATTTCGGTGGAGCAACGTTCTTGAATTTGTGGAATTTTGTGAGGATGAACAGATTTCAATTTTTGGGAAATCTCCCTTCTCCCTCCGCTGGAAAATCCCAGAAGACAAATCCTGGAGGGGGATGCTTGGCTCATCCAATAGAAGTAGAGAGAACAGTGTAGAAACACGTAAAACCAAGGGACAAGCGTAGAAGAATCCAGATCTAGCTGAACAGGTGGCAATCAATTTCAGCTAGCTTTAACAAATGACCAGTTAATTAAACAAATATATTGTTGAGGGTATACCATTATCTACAATGTACTCAACACAATACAATGTATTTATTTTATTTTATTTTATTTTTATTTTATATTTTCATATCAAAATAAATTTCAAAAGCCAAATTCAAATCTAAATAAATTATAAATAAATCTCAAGTTTTAAATGAACTAGATCCATTTCTCCAAAATTGTGTTTATCCTCCACTACTCAGATAAATCCCATTTTGACAACCGTTCATGTTGAATTTAAATTTGCAGAAGGAACTCCCCTTGTAAATCTATTCAAACTATGTCCAAAATAAATTAAATTTCAAATTTCTATGTCTAAAACCAATTATAAATATCTTTATTTTTACCGTTGAACCTTAATTTATTCTATATTTTAAGTGTCAAAATTTCTAAGTCGCTACATTCATCCTCCAAAAATCTAGGTTGTTACAATTATATACTACTAAATATTTAATAGTAATTTTTAAAAAGTAACTATTATTTATTAATCGTCAATTAAGCGGTTTTTATCTAATCTAGTAGTAATTAATAGTAATTGGTATTAATTTGTAAATTTATTATTGAATATGAATTATTCTTAAATGTTAATATTACTAATTATTAAATATAAGTTGTTATTAATATTCGATAGGTCTCTAATACAGGAAATAGAAAAAAGAGTTGCTAAAAATTAGTTTAAACAACTTTCTAATTTAACTATTAATTATCAGAAATTAATTAGTATATATTAGTTATTACAACAGACAAAAAAGAAAAGTTGTGATATAGATGTTTACTACAACAGTGATTTTTTCACAGTTGTAAAAAACATTTATTACAACAGTGTGTTTTGCACAGTTGTAAAAAGGCATTTGTTACAACTGTATTTTTTACACAGTTGTAAAATTAAAGTTGTAATATGGTGTTTTGTTGTAGTGTCTGTGCATTCATTCACGAGTACAGTGACGCCCAAATGCATATATATTTTACATCTCATTTTTTTGTGTCGAAAAAATCAATTTTTTTATAAGATGTATGTATAATATTATAACTTGCATATTATAGCTGTTGTATTTGTTTTGAAAGAATCTGACGTGTCTTTCATTCCAGAGTAACGACCAAATCACAAGTCTTATTCATTGCTAGGAAAATCTTTGTCATTTTTTTTTTCAAACCAACAAAAAATTTAAAAGGAAAAGACAACAACAATGCTGCGTAAATCTTCAACATAAGAAACATCCTTAGCACAAAACATACATGCGCTATTTTGTGATAGTAATCCAAAGCCAAAAAGTAAAGAAATGCTTATCAAATATTAAATTTTGCTTCATGGTAACGATAGAAAGGTTTTTATATAATAGACAGTTACTTATGCAAGTATTTAATTTCTACAAATTTAATTTAATTTATACAATAACATAATCACTATACCCGTTATAGTAAACAGTCATAAAGATATATGTAGAGCTATAAACATACAAAATTTAAGGAGGAAATTATTCATATTGTCATATATAGGACTATTACAGGAAATATAAAATATCCATGTATATACCAAGTTGAAAAATCAACTATCTTAATGATACGCATAAACAACTTTCATACCTAAAATACAATGAATTACTATTATTTGGTCCTTCCTAAATTATCAACTTCATTTTCATAGCTATTTATAAGTGAAGCACTGATTAAACAATATTATTTAAAAAAATCAAGAATCATACAAATAAACAGTAAAAATATATGATAAACAAATAAATCTTGTAGTACCTGTAAAGCCCTTCGCGATTATGGCTTCCAGATTTGCGATTTTGATGAAAGATGAAAACTAGATGGTTTGAGTAGATTACATGGTTCGCGGTTCCCAATTCGAGATAAGTTGTGTACTATTCGGAGGCGACGCGTTGTCTTCTGGTCATAAGCCAGAGACGAAAGAGTACACCGCGAAGTGGAGAAAGCTGGATCTGAAGGAAGGAAGGCTGGATCTGAAGAAAGCGAAGGGATCGGGTAAAGGTTAGGGCTCGAAGCTAACTTCCTCGATAGCCAAAGCTGGATTATGGTTATGAGGCGAGGAGAAAAGGGGAGTGAGGACCGGAAGTGGAGAAGGAAGTTGAATGAAGAACTGGTTAACCGGTAGAGACGTAGAAAGAGGGGGCGAAAATCAAGTCGCCAGTGAAGGCTGAAGCTTCGAACAATGAAAACAATAAAAACCGTGGGGGAGATATCTATTTTTCTAGAGTTGTCTGGGTGCAGTACTGGAGAGTTGGCCCACCTAAATTTTCCATTTGCCCGCCTAAATTTTCGATTTAGAGAACGCGTGGGTTGCTTTGATTATTTGTATCCAAGGAAACGTTGTAACTATTAGCAAAAAAAACATTTTTGAATCTAGGGAAAGCTTCTAAGCACTTTCTATTAACTAATTTTATTCAACATCTATTATTAATGATTATTTGTTAACCATTAATCATCAGTTAAACAGTTAATACTTATTTATTGATTACTAATTTTTAATTTTTTTAATTATTAATTAGTAATAGAAATAATTTCATATTTTGAATTAATTATCAATTTTTATTTTTTTTCATATTTTGATCATGTTGGTTAAGTCATCTAAATATTCATTTCGAAGCTTCAATTATCATAAGATGTATAAATGATCAATATAATTATTAGTGATCATAAATAATCAATATAAGATGTGTAAACTTCCTAATTGATTATTAATATTAATAATTATTAATTATAAATAATAAATATAAATGTATTAAATATTAATTATTAATTTTTAATTATATTAAAATATAGTCATATATTACAATGGTCAAAAAATAAAAGTTGTGATAGGCTGTTATTACAACTGTCAAAATAACACAGTTGTTAAAAATAAGTTTATTACAACTTTTCTGGGAAAAAGTTGTAAAAAACATTTATTACAATGGTGCTTTTACCACTGTTGTAGAATTAAAGTTGTAATATGGTGTTTTTGTTGTAGTGTGACTCTCCGGCGTTCTCCTTCCCTAAGGGTGACTGACAGTTCTACGTATCCCAGTGGAGAAGTTGAGGCTTCGTTAAAGCCTCGTACCCATCCCTCACAGGGCTTCAAATCCTTTGGTTCAAGTTTCATCTGATCAAATGTTTTCTTGAATAGCATGTTAACCGAACTTCTGTTTTCTACTAAGACTTTGTGGACTACGGCTGGACCAATGGTGACAGTAATCACTAATGGTCCTCTGTTAGGGAATGGACTCCAATACTCTTTCTGCTGCGGAATATAATGTCGTCGGACATTGTCTTTTGTTGTTTGATTGGAGCAGAATCTCAGGGTTACTGGATTCTCCAACTTCAAGATGTTGTTTGGCCACGTTGACATACTGGTCCATTGCCCTAAAATTGTGTCCTGCCAGATGGAGTCCTCCGACTATGGTGTTGATTACAATATTCTTCAATTTCTACTGGGGGGTAGGTCTAGCAACGGGTTGGTTTTGGTTCGGGGCATGTTCAGCTTTCCCCCTATCTCTTAGAGCCACCTTATATTCGTCTAATTTTCCTTCTCGGAGTAGCCTTTCAACCACATCTCTCAAATGGCAACATTCATTAGTGCAGTGACCATGAACTTGGTGGAAGAGGCCGAACTTTCCAGTTTCGCATTCTTTCTCCGTCGAATTCCTCGGGGGAGGCCTCTTGTACTGGAGAACATTATGAGTATCCATAAAGATGTTCTATAGTGTATCATTTAACGGTGTGAAGTTCTCAAATGGCCTGGATCGAGGCCTTCTCTATGAATCATTCCCCCTGTTCCTCTTCCGACTGGTATTTCCCGACTGGCGGCCATTTTTATTTCCAACATTCACCTTTACTTTCCCTGAGCTATCTCCTGTCTGCTTAATGGCCACGTTGCTCTGTATATCTTCTTTGTCGGCAGCCTTCCTTTTCCGGTTGGCATATATTTCTTCCAGACGCAGGCGAATATTAGCTTTTTCATAGAATATCTCTCTAGTCAGTGGCGGCTTGCTAGCTAGGTACCTTCCGAATTCAGTATCTTTGTCCACCCCATCAATTAAGGCCATCAAGACAGTTTGTTCATGAGGGTCTATGACCTCTGTGACAGCTAGGTTGAAACAATCCAGGTAAGACCTCAGAGTTTCGTCAGGACGTTGTTTAATAAGGGATAACTCCAAGACATTTTTAGATCTCTGAGCGTGAAGCCGAAATTGGTTCACGAATCTTTCACTTAATTCCCTGAAACTGGATATCAATCATGTGGCAAGCGGGTAAACCACAGTAATGCCACATCTTTCAGGAATATCGGGAATGCTTTACACTTTACGGCGTCGGAGGCTGCAACGGCATTCATGGACCACGAGTACCTCATCAGGTGTTGAACTGGGTCTGTCCCGTCGGCATAACGATTCATAGTTAGCATATTGAAACGCCTCGGGAATGTAACTTCCAATATATCATCGATGAAGGGCGTATGACTGCGTTCTGTACCCCAATCTTCATTTCTCTGCCCACGGCTATCCACCATGATTTGTTTAATCATTGCTTCAACATCAGCATGAGTCACTGTAGATTTAGGATCAGCACTCCTTGCCCTGCGGGGCCCTCCATCGTTCCTTCGACGGGCTGCCGCGAAGTCTGGAGCCTGAGCAGAACTCCCTTGCCCCCTGTTGCCACAGTCAGTCACGCGACGTGGGGGTTGCGGTGGTCGATTCTCAACAGGATCATTTATGACTTATGCTCTAGGAAGTGTTGTAGGGCTATTCAGATTATAGCCAGTAGGTCCTAGATGAAGTGCTGCCTCTTCTTGGGAGGGAAGCGATCTGAACCGAAGTTGTTCTATATTTTCAACTCTTTCCAATGGTCGTCGTGGGGGTCTCGGTGATTCCCCAGATGAATACTAGTACTCTGGAGTCAAAGGACGGGCCAATGGAGGTTCCCTCTGCCTTTGGAGATCATCAATGTGCCTGTCCAATGCAGTGAGATTCTGTCGTAACAGGGAGCTCTCTTGTCTTTGGGCTGCTAACTTGTCGTTCGTTCTCCCTAACATATCAAGGATACGGGAAAGATCTCCTTCAGTAGTTGGAGCAGAAGGATTGAATTAATCACCAACATTATCTCTTATGCGTAAAGAACTCGAGCCAGGTCGAGTAGAAGCACCAACACGAGCAGAACGAGCCATAATCTCCTTTCCAGGTCGAGTTGTGGTCTGATTGTCATTTCGTGTCATGGTCCCCCTCTGTTGATGGCTCCTGGTGGCCCCCTGAAGTCGATTCGTGGTGGTGTGAGAAGGAGGGATCGTGGCATGGTCCTGAGATCGGGTCGTGACACCATTAGTCGTACGAGTCATGATACCATCACCGGGTCGGATCGCCCTTTCCTCACCACGATCCGTGGACTCCACTTCGACCTGCTCCTGAACGCTTTCTTCAAAGGCTTTGTTTGTAGCTTCATTTGCTTGAGAAGCTCGTGCATCTTTGGATTTCTTTCCAGCCATAATGTCTTGACTTTACAAAAATCTTCAGAAACTGAAACAGTGGAGATTCGGACTTGAATATCCAAACAGTAAAGTAATAATCCGATATGCTGAGACTTCAGTTCTAAGAGAAAGCACCAAAATGTTAGATCCAAAAATGGCTCTAACACCAAAATTAACTGATTATGCAGAGATTAATATGTAGAAATGAAAGAAAACACAGAGAGCACACAGGATTTATAGTGGTTCGACGTTAACAAGCTTATGTCCACTTTATATATCTTTGATTATACGTTGAATGCAAGTACAATCAATGATTTCTCTCAATCTCACAATTACAATGATAATTTACTCAATAGTTTTGTAATAACACTAATCAGAAATAATAGAGAAGCAACAATGGTGATAACAACACTCAGAATTGCCAAAAAGATCCTGAAAAATGCCAAATGTAGGTCTATTTATAGGTGATATTTGCAGGCGGTTCATGGTCACACGTGGCACAAATCACGAGGATTTCGGACTGGTTCGTGGCTTGGTGGGGAAATGGTCAATATGGCAGTTATGGACAGGTGTCGCAAAATCCTGAACAGGCGGATCGTGAGAGACTTGGTCATGGCAGTTATTCTTCTGTTCTGTAGTCAGATCGTGATAGCCAACCACGGACGGGTCGTGACAACTCATCACCATGGTAGTCTTCTGCAACTGGTCATCCAGGTCCTATCATGAACGAGGGCCCTGATTTCTTCCATGATGCATTCGCTTCGAACCCAAGTGTATAATCCCCCTTCTTGCTTGACTATAGGAGCTTGTGCTCCTGGTGGTTTGGTTCAAAAAGCTTGCCAACAAATGTATACTGCATACTGTAGCTATATTCGATATCGTGCTGGGAAAAGTGCTTAGACATTTGTGCAAGGTGGAAAGAGTCTATGATTTAGACTCGACATTGGATACTGCAACCATTGAGGAATTTAAGATTTAAAAATTTCCTTTCGATTATTTAAATAAATCGAAAATTTTCATAAACGATTATACAACGACCTTTTGAAAATTTGAGTTTGACATAACTCGAAATCTATGATATGAAATCGCGATATTTCTTTTTCATTGCAATTCAATAATTAAATAGATCTAGATGATTGTATTTTTAAATAATTCAGATGTGTATTGGACTCTATAGAGTTGATGTAAATTCTAAACGTATAAGTACGAATTGCCACAACATTACGAGCTCATTTTTAAATGGTTTATAAATTTTATGTTCAAAATCGATTAAATAATTTCAAACTTTCCATGGCTACATTAGGGGATGACCCTGCACGTTTAACTCCATAGTTATATTAGGGGACGACCCTACACATTTCACTTCGTAGCTATATCAGGGAACGAGCCTACACTTTTAACTCCTAAGCTATCTCAGGGACGACCCTACACTTGTAACTCCTAAGCTATCTCAAAGGAAAATCAAAGCAATAAAGTTGAGCACTCCACCAACACAATATCGACAAAGGGACACTCATGACAATAAAGCTACGCACGAAACACTGTAATTACACAGTTATCGACAAAGGTACATCTAACTAATAGATCAGAGCACTCCATCAACATAGTTATCAACAAACGACCACTCCTACCAATAAAGTCGAGCACTGCATTTACACATTTATCGATAAGGGGATACTAAAACCCATAAAGCTGTACACTACACAATGCAAATACACAGTTACCGACAACAACATACTCCAACCAATAAATCTGCACACATAACAACAAAGCTACACAATAACGAATACCTCATACCTTATATACAATAGCAACATTGCAAACCATATCTCATACCCAAACATATTTACAAACAAAAATGGATTTCTATTTTATGCAATGCATGGTGGCTTTTTGAGAGCGATTCAGATGAAGAAGAAATCCTTTAAGAGGAAGTAGAAGAAATGCAAGAAATAAGCCTATGGTTCATCATCCACAACTCAATGGGGATCGGTTCCTAAAAGGAAGTTTATACAACGAAATCAAGTTGCATACCATAAGTCACTGATGTAAGATTACTTCAATGACAACTGCACTTATGGGTCTGATATGTTTCGTAGAAGATACATGATGCAGAGATATCTATTTCTTCAGATATTGGTGGGTGTACAAGGTAACAATGATTACTTTAAGTACAAACAAAATGAATCAAAGACATAGGGGTTAACTAGTGAATAGAAAATGATGACCGCTATGTGAATGTTAGCATATGGTACTCCTGCAAATGCATTAGACGATGCATACCGAATTGCGGAGAGAACGACGCTTGAACCGCTTGAAAAATTCTGTTAGGCTATAGTGGACGTCAATGGAGAGGAGCGCTTAAGGTCCCCGAACGAAGTCGATATAGTGCGAATCAGAGAGATGCACGAAAGCGGGGGATGACCGGGCATGTTAGGAAGTATAGACGATATGCATTAGGAATGGTAGAAGTGCGGTATGCATTGGGAATGGTGGAACTGCCTTAAGGGAATACAAGGTGCGTACAATGGCAAGGAAAGGCGACCAACCATCATTTCGGAAGTCATAGCATCGTACGATATGGCACACTTTCTTCTGAATAGCCGGTTCGAATAATGACTTAAATGTTACAGAAAGATCGCATTTGTTTAGTGATCTTGCTCAAGGCCAGGTGCCTCCTTTAACATTTACCATTGACCAAAATACTTACAACCATGGCTATTACTTAGGTGATGGCAATTACCCGAAATGGAGCACCATTTTAAAAACATGTCCATATCCATTGACTCCTAAACAAGCCAAATTCGTGGTGATGCAGGAGGGACAAAGAAAAGATGTAGAACGAGAATTCGGTGATTTACAAGCTAGATTGAAATGATAAGTAATCAATGTCGGTTGTGGTCTAGGAAAAAGATGTCTACATTCATGTTTACCTGCATTGTTCTACACGACATGATCATAGAAGATGAAAGAGATATGGATGACGGACAACGCCACTATGAATACGAAGGTGCTTCGCAACCACCCATGTACTTCAACAATACACACAAATAACAAAAGAGGAATTCGACATTCATTTGGACCTTCAGATTTTGTTTAGAGATGCACAACTTCATAACAGGCTGTAGAAAGACCTTATGAATCATTTATGGAACCACTATGGCAATAATTAGTTTTCTTAATGGCTTTATTATGATGTATGTTTGATCGAACTTGTGTTTTATTTTATGATTGTATGAAATTATGTAGTAATGATGATTTAGTTCATTATTATCTATCATATTTTTCCGTGTTATCAACCAGTTATTATTAACATCTGAAGCTATCACAATTTCGTAACTGTATTTTGACCGTATTGTACTCATTGTATGAAAATATGAAAGGTTTATATTCGTTGGAGTAATATTTCATCGTTGTATAGCCATTCAGATGGTAAGAATAGGTAGTGTAATTCGGTTTTAATTTTAAAAGGAAGGAAAGCGCCGATTATTTTGGCGCACTGTAAAGAGCGTCAATTAACTCGATGCATACCGAAAAAATCAGTGCGCTTCACATTCCGCTAAAAAAATCGTTGCATGGGGCCAATTCGAAATTCAAAAATTGGCCCCGTAATATCTCCCATAATATTAAGTTCCCCAACTTCTGTTGGGGAACAAAACATGCGTAAATTACTGATTCAAGGGATGAATCAAGCACTTTTTGAGTTGCTCTAAGCCCTCAAATTTCGCTCCAGATTCAGACAGTCTCCAAACTACATAACATGTCATTTCATTTCCCTCAAAATATTTAATTTCAGATCTAATCTCATTTACTCCAAGCCATCTCAAACCACAGACGTCTCTACGGTGATAACCTCATCTCCATCTACTGTTTGTTGCTGACTTCCTATAACATACATCCGGATGTTCTTTCAATATGCACCATGGCATACAACCTCAACTCAACTACATATGCCTTCTCCGTCAAATTCAATGGCACCCGCAGCTTCTCTCTCAAAGGCTTGTACCAGTTCCGATTCAAGTCCGAAATATCGGGATGAAACTTATTGTAAAGTGTTTGGACAATAGTTGTAACATCAGCTATCCCAATTTTTTGCTGGATCCAGGTAAAATTCATAGCTTATTTTTTTTGCATTGGTATGGCTTATGTATTATTTTGGGTTCTCTAGACTGTTGGATTATATTTCTATGGTTTTAGGTCAATTATATTGCCAGCATTCCCAGGAGAGATGCCCGATTTGAAGATCTCGAATCTATTTCGATGTGGGCCATGCTTCTTCGTGGTGCTGGGTACACGATTAATGACCTTGTTTATCGTCATATTAATGTGAAGGTGAAACTTTAATTAGTTTGATTGCAATCTCTGTAGGTGCCTTCTATTGGAGATAGATTGGTGAAGTGGGAGTTTCCTTTTTGGATATAAAATGTATTTGAAAACAATACAAAAGTCATGCCTCAATATAGACACCTTAATTAACTGCACTCTTGCAAAAGAAGGAAAAAATTGCCGAAGTTATCTAAACTAGGCAACAAGTACTACTTAGGCTGCAAGCATCCACATCCCTAGGGGATGGTAGATTTATTCACCAGGACTTATTCAGTGTTTGCTTTAAGATTTACACTTCAAACTCAAACTTAACTTCTAACAACTCCTTGACATTTCTTGGGATTTGTGGCATCTGAAACGATGCCTATTCTATTTAAGTTTGTACTAATTGATCTGAGATGCTAAAATATCTACTGTATTTGAAAAATGATTTTCTTTTCCATATTATCTTATTCATCATTAGAGATTTCTGTACCAATATAGGTTGAACGGACTACATGTAGATCGGTTGTTTCTGGTATATCAATTCCATTTCAGGGGCTTTGTTGTCTTGGTGCTCAGCTTGTGCTTGGCCTAGGTATTCTTCTTCAACTAAATACTTATTGTTGAACTATTTTTTTTTTAATCATAGTTGTCATTGTGTTCCATTCATTTGCAAGCAAATTTTGGATTATATTTCCAACAGAATGATTAAATGTAGATGCACTAATATTTTCTTTCACATAGATGCAGATATAAGTAAAGAACTGGAATAAAAAACACCAGAGTTTTGAATCCATGTTACATTTATACCCGTTTCTCTCAATCATCTTCTTCCCATAATGGTTGGGTTCGTCTATTCCCTGTATTAAGTTACATTACAAATTATATTTTCTTCATATGGATCTGGCTATAGGGTTTGATCCATGAACTAAATCTTTTAAATACTTGAAAACGCCTGTATGTTCGTTATATTTATTCCTGAGTGACTGCGGAGATGTATGTTTGAAAAATTGTTCATGTGCTGCATATGCTAGCGCCGATACACGCGATGCTGGAAATTGTTGTATATTTTGGTCAATTGAGCTTTTTGATATTCTTATGTATACTAATGGAGGCCAGGGTCTCTTTACGAGATTGGCAGCAGCCGATTTAGGTATCATTTACTTTTTTTTAATTTGTTTCTTTATTTGTGTTTATTCACGGTCAAATTTGTCACCCATTTGCCTACTTGTTTTGTTAATATGACTTGACTAGATTAGAAACTATGTTATGTCGAATCTAGTGTCTACGAACACTTAATATCTGAATTAATGGAAGTGAGATTACACTTTTGTTTCTGTTGGAACGTCAATCAATCTGCAACTATAAAGACATGTAGCTTTCTGAAACTGATTGTTTTATACTCATTTCAGTTATTGCTGCACGTTTTCAAGTCTCTAAGATCAATTTTTGACATGTTTAGAGTTGTAAAATGATGAAGCTAAATTGAACTATCGATATATTAAGAATAGATTTTAGATGAAAATTTGTTATATGCAAGTAATTGTGAAAAGGTAGGGACTCTTTGCCATTTAAAATTACTTGTTATACTGACTGTAAATTACTCTTGTGATTAATATTCTTATGTGTTTCAAAACAGAAAAAAGATAAATGTTGTCTTGGTGCATGTGATATTGAATATTCTATATAAACATTATCATATTCTAAGTAAGAAATTTTTATTAATAAAGTATTACAGCAATAACTGGAACATTTCTTGAACTTGTTGCAAAATGCAAGTAGCATAAACATTTAGTGCAGAAACCGAGTCTATCACATTTACTTATATTTGAAGAAGCAAGCTCAATCAGAACACGCAAAATACTAGCTTTCTCCTAAGGCTAAAGTTTGTCTTCTCTTTTTTGCTAACGAACATTGGGTCTGCTAAGATCAATCATTTGTATACTATTTTAAGTTTACATACACATTTCAAGTTTACATCTCAGTTCAATGGTATTGTTCAATCCTTTTTGGCTTGTGCGTTTGTAACGACCCACCTTTTTGCCCGGTCCTCGCCAGTAATTAAACCAACTTAAACCGTTCATAAAGATGGATAGTTATGGGTACCAGCATATTTGCACAAAAATAAAAGAACTTTTCATTTCATTATAGAGTATTACATCAGAATTACCAGGAACATCATAGTACAACATAAGCTCAGCGGAAATAAACTCTTCAGCAGACTAAGGAAATCTAAAATATAACTCTAGCTCCTAACCTAAATCCAACTCTTGGAAGATAAACCTGCAAACTAAACTACTGACTGCCCATGCAAAATTGTGGGCACCCAGAGTTAGGTGTGGGAACAATAAACTCCAGGTTATTCGTGGGACTGGTGTGAGAACTCAAAACAGTTATTTTTAGGATTTATTTTAAAGTTGGGTAATTCAAAGGACCATGCCGCTAAAGCGAAACGGGTTTACTCCATATGAATTCCCGTGCATAGAAATTCACTATGACTTTTGAAAAATGAAACTACCATAAGGTTTTGCGGCACACACACAATGCAAACGCACACATGGGCGGGGTTTCTCCTTATGTTAGTCAAAAATGCTTGATACGTGAAAATCCTATTTCAATACTATAATATAGTGTGAAAAATTCTTTCGAAAGTAAATGTATCAATCTTAGCCAGCATAGGTACCATATACTATACTGACGTATGGTATACAACTAAAATCGTATGGGCTCGTAGCAGAGATTGGGTTTTCAACAATGACCAGGCAAAGGAACTTCCTTTCGAACTGAATTTTGAACACCTCTAGAGGGATCTCCGAGGATCAACTGATGCTCCTCATGCCAACACAAGGCCGGGTTACCCCTTAGCTGGGTAACTTAGAGTACGCCTAAGTATGTCGTCTCCCGATCATTACCGACCTTTTCGAGCGCGCGCCAACAACAGCCACAAAAGTATATGCTAATACCACATAGGTTAATACCTAGGCTCCATACCATAGTACACCTTTAATCTAGAAGGAGACAACTGTAACGTCCCGCCTTTTTGACCACCTCAAATTGGTAATTAAACCAACTTAAGATGTTCAAACCGAAGGATCGTTATTTAGCTTACAGAGTTTAAGAACAGAATCAACACAGAAAATACAGAATAACTAAGACACAGTATTGAACAGCAAAATATCGCCTTTATATATAAGAAGAATTTTGAATAAAAAACCTTTCTACATACAGCGGAATTTATGAAATACAGTTTAAATGCAAGGAAAATTATTTACTCGTTTAAAACTTCAGAGTGCGCCGTCTTCGGAATCCCCAATGTTGCCAACCATTAAATCCTGAGCTGTAATCTTTAAATCTGTAACGCTCAAGGTCTGACCCGAGCGTTCCATGCAAAAACATAGAACACTCGAGTTAGGATTTAATCATAGTTCAAGTAAAATAATTTCAATAGAAACTAAAATATAATAGTAAATTATAACAATTTATTATATGATTTTAGCATAACAATCAGTGATCTACTTAAAGGTGAACATATGAACAAGGCTGCATGTAGCATTTAACAAAAATTAAAAAGGTTCATCCAATTCAGTAAGCATTACCCAGGCAAAAGTGTTTTGTTTAATGGAGGAAGTCAACGCTGGAGACTTCTCTTACATAGCAAAAACTTTGGAAGCACATGATATGCATTCCTTGTTAATTAGTTTCAATTTGGTCAGTCATGTTACATAGCTGCGGCATAAACACGATTTTATCACATATTCAACATATGACATTTGCTCACTATTCCTGTTTGTTGTTATTCTTTATCCATTCCCTTTTTTTTCTTTTACTTACTCATAGCTAAAGGCCTAGCTATTTATGGGCTCCTAATATTGTCAATATTCCATTTCTCATTAAGAAAACAATGACTGCATGTGTGAGTAATGTAAAGAAATTGACCAATAAATACAAGGGGATGCTATAACAAATTTTAAATAGCAATTAATATCAAATAGGCAAGAGATTTGGTGTAAACAAGAACAAACAGGGTAGTTAAATATATTTATCATCCCCATGCATATGTATACCAACAACTAATAGTGCATACATAAGAAAATGTAGCAGCTAACACTTATGAAATCAAGAAAGTCGAACCATGCATAGTTAGGGGAAAATCCACGAAAACTCATACAACAGGTCTCTACTTCTTGCCTAATTGATATCTATAATGAGGAATTTTCCTACAATACATGTAGGAAAGTAAATATAGACCACCGTACTGAGTTGGCAACATATCTAAGTTGGCATATGGATGAGCTCTTTATATAACACTACAACAAAAACACCATATTACAACTTTAATTTTACAACGGTGGTAAACGCACCGTTGTAATAAATGGGTTTTTACAACGGTGGTAAAAGCACCGTTGTAATAAATGGTTTTTTTACAACGGTGGTATAAACACCGTTGTAACTACAACAAAAATACCATATTACAACTTTAATTTTAAAACGGTGGTTAAAGCACAGTTGTAGTAAATGTTTTTTACAACTTTTTTCCAGAAAAGTTATAATAAATTTATTTTTAACAACTGTGTTATTTTGACAGTTGTAATAAAAGCCTATCACAACTTTTATTTTTTGACTGTTGTAATATATGACTATATTTTAATATTAATTATTTTGATTAAATAATTTTTAATAATTAATATTTACAACTAATTAGTAATTATTAATTAATAACCTATATATTAATATTAAATATTTAATTAAAAATACTTCAATAAATAAATAATTCATGCTAATAATTAGTAATTGACAACTAGTTAGTAATTATTAATTAATAATCAATAAATACATATTAAATATTTAATTAAAAATACATCAATAAATAAATAATTCCTACAAATAATTACCAACTAACAACCAATTAGTAATTATTTAGTAATTATTTAATAATAACCAATTAATATTTAGTATATAATATTTTTTAATAAGTAATCGTTGTTGAAAGTTTTTCCAAAATCTTTTGTCAAATATGATCCCTACGGAGGGGGGGTCCAGAGGGGGTGGAAACCCCCCTAGGTGGGGGTGCGGGGGCAACGTCCCGCTAACGGGGTTCGACCTGCCCGGTCAGGTCGCGGGGGTCCAGGGGGCAGCGCCCCCGGCGGGGTGCGGGGCAGCGCCCCGTCCGAAACGATACATTTTGTGTACTGTTGAATTTGAATCTTACTCAAAATTTAACAACAATCGTTAGTTAAGTAACAATTGTAAGTTAAAAATCAGTAGTAAATAATAATAATAATTTATAATTAACTAAAATAATAATTGAAATTAATGATAAAAACATATATTAAATAAGTAATAGCTTCGCGCTGCAGCTATTTTTAGGGACAGTTTAATAGTTCAATCCAAATTTTAAGCGGAAAACCAAAAAAATTGGCTCCAACTACTTCAAGTTTAAGCGGGAAACTGAAAAATTAGCACCGACCTACTTCGTATTTTTTTAACAGTTGCGTCCACCCATTCTTTCCCTAAATCAATATCGACTTGCCTCCAACCATTCGTTTCCCCAAATCAAAAACTAAAATGCAATCGAGCTTTCCTGTCCTACAATGGTTCTTTTTTCTACTTGTTATAATAGTGACCTATTAGATATTAACAATAACTAATATTTAATAACTAATAATATTAATATTTACGAATAATTAATAAATAGTAATTATGCTTTGTCAAAAAAAAAGTTAAGGTAATAAGGTGTATGAAGCCGGTTGTATTTTAATTGCTTGCAGTAACATCGCTGAAAACAAAATCTTGGTTCCGAGCTCACGTTCTTTCAAAATCGAAATTTTGGTGGGAAGGTGAAAATTTAGGCGGGCCGCCGTGTACCCTAAACAAAAATATCTGGACAAATCAAACAAAATTGATATCCCCTAATAAAAAATTATCTAACATAAAAAGAATATGATAAAACTGCTCAATGGCGACTACTGATTAATGGCGACTACTGCTAGGTCTTTTCCTCGTCACCGCATCTCCTTTTCTCACATCTACCTCGTCTCAACGACTCAATTTTCTTCAATCTGCCCTCTCTTCCTTTCGCTTTCACGCCCACCGCTGACCCTACCTCTTCATGGCGAGGAAGAATAAACCTAGATCTGGATCGGAGATGAGCGGTTCTATGAATTTTCGCTCCAGCCCTATTTCTTCTTCAGTTCATGCCGTAGAGGGGTTTTTTGGGTTTCGGGTTTTCGCGTATTTGGTTGTAAGTTCTGTGTATTTAGTTACAAGATTCGATTTACTAAATTTCAACAATATGAATCTGGTTGCTTTAGGATTTGGTGTATTTGGGATTTGGTTGCTTTAGGATCTGGTGCGCTTGATTTATGATTTGGTGTATTTAGACAAATTAAATTATTTTTCCACCTTATTGATAGAATTAATCTGTCCTATACGAATCATGTTAGGCTTCTTTAGAGCCAATGATACCAAGCCTTTCGGGATAATTGCAACCTGAATGGCAGTAGCTCGGCAAAGTTATTTTGTAGCAGTAGCTCGGCAAAGTTCTTCCCATTCCATGCCATTTTTGCCAAGCCTGCTCATGACATTGCACCATAATCAACGAATAATCAGGCATTTGAAAAATAGGTGCCCGATGGTGCCAGCTTGATCACAAAATTCATAGCCTCGACTTACATTCACTCCTGTAAAGATTAGCTTATCTTTAGTAAATAGAGCATTTTTAATATGACCTTCCTAAAAACAAGTTCTATCTGGCGGTGTTGTCACCATTTCCAAGTGCTTTTGTACCATTTACAAGTCTCCATATTATCGTATTTGTGAGGACATTGTAGAGTGTATGTACAGTAAAAATGACACCAGTTTCCTCCCATAATATTTTACCTTATCGCTTATATTTAGTTAAGTCGGATATATAAATGCTATGAATCTGAGTATACCTATTCGGAGTACAATTTATATGGCAGTACAGTTGATCACTTTCAAATCACGTCACTTGATAAATACTTTGTCCCAATGTTCGCGTCCGCTTAAATTATATTCTAACCATTTCAAAATAGGCTCATGCTTTGTATGTCATTGTTTCAGATGTGCAATGCAACCAGAATGCTCTAGTATATATGTTTTTGATGTATGTTTTTGGTGTATTACCTCTTCAAAAACAATATGCTCTAGTATATATGTTTTTGATGTATGCCACTGCATTTGTTATTAATCACTAATATACATCTTTTTGATGAAAGAGTAGCTGTAGCTGAAGCTACCAATAGGGCCGAGGCATTATCACTGCAGTTACAAGCAACTCAAATCTAATTAGATGCACTGCAACCAGAATTCACATCAGTTAGGCTCAATGAGACAATGCTCGATAGTAAAATGAAGACCTCACGAGGTTAAAGATTTAGAATGGATGAGTCTGTACAGGAAGATGAATGCACCAGTAATAGAACGATGACTGGAAGTGCCAATAGTCCTTCGAAATACAATGATACAGAAGATGGATGCCCGTCTTTTAGGCATGAGATGGAAGAAGATACTAGTCTCAGTCGAGGAAATCAGGAAAACAATTCGAGGCTCAATGGACTTTGTTGTAGTTGCTTTATGTACTTGAGATAGTTGTATGATTTATAAAAAAATGATGAGAGTTTGAAAATTATAATATATTATTTTGGTTCATGTTTTAAGTTTGTTTGATATCTTCAGTTTTGTGGATAATATGTTTTGAAATGAATTAATTTATTAATAATATTTATACAATTTGTTCATATATTACAACTTTAAATAATATTTATAATAAAATATATTACAACAGTTATAAAAAGTTGTAATAAAGTTTATTACAACGGTGGAAAACAGTTGTAAAATATACATTTCACAACTGTGTCGCAACGGTGCAAAAAAGTTGTAAAAGATTTTAGTCTATTACAACTTCTTAATAGAAGACGGTGGCTCCACCGTTGTAAAAAGTCTTTTACAACTGTTTTCCACCGTTGTAATATAGTCAATTTGTTGTAGTGTAACATGTACAGGTTGAATAAAAATAGTGGACATAAGAAAATGGCATCTTGTCATGAATAAGAGGATACTAGAGACCTTAAGTAACTATAGCAAGTAGTGGTACTAACACACAAGTCATAAATTATAACCTAACACGCAAAACTAATATCATATCCAGGAATCAGGTAGAAATGGATCCTAAATGCAAAGGAAAACCATTGGTGCCACAGTTGAAATTTCCAAATGAACACCGAAATGGAATAGGTTTCTAAAATGTAGGCAAACATGTAAATATGTCAGGGCAACAATATGCTTTCAAGTACAGCATGAGACAATAAACAAGCATGTTCAAATTTTCAACCCGAGTCAGCATATGAATGTGCAGGCCAATCCCAAACTAAAATGGCACATGTTTATTCAGGACCCCCTCAAGTAATAAAGAAGTATATAAGAAATGGAAAATATGTGCTAACATGTAAATTCACAAGAGCTTTAAAGTCAACAATCAGGTCATGAAGTTTGAGCAACATGTACAAATTCATTTGCCAAACTTCAGAGCCAACAGGAAAGACATTTACGTTATACTGACTAATACTTAGTGGGTATACGCTTGCTAACATCACTAAATGAAACCCAACAGTTGTGCAGAGGGGTTTACTTAAACCAGTGGACATATATGAATGTAGAATCAAGCGTATATATCATTTTAAGTATGATAAACAAGGCGATTACAATGCAGTAGCTTCAAAAATGACCTAAATAGATATTGTTATGGGTATATTACTCAATATTGTATGCATGAGTTTTATCTCCTCATAATTGCAATATACAAAAATCTGGGTTGCAACTGTTTTCAATAGTTCAGTTGATTTTAGTCCAATTGACCAATTTATTTCAGAAGAAAATGAGTGATTCATGAGATTTCTATAATTGGCAGTATAATATTTTCACCTATAATTTTTTTTTAATAAATATATTACTCATGGTTGCCCATGCTACAATTCCATTAATAGTTCCCAAGATAAACATACGATCGAATCTAATCATGGTGTTAACTGAAATAACAGTAGCAATGTCTTAACCATTTGCTAAATGTCCTTACTGATATCCATTCTACACTAATTTTTGTTTGCTTACCCTTCCTGTATAGTACCACAGATGATTAGTTTTTGATGACAATGGGTCAAGTCAAGGTTTAACTACCCCAAAACTCAACAATTTCGCAAGTAAACAGGAGCTAACAGGATGACACAAGACAGTGATCATTCAAGTCCAAAATACATCATTCAATCAACTTCAAGTGTGGTTGTGTCAAAATATATATAAGCACAGCAAAACCAGTTTAATATATAGCAATTACAGTAGCGAGAGGAGAGGCCAAAAATCACCCAAGTGAATTTTCAATCGAAGCTATACTATTATATTTAATCCTTATTGAAATCAAATTACTTGAAACTACAATAAATCGTGAGTGAATTCTCACCTGAAATAATGAAGAACGACGACAAACAAGGGTTTCGACGTGGTCTTGAGTCTGGCGGCGATTTGTGCCTACGGTAACTTGGGAAGAGTAGCGAAGTAGCCCTCGGCAGTGTCGTTCAAGGTATTTCATCGAAGGTAAAGGCGGAGCAAGTTTTAGGAGGTGGTGGCGGATGATTCGATGGCGAATCAATTTGGGTAAATCCGGTATTTGATTATAATTTGGGGAGAGACGCCATTAACGTATTGATTTAGGGGTTTATTTCTATTCAATATATTTTTTATGAGGTAATGAAACGAGGCGATGATTTTTATATAGGAAAGTAAAGGGATAAGGATGATGTCGCGTTAATAGGTTATAGGGCAGCTGCGAATTACAGAAGTAGGTCTGCGTGTATCTGTCTAAGGTAGGTTATATTCAGTGTAGGTGATAACACGGTTAAACTTTACCGCGAATAACCACGTACCGCTCTGATTTCAGAAATAATAATTCGGTTGTACTCCCAATCCATTTGCATAATAATAATTTTTTTTAAAATTATTAACCGGTTCACTAAATTTATTTTCATTTGTTCACCAGTGACGTTAAATTTCTATCTCTTTATACACACGAGTATACTCATATCCAAATCAATTTCCACATGTTTCGACAAATAAAATTTCTAATTTACTTAACGTTAATAACGTTAATTATTATTTTTAATTCAACCATTTAAATTTCTAAACTTTATAATAATAATCAACATAATTCATTAGTATTCCTTAACTCGAATTTCAATTTAAATTAAAATATCAACCAATTTATTCTCGATCAGATATGAATAAATAATTTATGTAGATTAATTATCCTGAGTTTAATATCGAGCTCAATCACCATGCAAAACCATATATTCGATTTTTAAATCCAAGTATCAATATAAAATTGATTATTAATAATTAAATCTTCAATTAATTCCTTACTTTAGCTGACGAAGTTTCTGGGACGTTACAATCTACCCCCTTTAAAACTTTTCGTTCTCGAAAAGGAAAGATCGTTAGGATTATACCAATGTATACTTCAAATTCCATATTTATACGAAATTATTCCACTACTAAATTTAAATATAAATTTTTTAATCATTGATCATCCTTGTTTATCCATCGCACTCAATTTATTCGGAAAAACAATTTCTTTTCAAAGCCAATCTCATTTTAAATTCCAATTTCTGCATACATTGGATTTATACATCTCAAACTATCCCAGATTTCATTATAAATATCATCTCTCAACGTTACTTATCCATCGTTGCGACTGTAACGGGTCTAGGCTTAGCAATCCTCAAACCAATCCATTTAACTAATTTTTTTTCCCAACACTCATCGAAGAGTGCAAATAACATCCCCTCTTCAAGTTACACACTGTTGACCTGATAATTTTCAAAATATGAAATCTTTTATAACAACATAAAATTCATGCAAAAATATTCATATTATTATTTCAAAGCTATGAATTTGAAAATATTCTGAAATCTTTTTTCTTAACTTCTTAATTTAGATACATTTTGATTTCCAGTCAAAATATTTCAAAATTCTTTTATAAAAAACAGACACGGAAAGTACCAATGTGATATTGATATGTTGATTGTTCATGAATCACAGATACACAATGGTTCCGTCTGGATCCCCCAGAAAACATCCATATCCGTAAGAAATCACTTCCCTGCGAATTTCGTCATGGACATATCAACGGAAGATATTTAAGAATCAAAAGAAAATCTGAGGTCATTGAGCATTAATTGCTCTATCTCAGAGTCACAAAACAAATCATGGAATTATGAAGATAATTCAAGATATGAGGATCAATCAAGTTCTAAAGACAAGTCAGGTCACAAAGACCAATCATGTTACAAAGACACAGTGCGGCATCAAACAGGTGGCTCCACATCACTAAGATATCTCAACATTACATGGCTCCATTCTACCTTTAGTAACTCTAGTAGTTACATCTCTATCACATGTAGATATGCCATGGGGACCGCAGGTACACAATGGTTACGCCTGATTCCCTCAGGAAACATCCATACCCGTAAGCTTTCACAACTCTGCGAATTATGCCCTTATCACGACTGTAGATCGCAGCGGACACAATGGTTACGCTTGATTCCCTCGAGAAACATCCGTCTGCCGTAGGCCATCTGCATCCCTGCGAATTACGCTACATGGTCGTGTTCTCCAAGGAACAATGACAACTCATGAGTTTTACGTCTAGACAACCTACTACCACCAGCAGCACATCTCACTAAGCTCGAAATTCAAAGAAGAAGGAAGATACTTTCCTTATTTTTCTTTGAAAACATAGAATACTATGTACATATAGTACTTCATTTCATATTCCTCATAAATCATACTTATGTCAACTTACAAAAGATCATATTTCTAAACATCTCATATAAATTTCATAAAATTTCGTTTCAAACTGATTGCCTCCCAAGTCACTAGTTTTCCAATTTACAGAATTTTTATATATCCCTCGTATAAGTTTCAGAACTTCCATATCCAATATCTAACATCGAATATCCTCGAACTTCCATTCAACTTTCAAAATTTTCAATTTGATCTCTTAATCAATTTAGATATTTGATATCCTTTCAAAACTCTGCCGTATAAATCCATTGGTTATAAACCAAATTTTCTTCAAATTTCCAACTATTAAGTTCATTCCTAAATTTAAATCTTGTCGATTTAAAATTTTCCATTCAAATCTATTAACTAATAGATTTCATATATCCTTGTATTGATAAATTCCTATCCAAATTCCTTGCTTTTGCTTTCAGTCTTCCAAAGTTTTCACTTCTATGGAAATTTATTCATTTCCTCTTACGATACCTTACTTGTTTCTTATTTCAATTTGAATCTCAAATTAAAATTCCAAATCTTATTGAATTATTCAATAACTGGCAATTCACCATCTAATTCAATAATTCACAAATCACGAATTTAATCCTTTTCTTTAATACATCTCTTAGATGTACAATCTCATTATTCCAAAATATCGTATCACCATTCCACCAAACTCGATAATCAATTCCGGGTTTTTATTTCAAATATTATATACATACGTTTTCATGTTCCGAATCAAATTGTTTTGTCAAATCATATTTCAAAATGAATTTATCTTATCAAAACAACCTAGCCATAAGGCTATAAAATGATTTTCTTCTATTTGAAAATATTTCTATTCAAAAATACTTATATATACGGTAAATTTTCAAATTATTTGAAAATAAATTTTCAATTTTTTTTCCGAAATTGGATTCTCAAATCTCTTCAACGGTCTCCTTAATTGCAATCAAATTGATATGCAAATTATTTCACTTTGGGTTCAATTCAAATACACACCATTTATTCTCTTCAATGGTTTCCTCAATTATAACCAATTTGATGGGTTCTTTTTTTAATTTCCTTATTTAAATTAATTTGGGACATACTCCATTCTCATTCTCAGATCCATTCACGTATATACTTCTTATTTCACTTCGATGGCACTCGCAAACAAGAAGACGAGGATATATCTACTTAAATTTTCATTTTCTGAACTTCCCATTTATCCACAAATTTTCATTAATTGGGATCTACAATCATTGTTGATTGTATGTTTCTTGATCAGTAGTCCCCTTCTCTGCATAACCGTCTCCACGATATCCATCACCCTCATTTATCGTAATTCCTGAAATTTTACGATTTTCAATCAATCCGTTTACACCATTTTTATTTCTCAATTCTCTTTATATTATTTTCATTGCTCGAAGATATCACTAAATATACTTAACCAAGTGGTTATACGTATTATCACACATTTCTATCCTTCCATGTTCATCAATTCCTAACCGTAAATTAGTTAGTGAACGACTCTCTAAGTATCAATCCCGAAGGCCGAAACCAACATCAGATCAACACTCAAAAAGTCACCCACTTGACTAATCTTCAGTCAGTTTCTAATTCACTTAACTCTATTATTTAATTTCTCATCAAATCCATTCTTACACAACTCTCGATTTCAATTTACGCATCCACTTTTCTTATGTTTTGTCGTCCTTCGTACTCGACGTACGGCTTTTTGTTCTTTAATTCTTACCATTCTGATTTATCAAAACCCGTTAGCCTCCCACGAACCTTTGAAAAACATTTCTAATTATCATATTCACTTTCTATCATTCTAGAAAATCTCCTATCCCTATTGGAAAATATTCCCATGTATTCACACATCTTTATTTTCTATAGAAAATATACTTATTCTCAGGGGGGAACATTTCTAAATTCGTTATTTTAATTACAACAGATGTTAAATAAAATATCATTACTCCCACTACTGTTGACACTCACTAGCTCACTTCGCTTAACCAATTCTTGCTATCGAACCTTAACCATTCCTTAGTCAATAATGAAGCCAATCAAGTTGGGGTGTTAATTACCTCTCAGACCTTAACTGATCAACATTATTAACTTCGAAATAGATAAAGTTCACTACTTCAATTACCAACAAATCATTCATTCATGTAATTCCCGATTTCAAGTTAAAATTTTACTTCTTTTACGAAAATCATTTATTGTTATAATAATTCACGCCTTCTAAACATTTAACTTTATCATTAATTTGAACACATAAACAATTAATTAATAATAGATTAAATTTTAATTCAAAACGGATAGTAAATAGTATTTTCCTTATATTCGACATTGTTAACTTCCATGAATAACTTCCTTTTGAACCATATTCCGATCTTCGGAAAATCTCATTTTATTTATATTTCGAACTTCGGCATAATCTCACCATACTGGCCTATTTCATTTCCTCCATCTCCAATTTCATTTGCTGCATTATTTGCCTTCAAACGCTATCTATTTTCAACAAGTGAATATTATTCGCTTTATACGGATCTAGACTCGTCAAATCAAATTATCTTTGATTTCATTCAAATATAAGTTCACATCTCTTTAAAATCCTTATTCACATTTCACTTTATATTCTCGTTTCTTGTTAATCAATTAACAAGCTTATACCTTACGAAATTCATATAGTTGAGTATACATTATTGGTTTGGAACAATTATAAATTTTCTTGCCAATAAGATTTAACACAATCGAATTACAATTATCCTTTTCATATATATATGTATATATATATATATTAACAATTTTAAATTCTCCTTTCATTCAAATTCCCACCAGAATTCTCATTTCCAATAAGTTTCAGTTATCTTTGATTTCTAAAATATATATGACTAGAGAAATTTTTCATCGATTCCCTTATCCTTATCCCCCTTAGGTATCATTCAGCGATGAATTCAAGATTCACACCTAAGGGTATCTTATAGAAGATAATCTCTGGCGAAGCTACATTTGAAGACTGGGGATTCCGGCGAAATTTAAAGCTCAAAATATTTTTTTTCCATTGTATCAGTTCCAAAATACAAGTTTTCAAAATATATAGCATTTCCAAAATAATTCACCTTTCAAAATCTATTTTAAAATTATTTTTACGTTCAAAATATATAATTTAAAACCTTTTCATTTTAGAAATCCATTTTTAAGCTCAATAAGCTAAGCTTTGAATAAACCAAAGCTCTGATACCACTATAATGTCCCGCCTTTTTGACCACCTCAAATTGGTAATTAAACCAACTTAAGATGTTCAAACCGACGGATCGTTATTTAGCTTACAGAGTTTAAGAACAGAATCAACACAGAAAATACAGAATAACTAAGACACGGTATTGAACAGCAAAATATCACCTTAATATATATGAAGGATTTTGAATAAAAAACCTTTCTATATACAGCGGAATTTATGAAATACAGTTTAAATGCAAGGAAAATTATTTACTGGTTTAAAACTTCAGAGTGCGCCGTCTTCGGAATCCCCAATGTTGCCAACCATTGAATCCTGAGCTGTAATCTTTAAATCTGTAACGCTTAGGGTCCGACCCAATCGTTCCATGCAAAAACATAAAACACTCGAGTCAGGATTAAATCATAGTTCAAGTAAAGTAATTTTAATAGAAACTAAAATATAACAGTAAATTATAGAAATTTATTATATGATTTTAGCATAACAATCAGTAATCTACTTAAAGGTGGACATATGAACAAGGCTGCATGTAGCATTTAACAAAAATTAAAAAGGTTCATCCAATTCAGTAAGCATTACCCAGGCAAAAGTGTTTTGTTTAATGGAGGAAGTCAATGCTGGAGACTTCTCTTACATAGCAAAAATTCAGGAAGCACATGATATGCATTCCTTGTTAATTAGTTTCAATTTGGTCAGTCATGTTACATAGCTACGGCATAAACACGATTTTATCACATATTCAACATATGACATTTGCTCACTATTCCTGTTTGTTGTTATTCTTTATCCATTTCCATTTTTCTTTTACTTACTCATAGCTAAAGACCTAGCTATTTATGGGCTCCTAGTATTGTCAGTATTCCATTTCTCATTAAGAAAACAGGGACTGTATGTGTGAGTAATGTAAAGAAATTGACCAATAAATACAAGGGGATGCTATAGCAAATTTCAAATAGCAATTAAAATCAAATAGGCAAGAGATTTGGTGTAAACAAGAACAAACAGGTTAGTTAAATATATTTATCATCCCCATGCGTATGTATACCAACAACTAATAGTCCATACATAAGCAAATGTAGCAGCTAACACTTATGAAATCAAAGTCGAACCATGCACAGTTAGGGGAAAAGCCATGAAAACTCACACAACAGGTCTCTACTTCTTGCCTAAATAATATCAGTAATGAGGAATTTGCCTACAATACATGCAGGTAAGTAAATATAGACCACCGTACTGAGTTGGCAACATTTATAAGTTGGCATATTGATGAGCTCTTTATATAACATGTTCAGGTTGAATAAAAACAGCGGACATAACAAAATGGCATCTTGTCATGAATAAGAGGATACTGGAGACCTTAAGTAACTATAGCAAGTAGTGGTACTAACACACAAGTCATAAATTATAACCTAACACGCAAAACTAATATCATATCCAGGAATCAGGTAGAAATGGATCCTAAATGCAAAGGAAAACCATTGGTGCCACAGGTGAAATTTACAAATGAACACCGAAATGGAATAGGTTTATAAACTGTAGGCAAACATGTAAATATGTCACGGCAGCAATACGCTTTCAAGTACAACATGAGACAATAAATAAGCATGTTCAAATTTTCAACCCGAGTCAGCATATGAATGTGTAGGCCAATCCCAAACTAAAATGGAACATGTTTATTCAGGACCCCCTCAAGTAATAAAGAAGTATATTAGAAATGGAAAATATGTGCTAACATGTAAATTCACAAGAGCTTTAAAGTCAACAATCAGGTCATGAAGTTTGAACAACATGTACAAATTCATTTGCCAAACTTCAGAGCCAACAGGAAATGCATTTACATTATATTGACTAATATTTAGTGGGTATACGCTTGCTAGCATCACTAAATGAAACCCAACAATTGTGCAGAGGGGTTTACTTAAACCAGTGGACATATATGAGTGTAGAATCAAGCACACATATCATTTTAAGTATGATAAACAAGGCGTTTACAATGCAACAGCTTCAAAAATGACCCAAATAGATATTGTTATGGGTATGTTACTCAATATGGTATGCATGAGTTTTATCTCCTCATAATTGCAATATACAAAAAATCTGGGTTCCAACTGTTTTCAACAGTTTAGTTGATTTCAGTCCAATTGACCAATTTATTTCAGAAGAAAATGAGTGATTCATGAGATTTCTATAATTGGCAGTATAATATTTTCACCTATAAAATTTTTGTTTTTAATAAATATATTACTCATGGTTGCCCATGCTACAATTCCATAAATAGTTCCCAAGATAAACATACGATGAATCTAATCATGGATGTTAACTGAAATAACAGTAGCAATGTCTTAACCATTTGCTAAATGTCCTTACTGATATCCATTCTACACTAATTTTTGTTTGCTTACCCTTCCTGTATAATAACATACATGATCGGTTTTTGATGACAATGGGTCAAGTCAAGGTTTAACTACCCCAAAACTCAACAATTTCGCAAGTAAACAGGTGCTAACAGGATGTCACAAGACAGTGATCATTCAAGTCCAAAATACATCATTCAATCAACTTCAAGTGTGGTTGTGTCACAATATATATATGCACAGCAAAACCAGGTTAATATATAGCAATTTCAATAGCGAGAGAAGAGGCCAAAAATCACCCAAGCGAATTTTCAATCGAAGCATACTATTATATTTAATCCCTATTGAAATCAAATTACTTGAAACTACAATAAATCGTGAGTGAATTCTCACCTGAAATAATGAAGAACGACGACAAACAAGGGTTTCGACGTGGTCTTGAGTCTGGCGGCGTTTTGTGCCTACGATAACTTGGGAAGAGTAGTGAAGGAGCCCTCGACAGTGTCGTTCAAGGTGGCACACCGAAGGTAAAGGCAGAGCAAGTTTTAGGAGGTAGTGGCCGATGATTCGATGGCGAATTAATTTGTGTAAATCCGGTGTTTGATTAATATTTGGGGAGAGACGCCATTAACATATTGATTTAGGGGTTTATTTCTCTTCAATATTTTTTTTATGAGGGAATGAAACGAGGCGGTGATTTTTATAAAGGAAAGTAAAGGGATAAGGATGATGTCGCGTTAATAGGTTATGGGGCAGCTGCGAATTACAGAAGTAGGTATGTGTGTATCTATCTAAGGTAGGTTATATTCAGTGTAGGTGATAATACAGTTAAACTTTACAGCAAATAACCACATACCGCTCTGATTTCAGAAATAATAATTCGGTTGTACTCCCAATCCATTTGCACAACAACAATATTTTATTTTTAAATTATTAACCTGTTCACAAAATTTATTTTCATTTGTTCACCAGTGACGTTAAATTTCTATCTCTTTATACACACAAGTATACTCATATCCAAATCAATTTCCACATGTTTCGACAAATAAAATTTCTAATTTATTTAACGTTAATAACGTTAATTATTATTTTTAATTCAACCATTTAAATTTCTAAACTTCATAATAATAATCAACATAATTCATTGGCATTCCTTAACTCGAATTTCAATTTAAATTAAAATATCAACCAATTTATTCTCGATCAGATATGAATAAATAATTTATGTAGATTAATTATCCTGAGTTTAATATCGAGCTCAATCACCATGCAAAACCATATATTCGATTTTTAAATCCAAGCATCAATATAAAATTGATTATTAATAATTAAATCTTCAATTAATTCCTTACTTTAGTTGACGAAGTTTCTGGAACGTTACAACAACGCCCCATTACCTTGCCGCATTTCTTCCTGTTTTGGCCATTTACCGGGGCGTGAGGCTTATCGAGGTCACAATATACACAAAGCTACGCTTAAATAAGACATGCTTTGATCATCCATAGTTCTCCACATAACTTAAGTATGCCACATTGTCCACTCACAATGCATCACTGATTTCCACCAATATATAACTTCTAAGCTCATACGTCTTTGAGAAGGGTGTTAAGTAAGAGAATAAATTCTCCGCCACCAAGCAGATATATATTTAACAGAGATCAGTGCTACGCAGTTAATTACAATGTCAGACACACAATCCATATATGTCCATTCAGGGTCTGAACGAACATCAAATCTGAAAATCTTCAAATATATTCAAACCTCATGCCACTTATAACCTCGTATCAGGTGGCCTAACCAACCGAGACATCAGCAATTAATCCTAACAATTCAAAGAATCCTGGCCTTCATTCGTCGTTTTCCAAGTATTGAATTGCTCCATAACATCGTATTATTACTTGGAATGGTTTTCGGACATACATTCGATTCTGGTCTTTCCAAATAATAAGCGCAATTTAAAAAAACACAATTATAGAACACACAGGCTTTCAACCAATCTCCTTCCATCTTGGATTTTGTTAAATTAAATTTTAAACCCATTCTCAAATTATCTTAACAAAATCCATATTTTAACCCTTCTTCTTTAAAACACGTCCCTTAAATCAAATATAATTTATCCTCAAAGCCTTAATTAATTTTCCGTTGATAACTTGTTATCGAAATCCAGTTTCCTCTGAAAATCCTTAATCCATATTTCAACCATAGTTTCCAATTAAATCGATTTTCCAACATTCAATTCTTTAACCTTAACTAAAAGATTATATTTGGTTCCCATTTTTTTATTTTTTATTTTCTCAAATCAAAGATTTGATTAAATCCCAATTTATGATATGAATTTCCACAACTCAATCTCATTGGGTTTCAAGAATGATATTATTGAAGATATGATTCACGAAAAAACCCAAATCAATCGACATTGAACATAAATTACACAGAAATTGTATCTACTTATATTCGATATCAATTCTCATAATCAACGAATACTATAAGTGGAATAATGATACAATAATAATATCTTCCAAATTCCTCAAATAATATACGTTTATACCCAAGAATTTCATATCAAACATCCGAAGATTATTTCTATCCAACTTATCCCAATCAAATTGGGAAACCCATATTTTAATTAAAAGATTTATCCAACTCTTTGGCATTAGATCTGGATAGAAATATCATCCACTTATACTTAATATTAATCTCGATATCCAACTCACACTATAAGCGGAATAACGGTGAACTACCTTTTAAATTCCTCAAATAGTAACAGTCACCATCTACCAAATTAATATCAAACATCCAAAGATTTATCTCCACCCATATCCAATTATTTAAAGCTGAAAACCCCGTTTTAATATTAAAACATTTTCAATACCTTCTTACTGATCTTTTACAAATGATTACTTATAGTTTGGGAAACAGCTTGTGGTTTACCACTTCAAAATAGATTGTTTTCAAAGAAAGAGTTACCATTGTGTTTCAAAAGCGTTACAAAACAGTTATCTTAACTACTTCGATCAAAATATCGTTTATCTTAGCTAAAACATAAACTTTACAATTCAAAACACTTTTACATAATTTATAATAATTTTACAAAAAAAATCCATATTTTTAAAACATTTAAAATAGCTGTTTATATTTATGGTCGACAACTGCTCTTACAGTGACATTTTCCAAAACGATTTCAAACATAACTTGAAAATTATAACTCGAAATTAAAATCCGCTTTCACTCATTCGAAAGCTCTTTTTAATATAAATCAAATGTTTTTCATTTCTTGGAAATCCGATTTAGATTGCAAAAGTTGTAAGCATTTACAGTTCGTAACTAAAATACGCAAATTGCCATTGTGCGACAAGCTCTATTTTGACCGTAATAAAAATTATTCTTCAATATTTCAAAAAATCTTAGGAAACTATAATATACTTATATAACCTTTTTAAAATCATTTAAATTTACTTTCTGATTTATTTTGGATCTAAGTTTAACTTTTATTTTTTTACTTAATAAATCAAATTCCAAATTATTTCTAAATTCAAATAACTTCAAATTAACCATTCCATTCGTCGGATCAATTAGGGATAGCCATGGAGAGCAGGAAACTATATTTTCCAAACCCAAGCTTAGAACTATCCTCTCTGTCATCCTAGAATGTTCCAATATTTATTTATTCATTTTAAGAAACTTCATCAATATATATGAATTTATAAATATGTGTCTTTTAATTTCTAATTATTAACCTTCAATTTCAATAATAATATTGCTTTTAATTATGAAGGAGATTCGTCGATCACCAATGTGATACCATAATTGTTGCGTCATAGTGTGTGCGCAACAACATCGATAACTATTATAAACATCCATAGCAGCCATCATCAACATAATTAAATAAATCATAATTGTGCACAAGCATTATAACATTAACGCTTAATAGTGTGTGTTCTAAACTACGCATCCATCATCCATCGCAACAAACATCAATCGTCATTAACCACTAATAATTCATCACTATATTTAAATTAGTCTAACTACTAATCAAATATATAAACTATAGTTAAAGATTTCTCACCAAACAGCTTTCTAAATTTCTTGGTAGGTGATCCTAGCTGAGCAAACCGTCGGACAGTATTTCGGCGCAACATCTTCTTCACCAAAATATATATACTAATCTCTCTCTACCATAAGAGGAAGAGGATGACGACGAACTTTGGCAAGATGGTGGTGGAAAAGAGGAAGACTTATGCCATGGAAACCATGGCCAAAAGCTTTAAGAAGACGATGAAAAGGAGAAAATGGAGTGGAATGGTAAAAAAGTGGAGAAAATGTCTCCATATATGGGAATGGAGGGTTAAGGAGATAATGACATATAAGGGGGCAAGTGTAAGGCATGCATGAAAGTAGGCATGCAAAAATACAAGTGTTTACACTTGTCTTAAGAAGAGAAAGTGAACTTTTGGTAGCATTTCCCCTTAAATGCTATGAAAACTAAGGGCAACACTTATTCTAATGCTACTAATTCATGTTATAGTTTGAAAAATCCGATCGAACGACAAATAATATCAATAAATCAAAACTTATTAATAATCATTCTCATTTATACTTCAAACAAAATCTATCATTTAACTTATCAAAATTATTAAATATTCTTAACCATATATATTTATGTTAAACTCAAATTTAAATTCAAACTGAGTAATAAAAATTCCAATTTTAAATTGGTTAAAAATTCTGGTTCGTTACAGCATTGCTTACTCTTTTTAAATTGCATTGCTATTTGACAGGTAGAAGAGAATTTCATTTTGCACAAGGGTTTAAATGAGAAGAAAAACGTCACCATTTAAATAGAAATAACATATTTGGAAAATATGATAAGAAAATTTGTATTGTCAGAAAATATGTTATATGAGAGAGTATAAATTATTGTATATGTGAATAGTGCATGAAAATTTTATGAATTGTTGCTGCAATCATATGTAGTATTAAATTTCTATTGAAATAAAATATCTGTTATTTCTTGATAATGTATGTTTATATATTTCTAGATAATATATGCTTTTATTATTACATTATTAAATGAAGTTGACGGCGGATTATAGTAGGCAAATGGGTTTTTTGAATTTTGCAATTGGCATGTACTGTTGTAAATTTGCAACTATCATAAATAGTTGTAGTATCTCACCTTTTCAACCTTAATTTCAGCTTTGCAACTGACATTTGTTGTTGCAGAAGGATCTGTTGCAACAACAAAGGCCTGTTGCAAAAAAGTCTATCGCAACTACTTATTGCAACTGACAGAAACTACTGCGAAAAAAGACTGACCTATTACAACTGCGGCTATATAGACGCACGTGAGTCTGTTGCAATAGCACTACTGCAACAAATATTGCCTGCTGCGAAACGGGTTTTTTGTTGTATGATCGATTCTCTTATTTATTTCTCTTCATATGTGAAATATGACCGTTGTTAATAATATTGAGTCATATCAAAAGCTTTTTGATTTGGCTTTGAATTTATCTTGAATTTATTCCATGTTATCTCTGATATTTTGTCCTAATTTTAATAAATTGAATTTCATGACCATTTTGGCACTAAGCCATATTTGTTCTAAAAAGATGCAATCAAAGAAAAAATGATCAATACTTTCATTTTCCTTTTTGCAAGTTATGCATTTTAGCTCTATATTTTTATTCCATTTAGCACTTTTATATCTAGCAGGCAGTCTGTTAATGATGGCAAAGAAAGCACAGTATGACATTTTAGGGCAGTTTGTTTTATTCCGAATTACATTATGTCAGTTTACTTCAATTTCTTCCCCATTTATAAACTCCCACAATCTTTAAAAAAAAAAAATCCTTTTGAGTTTAATTCCATTTGTTATTTATTCTTGTAAAGATTTTGGTCAATTGTAATATTTTCAATTGCTGACTTAAAAATAGAAGTAGCTTTCTGCTTGTTTGGATACCAGATTTGGTTTTGAACGATACTATCAACTTTTTCATTTGCACCCGCTAGAAAATAAATGTTATTTCAACCCAAAAGGGAAACTAAAGATTTCACAAGTATCCATGGGTCAAACCATAAACTAGTAATTCTACTATCTTTGAATTTTCTCTCAATCAGTTTAGTACCAATTTCTCTACAACTTAATATTTTTTCCAGGTAAAAGAATAATGGTCTTCCATTCTGATGGTCTAAAAGTTCTTTTTAAAATATTTGGCCTTCATTCATCTTGACCAAAGTGATTGAATTTCCAAAATATTCTGAAACCGGAAGTCTCTTTTAAATCGTTTATGTTTCTATGCCTCCAAGCCACCAGCTTTCTTTGTTGTACAGACTTTTTCCCAAACAATTTTGTGTTGTTTCCTTCTTCATATAAAATTTGCACACATGCTCTAATTTTTTTAAATTGCATTACTAGGATGTTGCGATATCGTATCAAGTACATAATAATCGCAATGATGACCATGTGGATTAGTTTAATTTTTCTAGCTAATGAATTTTTTTACATGTCCACACTTCAAGTTTGTTCTGTATAGTGTCATAAAGTCAAGTGTAATCTTTGTCATTTATTTGTTTAGAACTTAATGATAAACCCAATATTTGATGGCAAATTCTATTCGAACCTCCTAAAATGCCGAGTTGCCCCCCACTTAGACCAAAAATCATGATGACGAAATTATCCTTTTACTTGCTTTTTTTTATAGCTTCAGCCTCCCTTGCACTAGCAGTGCGAGGTTCCTTAGCGTACCACGTAGAGACACTGCATGGTACGTTAACGAACCTCGCACTGACAGTGCGAGGTTCCTTATAGTACCACGCAGTGTTGCTACGTGGTACGCTAAGGAACCTCGCACTAAAAGTACGAGGGAGGGTAAATTTGTCTTTTTTTTAAAAACACGGGGGGCAACTCAGTAGAAAGGGAGGAACTTTTGTTTTTTCTCAATTGGAGGGGGGAGGGGGGATTCAGCATTATAGGAGGTTCGAATAGAATTTGCCATATTTGATTGGTAGGCTCCTTTCCTTGAAATTTAACACTTTCATGATTTCCTCTTTATTAGAATAGCCTTTGCTAAAATATATTTTCCTTTTCTCCGAATTAACTTCCAGTCCTGCAAAAAATTTCAAATTGTCAAAAAAGCTAATAATGATATAAGTGTTGTAATATATGTTGTAATATATATAAGAGTGAATATGATTTTATTAGTTTCCTGTTTAGTCCCACATCATGAGGATAAGTTAAAGATCAGCTCCGAAGCTTATATATAAAGGAGCCAATGTAATAGAAATAAACGCACATATCTGAATGAATAAAAATGTCTTCTCCTCTTTATCTCTTTTGTTCTCTCTAATGGCTTCTCCATTATTATATGTTCTGTTTCATTTTATAACACATTATCAGCACGAATTTATTTGAAACCTGAAGTTTCCAAAGAACCCGAAGTTCCAAAGTTTCTAATCTAGATCCGAGAACCAGAAGTTCCAAAGTTCCTAATCTAGATCCGAGTTTGAAACCTATGGATCTCAGATCTAAAATATGCGGTTCGACACCATATTAGTGATTTGCATTCTCCTATCAAAAGCAGCTGCCATACCTTCGTTACACTAATCTAAAATAAGAAGTTCGCAGTTTGCTTTCTTTTTGACCAGATATGTTAAGATCGGATAGGAGGAAGAAAGCAAATACCAGATGGGTGCGAACCTCAGAAAAAGGAAGAGGACGGCGAACAGCAACTACCTATGGATTCAGGGACGTTTTCAAGTTGGATCTGCACTAATAATTCATGAGATCCATCGTTAATCTATCGAGCGTTGCTGACAACAGTCGTAAGATTCGTTAATCCAGATATCTAAATCCAAATTCAGACATCGTGACGAGAAAATGAGCAGCTAAGGTAAATCTTTCCTTCTGAGTTAGATGAGAAAATGAGCAGCTGAGGTAAATCTTTCCTTTCCTATGTTGTTTTATATTGCTCAATCTCATAAACATAATTAAAAACCGATCTTACCACTGAATCAATATATCAACTTATAAATCTGTTCACGTGGACCGAAACTTAGACTCAAACATTCCACTGGTTAAAGTTTAAAGTTCGGTTGGTGTTGATTATCCTATCATTTGCCATGAATTCAAGTATATGGGTGGATTTTGATACGGTTGAGCTGGTTTCATTTTAGTTAAAACTGATAATTAGCAATGCCTAAAATTAGGATATTAATTATTAAGAACCCTGATGCCACCATAATTTGTGTATTCATTTTGCTTGTCATTGAGTGTTCATGTGAATTGCATGAGATTTGGTTTTAAGTGCTGTGAAATAACTCCAAACGTTAATTTGTTCTTGTCATGCATACATATGGTTGATACTACAAATGCTTCTGTTATGTTTGGTGACAAATTTTGAATAATTTTCACACTATAAAATGCATATAGTTGATATATCACTGTAACAAAGCTTCATGTTCTAATTATGTTTGTCGTTGTAACTACACTTCAACATGCCCATCCAGTATATTGGGAACTAGGACTTCTAAATTTCTGAAGGGTATTCTTATTTGTTAGAAAACAATGAAATCCGAAATTTAGAATAACAAATAACACTACCAGACCTACGCAATTGTTTCAATGAGCAATTTGTGATGTATTTTCGTTTTCCATGGTAAAGATATGTTTTGCAATCGTTTCAATGAATATGCGCCTTCAAATAACCACATGCTTAAGTTTGTTATCACAAATTTCTATTTTATGCCCAAAGAAATTATAGTTCTCACAAGTTGAAGGCACTGCGTCATATTTTACCTTTGTTATTTTCAATCTATTTTTGCCGTTTGACTTTGTATGCACACATTCTTTGTTTCAATACTCTTTTTTTTTACATGACTGTGTATTTGTTTTTAACAATTAATTTACATACAAATACATACCAGCTTAATGTTGTTGTACTTACGTTTATGTATGA
Organism: Allium sativum; assembly: GCA_030737875.1. Taxonomy (NCBI): domain Eukaryota; kingdom Viridiplantae; phylum Streptophyta; class Magnoliopsida; order Asparagales; family Amaryllidaceae; genus Allium; species Allium sativum. Next base: position 968,987,945 of record CM060909.1, on the reverse strand, counting down.
ATTGAGGAAAGATCAAATGTGCTCCTCATTCAATAAATTGTGGTTGCTTGTATTTTTAAATAACATATATGTGGCCTGTAAATCTTTTAATACATGGTTGTATAGTTTGACTTGTCCACTAGCTTTTGTTTTACCGTAGTTGTTATGCATGCCTAGGCTTTAGGCAGATGCGTTTCTCATACAGTAATTTGACTTGATCTTTTATTTAGGTTTATTATAATACTAAAGAAGCATTAACCATTATTTGTTAATATCATGTGTTTATGACAAGTTAAAATTATATACTATGTTTCCAGATGTCTCTCCTACCATGAATTTCATGCTTCAATTCTACACTTACTTGGATAGCTAATATCTATGCAAATAGATGCATAATATATGTTTGATTTTATGTACATTTTAGTTTTTGGTTTTTGTTACTGTTTTAACTGGAGATGGGATCTTAGAATCTGGAAGACAGTACATAGCTTGAAGCCTATGTAAACGGCATAGCTTTGTTCATGAGATAATGTATTTTATTGCAAACTGAATAGACCTCCTTTTGGGATTACCATAACTGCTACTGTTTTCAGTACGCTCTCATTTTTTGTAACCTATATGACTATTAAGTGTTTATTTTTATTTTATCTTTATAGGATGTTGACGTGCATTAGCAAACAATATTTTATATTTAATCATACTTCATTAAATTTTGTTTTACTTTCCTTGAATGTCACGTTAAGGATGTTTTGTAATATTTTTCAGTAAACATACTCTTTTGTGAGTCAATTGATATGATTAAACAACCTTCTAAACAAAGTGCATGTTTACTTTTGAATTGCACCCTACTCCCAAGCGCAGTAAGCAGTGTAAACGTTTACACAGAATGGAAAAATTGTAAGATAAGTAAGCATCTTAGTAATTGTAATTTATGGTTTACTGGGTTGTTTGTCTTCTCCAGGTATAATTATATGTTGGATTAACTAAGTATAATAATGTCTGAAGGACCGTAGTAGCAATATAATGGGTTATAGGGTTTGAAGTTGATTATAACATTGTACTTCTTAATGAAGTTACATTATATGCAGCAACGATAATGCATCCAAAGATTTCACAATCTTCAAAATGAATTGTATATTACTTATATGTTTACATTTACATATTGTATTGAAGAATAAATTTTAACAACTTGAAGTTATTTGTATAATTTATATGAACCAGAAGTTCGAATAAATTTTAACAACTTGAAGTTGTTTATATAATTTAGTTGAACTAGAAGTTCAATACAGTTGAACCAGAAGTTCAACATAATTTAGCAACTTGAAGTTGTTTATATATTTTATTTGAACGAGAAATTCAATACAATTCCAAACAAGATGCTTTGGGCATTATGATACGATCTTTAAGATTTACATTGATATTGCTTGATAAGCAAAAATTGATGATTTGGAACCTTATGAACAATTTGTTCTAAAATCGATAACTCGAATGAGAAAGAATATGCAAATCAATTACATATAGAATACGTGGATGCACGTATATACACATATATGCGAATATTTAATTAACAACCTGAAGTTGTCATGAGCTCATATTATAAATTATGCATATATTATTTTGTATTTCAGAAAGTTGATTGACATCAATATTGAATGACCTGAAGTCATGTGCATATTCAAATGATAGAAAATTTCTCCAGGTCATTAGATCAATGAAAGGGAATAAGCAATACAATATGAATGCATCTTATCAACTAATAAGAGCATTATCCTCCTACAATTGAAATACATCTAATGTATTTGCTAGTAGTAATGTGATAATGGATCAAAAATGAGAATCCAAAGATGGTTTGTTATTTAATGAGACAATGTTTGTCAACATTGAGGTGGAGGATAAAGGGATATAAGTTCATGTTGATCACTATATGAAATGATGCAAAATATTAGTTAACTTGCATAAATTATCAATTATGTCCCTAGTAGACTTTCTCCAATTTGAATCTCTGAAGGATCAAAAGGTGTAAAACACAACTGAAATGTGGTATAAAAGTCAGTTCGAAATATTTTTGGAGTAAGTCGTAAAGATGCTAAATAATGGAGGTGAGTGTTCTTGAAGAAACACTTAAAATTGTTTTGAAAGAAACTCGTGACATGATTGTCAAATAACCCTAAAAGTGGTTTAAGTACCTAAAACATGATAAATTTTGAGATTTCAGTAAATCATGTATAGAACTGGCAAGAAATAATCATCGATGATAAATTTATAAATGAATTAAAAATCTCATATTAGAGAGAAACATGATTGGCCATCATGAAATTCTCCTAAATAAGATATATGGACCTGTAGTACATAAGATAAAATTAGAAATGTATAAAGTGACAAAAGCACACTTAAATTACTGAAGCACCCTATGGTGTCAACGACATGTTATGTGCGAGGAGCATATTGTACTTTTAGAATAATTGATCAAGGTAGTGAAAGTGTTAAAATGTTTACAATACTCTGAAGGTATAAACAATGAGAATGTACAAATTTCGGAAGAATTTAAATAATTTTGATAGTGACAAAGAATGCAAAGAGCAAGAAATGTAAATTACAACATTCTTTTAAGTATTATTGTGATGAAAATCTTGATATAATTCATGATGAGTAGATCACTTTCTGTTTTTAAGAATTGTTGTAATGAAACTCTTAATATCCATTGAAGTGGTTGTTGCAATATGCAAAACTTACTGAAATATATATATATATATATTCCTGAAGAATAAAAATAACATTTGTTGTTATAAAGAATGCTAAGGGCATTGGCGATAGATTACAACATTCTTCTAACTATTATTGTAATGAAAATATTGATATACTTCAAGATGAGTAGATTATTTTCTACTTAGTGTTGTAATAAAAATCTTGATATACTTCATTCTTCTAAGTATTGTTGTAATGAAAATCTTGATATACTTCAAGATGAGTAGATTACTTCTTGCTTAGTATTGTTGTACTGAAAGCTGTCTTATTCATTAAATGTGTATTGCAATATACGAACTCGATTGAAATGCAAAATTGTAAGCACATGAAGTGTATTCATAGATGAATACTAGTATCATACAAATCACAAAAAGAAGGCATTTTAAGTGAGAAAATATGCCTGGAGCATGGAGATGCACATGAGGTTTTTGAAGAAAAACTTCATTAAGAAGTATCTGTAAGCAAATTGAGTTACTGAAAGAACATTACGAATTCAGAGGAAATTATTATATCAGGGGGAGCATCCATAAGTATGTTATAATGCATTCTTTTTCCCTAACTAAGTTTTTTCCCACTGGGTTTTCTTAGTAAGGTTTTAACAAGGCATTATCTTGATTCAGAAGTATCTACCCAAGAAGTAACATACGAAAATAAGTTATAATGTACTCTTTTTCCTTATTTAAGATTTTTCCCACTGGGTTTTTCTTATTAAGGTTTTAACGAGGCATTACATTGATCCGGAAGTATCAAAGTCCATTTGACATAATAAATTATTCCAATATGATATTTTTTATTGTATATTTTTTCCTTTACTAAGATTTTTTCCCATAGGGTTTTTCTTAGTAAGGTTTTTAATGAGGAACTATCCTGATATAGAAGAATCAAACTTCATTAGATGAAATGAGATATTATAATATCTAATTGTACTCTTTTTCCTTAACTAAGTTTTTTCCCATTGGGTTTTCTTAGTAAGGTTTTAATGAGGCATTTTTTTGATCCTGAAGCATCAAATTCTTAGAAGGTATATCATTTTAATATGATATCCATAATGTCACACGTTGCGCTCTTTTATCATTTAAGGTATTTCCCATTGGGTTTTCCTTAGTTAAGGCAACAGACAATAATTGTATCGACTTGATGAATATACGCAAGCAACATAATAATAAGGGAGAGCAATCATCATGTATGTTCTAAAAGGGACAACTTCAAGTTAGCAGAGCATTCAAGATTTTGAAGACGCATATTCAAGGGGGAGTGTTGTAATATATGTTGTAATATATATATATATATATATATATATATATATATATATATATATATATATATATAAAAGTGAATATGTTTTTATTAGTTTTCTGTTTAGTCTCACATCATGATGATAAGTTAAAGATCAGCTCCGAAGCTTATATATAAAGGAGCCAATGTAATATAAATAAACGCACATATCTGAATAATAAAAATGTCTTCTCCTCTTTATCTCTTTTGTTCTCTCTAATGGCTTCTCCATTATTATATGTTCCGTTCCATTTTATAACAATAAGTACTTTTGATATCAGCTTTTATTTATACTATACTCTTGAAGACGAGCCGAGTAGAGAATAGTCATCTCTCAAGCCTCCTCCGGTTGCGGTTGCGACACGTGTATTCTGGCACTCAACAGTCTCATATACGCACGCACCGCGATTATCCTCCATTCGCTCCTTCTCAGCCCTAATTTTGTATTGGGTCCAAATTCAAATTTGGATTGCTCAAGGCAAGTTCAATGATTAATTTCTCCAATTTATACTGCTATGCCCATATCTCACAGCCGATCGTAGCGCGATTAGGTCTCTTCAATTGTTGTTCCTCGCCGCTTTTTTCCCTCGCTTTCCAGCCCTTACCGGATTGGATTTTGATAGAGATCGTCATTTTGTTTATCGATGTTCGCTGATTTTCAACCTGTGTTTGCCTAACTACGTACCATACTCGCGGTAAATTCCCTAATTTCTATTCGGGCATCAATTCTATTATGATTAACTTATTTCTTTGTATGATCTAGGCCATAAAAAGTTGCATCAGCACAACATAATATACGATTGTAACTTTATAATTACCCTTTTTTCAGTTATTTTTTTAATTTCCCTATTTTCAATTGTGAAATTTCCAGGTATTGGAATAGCCTTGAAAGTTTACTCAAATAAGCAGCGACGTATCAAAAGTACGTGCTTAGACGGGTGTAAATGTCTGGCTTTTTTAAGTCACATTCACTATTTTTAGTTAAAATTTTAAAATTTATGTTGATCACAGATTAATTTGTTACTTCATTTTGGAATAAACTTATTTGTTGTTTTTTAAATTTTATTGCCTCCAATTTTATTACATGTATTTGTCTAATTTTATATTCAATGTTTATTATGTATTTTACGGTATAGAAGATGATTTAGAAGTTTAAAATGATCTTAAAATTTATGCAAAGTGAACTCAGATTTCAACCGTTTGGTTTTATAAACTTCGGTTTTCAAAGAAAACATCAAATGTCTATCATTTCCACCGCATATATCAGTTTGTAATCTGTATATGGCACTCTACTAATCATAAATATACTGGAACATCAACTTAGTATTTGATGCATATTATTTCATGCCAGATATTGTTCATGTGTGGTGGTTTTTTTTACTTATACTGCGTGATAAGTATTATGTCGGTTACTTCTATTATTATTTTTTAGATTAAACGTAAAATATACAATATGATTTAGATTCCAACTCCGCGTTGAAAAATAAAAATTCAAAGTGGTCAGGTAGAATGTGTTGTTATAGATGCATGATAGAACTGGAGCGTTGTGGTTGTGAAATTTGTAGCATTTAACAAGGGGCAGAGAATCTACTCAACCACATTGTGTTGGAACTGAATTTAGTGAATTTATAGAAGTATCCTTAATTGTAGCGAGGTGTGAATCAATGAACTGAAGATAATCATTTTTTTTGGATGGTATGAACTCTTCCCTCTTATTAGTTATGTTCTTTAAAGCACGTGGTGGCCTAAGATTATTTGGCGGTCAGTCCATAGGTCTACCATCGTATTTACCACAAATTTTTGGGTGCAAATTCCATTGAATATCAAGCTAAGCCACCTGAGTCATATTGTTTGTTGTAAGCTTAATTTGGCACTATTGGTATCTATGACAACAAAGCAATATGCATCTTTGTATAGGTAAATCACGTCACTATGGATACGAATAGTATGCACATTTTTGCATGATGGCGTGTAGTGAATTTATTGCGTTATATGCGTAGGTAGCATTATTAATCTACTAATATGCACAGTAGGAGGAATTTTACTCAACATGCAGGAATAAATAAATGCACAATATCATCTGAATATGCAATAAGGCTATGCATTTTGGCCAACATGTACGGAAGTGCTACATTGTGCGTATTTCTCCGTTACTGTATACATTTGCAACAAGGCAGGGTGCTTGCTTTCATGTTTATGAATTAACCAAAAAAAAAAGCTACAGCATTTGATGGACAGTGTATTCCAAATGTTTTGTTTAATAGCCTATAATGTAAATGCTTATCGCAGGGGAAAATGGTCTAATTAAATGACCAGGTTTTCTAATGAATTCACCTGGGTGGTCAAAATTTATGGTTCATAATAATCATTGATTGATTTTAGTTGTTTATTGTTAATAGTCACATAGGTCTTAAGTTAAGTTTAAGATCATAGGTTTCTTACAAAATCAAGGTTTCTTAGAGATCCCCAATAAGATCAAACTTGGAGGAAATTATTTCATTGTCATATGCTGTAACCAATATCATGGAATTTCAATATGTGGATCAAGTGAACTTTATAATATTACTCATGGTAACTAATCATATATACTAGGCTTTATATATATATATATTTTTTTATATACTGTTATATTTCTACTTATTTCCCTGCTATTGGAAATTTAAAATTGTAGATATTTTCATTAAAATCTTGATCTAATTGCCATATGAACTTAGCTGAAAACAAGGGTAATTTGAATATAGAATAAGTCTGCACGTGTGTTAGAAGTCAGACATCAAATTTTCAATAATAAAATGTTTCCATTTTAGGTGGGTAGATCCTTCGTCACCTTACTGCAAGTTGGCAGGAAAATTATGATCACCTCATACAAGAAAAACTTCTGATTAACTAGAAGATTTGGCCTAGAATATTGAATTTATTTTATATTTAAATTTAGCTGGTTATCAAAAATGATGTGAACATAAAATTGGAGACAACTGCTACATATAAGATATCTTCTATTTTTTCCATAGCCTCCATTAGTGATTAATGCTATCCAGAATATCTTTTACTGAAAATCATTTCCTTTTTGTTTATTAATGTTGTGAACCTTTGTATAGAAAATAGGAAAGTGTTATGCTTTCACGGTGACAGTAAGTTTGATTTAAGATTAAAGATGCGTTGATTTTCTTTTCTTACCGTCATTTTTTCAGGTTACTCAAAACATAGCTTTTTGTACGCACCAATTAATGCTCTGGCTGATAATATTTACTAAAATTAGAAAAAAAAAAAAAAAAACCATGGGACATATAAACAACTATTAAATTATAATGGTAAAAGTATCGTGAATGATCTCAATTTTTTGTCATATGGATGATTGAATCATTTTTGTTGCATGAGTTGAATAGACAAATAGACACACCCTTGCTTCGATATTTATGCATGTTATTTTTTCATGTTGTACCATCACTTTCATTTTAAAGGCTACTGCATTCTGATCTATTAAGATATGAAATATTTCCATGTAGAGTCAGCGTACATCATGCGGTATCTTTATTTGTGCAACTGGTATTTAAATGGTGCATAAGTGCATTGAGAAGTGACTTATCATAAGTTGATTACGTAAGGGGTAATTACTCAAATAGTGAATAGACACTTCGAATACTGACTCGACAGCTCTTATAATAAACACAAGTACTTATACGCTTATATTACTTAAACATTTGTTCCGCAAATACGCTCGACGGAAAGCCTGAGAACTTTAATTTGCAAGTGAAGCACATACATATACCTCTATTTGTGCTGCTAATATTTAATTGGTGTTCAAGTACCTTGAGCAGTGGCACACCATGAGCTGTTTTGGAAGAATATTCAAGGAATAATCACTTAAGTAAACAAAAGATATTGTGGATTTTTCAAACAATAAACTATAAAATCCCTGAAATAGACATGTAAACTTATAAGCTTATATTACTCGAACATGCATGCTCAGTTGTATAAAGGCTGAGATTCACGTATTGGAGGTTTTACCACTTTGTTTCCTAGGATAGGTGGTATAAAACCAATAACTAATCAGATATTCTCTTAAGGTAGTTAGGTTTTTGATGATTGTTTAGTAGTATATTTTATTCCTTCACTGTCATTGTGAGTAAAACAGAAATTTTATGAACTAATGGGTCAAATTATAGTTACATCATAAATATAGCATGGATAAATTCTGCATTCATATTTTTTTAAAAGGTTTTCTCTTATATAAATAATTCATCTTATTCTAATTTTTGTTGATAACTGATATTATTTCAACTAGACTAGAATATATTTTATACAATATAAATATGGATTTGGACACCTTTAACTATTTTATGTTCTTCTAGCTTATTTGTGACCTCTCACGATATAACTTTTCCCGTGTGTCCGTTTTGAATCCGTGTATTATTAGAGTTAAAGTTGTGAGATATATTGCAGTGATGTCCCAATCTAATTGTTGCTCTTGAATGTTTTCGCATCGTTAACTTAAATATGCAGTTATGTACTCAAGAATTAGGTAGAGAAATAAGGTAGAAAAATATTTTTCCTTCTACCACCATATGCATTCCCAAAATGAATAGTTTATGCTCAGAATTTACCACACATCCAAACCTTGAATTCCAACCAAGATGTCCAAGACCACTCAACTAAATTTTGAGGAATAAAACTAGCTATCATCCTATAGGGTTATGACACGTAGTCACTTATATAGCAAAAATTGCCGAAATAATTTAGATATTAAAGTTTTAATAATACATATATCTATCTTTGGACCAACTTTTTATTCTCTATAGTTATCAAAGTTATGTTCTGCCACCTTGGTATGTAAGTTTCCAATAGCTATCAGCATTTAGAATCTTAGACCTTAACGTTTTTAATATTCTGTCATTTTTAGCTCATTTAATTTTTATATTACTTAAGTCTAACTTATATTCTTTTTCCAAGGTTAGAGACAACTGATAACCTGTTAAAGGACAGAGCCTTCCATCTGCGTACAAGTTTGTTGAAGGTTTATTTTTGCTGCATATCCTTTGTAGTTCTATTCTACTTTCAATGTTTTTGAAGTTTTGTATAATGATATAAAATATTTCCCTTTCTTTTTAACTGAATACTGAATGTTTTTGTTCCATCACTACATTGAATTCTGGGTCATGATGCTACCCATTAGGGATTACTTACTATGTGTTATGACTAACTAGAAGAAATACTCCTTAGTCATTGACCAGTACTTGCAAAGAATAATCGTCTGGAAGATAAAATAGTGCATTTCCAACTGAAATAATTAGTTTTTTTTCTGGTGGCATGGCCATAAGTATTTGGCATTATACAGCGGAATAATAACATAGCATATTCCATTGAGGTTAAAGTGTTACGTTGCCAACTGTTATTGGATAACATAGCATATTCCATTGATGAAAAGGTTAAAGTAGCAGTCAATTAGCTTTAGTGTTCTACCTAATGCAATTACATTTTTAGCTATAAGCTTTGCAATTTAATTGGAATACTCCCACTTAATGTCTGATACAATGATTGTCATCAATCTTCTTTAAGTTTGAGAAGCTACCTTTACTATCTTCATTTAACCAATAAAGTTAATCCCTTAAGCTAAACCTTTATGTTGAGTCTCATGTTCCAATTTTCATAATATTTATGTGAATTTGCAGCTTAACTTCTTAGTTGCATAACCTGCTTAAATTTTGTATCTGTAGTCCTGTGTGCATGTGATCGATCAAGGCATACATGTTCTCCACCAGGTTTTGCACCAAAATATTATTAGCAACAACCGAAAACTGATGGTGAAAATGCATTAAAATGGTTTTTCCATATTTTTCCTTAACTTTTTTGGTATTTCACACATCCATCGTTCTTCTTCTTTGTAGGTGAGTGAAAGACACCATATATTATTTTAACTATCAAATAATGTAGAGCCTGCTGATTTTGTTTGTGAAATAAAGCATGATAAGGATTAGAAATGTGCGAAACCTGATGTTGAATATGGCGATATCAGCTGTAGGTCTACAAATATTTGTGGACGTAACAAGGTACATGATTCAATAATCAAAATTATACTTCTTAATCTCATATTTTATATGTTTCTATTTTACCTATCTATGCCTAGAAAAGGGGGGGGGGGGGAGGGGGTTGTGTGTGTGTCTATATATATATATATATATATATATATATATATAGTACTGAAAATAACAAAATTTTCCTTTAACTAAATAATCATAGGTTGTTCCTTTAAATAAATATATTCTACTGTATACGACTATCGAAAACTTTAATATGGACAGTGATGACTTTTTTTTGATTGATGAATGACATGTTTGAACTTATTTGCTCTTTAACTGATATAGAAATTACATGTGATGACATTATACAAATATAAAGTAACAAGCTAAAAAAAACCATTTGGCACTTGCGCATGGCATATATGGACTGTAAAAAACCATGTGTAAACAACTTAAATGGCTTTTCATGGCTAAGAAGTTTAGATATTTACCATTTGATTAGATTATTCAATGTAGATTGAATGTCAAGAAACTTACCATTCCACATGAGCATAAAAAGGTAAGCATGGATATTAAATTATTAACTTTGTGGTTGTTTTTCATTGGTAAATGAATAGTCAAAATGTACACATTTTAAGAACCTTGACGATTATATTATATTACTTTATCGTTGTTAGCTGTTTTAGCATGAATTCAATGCGAGAAAAAAATGCATATGCATATGATGTTTACACGTAGAAAGCAGAATGTAAGTCTAAGTAACGACCACTAGATTGAACAGCATGGAGTAAAGCAAACAAAATTAGACAAATGTAATGTCTAAATAGCCCAATGAAATAGCATTTTGTTTATTTCATTCATAAAGGCTTCATGTATGAAGAACTATTTCAAACTAACTTTATTTAACTACATACAAGGTTACTTCAAGTGAAACTAAAGACAGCTAGGTTAAGAAATTAACAAAATGAGATATAAATTGGAAGCTAAGAATTACTAGAATCAAAAGTAGCATTAGCAGTAGACATTGTTGGCTTTTAAGGTAATATGCTCACTGTCTGATCCAAATGCATATAAACCTCCAGAGGACCGTGTCGATAAAGAATTTTCTATGGCTTTTGGTAGTGAGATTGAAATGCATATAGAGAGCAATTCAAGAATCGTGCATACCATCACGCTATCAACAACTTCACCTTCCGGACCATATCCATGTGGTAGAGCGTACAACACAGATGGTAAATATTATTGTAGAAAGTACGATGCGAATCATCAGCTTTTAACATATGTTGGCAGTATATATATGCGCTTACGATTTTTACATAGGCTTTGCCTTCCAAGTTCCATTTGGTTTTTTATAGAGAATGCTCTGCCTCACGAGTTTCTGCATTTATTTTACGTAGAAAGTTATCTTTGATCTTAAGCTTCGATATGTTTTAAAAATGTAAATTAAAGAAAAGGCTGATAGAAATCTATGATGTTGATTAATTGTCATAGAACCTGTGTCGTTGTGCATTGAACGATAACTTCTTAGAGTATTGTTTATTCACATTCTGTTGTATAGACTACATAAAACTTTATTCCTACATCGTAATTCATTAATGTGTTATCCATTTGATAATTTCTAAACTCTGATTCTCAATTCATTGTCATCATCTAAACAATTTTAAAAAAGGATAGATTTTAAACATATTTATAGCAAATAATAATAAGGTATGATTAGTTTGGCCCTTTAGGTGGATACAAGAGAGTACCCTAAATGATTTGTCAATCACAGTTGCAGTGTGCACTTTCTGCTGTGTTAACATGAGTGATCTGAACATGGTACACTACAAATTTAGGTTTCCCTTGAGTTTCTTGTGCATGCTTTGATTCTAATACATCAGAAATTCTGATGCATATCCCATAATTTTGAAATGAAAATTTGGTGCTACAGCGGTAAACAATATTTCGCTCCTTATAACTTATCTATTATCGTATAATGTACAAAACTTTGCACGTTTATGGAATCATGTACATATCATCTGTGAAGGGATTGGACTTTTGAGAAGATTCAATGTTCAAAATAGAACAGAATCTACCTTTTTTTGTCTTGACAATGATAACAGATATTTACAACTATATTTTGTTCGCATATGCCAGAGAAATGGCGGTATTACATTCTAAATAACAGTTGGAATTACTTATCAAATGATCCTTTAATTTTATGCATAATTGATTAATGTCAATATGTATATCAGAAAAATTATATCCGTAAATCGTCTTGGGACTCATTATTCGAATCTTATTTGGAGATTTTTGTTCCTCTTACTAGACCAGATCTTTATGTTTCGGTTCAATGGTTGGTTTGTAATGATGAAAAAGTTCCAGAGATCTTCTCCAATTCATGCATTATTTTGCCAAGTTTGCAGCAAAATTGGAAAGTTTTGATGTTCTAAAAAGGATCACTTTTGTGTTACTTCTGTGCTTTATTAGCTTCAGTGATTGCAAAATGATGGGAAATATTCGTTTGATGAAACTGAGACCGAGCGTTTCCCTTTTCCGTTTGCAGAATGATATATATATATATATATATATATACACATATATATATATATATATATATATATATATCTTTATTAATAATGCTCTTGGAAATACATATTTTTGGTCCGACCGTGAAATGCCAAAATTGCCCTTTATTTAAAATTAAAAACTATCCCATAAAAATAGGGTTTGTGCAGTTGATTTTTTTTTAAATTTAAATAAAGGGTCTCATACAAATAGGATCTGTACAGTTGATTTTTTTTTTAAATTTAAATAAAGGGTTCCATAAAAATAGGATTTGTGCGGTTGATTTTTTTTCTTTTCAAAACTTCATTTATGTATGCGTTGGCCTTTGAATAATGGATCGATAATAATCCACGCGCGGAGCGCGTGCCGTTACGCTTGTACTAATAATCGGAATAGGCCTGGTGTCACTTTTTTTGGTGTACACACAAACTACCGAAAATGCCCTTTATTCGAAATTATGTCCTACATTTTCTCTTTGCTGAATTAAAATTAATTGCACTATTTCCCGAAATAGTCGATTGCTTAAAATTCGCATACTCATTCCTGTAATTTTAATTTTTCTATTTCTAGAAATAGTCAATTCCTTAAAATTCTCATATTAATTCCTATAATTTTAATTGCTCTATCACGGGAATAGGTTTGGTGTCACACTTTTTTGGTGTACATGCAAACTACCGAAAATGCCCTTTATTCGAAATTATGTCCTACATTTCCTCTTTGCTGAATCAAAAGTAATTGCTCTATTTTCCGAAACAGTCAATTCCTTAAAATTCTCATACTCATTCCTATAATATTAATTTATCTATTTCCAGAAATAGTCGATTCGTTAAAATTCTCATATTCATTCCTATAATGTTAATTGTTCTATTTCTAGAAACAGTCAATTTCTTAAAATTCTCATATTCAATCCTATCTTTATTAAAAGTTCAAAATACCACCTTAAATTTTGCAACTTGACGGTTTCTTATTTTTAAATGCTCCTACAGTAGATAATGGATTACATAGCGAATTTGCGGAATTTTTATTTTTGAAAATTTGTGCAATTATTTTTACTTATTATCATATAAACATATATTAAACGGTCAAAATTAATTGCCACACTTAGCAAGTTAGACATATATGCTTAAAATAATTTAAAGCATATATTAAAAACAATTTCGTTAGAAATCCAAATGTTTATATGTGCTTCGTGCGTGGTCTTGGCATACTTTATATTTATATGTTTATATCACCTTAAATTTTACAACTAGACGGTTCCTTATTTTTAAATGCTTGAACTCTATAAATATCGCTTAAGATTCTCCACTATTTCTCCACTCCACCATTACTCCTACTATTCTCCACCATTTCTTCATAGGCCAAATCAATTTTTATACATGCCTTTACTTCGTAGGCCAAATCAATTTTTTTAAATATATACCAAAGGATGATAATATGAGTTAATTATTGGTGGAGAGGGTGCAAATTAATGTTTAAATATGCCTTTACTTCGTAGGTCAAATCAATTTTTTATTGTATGCCTTTACATTTGTTGTATAGTTTTTTTTTTAATACTATTAAACTGCTTATGCCTGCATCTGTTCCACTCCTTTAGTCTGCTTTTAATTATTTTGAGACCATGCTCCACTTGGTAAAAATTGCATCTTCCATCTATTCATGCATTTCCATATTTATTGCATTATGTCAATTATTGGCATAGCGGAAAGACTCTCTTTTATTTAATTTTTTGCCTTTTTCAATTAAACAAATATGCCATGGATTATGCTTATCCATAGAAGTATTTAAAATATTAGCCTTGATATTTTAAAAATAATAATCCATGCGTTAAGCGCGTGCCGTGACGCTCGTATATATATATATATATATATATATATATATATATATATCTATGTATGTATGTATGTATGTATGTATGTATGTAGTCCATATAAGTATAGAGATAATACATTTTTTTATAATTTGACTACGAAGATAAACACTTCGTTCATTGCTCATTAATTTCAGGGTTCAGTTCTGGGAAATTTTCTACTCATTCCAAGTGCAAGCAATAAAGAACAACCGTTGCAAGTCATTCCTATAACGAAGATACATGCTCAAAGAAAGGATAAATGTATTTGTTTCCTTGCTGTTCAGTGAAGTTCCACATGGTAGTTTAGGTTAAACTTTTAACTTCAGGCTGTCAAAGTAGAAACTGCGTGCTAGCTTTTATGGATAACACCAAAATTGTAAGGGAGGAATAATATTCTTATAAAGTTGCATGGATCATATGATTTGGACAACTCAGGACATAATTTGAGCAGTTTAGCCAACAGATATGACTCATCGCTGTTTCTTTAGTCTGACATATTTTATGCATCGGACAATCTCGCCAATACCATAGATGGTAAAAAAAATTATTTCAGCCTTAGCTATGCTTAGTCCTCCAAATATCTGGTGTATTCTTCTGAGTTATCGTTTTCCTTAAAAGTTGAGCACCTCATATTTCTATCATCCGCTGGAACTGACATGTTTATTAAAACACAAAACACCGGCATTGGCTCATAGCGTTGTACAACTAGGGGTGCGTTCGCAGTCTTATTGTGGCACGTTGGGAATTTTTGCCACGTTCGACGCGTCGGAAGCCAGCACCTCTTTTCACTTCCAAATAAACCGTTGGCTGAAAGTTGGAAATCAAGCCGTTGGCGTCCGACGCCAATGGCTTTATTTCCAACTTCCCTTCCTCTCTATAAATCAGCCCCTCATTCCCTAACACCTTTTACAACTACTACTTCGCCAACTTCTTCTACTCTTTCTACTTACTCGATTAACGTCTAACTCCGATTCATCCTCCGATTACGACGATTTGATTGATCTCTACGGGGTTTATGTGTGTTAGAATAGAATGAGAAATCATATGATGCGGATTAATACTTCAGAGTTCACTGGCTTATCTTGAATTAACGAAATTTTGAATGGTCATCAAAACCGTTGTCAAAATAATTTTCGGATGAAAAGACTTTTTCTACGCATTATGTGATAAAATGCAACATCATGGTCTCGCTTTCAAACCAGAAATCTGTGTCGTCGAAATGGTTGGAATATTCATTTATACAATGGTTACTGAGTTTTCAAATAGACAACTTCAAGAAAGATTTCAACAATCAGTTAGCACAATTTCCGTTTGTTTTCATGATGTCCTAAACGCTTTTCAATTACTCGCTGCGGATGTAATAAAGCCTTAAGAACAAAATTTTAATACTGTTCCACATCACATTAGAAACTCAACCCGGTATTATCCGTATTTCAAAAACTGTATTGGCGCTATAGATGGTACACACGTATATGCACATTTACCTGCTGATCAAATTATCCCATATATTGGAAGAATAAGTTTTGCAACTCAAAATATATTAGAGGTTTGTGATTTCGATTTACAGTTTACGTATGTTATGCCTGGTTGGGAAGGGACCGCACATGATAGTAGAATATAGTAGAATTTTTAATGCTGTTACAAACGATAGAAGCTCTAACTTTCCTAACCCTCCAACTGGACAGTATTATTTGGTTGATTTGGGTTATCCACTTCAGACTGGATATTTACCACGATATCGAAATATGGGGTACCATATTCCGCATTTCCGTGATACCATAAATCAGCCGAAGTCGGCCAATGAAGTGTTTAATTACTACCATTCGAGTTTACGGATGGCCGTAGAAAGAACATTTGACATTTGGAAAAAAAATTACCATTCTCAACAAGATGCCTACATTTCAGTTCAACACTCAAGTGAAAGTTGCTGTATCTACAATGGCCTTACACGATTTCATACGCAAATATAATGGCGGTGACCCAGATTTTATGGCTTTTGATGATGATCCTGAACTAATCCCCGATCAGTACGTGGCGGAATATTATAGTATGAGAAATACGACGAATAGAGGCATTGAACGTGTACACCCAGACGGATACCGAGAAATGTCATTAGTTCGAGATAACATTAGAGATGAGTTGGTTGCTGCCGGTCTGCGCTAATTTGTCTTTGTATCTGTAACCGTACTTGTACTTGTATATGTATTAGAAACTGTATTTGTATTTGTATTCGTATTTGCCAAATCATAACTTTTTATATCTTATTTTTAAAATACCACGCTCAGATACCACGCTCAATTGCCCCGTTCGCAGCTAAAAACACATTCCACGTTCGCTACAGTACCACGCTCAAAAGCCACGCTGAAATACCCCGCTCGCGTTGGTTAAGAACGCACCCTAGATTTATGCAATTCTTCAACTCAAATGTACATTAATTTTCTCGTTATTTCTTTTATAAAATTTTATTTTCATAATTTAAAATAAGTACTTTTTAATATTTTAAAATGAAATTTACGTGTTGTGCATGATTTCTATTTTAGCTAAACCTATGTGCGAAGCACGGGTTCGCACTAGTTCATTAGCATATAATTGACGAGAAATATAAGTTTTTACCAGGCCCGACCTTTAGGTGAAGCAGGTAAAGCGTTCGCTTTGGGGCTTGTCTAAACCTAGGGCATCACTCACCAATTATTCGCGAAAAAATAAAAAACACAAAACTGAAAAATGGCGGCAGCCTAGGATAGAGCGAGGGCTAGAAAACTTAATGGGGAACTCCAATGGAGGGTGTCAATGACTGTTGAACCGCTGCGACCTAATCATCCGTTCAGATTTGCAGCTCTTTCCTTCTATTCAGCATAACAGCTGCTCCAACTATCCAATCAGATTTCAACAAGGTTCGAGGGAGAGGAAAGGCCATGAGCAAAATAGAAATTGTCAGTTGATTATTTTTATTCTTCTTCATGGATCGTGGATTAATTTGTGCAAAGGAAGTAATTCCAATAGGTGTGCTACTGTGATTAATTTCTGTAAATTATAGTTAAGATCTTGCTGAAAGTTAAAATAACCATAACTTTGCTACATTCGTTCATGTTTCCTATCACTAAAAGTATGCTGAGATGAAATGAAAATTATAACATTATGATTGTAATCATTTTTGTATTCTTATGATCCATTCATAGAGATTTATTTAGTTGTAATTTTAGCACATTCTTTTTCGGACACAGAAGGCAGTTTTACTTTAATGGGTTTAACTTTATAAGCAATATAAGGATCACAAATTCACAATTGAAGTTTGAACATATTATTCCATATCAAGATAAGTACAACTGCAAAAGAAAAATAGCTGCATACCCGAGATTCAAAAATTTGGAATAATTGTTATTTTGGAATGATTGTGGAATTAAAGTTAATTTTTGATAACTGTTAAGGTTTGAGTGATAGTTAGTAATCATTTTATTTAATGGATAGCTACTATAAAATTCCAATTTTGTAATATTCATAATTAAATTTTTGTAGTCGATTGAATAAGCTATGGCTAATGAACTTAAATATGAAAGCATTATTATTAATTTTGCAAAGACTAGAACAACGTTCATTAACAAATAATATTAATTTTGCTATGTAACTTTGAATCATCGTTACGTACAAAGTGATAAATATTTTTACATCTTCGTATTATATATAAGAAACAAAAATTATTTTGATGATTTAATTAACGATTACAAATTTACTTTGTGTATAAGGGCATTGGTTTTGTAGTTGGCTTTAGGTATGAAATCTCCTAGGACCGGCCCTGGTTTTTACATTGGTTATTAGTTTGAACCCTGAATATTCCTAATCTCTAGGAGGGTTAAAAAAAATCGTAACTGTAGTGCAGGGATAAGGGGACACATGATCTCCTTGTTTAATTCCTCTATTACTATGGATGTAATACCTAGGAGAACCATTAATCATGATAGAGTAATCAACACCTTTAATACACCCTTTTATAAGGGAACAATATTTATTGTCAAAAACCATTTGCTGCATTATATGAATAATAAAGTGTCTTTTGACTTTGGCAAATGCTTTATGAAGATCTACTTTTATGCACATTATATTTTTATTATTGACATTAAATTTTCTAATTGATTCATGAGCAAGAAGGGTATTTCCATCAATGAATTTACCAAGAATAAAAACACTTTGATTTTCAGCACTTACATATTATAAAAAGACTTTCATACTAATGCAAAGAATATTTGAAATAATTATATATAAAAAGTTGCAACAAGAGATGAATCTCTAATCATTCAAACTGTTAGGAATCTTCCCTTTTGGAACCAAAGTTACAAAAGTGTAGTTCATATTTTTTTTTATTAGTAATCTACCATTACAAAAAATTTAGTGATAACATTAAAATGATCACTTTTAATGTTATCCCATAATGTTTTATAAAATTTAGCACCAGATCCATGAGAACCTGGATTTTTATCCGTATTAGCATTGAAAAAATGTTTTTGGTTTCGTCAATTCTAATGCGTTCTTGTAAGATTTCTGTATGTATTTCAGTTGAATGTTATGCAAGTTTAAATTAATACCCAAAGTATTTTATAAATTTGTAAAACAATTTATGGCTTCTCTTTCAATCTCTGAAATATTATTAAATGCAGAGCCATGAGAATGCATTAGTTTTCCAATATCATTTTTACTTTTCCTACTAAATTTTTTAGCATAAAAGAATTTATCAACTTCATCCCCATTAGTCAACCTGTTAACCTTTACTTTTTGCCTTAAGTTTACAGATTGCTTGCACATATAAAAGATTGATGAGTTTTATTTAAGCCAAATAAAATTTGTTGACAATGTTATTATCTGAGAAATCATTGTCAGTGCCATTCTGCATTCTCAAACATTCATCTCTGATTTTCTTTAATTCATTCTTATTTCTGTTTTGATTCCATTTCTCAATTTATTTTGAGTGCAAAGTTTTGAAAAACTTAAATTAAGCAGTTCTTTCAGTTTTAATTTTGAGATTCTCTTTCACAAAGTTAATGTAGCCATCATTATATATTAACCATTTATGATTCCAAAGAAAGATTTTTATGAACCATCAAGCTATTTGATAGAAAAGTTTGAATTTGAGTATGATCACTTGGAGCTTGTGCAAGTTAAAAACTTTTGTAGTCGGGAAACGTATTTATAAAAAAATTATTCACAAGTATTATATCCAATTTGCAATGAATATTTTCGAATTCTTCTGATTTCCATGTCTATTTATTTCCAATAAGAATGGTTACTACTAAACCAATTCTTAATAGGAAATTAATCATTATCTCCAAAAAAAATTGAAAGACATAGGATTACTCCCTTCTTTTTTCAAAGGTATGAATTATAGTATTAAAATCACCTGTAATAATCCGTGGGTGAATGTTATTTCTATTTAAAATCCCAGATTCATTCAAGAGATTTAATCTCTCTTTTTCAAAGTTTGAAGCATAAATAAAAGCGATTTCTAATTGAAGACCACCTTTATTATGCACATAGAGTGAATAAATTAGAGATTCATCATCTGGTTATTAGTATGCCAAATGTTTTCATCCCATGAAACCATAATTCTGCCATTTCCACCCGCATATTATTATTCATAATATTCCAATTGGAAAGGTGCCTAGTATGATAATCATTTATTTTACTACCAATCGGTTTGTATTCTAATGTGACACCCTGCATCCCTTAATATCACCCATATGAGGATGTATTAAGTTCTGTGAAGCACAATAGGTATAAATTAATAATACAGAGGCTAAAATTCACAAGAGAGAATATAAAATGCAGCGTAAAATTTTCAAAATATTTATTTTTATTAAACCGACATCATAGCATTACAGTTTCGAATACCAAAGAGTACATAATCATAAAACGTCTATCTCGTGGAAAGTAAGTAATCAGAGTACAAGTACAAAATCATATCTCTCATAAGTCATAACAACAGTCATAGAACAAAAATCGAAAAAATACATGGAATAAGAAATACTCCAAGTCCAAGCTGAATCAAAGAGTCAGGATCACTGCTGTAATCCACTACTATAAGAACCTAAGGGGGTAAAGGAAGAGAGAAGGAAAAACAAAATAGATCAGACATAAAGCCTGGCGATTTTTAGCTTAGGCATAAGGTAAAAGAAATATCAAGACAGATCAATAGTATTAGATATGAAAATACAGTAAAGTATAAAAGTAAAGAAAAAGGAAATAATTTAAGATCATATAAGCTTCTCATTCATATCCCAGAACAGAATTTCTGCACTAACTATCACAATATCAGGATTAGGTTTTATCTAATTACTACCCAGTGATCGACTCCCTATACAGACACGAATAACCTGTGTCAACTATGGTATTCAGGGATATCAGTCCTGAACCCATAAACTAAAAAGACAACCCTATCCATCGGTAATACAACATCTTATCTTCCCCAGTCGAATCCATACACGCTCATGACTCCGCCGGAACGTGCCTGTAGTCACCTCCATAATTTGAACCTCTTACGATCACCCATCAGTAAATCGTGACCTAGTCTCTACCTAGTGCGAGACTCGTTTGATAACAGGAGGGTACTGATTGATATGGTTTCCAAACATAAAAACAAATAGTAGATTGACAAAAGACATCCCTAGGCTTGGCCCACCAAGTTAAATAGGATTTAAAAGCCCCCCCCAATGTTTTAACAGCAGAAAGGACATCTTAGCTTATTAATCAGACAGGTTTACCTTAACAGGTTTAAGTTCATTAATAAGCTTAATATAACCCTATGTTTATTATGTACGCAACCCTTCCCCAAATCAGACAGGCACCTGCTCGGATGTTTACATATTAAAGTAACACGTTTTAATATACATCTGATTCACATATTTTTCCCTATGACATGTTTACTTGATATAAAATTAAGTACAACCTATTCATATTTACATGTTTGCACATTATTCTTCGTTTGTAAATTAATCCAGTTTTACAGCCAATGGTGTACAATTTCCCATATGCCCAAATCTCCTTTTTATCGGTATTACAGATTACCCCAATTTTACGCAATTCAAAGGGTATAGGCCTAGGCTCAGCGCAAAATAAAAGAAAAAGGAAAATAGATCCAAACTTAGAATTAAACAAACTGATAAAATATGCGTAATAAGACTGTAAATAAAACAATCGAAGAAAGAGGGTAGGGAAGAAAGATATACATATAAACACATAATAAAGGAAAAGGGAAAAGGGAATAGGTAACTGACATCAATTAAAAGAACAATAACATACAGGAATAAACTTATATACACTAACTAATACTTTTGGATCCAATACATTTTCTATCAAAATCCTTTTTAAATTACAAGTTTAAAAATTACGTGAAGCTCATAGTGATGTGTAATAGATCGAGAAAAGGTTTTTGAAATAGTAGTAGAAGAATTATCTTTTCAATCTATAATTTGGCATACCCTAACCCTTTTCCTAATTTTATTTTAGAGCATAACTTACTGGCGGAAGAAGATGAAGAAATGTTTAGTATAGGAAAATAGTAAGGGCTTCTAGTATATATATAGGTGTGTTAAGACAATTTGGACTATAGGATTTTAGGGTTTCAATCCATACAATAGAAGCCACATCATGTTGAGTCAGCAGAAAAACATTACAGACAAAACCGACTAGGTGCAGGCACGTTGCTTGGTCTCGGGTGGGTCGACCCACCTTTTACATAGGTCGACACTAGGGGTTAACCTATGTAAGGTCTGGGTCGCCCTACTACATTTGCATCATTTCTGAATTAATTAAATTGTTAATTTAATTCGAACTTATTTTAATCTTAACTTGCTCATACTTAGTCCGATTTAAGCAAACCAAAAGTCTATCTGACTCAGAATTTCATAACGAATGCAGCAGCAAAGTCCATTTTAACCAGTTCTGAATATTTTATAAATTAATATTCAATTTGTTAATCTTCTTATATAATTATTGTTTATTAAATTTTGGGGTATTACATTCTCACTTCCGTAAAGGATTTCGTCCCAAAAATCTTCAAGTTAAGAAGAATGTTATTAATGTTATCAACCATTACCTATACCCATATACTCATCCAACATCCATTGGCATCCATTGTCCTTAGATTTTCTAATGCTTTATATGAACATATGCAAAGGTGTTGCGTATACGTCCCTAAACTAATGCGAAAACTAGGCAGTCTACTAATTTAGTTGATCTCCTTAATGCAATTCATGTTTATGCCACATATCCAATATGTATGTAAAAGAATCATAGTAGTGCATATAAATTCTATATGTGTGCAACAACCATTCACAACAATGCAACATCCAAGTGATGATTCAACCATTTCCGCCCATAATAACTTAAAATGCGCACACATCCATATGAAATATGTAAGTGCTCTTGTTAAGCCGATCCCTAATCTAGTGCCTAGTGTGTGCATACGCATCCACTTGCAAACATCAAACATAACATGTCTCAAATACATGTTTTCAACCATAGGTTTCTATCTAAGAATAGATATTCGAAAGATTAGGAAAAATAGAATCGAATTTGAAAGTTTAGAAAGGAATTAAAAACATACTTTCAAAGAGAAAAGGGTAAGAGTGTGAAACTTGTCTTGGGGTTCCCATGTCGAATTGTCTCAATCTTCTCCCCATTCTACCTTCACCAACTTGATCTCCTTGTTACGTAGCTTCTTAACTTCTGATCCAAGTATACATGCAGAAACTTTTCTAATTGATACCTCATTCTTTATCTCTACATCCTCAAGGGTACTTGGCTCTACTACCTCTATGGGATTATGTAGATACTTCCTCAAGTGGGAAACATGGAACACATCGTGAACTCCTGCCAGTATCTTTGGTAGTCTAACTCTATAGGCCATCTGAACTATCTTCTCAACTATAGAGAATGACCCTACAAACCTCGACACCAACTTCCCTACCGAGCCAAAACGAATAGTGTTTCTCAAAGGCGACACCTTGATAAAGACCATATATCCTACCTCAAACTCTAAGTCAATCCTCCTTTGGTCTGCATATGACTTCTGCCTGTCCTGAGCTGCTTTCATCCGTCTGCAAATCTATGTTCTTAGAAGTTTCTCAAACCATCTCAGGCTCAAATAAAAGTTTGTCCGTAGACTCCCACTAACATGCAGGTGAACTGTAGGGTCGTCCATAAAATGCCTCGAAGGGAGCCATGCCAATACTCGTATGATAACCATTATTGTAGGTAAACTATACCATGGGAGATGCTCCTCCCAAGTCCCTCCGAAGCCTAGATAGGAAGTCTTAATAAATCCTCGAGAACCCTATTGAGCCTCTTAGTATATCCATCGGTCCGAGGGTAATAAGAGGTGCTAAGTCGCAATTATGTCCCTAGTGCCTCTTGCAAGCTCCTCCAAAACTCACTCGTAAAGATAGGGTCACGGTCACTAACAATACTGGAGGGTACCCCATGAAGTCGGACGATCTCTCTATGGTATACTGATTCGAACCAAGTTGTCATCCTCTTGCTCTTGACCGGGATAAAGTGAGCGTTCTTAGTCAATTTGTCGACTATAACTCAAATACCGGTGTTGCACTTCCTCGATCTGGGCAAACCACCAACGAAATCCATTGAGACACTCTACCACATTCACTATGGTATGTCAAACATCGGGCAACATACTCTGCCACGTCCTTCTTCATACTAGTCCAGTGAAAAACTCTCTTCATATCTATGTACATCTTGTCACTGCCCGGATGGATAGTCATCTGAGAGCGATGAGCCTCCTCTAGAACTGATCTCAAAAAATATGTAACGACCTGGAAATTTTCAGCCCCGAAAATCGACACCAAACACCATGTTGAATAATCAAGCATCGGAAACTCCTGGATCATTAATAGGAAGAGATTAGTGGGTGAGAAAGAAAATAATATTAGAATAGAAGAAGAACCAAACACAACACAAAGTTTCACATTGTAGTGGAACAGAATGTAAGATAGTAATGCAACTTTATTGAGAGCTTAAAAAATATACTTACAATCATAAGAGTACATCTTCACATTTGGATAGTTATAATAATCTGTTCTCATATACAACACACATTGGAATTAATACTAATACATCTGAACTTCTCTAGCACGTCTTCTGAACTTCGTAATGTCCAATAACCTGAACCTGTAAAATCCGGTCTAACCCGAGCATTACAAACGTCTGATCAGTCAGGTGAACTAGAGTGAGAAAAACACACTATGTTTAAAGGTATCACACAACTTGGTTTTAAAGTCAAATCTTTTCGAAAGAAAAGGATAATCATAAGACCAAATCCACAAATAAATACAGACGGTTTTTATCTTACAATAACCCAAAACGTTTTTGAAATCAATATCTTTTCTGATATTATAATAATGTCTAAATACAAATAAATAGCAATCTAGCGGAACGCTTACATCTCACGCTCCACATACATAGTATACAATCAAAACTGCGGGAGCTTATTGGTGAATGAATTTCCATGGCAAAGTATAGGCAACCACCTTTCCGACAGTGTATCTCTAGAGAGGAATACACCGAGTTCAACAAGAACATCTTGCAACTCAGGCTAAACATGACCGACCCCTCATTTCGCTTGAGAGTACCGAATATATTTTCACTTACGGTTGGATCCAACATAATTGTTCCCGGGAGATACAGAAGCAAAAAGAAGAACAAATATGAATATTCTCTAGATTGGTGACAGTACACCCTAATGAGAGCGACCCACATAGCCATGCGACCTACCCGATTTTTACCATTTCCCGGTTTCGAGGTCATACTTACTCTTTTGGAACATCTGGCCACCAATCACTTTGAATGCCACATTGTCAAATCCGTCAAATCACTAATTGACGTCCACAAATATAATCTACATATAAAAGAAGTGCCCTTCTTCTCCACCAACTCGGTATATTTGTAAAAATCAACATATGTTGTTTTTAGGAAACACTCTGTCAGACATTCGTCCATACAAGTCATCCAGGAACAAGATGAACCGAAGGTACTCTCCTACCTGTGCAGTTTATTCCCCGCTATTACCCCTCAATATCTCTGCTATATTGTGTAGCGGATTTCTACCGCTACGCTATTTTCAAATACCCTCTGAAATAGCCTCTCCGCTTTAATCCCCGCTACATTCCGATATTCCCAATATATCCCATTATTTCAGTTATATTCCGCTATATCTTCTATTAAAGAAATGAATTTTAAAATGACATTTATACATTTTAAATTTTATAAAATTAGCTTCTTGATATAATTTTTTAACATTTTTTTGAATATAAAATACTACAATATTCCATTAAATATAATCAAACTGAAAAAAGTTTACATTTATTTTCATATATTTGCTTATGCTTTTTTTTAAAGTTAAGAACGTACAAGTTATAATTAAGTTAAATGTTAATTTTCCATTATTTATCATTTTTATATTTGTAAAAGCATTAAATATGAGTTTTGTATGTTATTTAAGCTCATCCGCTATATCCTGTTATTTCCTCGATTTATCCCCACTACAAGTTTTTACACCTTTGCCGCATTGGATCCGCTGAACGCTTTAACTGCCCAGTCTCCTACTGCATCCAATATAGGAATCACCCCATGGATCAATAGCAAGAAGTCCTTGCAACCTGAAGATTCCAAACACAACAGAACCATAGTTTATCTTTGGTTGCAATCCTAGGTATTATTAGCGGCTCTTTCGTTTAATGAAGATCCACGATCTTCAATTTCTCCATCTCGAACCAACATCTTAACGTATTTTGTTGGTTCGTAATGGTTTTCGAACATAAATTCGATCCCATTCTTTCCGTACCAACAATCATATGGGCCAAACTTGATAGTCAGTTATTTAACTATCAAATAAATAATCATGGAAATAAATTGAGTACACTGATTCAGTACTCAGCATTACTTGGACTTTATGTAAAATAGTTAACGAATGGTTAATTTAAATCTCTAAATCTTTTAATGATTTTAACATAGTATTTACTTCTTATTTTATTTCAAAGAGTATTCGCCAAAACTATTTCAAATACATAAGAATTAAATCGTATATATATATTCCCAACCTTGATTTTATCGAATTCCACGTAAAACGTCGTTACTTGAAAACAATATCCAACTCCTATTCTTACAAAATAAACTTGTTCCAAAAACTCAACTTTTATTTCCTTTTACTTTTGGAAATATCATTATATATATATACAAATCTTCCCGTTTCCGTTACTTTGGAAATTTCATTATATATTCTCAAATCCTGCAATTAACGTTGCATTATTATTTCTCATAGGGAAATAATAATTTATTCTTAACCACTTTCCCATTACAAACTAATATCATCCTCGGATAATCCTGAAGTCATTCAAGTTGGGGTATTTATTTACCTCTCAGACCTTGATCAACAACGTCCTCATCTTAAGATAGATATAAGTTGTAATTCAAAAAACAATATTTATTCTAATATCAAACAATTCTTGTTAAACTATTTTATAAAAATATGGTTTATAAAACCTTCTTACTTTTAGAATATCTCTTTTTAAATATAACTTAGTATTACTTAATAGATTAATAAAGTAATTTCTTAATAACATTACTTCTTAACCTCTTTCAAAGAATTCATTTTATAACTCGAATTATTATTACCAAATCCCATTACTAAATCTTTTTCCAAATTCAGTTACAAATCCCTTTTTAATATTTTCCTTTTGAAACTCTCATTTCGATTCCATTCATTTCTCTCAGTTCCATTATTTAATAACGTTAATTTAAATTTAACGCTTTAACTTCACATCTCCTTATATAAACTTTGTTTATATAATTCTAGTTTAAGATGAACCCTTTTATTTCTCAAATTCCTTTTACTTAATTCAAACATTAAGTAAGCACTAATTTAAGCTATCGTATTCGCTTAAAATTCCTTTTTATAACTTCGCCATAAAAACTCAGGTTTTATATTAAAACCCATTCATAAATTCTTTTCACATTTCATTTAGATTTCATTTATTCTTCGATTACTTTTTAAATGTATTTAAATTAAAAAGAAATCTCCTAAATTATTATTAAATAATAATTTAATTCGATCATTAACTACTGTAAATGTAGTTAATTTCTTTATTAACTAAAATAAATAGAAAATTCCTTTTTAAAATCTTATTGAAATTAAAACAACTATTCTTTAAACTATTACATTAGATTTATTCAAAACGAATTAATTAAATAATCAATCCCAGTTAAAACAGTTGACTTAGTCAACTCATACAGGTTAATTCGTTAACCAATTCCAATTAGTTCTTCTTTTAAATTAATTAATAATATAATTAATTTAAATAAATTCCATTTAATTGTTTCTTATAACAATTATCGAACTCTTAACAGTTAGGTTAATTTTCAACTCTTTGACTTATAAATCTGATTAACATCAGAATCTATTTCATGAAATCATTTAATAATCACTTATAAACTTAAATAATAAACAATAAATATTTACTTCTTTTTATTAACTTTCAAAATCTATCTTCAGCTATAAAAATATATTTTATAACTTTAGTTCTGTCGATTCACCTGGCGGTAAATCGGTATTTGGAAAATGATTGATTTGTAGGCCATATACTGCCAATTACCCAACCAATTATGCCTATTGGTTTAATCTAAACAAATGCTCAAATTCATATCGATGGTCAACAATCAAATCAATCATCCAATCGAAATAGTTCATATACTGATAATATGAAAATAAATAACATCTATTATATTTGGGGAATCCAGTTGGATCCCTCCAACATGTTCTTCCCTGTATTCACATGGATTATTTCAAATAATACCATTCAATTTAATTTAACTAATAATTTCAATCACAGTAAATAATGATTATTTAACATCAACCAATTTATTTAATACAATAAACAATTCAATAAATTAAGCATAATTATTTTATAAACGTGACCAATAAGGTAAGTTACCTCAATTGGGTCCCATCGTTAAAATAACGATTTGGTGTTTCATTGAAGTTAAACAACGTTTAGTTTTGTCAGTTCAATCAATATATAAAGATATATTTAACAAACAGTCAACCAATAGCAATCATAGCACATAAAATAAAAACCGAACTTATATAAAATATAAGTGGGCAGAACTGAGTGAGTTTAACTTACCTTGATCTGATTTATCGTTTAAACAGTTGGTTTTAATTAAATTAAACATGTGTTTAATTTAATTAAAAAACCTAGTTGATTCTAGTTCCATCTAGTTTTGTTCCATGGCGCAGATTACGTCACGACGATTCCAACGCCACTTAGCTTGTCGAATTATGTTAAGATATGAGTGAATTATATGAGTTATAAGCTTACTGGATTTAATTAATAATCTAATTTCCTTATCCACTTAATTAAAACTTAATTACAGTTTATTATCTAATATACCATTTCTCGTCTTCACTGCTCGTTTTAAACAGCTCGAGTACGAATTCCAGTAGCCCCGTTTTGCTTCGACCCTAACAATATACCATCATTTAATAAATTAGAATATGATTTAATTATTTCCTTAATGACTATTAACTTAATTACTTTATTTAATTTAAACGGGTCACACACGTTATTTAACTCAACTGGGTAACATATAATAACACTGTTCAAAGATACGGGCCACTTCCCACTTTCTTCTTTTCCATTCGCACCCGATTATACGTTCCATCTCCCTACTATAATGCTCTTGTTCTTCACCGAAATCCCATATAGTCTTCCTCATTGCAGTGCCTACATGGAATCAGATTCATTTTTTAATTAATACAACCTTAATCAAATTTTATAATTAAGTAATCACGCTGTTAAAACATGAGTTGACTAACTGTTGTTCCTCTCGTATACTTCATTTCCATCGTGCATGATGTCTTCCCACGTTCTTCAATCTGAAAATAGAATAGGCTGATTGAATTAACTAACATTCTTGCTTAAACCCAAACTATTACTAAATTAAGATATTAATAATTACGTTGGTTAAACTTTGGGTGGGAAACAGAATGCAACCCATATTTTCATCCTTCGTTATGCTCGGTACCTTAAAGCCCGAACATTGACAACACGCCGCCATACACTGACCGAAGCACCATCTGGTGATGCCGGAGCACACACCATGCATCCACCGTTCTCTACCTGCAACCCTACCCAACTCGATGCCCTCAACTATCCTTAAACTGACTTTGAATGCCACACCTCCTTGAGTAAATATCGGCCACCACGGGAATCCAATAACAATCAGGACAGACCAACTTGAAATGCTTGCCGAGCTCGATACCTTTCCACTTAAATGATTTTTGAATAAGTGATCGAATTGGAAATTAGATGGAGAAGAAAGTGGTGAAATACAGTGCGTTGGTTATTGGAGATGGCGGCCAGAAGGATGCTTGACAACGCAGACATTGTTGACTGAATTTTAGGGTTACTAATGTTGTTTATATAGGGGTATTAAATTTATATTCTATTCTAATGAAACTTTACAACGAAGTATCACGATAAAATTAACTCATATTTTATCCAATCAAGATGAAACTCCTAATCCTTGCAAAGAAAAATATTATAGATCCGATGGGACAGGTTTCGTCAAATTCCTATGTCGTTTGTAAAAAGTCCTTTATAAATCACAGGCTAAAAATCACACATTTAAATTTCCCACGATCACAAAATAAATCCAATCAGCTTGAAACTTTGAAATTCTACTAGACCTTTTCTGTACGGATTCAATAAAATTTGTTTCGCTAAAATCGGAATTCGTTTGGCCAGCCGATTATTCCTCCAAAGTTACCCCTGTTTAAAGTGGCCAAAATAATATAATTGATTAAGGTGTTTATTGTTGTCATGATCAAACGGTAAGTCCGATTGACACGAAAATTGAAATCTTATAATAACTAACTAATATGAATCCAATGGCAAAGTTTCGTCGCATTCCGAGACTATTTCCCGGTATGCTATTTTTATGCGCCAAACAACGCAATTTTGAACACCAAAATACGCGATGTCAAAAAATAATAAACTACCTGCCTATCTTGATTCTAAACGTTGATACGAACTCAACGGAACTAGTTTCGTGCTTAATTGGTTGTCTGCTCAATTTATAAACAAATAATGCTCTATTATATTTAATTAATTTAATTACGCGCTATATAAAATGACTGGGCATTTACGGTTACCGTTGTCACATACGACATCGGTTTGCTACGAAATTTAACATCATGCAATAATTTAACGTTACAGTTCCAATGAAACTAGTTTCATTGAAAAATGAGCCCATTTGCAAAATCGCTATTTTTAACGCTTATAAAATATCAATTAAAATATTATTTAAATTCCAAAATAATTCAAATAAAAATAATAATAAATTATTATCATCATATTTATCCAAATACAATTATCATATAACTATACAACTCGATATCAATATTCTGGGTTAAAACAGTATTCAAATTATATTAAAAACCCTTTTTAAATTAATTAATAAACGTTATATTTTAATAACAATTTCCATAACGACTATTTTAAAATTTGACTTGGACATAACTACCAATTTATTACACGAAATCCATATTTTTCTCTTTCGTATGAAAATTATAATCAACAACATCCAAACGTTTCTTGTTTCATAGAAATCCGACTTATATCGGATCCTGTACATCCAGTTAAAGTTCAAAACTCAATATTACGAATTACAGCGCCATTTCAAGCTCATTTAAAAATTTAAATAATTTAAATGTTCAAGCTTCGTTTTATAAACGAATTAAATATTAAAAACCATTAATATTCCAAATATAATATTTTAAACAATAAAATATTTTAAATATTTGGCCGCCAAAATTACGGGACATTACAAAATCATCAACTCTAAGAACACAACCTTCCATCTTGACGTAGCTACCCTTTCTCGTCTCCTAGAATATCTAGCAAGGTGGACAGCGGTCTCTCCTCTACTGAGTTGATCCAAGATGCCAACTAACTGATAATCCTCTCGCTAAGTGGATCCAATGTGCTCGAGTAGGTCGCACTTCCAACGATGCCAACAAACCAGGTGTAAAATCCGTAGATGATCTAAAATCAAACGATGAGATAAACTCCAAGTTCTACCACTCTACGAATAAAGGAATCAAGGTTATCCTTTTCCTACTCAATACGTCTGCAACAACATTCCCCTTCCATGTGGTATACACACTACCTCAAAATCATAAGACGCAAGGAACTCTATCCAATGCTGCCGTCGTAAATTGAGATCTTTCTACGAGAACAAATATTTGAGCAACTTGTGATCTGTGTAAAGCTCGAACCTCTCACCAAGTAAGTAGTGCCTCCAAGACTTGAGTGCAAACACTATCACCGCCAGATCTAAATCGTGGGTAAGGTAGTTCTTCTCATGTACCCTTAATTATCTACTCCCTTAGCAGACTATCCTACCTTCATACATCAACACTGCACCTAAACTTTTGTTGCAAGCATCCGTGTAAACGGTAAACATCTTGGAACCATTAGGAAGAGTCGGAACTAGAATTGATGTAAGAGCCTTCTTTAATCTCAGGAGTTCTTCCTCGCAATCTACATCCTAAGAAAAACGAAGATTCTTCTTCGTCAGACGGGTAAGCGGAGATGATATCCGTGCAAAGTCTTTAATGAACTTTCTGTAGCAACCATCCAAACCTAAGATACTCCTAACCTCTATCGCATTCTTAGGGGCTTTCCTACCTTAAACTAAGACAACTTTAGTAGGGTCCGCCGCTATACCATCTTAGAGACAACATGACCTAGGAACCCCACTTTCTTTCGCAAGAAATGAAACTTAGAAAACTTAGCCTTTAGCTGATGCGATCTGATAGTGCGGAGAACCTCTCTTATGTGTATGGCATGCTCTTCCTCGTTCCTCGAGAAAACCAGAATACAATCCACAAAAACTACTACAAACTTGTTCAGGTACTCCCTAAATACCCAACTCATCAAATTCACAAGGTAAGCTGGTGCATTGGTCAGCCCAGAAGGCACGACCAACCACTCAAAGAATCCGTTGGGAGTCCTGAAAGCAGTCTTAACTAAATTGTCATCTTCTACCCTAAGCTAATGAAAACCAATGGCTAGATCCAACTGTGAGAAAACTGAAGCATCCATTAACTGGTCAAACAAGTCATTTATCCTCGAGTGTGGGTGTCTGTTCTTCTTGGTGAGCTTATTCAACTCCCTATAGTCCACGCATAAATGGGGAGAGTCGTCTGCCTTGGTTGCTAAGACGATAGGTGCCCACAATTTAGAAATGCTCCGTCTAATGAATCCCTTCTCGAATAACTCACCCACTTGCTTACTGATCTCCCTCCTCTCTCTAGGATCCATGTGGCGCACTGTAAAGCGACATGCTTTGCATTCTCCACTAGGTATATCCGAAAATCTATCTCTTTCTAGGGAGGTAATCCTCTCACCTCATTGAGCACGTTTGGAAAGTCTCTGACTATGGGTACTGAACTAAGATCGTCAATAGAAGCATCAAGGGAATCTAGGAAACTCAGCATAACTGACCCCCGTAGGTCACGAGAAATCTCGACAGCTCTACCATGGCACGTCGTAAGCCTAATAAGTGTCCACTCACAATCAAGGATGGCACCATACATGGCTAGCCAATCCATTCCAAGAATAATACCGTAACCCATAAAGCCCGGAACATATGTGTCATACTCAAACTCAACACCCAATAACAAAAATTATCAAGCACCTACATATCATAGATAAGTGAGTCGTACCTTCTATTGGGTTTGAGACCACAACTGGATCAAAAACT
Organism: Allium sativum; assembly: GCA_030737875.1. Classification (NCBI taxonomy): domain Eukaryota; kingdom Viridiplantae; phylum Streptophyta; class Magnoliopsida; order Asparagales; family Amaryllidaceae; genus Allium; species Allium sativum. The sequence continues at coordinate 968,954,705 of CM060909.1, read as the reverse complement.
ATACAAGTATCTAGGTGCAGATTATCAACAACAGAATTGGAACAAGCATTCTTTGTCTTCCTATAGTCTTTAATAAAGTGCCTCATACTTCCACAGCCATGACAGTTAACCTCTGTCTTGATTTTTCCTTATCAGGTTTTCCTCTCTTCTTTGCTTCACCCTTCTTAGGCCACCACTTTTTCTATTCAATCTTGGGTTTGGCCTCTTCAGTCTTAACTTCATGCTTGCCCTCTTTCCCATCCTCTTGCATCAAAACCATATTCACTAGCTTCTCAAATTTAGCCCCCATAGGGATATGTGTCATTACCAATCCTTGGAGAAGTTGATTCAACCCTCTCACAAATCTTAAAGCCTTCTTGTTAAAAGTGTTTACTAAATCTAAGCCAAATATTGCCAATTGATTAAAGCTATTGACATATTTCCTCACCGTTATACTTCCTTGCTTTAGACTTAGGAACTCTCCACTTGCATACCTTCCTCAGCTTGCGAGAAGAACTTCATCTCAAACCTATTCATAAACTCATCCCAAATGGCCACCATCTGCCCTGCTTGAGATACCACTAATCCATATGATGCTTCGTCCATTAGCTGAAAACGACTAACTGAATCTTCCTCCTATTGTCTAGCTCCAACAGTCCAAACACAATCTCGGTCTCCCTAAGACAATTGCGGGCCCCCACATAACTCTATATTCCCTTAAATGACTTGTGTAACAATCCGGAAAATACGAGCCAGTTTAAATTTTTTAGATTGGTTATTTTAATGAAATTGGGGCAATTGAAATAGAATATTTCAATAAAATAATGAGTTGGAAATGGTGCAGCAGTTTGAAAATTTGAATTCAAAATTTGATCGACTGTACCGGGTGCAAAATAAAATGGATTTTATTGAAATAAAAAATATTTAAATCTGTTTATGAATATCTTTTTAACGAATCAGAAAAATTGAAATTTCATAGCGGGAATCAAAAGCTATGGCCAAATGAATTTTCAGAAAGGTCGCTATAGATGATAGACATTTTGCAAACGACCTCAGAATTCAACGAAACCACTTTTGTTGGATCCGGGATGTCAAATTATTGCTAGGTTTCAAATTCCATAATTTTTGAAGTTAGTATGTGAGCGTGGCGAAGGAAACTGTGTTTGGTTAATTTCAGTTAAATTGGATCAACCAGAAAATGGCCATTTTTCAAATGATCTCAGAATTCGACGAAACTAGTTTTGTTGGGACCGTATCGTCAAAACATAGCTAGATTTATTTTTCTGGAATTTTTGGGATCAGTATGTAGCCCCGGCAAATTGAAATCTACATTCAAATCAAATATTGAATGTTTTATATTTTAATTTGAAGAATAACTAACTGTAATAGTCGAATGGGCCTACGAAACATATCCAATTGTGTTCGGAATGGGGGTATTTGGCCAGGGGAGACAGTCGTTGGGTTTGGATTGGAGTTCGTTTGGAGAAAACCCTATTTTCGAATTTATATAAATATCGGCCAATAGAAAAATTCCTTTCATTAAAAAAAATCTCTCAAAAACCTGCTCTACCTGCTCTCGACGACGGAAGGAACACCATCGTTCTCGGCCACTTTCACGCGATTCCGTTCATCTTTAGCCTCTCCCCCTTTGCAACTTTTTAAAGCCCTCTTCCTCCTCTTTAAATCCATACCTGTGGCACCCCTCCTCGTCTCGTATTACGTGCGAACGACCTCCCCATTGTTCCAACCTTTCCGCCGCCGCCACCATTGCCATAGGCAATCGAACTGGCCGTGACCACTAGGCGCGGAAACCACCTCTCCTTCCTCTTCGACGTGGTATAAGCCGATCCTCCTATCGTGCTACGAATTTCGTGAAAATTCAAAACCTAGTTTTGAACGTTCAATTGAAGGTAACGGCCTTGGCTATTTTAAACAGATTTTTACACTTTTAGGTGTTGCAAACTTCTAAAAATCATATCTTTTTGCTATGTTGACGAAATTCGATGAAACAGGAGACATCAGACTCGTAAAGACGCTCTCTACATTATAGAAGAGTCCGGGGATTTTTCTGAGCTCGCTACTATTTTTAGCAAAGCAACAAACCAATGTGAGATTTCTAAACTGAGATGTGAATGGAAATGCGTTGTTTAAGTTATATAAGCGCAGTATAAGTTATATAAGCGTTGTATACCTCATGTACATGTGTTGTATAAGTTATATGAGCGATGTATAAATTATACATGCATTGTATAAATCATATGTGCGTTGGAATGGAAATAAAATATACTTATATATATATATATACACACACACCCCTCATCCACAAACCATGGACGATATTTAGTGATTGTGAATTGGCGTGAAAATTTTGGTGAATAATGCGAATGGTTGATAATATTGCTTGTGGTTGATATTGTTGGATTGTGGTTAAAAAATACCCGCTTGTGGTTTAAACAAATTTAGAATAGGTTGTGGAAAAGAAAAACATACTCGTCTACGTACGAACTAGATGCATGAAATCCCCATTCTAAAAAACCACGAGGTTTTAAGGTAGAGCGAGGAGCCGTACTCGGGACAGTGCCGGTTTTAAATACCCTGCCGTTATGCTGCCGTAATTTTCAATAATATTCGTGTGTTAGAATTATTTTCATGTGTTGAAATTATATTCATGTGTTGAAACTATATTCATGTGTTGAATGAAAATTCTTTGAAAGATAAAAATAACATTTTATCACATATATAGACGATCTAAATTATTCGTGTTTTATATAAATTGTTTTAACAATAAAAATCAAAATTTTATTATATATATATAAACTATAGAAAACATTCATGTGTTGAATAAAGGACTAGAACGATAAAGATCATATTTTTATCATATGTGTGAAGTCGAAAACATTCATGTGTTGAATATATGAATTGAACAATAAGATTAACATTTTTATTGTGAATATGAAGTGCTAAAAACATTCATGTGCTGGATAAATATTTTTGATGATAAAAATATCATTTTTATCATGTATACGACTCGCTAAAAACACAAAAGTGTTGAAATAAATATTTGTTTGCTATGAATATTATTTTTAACATGTATATGAACTAAATAAAATAGCCATGCATTGAAATATGTTTTTGTTCACTAAAAATGTCATTTTTATACGGAATATGAAGTATGAAAAATAACCACTTGTTCAAATAAATATTTGTGGGTTGAAAATATTATTTTTAACATGTGTAGGAAGTGTTAAAAATAACCATGTATAGAAATAAACCTTCGTTCACTAGAAGTATTATTTTTAGCTTAGATTTGCACATATATATACATATGCTGAACAGGAAAATGGATTAGCAGTTGAGTAAAGAATTTATTTGCGTGCCCGACAAATAGGTAAACCTTAATGAGATGGATGCGCAATATTATTATTATATCAACTTCGGTGAATGCCATTGTTTGCGGAGTGTTGGTTGTTCTGTATGTAATAATAAACGTCGCCATAGGATAGTAACAATTAATTTTGAACTACACTACATGACATACTTCTTGAAGATAGACATACTTCATCATATACCACATAAGCATTTGGAGCTTGTGTGACGAGGTTGAAGATTTACCATACGAGCGAGAGGCTTATATGGCGATGACTATATATTACAGGTTGAACTGATGACTGATATGGACTATATAAAATGTAACGGTAAATTGCAAGATTAATAAAAACCCCACAAGGGTCTGGAGATGACAATAAACATGTCTCTCTGGTCATTAAGGCACAAAAACCATTTATAGGGTGACAAGAATTTATTCTCAGGAGTTATGATCTATACACACTCCCCTGTGGACACCGGAATATATCACTATAAATATGTGCATGCTTTTTAGGATTTATTGGGTGCCTAATACGGTCCAATTAATTTCCAAACCCCTTCACGTACAATGGAGGTTATGGCGAAATTTTCTGGAATTTAAAGGCGTTAGTGAAATATTTGAAGTGAAAACAATATTGAAATCGTCGAATAAATTATATTTATACACATATAAATATAAATTAAGTAAAACGAATCGAGCCCCTGCAGTTCGCGTTTTGAAATCGTAACTTTAAATGATTATACCGAAAGATCCGACCATCGGATTTTCACGAAACTGGAACCGTTGGGTTCGCTTTGGAAATATCTTTCCAACGATATAGACTTTGTTGGGATCCAACGGTTAAATTTTCAAATATGTGTAAAACAAATTTGAAGAAAAACAGCGCTAGTGCCTCGGCACGACCTGAAACGTCGTTTAATTAAATAGGGCCATTTTTAAATAAATAAAAATGGCGATATTCGTTTTAAAATATTATAGATGATATGGAATGGAAATAACCGATTATACTTGGTTTGCTTGTCATTGGATGGTTGAATGTGTTTGACATGAAAATTATACTAAAGAACTGAAATGTGAATGTCGAATAATTTAACCATGGAAAGAATTGATTTGAAATCTAAATATACGTGAATTATTTGAAGAGGCCGAGTTAATTCTCATTTCAAATAATTGATCGACGATTGGAAGTCGAAGAGATGAAGACGGTTCAAGACCGACGATCTTCACATCGGATGGATGGGTGCTACTAATGCTCTTGATTGGAGTAGCCACCTTGAAGGGGCTGAAGTGGTAGCCGTCCGGACGTATTTGTTGATTGTACAGATATGCGAGGAATATGGTGCCTTCGGTTTCGTTCAGACCCAGAACGAACTTGTTAATGGACTGTGTGTCTGACGTTGGATTTTGTTTTGTGCTGATTGATCTCTATTAAATATATATATCTGTTTGGCGATGGAGAATTTATTCTCTTGCTTAATCACCTTCTCTGAGACGTACGAGCTCAGAGGTTATATATCGATAGAAATCAGTCGCATGGAGTGAATTGCCTGTGTGGCATGCCTAAGTGGCAGATGATTAAGGCTTCTGTTGAAAATCAAAGTCTTGTGGTTGATGATCAAAGCACAACCTATGTGGCATAGCTTTGTGTATAGTGTTGATTCGCGAGCCTCACACCTCGGTATGAGTCAAAAACGGGATAAGGACTGTTGGGAGAACACGACGTTTCTTTCTAGCTACGGTGGTATTGGTGACTTACCATCCCTGACATTGATATTATTTTCACCGGTGTGTTAGTTGGAATGCGAGGCGCCTCGATTATAGGTCTGTAAGGACCGAGAAACGTGTGTTCAGGAATTGCTAATCCTCAAACGTAAGAGAGGACCGGTCCAGCCGATTCCAAGGGTTACCCAGAGTGTGCAGTCCTGCGGCATTTGCTAGAGTGTCTCGAAGCAGAGAGGAGCTTGCCCCTTGCCTCGACTCATGATGGAATCCAATTTTCCAATACGAAATTACGGATTTGATTGTAGAACTAGTATGACGACATAGTGGTATGGGTCACTTATGCCGTGTATGATTGATATTTATGATTGAAGTTGCTTTTGAAACATATATGCAGTAGTAATAATATCAAAAACTTTTGTTTTATACGTATCAAGCATTTCTTGGCCATTATAAGGTAAAACTCTATCCTCTGGCTTGCGTTGCATTGTGTGATGGGACCTGAGTCTTATAATGGCTTCATTTTTATAAAAAGCATTGCGATGATTTAATAATTTACTTTCTTTCATGCACTGGCAATCACTGGAGTAAACCTGTTCCGCGAAAGTGGCGTGGTCCTATGATTTACCCTATTATTGTTGTTTAATCAGTTAAGTAGATTTCTCATACCAGTCCCATGACTGACTCGTAGTTTGTTTCACCTTGCAAACTTGGGTGCCCTTGTTTTCACACGGGCAGCCTAATGACAGGTAGTAGGATATATTTTGGCTTTTGCACTACAACATGGAGTGCATCTTTTGGCTTGTATGGCGAGGCTTGACTTCTCAGTATTTTGTCTATTGATATTCCACCATCATTATCTATGTATACGATTCCGCTCATGGCGATGTAGACTGGTATTTCTTTTATGTACTCTCTTATGTATATGTACCGCTTATGGCGATGTAGACTGATCACTTACTTTCATGCACTAAGTTGTATCCAACACTGTGCTCTCTGATGTTGTGACATATTATGATTCCGCTATCATATTTATGTAAATTATTCTATTTGCTGCTTATGTTATTATCTGTACTCTGCTAATGATGATTAATGTGTTATATTCCAATGTTTATCTTTATCGCTCGTACGGGGTTTTGGGATCATCACAAGTGGTATCAGAGCTTCGGTTAATCTTAGTTATGGAATTTCACACATTAAACACCTCGTCAGAATAGAACCAGTAGTGTTCTAAGGCGAGTAGCTCATTAGAGATAGGATTAGTAATGTCCTAGAATGAGCTAAGCAGAATAGAAAAAATAATTTGATCAGTACATCATTGTCTTTCCTTAGGTTCTTCTGCTTTACCATATATTAAAATTATCGTTATTGGGCTTGACTCTTTTCTTGCTTGTACAGAACTTGATAGATGGCTACCTGAGCAGTTGCAGCTAGAGGAGGCCGAGGAGGCCAAGGCGACCGTGGCAGAGGGCGGGGGAATATCCCTATTATGGAAGAGCCTTTGATACAACCACCAGCCCCTCAGCCATTCGAACTAAACCGAGTGGCGAAGAGATACAAGAATCTCGGGGGCCAAACCTTTTCAGGCACTGGCACAGTGATAGAAGCCTTGGCATGGTTGAAAACTTGTGAAAAGATCTTCGGTGGCTTAAGACTCGGAGATCACGATAAGGCATTTATGGTCGCCTGGCTTTTACAAGATGAGGCAGAATTATGGTGGGATGCCATCACCGCTGAGGACCAAGATGTAGTGAGGACTTGGGATGAGTTCAAGACATTGTTTAAAGAGAAGTTCATCCCCGAACAAGCGATGGAGCGTATGCACGATGAATTTGCTAATCTCCAATAGGGAGACCGCTCCATCCAGGACTACCTTAACAAGTTCATGCAGCTATCTCGTTATGCACCAGAGCTTGTCATCACTGAAAAGGTAAAGAACAAAAGGTTCATACATGGGCTTAAGCGTAAGTATCAGGATAGAGCCATGAGCCACATCAAACTTCCATTTGCAGATATGGTGGAAATGGCCTGTAACTATGAAGACTTGGACCAGAGGAACCTCGATCTAGACCGCGCCAAGAGTCAAGCGGGAAACAAACGCAAGGCTTCTGGGGACCAACCTAAGTCCAGCAATGCAGCAGCCACAAATCAGCAAGCTAGTAAGCCACCCAAGGGAAGCTGTTTTAATTGCGATAAGATGGGACATTATTCCAATGTGTGCACCACTCCAAAGCGGCAGAAGACAAACCCACAAAGCTCAAGTTATAACCCCTGCAACTCCTTTGAATGCTACAACTGCCACCAGAAGGGGCATATTAGCAGAAATTGTCCTTTGCGGAAGAATGCTCAGGTTGCTCATGTTTATGACGGGGCGAACTCGCCGGCTACTTTAGATGGAGCAGGTAAACCCGATGTTTTGGGAGGTACTCTTACCATTAGAAATATTCCTGTTTCTATACTATTTGACATTGGTGCATCACGTAGTTTTATTGCAAGTAACACCGTTCAAAAGTGAAAGTTAAAACAAAAAAAGCTTAAAGAATCAGTTAGAGTTCACAATCCGATAGGAGGTTCTATTATTCTCAGTTCATATTGTAAAGTACCTTCTTCTTTTTCTCGATACCAGTTTCCTTTTAATCTAATCGTTATGGATTTTCCTGAGTTCGATATCATTCTCGGACTAGATTGGTTAACGAAATACGAGGCCGAAGTAAATTGTGCGGAAAGAATAGTAAAAATTAAAACAAAGCTTGGATATTTTACTAAACCATGTCGTGGTTCAGATCCAGATAGAAAAGCATTTTGGTCTGCTTTAGAAGTTATTCCCACTTCATTAGAAAAGATTCCTGTTGTTAAAAACTATGCGGATGTGTTTGAAGAAGTCGAAAACTTACCTCCGCAAAGAGAAATTGAATTCAGAATCGATCTAATTCCGAATGCCAGACCAGTGGTATATCCAATTCGAAGAATGACTCCAAAAGAGAAAGAAGAATTGGGCGATCAAACTCGTCAACTACTGTGGAAGGGTCTGATCAGGCCAAGCTTTTCTAATTTGGGTGCAGCAGTAGTTTTTGTTCCTAAGTCAGACGGTACTCTCCGATTGTGTGTTGATTGCCGGGACCCCAACAAGCAGACACTGAAGAATAAATATCCATTACCCCGCATCGACTATCTGTTAGACCAATTAAATGGAGCGAGAGTATTTTCCAGAATGGACCTAGCTATAGGTTTCCATCAATTGAGAATTGCTGAAGAGTGTGTTCCTTTGACATCTTTCAGAGGTCCAGACATATTTTATGAGTGGTTAGTAATGCCGTTCGACTTATGCAACGCTCCAGCATACTTCGTCGATTTAATGAATAGAGTGTTCAGGGAAGTTCTGAATAAATTTGTTCTGGTATTCATCGATGATATTTTAATCTACTCCAAGTCAGAAAACGAGCATGAAAAGTATTTAGGACAAGTATTGGGGATTCTGAGAAAGAACGTCTTCAAAGCCAAATTCTCTAAATGTATCTTCTGGCAAGATGAAGTGAGGTTCCTTGGTCACGTGGTGTCAAAGGAAGGAATTTCTATAGATCCAAGCAAGATAACAACAATTCAAGACTGGAAGCAGCCTACTACACCCACAGAAGTCCGATGTTTTCTTGGATTAGCCAGTTATTATCAGAAATTCGTTAAGGATTTTTCAAAGATATCCGGTTCATTAACCAAGCTGACGAAGAAGCACGAAAGATTTAAGTGTTGAAATTAAAATTGACAACCGCTCCGGTATTAACAATTATCGATGGCAATCAGGATTTGGCGGTTTGGATGGATGCTTCTATTAGAGGTCTTGGTGCAGTTTTAATGCAAAGAGGCCAAGTAGTCGCTTATGCAAGCCGTCATCTAAAACCACATGTGAAGAATTATGTAACTCATGATCTTGAGTTGTTAGCCATCGTGTTTGCTTTGAAAATCTGGAGACATTACTTGTTGGGTGAGGAATTCGAATTATATACAGACCATCAATCATTGAAGTATTTGTTCATCCAAAAAGATCTGAATTTGAGACAGCAGCGTTGGCTAGAATTTCTTGCAGCATATGATCTAGATATCTTGTATACTCCGAGGAAAGCCAACGTTGTTGCTGATGAGCTCAGCAGAAAGAATGAAATCATCGCCAGTCTTATCGTTACATCTTCATTGAATGACAAGATCTCTGTTCATCAGAAAACGACAATTTTATTAAAGAGATGATCAAAAGAATTCAAAAAGGCGAACACTCTAGTTTCCAAGTGGATAGTGAATGAGTTTTTAGATTAAAAGGAAGAATTTGTGTTCCCGACATCCCTGAGCTCAAAAGAGAAGTGCTTGATGAATGCCACAAGTCCAAACTTAGTATCCATCCCGATGTGAGCAAAATGTATAATGATATCAAGCGCACATTCTGGTGGAAGGCGATGAAGAGAGACATTTCTTTATATGTTAGCAGGTGCTCTACTTGTCAACTAGTCAAAAGCGACTAACAGAAGCTGGCCAGATTGTTGCAACTGTTGGAAATCCCAGGTTGGAAGTAGGAACAGATTTCCATGGATTTCATAGACGGTTTTCCCCGAAGCAGGAAAGGAAATGACAGTATTTGGGTGATCGTAGATCGCTTCACGAAGACCGCCATTTCATACCTGTCAGATCCAATAGGACTGCTCAAAGTCTAGCACAGATTTATTTCAAAGAAATTGTTAAGCTACATGGAGTGCCGACCAGCATAATCAGTGATAGAGATCCATTATTTGCTAGCAAATTCTGGAAGGCATTTCAAATAGAACTGGGGACAAAGCTAAACCTAAGCAGCGCATATCATCCTCAGACAGATGGTCAAACTGAGAGGGTGAACCGTATTCTAGAAGATTTATTTCGGGCTTGCATTATTGATTTTGGCGGGTCACGGGAAGATCACTTGCATTTGGCAGAGTTCTCATACAACAACAGTTATCAAGAAAGTTTTAAAATGTCGCCATTTGAAGCATCATTCGGTAGACCATGCAGATCTCCCGCATGTTGGGTAGAATCTGGCAATAGACTTGTGTCGGGACCCGATATGATTCGCGAAGCTTCAGACAAAGTCGATTTCATCAAGAAACGATTGCAAACCGTGCAAAGCCGACAGAAAAGTTATGCGGACTCTAGAAGAAGAGGTTTAGCATTTGCTGTTGGTGATTATGTTTATTTGAGAGTTTCTCCGATGAGAGGAGTAATCCAATTTGGTAAAACTAGGAAGTTGGCCCCTAGATTTATTGGTCCCTTTCCTATACTTGAACGAATTGGAACTCTTGCTTATTGGGTTCAATTACCTGATTGGTTGCCTGGAGAGTACATAATGTGTTTCACGTATCTCAACTTAGAGCATGATCCAGATCTTGTTATAGAAGTAGCAGCGCAACAGGACTTGGAAATTACTCCAGAATTATCAGTCAGAAGAGAGCCGTTAAAAATCATTGGCAAAGAAACTAAAGACTTAAGGAACAAGAAGGTTCATTTAGTTAAAGTGCAGTGGAGTGGAGATCCTAGAGACTGTACTTGGGAGACTGAGGAGAGCATTAAGCAAGCTTATCCCAAATGCAGAGTGGACATCTCTGACTAACTCCGGTGCAAGGTACATTTAAAATACTTTGCATTTTCGTTTCCTATTTACTGCTAAATCCTTTTCGGGGACGAAAAGTTTTAAGTGGGGGAGATTGTAACAACTCGGAAAATACGAGCCAATTAAAATATTTTAGATTGGTTATTTTAATGAAATTGGAGCAATTGAAATAGAATATTTCAATAAAATAATGAGTTAGAAATGGTGCGGCAGTTTGAAAATTGGAATTCAAACTTTGATTGACTGTACCGGGTGCAAAATAAAACGGATTTTAGTGAAACCAAAATATTTAAATCTGTTTATGAATATCTTTCTAACGAATCTGAAAAATTGAAATTTCATAGCGGGAATTAAAAGTTATGGCCAAAATATTTTCAGAAAGGTCGCTATAGAGAATATATAGCCCTTGAAAATAGACATTTTGCAAACGACCTCAGAATTCGATGAAACCACTTTCGTTGGATCTGGGATGTCCAATTATTGCTAAATTTCAAATTCCATAATTTTTGAAGTTAGTATGTGAGCGTGGTGAAGGAAAATGTGTTTGGTTGATTTCAGTTAAATTGGATCGACCAGAAAATGACCATTTTTCAAACGGTCTAAAAATATGACGAAAATAGTTTTGTTGGGACCGTATCGTCAAAACATAGCTAGATTTATTTTTCTGGAATTTTTGGGATCAGTATGTGGCCCCGGCAAATTGAAATGTATGTTCAAATCAAATATTGAATGTTTTATATTTTAATTTGAAGAATAACTGACTGTAACAGTCGAATGGGCCTACGAAACATATCCCATTATGTTCGGAATGGGGGTATTTAGCTAGGGGCGATAGTCGTTGGGTTTGGATTGGAGTTCGTTTGGAGAAAGCCCTATTTTCGAATTTATATAAATATCGGCCAATAGAAAAATTCCTTTCATTAATAAAAAAAAAAAAAATCTCTCAAAAACCTGTTCTACCTGGTCTCGACGACGGAAGGAACACCATCATTCTCGGCCACTTTCACGCGATTCCGTTCATCTTTAGCCCCTCCCCCTTTGCAACTTTTTAAAGCCCTCTTCCTCCTCTTCAAATCCATACCTGTGGCACCCCTCCTCATCTCGTATTGCGTGCGAACGAACTCCCCAATGTTCCAACCTTTCCGCCGCTGCCACCATCGCCAGAGGCGATCGAACTGGCCATCACCACTAGGCGCAGAAACCCCTTTCCTTCATCTTCGACGTGGTATAAGACGATCCTCCTATCGTGCTATGGATTTCGTGAAAATTCAAAACCTAGTTTTGAACGTTCAACTGAAGGTAACGGCCTTGGATATTTTAAACTGATTTTTATACTTTTAAGTGTTGCAAATTCCTAAAAATCATATCTTTTTGCTATGTTGACGAAATTCGATGAAACATGAGACATCGGACTCGTAAGGACGCTCTCTACATTATAGAAGAGTCCGGGGATTTTTCTGAGTCGCTACTATTTTTAGCAAAGCAACAAACCAATGTGATATTTCTAAACTGAGATGTGAATGGAAATGCGTAGTATAAGTTATATAAGCGAAGTATAAGTTATATAAGCGAAGTATAAGTTATATAAGCGTTGTATACCTCATGTACATGTGTTGTATAAGTTATATGAGCGATGTATAAATTATACATGCATTGTATAAATCATATGTGCGTTGGAATGGAAATAAAATATACTTATTTATATATACACACCCCTCGTCCACAAATCATGGACGATATTTATTGATTATGAATTGGCGTGAAAAATTTGGTGAATAATGCTAATGGTTGATAAGATTGCTTGTGGTTGATATTGTTGGATTGTGGTTGAAAAATACCCGCTTGTGGTTGAAACAAATTTTGAATAGGTTATGGAAAAGAAAAACATACTCATCTACGTACGAACTAGATGTATGAAATCCCCATTGTCAAAAACCGTGAGGTTTTAAGGTTGCGCGAAGAGCCGTACTCGGGACGGTGCCGGTTTTAAATACCCTGCCGTTATGATGCCGAAATTTTCAATAATATTCATGTGTTAGAATTATTTTCATGTGTTGAAACTATATTCATGTGTTAAAACTATATTCATGTGTTGAAACTATATTCATGTGTTGAATAGAAATTCATGTGTTGAATATAAATTCTTTGAAAGATAAAAATAACATTTTATCATATATATAGACGATCTAAATTATTCGTGTTTTAAATAAATTGTTTTAACAATAAAAATCACATTTTTATTATATATATATATAAGCTATGGAAAACATTCATGTGTTGAATAAAGGACTAGAACGATAAAGATCATATTTTTATCGTATGTGTGAAGTCGAAAACATTCATGTGTTGAATATATGAATTGAACAATAAGATTTACATTTTTATTGTGAATATGAAGTGCTAAACACATTCATGTGCTGAATAAAGATTTTTGATGATAAAAATATCATTTTTATCATGTATACGACTCGCTAAAAATACACAAGTGTTGAAATAAATATTTATTTGCTATGAATATTATTTTTAACATGTATATGAACTAAATAAAATAGTCGTGCGTTGAAATATATTTTTGTTCGCTAAAAATATCATTTTTATAGGAAATATGAAGTGTTAAAATTAACCACTTGTTCAAATAAATATTTGTGGGTTGAAGATAATATTTTCAACATGTGTAGGAAGTGTTAAAAATAACCATGTATAGAAATCAACCTTTGTTCACTAGAAATATTATTTTTAGCTTAGATTTGCACATATATATATATATATATATATACACGTATGCCGAAAAGGAAAATGGATTAGCTGTTGAGTAAAGAATTTATTTGCGTGCCCGACAAATAGGTAAACCTTAATGAGATGGATGTGCAATATTATTATATCAACTCCGGTGAATGCCATTGGATGCGGAGTGTTGGTTATTCTGTGTGTAATAATAAATGTCGCCATAGGATAGTAACAATTAATTTTGAACTACACTACATGACATACTTCTTGAAGATAGGCATACTTCATCATATACCACATAAGCATTTGGAGCTTGTGTGACGAGGTTGAAGATTTACCATACGAGCGAGAGGCTTGTATGACGATGACTGTATATTACAGGTTGAACTGATGACTGATATGGACTATATAAAATGTAACGGTAAATTGCAAGATTAATAAAAACCCCACTCAGGTTTGGAGATGACAATAAACACGTCTCTCTATTCATTAAGGCACAAAAACCATTTATAGGGTGACGAGAATTTATTCTATGAAGTTATGATCTATACACACTCCCCTGTGGACACCAGAATATATCACTATAAATATGTGCATGCTTTTTAGGATTTATTGGGCGCCTAATACGGCCCAATAAATTTCCAAACCCCTTCCCGTACAAAGGAGATTATGGCGAAATTTTCAGGAATTCAAAGGCGCTAGTGAAATTTTTGAAGTAAAAACGATATTGTAATCGTCGAATAATTTATATATATATATATATATATATATAAATTAAATAAAATGAATCGAGCCCCTGCAGTCCATGTTTTGAAATCGTAACTTTAAACGATTATACCGAAAGATCCGACCATCGGATTTTCACGAAACTGGAACCGTTGGGTTCACTTTGGAAATATCTTTCAAACGATATAAAATTTGTTGGGATCCAACGGTTAGATTTTCAGATATGTGTAAAACAAATTTGAAGAAAAACAGCGCCAATGCCTCGGCACGACCTGAAACGTCGTTTAATTAAATAGGGCCATTTTTAAATAAATAAAAATGGCGATATATCGTTATGAAATATTATAGACCGTATGGAATGGAAATAAACCGATTATACTTGGTTTGCTTGTCATTAGATGGTTGAATGTGTTTGACATGAAAATTATACTAAAGAACTGAAATGTGAATGTCGAATAATTTAACCATGGAAAGAATTGACTTGAATTCTAAATATACATGAATTATTTGAAAAGGCCGAGTTAATTCTCATTTAAAATAATTAATCGACGATTAGAAGTCGAAGAGATGAAGACAGTTCAAGACCGACGATCTTCATATCGGATGGATGGGCGCTACTGATGCTCATGATTAGAGTAGCTACCTTGAAGGGGCTGAAGTGGTAGCCGTCCAGACATATTTGTTGATTGTACGGATATGCGAGGAATATGGTACCTCCGGTTTCATTCAGACCCAGAATGAGCTTGTAAATGGACTGTGTGTCTGACATTGGATTTTGTTCTATGCTGATTGATCTCTATTAAATATATATCTGTTCGGCGGCGGAGAATTTATTCTCTTGCTTAACGCCTTTCTCTGAGACGTACGAGCTCAGAGGTTATATATCGATAAAAATCAGTCGCATGGAGTGAATTGCCTGTGTGGCATGCCTAAGTGGTAGATGATCAAGGCTTCTGTTGGAAAGCAAAGTCTTGTGGTTGATGATCAAAGCACGGCCTACATGGCATAGCTTTGTGTATAGCGTTGATTCGCGAGCCTCAAACCTTGGTGTGAGTCAAAAACGGGATAAGGATCGCTCGGAGAACACGACGTTTCTTGCATTGCGATGATTTAATAATTTACTTTATTTCATGCACTAGAAATCACTGGAGTAAACCCGTTCCATGAAAGTGGCATGGTCCTATGATTTGCCCTATTATTGTTGTTTAATCAGTTAAGTAGATTTCTCATACCAGTCCCATGACTGACTTGTAGTTTGTTTCACCTTGCAAACTCGGGTGCCCTTATTTTTCACACGGGCAGCCTAGTGACAGGTAGCAGGATATATTTTGGCTTTTGCACTACAGCATGGAGTGCATCTTTTGGCTTGTATGGCGAGGCTTGACTTCTCAGTATTTTGGCTATTGATATTCCGTCATCATTATCTATGTATATGATTCCGCTCATGGCGATGTAGACTAATATTTCTTTTATGTACTCTCTTATGTATATGTACCGCTTATGGCAATGTATACTGATTACTTACTTTCATGCACTAAGTTGTATCCTATACTATGCTCTCTGATGTTGTGACATATTATCTGTACTCTACTAATGATGATTAATGTGTTATATTCCAATGATTATCCTTAACGCCGTCGTACGGGGTTTTGAGTTTGTCACAGCATGCTGCTCTTCACACTGAAATCCTTACAAAGCTTAAAGAAGTTAACTACCGGACTGGGTGAAACTACTATGGCTGTAGCTGGGGGTGAGACATTTCCTTGCACTTCAGGAGGTGTCGTAGCCTCTACGTATATACGGAAGCATTTCAGAATGGGAATGCCCTCCGGGAAATTAGGAGCCCCAAACATGCTAAAAAGAGAAGAGACAAGGATTCAAAAAGAGATCGAAGGAATATTGTAACTGAATTGAGGGGATATATTTTTCAAAAAAAAGTTTTGCTTGAAAATTCTTTTGCTTTAGAAATACTTTTTTTTCAAAAGCCTTTCTTTTCCTGATCTTGTAATCTTAGGCTTTAATACCAAATGTGGCACCCGCATCCCTTAATGTCACTTATATGAGGATGCATTAAGTTCTATGAAGCGTAGTAGGTATAAGTAATAATACAGAGGCTAAAATGCACAAGATAGAACATAAAATGCAGCGGAAAATTTTCAAAACATTTATTTTTATTGAACCGCAAAAGTCATATCCCTCATGAGTCATACCAACAGTCATAGAACAGAAATCGAAGCAATACATGGAAAAAGAAATAGTCCAAGTCCAAGCTGAATCAAAGAGTCATGGTCACTACTACAGTCCAGTATCCTAAGAACCTAAAGGGGGAGGAAGAGAGAGAAGGAAAAACAGAATAGGTAAGACATAAAGTTTTGCGAGTTCCAGTGATATTTAGCATAAGCATAAGGTAAAGAAGTATCAATACTGATCAATAGTACTTGATATGAAAATACAATAAAGTATAAAAGTACAGAATAAATGAAATAAACGAAATAAGGTAAGATCAGATAAGATTCTCATTCATATCCTAGAATAGAATTTTTGCACCAACTATCAGAATATTAGGATTAGGTTTTACCTAATTACTACCCAGTGATCGACTCCCTAAACAGACAAGAATAACCTGTGCGAGCTATGGTATTCGGGGATATCGTCTCAAGCTCATAAACTAAAAAGACATAGCCTTATCCTTCAGTGTTACAATGTCTTATCTTCCCTAATCGGATCCATATACGTTCATGACTCCCCCAAAATGCCCCCATACTCACCTCCAGAGTTTGAACCTCTTAAAATCATCCATCAGTAAAGTGTTCCCTAGTCTCTACCTAGTGTGAAACTCGTTTGATAACAGGAGGGTACTGATTGATATCAGTTCTAGATTGAAAAACAAACAACAGACTAACACTAGCCACCTTAGGCTTGGCCTCCAAGTTAACTAGGATTTAAGATCCCCTTTAAATGTTTTAACAGCAGAATAGATAGCTTAACTTATTAATTTGACAGGTTTAATTTAGTAGGTTTAAGTTCATTAATAAGCTAAATATAACCCTATGTTATATTCCAAGGTTGTAAATGACATTTTTTATTAAATGCAATTCTTTACACAACCCTTCCCCAAATCACATTGGCACCTTCTCGGATGTCTACAGATTACAGTAACACGTTTTAATATACAACTTATTCACATATTTTTCCCCATGACATGTTACTTAATATAAAACTAAGTCCAACCTATTTAAATTTACATGTTTGCATATTATTCTTCCTTTATCCCAATTTTACAGTTAATGATTTGCATTTTCCCACATGCCAAATCTCCTTTTTATCTTTATTATGGATTACCCAATTTTACGCAATTCAGATGGTAAAGGCATAGGATCTCGTTGGCCTAAGCTCAGCGCAAACTAAAAGAAAAAGGAAAATAGATCCAAACACAGAAATGAACAAACCGATAAAATAAGCATAATAAGACTGTATATAAAACACTGGCAGAAAAGAGGTAGGGAAGAAAGATGTACATATAAACAAATAATAACTTAAAAGGTAATAGGTAACTGACAGTAACTAAAAAGAAAATAACATATAAGAATAAACTTATAAACACTGGTATTTTTAGATCCAATGTATTTACTGTCAAAATCCTTTTTAAATTGCAAGTCTAAAAATAACGTGAAACTCATAGTGATGTGTAATAGATCTAGAAAAGGATTTTGAAATATTAGTATAAGAATTATATTTTCACTCTATATTTCGATAGCACCCTAACCATTTTCCTAATCTTATTTTGGAGCATAACTCAGTGGAGGAAGAAGATAAAGAAATGTTTTGTGTAGGAAAATAGTGAGGGCTGCTAATCTATACATAGGTGTGCTAAGATAATTTGGAACATATGATTTCAGGGTTTTTAATCCATACCATAGAAGATACATCACGCTGAGTCAGCAAAAGAACATTGCACACAAAACGGACCAGGTGCAGGCACGCTGCCTGGTCTCGGGTGGGTCGACCCACCTTCAACGTGGGTTGACACTAGTGTCAACCCATTGGTCGATACAAGGGTCGACCCATATAGGGTATGGGTCACCCTATTACGGTTGCAATATTTCTGAATTAATTAATTAAATTGTTAATTTAATTCAAACTTATTTTAATCATAGCTTGCTCCTACTTAGTCTGATTTAAGTAAACCAAAAGTCAATCCAACTCAAAATTTCGTAACGAATGCAATGGTAAAATCCATTTTATCTAGTTTTGAATATTTTATTAATTAATATTCAATTTTTTTATTATTTACATAATTATTGTTTATTAAATTTTGGGGGGTTACATCTAATATACCTATAATATTAGGATTTTCACTATCTAGCAAATCAGCTAAATCCAATTTTCTTTCAAATAATTTAAACCCTTTATATTTCAAGTAATTGTTGACATAATGATAAAGATATATTAAATTATAAAGGATAAATGTAACATCCCGCCTCAAGACCCACATTAGCGAAGAGCATTAATTGGTAATAATGTCTACTAATGTAAAGAATAGGGCATATAGGAGCGACCATCCATAATGTTGCATAGAATAATTATTAAACATGTCAGGATTCTCCTTTTTCATGGTAACATGCCTAATGCTTACTCAATACACCACTGTGGTGGATTCTGGTTCTATTCAGAACAATATACAACATAATTAAGATCGTAGAATATATAATAGTAATCATAGATACACATACATATATATACACCTTGTATGATACTGTAACGATTAGGATTTCGCCCGGACCTAATCATTACAGTTGGTATCAAAGCTTTGGTTAATCCAAATCTTTGGGGTACAACTCGTTAGAACTGAACAAAGGACTCATCAGAGGTAGGATTAGTAATGTCCTATGAAAGAATATTCATTAGAGATAGGATCAGTAGTACCTAGAATGAGAAAACTCGTTAGAGATGGGGTTAGTAATGCCATAGAATGAGTTGAGAGTGACAAGTTTATAATTAATGTATTTGTGATTATATATATAATCCGATCTTAGAAAATATGATTTTTGAATATATAAAAGTTATATATATTTGAAAAGTTAATAAACTAATTAAGTTATTGAAATTAGTAAATAAATAAATGAATGAAAGTTGAGTTGGTTAATTAAACAACTTTCAGGTCCGTTCCTTTTCGAGGACGAAAATATTTTAAGTGAGGGAGATTGTAATAACCCGAAATTTTGGAACCAATTTAATTTTTTTTTTATTTTAACAATTTTAATGGATTTTGAATATTTAAAATGATTTATTTTAAATAATAACAATTAAAAATTTATTTAAATTTGAAGTTAGAACAAATATATTTATTTTAATTATAAAAGGGGTTAGCAATAGCACGGTAGTTTGAAAATTTGAATTTGAAATTTGACTGACTGTACAAAATTCAAAATAAATCGGATTTTGGTGAAACCAAAAATATTTAACTCTGTTTAAAAATATCTTTCCAACGAATCTGAAAAATTGAAATTTCATAGCGGGAATCAAAAGTTATGCCCAGTTTAAAATTCAGAATAGTCGCTATAGAATTTAATATAATATATAACCCGTATAAATAGTCATTTTACAAACGACCTCCATTTTCGACGAAACCACCCTGGTTGGATCCGGAATGTCAAATTATTGCAGGATTCCAATTTTCCTAATTTTTGGAATCAATATGTGAGCGTGGCAAATTAAAACATGTTTTGTCAATTTCAGTCAATTTGGATCGACCAGAAAATGGACATTTTTCAAACGGTCTCCAAATTTGACGAAATTAATTTTTTTTGGACTGTATCATCAAAACATAGCTAGATTTATTTTTTGGGAATTTTTAGAGTCAGTATGTGGCCCCGGTAAATTAAATGTACGATCAAATTAAGTAAATAAATGATTCAAATTTTAATTTAAAGAAAACAGGCTGAAAATGATCAATTGGGTTGATGGGGCCTAGACCATTGTGTCCGGAACGGGGACATTTGGGTAGGAACAACTTTCGTTGGGCTGAAACTAGAGCTGGTAGGAATTAACAGGCCTTTCTGATAAACTAGACAATTAAATATTAAAATATTATAAATATGGATTAACTAAGGAACCCAAAAACCCTATTTCCTAAACATACCAGCCGCCACCATCTAAAATTTATGGCCACCGATATCCGATATTAATTCCTCAAAACTCTCAGTTCACAACGAATTAGTTAATCGTTCTAAAGGGAAAACTAAAGAGGATCGCGTGCTTTGCAATTTTACCGGTCATGATCTACTATCATTAGTCGTAGCGCTCGAATTCGGGGAGGAAAGCCATTGGCTTTGACTAGGTTTTTCAGGCGGACGGTGGTTGCAAGCGGGGCGGCGCTCCAGGCATGGGGGCGGCGGCGTGGGAGCTTCAATGTGGTGGACTCCAATCAGGTGCAGGCGGTCCGACATGGTTGCGGTGGTGAGAGAATCAGTTGTGAACTGATGGGTTACAGGAGGAAGCAAATCACGATGCAGAAGAAGACATGCGGCCCATTTCTTAACAATGTAATTAAAGGGATTAATTAACTTGTTTAATTACTTATTTAATTTATTGAATGTTTAATTGGCTATAACTAGTTCAAATGAAATCCGAATTTGACGAAACGAAATGCGTTGCAGTCATCTTGAAGAGCACTACCCGATGGAACATACCAGAGCTGAAACATAGCGATCTAAATATTGAAGAATTCAAAACCCCAATGTGAGATTTCTATTTTTATATTTAAAAAAATTTAGTTATTTCTCACTATTCGGAATTTATGTAGTTATGTAAATAAAATCAGATCTGTGATGCTTGGAATTTGAATTTGTTGAATGTTGAATGTTGATTATTGATTGTGATGCTCATGTTTGTCAGATCTTGTGCTACAATCGTATTTCTTTCTTTTGAATCTATAGTTATTGATAGATCTCGATTTGAAATAAAAAAATTATTTTTATTTCAGATCTATAAATATTGATTTGATTTTATAATATGAGTTTCATATTTTATTTAGATACATGAAACATAGTTTGTTCAGATTAAGATTTACAATAAAAAAAATCATTTTTATTGTTAACATGAAACATTGTTTTGGCTAATTTAAATTTACAATAAAAAAAATTCATTTTTTATTGTTAACATGAAACATTGTTTTGGCAAATTTAGATTTACAATAAAAAATTCATTTTTATTGTTAACATGAAACCTTGTTTTGTCAAATTTAGATTTTACAATAAAAAATCATTTTTATTGCTAACATGAAAGATGGTGGTGTCAAATTTAGATTAAAATAAAAATATTCATTTTCGTCAATATAGAGTAGTTAAACAAAAATATTCATTTTTGCCAATATAGTGTAGTTAAACAAAAATATTCATTTTGGTCAATATAATGTAGTTAAACAAAAATATTCATTTTTGTCAATATAGAGTAGTTAAACAAAAATATTCATTTTTGCCAATATAGAGTAGTTAAATAAAAACATTCATTTTCGTCAAATTAGAATTGTTAAACAAAATATACATTTTTGTCAAAACATATTAGTTGAAATCAAATTTGTCGCTTTGTCAAATTATAAAAGTTGAAACCAATTTGTCGCATTTGTCAAATTATAAAAGTTGAAATCCAATTTGTCGCTTTTGTCAAATTATAAAAGTTGAAATCAAATTTGTCGCTTTGTCAAATTATAAAAGTTGAAATCCAATTTGTCGCTTTTGTCAAATTATAAAATTTGAAATCAAATTTGTCGCTTTGTCAAATTATAAAAGTTGATACCAATTTGTTGCTTTTGTCAAATTATAAAAGTTGAAATCAAATTTGTCGCTTTGCCAAATTATAAAAGTTGAAACTAATTTGTTACTTTTGTCAAATTATAAAAGTTGAAACCAATTTGTTGCTTTTGTCAAGTTATAAAAGTTGAAATCAAATTTGTCACTTTTGTCAAATTATAAAAGTTGAAACCCATTTGTAGTTTTTGTCAAATTATAAAAGTTGAAACTAATTTGTCACTTTTGTCAAATTATAACAGTTGAAACCAGTTTGTTGCTTTTGTCAAACTATAAAAGTTGAAATCAAATTTGTCGCTTTGTCAAATTATAAAAGTTGGAAACCAATTTGTCACTTTTATCAAATTATAAAAGTTGAAACCAATTTGTCACTTTTGTCAAATTATAATAGTTGAAACCAAATTTGTCACTTTTATCAAATTATAATAGTTGAAATCAAATTTGTCACTTTTGTCAAAATGTAACAGTTGAAACAAAATTAGCATTTTTGTCAAAATATAATGGTTAGAACAAAAATTACTTTTTAGTTAATTAGAATTGAGTTAGAACAAAAATTACATTTTTGTCAAATAGATTTGTGTTAAACAATAATATCATTTTTGTTAAATAGAAATTGTAAACAAATAAAATTATCATTTTTATTTGTTAAGTTGAAATAGAAATTGTAAACAAATAAAATTATCATTTTTATTTGTTATGTTGAATAGAAAAATGTATACAAATAAATCATTCTTTTATTTGTCATTAGAATACAAACGTATGAAAATAAATATGTCATTTAGTCAGGAAACATATTTTGTAAATAAATATGTCATTTAGATAAGAATATGTTTTTGTAAATAAAAATTATTATTTAGTTAGAATATGTTTTTGTCAAAATAGAAATTGTCATTTTTATTGAATCAGGATTGTCTAAATAGATTAGTTGAAACAAAATATGCATTTTTGGTCAGAATAGATTAGTTGAACCAAAATATTCATTTTTGTCAAAATATAATAGTGGAAACAAAATTTTACATTTTGTCAAAATATGATGGTTGAAAACAAAAATTACATTTTTGTTAAATAGATTTGAGGTAAAACTAAAGTAACATTTTTTGTTAAATAGGTTTGTGTTTAGGCAAAAGTATTAAATTTGTTTGAAACAAAATTGTCAACAAAATGAAAAGACCATTTTTGTTCAATTTGTTAAATTAGAATTGTTAACAAAATGAAATTATCACTTATAATCATTTTCTTAAACTAGAATTGTCAACATAAAAGCAGTCATCACTTATATTCATTTTGTTAAACTAGAATTATTAACAAAATGAAATTATCGCTTTTAATCATTTTGTTGAAATAGAAATATCAATAAAAATGAATGTATCACTTTTTATGCATTTTGTTGAAATCGAATTTGTATGTAAATTAAAGCGACATTTTTATTGTTAAATTATACAATAGTATTTGTATGCAAATCAAAGTGACATTTTATTGTCAAATTATACATTAGAATTTGTGTACAAAGTAAAGAGTCATTTTTATATATTATGTTATACATTGAAACTAAATATACTAACAAAATATTTCTTATTATTTGTTAAAGTTAAAAATAGAAATTGCATACAAATAATGAAAATAAAAATTATCTTTTTATTTGTCATTAACAACGATGTCATGTGAATAAAATACATACTTGGTTGCCATTAGAAAAATGTAGAAATGAATGGAAATAAAATACATATTTATTTGACATTATGAACATGTAGATATGATATGGAAATAAAACATTCTTTTATTTGGTGTGTTAAATACGTTAGTGGAATCATCGAATGATATATATATATATATATATATATATATATATATATATATATATATATTAAACGAATCGCGTGCAGTAGTTCGCGTTTCAGAATCGTAACTTTAAACTATTATACCGAAAGATCCGACCGTCGGATTTTCCCAAAACTGGAACCGTTAGGTCCGCCTTAGGAAGATCTTTCCAATGATATAAATTTTGTTAAAATCAAACGGTTAGATTTCGAGAAATGTGTAAAGCAAATTTTGGTAAAAACAACGCCAGGGCTGCCCATTGACCCAATGCGTCGTTAAATTAAATTGGACTATTTTTATATAAATAAAAATAGCGATAAATCGTTATAAAACAATATTAACGATATGAAATGATTTTAAATTATAATTATTCGAGAATTATTTGAAAAGACCAAGTTCAATCTCATTTCAAATAATTATACGATGATTTAAAGTCGAAGATATTGAAGACGGTGATTGAAGACCGGCGATCTTCGCATCGAATGTGTAACGACCCGGAAATCTGAACTAGTTTAATTTTTTTTATTTCGGCAATTTCGATGAATTTTGAATATTTAAAATGGATTATTTACAATAATAACGATGAAAAATATTATTTTGAATAGAATTCGAACGTATATATTTATATAGATCGTCGTTAGAACAGAAATATTTATTTTAATTTATAAACGGAATTGAAAATGACGCGGTAATTCGATAATTCGATTTCAAATTTCAAATGAATGTACATGATTCAAAATAAACCGTATTTTAGCGAAACTGAAAATATTAGAATCTAATTGAGAATATCTTTCCAACGAATCTGAAAAATCAAAATTTCATAGCGGGAATAAAAAGATATGTCCAGTTGAAAATTCAGAATAGTCGCTATGGAATTCTGGCCCTTAAAAATGGAAATTTTGCAAACGACCTCGAATTTTGACGAAACCACTTTTGTTGGATCTGTGATGTTAAGTTATTGCTAGATTCCAATTTTCATAATTTTTTGAATCAATATGTGAGCGCGGCGAAGGAAAACGCGTTTGACCAGTTTCAGTTGATTTTAATCGACTAGAAAATGGTCATTTTTCAAACGGTCTCAGAATTCGATGAAATTAGTTTTGTTAGGACCGTATCGTCAATATGAAGCTAGAAAATATTTTTTGGGAATTTTTCGAGTTAGTATGCGACCCCAGTAAATTGAAATGCGCGTTCAAATTTAATATATAGAGTTATATGTTGATTTTGACGAAAACTGATCGAAACGATTGAATCAGCTTACGATACATATCCCATTGTGTTCGGAATGGGGGAATTAGCTATGGACGAAAGGCGGTGGATTTCGTTTCGAGTTCGACAATAAAAGTTGCTTTTTGGAGAGATAATTAAATGAAAATTAAATTAAATTTTAAAGCCCCCCTTTTATTTCTTCTGAAAGGTCAACGCCCCAAAATCAAAAATCAAAATAAAATAAAAAGAAACTCGCTCCCTCCCCCAGACACCCAGCGCTCCTCCGATCGAGCCGCCACCGCGCCCTAGGGCGGCGCCGCCACCCTCTCTACCCCACCCCCTCGATGCCTCTTCCTCCTCCCTCTTTCCTCCTCCACTAATTCGTACCCCCGTCGTTCCTAGCCCCAAAATCACCCGCCTCCGCTCACTGCCAAAGCCGTCGCCTCCACCAGCAGCTCGCCCCCCTTTCTTCCTCTCTCCCCTTCTTCGAACGAGGATGCCGCTCCCTACTGCCAAATCCGCCACCGCCACAGTCTATGCCCGCCGCCGCCACGCCCTCACCACAGGCAAACTCCTCCGACCAAGCGCCCCCTCTAGTCGACGCTGACAGCGCAGAAACCCCCCTGATCGATTTTCCCTACCCCGACGAATAACTGTAAGTATTTTTAAATTATTTAATTAATTTTATTTCAATTCTTCTTTTGTAATGATCTTTCAATAAAACTAAATTTTTTATCATATGAAAGTTAGAATTTTTATATAGATAAAAATACGATTTTTATTTATAAAAGATTAGATTTTTGAAAAGAAAAAGATTAGATTTTTGGTTTCAAAAAGGTTTGATTTCTAAAACTGAAAAGATTACATTTTTATTTATAAAGGTCGGATTTTTATATAGGAGAAAGCGTTATAAAAATACAATTTTTATATAAAATGTAGAGAATAAAAGTATGATTTTTACATTATAGAAAGAATAAAAATATGATTTTTATATAGTATAAATTATAAAAATATAATTTTTATAAGGTAGAGGATGGTATCGATTTTTATATAAGAAGAAGCATTGTAAAAATATATAATCTTTATATATAAAGGGCCATTATAAAAATGTGATTTTTAAAATGAACATCATATTAAAAACATGATTTTTACTATGAACAGCGTGAAAAGAACTGCATTGGAATATCAAGCGAATCCAGACAGTTCAGCAGCTCA
The DNA here is from genome assembly GCA_030737875.1 of Allium sativum. Lineage (NCBI taxonomy): Eukaryota > Viridiplantae > Streptophyta > Magnoliopsida > Asparagales > Amaryllidaceae > Allium > Allium sativum. The sequence goes on along the minus strand of CM060909.1, from coordinate 968,928,514 downwards.
AAAGCAAAGCACGGCGGAGTGGAACCCTCTGTGAGAACTTCTCACTTTAAATTTCATTTTCTAGTTAAAAATATATAATAGGATGCAGACGGTGTTTAGTAGCACCCGATACCCGTCGTCCACAGACCATGGACGGCTTGTTTGTTTGTTTGTTTGATTTGATGTGTAGTTGATTGTGTGATGTGAAATAAAATAAAATATTTTATAGTTAAAAATAGAATTTTTAACGTGTATTTAAAATGAAATGAATAACTATAAACGAGTCGGACGATTTGTTTATATACACCTTTGACTGATATTTTTGGGACGATAAATTTTACACATCGCCCAACTTCACAAATAAAATCTGTATTTGTTGATTTGAAACCCCACACGGGTATTGGGATAATATATGACATACACTAATTCCAATAATTAGTTGTATGTTGATCGATTGATTGACAGGCTGTTATACGCGTTAGATATCTATATTTGATGCTTATACAGTGTAGTGCACTTTGGATGATGGTTGATTATTTATCGTTGCTATTATATACATGTGTTGTATTGAATCCATATAATTAATATTATATGGCACTTGATTGGGCCTCATTCCAATTGGGAAAATAAAGAATATTAAGAAATAAAGATTTATGTGTTGACAGTACTCATTTGTTGAGATTAGTCATGTGTTGAACGAAATATTTTAATAATAAAATTTACATCTTTATCATATATAAAATTAGAAACTAACTGGAAAATAGATAAGATGAGTGGACTCCTAGGTATTGATCTGATGTTGGTTATGGCCTTCGGGGTTAATGCTTAGGAAATCGTTCTCTTACTAATTTACGGTTGGAGCCTGATTAAAAATTAAATGATAGAAATCATAATTTTATAAAATATATTAAATAACATAAAGTTTCATGTGTTGACAGTACTCATTTGTTGAGATTAGTCATGTGTTGAAAGAAATGTAAATTCATGTGTTGAATAGAATAAATATTCATTTGTTGAATTGAATAACGAAGTTTTTGAAAAATATAAAGCCGTGTTGATTAGAGATGCGTTATTTTGACGCGAACGATATTTTTATCAATTATATTCGTTTTTATAATGAATATTGAAAAGAGATTTAAATAAGATGAATTCGAATTGAATTGAATAGAAAATGAATTCGAATTAAAATGGATTGAAATAGAATTCAAATTGAAATTGAAATGAATTTGAATTCGAATTAAATAAAATTGAAATGAATTCGAATTGAAATCAAATGGAAAACGAATTTATAATGGAAAATTCATTTTTGATTCAAAATTGAATATGAAGTTGAAACTGTTTTGAAAACGAAGGTAAAACGATTTATAAAATTCGTTTAAATAGAAATCGACGAAATATATATATATATATATATATATATAATATATATATATATATTATATATAATGGCCTGAATAGAACGCGCCGCGCTGCGATAGTTCGTGAATTTCGACCATTGGCTTCGAACGGACATCACGGGAGATCCGACCGTCGGATTCTCCTAAAACCGGAACCATTGGGTTCGTATCGAAAAGAGCTTTCTAACGAAAACAAGAGATTTGAAATATGACGGTTGGATTTGGAGATACGTCCAAATCAATTTCAGAAAAGGTCGCTGTAAGTGCAGTTCGATGGCCGTTGTTGGAAATCGACTGTACGGGCCTTGATAAAATTATCAAAAATATCATTAATTTGTGTAAAATCGTAAGAAATGATTTGTGAATAACTAGGATGAAAAATCCCACATTTGTAAAGATAAAAATAGATTTTTATCGAAATGAACTAGTTTTGAACTAAAATTAAAACCCAACTGTTTTTAAATAAATAAATTGGAATTGAATTTGAATTGATTTGTGGGTTTATCGTGAACGGTGTTTTAAATAACACTTGTTCTTTAACCCGATAATAAATAGAATGTGATTTGGGTTTATCGTGAACTGTGTTTTAAATAACATTAGTTCTTTAACCCAGTAAAAGGAGTTTTAAATTTGGAATGTGAGCGAGAATGGAGTATTACCAGTTTTGCTCTAAAGCGATAGTTAAATCTTTAATTAGGTTTGAACGTGAAATGGTAATTAATTTTACCGATAACACCGTGGTGTTAGATATGAAATATGACCAGTTTTGCTTCATGGGATAAATAGGTTGGGATTGGGAAATAAAATAAATAATTACTTCGGTGTGGTTCGCTAATCCCGATTAGTTTGGAAAACCATAATATGGTTTGAAATGATATCCAAAGGAAGATTAAAGAATAAATTTTAAAGAATTTATCTTTGATAAAATTAATGGGAACCTTTCCCTAAGAATGTGAAATTTAGAAACTAACTGTAGGTTAGCTAAGAAGGATGATTTCCTGGGTATTGATCTGATGTTGGTTTCGGCCTTCGGGGTTAATATTTGGGGAATTATTCTCTTGCTAATTTACAGTTAGTGACTGGCGAATTGGAATGAGGCGTATGTTGTGTTTGTGTAACATTTGTTTATTATATACACGGGTCATTCTGAAAGGCTGGGGTTATACCCATTCTGAATAACTGATTCGACGATATGTCGAAGATGAAGACGGTGGTTGAAGACCGGAAGTCTTCACATCGTTTGGGTGATTACTGATGATCTAGATTGGGCTGTACACCTAAGATGAGGGAATCAGTTGGTGGTCGTCCAGACGTACTTGGAGATCGATGGATATGCGAGGAAAGTGCCTCCGGTTTCATTCAGACCCAAAACAAACTTGTAAGTGGAATGTGTGTCTGACATTGGATTTTATTCTGTGTTGATTGATCTCTATTAAATATACATCTGTTTGGCGGCGGAGAATTTATTCTCTTTCTTAACGCCCTTCCCTGAGACCTACGAGTTCAGAGGTTGTATATCGATGGACATCAGTCGCATGACATGAATTGCCTGTGTGGAATGCCTAAGGGGCAAATGATCAAGGCTTCTGTTGAAAAGCCGGTTGATGATCAAAGCACGACCTACGTGGCATAGCTTTGTGTATAGCGTGGATTCGCGAGCCTCACACCTCGGTAGGAGTCAAAAACGGGATAAGGACTGCAGGGAGAGCACGACGTTTCTTTCTAGCTTTGGGTGGTGTCAATGCTTAAACTGGCTGACATTTATATATATTTTTACCTATGTGGTTGTTGGAATGAGGCGCCTCGATTTTAGGTCTGTTAGGACCGGGAAACATGTGTTTAGGAATAATAAATCCTCAAACGTAAGGGAGGACCTGCCCTGAAGCATCCAGGGGTTACCCAGAGTGTGTAGTCCCGAGGCATTTGCTACAGTGTCTCGAAGCGGAGAGGAGCTTGCCCCTTACCTCGACTCATGACGGAAACCCAATTCCCAATACGGGATATTTCGGTTTTATTTGTAGAGCCTAGTTTGGAGACATGATATGTGGTACTCATGCCGTCTATGATTGGTATTTATGATTGAAATTGTTTTGACACAATACACTTATAATAGTATCAAATGATTTGTTTTAAACGTACCTAGCATGTTTGGCTATTATAAGGGAAAACCCTATCCTCCGGCTTCCGTTGCATTGTGTGATGGGACCTGGGACTTATAATAGCTTCATTTTTCGAAAAAGCATTGCGTTGTTTATTCTATGCACTAGTGTTCTTGGGGGGAAACCCATTCCGTGTTATACGGCGTGGTCCCTTGAACTACTCGCTTTTAAAGTAAAGTTTTAAATAACTGTTTTAGTTCTCACACTAGTCGCATGACTGACCTGGAGTTTATTGTTTTAACCTAAACTGTGAGTGGCCTTATTTTCGACACGGGGAGCTAGAAGTTTTGGTTTTGCAGATTTATATTCACAGGATCCTGATTTACAGCTGGAACGATGCTCGGAAAACTCTGTATCCGTGTATTACTTTCAGTTGTGTTTTATATTGTTTACCCGCTGCTATGTAATTTATTGTAATCTCTGGTATTTTCTGTGTAATATTTATTCATACTATGTATATTCTTGTATTCTGATGGAATTGTCGTAAATAACATTGAAATGTTCTTCTGTTTGTGTTCTATTTTGTCGTGTTCTCAAGGTAATCCGGGCTTTCCTCATCGGGGAAGTTACGGGATATCACAGTTGGTATTGGAGCTTTGGTTCACAGAGCTCGAGAACAAGGCACATTGGAACCATACGAAAGAATTCATCAGATATTGGATTAGTAATATTCAATGAGAATGACTCGTTAGAGATAGGATCAGTAGTATCCCAGAACGAGTGTGAAGAGTGTATTATTCAAATGAAAACAAATTTTGTTTTGAAAATTAAATTCAACTATTCGTATTTGAATATTTTATTTGTATTGATTTGGACAATCTAGTATATAAATTTTTTGCATATACGCATCATGAACGTATATTCGAAGTTTTAATATACTGGATAGATATAGAATCACATTCTATTCGCCCGGGGATGGTTCTGATGATTGCTATAGTACGTACATCATCAAAATTCATATTCGAGTTTCGAAAGTGTGATATTTATATATTTCCATTAGACTGGTGTGAGAACCAAAACTTATATAGGGTTATTTGTTGTGATTTGGCATCAAAAATGTGATTTTTGACTATATATCAAAATTATGAGTTTGAAACGTTAATTCACTAATTGATTGATGATTGTGTTGTATGATTATTCCTTTAAACCATTATGTGAAAGAACGGTGAATTTAGGCCAAATTGAACCAAATATTGAACTGTATTGAAAATTATTTTGAAATGCATGTGTACACATTGAACAGGTCATAGCAAGGAGGCTAGAGCAGAGGAATAAAATTGTTTGCCCGACAAATAGGTACGTGTTTATTGTATTTCTTGAGTTTTGGGAGATTTTATGAGCCGATTGGCTTTTTCTTTTTCTTTTGGATTGAAGAAGGCCACTGGAGGCTATATGAAATATCCCGAAGTCCCCGGTGCAGGGGAGGTTATGGCGAAATTTTTCAAAAATTTAGGGTGTTAGCCAAATTTTTGAAAAATTTGAAAAGTTCTTAGAAACTGAAAAGTTGAAGAACTTAAGCCATAATGAAAATAGTGGAAGTTGAGTTGGTTTGTTAAACAACTTTCAGCTTCGTTCCTTTTCAGGGATGAAAAGTTTAAAGTGGGGGAGATTGTAACGACCCGGAAATCTGAACCAGTTTAAATTTTTTTATTTTTCTTTTGGCAATTTCGATGAATTTTGAATATTTAAAATGGATTATTTTAAATAATAACGATGAAAAAATTTATTTTGAATTCGAACGTATTTATTTATATAGATCGTCGTTAGAATAGAAATATTTATTTTAATTTATAAAAGGAATTGAAAATGGCGCGGTAGTTCGATAATTCGATTTCAAATTTCAAATGAATGTACAGGATTCAAAATAAGCTGGATTTTAGAGAGACTGAAAATATTACAATCTAATTGAGAATATCTTTCCAACGAATCCGAAAAATCAAAATTTCATAGCGAGAATCAAAAGATATGTCCAGTTGAAAATTCAGAATAGTTGCTATGGAATTCTGGCCCTTAAAAATGGAAATTTTGCAAACGACCTCGGATTTCGACGAAACCACTTTTGTTGGATCCATGATGTCAAGTTATTAATAGATTCCAATTTTCATAATTTTTCGAATCAATATGTGAGCGTGGCGAAGGAAAACGCGTTTGACCAGTTTCAGTTGATTTTAATCGACTGGAAAATGGTCATTTTTCAAACGGTCTCAGAATTCGATGAAATTAGTTTTGTTAGGAAATATTTTTCGGGAATTTTTCGAGTTAGTATGTGACCCCAGTAAATTGAAATGCGCGTTCAAATTCAATATGTAGAGTTATATGTTGATTTTGACGAAAACTGATCGAAACGATCGAATCAGCTTACGATACATATCCCATTGTGTTCGGAATGGGGGTAATTAGCTATGGACGATAGGCGCTGGGTTTCGTTTCGAGTTCGACAATAAAAGTTGCTTTTTGGAGAGATAATTAAATAAAAATTAAATTAAATTTTAAAGCCCCCTTTTTATTTCTTCTGAAAGGTCAACGCCCCAAAATCAAAAATCAAAATAAAATAAAACAAAACTCGCTCCCTCCCTCAGACACCCGTCGCTCCTCCGATCGAGTCGCCACCGCGCCCTAGGGCGGCACCGCCACCCTTTCTACCCCCACCCCCTCGACGCCTCTTCCTCCTCCACTAATTCGAACCCCCGTCGTTCCTAGCCCCAAAACCACCCGCCTCCGCTCACTGCCAAAGCCGCCGCCTCCACCAGCAGCTCGCCCCACTTTCTTCCTCTCTCCCCTTCTTCGAACGAGGACGCCGCTCCCCACTTTCAAAACCGCCGCCGCCACGCCCTCACCACAGGCGAACTCCTCCGACCAAGCACCCCCTCCAGTCGACGCTGACAGCGCAGAAACCCCCACTGATCGATTTTCCCTACCCCGACGAAGAACTGTAAGTATTTTTAAATTAATTTATTTTATTTCAATTCTTCTTGTGTAATAATCTTTCAATAAAACTAAATTTTTTATCATATGAAAGTTAGAATTTTTATATAGATAAAAATACGATTTTTATTTATAAAAGATTAGATTTTTGGAAAAGAAAAGATTAGATTTTTGGTTTCAAAAAGGTTTGATTTCTAAAACTGAAAAGATTACATTTTTATTTATAAAGATCGGATTTTTATATAGGAGAAAGCTTTATAAAAATATAATTTTTATATATAATGTAGAAAATAAAAGTATGATTTTTATATTATAGAAAGAATAAAAATATGATTTTTATATAGTAGAAATTATAAAAATATAATTTTTATAAGGTAGAGGATGATATCGATTTTTGTATAAGAAGAAGCGTTGTAAAAATATATAATCTTTATATATAAAGGGCCATTATAAAAATGTGATTTTTAAAATGAACATCATATTAAAAACATGATTTTTACTATGAACAGCGTGAAAATAACTGCATTGGAATATCAAGTGAATCCAGACAGTTCAGCAGTTCAAAAGCAAAGCACGGCAGAGTGGAACCCTTTGTGAGAACTTCTCACTTTAAATTTCATTTTCTAGTTAAAAATATATAATAGGATGCAGACGGTGTTTAGTAGCACCCGACACCCGTCGTCCATAGACCATGGGCGGCTTGTTTGTTTGTTTGTTTGATTTTGATGTGTAGTTGATTGTGTGATGTGAAATAAAATAAAATATTTTATAGTAAAAATAGATTTTTTTAACGTGTATTTAAAATGAAATGAATAAATATAAACGAGTCGGACGATTTGTTTATATACACCTTTGACTGATATTGATTGGGACGATAAATTTTACACATCGCCCAACTTCACAAATAAAATCTGTGTTTGTTGATTTGAAACCCCACATGGGTATTGGGATAATATATGACATACATTAATCCCAATAATTAGTTGTATGTCGATCGATTGATTGACAGGCTGTTATAAGCGTTAGATATATATATATATATATATATATATATATATATTTGATGCTTATACAGTGTAGTGCACTTTGGATGATGGTTGATTATTTATCGTTGCTATTATATACATGTGTTGTATGGAATCCATATAATTAATATTATATGGTACTTGATTGGGCCTCATTCCAATTGGGAAAATAAAGAATATTAAGAAATAAAGATTCATGTGTTGACAGTACTCATTTGTTGAGATTAGTCATGTGTTGAGCGAAATATTTTAACAATAAAATTTACATCTTTATCATATATAAAATTAGAAACTAACTAGAAAATAGATAAGATGAGTGGACTCCTGGGTATTGATCTGATGTTGGTTTCGGCCTTCGGGGTTAATGCTTAGGGAATCGTTCTCTTACTAATTTACAGTTGGAGCCTGATTAAAAATTAAACGATAGAAATCATAATTTTATAAAATATATTAAATAACATAAGGATTCATGTGTTGACAGTACTCGTTTGTTGAGATTAGTCATGTGTTGAAAGAAATGTAAATTCATGTGTTGAATAGAATAAATATTCATTTGTTGAATAGAATAACGAAGTTTTTGAAAAATATAAAGCCGTGTTGATTAGAGATGCGTTATTTTGACGCGAACGATATTTTTATCGATTATATTCGTTTTTATAATGAATATTGAAAAGAGATTTTAAAAAAATCGAATATTTAGAAAATGAATTCGAATTGAATTGAATAGAAAATGAATTCGAATTAAAATGAATTGAAATAGAATTCAAATTGAAATTGAAATTGAATTAAAACGAATTTGAATTTGAATTAAATAAAATTGAAATGAATTCGAATTGAATTGAAATCAAATGGAAAACGAATTTATAATGGAAAATTCATTTTTGATTTAAAATTGAATATGAAGTTGAAACTGTTTTGAAAACGAAGGTAAAACGATTTATAAAATTCGTTTTAAATAGAAATCAACGAAATATAATATATATATATATATATATATTGTATATATATATAATGGCCTGAATAGAACGCGTCACGCTGTGGTAGTTCGTGAATTTCGACCATTGGCTTCGAACGGACATTACGGGAGATCGGACCGTCGGATTCTCCTAAAACCAGAACCATTGGGTTCGTATCAAAAAGAGCTTTCTAAGAATACAAGAGATTTGAAATCTGACGGTTGGATTTGGAGATACCTCCAAATCAATTTCGGAAAAGGTCGTAAGTGCAGTTCGATGGCCGTTGTTGGAAATCGACTGTACGGGCCTTGATAAAATTATCAAAAATATCAATAATTTGTGTAAAATCATAAGAAATGATTTGTGAGGAACTGGGATGAAAAATCCCACATTTGTAAAGATAAAAATAGATTTTTATCGAAATGAACTAGTTTTGAACTAAATTAAAACCCAACTATTTTTAAATAAATAAATTAGAATTGAATTTGAATTGATTTGTGGGTTTATCGTGAACGGTGTTTTAAATAACACTTGTTCTTTAACCCGATAATAAATAGAATGTGATTTGGGTTTATCGTGAACTATGTTTTAAATAACATTAGTTCTTTAACCCAGTAAAAGGAGTTTTAATGAATCTGTAATTAGATTGAAATGTGAATTGATAATGAAAATTATCAAATTTGGAAAGTGAGCGAGAATGGAGTATTACCAGTTTTGCTCCAAAGCGATAGTTAAATCTTTAATTAGATTTGAACGTGAAATAGTAATTAATTTTACCGATAACACCGTGGTGTTAGATATGGAGTATGACCAGTTTTGCTTCATGGGATAAATAGGTTGGGACTGGGAAATAAAATAATTAATTACTTCGATGTGGTTCGCTAATCCCGACTACTTTGGAAAACCATAATATGGTTTGAAATGATATCCAAAGGAAGATTAATGAATAAATTTTAAAGAATTTATCTTTGATAAAATTAATGGGAACCTTTCCCTAAGAATGTGAAATTTAGAAACTAACTGTAGGTTAGCTAAGAAGGATGGTTTCCTGGGTATTGATCTGATGTTGGTTTCGGCCTTCGGGGTTAATATTTGGGGAATTGTTCTCTGGCTAATTTACGGTTAGTGACTGGCGATTTGGAATGAGGCGTATGTTGTGTTTGTGTAACATTTGTTTATTATATACGCGGGTCATTCAGAAAGGCCAGGGTTATACCCATTCTAAATAACCGATTCGACGATATGTCGAAGATGAAGACGGTGGTTGAAGACCGGAAGTCTTCACATCGTTTGGGTGATTACTGATGATCTTGATTGGGATGTACACCCAAGATGAGGGAATCAGTTGGTGGTCGTCCAGCGTACTTTGAGATTGATGGATATGCGAGGAAAGTGCCTCCGGTTTCGTTCAGACCCGGAACGAACTTGTAAATGGACTGCGTGTCTGACATTGGATTTTATTCCGTGTTGATTGATCTCTATTAAATATACATCTGTTTGGCGACGGAGAATTTATTCTTTTGCTTAACGCCCTTCTCTGAGACGTACGAGCTCAGAGGTTGTATATCGATAGACATCAGTCGCATGGCATGAATTGCCTGTGTGGCATGCCTAAGTGTTAAATGATCAAGGCTTCGGTTGAAAAGCAAAGTCTTGTGGTTGATGATCAAAGCACGACCTACGTGGCATAGCTTTGTGTATAGCGTGGATTCGCGGGCCTCACACCTCGGTATGAGTCAAAAAAGGGATAAGGACTGCAGAAAGAGCACGACATTTATTTCTAGCTATGGGTGGTGTCAGTGCTTAAACTGGCTGACATTTATATATATATTTTTATCTGTGTGGTTGTTGGAATGAGGCGCCTCGATTTTAGGTCTGTTAGGACCGGGAAACGTGTGTTCAGGAATAATTAATCCTCAAACGTAAAGGAGGACCGGCCCTGAAGCATCCAGGGGTTACCCAGAGTGTGTAGTCCCGAGGCATTTGCTAGAGTGTCTCGAAGCTGAGAGGAGCTTGCCCTGTAACAACCCGTATTTTTAATAACCTGTAATAACATGAATTGAGGCAGAATTAAATTATAAAATGGGAATCAGGGGAAACGGGCTATGCCATTGCGTTCGTCTCGGAAAAATACGCGAAATAGAGTCCGAGTTTTCGAAAATCGGAGTCCGTATGACCCAGTTAAGGCCCATTGAAGTTTGCAGAAAATTCAAGTTTTAAAATCAGATTCAAATTTAAGGAATTGGGCCAGCTGGGCCAAGGCGGGAAAATTCCCGCCAGGGGCCCCATGTCGACAGGCCTGTCGACAGGGTCCCCAGGGAGTCGACAGCCCTGTCGACAGGGGGTGCACGGGCTGCTTAGCCTGGTGCACCATTTCTGATTGGGGTTGGGTCTTGTGGCTTGTTTCTAGAGAGTTCCGGGATCTGATGGCCCTAATTGAATCTAGGGTTAATCCTATGGTTCAAATCACTAACCTAATCTATAAATAAGACCCTAATCTACCCTAAATCATTCATTATTCATCCTAGTAACTAAACTATGCCAAAATCAAAACTCTCATGGCCTCCACCCTCTTCATACAATCCCTAAATTAATTCCTAAGAGATTTCCATGCATACAAGCGTATTTAGGCTTGTATGATCCTCCTTAGCTTGCATTAAAGGCTTGTTTTTCAATTGGCATCATAAAGGAGGAGTCTTGATCAAGTTTGCTTGCATTTGGGGGTTTTAATTAGTTGCATAAGGGGTTTCTTGCATTTGTTGTACTCATTTGAGTCCACATAAGCATTGTAAGCCCTCTTACCTTCACTTTACAAACTTTAAAGTTAATATGTGGTGAAAGTTGAGATTTATGTGAGTTTAGTTGATTATGCATACTTATGCGAACTCACTATACCATGTTTTACATGTTTCATAAGTTATGCATGCATATGCGAGCTTACTATGCCATGTTCTACATGTTTAATGGATTATGCATGTTTATGCAAGTTTGCTAAGCCATGATTTGTATGTTTATTGAGTTATGCATGTTTATGCAAGTTTAAAATGACAAGTTGTGCATGTTTTGACAAGTTGTGCATGTTTTGACAAGTTGTGCATGTTTATGCAAGTTTAAAATGACAAGTTGTGCATGTTTTGACAAGTTGTGCATGTTTATGCAAGTTTAAAATGACAAGTTGTGCATGTTTTGACAAGTTATGCATGATTAAGGAAATATGCAAGTTCACCATGCTAAGTTATGCAAGTTTAACACGTTATGCATGTTTATGGTAATATGCAAGTTCACTATGCTAAGTTGTGCAAGTCTAACGTGTTATGCATGATTGTTGTGCAAGTTTATCATGTATGTTGTGCCAAGTTCCCTCTTCCTATCCTTTATGCGTTACTACGAATATGTAAGCGATAGAATGACGTTGGGGGTTTTGGGTAAACTTAAAATACATGAAAATATAATAAGATTGGGAATTTACCTATTAAGTTAGGTCTACCCCTTGGGAATTTACCTATTAAGTTAGGTCTACCCAAGTAATTGTTGACTTGTAATTATGTTTTGAAATAAGGTGGACATGACACTTAGAAAACATAAGTGTGGCCAACTCGAGGTTGGGTTGAGTTTGTAGCGTAATTCTACCCGGAACCGACCGGCTTAACTAGTGGCTACAAACAATAGGACCCAATGTGGGAAGTTGGTCATGGGGTGCCAAGACCCGAGGTTAGACCAAGTTGTGGTGTAAAGCTACCCGGACCCGCCCGGCCTAACTAGTAACCACAACAAGGTCTAATGTGAGAGGTTGAGGTGCATTAAATTAATTAATGCCTCATGATTAGGGTTAAGTCAGGGTCCACTAATACTTAACCAATTTGGGGATTCGAGGGATTAGAATGTGGTTAAGTTGTGAACCATTGGTTACACTTAACTAGTTTAATCCATTTGGGAGTTCAAGGGATTAGAATGGGGTTAAGCCACACTTAGCCAGTTTAATCCAGGATTAGTGAGGGGTTAAATCACACTTAACCCTCTTGGGGAAACCCTAGCAACGTGGTCTGTTCTAACAGTAATCCCAGTTTGGTATCATTCACAACCCTAGAAGCTAGGCTAGGGCGGGGCACGATTACTGGAGGATGTAAGCGACCAAAAGGGCGATGGCCGAGTGGTACAGCGGTGCGGGTCCGGCGGGCTACGGACGTGCACGTAGTCCGATGTTGGACAAACTCGAGGCACGGGTACCAGTAGATTAGAGCTGTGCATTATTGCTTAAGTGTCTGGGGTTAACACCCGAGGGCTTGATACACCCAAAGGTGGACCCAGCACAGTCTAACTACAACCATACGTGGGCCATATGGACACCAACACTTGACGTGTTAGGTTTATAGGGAGCCGATCGACTAGACCGTTGGGCTAGACCTTTTATTTAGGTCACTTCATGTTATTGGGCCAAAGTTTGGGCTAAGGGATCAATACCTGTTATGTTGGTTTACTAGTACACCGTGGTGCAAAAACTTAACCTTGTTTTATGCGATGACACCTCTATCTGTCTTGTAGTTACTTTATCATGCCAGTATGTCGTTATCTATGGTCATCTCAGTTTCCATCATGATGTTAACTTTATTAGTTTATAGACTGATCGTAGCAGGGCTTACTCAGTCTTTTTGACTGACCCGTTTTGTTTCGCCTCTTTTCTTCCGTTTCCCCCCCCCAGGTCCTCAGGGAGGGAATACAGGAGCCTAGCTTGGATCTTAGCTGCTTTCTTGGATAGCTCATGTATGCTTTGGACTTGGGCTTGCTATGGTTTCTTCCACTTTGGGGATAGCTACTATTATGTTTTCTCTTTCAGTTTCAGATGATGTTATTTCATGTACTGGACTTGTTTATTTGGGAAATTGACATTTTGATGTACCAGACTTGTTTTTGAAATGGTTTAAAAATCTTCCGCTGTTTTATTTACGCACTCTGTTTATTTACATATATATATATGTCATGTCCTGCCTTGCTATATCATTTTGCATGTTTACCAATAATGCCCCTCCAAAGCTAGTGCATTCCTTTGCGAGTGACCCTGGCGGAGGTGGGGTGCTACATTTGGTATCAGAGCATATGGTTTACGAGAAGGGATAAAAAGGTTTTTAAAACTTTTGGAAAGAAAAACTATTTTCAAAAATCAAGTATAAAGTATTTTCCAAAGAGAAGTCTAGTTGTTTTAAAAGGCTATTCCCCAAAAGCCATTAGCACTATCCTTTGACTCCTCGTTTGAACTCTTTTCTTTTCGTTTCCAGCATGCCTGATAATCTCGTCTTGCCCGAAGGAGTAACGATACCCGATTGGTTTCGTCGGTACTTGGAAGTCACGGCACCGGTCCCGGATGTCCCTAATGTTGTTCCCCCAGTCGAGGCCGCTGTTCCTCCTCCTCCCGTAGCTGATGTTTCTCTTCCCCCTCAACCTCCACAAGCGGATTTTGCGGAAACTTGTAAGAACTTTAAGATGATGGGTGGCAAGAATTTTAATGGAACAGAGACTTTTGTAGAAGCAGGGAATTGGTTGAGAGAGACCGAAGATCTTTTAGCCACCTTTGATATAGGTGACCGCAGGAAGGTTTTATTGGCAGTATGGTTGCTAAAGGAAGAAGCTGCACGTTGGTGGGTAGTCACCACCGCTACTAGGCCAATTGAGACTTGGGATGACTTTAGAGGAAGGTTTGGACTGAGATTCTTATCACTGAAGCAAGGGGACATGGCTATTAGGGAATACATAGATAAGTTTAATCAACTGGCTCGGGACGATTTAGATTTGGTTAATACAGCTCAGAAGAAGGCCCTACACTTTGCTCTAGGATTAAATGAGCCATTACGTGATTTGGCCCTGTCTCATATACCCTTGGGGGCGACTTTCGAGAGTTTAGTAAATTTGGCCCTACTTCAAGAAGAAGGTAGCAATGACAAGAAAGAGGTCAAGGCGAATGGGTCTCAAGACAAGAGAGTAAATTCCGGGAAACGGGGCAAGAATAACCACAACCGCAAGAACAAGCCAAGAGGGAATAGGAAATGCAACTTCTGTGATGAAGTTGGACATGTAGCCAGGGAATGTAGGAAGAAGAAGAGAAAGCGGGGCGAATGCTTTCATTGTGGTGAGTTTGGACATTTCAGCAAGGATTGCCCGAGGAAACAAGGGCAAGGTCAGACTCAGTGTGCAGGACTATCTGGAGGGCGAATTCATCCTCTCAACCCCGTTTTTCCAGCTCATGATAGAGGTAGTGTTTCTGTTGAAAATCTTGTTTACATTTTCTGATTTTCCCTGTTCGAACTTTGTTTGATTCTGGCACATCGCATAGTTTTATTTCATCTGATCCAGTTGAAAGTTTTGCACCTAAGTACTAGTGTAGTTGATGATCCCGTATGTGTTTCAAATCCAATTGGGGGTTCTGCCCGTTTGTCTGTGGTCTGGGTGGATTTGAAAATTTTCTATCTTGAGTATAGAATTCGCGTGGGATGTTTTATTCTCAGTTTCAGGGGATATGGGTTGGTTTTGGGCATGGAATGGTTGTCCGGTTTTGGAGCCATTCTGGGTTTTTGTATACAGGGGTGTGAGGCTCATGACTCGCCTCGGTAATACCCTAGAAATTTCTAGCAACCCTATGGGTCCCGTCATGATTGTTATCTTGAGTCCCTCAACTCGTCTATCGATAGTTTGCAATCTATGGGGATGGTCCGAGAACATCCTGATATCTTGGGGAAAAGTGAAGGGGTTACCCTTAGACGTGGGATAGATTTCCGCATTATCTGGTTGGTAATACCAAGCCAGTTTCGTGGCCGGTTAGGCACATGACCTCACGAGGTGAGAGTTAAGAAAGCAAGTCAAGGAGTTGCTTGAGAAGAACTTCCTGAGACGAGGCATTTCCGAGTAAGGTGCTCCAGTAGTATTCGTTACTGATGTGGACAGTTTGCTTCGCTTATGTGTTGATTATCGTGAGGAGAATAGACAACCACTATCAAGGGTTGATGATTTGTTTGATCAGCTTGTAGGAGCATCTATTTTCTTTTGATCCAGCTACCAGATTCCATCAGCTTAGGATGGCTGAGGATGGAATTGACAAGACTGCGTTTAGGACTCTAGATGGATTTTTAGAATGGCTAGTCATACTACTTGGTTTGACTAATGCACCCGCGTATTACGTAAACTTGATGGGTAGGGTGGTTAGGGAGTCCTTGAACAAGTTTGTCATGGTCGTCATAGACGATATTTTGATCTCCTCAAAAGAACGAGGAAGAACATGCTAGACATCTCAAGGAGGTGATGGATACGTTTAGAACCACCAGTTGAAGGTCAAGTTCTCCAAATGTCACTTTGGAGGAAAGAAGTTGGATTTCTTGGGCACACAGTCCCTAAGTAAGGCTTAGCGGTGGATTCCGCTAAAGTGGTTGCGGTTTAAGACCGGAAAACTTTGAGGAGGGCAATTGGAGTAAGAAGCCTCCTCTGTTTGACTAGTTAGTTAGCATTCCCGGAGCTTAGACTTACTCTTCTGGATCAAGAAGGGAGTTTCACGGGAAGAAGACCCGCAGTTGGTCAAGAACATGGACCAGTCGGTTCGAGGCGAGATGTTAAGTCACCTCACTAGATATATTATAGATGACGAGGGATGACTAAGGCGCGATGAGAGATTATGTGTTCCTCGAGTGAAAGACTTGGTAAAGAAGGTTCCTGAAGATGTGCATCACTCGAGGAGGTGGCCGAGTTGGTTTCAGGATGCAAGTCGTGCCACCAGGTTGAGGCCAAGTCATAGGAGCCCAGTGGGCCATTGTCTCCATTGGAGGATCCGCAAGGGAAGTGTGAAAACATCTCGAGAGATCATGTGGATGGACTACCTAGATCAAAGAAAGGGAATACGGGTATGTGGGTCACAATAGGTAGACTCACGAAGAGTGCTCATTTCCGCCCGGTGAAGAGCGAGAGGACTGCGTCATGGTTAGTAACGGTTTACCCTCAAGAAGTTGGCCAATTTTGAGATAGCCTACAGGAAGCCATGGGTAGGCAACTGAATCTAGGTGTGGCCTATTACTCATAGGCGGATGGTTCATTTTGATTAAGCATGAGTTATAGAAAATCACGTTTATAAGGGGCAATTGGCAATGTGGATTGGTATTTTCAAGAAAAATTCTGCTGCGTAGAATACTGTATAGTAAGAAGACGAGATCCAGGATTCACTAGCGAATTTTGGAGAGCTTGCATGAAATCATGAGGTTATAGTATGTTTAAGCCAAGTATACAGAAAGAAGAATAAGTGGGGAAGAAAGGCGAGAGGCAATAATGAAATGAGTTCCAACTCGAATTTGGGAAATAGGAGTTAGGAAGCCAAGGAATCATGAAGTGGAAAATAGTCAAAGCACAGTGGAGTTAAGCTCAAGGAAACGTGACTAAGAAGAGTGAAGACTAGATACGCGCATCATATCTCTTTTTAAGAGTGCATCTTTGATCCTAGTTTTCCTGTGGAGCTTGCTTGCAAGTTATCTTTCGTATATATCCTCTCGGTCCCATTCTCGACCTTATTTCTGTTGTAAACTCCATAAGGGGGTTAAGACTCATCGGTTAGTACTGTATGTCGAAGTGGGAATGGATTTCTTGAAAATCCAAGAAGGAGTTCATCTAGTTTATCGTGTCTATCTTAGGTAGAAACCCTTTGGTTGAAACATGTGTTTGAAACATGTTATGTTTGATGGTTGCAAGTGGTTGCAAGTGTTTGCAAGTGGTTGCTCGTGGATGCATTATACACGATTAGGCACTAGATCGGCTCACACACTCCTCATATTGCATGTGCATGAGTGTTTATGCTTATTCATGGATGAAATTCGTATGCTATCACATGGATGTTGCATATGGATGTATGATTGAGCACGCATGTAGATATTATACATTATATTAGGAATTTGCATACATATGGATTCATTTCACTGACATACATATGCATTAAGGAGGTTTACTGTATCAGTAGCCGCCTGATTTACATACATATGCATTAAGGAGGTTTACTGTATCAGTAACCGCCTGATTTTTGCATTAGATAAGTACATATACACACACTTTTGCATATGTTCATCCAGCATTTAGAATCTTGTAAGGACAATGATTGCTCGTGGATGATGCTTTGAGTAGATGGATGATTGGATGGTAGGATACGTTCTTCCTAACTTGAAGATTTCGGGGACGAAATCCTTTAAGGAGGGGGGAATGTAACAACCCGTATTTTTAATAACCTGTAATAACATGAATTGAGGCAGAATTAAATTATAAAATGGGAATCAGGGGAAACGGGCTATGCCATTGCGTTCGTCTCGGAAAAATACGCGAAATAGAGTCCGAGTTTTCGAAAATCGGAGTCCGTATGACCCAGTTAAGGCCCATTGAAGTTTGCAGAAAATTCAAGTTTTAAAATCAGATTCAAATTTAAGGAATTGGGCCAGCTGGGCCAAGGCGGGAAAATTCCCGCCAGGGGCCCCATGTCGACAGGCCTGTCGACAGGGTCCCCAGGGAGTCGACAGCCCTGTCGACAGGGGGTGCACGGGCTGCTTAGCCTGGTGCACCATTTCTGATTGGGGTTGGGTCTTGTGGCTTGTTTCTAGAGAGTTCCGGGATCTGATGGCCCTAATTGAATCTAGGGTTAATCCTATGGTTCAAATCACTAACCTAATCTATAAATAAGACCCTAATCTACCCTAAATCATTCATTATTCATCCTAGTAACTAAACTATGCCAAAATCAAAACTCTCATGGCCTCCACCCTCTTCATACAATCCCTAAATTAATTCCTAAGAGATTTCCATGCATACAAGCGTATTTAGGCTTGTATGATCCTCCTTAGCTTGCATTAAAGGCTTGTTTTTCAATTGGCATCATAAAGGAGGAGTCTTGATCAAGTTTGCTTGCATTTGGGGGTTTTAATTAGTTGCATAAGGGGTTTCTTGCATTTGTTGTACTCATTTGAGTCCACATAAGCATTGTAAGCCCTCTTACCTTCACTTTACAAACTTTAAAGTTAATATGTGGTGAAAGTTGAGATTTATGTGAGTTTAGTTGATTATGCATACTTATGCGAACTCACTATACCATGTTTTACATGTTTCATAAGTTATGCATGCATATGCGAGCTTACTATGCCATGTTCTACATGTTTAATGGATTATGCATGTTTATGCAAGTTTGCTAAGCCATGATTTGTATGTTTATTGAGTTATGCATGTTTATGCAAGTTTAAAATGACAAGTTGTGCATGTTTTGACAAGTTGTGCATGTTTTGACAAGTTGTGCATGTTTATGCAAGTTTAAAATGACAAGTTGTGCATGTTTTGACAAGTTGTGCATGTTTATGCAAGTTTAAAATGACAAGTTGTGCATGTTTTGACAAGTTATGCATGATTAAGGAAATATGCAAGTTCACCATGCTAAGTTATGCAAGTTTAACACGTTATGCATGTTTATGGTAATATGCAAGTTCACTATGCTAAGTTGTGCAAGTCTAACGTGTTATGCATGATTGTTGTGCAAGTTTATCATGTATGTTGTGCCAAGTTCCCTCTTCCTATCCTTTATGCGTTACTACGAATATGTAAGCGATAGAATGACGTTGGGGGTTTTGGGTAAACTTAAAATACATGAAAATATAATAAGATTGGGAATTTACCTATTAAGTTAGGTCTACCCCTTGGGAATTTACCTATTAAGTTAGGTCTACCCAAGTAATTGTTGACTTGTAATTATGTTTTGAAATAAGGTGGACATGACACTTAGAAAACATAAGTGTGGCCAACTCGAGGTTGGGTTGAGTTTGTAGCGTAATTCTACCCGGAACCGACCGGCTTAACTAGTGGCTACAAACAATAGGACCCAATGTGGGAAGTTGGTCATGGGGTGCCAAGACCCGAGGTTAGACCAAGTTGTGGTGTAAAGCTACCCGGACCCGCCCGGCCTAACTAGTAACCACAACAAGGTCTAATGTGAGAGGTTGAGGTGCATTAAATTAATTAATGCCTCATGATTAGGGTTAAGTCAGGGTCCACTAATACTTAACCAATTTGGGGATTCGAGGGATTAGAATGTGGTTAAGTTGTGAACCATTGGTTACACTTAACTAGTTTAATCCATTTGGGAGTTCAAGGGATTAGAATGGGGTTAAGCCACACTTAGCCAGTTTAATCCAGGATTAGTGAGGGGTTAAATCACACTTAACCCTCTTGGGGAAACCCTAGCAACGTGGTCTGTTCTAACAGTAATCCCAGTTTGGTATCATTCACAACCCTAGAAGCTAGGCTAGGGCGGGGCACGATTACTGGAGGATGTAAGCGACCAAAAGGGCGATGGCCGAGTGGTACAGCGGTGCGGGTCCGGCGGGCTACGGACGTGCACGTAGTCCGATGTTGGACAAACTCGAGGCACGGGTACCAGTAGATTAGAGCTGTGCATTATTGCTTAAGTGTCTGGGGTTAACACCCGAGGGCTTGATACACCCAAAGGTGGACCCAGCACAGTCTAACTACAACCATACGTGGGCCATATGGACACCAACACTTGACGTGTTAGGTTTATAGGGAGCCGATCGACTAGACCGTTGGGCTAGACCTTTTATTTAGGTCACTTCATGTTATTGGGCCAAAGTTTGGGCTAAGGGATCAATACCTGTTATGTTGGTTTACTAGTACACCGTGGTGCAAAAACTTAACCTTGTTTTATGCGATGACACCTCTATCTGTCTTGTAGTTACTTTATCATGCCAGTATGTCGTTATCTATGGTCATCTCAGTTTCCATCATGATGTTAACTTTATTAGTTTATAGACTGATCGTAGCAGGGCTTACTCAGTCTTTTTGACTGACCCGTTTTGTTTCGCCTCTTTTCTTCCGTTTCCCCCCCCCCAGGTCCTCAGGGAGGGAATACAGGAGCCTAGCTTGGATCTTAGCTGCTTTCTTGGATAGCTCATGTATGCTTTGGACTTGGGCTTGCTATGGTTTCTTCCACTTTGGGGATAGCTACTATTATGTTTTCTCTTTCAGTTTCAGATGATGTTATTTCATGTACTGGACTTGTTTATTTGGGAAATTGACATTTTGATGTACCAGACTTGTTTTTGAAATGGTTTAAAAATCTTCCGCTGTTTTATTTACGCACTCTGTTTATTTACATATATATATATGTCATGTCCTGCCTTGCTATATCATTTTGCATGTTTACCAATAATGCCCCTCCAAAGCTAGTGCATTCCTTTGCGAGTGACCCTGGCGGAGGTGGGGTGCTACATGCCCCTTGCCTCGACTCATGACGGAAAACCAATTCCCAATACGAGATATTTCGGTTTTATTTGTAGAGCCTAGTATGGCGACATGATATATGGTACCCATGCCGTCTATGATTGGTATTTATGATTGAAATTGTTTTGACACTATACACTTATAATAGTATCAAATGATTTGTTTTAAACGTACCAAGCATGTTTGGCTATTATAAGGGAAAACCCTATCCTCCGGCTTGCGTTGCATTGTGTGATGGGACCTAGGTCTTATAATAGCTTCATTTTTCGAAAAAGCATTGCGTTGTTTATTCTATGCACTAGTGTTCTTGGGGGGAAACCCGTTCCGTGTTATACGGCGTGGTCCCTTGAACTACCCTCTTTTAAAGTAAAGTTTTAAATAACTGTTTTAGTTCTCACACCAGTCACATGACTGACCTGGAGTTTATTGTTTTAACCTAAACTCTGGGTGCCCTTATTTTCGACACGGGAAGCTAGTAGTTTTGGTTTTGCAGATTTATATTCACAGGATCCTGATTTACAGCTAGAACGATGCTCGGAAAGCTCTGTATCCGTGTATTACTTTCAGTTGTGTTTTATATTGTTTTCCCGCTGCTATGTAATTTATTGTAATCTCTGATATTTTCTGTGTAATATTTATTCATACTCTGTATATTCTTGTATTCTGATGGAATTGTTGTAAATAACAATGAAATGTTCTTCTGTTTGCGTTCTATTTTGTCGTATTCTCAAGGTAATCCGGGCTTTCCTCGCCGAGGAAGTTACGGGATATCACAGAATGGATGACTACTGATGCCCTGGACTGATTTGCTCCCCAGAAAGGGTTAAGTGGTAGTTGTCCGGACGTACTTGTTGATTGTCCGGATAAGCGAGCACCTCTCTTCCATATTGGACATACGGGACGAGGAATAAGGTGTCTTCGGTTTCGTTCAGACCCAGAACGGGCTTGTAAATGGATGTGTGTCTGACATTGAATTTCATTCTATGTAAATGGATTTCTATTCAATATATATCTGTTTGGTGGCCGAGAATTTATTCTCTTTCTTAACACCCTTCTCTGAGACGCACGAGCTCAGAGGTTATATATTGGTAGTTATCGATCGCATGGCGTGAATTGTCAATGTGGCATGCCAAGATGCAAATGATCGAGGCTTTTGTTGAAAAGCAGGGCCCTGTGGTTGATGATCAAAGCACGGCCCGTTTAGTCATAGCTTTGTGTATAGCGTTTGTTCGCGAGCCTCACACTCCGGTATGAGTCAAAAATGGGACAAGGAACGCAGGGAGTGCACACGTTTCTTTCTAGCTAGAAGTGGTATCAAGGTTTTGCAAGCCCTGACATTTTACTTATATGGATGATGGATTACGAGGCCTCGGTTATATTGGTCGATAGCGACTAATTTATAGGTTCAATAGGACCGGGAAGCGTGTGTTCAGGCATAACTAATCCACTAAAGTATTTGTGGACCGGCCCTGTAGGATCCAAGGGTTTGCCAGCGTTCAAATCCTGAGATATTTGCTAGAGTGTCTCGAATCGGTAAGGAGATCGTCCCTAGCCTTGACTCATGATGGAAATTCAACTTCCAATACGACAACATGCAGTTTGGATTGTAGAACTAGTATGGAGACAAAGTAGGATGGGGTACTATGTCGTCTGTAATTGATACATTATGATTGAAAATGTTTTTGAACATATATACACTAATAATAATATCAAATCTGTTTTATCGTATCAAGCATTTTTGACCATTATAAGGTAAAACTCTATCCTCCGGTTTGCGTTGCATTGTATGATGGGAATTGAGTCTTATAATGGTTTCATTTTTCTAAAAAGCATTGCGTTGTTCAACGATTTAGTTTATTTATGCAATGGCAATCCAATGGAGAAAATTCGTTCCGCGTTAGCGGCGTGATCCTGTGATTAGCCTTATTATTGGATTAGTTAAGTAAGATTTCTCATACCAATCCCATGACTGACCTGCAGTTTGTTTCACTTTGCAAACTTGGGTGCCCTCTTTTCTACATGGCAGTTGAGTAGCTTATTTTTCAGATATATTGAGCAGGATTCTAAATTAAAGCTTAAAGCTATGTCCAAAGCATTGATAGTCTTCCGATGTGATTAGTTTATTTATTCCGCTGCACTGCATTAAATCTGTTGAAAATTTAAGCTTCCACTGTATTTTATTCGATGTACTCTGACATATTCTGTACTCTGATCTAATATTATTATAATGTTTATAAAAGTCTGTTGTTATTTGTTCTGATGTGTTGTATTCCCAGAGTTAGCGTATTCGGGTTTTGAACGGTCTTGGTCGATTAGCGATCGATTAGGTCCAGGCGAAATCCTAATAGTTACAGATACATCATACATCGATAAGTCTGATAGTTAATAAAAAATATACATACATATATATACATCAAAAACCCCCACAAAAGACTACATAATGTCATGTCCAAGGTTGAAATACAAAGGGAGACAACAAACTATGAATTTCGAAAAGGTGAGTAGGATATCCAACTAGACATCAAAGCACGAGCAGATAAGCTAACTTGTAACTCAGTTCGACCCGAGGGACATATACACAGGTTAGTCTAACTTGTGACAGTTAATTAGTAAAAGCACGATAAGTATATGATTCTCTAAAAGGGGTATTCCTTTATAACATAAAGGAATAAAATGGGAATAAGTAATAAGAGATTGAATTCCTATAAACTATTTAGGAAACACTAGGTGTTCACTAAATAAAATAACACACAAAATCATAAGACCACAAATTCATTAAAACAACGAGTCACGAATCCACGAAATCACTGAACTCTAATAAGAGTTAAATGTATAAAAGAAATCACAAGGAATTCGAACACAAAAACACATATTACAGATCCATCACAGAGTGTGGTGAGTCAAAGTTGCACCAGCACGTGCTATCACACATGATGGCTTAAAACTTAGCCAGTACTATATCACACAGAAGGGTACTCGAATGACCCGCAGGTCCACAAACTCACACAGAATTGACCCGAAAGTCCACATAGAGTTCATATAGGATTGACCCAAAGGTTTAGTACTGGCAGTCACATAGGAATTAATGTGCCATAGACTCTTCGATAGTAACCCGAAAAGTGAAAATCGTGCATCCCATGCCACATATTCTCACTTAACAGTTCACATACTATAAGTTATCTTCACACTTGAAAACACAGAAAGTCACAAGAAATCACTTAAATCCCAGAAACACTGAGAAGCACTGAGATTCATTGTTTCAATCGGACGGATCTGGACCGTCACATCCTATACCGTAGGGTTTACGATATCATTCACTCACCAATCCGTCTTCTCGAAGGGTGCCAATACGTGTGATTCTTATATTAAAACATACTTAAGAAAGTAGTTTGGACAAAAATATAGCATCATAAAAATATCTTGAAACCGTAAAGTACAAAAATAATTATTAAAAACAAATTCTAATGTATTTATAAAAACTTATCAAAATAAGATTTTGTTTTAAAGAAATATTTTCATACTTGAAACATTTCGAAAACGATTTACCAAAAAAATGTTGCATGTGTCACGAAGTCACAAAACATGGCTGTCGATTTTCTCTTCGGACAACAGTGAAAAACCACAATTTTGAACATGTTAATCTCAAAATCATTAAAAACTCATAACATGAAACTTATGGACTACATTATGAGGATTTCAGAACTACATAAATTTCTGAATTCTGATCAATAACGTCAAAGTTATGATCAAAATGGTTTTCAGCCAGATTAGATATATGTATATCTGGTCTATCAATGACAGGCCAGCAAGAAGAATCAAATTTTCCACCAAGTAAACCTCTAAATCACACAAAACATAAACAGGCAGAGTTGTAGCTTGAATTCTAGGGATTCCAAAACTTAAAAAATTTCTATATTCGGGTCAATAACATGGAAGTTATGATTAAAATGGTAATCAACGAAAATATTTACATTTTATTAATTAGTAACAAGATAGCGAGAAAAGTCAATTTCTCACCATGTAAAACTCGAAATCACACAAAGCTCAAAATGACAAAGTTGTAGCATGAATTCTAGGGATTCCAAAACTTCAAAAATTTCTGAATTCTGGTCAATGACGTGCAAGTTATGATCAAAACGGTAATTAGCCAAAATATTTGCATTCTGTCAATTAACAATAAGATAGCGAGAAATGTCAAATTCTCACCATGTAGTATTCGAAATCACATAAAACACAAAATGAAATTGTAATTTATATTCCAAGGATTCCAAAACTTCAAAAATTTCTAGATTTGGATCAACAACATGAAAGTTATGATAGAAACGACATTCAACCGAAATATAAACAACAAAACTCATATGATAAATTCAATGAAACTTCAAATTTCGTAGCAAATCACAATAATAAAACACTGAAATTAGTCAGAATTTTTGCGAGGGAACCCTCACCTTAGATTTGCATCCAGGATAGCAATGAATTTGGAGCAATTGGTGATCTTGGAGGCTCAAAATCTAAGTAGAGAGGCTTTTCTTCCTAGAAAAATCAACGGCTGAGACATGCAAGCAACTTAAAGTGAATTCTCAAACATAATAAGAAATCTATACTATATATATATTGTAACAATTACTGAGTTACATTTAAAGCAGGCACAGGCCTTCCTGAGTTATTATAAACTGAAAGGTCATGCTACTTCTTTTCCTTTCATTCCCAATAGGATAAATCACATACATAGTCTTGTTTCTATAAAAAATAACATGAATGGACTTGTTTCAAAAATAATAATACGAATAGACCTGTTTCGGTCTGTCGGGTTACTAAAGGCGTGTTTCCAAAACACGCCTTCAGTAAAATACGAAGGTGTGTTTCCAAAACACGCCTTCAGTAAACCCATGCACACAAAATACCCCAACCCGAGACCCTTCTTCCCCCTTTTCACTTCAGTTCTCCCGTTCTCTTCTTTGAACTGCTGCGAAAATAAATAAATAAAATCAAATCAACTTCATTTTCGTCCATTTTTCATCCAATCCATTCCTAAAAGACAAGTATCCGGCGTACAACACGAAATCGGTAAGATTCCAAACCCTAAATATCAATTTTGAAATTAGGTCATACATGTTTAAGAATTATTGGTTATGGGGGTTTTGGCATAAAGCAATGTTGTGTACATTGTTCACATTGTTGTCATACATGTTCAATTTTGTGTACACAACATTGAAATTAGGTCATACATGTTCAATTTTCTAAGCCCTAATTTGTACATTTTTATGTACATTGTTCGCATTTATGATTTAGGGGTTTTTGTGTATAAATTGTTCACATTATTGAATTGAGTTTTTTGATTAAATGATGGGTATTGGATATATTATGAATCGAGGTATTCGGGTTTTTGTGTATGACGACGCGTGTAAGCTTTGTACTGTGATACTGTGTAGATGTGACAAAAAGAAGTACATGATATTGAACTTGTCCCCTATGCATTTAATTGAATGACTGTGAAAATGATTTTATTGGTTTGGAACTGTCTGATAAAGTTAATCCTGCATTTTTGCAGAGTATTTTGGGATGGAGACCCGACCAGTAGATCCGAGCGTGTTATATATGCAGGCCCATCACAGGACATCGAATGCTAATCGGACGTAGGTAGCAATTTGTTATTATTTTCATATTTTGATGTTTAGTTTTTTAGATGTCAAACCCCAATTTTTGTTATGTATTAAATTTGCATAGTGTCAATACAGAGTTTGTCATTGACCACTCATCCTCCCTTTCGGAAGTGACATCTGAGGATCCTCACGTCATCATCGAGATCGAGAGGGCTGGATTCATACATATTTTTCACTTAGGTTACATCCAGCTCGATCATAGCCTTGTCGGCGCTTTACTGGATAGGTGGAGGCTTGAGACATCCACAATTCATCTACTAGTAGGTGAGATGACTATCACCTTGGCAGATGTTGCGTTTTTGCTAGGATTGTCTATTGATGGCAATGTTGTTGCGTTTGATGGTCCGCGACATGATTATTTGCAGCTATGTCACGACTTACTAGGGCTGGATCTACCAGCCAATCAAGAAAGGGGTCAAAATTCGATTCATATCAGTTGGTTCCGTAATCAGTTGGCGGGTGATATTTCTGCAGAAGCCACCCAGTTAGAGGTTGAGCAACGGGCTCATTGCATTTTACTACATATTATTTTCTATAGAATGATGGTCGATCATGCCAAGACCCGTATAGATTTGACATGGCTACCGTTTTTAGCTGATCTCGGGCAGTGCGCATCATATTTGTGGGGTAGTGCAGTGTTGGCCTATGCATATCAGGAATTGTCCATGGTCGCGCTGCAACAGTATAACTATTTTGCCGGTTCCCCGACACTAATTCAGGTATGAACCGAATGTCTATAATTTACTGTTATACAATGTGATGCATCATTATCTTTTATTAATAGTATATTTTTGTGTACACAGCTTTGGTCCTGGACTTATCTTCCCATCGGACGATTAGCAGTGACGCCTGATCCCATCGACCCATCGATGCCGTTTGGAGCTAGGAATACTTATTTGATCGTTTATTTTATTAAACACAACACATAACATTTACAATGTATATACCTTTTATTATCATGTAACATGTGGGTTGGAAAAAAGGATACGCGATATACACCACGACGAGAGTTGCACTTTTACCGCAATGAGTTGGACGTCCTTACAGACGAAAAGGTTACATGGTATCCGTACACTCCGGAGGTACTTGCCCCACTATTAATCACTTGCGGAGCTCATAGGTACCTTTGGACGACGAGAGCACCTATGATAGCCTACACCTTCACCGCTTGGCATCTTCCCGATAGGGTTATGAGGCAATTCGACTTGAGGCAACATATACCGGATGATGCACCGCCTTACATTGAGGGCTAAAGTGTGCAGGACTTTCACCTGCATCATGTTATGTGATGTGACCGCGATAACCATACTGAGTTCGAGAGGGAGCCCCCCATATCCGCGGCGCAGTACATGAGGTGGTACTGGAACATAACACGATACTACGTCCTTAATCCCGGAGTAGATATTGCGTTAGCACCGTATGTTCCTAGAGCAGCACTAGAGAGGAACGTGGCAAGTTGATGTGTGTACTATTAAATACAATCAGTTTCATTTAATCATTCTATCTAATTTTCTTTTAAATTTGCAGGTTGCCGGTATCAACCATGCATGGAAGGAGGCAGAAAAACTTAGACAGAGGCAGACTGACGACGAGGGACAGACGATATGCACGAACATACAGAAGATTTTAGACGTGATTTTATGCAGGAACAAGCTAGATAAGCCGAAACCACCATCTCCTCCACCTCCTCCTCCTCCTGTAGGTCCTCCTCCTCCTGCCGGTTCTCCTCCACCTCTAGCAGCGCACGAAGAATTTGTGCATGGTCCGTCTCAAACTGCACATACATTACCACGTAACAGAAATGCACGACGCACTAGGAGCAGCAGCGACAGTGGTTCGTCTCCAACTTCCACACCACTAGTCAGGCCGAGGCGAACCTAGTGCACGTTAGATTGGTCTGTCTGATACATTGGATGATAGTCTTTGTGTATGAATTTGCTATGTTTTGGTACGTTTATTTATTTCGTTCCCATGGATGAACCTAGTGCATGTTTTTGTTTTGTGTATAAACTTGTTTTGGTACGTTTATTGATTGGATGGTAGTCTTTATGTATGAATTTGCTTTGTGTATGAATCTAGTGCTTGTGTTTGTTGAAGGCAAATATGTGCAGGTATGTGTATGCAGGTTTTCTGGTGTGCAGGGTTTTTCCGAAAGCGATTTTTGAAAACTCGTCTTCGTATTTTTTTGAAGGCAAGTTTTCAAAACTCGCATTCGGAAAACAAACAGGCCTAAATCTATAATTAATTTGAAAACAAGCCTATTCGTGATATATTTTCCATGAACAGGGCTACACACGTGATTTTCCCTTCCCAATCTCAGCTTACCCCTCTTTCATTTCAGAAGTTATGCTACTTCTTCTCAAGTTCTACCATATCTCTCTTCTCATCTCAGATAGCATCGTTTTCCAACTTCGAATCTGGCTAGCATCCATTTACACTCAACATGATCGACGTTGCTGGGTACTTACAAAACCGTACATGGGAGGATTTTGAAAAATAAATTTAGAATGTGGAAATTTCTTAAATAGCGTATATGTAGGTGAAAGCAAGATTCCAAAGATAGGCACTGATTTTGAAATGATTTCCTAATTAGGATGTGAAGTCGGGATTCACACATCCTTCCTTTTTGTGAAATTCGAATTTCATGGCTGCTACAAATTCCCAAATCTGCCATTTACCTACGTGAGAAATTGCTTAATCCAAAAGTGTTAGTTTACACATAACACACTCATTGCCTGGTAGAGAAAAGATAAAATGGTGGGATTATTTTTTTGAGTATTATTTGTTTTATGCTTTCACCTTTTGACTTTCGATGATCCAGATTTGTTGTTGTTGTTTGCCCTTTGATCTTACATGTCATATTTTGTTCAATAATAAGTGCCATACACCATTCGTTTGTGCTGTTAGTTTATATCCTAAATCTAATTTCGCACACAAACACACACAAAATGATGTGTGTGTAGCGCATGTAATATTATATGTTGCAGTAACATTTGAATGCATATTAAAACTAAACAAAAATGATGTTAAATTTTCACATAAAGATATTAGTAAAGGTTAAACAAACTTATGTATAATTAGGGTATATCTGCTTAAACAAACTTAATTCGGGGTATGCATGCATGATGTACTTTTGTGAAGCTACCCTTGGTTTGCTTGAATACCATTTTTTCATCCTTTTTAGTGAATTTAGTGGGTCAGTTAACATGATTGTATTTGCAACCCAACCGATGTTCTTCTTATGCGGCTGGAAAAGTCCACATTTCATTTATTGGATTTAAATACTATTTTTCACTCTTTTTACTGAATATATTCTTCTGTATAAAATCTGAAAGTGCCAAACTAAGAATGAAGAGTATAAAACAACTGGCTACCCATTGAAGTAGCACAAACAATTTAGTATCCATTGAAGAAAGAACTATAGCGCCACAATTTTTTCTCACATTTCCCCTATAATGTGAAAATATGGGAAAAACATATCTATAAGAAGTATAATAAGAAAATTATGTTGTTTTATATTCTCTTAGTGTTTCTGTATAACCTTCTGTAATTGAGTATGAAATATCAAGTTTAATGGTAATTCATTTGGTGAAAACTAAATACGTACGTTAATAACTTATTAAGTGGTCGCATGGTCCTTGTAAATATACAAGTGATTAAATCTAAAAGCTCAATATAGGAGATTGTGATAGTCAAAGCTGGCAGAGAGTTAGCTCCGATGTTAATTTTGTAAATGACATAAAACTTCTTCTACAAATTTGAATACTTCAATTTCCATATTTGATCTAAAGATTCGTTATGAGTTTGATCTCCCATTTATCTCAATTGATATTTTTTCCCCCTCCTACAGATTTGAATAAATTAGAGGTTTTCCAGTGATCTTGCACACTGGATCTTAAATCTTGGCAACATTCTTCATTACTTGCAGGGAAAGCTGCGAAAGAAATGTAGTAAGCAATCAGTTTCAACTGTGATCTTGATTTATGTTAATCGAAAGTTATCTTACTATGGGTGAGTTATTGCTTTTAATATTAGAACTTTCCTTTGTTTTTTTTTTATGTCCATCTTGAGATTAAATAATTATTTTTCATTGGGATTTTTTAATGACTGAATTTTCGATTTCTTGAGTGTCTAAAATTATGATAACACTAACCTATTAACTAGCAAAATATTACTATCGTAATTTTATTTTTCAATCAACCACATAATACGTAGACAACAATTTGACAAGATATGCACATGAATATTTTGTTGTAGTTCAGCAAACTGAAAATCGTTCCGCTTTTAATTGATAAATCGATTTAAGCAATATAATTAGTATGGTTTAGGGTGAGTTGTGGTTGCGTTATGTCTATTATATATAAGGTATGCTATATATTATGATGTATAGTGGAAAAAAGTTCATTATTGAACGCATGTTTTATATTTAGGCAAACCGTGGTCAATGCATAAAGTAACCTACCATGAGCAGTAAATGGAGAAGTCAATGACTTCAACTTTCTTACTGTCTTTTTGTATGTAATACATATGTATAATTCACGTATTAATTTAATGTAAAAAATATGTTTCCAACAACTTAAGCAAAAAAAAAAAAAAAAAAAAAAAAAAAAAAACAACAAAACAACCCTGCTGTTTAGGAATGACAAAATCACATTCAAAATTAATTTTGTATTGTATGTGATTAAAATGATAATTTCGAATGATAAAAGTGAATTGTTTTTTTTTTTTGCATCACAATTTCATCATGCTACTAGATGTATATTTGAAACTTTTGCCTATAGTTAAAAAAGGTGCTTGCTAATTTGTATTAAATTAAACATGTAAGCTACATGTTTCAGTTTGTTAGTCAATTTGCAATTTCATGCTCTTTCCGGTATTTGAGTTTCTCATTTTTGTTTTTAACTTCCAATGTTTGGTTTCTCAAAAATGCTATAGTTTTGTGAGAATTTACATTATTAATTACAAGACGTACGATAACTTTAACAATACAATGCTCCTTTTCCGATTTCTCCAGCATTGGATATTATATTTGGTTTCATCCAACTTTAAAACAATTTGGTTATTTGGTTTTATAATTTGATTTTCACCTACTGTTTATCTATATTTTTCTTATCCAACTACAACATGATTAATATCTATTATACGTGTTTTCTATGTTTAACAAAGTTGTGCATTTAGCACGTTATTTGTCTATATTATACATACCCATTATCTATCACTTGTTGGAATATTTCGACAATTGGGTCACATATGTAAAATAAAACGTGTTGTGCTATTTTGGTGTAAAGCCTAATTAAAGTGATCACTCCTAAAGGAAGAAGTTCCCCTTCTCAGTATCAGAAAAAAGGCTGAAATTCATTATCTACTCCTAGCTGGGGAAGACCTACACCAGATACTAGCTTATAAACGTCCAATTTAGGGACTGTTCTTAATTTGATAGTCCACTTTAACTAGCGGAACTAGAGAGAAAAGCGGAGATCCCCTAAGCGACCGCGGCATCAGCAGTCGGCGGTTCCAACTTTACTTGCCTCTAAAGGCCCAGTATATTAATTCTTTTCCGTAGGGATTCAACCTTTCTTCAAGAATCTTGATTCCTGACTGTGATGTCACCAGATGAATTTCCGAGTAGATAGATCATATCCGGACACTGCAGTTGCTCCGCACAGACTCGACTACGATCAACTATTGAGAATGTTTTGGATAGGTCTAATAAATAATGATGCCTAAAGGCTTTCTTGCATACAAACGAATAATGATGCAGGTTTAAGCATTAGCAGCGAAGCAAGGAGCTTAGCATACTGTTCGTGACTGCCTTATCTTAATTTTAAATTAGAATTAAAATACATAAAGCTTAACTTATCATGGGCCTAATGTGTAGATACCGGGGCATTTTTAATTTGTTGAAGGGCTGAATTATAAAATGCCAACTTTATAAATAAGGAGTTATGGTCCTCGAATTTCACAAGCCTTAGCAACTATCTAACCTCTTCTACGGAGAGCTATTTTCAGATCTAGGGTTTGTGTCAATTTGGAAGACCGAACCAAATTCAATTTCTCCTTAGCTACAGATTATGGAATTCAAGTACTGCAATAATTAACTATGGATTCAGGTATACTTCCGTGAATCTATTTATCTGTTTTCTGATTTGTTCTCAATTAAATCAATATGAGTTACATATTTGGATCTAGGGTTTCACAATTGGATCTTGTTAAAGTATATTGAAATCATAACAAGTGGTTACAGAGTCTTCCATAATTGGTTTTATTGAGAAAAAAATTGATTTTTTTAACATTTGAATTTTACTTTGCATCTCAATCCATTCCGTCATGTATAATCCATTGCTTCATTACGTGTTAGGCATAACATCTCGTATTCTATTTGGATTATAATATTGGAGATGGTGGTTATAATGGAATTTAATTCATTTTTTTAGATGAATGCTTAAGCTTTGTAGTCTTTCTATATACGGTTGATGATAGGAATGTTTTGTTGTGCTAATCTCCTTTCATGTTATATTGTTGTATCCTAAAACCATTCAGCATCAAATTTTTGCACAGCTCAGGGTTACCTCCGTGTTTTTTGATTCTCCTATCATATTGCAGTGCATACATTCAATAGTATTGTCCATTAAAATTACGTATATTAATGGTTAATATAATTATGGTGTTTTGAATGGCGTGTATTTGTTGCATGCACAAATATTGCTACAGTTTGCTTGTTATGTTTTGGTAAAGTTCTAAACAAATTTCTATTTCCTTTTGCAAGGAATAAAAGTCAAATACGTTATGTAATTAATAGTTAAATTACTTGATTGTGTGAAAGTTCTATTAGCTTCTTCATATATGCCATGTTATCATGATGATTAGAAGCATGACATGCAATATTTGTTTGTCAATAGTAGACCCTGCTACTGTGCGAGATTATTATTATTATTATTATTATTATTTTTTTATTTCCCCTTCTGTTAAAGGATTGACATGCATCAAAATAAGAAGGTTGGATCTATCTTATATTTTGATCCAGCAATAACGCGCATTAGCAATTATGGATTTAGCCGTGTTCTTGCTCTGTTTCAGAGCAGTTTTTGGATCTTGCAAACCCTTTAGTATTGTTTATAAGTTATAGATATTAAGTGAAATACGTACGTATCATTTGGAGGATTTATGAACATGAAGGATTATTAAGTTAAGCAGGCTTTTGAAAGAACTGCTTTTACATGCAATAATGTCTTTCCATTTATGTCAGGTTAGTAGAAATGGAGAAATTATTATGCATATTATATCTTCACGGATAAGAATCAATGTTTCTAATTTAGTGGAAATAGGACATGTTTATATAATACTATTACTAAGCAGCAGCTTGAACCTCATAAAGTAAATAATAAACTAAAGTTAAAGCGACATATTGGCATTTTATGCAGCTTTATTGTGGTTGAGATATTCATCACAACTACTACATTCATTCATGTTATTCAGTGTGTCATATATTGTGTTATTTATATATGCTTCTTACGTGGCACTTAATTTTGACATTCCTTTGTGACATTTGGTATGTGATTTGTTTATGATGTTTTGTATCATATTTATTTAGGTAACATCACAAATACAATTATATATCTATAGTAAAATGTTATAGTTCTAGAGATGTTTTAAAAAATTGAAAATAAATTCAAATACTTTTTGGTGTATCTTTACAGTTGTAAATATTTTACATTAATAGTGAACTAACTGAAATAAAATATCACCAAAGTGACCTCTCTTATTTTGGTGGTTCATGAAAATGTTTAATATTTGTGTGTAGTTATTCATGCAAGTATTAGCCGGCCCAAAGAAAGACTAATATTTGACCGAATCGCTTACACATGTGTGATGATAAATACGTGACAATTCTAAAGTTTTTTGAGTGAATAATTAATCGGTCCAAAAGAAGGTTGTTATTTGACTTGAATTTATTGTCAGTGTTTGATCATTGCTACAAGAGTACCACTTACAGTTAATATTACCGTCCAAAGACTTGATATTAATGTGTACTAGGTATCTTGAGAAGAGACATACCAATTATTTGAATTTGCTATGGTTGATATTTGGCTATGAGCATATATGATCAGTCTTCATTTTATTTTTTGTTCATTTTTTCGCTAATTTAACTGAATTATCTGACAATTTAAAGAATATTCCCATCTTGTTTTGGGATAGATATAAGGATTTGTAATAGAGCATATTGTTCTTTATTTTATAGATTTAGCTCTTGCAATTAGGAGGGTTACAACCAGCCCTGCTACAATTAGATATTCTTATAATGTTTTGAAAAATATTGAATGGTGATATAATTTAAATGGCAAGAATTAAAGGGTCATTAGGAATATACTTCAAAAGTTTTCAAGAATGTGCTGTATGTAACGGTAACTATTTTTTTTTATAAGTTATTTACTGGGAATGGAAACGTTTTTTGTGAAAACAATAAGCGGAATCAAGCACTCTTTGTGGTTCTTGATTACATAAAGTCAAAGTAAAAGAAATATAAATGAGTACTATAGGAAATATATTGCTTCAAAAGTTAAAGTCGCTCAAGTTATTGTTATTTCTGGTGCTATCTCTAGTATGATCATTTTAAGATTAATATTATTTTAAGAATAAGATATCATCTTATTGGGCTAATTCAGCGCTTTGGTGATTAGAAGAGAAATTGAAGCTTATAAGATTAAAAGTGCTCATTTGGTATACATTGTAAATAAATGTATGAATAAGGATTAAGAAGTCGCTAAGGATCTAGAAGATTAGAAATAACATACAGATATATTTAAAGTTGTTTCCTTAATGAGATATACGTACATATAAAGTAAAATATATTAGATATTTTACTTTTAAGTAATTATTGAGATTTCAGTTATACTATTTGAATTCATCTTATAAATTTGTCGTACTATCATTTAGACAGATTTTGGTTTTCTATTTCTAATATGAGCAAATTAGGTTATTATTGTTCATTTTGAAATAGTAAGGTTGAGTTATGAATAAATTCAAATATATTTTGAAAATAAAGTTCCTAATGTTTAAAATATAGTTTATATCTTTAACGATCCACATTCTACGTATCAGAGGATCGTAAAATATTTATTTTATTTTCACACGAAGTCGTATGGTCGTGTAACTTTGGGAAACGACTATTGGGGTCATTTTCCATGTTCAGGATTTTTGCCGAATTTTTAAATGATCGTTTTGCCCCTGGTGAAACTTGTTTCGCCTATAACTTTTGATTGTTAAGGAGTTTTGTGTGAAACTACTTTCATTGGATTCAGATGATGATTTAACTTTCCGTAGAGGTCATATTTATCAAACGGAGTTACCGTTTGTGAGATATGGCTGAAATAAGGTTTAGAAGGTGAAAAACAGCTTAATTGGGCTTACAGGGTAATTAGTAGCTAGGCCCATAACGCATTTCAGGATTAGGGTTATGGGAAGGCTGATAGGGTTTGGGAAATCAGTTTTATTCATTTTTCAGCTGGCACTTATCATTCCTTGAACCCTAGTAATGGACTCCATCTTCTAAATCTATCTCAAATCACTTTCTAATCACATATTAACCTAATCTACATCAAATTAAGGCGGATTAGCATAGAAATCGAGATAGAGCTGCTGGAATACATTGGGAGCCATGCCAAATCAGTTAGAGTTTCAGATATGAAGTTTATTTGTGGCTAAGGTGAGTGATTTGCACTTTTATTCACTAATTACGGCTAATTAGGGGTGATTATTGATGATTAGCGAAATTATGCATCATAAAAATCTGTAAAATTTGTAAAAATTCTTAAATATTATTTTATGGCTTTGATAAAAATTTAGGTTAATGTGGATTAAGTTCGTTAATCCTATAGTTAAACATGATTAAGGGGATTAAGGGAAAATCATGCTTTTTGGGTATGTCTGATCTAAATAACACATATTGTTGATGTTTTAGTGTTTTTGATTGACATATGTTATTACTACTATTTGGTATGCTTTGTGGTTGCATAGAAAAGTTAGAATGATCGAAAACGCCGTCGTGTGGCGAAAATAGCTTGTTGGAAAGTTGTAGGAAAAAGTACAAGTCCTCGATCGTGGAGTAACCCTGCGAGCCGACCCCCACTCGTGCTGACCCTATGACCACGACCCAGCTCACACTTGAGCTCCTCGACCCGACCCTCTTGCCTGAAGTATGCCACGAGTAGGAACCCCGAACCGCGAGCAGGACCACGAACGAGGGTCATGAAGCTAGGACTCACGAACCGCCCTCACGAATCAAATGGAGGACCACGATCCGAAGCCTGGAGTTACGACCCGAATGGAGCACCACGAACCGCCTGCTTCCATGAATCACGAACCGAACCGAACTGGAGGAAGACCAAAACCCGTGATGCAAAGGAAGTCCAAATGGGAGGTTATTACTCAGGATTCAGATGGGAACCAACGAGTTAACTTCATGAGTTGGACTTTGCTGCGGGATGTGTGCAAAGGGGTTATCGATATCTATAGCTTTAGTTCACCACTGAGAGACGGATTAGTGGCTATGGATCAACGCAATGGGATCATTAAGACTGCCATGAGCAAGTGATCGTAGCATGGCTATGGATCAATGCAATAGGACCACTAGGACTCCGAAGGGCAAGGTGATCGTAGCAAGGGATTAGTGGTTATGGACCAATGCAATAGGGTCACTAGGACCTCAATGGCAAAGTGGTCGTAGCAAAGGATTTAGTGATCAAAGTGGTGGATATCGTATGCTTTACGCACTGAGTGAGAGATGTGAGAATGATTGCTATGTTTGATGTTTGCTATCACCATGACATGTGCACTTCCATTTTACTCTTTATGTTAGTGTTACTTTAGATACTGTACATCTTGTTGTGCTAACTCTTTGGTTGCAGGTCCAGGTTCAGGTATGATCATTTATACTAGTTATTGTTTTATTTTGCTGCTATCGCTCATACTAGACTTTTGTCTGACCCAGAGTTTTATGTCTCTTCTTATTACTCTGGGTGCTCCTAAACGAGCAGACTAGAGACAAGTTAGGTGGTATGCACAAGTAGCTGTCCGGAGACGAGCAGGAGGTTTCCACGTACTATTTACATATATTCTCTCTGTGTTCTTGCGGGTCACTACTTTGGGCATAGTAGTGTATCTTTTCTATTTGCTTTAGAGACAGTATTTTGAAGTTGTAATAATGATGGTTTGGATTATAAGCTGTATTTTGGATTCTGCTGCTTTGATGGTTTAGTTTTCAGCTTATGCACTGTCTCGCATGTTTTATGTCAAGTATGTTATTATTATATTTTATTCCATGCACTATGAGATATAATACAAGTTCTTTGGTGATTCATGGTTACAAAATCCTTCCCTTTTTAACGACCGTCCCGTGCTAGTCGGGAATTGGCACAGCGCATTTCGAGGAAATGTCGGCTGGTTCGGAGTGGGCCGTCACACTTGGTATCAGAGCCTAGGTTGCGTAGTTAATCTAGGGGAAGACATCAGGGAGAGATAGTATACGTATATGAGAGCGCATATTTGTGATATTTTGGTTTTCAAAAACTATATATATACTATTAGTATATCTAAGGAAGAAGTCGCACTGCACGGGCATCACTAAGGATATGGTTAATCGTTTTCTCTTTACAGATTGGACGATGAGCCGAAATATGAGGAGTATGGGTTCAGGGGCCAATAATAGGAATGCTCCTGATATGAGGACGACATTTATTACCTTCATGAGAGAGATGCTTAGGGATGTTCAAGGAGCAGCTCCTAATGCTGCTAACAGTGGTGGTGCAGTAACGCAAGCGCTTAGGGTCGATTTCGCCAATCTCAGCAAGGATTATACTAGTCTTGGTGGAAAGCCGTTCCATGGAACGAAATCGGCAACGGATGTTCAAGTTTGTCTTGATAGTTGCGAGCGTATCTTCGAGGATTTGGGAATCGATGATGCAATGAAAAGAAAGTTAGCATCGCGTCAATTTCAAGGACGGATAATGAATTAGTGGAATGCTATTAAAGCAGCTACTCCTGAGGATCAAGTTACTTGGAATCAATTTAAGACTCATTTCAGTGATAAGTTTATCCCAGCTGCTCAGAAATCATAATTGTTTAGAAAATTCTTGGAGCTTAAGCAGAATGGTAGGGCAATCTCGAAATATATTACTGAGTTCGATACTTTATCGAAGTATGGATTATCTCTTATCTATACTGCCGAGAAGAACGAGAAGTTCATAACCGGCTTAGATGAGTACTTGGGGGAAAGACTTTTAAACCACATCAATGAGACCTTCGAATCTATAATGGGAATGGCATTGAGGTCGGAGAGTCTTTACCCTAAGTCAAAGGCCGAGGTATCTATTACATCTGCAGAGGAGCCAAAGCTGCAGGCAAGCGGTGAAGGAAAAAATAATTCGCGAAATA
This sequence comes from Allium sativum, assembly GCA_030737875.1. Classification (NCBI taxonomy): domain Eukaryota; kingdom Viridiplantae; phylum Streptophyta; class Magnoliopsida; order Asparagales; family Amaryllidaceae; genus Allium; species Allium sativum. The sequence continues at coordinate 968,889,693 of CM060909.1, read as the reverse complement.
AGAGGAAACAGAACCAAGCTAAGGATGGTCAAAAGAAGAATAAGAAAGATGTTGAGTGCTATAGTTGTGGTAAGAACGACCACTATGCCAAAGATTGTCGAGCAAAGCCAACGGACATGAAGTGCGTCAATTGTGGCCAAATGGGACATCACAAGGATAAATGTCCACAACCTCCTAAAGAGGAGCAGATCATGAAAGCATATGCTATCAACGCTGTTCCTTCTTCGTCGAATGCCCCAACTGCGGTAGAGAAAGGAAAAGGTGTCGTTATCCAAGGTATGATTTCCATTTATGATGTTCCTGTTCGAGTACTGTTTGATACCAGGGCTTCCCATTCCTTTATATCTAGTGACCTAGTTGATAGGTTCGGATTGGAACCCGAGATTGTCGATAGACCTTTAGGTGTGACGTACCCGATCGGTGGTTCGACTAGCCTTTGTATGATATGTCGTAATTTGATCTTATCGATTCATGGATATATGTTTGCTTGTGATTGCTTTGTTTTCGGCTTAACTAGGTTTGGCATTATTTTGGGAGTCGATTGGCTCCAAAGGTATGGGGTGATGGTAGACTGTGAGGGATCTTCGGTGACCATTAGAGCGGATGATAGGCGGAGGGTATTGTTTGTTTGCCTACCTAGTGATGGGGTGATGACTACTTTTCTAAATTCCCTCGACATCCTGCATGATGGGTTATCAGATGTGCCTATTCTTGGCGATTATCCAGACATCTTTGAGGAAGTGACCAGACTTCCACCACACCGAGAGATTGAGTTTCGGATTGATTTAGTGAAAGATACCAGACCTATATTGATGCCACTTCATCATATAACGCCAAGGGAGCAGCGAGAGCTCGGGGTGAAAGTAAGTGATCTTTTAAAGGAATTAATCCAAAGAAGTGTTCCCGAGTGGGGAGCACCAGTTGTATTTGCTAACAAGGCCTATGGTTCCCTTCGATTATGTGTGGACTACCGCGAGTTGAATAAGGTGACGAGGAAGAATAAGTATCCTCTTCCGCGGATAAATGATTTGTTTAATCAGTTAAGTGGAGCAAGAGTGTTCTCCCAATTAGATCTCGTGATAGGTTTTCATCAGCTCCGAGTAGCAGCTGAGAGTATACCTAGGACGGCATTTCGAACGCCGTCTGGATTCTATGATGGTTGGTTATTCCATTCGGGTTGACCAATGCACTGTCATATTTTGTGGATCTTATGAATAGAGTATTTAGAGATCAATTAAATAATTCTTGTATTCGTGGACGATATCTTGGTTTACTCGAGGATAGAGGAAAAACACAAGGAACATTTGAGGACAGTGATGGTGGTGTTAAGGAAACACCAATTTGAAAGCAAAATTTTCTAAATGCACTTCTGGAGGAGGGAAGTGAGGTTCTTGGGCCGTGTTGTTTCAGAGAATGGTATAGCCGTAGACCCTGCGAAGGTGGATACGGTGCAAGATTGGTCTACGCCCAAGAATGCAACGAATGTGAGGAGTTTCTTGGGGTTAGCTAGATATTATCGTAAGTTTATGGAAGACTTCTCCAAGATAGCAGCACCGTTAACCCAGTTGACTAAGAAGAATCAAGTTTTCGTTTAGGACGGAAGTTGTGAGAATGCATTTAAGAGCCTAAAGGAAAAGTTAACGTGCGCACTAGTGTTATTTATTCCTAAAGGGAATGAAGAGATGACGGTATACACAGATGCCTGTGGTACCGGACTAGGTGATGTACTGATGCAAGGAGGTAGGGTTGTAGCTTATGCTAGTCAGCAACTGAAACCATATGAGAAAAGATATCCTACCCATGATTTGGAATTGGCAGCGATCATGTTTGCGTTGAAGATGTGGAGACATTACCTCTTGGGAGAAAGATTTGAGTTGTTTACCGATCATAAGTCATTAAAGTATCTTTTCTCTCAAAAGGATTTAAATCTTCGTCAACAGAGATGGTTAGAGTTCTTGGCTTCATATGATTTCAATATCGCATACACACCCGGGAAGGGAAATGCGGTAGATGATTCATTGAGTAGGAGACATGCTAGTTTAGGAGCTATGTTTTTGGAATGGAAGCAACTAGAATATATCGCAGGATATGATCTCAGACCTAGGTGCGAATTGGATCCAGAGATGTTAGCGAGTTTGACGATCAGACCGACTTTGATTGAGCGGATTGGTTCCAGTCAGAGGGACGATCCTAAACTATTGGAAATCATCTCCATGGTAGAGATGTGTATCGATGATGAGAGAATGAACAAGTATGTTCTTAATTAAGAGGGATGGTTTCGAATGAATGAAAGACTAGTTGTACCCAATGTTAATGGATTTAGAGATGAAGTGTTTAGAGAGTGTCATCACTCGAAACTGATATACATCCCAGTGGTAACAAAATGTATCGAGACATGAAGCAGACCTACTACTGGGAAGGGATGAAAAGTGACGTTGGGAAGTTTATATCCAAGTGCATGAATTGCCAGTTAGTTAAAGCTGAACAAAAGAAGCCTAGTGGTTTGTTACAACTGTTGGAAATTCCCGAATGGAAATGGTGAAACACCCCACCTCCATTAACGTCACTCACAGAGGGAATGCCTTAACTTTGGTGGAGAGTTATAGGTACAAGACACAGAAAAATTTACGAGACAGATAAATTTAAGCGGCGGAATCCAAATATTTATTTCATACGTAGTTCAATACAAAAGCATTACATCAAATTGTCTCAAAACAACTTCAAAACATTACGCCATAATTTCTGTCTTGGTTATTCAATTAAGAAGCATAAACCAAAAAGTAAAAATGCATAAATCCCCAAGGATCATATCCAAATCCATAGCCAATGCAAGAGAGTCCAAGTCATATATCTACTTTACTGAAGCTTGTGAAGAGTCTGATTAAGCTGGAGTATTTCCTCCCTGTGGACCTAAGGGGGAGGGGAATGGAAGAAAAGAAGACGAAAGGAAATGGGCCAGACAATAAGTCTGGTAAGTTCAGTGGTTACTAGTATTTATATAAGAAAATGGATCATGACAGTGATAACGGAACATAGGACAATATCCTAATATAAGATAAGAGGGACGTGTGATCACACCCATTATTATAGTCTCTGCACCTACTTAACCATTGGTTCAACCACCACACGTGTATATCAAACAATCCCCTAAATGATCGTCTCCTACTCGCATGTATTCAAGTCCTCTGTCCTTCGGTCCCGCTTGATTGTAGTCACCTGTGCTGGTCCCACCATGGGGTGTACCAGTCCCTCTGGTGGCAACCAGACACGATTCAAGATGCAAAGAGTACACTACTGATACCCAGTGCCTGATTTTTTTCCACTCCGGAGTACGTGCACGCCCATACTCTGTCGGAACCTACACTGGCCCACCAACCGCCGGCGTTTTGACCGCTTATAATTCAGCCCAGTAATCGTTCCCCACCCTGCCTAGTTTCAGGGTACCATGATACATCTATGTGGGTTACTGCTGAAATGGGTCCCCATTACTAGGGTTTTCAAATCAACATGTTTATTTGGTTAAGCGTCCAAGTTTACCTAACCCAGCCCATTCGTTTAGTTAACATGTTGAATCGTTTAAGTGTTTTCCTAATTTACTTAACCCTACAAATCCTGACTTAGCTTTAATTTAAATCACCAACCACTCACGTTAGATAGGTCTTATTGTGGTCACTGGATATGCCGGTCGGTTCCGGGCCGATTTACACCATAACTCAGTCTAACCTCGGGTTCTATTTTGGGCTTGATGCACTAACCACCCACATTAGGCAGGTCTTGCTGTGGTTACTGGATATGCCGGTCGGTTTCAGGAAGATTTACACCACAACTCAGTCTAACCTCGGGTTAGGCATATTCGTCTTTTCTAAATTCATATTTTTCTATATATATTCAAATTTCTTTATGTAAATTAATTTTAATTTACTCATGCCATAATTTATTTCAAATGTTGCTCACAATAAATGGTATATCAAGTATACCATTTTAACAATCCTATGCCATGAATTTTTATGTTTTCCCCTCGTTATCCCCGTAGAACGTATGTATGAATTACATAAAATGTTGGGTTAACAAATTAGCCCAAACCCATAAACAAAAAGGGGTAAAAATCAAGGAACATGACATAAACATAAAATAGCATACATTAAACTTATCACATGTAACTTGGCATAGATGTATCATTATCTCAACTAAACAGGTAAATGTGAACTTGTGACTGAGTCATGTAAACTTGATATGGGTCTAACATGGAGGTTTAACACATAAACAAGATTTAAACCGCAATTTAACATACTAACTTATGTATGTCAAAACATAAGAAAGTTACTCTAACCATTTTTAAATTGCAACTTAGCATGATAACTTATGTGTGTTAAACATAAGAGGATTGCAATTCCAACTTTTTACAACATAAATAGATTCAACTTGACATGGTTCTAACTATTCATGAATGTTAATCTACATGTAGGCATGTGATTTAGATCCTAGACTTGCAAATAACCATCAAATTTCAACATGACATGTTTCACCATTTTGTTGGCATAATAAGTTCTTTACCCAATCGTAATAACATACAATGTTGTACATCACCCAAGCATATAGACATGAAATATACAACATGTTCATCGCCATAAGCATATAGACATGAAATATACAACATGTTCATCGCCACAAGCATATAGACATGATTAATTACAACGATATTTTAAGATAAACGAGAATCAAATCGTATACATAAGCAACGTACTATATTCCAATTACAACATGTCATGAATTCAGTTGAAAGGAATGTTAAAATATGCGTAACAACTAACTTACAAACTAAAAAGAATTCTTGCGTTCTGAAATCTAAATTCTGAAATTGGAGATGCGCTCCTTTGAAGAAGATCGTTGAATTAGACTCGCTTTAATTTGATTTTTGATTTAAGTTCTTTAACTCGTCTTTGAATTGGAAATGGTGACGGCTACTCCAAGTCTTCTACTGACGGCATGTAACACCCCACGCCCGCTATGGTCACTCTCTAAGGGAATGCCATAACATCGGTGGAGTATTTTATTGAATATAGAACAGAAAAATTACAACAAGACAGATATAAATAGTACTTGAAATTTAAAACATCATCTCATAACAGCGGAAATAAACATGTCTGGTTACATCATAAAACCACAATAAAAGTCAAGTACAATATCCATCAAAATAAAGGAGTACATAATCCCACTCTCAATACAATAGCCAAGACAAAAGAAAAGATAGCTGGGTAACTGGAGCTTTACATCTATCCAAGCTCCTAAAGACTGGAACAGCAATCCGATCAAGCTCCACTACTGCTAGGATCCACCGTAGGACCTGGGGGTTGGGAAAAAGATAAAAACAACGGGGTCAGACATAAGTCTGAGCGAGTCCTATAACTTTAACAATACAATCATTAAAGTAACCAGAGAAGATATAAACTTGACCCACGGTAATGTCTGGGGATGAATGGCTACACTAAGCAGCTTGATAGACTTAGGATAAACTAAGATAACCGTAAAGACGCATCTACCCACCCAAGGATAATTACTAACTGCACCACACCAGTCATTCCTACTTAAAGGTTGATCCCTTCCAAGGACTTAGAAAATTTCCCCAGTAGTTTCTTGTACTCCTAGCCACTACATAGGTGCCGTCTGCCCCTGTCTCCACTAGGTGTACTTAGTAATTTTACCCAGTAGTTTCGTGTACCCCTACATAGGTGCCGTCTGCCCCTATCTTTACTAGGTGTACCCACTACTCCCCAGCGATCGGCTCCCTACCGTAGATACCCGTGCTGGTCCCACAGTGGGGTGTATCACTCCCCTAAAGTGGCCACCTGATAATATCAACGGTGCACGGCTTTATATCTACACGATGCAACAACGGCTTATCTACCAGCCCGGGCCCACACACGCATATGAAACCCGTTGGACTTGCGTTGCCACCGCTAACCCGTTTTGGCCTCTTATAATCAAGCCCAATATGCGTGTCCCGTCACTCGACATGGGTCGAGCCCACAAAGATACGTTTGGGATATTGGTTGAAATGGGCCCCCACAAGCTACCCACCTAAGCTTGTCACTTATCTAGTGTATCCCACTTAACCCTTTAATCATGTTTAATTACATGTTTCATTTGGTAAAGTATTCTAATCGTATTTTCTATTGCCACCCAAGGCAACCCACTAGATTCCACATGCCACCCAAGGCAACCATTAAATTTCCACATGCCACCCAAGGCACCCACTTAACCCCTCATGTCCCACTACATGCTAATATGGTTAAGTGTTTCTTAATTAATTAAGACCGTGATCTCCCATAAAGACCTCCCACATTAGACTGGCTTTTATGACCGCCTGGTTAAGCCGGTAGGGTCCGGGCAGTCTTACGTCATAACAGAGTCTAACCTCGTGTCTTTACTTTAATCACGTATTTAATTTATGGCTAAGACCTCTCACATTGGGCTGACATTTGTAGCAACTGGTTAAGCCGGTTGGGTCCGGGCAGTTTTACACTACAAATGAGTCCAACCTCGTGTCTTAGTCGATTAAATACACCTAATTAATCACCCCCATATTAATTATCCCTAATTAATATCAAGTTTTCCATAACATGGGTAGACCTAACTCAATAGGTAAATTCCCATGGGGTAGACCCAACTCAATAGGTAAATTCCCACTTATGGTAATTTATTTTTATGGTATGCTTAATCATACCCAACCATACTTTTATTAACATATTTACCAACCCCATCGTTCCCCACGTAAATCGTTCTCATTTCATGACATAATAAAGGGGAAGATCATCACAAATATCATGGGTTTAGCATACAACTTTGTCATGGGTTAAGAGGATGTCAACTTGCATATATGAGCATATATTAACCCAACTACATTTAACCCAAACTTGCATTTTATCATACACATGATTTGCATAACATGTTGCATATTATCATACACATATCTTGCATAACATGTTGAACTTGCATATAAGTATTCTCATAACTTGCATAACATGTTAAACATGCATTTAAGCATACACATAACTTGCATAAGCATTCACATACTTGCATAAGCATTCACATACTTGCATAAGCATGCACAACTTGCATATCATGTTAAACTTGCATTTAAGCATATACACAACTTGCATATGAACTTGCATATCAACCTACACATAACTTACATAACATCATACACATGACTTGCATATGAACTTGCATAACTCACTTTGTTAAACATGCATAAATCCACTTGTTAAATATGCATAAACCCACATATTAAACATGCATAAACCCACTTGTTAAACATGCATAAACCAACTTGTTAAACATGCATAAACCAACTTGTTAAGCATGCATAAACCAACTTATCAAACATGCATAAACTCACTTATTAATTATGCATAAACATAGAAAAACATAGAGTAGCATATCATTACAAATGATTCAAACTCACTAATCCGCATCTAAGACCATAAGTCTCATTACACCCAATCTACTTACTTTAACAATTGATGTTAAAGTGATAGAAACTCACCAAAACCAAGATTAGCAAACTTATGAAGTGGAATTAGTTGCTAATTATGAAGATGGTGATGATTAGAGATTGATTAGAGAGTGATAAGCTTGCAACTTCCTTCATAAACAAGTGGAGGCTCCTTCTAGGATTTAATTTGGCGGCATGAGGCCATCATTTCTATTTTTAGTATGGATTAGGGTAGGTTTAGGGTGTATTTATAGATTAGGAGAGTGTTTTAGGCCCTTAGATTAACCCTAAATTAGATTAGGTCCGTTAGATTTAGGAAATCTCTAGAACCCAGCCCAGCCCTAGCCAGAAAACCAGATCTGGTGCACCCAAGCACCCTGGTTCGACACGCCGTGTCGACAGGCAAGTCGACAGGCAAGTCGACTCCCCCTGTCGACAGGCCTGTCGACAGCCCTGTCGACATGGTCAAGGCGGGAAATTTCCCGCCTGACCCCGCTGGTTCTAATTTGAAATCTGAATTTAAATTTCTAAATCTGTTTTTAACTTTGAATTTTCTGCAAACTTCTTTGGGCCATAACCGGGCCATACGGACTCCGATTCTCGAAAACTCGGACTCTATTTCGTGTATTTTTCCGAGACGAACGCAACAACGCAGCCCGTTACCCCCAATTCCCACATCTGAGATTATTTATCCTATGATTAGAGAATTTTAGTATTAGCTAAAATTCGGGGTGTTACATTCTCCCCTCCTTAAAGGATTTCGTCCCCGAAATCTCTAAGCTAAGGAGAATGCATATCCTACCATCCAAACAACCATCTACTCAATCCATCAAAACACGGGCATCCATTGTCCTTAAAACAATTTCTAATGATGTATGAGCATATGCAAAAAGTGTGTGTATATGTTCCCTATCTAATGTATGAACATATGCAAACCATGATAGTGCCATGCATCCATTATGTATGCGAGAGAACCCTATCGACACATACAATATCTACATGAGTGCACAATCATTCACCAAAATGCATCATCCATATGATAACACAATCATTATACATCCATAAATATAGCTTCCTACACACCATTCTATGCAATATGCAATATGAAGGGATTGAGCCGATCTAGTGCCTAGAGTGTGTGTACATGCATCCACGAGCAACCACTAGCAACCACTTGCATCCACTTGCATCCATCAACCATAACATGTCTCAAACACATGTTTCAACCATAGATTTACCCTACCTAAAGGTCAATCAGTACTAACGAGAGGATATACTAAAGATAAGATAAGTACTAGACAACGATAGAGGAGAAAGTAAAGACATACCCTCAAAAAGAAATGGGTACAATGAACGCATCTTCACTTCCGTCTCCCAAGTTGCGTTGCTCTCATCTTCTCCCCATTGCACTTTGACTAGCTGAACCTCTCGATTCCTCAATTTCCTAGTCTCTGACCCAAGGATGCGAGTAGGAGCTCGTCGAATCGTCGCATCACGCTCTACCTCTACATCTCTAAGCAAGCTCGGCTCTACCACCTCTGCCGTCTCATGTAAGCACTTCCTCAGATGTGATACATGGAATACATCATGAACACCACTAAGTCTGTCGGGCAACTCCACCCTATACGCCATCCGTCCAATCCTTTCCTTAATAGGAAACGGCCCAACAAACCTCGGTGCTAACTTCCCAACGGATCCAAAGCGAACAACATTTCTCAACGGAGACACTTTGACAAAAACCATGTCCCCAACCTCAAACTCAAGATCCGTCCTTCTCTTGTCTGCATAAGATTTTTGCCTATCCTGCGCTGCTTTCATCCTTCTTCGAATCAAGTCAATCTTCTCAGAAGTCTCCCTAACCATATCAGGCCCAAGCAAGATCTTATCCGTAGATTCCCACCAACATGTAGATGATCGACAAGGCCTTCCATAGAGAGCTTCGAAAGGAGCCATACCAATACTGGACTGAAAGCTGTTATTATATGCGAACTCCACCAATGGAAGATGCTCCTCCCATGTACCTCCAAAATCTAAGATACAAAGCCTCAAAAGGTCTTCTAGAACATGATTCACCCTCTCAGTCTGGCTGTCCGTCTGAGGATGATATGCGGTGCTCAGACACAATTGAGTCCCCACTGCCTCTTGCAAACTTCTCCAGAACTCGCTAGTGAAGATAGGATCTCGATCACTCACTATGCTAGAGGGTACCCCATGCAATCGAACTATCTCTCGAAGATATACAGAAGCTAGCCATGGAGCGGTCCTCTTGCTCTTCACAGGTATGAAATGGGCGCTCTTAGTAAGTCTGTCTACCACCACCCAAATTCCTGTATTACCCTTCCTCGATCTGGGTAACCTGTCAATAAAATCCATCGAGACGCTATCCCACTTCCATTGCGGAACTTCCAATGGGTGAAGCAACCCACCAGGTTTCTTTTGCTCCGCCTTCACTCGTTGGCACACCAAGCAACGAGCGACATACTCGGCCACATCTTTCTTCATGCCGGCCCAGAAGAAAACCCTCTTCATGTCTTGGTACATCTTGTCCCCACCGGGATGAATAGTCATCCTAGAACGGTGTGCATCATCAAGAATAACCTTCCTCAAACCCTCGTCTTGCGGTACACAAAGTCTACCATCTCTACGCAAGCACCCCCTATCGTCTAGGGTATACCTACTCAAATGGCTGGACGACTCCCCCCTTATGAGCTTCTCCACCTACTCAACCAACTGTGGGTCGTCTCTCTGTGCTTCTCCAATCCGCCCCAAAAGAGTAGGTCTAACCTCCAAGGATGCTAGCAAACCGGGTACATAATCAATGGAAGGTCTGAAATCAAACATCGAGATAAATTCCAAGCTTCATCGTTCCACGAACAACGGACTTAAGGACAACCTCTTCCTGCTCAAGGCGTCCGCCACCACGTTACCCTTGACAGGGGTATATGTTATCTCGAAATCATAGGATGCTAAGAATTCCATTCACCTTTGCTGTCTCAGATTCAAATCCTTCTGAGAAAACAAGTACTTCAATGATTTGTGGTCAGTGAACAATTCGAATCTCTCACCAAGAAGATAATGGCGCCAAATCTTAAGCGCAAAAACAATAGCGGCCAACTCTAAATCATGGGTAGGGTAATTTTTCTCATGTGCCCTCAACTGCCTTCCACCATAGGCTATTACCCTCCCCTCTTGCATTAAGACTGCGCCCAGCCCTGTCCCACAAGCATCAGTATAGACAACAAATGGCTTGCTCCCATCTGGCAACACTAAAACTGGAGCGGTGGTTAAAGCTCTCTTTAACCGTCGGAACGCATCATCACAATCTACGTCCCATGCGAAAACAAGATTCTTCTTCGTTAAGCGGGTTAATGGGGCTGATATCTTCGCGAAGTCTTTGATAAACTTCCTATAATAACCCGCCAACCCCAAGAAACTTCTTACTTCGGTAGCATTCTTCGGAACCTTCCAATCCTGAATTGATACTACCTTCGCAGGATCCACAGCTATCCCTTCCTTGGAGACCACGTGCCCCAAGAACCGCACCTCTTTCCTCCAGAAGTGACATTTAGAGAATTTAGCCTTAAGGCTATGTGCTCGAAGAGTCTTCAATACCTCCCTAAGATGTAGGGCATGCTCTTCTTCACTCTTAGAAAATACTAAGATATCATCCACAAAGACCACCACGAATTTATTAAGGAACTCCCTGAACACCCTACTCATCAAATCAATAAAGTATGCAGGGGCGTTCGTCAACCCAAATGGCATCACCAGCCACTCATAGAAACCATCCGGAGTTCTGAAGGCAGTCTTGTCTATGCTATCCTCAGCCACCCTCAACTGATGAAACCCCGTGGCTAAGTCCAACTGAGAAAATACTGAAGCGCCAACCAACTGATCGAAAAGATCATCAATCCTCGGCAATGGATGTCTATTCTTCTTTGTGAGCTTGTTGAGTTCTCTATAGTCTACACAAAGTCTGAGGGACCCATCCGCCTTCGTAGCAAATACTACTGGAGCACCCCACTCCGATATACTTCGTCTTATGAACCCCTTCTCAAGCAACTCCCCTACTTGCTTATGGAGTTCCTTCCTCTCACGAGGAGCCATGTGGCGCACTGGTAAAGATACAGGTTTAGCATTATCCACCAGATATATTCGGAAGTCAATCTCCCGCTTCGGAGGTAAGCCCTTCACCTCCTCAAACACATCCGGATATTCCCGGACCACTCTAACAGATTGCAAACTCTCGACCGAAGCGTCCAGCGATTCAAGATAACTTAGCATAACAGAGTCCATGGGATTACAAGAAATCTCGAGAGTGTTACCCAAGCGGGTCATGAGCCTAACAACTCTCCTTTCGCAATCAAGAACGGCACCATTACTGGATAACCAGTCCATGCCCAAAATCAACCCATAGCCCGTGAAGCCCAACACAAAAGCATCACATCTAAACTCAATGCTAAGTATAGAAATCTTCAAACCCAAACATATCATGGACAAATAAGTGGAGCCCCCAATTGGGTTTGAAACAACCAAGGGATCATCTACCAGACTGGTGTCTAAGTGCAGTGACTCAACTAATGATGATGAGATAAACGAATGCGATGCGCCTGAATCAAACAATGTACGGACAAGATGATCAAATAGAAAAACCAGACTTTCAACGGAGATAGTTCTACCTCTTTCCTGAATTGGTGGGACTGCGAGAGCCTGTACTTGCCCCCTAGCCTGACTCGGTGCCATAAGAGCTTGCACCTGTCCTCCTGAGGTAGACCCCGTCCTTTGCCCCTTCTTAGGACAATCTTTCACTAGATGCCCTGCTTCGCCACAGTGGAAGCAGCCAGTCTTCTTCTTCTTACGACAATCCTTGCTTAGGTGGCCAGGTGTCCCACAATTGAAACATTTCTTCTTCTTGCCCTTGCCACCGTTGCCTTTCCCACCTTTGTTTTGTTGTTGTTGCTGAGGTCTCTTTTGATCTCCCTTCTTCTCGGGTGCCCTATTAGCATTGGGACTCTTCTCTTCTTCATACATGAGTGCCATGTCAACTAGCTTCTCAAAGGTGGCCCCCATAGGGATATGAGTCATAGCCAACCCATGCATCGGTTCATTCAAGCCTTTCACGAACCTCAAAGCCTTCTTCTCCGGTGTATTCACCATGTCTAGGCCAAACCTTGCCAATTGATTAAACTTGTTGACATATTCCTTCACCGAGAGATTTCCTTGCTTTAGAGTCAAGAATCTTTCCATATACAAGTTTTCCTCCGCCCATGAGAGAAACTTTGCCACAAATCTTTGCCTAAAATCCGCCCAAGAGTCAACGGGGCGTTCTCCATTAGTGACCTCCCACCAGAATGAGGCCTCTTCTTTCATTAACCAAGCAGCTAACTTGACTTTCTTCCCTTCTTCCATGTCAAAGATATCTATCAATTCTTCCACCTCCTTAAGCCAATCTCTAGCCTCCACAAAAGTTTCAGATCCTTGAAAATGTTTCCCTCCCATAGCTTTGAATTCCTTGCAAGTCTTAGCAAAAGTATCTGTGCGAGGAGGAGGGGGAGGAGGAAGATCGGGTGCTACAGTTGGTGGAGGAACATTTGCTGGACCCGCAGTGGTGGCCCTAGCCTCCATCAATCTCCTATACCATACTGGTACCGTCACACCCTCCGGAAAGTTAAGATCCTCAGCCATGCTGAAACGAAAAAGGAAAGATTCAAAACGGAGAATTCGAAGGATATAGATATGGCTATTGGGGATTATGCTTTTCCTTCAAAAACCTTTCTCTTTAAAGACATGTTTTTGAAAATATTTCTTCCAAAAATGTTTTAGAAAAATAGTTTTTCTAAAAATTTTATCTGTTCCGGTAACCTTTGCTCTGATACCACGTGTAACACCCCACGCCCGCTATGGTCACTCTCTAAGGGAATGCCATAACATCGGTGGAGTATTTTATTGAATATAGAACAGAAAAATTACAACAAGACAGATATAAATAGTACTTGAAATTTAAAACATCATCTCATAACAGCGGAAATAAACATGTCTGGTTACATCATAAAACCACAATAAAAGTCAAGTACAATATCCATCAAAATAAAGGAGTACATAATCCCACTCTCAATACAATAGCCAAGACAAAAGAAAAGATAGCTGGGTAACTGGAGCTTTACATCTATCCAAGCTCCTAAAGACTGGAACAGCAATCCGATCAAGCTCCACTACTGCTAGGATCCACCGTAGGACCTGGGGGTTGGGAAAAAGATAAAAACAACGGGGTCAGACATAAGTCTGAGCGAGTCCTATAACTTTAACAATACAATCATTAAAGTAACCAGAGAAGATATAAACTTGACCCACGGTAATGTCTGGGGATGAATGGCTACACTAAGCAGCTTGATAGACTTAGGATAAACTAAGATAACCGTAAAGACGCATCTACCCACCCAAGGATAATTACTAACTGCACCACACCAGTCATTCCTACTTAAAGGTTGATCCCTTCCAAGGACTTAGAAAATTTCCCCAGTAGTTTCTTGTACTCCTAGCCACTACATAGGTGTCGTCTGCCCCTATCTCCACTAGGTGTACTTAGTAATTTTACCCAGTAGTTTCGTGTACCCCTACATAGGTGCCGTCTGCCCCTATCTTTACTAGGTGTACCCACTACTCCCCAGCGATCGGCTCCCTACCGTAGATACCCGTGCTGGTCCCACAGTGGGGTGTATCACTCCCCTAAAGTGGCCACCTGATAATATCAACGGTGCACGGCTTTATATCTACACGATGCAACAACGGCTTATCTACCAGCCCGGGCCCACACACGCATATGAAACCCGTTGGACTTGCGTTGCCACCGCTAACCCGTTTTGGCCTCTTATAATCAAGCCCAATATGTGTGTCCCGTCACTCGACATGGGTCGAGCCCACAAAGATACGTTTGGGATATTGGTTGAAATGGGCCCCCACAAGCTACCCACCTAAGCTTGTCACTTATCTAGTGTATCCCACTTAACCCTTTAATCATGTTTAATTACATGTTTCATTTGGTTAAGTATTCTAATCGTATTTTCTATTTCCACCCAAGGCAACCCACTAGATTCCACATGCCACCCAAGGCAACCATTAAATTTCCACATGCCACCCAAGGCACCCACTTAACCCCTCATGTCCCACTACATGCTAATATGGTTAAGTGTTTCTTAATTAATTAAGACTGTGATCTCCCATAAAGACCTCCCACATTAGACTGGCTGTTATGACCGCCTGGTTAAGCCGGTAGGGTCCGGGCAGTCTTACGTCATAACAGAGTCTAACCTCGTGTCTTTACTTTAATCACGTATTTAATTTATGGCTAATACCTCTCACATTGGGCTGACATTTGTAGTAACTGGTTAAGCCGGTTGGGTCCGGGCAGTTTTACACTACAAATGAGTCCAACCTCGTGTCTTAGTCGATTAATTACACCTAATTAATCACCCCCATATTAATTATCCCTAATTAATATCAAGTTTTCCATAACATGGGTAGACCTAACTCAATAGGTAAATTCCCATGGGGTAGACCTAACTCAATAGGTAAATTCCCACTTATGGTAATTTATTTTTATGGTATGCTTAATCATACCCAACCATACTTTTATTAACATATTTACCAACCCCATCGTTCCCCACGTAAATCGTTCTCATTTCTTGACATAATAAAGGGGAAGATCATCACAAATATCATGGGTTTAGCATACAACTTTGTCATGGGTTAAGAGGATGTCAACTTGCATATATGAGCATATATTAACCCAACTACATTTAACCCAAACTTGCATTTTATCATACACATGATTTGCATAACATGTTGCATATTATCATACACATATCTTGCATAACATGTTGAACTTGCATATAAGTATTCTCATAACTTGCATAACATGTTAAACATGCATTTAAGCATACACATAACTTGCATAAGCATTCACATACTTGCATAAGCATTCACATACTTGCATAAGCATGCACAACTTGCATATCATGTTAAACTTGCATTTAAGCATATACACAACTTGCATATGAACTTGCATATCAACCTACACATAACTTACATAACATCATACACATGACTTGCATATGAACTTGCATAACTCACTTTGTTAAACATGCATAAATCCACTTGTTAAATATGCATAAACCCACACATTAAACATGCATAAACCCACTTGTTAAACATGCATAAACCAACTTGTTAAACATGCATAAACCAACTTGTTAAGCATGCATAAACCAACTTATCAAACATGCATAAACTCACTTATTAATTATGCATAAACATAGAAAAACATAGAGTAGCATATCATTACAAATGATTCAAACTCACTAATCCGCATCTAAGACCATAAGTCTCATTACACCCAATCTACTTACTTTAACAATTGATGTTAAAGTGATAGAAACTCACCAAAACCAAGATTAGCAAACTTATGAAGTGGAATTAGTTGCTAATTATGAAGATGGTGATGATTAGAGATTGATTAGAGAGTGATAAGCTTGCAACTTCCTTCATAAACAAGTGGAGGCTCCTTCTAGGATTTAATTTGGCGGCATGAGGCCATCATTTCTATTTTTAGTATGGATTAGGGTAGGTTTAGGGTGTATTTATAGATTAGGAGAGTGTTTTAGGCCCTTAGATTAACCCTAAATTAGATTAGGTCCGTTAGATTTAGGAAATCTCTAGAACCCAGCCCAGCCCTAGCCAGAAAACTAGATCTGGTGCACCCAAGCACCCTGGTTCGACACGCCGTGTCGACAGGCAAGTCGACTCCCCCTGTCGACAGGCCTGTCGACAGCCCTATCGACATGGTCAAGGCGGGAAATTTCCCGCCTGACCCCGCTGATTCTAATTTGAAATCTGAATTTAAATTTCTAAATCTGTTTTTAACTTTGAATTTTCTGCAAACTTCTTTGGGCCATAACCGGGCCATACAGACTCCGATTCTCGAAAACTCGGACTCTATTTCGTGTATTTTTCCGAGACGAACGCAACAACGCAGCCCGTTACCCCCAATTCCCACATCTGAGATTATTTATCCTATGATTAGAGAATTTTAGTATTAGCTGAAATTCGGGGTGTTACACGGCATTTCTGTTCTTGGTTTATTTTTCTATGTGTTTTTAGGTTAGGCATTGAGTTGTATATATAGAATTTCAGTTTGATTATAGCCGTTAGATGAACTTAGGGTTAATCACAGCCACTCAGACCTGATCAGGACCATCCAGAAACCCTAGTGACTCAGCAGCGAGTCAGCAGTTGTACAAATTTTAGATTTGGTCGGGGGCCAGGTCGACCCTAAGGTCGATCCCAAGGTCGACCTCTAGGGGGGATGTCGACAATAGAGTCGAAATTCCTGGGCGGGAATTTTCCCGCCCAGCCCGCTTCTGGCTTCTGTTTGAATTTTGAACTCGTTTTCGAACTGTTTGAATTTATTTGAATGTCTGAAACTTCCGACAGCCATAACTTCTTCATACGAAGTCCAATTTACGCAAACTCGGACTCTATCTCGACCAAAATTCCGAGACGAACAAAATGGCGTAACCCATTTCCCTTAATTCTTACATTTTAAATTAAGTATTCTAGGATTCATTATTATAACGCGAATAGAAAATACGGGGTGTTACATTCTCCCCTCCTTTTAGGATTTCGTCCCCGAAATCTCCAAGTCGAGAAGAACTTATATCCTACCATCAAATCAACCATCTACTCAACCATCAAACACAGGCGTCCAATGTCCTTAAAAGATTTTTAATGCTTCATGATCATATGCATAGTGTGTGTATATGTCGTTATCTAATGCAAAATCAGGCGGTCTACTGATTCAGTTGACCTCCTTAATGCAAATTATGTCAGTGCCATGAGTCCATTATGAATGCAAATTTTCCTACTCAAAATTTCTTACATGAGTGCACAGCCATTCATACAAATGCAACGTCCATATGATAACACATCAAGTTTTAATCCATAAACCAATACATATATGCATATGAAATATGGAAGTGACTGAGCCGATCTAGTACTTAATGTGTGTGTATATGCATCCACTAGCAACCACTTGCAACCACTTGCAACCATCAATCATAACATGTTTCAATTACATGTTTACATCCAAATAGGTTCCTACCTAAGGATAAATGATAAGATCGAGGAGATATACCTAGAAAGATAGATACAAGCATAAAATTGAGGAAAAAGAGATTAAAGATATACACTCAAAAAGAAAAGGGTAGGTTGCGCGTATACGGTCCTCAGTTTCCCAAGTCGCGTCTTCCTCGGCGTCGCTCCATTGAACCTTGACGAGCTTAACTTCACGGTTGCGTAGCTTTCTGACTTCTGTTCCCAAGATACGGGTTGGAACTCTTCTCACAGTTGCTTCTCGTTCAACTTCAACTTCTTCTAGCATACTTGGTTTTACCACTTCCGCAGACTCGTGTAAGCACTTCCGCGGGTGAGAGACATGAAAGACATTATGAATCCCGGCAAATCTTTCGGGCAGTTGTACCCTATAAGCCATCTTCCCAATCTTCTCGATGATAGGGAACGGCCCTACAAATCTTGGTGCTAACTTTCCTGCGGATCCAAAGCGAATGACGTTCCTCAAAGGAGATACTTTAAAGAACACCTTGTCTCCAACTTCAAACTCAAGGTCAGTTCTTCTTTTGTCTGCGTAGGACTTCTGTTTATCTTGGGCAGTCTTCATTCTTCTTCGTATCAAGTCTACTTTCTCTGAAGTCTCCCTAATCATATCTGGTCCAAGTATGAGCTTGTCTGCTGACTCCCACCAGAAAGTTGGTGACCTGCACGGTCTTCCATATAAAGCTTCGAAAGGCGCCATGCCTATGGTGGCTTGGTAGATATTGTTGTAAGCGAAATCCACCAAAGGTAGATGATCCTCCCATGTACCTCTGAAGTCAATAATACATAACCTCAAGAGGTCTTCTAATATTCTGTTGACTCTTTCCGTCTGGCCATCAGTTTGAGGGTGATAGGCCGTGCTTAAACATAACTGTGTGCCAACAGCCTCTTATAAACTCTTCCAAAACTCGCTCGTGAAGATAGGGTCTCGATCACTCACTATGCTGGAGGGTATCCCATGGAGTCGAACTATCTCCTTAAGATATATGGATGCTAGAGATGAGGCAGTCCTTCTACTTTTGACGGGTATAAAGTGAGCGCTTTTTGTAAGCCTGTCCACTATTACCCAAATGCTAGTATTGCCCCTTCTTGACCTAGGCAACCCATCTATAAAGTCCATTGAGATGCTATCCCATTTCCACTGTGGAATCTCTAGAGGATGAAGCAGACCACTGGGCTTCTTCTGCTCCGCCTTGACTTGTTGGCATATTAAACATTTAGAAACAAATTCAGCTACGTCTTTCTTCATGCCATTTCAAAAGAAAACTCTTTTGATATCTTTATACATTTTGTCTCCGCCTGGGTGTATGGTCAGCTTGGGATGGTGTGCCTCTTCTAGAACCGTCTTTACCAAGCCCCTTGCCTGTGGGACACATAGTCTTCCATCTTGTCTCAACCTGCCCTTGGCATCCATGGAGTATCTATTGAGGTGACTAGAAGTCTCACCCCTAATTAATTTGTCCATTACTTCGGCTAGCTGAGGGTCTTCTCTTTGCGCGGCTCCGACTGAGTCTAATAGAGTTGGTCGCACTTCTAATGTTGCTAGCAAGCCGGGTACAAAGTCAGTGGAGGGTCTGAAGCTAAAGCTTGCTATGAACTCCAAGCTTTGCCTTTCCACAAAGAGAGGGCTTAAGGTTAGCTTCTTTCTACTTAAGGCGTCTGCTACTGCATTGCCCTTGCCAGGAGTGTAGGAAATCTCAAAATCGTACGAGGCGAGGAACTCCATCGACCTTTGCTGCCTCAAGTTGAGATCTTTCTGCGAGAATAGGTATTTCAATGATTTATGGTCAGTATATAGTTCAAATTTCTCACCTAGAGATAATGGCGCCAAGACTTAAGCGCAAAAACGATGGCGGCCAGCTCTAGGTCGTGGGTCGGGTAGTTTTTCTCATGTACTTTCAACTTTCTTCCACCATAAGCCACTACCTTCCCTTCTTGCATCAGAACAGCGCCTAGTCCCATTCCGCATGCATCTGTGTATACTGTAAACATCTTGCTTCCATCAGGCAATGTCAGAACTAGGGTTGTTGTTAGAGCCCTTTTCAAACGTTGGAAAGAAATATCGCAATCCAAGTCCCAATTGAAAGCTAGGTTCTTCTTTGTCAATCTTGTTAGTGGAGCTGAGATTTTTTGCAAAATCTTTGATGAACTTTCGATAAAAGCCTGCTAGCTCGAGAAAGCTTGGGACTTCGGTTGCGTTTCGAGGAACCTTCCAATCTTGCAGGGCAACCACTTTCGCGGGGTCCACAGCTATCCCCTCTTTGGACACCACATGTCTAAGGAACCTAACTTCTTCTCTCCAGAAATGGCATTTGGAGAATTTCGCCTTCAACTGATGTGCTCGGAGGGTATCCATAACTTCCTTTAGATGATGAGCATGTTCTTCCTCATTCTTTGGGAAGAACAAAATATCGTCTACGAAGACTACCACAAACTTATTGAGGAACTCTCGGAACACCCTGCTCATTAAATCCACGAAGTGAGCGGGTGCGTTTGTCAAGCCGAAGGGCATGACAAGCCACTCGAAGAAACCATCGAGGGTTCTGAATGCGGTCTTATCAATGTTGTCTTCATCCACCCTTAGCTGATGAAACCCGGTAGCTAAATCTAGCTGGGAGAAAACCGATGGACCTACAAGCTGATCAAACAAATCATCTATTCTTGGGAGTGGGTGTCTATTCTTCTTGGTCATCTTGTTTAGCTCCCTATAATCAACGCACAGGCGGAGCGAACCATCAGCTTTGGTTGCGAGCACTACCGGAGCACGCCATTCAGAAATACTCCATCTTATGAACCCCTTTTCAAGCAGCTCTTTGATTTGCTTGCTGAGCTCCTTTCTCCCCCTTGGGGCCATGTGCCTAACAGGTAAAGCAACGGGCTTCGCATTGTTGACGAGGTATATGTAGAAGTCTATCTTCTGCTTCGGGGGTAAACCCTTTACCTCTTCAAACACATCAGAATATTCACGGACTAACTTAACAGACTGCAAGTCCTCAATAGACGCATCAAGAGAATCTAGATAGCTTAGCATAACAGAGTTCAGAGGATTGCAAGAAATTTCAAGAGTGTTACCAAGGCGAGTCAGGAGTCTAACCACTCTTTTTTCACAGTCGAGGATGGCACCATTACTGGATAGCCAATCCATGCCTAGAATCAATCCATAGCCCGTGAAGCCCAAAACATAGGCATTGCACCTAAACTCAACGCTTAGAATATATATTTTCAAATCCAAACAAACCATTGACAAATAAGTTGAGCCTCTGAATGGATTTGAAACAACCAAGGGATCCTCTACTAAACTAGTGTCTAGGTGCATAGATTCGACTAAATCGGCAGATGCAAATGAGTGCGATGCACCAGAATCAAACAATGTACGAACAGGATGATCAAAAAGATAGACTAAACTTTCGACAGAAATATTTCTACCTCGTTCTTGCGGAGGTGCTGTGAGAGCGTGAACTTGTCCTCCCGAAGAAGGTCCATCTCCCTTCCCTTGCTTCTTTGGGCAAGCCCTAGCTATGTGTCCTGTTTCACCACAGTGGAAACAGCCACCCATCTTCCTTTTCTTCTTTCTGCAGTCTTTGCAAATGTCTAGGAATGCCACAGAAACTACACTTTCTCTTTTCACGGGGTTTGTTGTTCTTCCCGCCTTTCTTTGGATCAGCCTTCTTGTTCTGTGACCCTTCCCCTTCTTATTTTGAGGCACTTTTGATTTTGCCTCATTCTTGCCCTTGTCTTCCTCATTTAAGACTGCCATGTCCACTAACCTTTCGTAAGTAGCCCCCATAGGTATGTGGGTCATAGCCAAGCTGTGAAGTGGCTCATTCAATCCCTTGACAAAACGGAGAGCCTTCTTATGAGGAGTATTCACTAAGTCTAGTCTAAACCGGGCCAGCTGATTGAATTGATTGACGTACTCCTTGACCGTCATACTTTCTTGCTTAAGAGATAAGAACTTTTCCAGCTGTAAACTTCGTTCATCTTGTGAGAGGAATTTCATCTCAAACCATATTCTGAAATCCATCCATGTTTCAACCGACCTCTCAGCGTTAGTGACTTCCCACCAATAGGAAGCTTCATCTTTGAGCAACCATACTACCAACTGTATCTTTTGTCTATCATCCACCTCAAAGATAATGAACAGATCCTCAGTTTCTTTGAGCCAATTCCTTGCTTCTACGAATGATTCAGTCCCCTTGAAATCCTTTCCACCCATGGCCCTAAAATCCCTACAGATCTTTGAGAAATCATTTGCACGAGGAGGAGAAGGAGGAGGATGAACCGTTGCAGCTGGAGGAGGAATATTTGCTGGGCCTGCATCGTTGGCCCTAACATCTAAGTACCTCCTGAACCAGCCAGGTATTGGCACACCCTCTGGAAGGTTAAGTTTCCAGACATGCTGAAATGAAAAAGAAAAGATTCAAAACGAAGGATAGAAAGATAATGCATATGGCTTTGGGGAGTATGCCTTTTTAAATTTTAAAACAACACTTTTCCTTGTAAAATGCTTCTTTATATTTCTTTTGAAAATAGTTTTTCAAAAATTCTTATCTAATATGGTAAACCTTTGCTCTGATACCAAGTGAAACACCCCACCTCCATTAAGGTCACTCACAAAGGGAATGCCTTAACTTTGGTGGAGAGTTATAAGTACAAGGCACAGAAAAATTTACAAGACAGATAAATTTAAGCAGCGGAATCCAAATATTTATTTCATACGTAGTTCAATACAAAAGCATAACATCAAATTGTCTCAAAACAACTTCAAAACATTACACCATAATTTCTGTCTTGATTATTCAATAAAGAAGCATAAACCAAAAAGTAAAAATGCATAAATCCCCAATGATCATATCCAAAGCCATAGTTAATGCAAGAGAGTCCAAGTCATACATATACTTTCTTGAAGCTTGCAAAGATTCTGATTAAGCTGGAGTATTTCCTCCCTGTGGACCTGAGGGGGGAAACAGAAGAAAAGAAGACGAAAGGAAATGGGTCAGACAATAAGTCTGGTAAGTTCAGTGGTTACTAGTATTTAAACAAGAAAAGGGATCATGATAGTGATAACAGAACATATGACAATACCCTAATATAAGATAAGAGGGACATGTGATTGCACCCATTACTATAGTCTCTGCACCTACTTAACCATTGGTTCAAACAGCCCACGTGTTTACAACAAACGATCCCCTAAATGATCGGCTCCTACTCGTGTAATAACCCGTATTTTTGAATAACATGTTATAACATAAATCGAGGCAGAATTAAACTGTAAAATCTGAATCAAGGGAAACGGGTTATGCCATTGCATTCGTCTCGGAAAAATACACGAAATAGAGTCCGAGTTTTCGAAAATCGAAGTCCGTATGACCAAGATATGGCCTCACGAAGTTTCACGAAAAATTCAAATTCAAAACAGATTCAAATTTCAGAAAATCAGAAGTGGCGGGAAAATTCCCGCCAGACCCAGGGGGGTCGACTGGGGAGTCGACCTCCCCCCCCCCCCCCAGGTCGACTGGGGAGTCGACCCCAGGGTCGACCTGCCTGGTCGGCCCAGGCAACCTGGTGCACCCATTATGGCTGTTTTGACCTGTTTTGGAGGCTTATGACGAGATTTGATGGCTTGGATTGAATCTAGGGTTAATCCTATGGCTAATACTATCCTAATCTTCTATAAAAAGACCCCTAAACCTAGCCTAAATCATCATTATTCAATCCTACAACTAAACTATGTCAAATTTGTTCCTCTCATGGCCTCCACTCTCATGCTAAAATTTCTAAGTTATTTATATGAGAGATTTTGAGTGCATACAAGTGTTTTCAAGCTTGTATGAGTGTTCTTAGTTTGCATTCAAGTCAAGTTGCAACATTTCTATTTCAAAGCAAGGATTTTTATTGATTTGGCTCAAGGGTTTTTCATTTGGAGCTTGCATATTTGGGTGATTGCATAAGGGCTTCGTCTCAATCTTTATAATAAATATCTATTTGTGTCTTCATAGCATTGTAAGCCCGTTTCTACTTTCATTTTTGAAACTCTAAAGTTAAATGAATGATGCAAGTTTGGGGTTGATCATTATGATATGCAAGTTTGGTTGATCATCATGATATGCAAGTTTGGTTGATCATTATATACAAGTTTGGTTGATCATTATGATATGCAAGTTTGGTTGATCATTATGCAAGTTGACACATGTTTCTATGTTATGCAAGTTTGGGTTGATCATGTTATCATGTTATGCAAGTTTGGGTTGATCATGTTATCATGTTATGCAAGTTAAACTTGAGTTTGTGAGCTTAAAGCTTCAAGCTTTATGTTAAAGGTTGCATTTTGGCAACATGGAAGTTATCATATCCCGTATGATAACTTGCATGTGAGGCTAAATGCGAACTTCTAGCAACTTCTACATGTCATTTATTACCATGTATCACTTATATGCTAAGTTTGGTTTTATGCATGCTTTTGAAGCCTAATAATGCAATATGCAAGTATATGAACATATGTACATTTCATATGCCACCATGTTAAACTTGTGGCTTCAACACCTTTTTGTCATGATTATGCCAAGTTCCCTATTTTATCCTTTATGCGTTGTTGCGATTATGTAAACGATGGGATTACGTTGGGGTTGGGTAACATTATGACAAGAACATGGTTTTTATAACATGACGTGATATGTAATTATGTTTTGGAAACATAATGGACATGACACTTAGAAAAGATGAGTGTGACCAACTCGAGGTTGGGTTGAGTTTGTAGCATAAATCTACCCGGACCTGCCCGGCTTAACTAGTGGCTACAAACAATAGGACCCAATGTGAGAAGTTGGTCATGTTGTGCTCGAACCCGAGGTTAGACCAAGTTGTGGTGTAAAGCTACCTGGACCCGCCCGGCTTAACTAGTAACCACAACAAGGTCTAATGTGAGAGGTTAAAGCACATTAAGTTAATGAATGCCTCCTGATTAGGGTTAAGTCATGGTCCACTTAATACTTAACCAATTTGGGCTTGATGGGTTAATCGGGGTTAAGTCATGAACCTTGGGAACACTTAACCAATTTAATCCACGTTTGGATCGGGTTAACCACATTTAACCCGTTAAGAAACCCTAGTGGCGTGGTCCTTTGCAGCAGTAACCCTCTTGATAGTATCATAAGACCCTAGGGACTAGGCTAGGGTGGGGCACGATTACTGGGCTGACATGTAAGCGACCAAAACGACGGCTGAGTAGGTACGCCGGTGTGGGTCCAGGCGGACTATGGTCGTGCACATCGTCCGGAGTTGGAGAATCAGGCACGGGTACTAGTAGATCTAGACTGTGCATACTTGATTGGTGTCCGAGGTCTACACCCTAGGACTTGATACACCCTGGGGTGGACCTAGCGTAGTTAGCTACATTGCATGTTTGGGCCGTATGACACCGACACTGGACGAGTTAGGCTTGTAGGGAGCCGATCAACTAGACCGTGTAGTTGGACCTTGATTTAGGTCACCTCATGATATGAGGCCAAGCGTGGGCCAAGGGATCGATTCTCGTTTTTACTTGACATGTTAGAATGCTAGTACAACTGTGGTGCAAAACTTAACCTTGATTATGCGATGACATCTTTATCTATCCTGATAGTTAATCATCATGCCAGTATGTTGTTATCCTTATGTTCATCTCAGCTTCTCATGCCAGTTAACTTTACTAGTTCATGGACTGATAGTAGTAGGGCTTACCAGTCTTTTTGACTGACCTATTTTCTTTCGCCTCTTTTCTTCCGTTCCCCCCCCCTCAGGTCCACAGGGTGGGAACATTGGAGCTTAGCTTGGATCTTTACAGCTTGCTTACTGGATTTTCTCATGTACGGTTTTGGACATTGAGCTAGCTATGGTTTATCACTTCATTTTGGGGATAGTACTTTATGTATTTCAGTTTTTCAGTTTATGCTTTTATCTAGACTTTGTGTGTTGGAAAATAATGACCAAGTACTTTGTTGTAACTTAACTATGGTTTTGAAATGCTAGTTTTATCCGCTGCTTTACTACTCTGTTTTACTTATATGTTATGTCTTGTGATATCTGCATGCATGTTTACCTCGTTTAACGCCCCTCCAAAGCCAATGTACTTGCAAGAGTTACCTTGGCGGAGGTGGTTTGTTACATTTGGTATCAGAGCATAAGGTTTACAAGATTTGAGCAAAAGTGTTTTTGAAACTTACCTTTTG
This sequence comes from Allium sativum, assembly GCA_030737875.1. Classification (NCBI taxonomy): domain Eukaryota; kingdom Viridiplantae; phylum Streptophyta; class Magnoliopsida; order Asparagales; family Amaryllidaceae; genus Allium; species Allium sativum. The sequence continues at coordinate 968,863,824 of CM060909.1, read as the reverse complement.
AAAAACTATTTTCAAAACCAATTAAGTATTTTCCAAGAAAAGTCTAGTTATTTTAAAAAAGGCTATTCCCCAAAAGCCATAACACTATCTTTCGTTTCTTCGTTCTGAATCTATCTTTTTCCTTTTTCAGTATGACCGATCTTAACCTTCCCGAGGGAGTGACCATTCCCGGATGGTTCCGGAGGTACTTGGAAGCTAGGGCCAACGATGTGGGCCCAGCAAATACCCCTAATATAACCGAGGTTCCTCCTCCTCCTCAGAATCCACAAGCGGATTTCGCAAAAGTTTGCAAAGACTTCAAGGCGATGGGTGGCAAGAAATTTATTGGGATGGAGACTTTTGTGGAGGCAAGAAATTGGTTGAAAGAAACTGAAGATCTCTTCGCCATCTTTGATGTGCAAGATCATAGAAGGGTTTTATTGGCAGCATGGCTACTAAAGGAAGAAGCTGCTTATTGGTGGGAGGTCACCAATGCTACGAGGCCTATAGAGACTTGGGCCGATTTTAGGACAAGATTTGGGCTTAAGTTTCTATCATCATCTTAGGCGAATCTGCAATTGGAGAAGTTCATATCTTTGAAGCAAGGGGACATGACAGTAAGGGAGTATGTGAATGAGTTTAACCGGCTCGCCCGATTCGGTTTGGACATGATTAATACTCCCCAAAAGAAGGCTTTGCGCTTTGCACGAGGGTTGAATGAGCCATTACAAGGTTTAGCCCTATCTCATATACCCATGGGGGCCACATTTGAAGGCCTAGTGGACATGGCATTGCTTCAAGGAGACAATAAGAATGGCAAGAAGGAAGCCAAGGCTAATGAGACTCAAGCCAAGAAGACAGACTCCAAGTGGGGAGGAAATCAGAGCAATCAGAACAACAAAAACAACAAGAACAACAAGGGCAACAAGGCCAAGGCAAAGGATCCAAGAAAATGCCACTACTGCGGGATTGTTGGGCACATAGCTAAAGACTGTAGGAAGAAGAAGAGGAAGTTGGGCGGATGCTTTCATTGTGGAGAGACCGGACATTTTTGCAAGGATTGCCCCAAGAAGCAAGGGTAGAATCAGCGTGTAGGACCTTCTGGAGGGCAAGTGCATGCTCTCACTGCTACTCCAGTTCAGGACCGAGGTAGTATTTCTGTAGAAAGTCTTGTTTATATTTCCGATTATCCTGTTCGCACCTTATTTGATTCTGGCGCATCGCATAGTTTTATCTCTTCTGACATTGTTGAAAGTTTGCACCTAAGTACTAGCCTAGTTGAGGATCCCGTTTGTGTTTCAAATCCAATTGGGGGTTCCGCCCATCTATCTATGATTTGTGTGGATTTGAAGATTTCTATCTTGACTGTAGAATTCACGTGTAATGCTTATGTTCTCGGGTTCACGGGATATGGGTTGATCTTGGGCATGGATTGGTTGTCCAGTTATGGAGCCATTCTCGATTGTGAATATAGGGTGGTGAGGCTCATGACTCGCATCGGTAATCCCCTAGAAATTTCTTGTAACCCTAGAGGTCCCGTCATGTTATGTTATCTTGAATCTCTCGACTCGACCATCGATGATCTGCAATCTGTAAGGGTGGTCCGAGACTATCCTGATGTCTTTGAAGAAGTTAAGGGGTTACCCCCTAAACGAGAGATAGATTTCCACATTTATCTAGTTGATAATGCCAAGCCAGTATCATTGCCCGTTAGGCACATGGCCCCTCGTGAGAGATGGGAGCTCAGTAAGCAAATCAAGGAGTTGCTTGAGAAGAATTTTATTAGGCGAAGCATTTCTAAATGGGGTGCTCCGGTAGTATTCGCTACTAAGGCGGATGGTTCGCTTCGTCTATGTGTTTATTATCGAGAGTTGAACAAGCTGACAAAGAAGAATAGGCACCCGTTACCGAGAATTGATGATCTCTTTGACCAGCTTGTAGGTGCTTCTGTTTTCTCTCAGCTCGATCTAGCCACCGGATTCCATCAGCTTAGAGTAGCTGAGGATAGCATTGATAAAACTGCATTTAGGACTCCAGATGGATTCTTTGAATGGCTTGTCATGCCATTCGGTTTGACTAATGCACCCGCCTACTTTGTAGACTTGATGAGTAGGGTGTTCAGGGAGTTTCTTAACAAGTTTGTTGTTGTCTTCGTGGATGATATTCTGATCTTCTCAAAGGATGAGGAAGAACATGCTAGGCATCTCAAGGAAGTGATGGATACGCTTAGAGCGCATCAGTTGAAAGCTAAGTTCTCCAAATGTCATTTCTGGAGAAGGGAAGTTCGGTTTCTTGGACATATAGTTTCTAAGCAAGGCATAGCGGTGGATCCCGCGAAAGTGGTTGTGGTTCAAGATTGGAAGACTCCTAGGAATGCAACCGAAGTAAGAAGCTTTCTCGGTCTGGCGGGCTATTATAGGAAGTTCATCAGGGACTTCGCTAAGATTTCGGCCCCTCTTACTAAGTTGACGAAGAAGAACTTAGTCTTTGCTTGGGACTTGGAGTGTGAGCTTGCTTTTCAAAAGCTCAAAAGAGCCCTTACCTCAGCTCCAGTCTTGGCATTATCCGATAGTGGTAAGATGTTTACCGTGTACACCGATGCATGTGGCACGGGGTTAGGAGCTGTTCTGATGCAAGAGGGAAGAGTGATATGTTATGGGGGTAGGCCACTTAAAGTTCATGAGAAGAACTATCCCACTCATGATTTGGAGTTAGCGGCGATCGTCTTTGCACTCAAATCCTGGCGCCACTATCTTCTGGGCGAAAGGTTTGAGTTGTATACAGATCACAAGTCACTCAAATACCTCTTCTCGCAAAAAGATATGAATCTAAGGCAGCAAAGGTGGATGGAATTCTTGGCATCTTATGACTTCGAGATAGCTTATACCCCTGGCAAGGGTAATGTTGTGGCAGATGCACTAAGCAGAAGGAGGTTGACTTTGAGCCCCTTGTTCATTGAGATGAAGAACTTAGAATTCTTGGCGACCTTTGATTTCACGACGACTGTTGAGTCGATGATGGGTTCTTTAGCATCCCTTGAGCTTAAACCCACACTTCTTGATCAAGTTGGGGCTTCACAGAAGGAAGATCCACAGATAGTCGAAGTTATGGACAAATTGATTCGTGGTGAGACGTCTAGTCACCTTGCTAGATATACTATTGATGATAAGGGTTGCTTAAGGCGTGATGGAAGGCTATGCGTTCCACAAGGAGGAGACTTGGTGCATAAGGTTCTTGAAGAAGCACATCACTCGAAGATGACTATACATCCGGGAGGAGATAAGATGTATAGAGATATGAAGCGTATTTTCTTTTGGGATGGAATGAAGAAAGATGTGGCAGAGTATGTTTCAAAGTGCATGGTGTGCCAACAAGTGAAATCCGAGTCAAAGAAACCAGGTGGGCTATTACATCCATTGGAGGTCCCGCAATGGAAGTGGGAGAGTATTTCTATGGATTTCGTGGATGGATTGCCTAGGTCAAGGAAAGGAAATACGAGCATATGGGTCATAGTTGACAGACTTACGAAGAGTGCTCACTTCATCCCAGTAAAGAGCAAGAGGACCGCATCATGGCTAGCATCTATTTATCTTCGAGAGATAGTATGGTTGCATGGAGTTCCTTCTAGCATAGTTAGCGATCATGACCCGATTTTCACTAGCCAGTTCTGGAACAGTTTGCAAGAAGCGATGGGTACGCGATTGAATCTGAGTACAGCCTATCACCCCCAAACGGATGGCCAAACCGAAAGGGTGAATAGAGTGCTAGAAGATCTTTTGAGGCTCTGTGTTCTCGACTTAGGTGGTACTTGGGAAGACCACCTTCCTCTTGTAGAGTTTGCTTATAATAATAGCTATCAAGCCAGCATAGGGATGGCACCATTTGAAGCTTTGTATGGGAGGCCGTGTAGGTCACCAAGTTGTTGGTGGGAGACAACAGATAGGCTTATATTTGGGCCCGATATGATACGGGACATAATCGAGAAAGTTGAATTAGTGAGAAGAAGGATGAAAGCGGCCCAGGACAGACAGAAATCCTATGCTGACAGGCGAAGGGCAGATTTGGAATTCGAAGTGGGAGACATGGTTTTCGTGAAGGTTTCTCCTTTGCGTAATGTGGTACGTTTTGGAGCAGCTGGGAAGCTGTCACCAAGGTTCGTAGGACCCTTCCCTATCATAGAGAGAATTGGAAAGATGGCCTATAAGGTGGAATTACCCGAAAAGCTAGCCGGAGTGCATAATGTCTTTCATGTCTCGCATCTCCGAAAGTGCCTACATGAGTCCGCTGAGGTGGTTGAACCAAGCATTCTTGAAGACATTAAGGTAGAGAAAGAAGCAACCTTGAGAAAAGCTCCGATTCGTATCTTGGGAACGGAGATCAAGAAGCTAAGGAATCGAGAAGTCAAATTAGTGAAAGTTCAGTGGGGTGAAGCCGATGAAGACGCAACTTGGGAAACCGAGGAGAAGATGCGTGGGCTTTATCCATTCCTTTTTGAGGGTACATTCTCGATCTCTTTTCCTATCTTTCTTTTGCTATCCATGTTTATCTTGTTTATCTTGTTATCTAGTTAATCATGTTATGAGGACCTTAGGTAGAAACCCTTTGGATGAAACATGTATTTGAAACATGTTATGCTTGATGGTTGCAAGTGGTTGCAAGTGTTTGCACGTGGATACTCATGGATGCATGATGCACATTAGGCACTAAGATCGGCTCACACACTTTCATGTTGCATATGCATGAGTGCTTATACTTATTCATGGATGAAACTTATTATGCTATCACATGGATGTTGCATATGGATGAATGTTATGTGCACTCATGTAGAGATCATAAATTATGTTAGGAATTTGCATACATATGGACTCATTTCACTAACATACTTTGCATTAAGGAGGTTTACTGTATCAATAACCGCCTGATTTTTGCATTAGATAAGTACATATACACACACCTTTGCATATGATCATACAACATTTAGAATCCTTTAAGGACAATGACAGCACGTGGATGATGTTTTGAGTAGATGGATGATGGATGGTTGGATACGTTCTTCCTAACTTGGAGATTTCGGGGACGAAATCCTTTAAGGAGGGGAGAATGTAACAACCCGTATTTTTGAATAACATGTTATAACTTAAATCGAGGCAGAATTAAACTGTATAATCTGAATCAAGGGAAACGGGCTGTGCCATTGCGTTCGTCTCGGAAAAATACGCGAAATAGAGTCCGAGTTTTCGAAAATCGGAGTCCATATGACCAAGATATGGCCTCACGAAGTTTCACGAAAAATTCAAATTCAAAACAGATTCAAATTTCAGAAAATCAGAAGTGGCGGGAAAATTCCCGCCAGACCCAGGGGGGTCGACCTGGGGGTCGACTGGGGAGTCGACCTCCCCCCCCCCCCAGGTCGACTGGGGAGTCGACCCCAGGGTCGACCTGGGTGTCGACCTGCCTGGTCGGCCCAGGCAACCTGGTGCACCCATTATGGCTGTTTTGACCTGTTTTGGAGGCTTGTGACGGGATTTGATGGCTTGGGTTGAATCTAGGGTTAATCCTATGGCTAATACTATCCTAATCTTCTATAAAAAGACCCCTAAACCTAGCCTAAATCATCATTATTCAATCCTACAAATAAACTATGTCAAATTTGTTCCTCTCATGGCCTCCACTCTCATGCTAAAATTTCTAAGTTATTTATATGAGAGATTTTGAGTGCATACAAGTGTTTTCAAGCTTGTATGTGTTCTTAGTTTGCATTCAAGTCAAGTTGCAACATTTCTATTTCAAAGCAAGGATTTTTATTGATTTGGCTCAAGGGTTTTTCATTTGGAGCTTGCATATTTGGGTGATTGCATAAGGGCTTCGTCTCAATCTTTATAATAAATATCTATTTGTGTCTTCATAGCATTGTAAGCCCGTTTCTACTTTCATTTTTGAAACTCTAAAGTTAAATGAATGATGCAAGTTTGGGGTTGATCATTATGATATGCAAGTTTGGTTGATCATAATGATATGCAAGTTTGGTTGATCATTATATGCAAGTTTGGTTGATCATTATGATATGCAAGTTTGGTTGATCATTATGCAAGTTGACACATGTTGCTATGTTATGCAAGTTTGGGTTGATCATGTTATCATGTTATGCAAGTTAAACTTGAGTTTGTGAGCTTAAAGCTTCAAGCTTTATGTTAAAGGTTGCATTTTGGCAACATGGAAGTTATCATATCCCTTATGATAACTTGCATGTGAGGCTAAATGCGAACTTCTAGCAACTTCTACATGTCATTTATTACCATGTATCACTTATATGCTAAGTTTGGTTTTATGCATGCTTTTGAAGCCTAATAATGCAATATGCAAGTATATGAACATATGTACATTTCATATGCCACCATGTTAAACTTGTGGCTTCAACACCTTTTTGTCATGATTATGCTAAGTTCCCTATTTTATCATTTATGCGTTGTTGCGATTATGTAAACGATGGGATTACGTTGGGGTTGGGTAACATTATGACAAGAACATGGTTTTTATAACATGACGTGATAAGTAATTATGTTTTGGAAACATAATGGACATGACACTTAGAAAAGATGAGTGTGGCCAACTCGAGGTTGGGTTGAGTTTGTAGCATAAATCTACCCGGACCCGCCCGGCTTAACTAGTGGCTACAAACAATAGGACCCAATGTGAGAAGTTGGTCATGTTGTGCTCGAACCCGAGGTTAGACCAAGTTGTGGTGTAAAGCTACCCGGACCCGCCCGGCTTAACTAGTAACCACAACAAGGTCTAATGTGAGAGGTTAAAGCACATTAAGTTAATGAATGCCTCCTGATTAGGGTTAAGTCATGGTCCACTTAATACTTAACCAATTTGGGCTTGATGGGTTAATCGGGGTTAAGTCATGGACCTTGGGAACACTTAACCAATTTAATCCACGTTTGGATCGGGTTAACCACATTTAACCCGTTAAGAAACCCTAGTGGCGTGGTCCTTTGCAGCAGTAACCCTCTTGATAGTATCATAAGACCCTAGGGACTAGGCTAGGGTGGGGCACGATTACTGGGCTGACATGTAAGCGACCAAAACGACGGCTGAGTAGGTACGCCGGTGTGGGTCCAGGCGGACTATGGTCGTGCACATCGTCCGGAGTTGGAGAATCAGGCACGGGTACCAGTAGATCTAGACTGTGCATACTTGATTGGTGTCCGAGGTCTACACCCTAGGACTTGATACACCCTGGGGTGGACCTAGCGCAGTTAGCTACATTGCATGTTTGGGCCGTATGACACCGACACTGGACGAGTTAGGCTTGTAGGGAGCCGATCAACTAGACCGTGTAGTTGGACCTTGATTTAGGTCACCTCATGATATGGGGCCAAGCGTGGGCCAAGGGATCGATTCTCGTTTTTAATTGACATGTTAGAATGCTAGTACAACCGTGGTGCAAAACTTAACCTTGATTATGCGATGACATCTTTATCTATCCTGTTAGTTAATCATCATGCCAGTATGTTGTTATCCTTATGTTCATCTCAACTTCTCATGCCAGTTAACTTTACTAGTTCATGGACTGATAGTAGTAGGGTTTACCAGTCTTTTTGACTGACCTGTTTTCTTTCGCCTCTTTTCTTCCGTTTCCCGCCCCTCAGGTCCACAGGGTGGGAACATTGGAGCTTAGCTTGGATCTTTACAGCTTGCTTACTGGATTTGCTCATGTACGGTTTTGGACATTGAGCTAGCTATGGTTTATCACTTCATTTTGGGGATAGTACTTTATGTATTTCAGTTTTTCAGTTTATGCTTTTATCTAGACTTTGTGTGTTGGAAAATAATGACCAAGTACTTTGTTGTAACTTAACTATGGTTTTGAAATGCTAGTTTTATCCGCTGCTTTACTACTCTGTTTTACTTATATGTTCTGTCTTGTGATATCTGCATGCATGTTTACCTCGTTTAACGCCCCTCCAAAGCCAATGTACTTGCAAGAGTTACCTTGGCGGAGGTGGGGTGTTACAACTCGCATGTATTCAAGTCCTGTGTCCTTCAGCCCCGCTTGATTGTAGTCACCTGTGTTGGTCCCACCATGGAGTGTATCAGTCCCTCTGGTGGCAACCCGACACGATTCAAGATGCACAGAGTACACTACTGATGCCCAATGACTGATTTTTTTCCACTCTGGAGTACGTGCACGCCCATACTCTGTCAGAACCTACACTGGTCCACCAAATGTCGGTGTTTTGATCGCTTATTATCTAGCCCAGTAATCGTGCCCCACCCTGCCTAGTTTCAGGATACCATGATACATCTATGTGGGTTACTGCTGAAATGGGTCCCCGTTACTAGGGTTTTCAAATCAACATGTTTATTTGGCTAAGCGTCCAAGTTTACCTAACCTAGCCCATTCGTTTTAGTTAACATGTTGAATCGGTTAAGTGTTTTCCTAATTTGCTTAACCCTACCAATCCTGACTTAGCTTTAATTTAAAGCACCAACCACTCACAATAGACAGGTCTTGTTGTGGTTACTGGATATGCCGATCGGTTCCGGGCAGATTTACACCACAACTTAGTCTAACCTCGGGTTCTTTTTTGAGCTTGATGCACTAACCACCCACATTAGGCAGGTCTTGCTGTGGTTACTGGATATGCCGGTCGGTTCCGGGCAGATTTACACCACAACTCAGTCTAACATCGGGTTAGGCATATTCGTCTTTTTTAAATTCATATTTTTCTATATACGTTCAAATTTCTTTATGTAAATTAATTTTAATTTACTCATGCCATAATTATCTTTTCAAATATTGCTCACAATAAATGGTATATCAAGTATACCATTTTACGAACAATCTTATGCCATGATTTTTTAAGTTTCCCCCTCGTTATCCCCGTAGAACGTATGTATAAGTTACATAAAATGTTGGGCTAACAAATTAGCCCAAACCCATAAACAAAAAGGGGTAAAAATCAAGGAACATGACATAAACATAAAATAGCATACATTAAACTTATCACATGTAACTTGGCATAGATGTATCATTATCTCAACTAAACAGGTAAAGGTGAACTTGTGAATAAGTCATGTAAACTTGATATGGGTCTAACATGGAGGTTTAACACATAAACAAGATTTAAACCGCAATTTAACATACTAACTTATGTATGTCAAAACATAAGAAAGCTACTCTAACCATTTTTAAATTGCAACTTAGCATGATAACTTATGTGTGTTAAACATAATAGGATTGCAATTCCAACTTTTTACAACATAAATAGATTCAACTTGACATGGTTCTAACTATTCATGAATGTTAATCTACATGTAGGCATGTGATTTAGATCCTAGACTTGCAAATAACCATCAAATTTCAACATGACATATTTCACCATTTTGTTGGCATAGTAAGTTCTTTACCCAATCGTAATAACATATAATGTTGTACATCACCCAAGCATATAGACATGAAATATACAACATTTTCATCGCCATAAGCATACAGACATGAAATATACAACATGTTCATCGCCACAAGCATATAGACATGATTAATTACAACGATATTTTAAGATAAATGAGAATCAAATCTTATACATAAGCATCGTACTATATTCCAATTACAACATGTTACGAATTCAGTCGAAAGGAATGTTTAAATCTGCGTAACAACTAACTTACAAACTAAAAAGAATTCTTGCGTTCTGAAATCTGAATTCTGAAATTGGAGATGAGCTCCTTTGAAGAAGATCGTTAAATTAGACTCGCTTTAATTTGATTTTTGATTCAAGTTCTTTAACTCGTCTTTGAATTGGAAATGGTGACGGCTACTCCAAGTCTTCTACTGATGGCATTTAAGTTCTAGGTTTATTTTTCTGTGTTTTTAGGTTAGGCATTGAGTTGTTTATATAGAATTTCAGTTTGATTATAGCCGTCAGATGAACCTAGGGTTAATCACAGCCACTCAGACCTGATCAGGACCATCCAGAAACCCTAGTGACTCAGCAGCGAGTCAGCAGTCGTTCAAATTTCAGATCTGGCCGGGGGCCAGGTCGACCCCCAGGTCGACCTCTAGGGGGGAGGTCGACACTAGGGTCGAACCCCTAGTCGACCTGCCTGGGCGGGAATTTTCCCGCCCAGCCCGCTTCTGGCTTCTATTTGAATTTTAAACTCGTTTTCAAACTGTTTGAATTTATTTGAATTTCTGAAACTTCCGACAGTCATAACTTCTTCATACGAAGTCCAATTTACGCAAAATCGGACTCTATCTCAACCAGAATTCAGAGAAGAAAACAATGGCGTAACCCGTTTCCCTTAAATCTTACATTTTAAATTAAGTATTCTAGGATTCATTATTATAACGTAAATAGAAAATACGGGGTGTTACAAATGGGAACAAGTTTCAGTGGATTTCATTAATGGTTTACCAAGGATTAGATCGGATCACGATATTATTTGGGTGATTGTGGATGGACTGACCAAAAGTGCAAGGTTTATACCAGTCAAGTCGAATAGAACGACAACTAATTTAGCGAAGATATATATGAAGTGGGTAGTGATATTTCATGGAGTACCTAAAGGTATTGTGAGTGACCGAGATCCATTATTCACTAGTGGGTTTTGGAAGAGCTTACAAGAGGCTTTAGGGACAGAATTACATCTCAGTACCGCGTACCATCCTCAAACTGACGGTCAAACAGAGATGGTGAATCATATATTAAAGGATCTCTTAAGATCTTGTACATTAGATTTTGGAGGGTCATGGGATGACCATTTGTATCTGGTTGAGTTTGCATATAATAATAGTTATCAGTCCAATATTGGTATGACTCCATTTGAAGCTTTGTATGGAAGATCGTGCAACTCACCATCATGTTAGTTGGAAATCAGTGAGAAATTTGTGCTTGAACCAGATGTAATAAGAGAAACTTCGGATAAGATCAAGGTTATTCAACAACGGATGAAGGTTGCCTAAGACAGGCAGAAGAGTTATGCTGATAAAAGACGAAGAGCTTTGAAATTCTCCGTTAGCGACTTGGTATTCGTCAAGATTTCTTTGTTGATGAGTGTGATTCGATTTGATAGGAGTGGAAAGTTGGCACCAAGATTTGTTGGTCCGTTTCTAGTTCTCGAACAAGTTGAGAATTTGGCATATAAAGTTGGATTGCCTTACAAGATGGTGGGAGTTCACGACGTATTTCATGTTTCCCAGTTAAGGAAGTTCATGCACGATTCTAAAATGGCTATTTCACCAGATCAGTTGGATGATATCGAGGTAGAATCCGAGGCAGTTGGAAGCCGCAGAACGATTCGTATTGTCGGGCATGATACGAAGCAACTCCGAAGGAAGACGGTGATGCTGGTTAAGGTCCAATGGAATGATAATGAGAATGATTGTAAGTGGGAAACCGTGGAGAGCATAAGGAAGTCATATCCAGAACTCTTTGCCTAGTTAGATTTTGATCGCGATATAGTTATTCCTTTGTTAGTAAACCACATGCTAGGATAGAGTTGTTGTTTTATTATGTATGTTTGCTTGTTTGTAAATGGATGACAGGCATGCAGGACACCATTGTATGTTTTGGTTAAGGAATTTCGGGGGCAAAATTTCTTAAGGGGGAGAGTATAACGACCCGCATTCTACATATTAGAGGATCGTAGAATATTTATTTTATTTTTATATGAAGTTGTATGGTCATGTAACTTTGGGAAACGACTATTGGGGTCATTTCCCATGTTCACGATCTTTGTCGAATTTTTAAATGACCGTTTTACCCCTAGTGAATCTTGTTTCGCTTATAACTTTTGATTGGTAAGGAGTTTTGACCTAGAACTAGTTCTATTGGATTCAGATGATGGTTTCCCTTTCCGTAGAGTGGTTACATTTGTCAAATGGACTTACCATTTGGGAGATATGGCTGAAATAAGGTTTAGAAGGTGAAAAACAACTTAATTGGACTTAACAGGGTAATTAGCAGCTAGACTCATAGCTCATTTCGGGATTAGGGCTATGGGAAGGCTGATAAGTTTTGGAAAATCAGTTTTATTCATTTTTTAGCTGCCACTTATCATTCCTTGAACCCTAGTAATGGCCTCCATCCTCTAAATCTATCCCGAATCACTTTCTAATCACATATTAGCCTAATCTGCATCAAATTAAGGCGGATTAGCATAGAAATCGAGATGGAGCTGCTGAAATACATTGAGAACCATGCCAAATCAGTTAGAGTTTCAGATCTGAAGTTTGTTTGTGGCTAAGGTGAGTGATTTTGCACTTTTATTCATTAATTACGGCTAATTAGGGTGATTAGTGATGATTAGCGAAATTATACATCATAAAATCCGAAAAAATATGTAAAAATTCTTAAATATTATTTTATGGCTCTGATAAAAATTTGGGTTAATTTGGATTAAGTTTGTTGATCCTATAGTTAAACATGGTTAAGTGGATTAAGGGGAAAATCATGCTTTTTGGGTATGTTTGATCTAAGTAACACATATTGTTGATGTTTATGTGTTTTTGATTGATTACACATGTTATTAATACTGTTTGGTATGCTTTGTGGTTGCATAGGAAAGTTAGAATGGTCGAAAACGCCGTCGTGTGGCGAAAATAACTTGCTGGAAAGTTGTAGAAAAAAGCACAGGTCCCCGATCGTGGAGTACCGCTGCGAGCCGACCCCACTCGTGCTGACCCCTATGACCACGACCCGGCTCACACTTGAGCCCCATGACCCGGCTCACACTTGAGCCCCATGACCTGACCCTCTCACCTGAAGTGTTTCACGAGCAGGAACCCCGAACCGCGAGCAGGACCACGAACCGGAGTCATGAAGCTAGGACTCACGAACCACCCTCACGAATCGAATGGAGGAACACGTCCCAATCACGCAGGTCACGAACCGAAGCCTGGAGTCACAACCCGAATGGAGCACCACGAATCGCCTGCTTCCATGAATCACGAACCGAACCGAACTGGAGGAAGACCAAAACCCGAGATGCAAAGGAAGTCCAAATGGTAGATTATTACTCAGGATCCAGATGGGAACCAACGAGTTAATTTCATGGGTTGGACTTTGTTGCGGGACGTGTGCAAAGGGGTTATCGATATCTATAGCTTTAGTTCACCACTGAGAGACGGATTAGTGGCTATGGATCAGTGCAATAGGGTCATTAGGACTCCCAAGGGCAAGGTGATCGTAGCAAGCAATTAGTGGCTATGGACCATCGTAGTGGGGTTACTAAGACCCCATGGGAAAAGTGGTCGTAGCAAAGGATTTGGTGATCAAAGTGGTGGGCATCGTATGCTTTACACACTGAGTGAGAGATGTGAGGATGATTGCTATGTTTGATGTTTGCTATCACCATGACATGTGCACGTCCATTTTACTCTTTATGTTAGTGTTACCTTAGAGTACTATACCTCTTGTTGTGCTAACTCTCTGATTGCAGGTCCAGGTTCAGGTATGATCATCTGTACCTGTTATTGTTTTATTTTGCAGCTATAGCTCATACCAGACTTTTGTCTAACCCAGAGTTTTATGTCTCTTCTTATTACTCTGGGTACTCCTAAGCGAGCGGAGTAGAGACATGTTAGGTGGTATGCACGAGTAGCTGTCCGGAGATGAGCAGAAGGCTTCCACGTACTATTTACATATTTCTCTCTGTGTTGTTGCGGGTCACTACTTTGGGCATTAGTAGTGTACCTTTTCTATTTTGCTTTAGAGACAATATTTTGAAGTTGTAATAATGATGGTTTGGATTATAAGCTGTATTTTGGATTCCGCTGCTTTGATGGTTTAGTTCTCAGCTTATGCATTGCCTCGCCTGTTTTATGTCAAGTGTGTTATTATTATATTTTATTCCATGCGCTGTGAGAAATAATACAGATTCTTTGGTGATTCATAGTTTCAAAACCCTTTCCTTTTTGACGACCGTCCCGTGCTAGTCAGGAATTGGCACAGCGCATTTCGAGGAAATGTCAGTTAGTTCGGGGAGGGCCGTCACACTATCTAGTTATGTACCCGCACTGAGGAAATGTTTTAAGATGGGAAATGTGATAGTTTTTTGTGGATGTTGAGTTTGGGGGGAGAAATAAAGTATGATCACTGTCTTTAGAGAGAATCTTTTTTTTTTGATTCAATTACAGTTGCTTCTTCGACTAAAGTTTAGGATTTGTTTCCTTCTTTAAGAAGAAGCAAATTAAGAACCATAATAAGACGATGTTAAAGAAAATCTTCCTTTAAGCTAAGGTTACTATTTCAAGAGGACAAACAAACTCAACAACCTCAAAATGCAAGATCACTAAGGAAATCCACCTAAATGGAAAGAAATGCTATTTCAGATGATTGTGCAGTATTTCTTCATAAAGACAAATAATGGATTGATAAAGTGATGTTATGGACTTACATCAATCCATGTAAGGTACTAATTTAAAATGTGGATTTAAGAAATCAACATATAGTATAAATCTATATAGATAACAAAGTTTGAAATTTCCCTCTAACTTAAGTAATAAGATCATTGGTTATGAATAACTATTCAAAGCCAAAAGGGATCAAGTGGGTAATACCGAATTTTATAAGGTACTTTTACTGAAATCGCTATTATTAAAAGGAAAATTTATTTTCTTTAAAGAATGTTTCATTTTGGACTTAGTAAATGATTCTATAGAATCAATCACTTTGGAGCTTACTATTGTACTTTTGAGCATTATCTGATGGAGATTAAAGTTATGTTTCTCAGTGGAAATGTTTCATTTTGGACTTAGTAAACGATTCTTTAGAATCAGTCACTTTGGATCTTACTACATTTTGTTCTTTTGTGCATTATCTGATGGAGATTAAAGTTATGTTTCTCAATGGAGACATCGGTGAAACTACTTAACTCTTTTATGGATTAGTCTTTTGTATTTGGGATTCAAATACACCATTATTGTTCATGGGGTGATATTTGGATTATTAAAAAGAATTAGGAAGATAAATGCTTAAAAGGTTAGGTATGTAAACTGCGATTTAGTTGATTTTCTTTTACCAAAACAGATAAATGTTACCATCCTTGAAATGAAAGAAATGGAAAAGATTTCTCATGCATTTGCACTGTGAATTCTAATGCATACTAATATATATACACATATGGATATGCGTGTATTATTCGGCAGATACCTTGCTGTATTAAAAGTGGATCGCTGATTTAGTAGTCAAATTGGTTATAAGATATTTATCTTTAAGGGACAAAATAAAAGATTGTATGCTCATAGGTATAAGATCGGATCGGTTGGAGATCGTAAAGGATTATGATCCGGATATTTTGAATGTCATTACTGTAAAAGATCCACTTTAGTAATGATAATATATTTCATGGGGGAAACAATAAGAAAAAGTGTGGTTTAAACACTTATAGCTTCCATCAATTTGAAAATATCGTTTATGATTAATTATAAGACATCCAACTATATAATGAAATTTTGTCACAAGATTTCAGTTATTAATAAAGAATTGAAAGACCAAGTAATATTGTGACAGTAACGAACATATTATTTTCCAATAAGGGAAAAGGGAAAAATATATTAGAAATCATAAAACATATTTAGACAAACTCCATTATAGCGGATCTGCTTACCAAAAGATTATCACCTAGGGTATTTCATGAGCATGTAGCTCAATTGGTGTAACTTTTATGTAAGGATATTTTGGTTCAGGGGGAATTTGTATTTGGTATTGTCGTATGACTCATTCCTCTATGTTTCAGTTACAGATATATGTATATCACGTTCTTTTTCTGATCAGAAATAAAGTAATGAATTTTATTTTGCACTCAGGCCGTTTAAATGTTAAATGTGATCTCACTAAAGAAGGAACAACTGGAAATAGACATGTATAAATTACATTTCATGTAATTTTCATGCTATGCATCCATGATTGATCTATGTCATTTGATTGTTTTGATATATGTGACCAATGATGGATTTAGTTACGATGAATGTAACGAATGTTGCTTTGATCTTTTGTCAACACAATTAACGGACGAGATTGTTTTAGATACACCATATGTTATAAATAGCAAATTTTGGAGCTCATAAAGTTAAACACATTTTAAGGTTATTTCATATGTGGTCCAGGGAGAGATTTTTGGAATATTTCGACAATTGGGTCACATATGTAAAATAAAACGTGTTGTGCTATTTTGGTGTAAAGCCTAATTAAAGTGATCTAATTTTAGATTAGAATAAAAGGCTTAAAGCTTAACTTATTATGGGCCTAACGTGTAGATACCGGGGTATTTTTTAATTTGTTAAACGACCGAATTATAAAATGCCAACTTTATAAATAAGGGGTTATGGTCCCCGAATTACACAAGCCTTAGCAACTCTCTAACCTCTTCTACGGAGAGCTATTTTCAGATTTAGGGTTTGTGTCAATTTGGAAGACCGAACCAAATTCATCTTCTCCTTAGCCACAGATTATGGAGTTCAGGTACTGCAATAATTAACTATGGATTCAGGTACACTTCCGCTAATCTATTTATCTATTTTCTGATTTGTTCTCAATTAAATCAACATGGGTTACATATTTGGATCTAGGGTTTCACAATTGGATCTTGCTAAAGTATATTGAAATCGTAACATCATTGTCCATTTGGAATCTAAACTTATTAGTTCAAAAGGATAATTTTGTTCTTTTAATTATTTCCATATATTCTTGGAATCAACATGTAGTCATCATATATCTACATGAAATAATCTATGGATTTCATGTATGAAATTTCATACCATTTGGATATAGTATGTATACTAAAATAATCACAAACAAACAAAATTAGGTATTATGTAATATGATATGTTTAATTTTATTGTTTTTGGAACTAATTTCTCTTTTATTAAACTTAGATATCCATTTGACCAATTTTTCTGATGGTATATGGAAGTTTACTACTGTGTCTCTGATAATAGAAGATGCACTGCATTTTTTGATTCGAACTTTATATATAAAAATTTATTTGAATTTTGTGTTATTTGATGTGGATTCTGTTGTAAAATTTGCATTGATTTTTCTCAAACTTAACTGCTTAGCTATTGGGCTTTCCTGTTTTGAAACAAATTTAATGAGTTTTTGATTTCTCATACATGATCTCACCTTACAAATCCTCATAAACGCTTTATTACTATTTGCCAGGCTCTTTTAGGTACACACATAGATTCAATTTTTACATTGTTTTAGGATTTTAGTTGAAATTGTTAATGAATCTGCCATTCATATGCTCACTACAGATCACTTGTACATGATAATTTATACTTCTATTAATACAATTTGGAGTCTATGTACAATAATTAATAAATGGAAGAGGAGAACTTTAGTCCTTCCCTTATTAATCACATATTTTATTACGTTGATGGTAATGATCAAAGGTTAAAATAAAAGTGTCTTAATATATCTATTTGCTAATTGACAAAAGGAGTTTCTTTGAGATTATGTGCTAATACCAAGGATCGAAAACTCGGTTTCGTTCCGATGATTTAAAAATTTACTGGTTTCGGACGATTTCGGCGGTCTCGGTTTTGGTTTCGGTCATGTTTATTGTTTATAGTGGTTTGTTGATGAAAATGTAATACTGAACCCTCTAGCTAAAATATAAAATATAATCTATTCTAATAATTTTCTACCAAATTAAGTAATTTTAATTTAGACTTAGAATTATTCTGCATTAAGTTAAACTAGTATAACCGCATAACGGTAGGAAAGCCGACTTTGTAATACAATACAGCTGATAAAAAAATTATTTTGTTGTAGTAATTTAATTATTTAAAACTATATATGAATGAAAATATATGAAAGAAAAATTACATATATTATTAAAAACCAAAAATAATTATTTTAACCAATCATGTCAGCACAAAGATTAAATATACAAACAAATATTCATGAAAAATATCAAAAAAGACGGGTATGATGATTCAAATCTATTTAATGCATTTCTATAAAAAAAATCATTTTAAGTAGTAGTGAGATATTTTTATATAATATATACAGCTAGGGAAAGTCCATCTCGATTTGTTTGGTTAAATTTCATAGTATGGGATTAAATGTGATTAAATTTCACTATATGCTAATCTATAAAAAATAAAGAGCAGAGAACTAAATATGTAATTTAATTTTACAATATGGGATCAGTTAGGTAGAGTCCACCGTGGTGCAGTTAGGAAAGGTGTGATCTTATTTTTTCATATATCGCATACATACATACCATGTTTACCATTTGAAATCAATTACGCATACATACATATTTTTCCTTGATTGATGTTGTCATTTTTAGAAGAATTAATTGGCTATCGTTCCAGGTATTCCTTTTTTGATGTTATGTAAATTTAATCATTAAATCACACAATTAATGAGCATTAATGAATCAAATAGACTACATTAAAAACTAAATCGGGGAGCTCAAGTAAGGCATGACAAGGCTTCAGAACTACATTAAATTAATGCATAAGTCATAGGAGGAAAAAATGGGTATTGTTAAAAATCTTCAGACGGACGGAAGTTATCGAAGGCTCAGTCGAATTAAAAAAAACCAAAAAGTCGGTATGATAAACAATCCTAGGCTATTTAACCCTTCACGTTTTGTCTTTAAAAGGATAAATGCTATTGGTTTTACTTCAGAGCTCAGCCCAAATCTATTTTAATCAGCCCATTAGCTTTAACCCTTCAACAAGATCGCAATCCCTTCTCTACAAAATCGCATCCTCACACTCACACAGTTTACATGAGAAGACAACATGGGAAGCGACGACAAGGAAGCAAACGGATTTGCATCTCAATCTGGATCTCAATCGTCATTCCTATGTGAAATCGATGACGTCAACAGCTACTTGAGACCGGCGAAGACTGCATATCGAATCTGAAATCTAGGGTTAGCAGTTTTCTTCGTTGAATTTTCTTCTTCTTCTTGATTATTCTTCTTCTTCGTTGTTTTTCTTCTTCTTCATACCTTTTGTTCTTCACGGTTAGCTAGCGAAACAGGTTTTAACCCTAATCTTGGCTCCCTACTGGCCGAAAGTGGAACGGAGCCGAGATGGTCGGAATCTCGGGGTTCCAGCCTAAACCTTTAACCATGGCTAATACATTGAAATTCAATTTGTTCTAACGGGGAAACACGTCAGGTTTAATTATCTATCTGTGTTTATTGATCCCTTAATGTGAATATCTCCTCAGAATGGACTTCAATTGTAGTATAAGATCATTAAAAAAATACTTTCCTGAATTGAAGAAGATATGCTTTCATTAACTTCTGTCAACAAGGCACGGAGCCTCTTGCATTGTCTCACATAAAATTTTCTACTGCATCAATTTTATTCATTTGAACTATCTATTATTATTTTAAGGATCTTACCCTATCAATGTGTATTTAATGCTATATTTATGCCAATTTATGATTCAATCTTAGATGGATAATCAATGGATATTTAATTCTATTTTTATGCAATTTTAACATAGTCACTCTTACATACCAATGCATGCGAAATTTATAGTGAACGAGTGGAAACCCGTGCGATGCACGGGAGCATAGACTTTTAAGTATTTTAGGTAGCATGCATCAATAAGCGATGAGAGCATATTGTATAGTAGCAAGATATATAATGCAAGTGATATATGTATGTGTTAGGATTGTACTGTATACACTTAATTTTTGCCTAAAAGACATATTTTGAAAATCAATCGTCTTCCCAAGTCAACGATCAAATCAGAACCTCTCTGGGTATGAAATTTGGTAGTAAAAGTCAACAACTATTACCAAATACTCAAGTTTCTACAACAAAAACAGCTTATTTTTCACAAAAGCAAATAATAATAACATCTTAAAATTTAATCACCCCAGCATCTAAATATCTGTTTAAGTACACGTAAAAATGTGTAGTTGTCTATGATCACGTTTGTACTCCAATGCGTTGAATGCAAACGAAGCTGCAAATATGAATAAATAAAAGCTGGTTAAACGTAACATGGTGATGTTTTATAGAAGTAAATTCTAGTAATGATTGGTGTACCGAAACATTTCTTAAATGTCATTCAATAGTCTATCGGTTTCTTTTTGTATTCTCTTTATGTTGTAGTACAACATTATCCCATGTCTAGAGCATGAAGTGATTAATGTAAGTAAGATTGATGATAAAATATAAGGAGCATAGGAACATATATTGAAAGTCATACTTCACTCCCCATGGTTGGTATTTGTACTAGCCATGTGCCACGTGCAAATTTCATAGGTTCTTTTGGATAAACACGTTGGCCCTTTAAAATTTGGGTTAATATTACGTATAACTAATTAAAAATTAAAATACGTAAGTACGTATGTAGAAGAGAAATACGTACATGATTGTCAAATACAATGACATTGACCCCATATGCATATGCATGTAGAATATCTACACTTTTTGAAACAATAACATTTCCATTCTCCCAAATGTCACCACAAATGACGAGTTGTTAAAAAAATTTGCTGCCCCCCGTTGTGCATTGTTTATAGTTGACATTTCCATCTGAAAATTGAATGCAACAGAAAAGCAAACATAAAGTGACATGTATAAAGGATAATCAAGTAGATTTAGGTGAAAAATAACCTCGCTATAATATAATCCCTTGAAATAATTAGTACAAAAATCTTTCTATAGTATTGATACTAAAATATTCACAGCATAATTCATGAAATTATTTTAATTTACTAATAGAGTATGTATTAGTCGTTATTCCAATTAACGGATAAAATAAGGGTACGCATGAAATTAACTGGATGCAATGAATAATTCATTGATGAGCGTGTAGTTAGTGACTAAACTAACCTATTAAGTACATGTGCATGTGTAATAACCCGGAAATCTGGGCCAATTTAAAATTTTTATTTTGGCAATTTTAGCGAATTTTGATTATTTAAAATAGATTATTTTAAATAATATCGACGAGAAATTTATTTTGAATATAATTCGAATGTATATATTCGTTTGAATCGACGATAGAATATAAATATTTATTTATATTTATAAAAGGAATTGAAAATGGCGTAGTAGTTCGATAATTCGATTTCAAACTTCAAATGAATGTGCAGGATTCAAAATAAACCGAATTTTAGTGAAACAAAAAATAATGGAATCTAATTGTGAATATCTTTCCAACGAATCCGAAAAATTGAAATGTCATAGCGGGGATCAAAAGATATGTCCAGTTGAAAATTCTGAATAGTCACTGTGGAATTCAGGCCCTTAAAAATGGAAATTTTGCAAACGACCTCGGTTTTCGACGAAACCACTTTTGTTGGATCCGGGATGTCAAGTTATTGCTAGGTTTCAAATTTCATAATTTTTCGAATCAATATGTGAACGTGGCAAAGGAAAACGCGTTTGACCAGTTTTAGTTGATTTTAATCGACTGGAAAATGGCCATTTTAAAAACGGTCTCAGAATTCGACGAAATTAGTTTTGTTAGGACCGTATCGTCAATACGATGCTAGAAAATATTTTTCTGGAATTTTTAGAGTCCGTATGTGACCCCGGTAATTTGAAATGTGCGTTCAAAATCAATATATAGAGTTATATGTTGATTTTGACGAAAACTGATCGAAACAACAGAATCAACCTACGATACATATCCCATTGTGTTCGGAGTGGAGGTATTACGCTAAGGACGACAGTCGTTGGACTCAATTTGGAGTTCGAATTAAAAATCTACTTTTTGGGAATAAATTAAAGAATTTAATTGAATATATATTTTTTAATACTTGGTCAACCTCTTCCCAAACCCCCCCGTTCGATTTCAGTTCGATAAAAAAAACCAAACGAACCCCAAATTCTCCTTCGCACCTCTGCCTCCCGCCTCCCCTTGCCGCCGCCTCCTCCCCAGACCCGCCGCCACCCTTCCCCTTCCTCCCCTCGCCCTCTTCTCCTCCTCTGTTTGAAGAAACCGAGCCCGAAGCACCCAGTCTCCCCACCGCCCTCGCCGTACCTCCTGGGCCCGCCTCCGGTCACGGTTGGACACCCCTCCGCCCACTCTAGCCATCTGCGCCCTCCTCCAACTCGAGACAGCCACCTGTGGGTCCCCCTTCTCCCAAATCACCCAAATCTGAGCCCCCTCTGCCTCGCGAGATCCTCCGGTGCCGCCCGGGACACTTCAGCCGACCACCAGTCCGCCCCGACCACCAGCTGACTCCGGTGACCTTCCTCCCCTTCAATTCGTGAGTTTTTAATTTAATAATTTGCATTTATTTTATTTTTCAGTTTTAATAAATAATAATGTGTGTAAAAATTCTAACTTTGTATTTTATATAACCGTGTTAAGGAAAAAAATCCGATTTTTATGTATAAGTAGGTGGCAAATATTATCTTTTTTGTTAAAGTAGCAAGATAAAAATTCGATTTTTATATATTGAATAGCGAAGTAAAAATTCGATTTTTATATATTGAATAGCGAAGTAAAAGTTCGATTTTTATATATTGAATAGCAAGATAAAATTTCGATTTTTATATATTGAATAGCAAAGTAAAAAATTCGATTTTTATATATTGAATAACGAAGTAAAAATTCGATTTTTATATATTGAATAGCAAGATAAAAATTCGATTTTTATATATTGAATAGCAAAGTAAAAATTCGATTTTTATATATTGAGTAACGAAGTAAAAATTCGATTTTTATATATTGAATAGCAAGATAAAAATTCGATTTTTATATATTGAATAGCAAAGTAAAATTTTGATTTTTATATATTGAATAACGAAGTAAAAATGTGATTTTTATATATGTAGTGAAAGCGGACAACGAAAGTGACAAAAGGCGAGAACAGCGAAGACTTCTACATTTGAAGAGTCGTGGCGTTGGATTAGCTATTCGGTGAGAACTTCTCACCTTACAATTTTGTTTTCTAGTTAATATATATACTAGGATGCAAACGGTGTTTAGTAGCACCCGACACCCGTCGTCCACAGACCATGGACGGCTTGTATGCTTGTTTGTTTGATTTTGATGTGTAGTTGATTGTGTGATGTGATGTGAAATGAAATAAAATATTTATATAGTTAAAATATTTTATAGTTAAAAATAGAATTTTTAACGTGTATATAAAATAAATATTTATAACAAATCGGAGATTTGTTTATATACACTGATTTGATCAATATTGATTGGGACGATAAATTTTACACATCGCCCAACTGCACAAATAAAATCTGTGTTTGATTGTTTGAAACCCCACACGGGTATTGGGATGATATTTGACGTACACTAATCCCGATTGTTTAGTTGTATGTCGATCGATTGATTGACAGACTGTTATGAGCGTTAAATATTTATATTTGATGTTTATACAGTGTAGAATGCACTTTGGATGATGGTTGATTATTCATCGTTGTTATTGTATTCATGTGTTGTAGAAAATCCATATAATTAACATTATATGGTAATTGATTGGGCCTCATTCCAGTTTTGAAAAAGAAATATTTGAAATAGAAATATTCGAAATAGAATATTTGAAAATAGGAATAAATGAAGCCGTATTGATTAGATTGACGCCATTTTGACGTGAACGATATTTATACCGATTTTTTTCATTTTATAATGAATATCGAAAGTGATTTCAAAATCTGATTTTTCGAAAAGAATTGAAATTCGAATTGAAATTGAATATAAATGAATTCGAATTGAAATTGAATATAAATGAATTCGAATTGAAATTGAATTGAAATCGATTTGAAATGAATTTAAAATGAATTTATATTGGAATATTCAATTTTGATTTGAAATTGAATATGAAGTTGAAACCGTTTTGAAAGTGAATTTAAAACGATTTATAAAGCACGTTTTGAATTGAAATCGACGAAGTATATATTATATATATAATAATATGGCCTGAATAGAACTCGCCGCGCTGCGGCAGTTCGCGAATTTCGACCATTAACTTCGAACGGATATCACGGGAGATCCGACCGTCGGATTCTCCTAAAACCGGAACCGTTGGGTTTGTATCGAAAAGAGCTTTCTAACGAATATTAGAAATTAGAAATCTAACGGTTGGATTTGGAATTATGTCCAAATCAAATTTGGGAAAGGTCGCTGTAAGTGCAGTTCGATGGCCGTTGATGGAAATCGACTGTACATGCCTTGATAAAATTATTAAAAATAGTAATAATTTGTGTAAAATCATAAGAAATGATTTGTGAAGAATTGGGATGAAAAACTCCATATTTGAAAAGATAAAAATAGATTTTTATCGAAATGAACTAGTTTTGAACTAGAATAGTAATTTATTTATTTTTAAAATAAATAAATTGGATTTGAAATGGTTTTGAAAATAACCAGAATTTCCAATGATTGCATTGGAAAGGATTTGAATCGAAATTGTCTTCGGAATATTTCGATATTGGATTTCGTGATTATACAGATGTTGTTAAGGAAATTTGAAAGATATAAATATATATATCGTTGTTTCAAATACGATATCTGTTGGTCGTAGAATTTGATATTGAATATAAGCCGATATATTTTCTATTCAGAGCCTTGTATTTAATATCAAATGTGATTTGGGTTTGTCGTGAATGGTGTCTTCATTAACACTGTTCTTAAACCCAATTGAGAAAGGATTAAATCTTTTTATTTAGATTTAATGAGGTGTACCAATTAAATAATATTTAATTGAATTGATATTGATTTTTGGGTTTATCGTGAGCAGTGTTTTAAATAACACTTGTTCTTTAACCGGATAATTAATGGAATGTGATTTTGGGTTTATCGTGAACCGTGTTTTAAATGACACCGATTCTTTAACCCAGTTAAAGATTAAAACTCAGTGGAGTTTTAATGAATCTTTAATTAGATTGAAAAGGTGTTAGAATGGAATATCACCAGTTTTACTCCAGGCGATAGTTAAATCTTTAATTAGATTTGAACGTGAAATGGTAATTGAATTTACCGATAACACGGTGGTGTTAGATATGAAGTATTACTAGTTTTACTTCATGGGATGAATAGGTTGGGATTGGGAAATAAAATGATTACTTCGGTGTGGTTCGCTAATCCCGACTAGTTTGAATTGATATTCAAAAAGGAGATTAAAGAATAAATTTAAAGAATTTGTCTTTGATAAAATTAATGGGAACCTTTCCCAAAATATAAGAATATTTGAATAAAAGAATATTCTGAATTGGAATGAGGCGTATGTTATGTTTGTGTAACACTTATTTACTATATACGCGAGTTATTCAGAAAGACCGGATTTATCCCATTCTGAATAACTGATACGACAATAAGTCGAAGATGAAGACGGTGATTGAAGACCGGAGGTCTTCACGTCGTTTGGGTAATTACTGATGATCTTGATTGGGTTGTACACCCAAGAAGATGGAAACAGTTGGTGATCGTCCAGACGTACTTGGAGATCGATGGATATGCGGGGTACTAGGTGCCTCCGGTTTCGTTCAGACCCAGAACGAACTTGTAAATGGACTGTGTGTCTGACATTGGATTTTAGTCGGTGTGATTGATTTCTATTAAATATATATCTGTTTGGCGGCGGAGAATTTATTCTCTTGCTTAACGCCCTTCTCTAAGACGTACGAGCTCAGGGGTTATATATCGATGGATATCAAACGCACGGAGTAAATTGCCTGTGTGGCACGCCTAAGTGGCAATTGATTAAGACTTCTGTTGAAAAGCATAGTCTTGTGGTGATGATCAAAGCACAGCCTGTGTGGCACAGCTTTGTGTAACGTGAATTCGCGAGCTTCACACCCGGTATGAACCAAAAACGGGAGACGGACCTCAGGGAGGGCATGCGTTTCCTTCTAGCTAAAAAGTGGCGTCAGTGGTTTTACACGCCCTGACGAGTTTGACTTATGTGGTTGTTGCTGTTGCGAGGCGCCTCGGTTTGATCGGACGATCCGGGTCCGATGGAGTCATTTAGTTGGCTCATTTACGCCCCCAAAGGGCGGGAAAACGTAGTGTTCAGGAATTTTAATCCACATCGGTGGACCGGCCCTGTCGCTCCAAGGGTCACTTGAGCTCTGATCCTGAGACATGGGCTAGATTGTCTCGAATCGGTTATGACTATCTTTTGCCTCGGTTCATAGATGGAAATCCAACTTCCAAATACGTGACATTTGCGGTTTTATTTGTAGAGCCTAGTATGGCGACATAGTGGGATGGGGCGCTTATGCCGTCTATGATTGATATTTATGATTTGAAGTTGTTTTATACACTATGCAGTTAAAATAGTATCAAATGATTTGTTTTAAACGTATCAAGCATTCTTGGCTATTATAAGGTAAAAACCCTATCCTCCGGCTTGCGTTGCATTGTGTGATGGGAACTGGGTCTTGTAATAGCTTCATTGTTCTTTATTTAGCATTGCGCTGTTATTTTATGCACTGGTATTCTTGGGAGGAAACCCGTTCCGTGTTATATGGCGTGGTCCCTTGATTTACCTGACTTTAAATAAAGATTAATAACTGTTTTAGTTCTCACACCAGTCACATGACTGACCTGGAGTTTATTGTTTTAACCTAAACTCTGAGTGCCCCTTATTTTGACACGGGCAGCTAGTATTTTTGGTTTTGCAGATTTATATTCACAGGATCCTGGTTTACAGCTGGAACGATATCCGGAAAGCTTTGTATTTGTATATCTCTTCTAGTTGTGTATTGTATTATTTTCCGCCGCTATGTAATTTATTGTAATCTCTGATATTTCTGTGTAATATTTATTTGTTTATACTCTGCATATTCTTGTAATCTGATGAAATTGTTGTAATATACAATGGAATGTTCTCCCGTCTGCGTTCTGTTTTGCCGTGTTCTCAAAACAATCAGGCGTTTCGAACGGTCTAGATCGGTTTAGCGATTGATTCGGATCGAGCGAAATTCCTTGTTGTCACAGCATGCGTATGTATACATATACATACACTAAATTTGTATCCAATTTTTCACAACACACAAATATGTAATATGAATAAGTTATGTAAAAAATTGCCTAAACCATTTGGAAGCTTCACATTGAATGATACCAATCTACGACTCAAAAAGCCTACGAACAGTGTGTTCTGAGGATGAAGATTCTTCTAAAGAATAACCTCAAAATCAAAAACATATAAAAATCGATATAAAAAATATCAGCAGTGATACAATCACCATAGTACAATCGCAAAAGGATAACTCAAAAATCATAAATCTGGCTCATTAGGTTGAACCATTGTAAATCACATTACATAAGAAGAAACATGTACTAAAACTAAGTAAAAAGTTAACCAACCCGTATAGTTATAAAAGGAATATGCTCAAATTTATAGTCAGTATAAATGAAAGTTTTGTTTATCCAGGCATCTCAAATGTATAATTTGGTAATACGGCATATTCTAAAAATAAAGTTATTATATAGGAAATACTAAAGCATATAATTTCGATATTACTTTGGATATAATGCAATAACACAAATGCACAATACAAACACTGAAAATCAGTATTTGAATTCAGGGTACCATTATGCAGCCAACTTCTTAAATAATAATAGTTACCATATATTGCGATTGCTAGAGCACAAATCATTGTGCACAAATGCGAAAACATATTCCAATCTAACTAATTTCTAACGAATCAGATCTGAACATTCCATTTAGGTACATTATTGAAGAAATTGGGTAAAGAACTAAACTGATAGACCACAGATTTAGGCTTTATGAGTTTCATGTATTCAGCTTGAATCAAAATTATACTTACTTTTTTCTCCTCCTAAGAATGTTATATAGTTGGAGCAAATTTTAGTTGTTTCTCCATTCTACCGACCAATGTTCATTTGAGTTAATTCAAATTTAAATGGGTCATCTTTTATTCTTTCTGTACTGGATATTAAGTAAGAAAACTTATGTTGTCAACGGTATAGCTAAAGTCACTTCAGTTGGTAGCAAAGCACCTATGTTCAAAGAGACCCATAATTTTAAATACTCACTTGTTTATATGGAGCAGCAGTAGGCGTATTATAGCCTTATAGGTAAATATTATTCATACAGATCTATGCAATCACCGAAGTGATATTTTAACGTTGAATGAATGAGCACTGAATTAACTGGAACCCAGTGGATGATACAACAAAGCAAACATATCCAAACTTCTGAACACTAAAGATGTAAGTTTATATAGCTTATTCAGAGTCACTGATTGGAAACAAACGACATCTAAGTCATAGAAGTATTAATAAAGAAATCAGTAAATGCTTTAAAACACCGACAACAATTAAAGTCCATTTTCAGAAAAGATTCACATCCTAGTCATCGAAGAATATAGGGCAAATTAAAGCTAACATGTTTCATTGTCTAAACATTTTTTTTGGCACACAATCTTTAAAAAAACCATTTGGTTATTAATAAGCAAATTCCAATCAATTCAGCAAATGGATACATTAATCAGCTTTTTAAGAAAAACTTCTAATCAATACCACTAATTATGCTAATAATATATGACTAATAATTCAATGTCCAGCTAATCGAACTTTTATACCCATCTACCCACCTCCCTGTTACAATGACCTAAACCTATCCAGTACATCATCCTTCACCCAAATCTAACAAATCTACTGAATAGTTATTCAACTAAAAAATAATCAGTTTAAGAAGAAATTGCATTAAAAAAAAAAGAGCAAACTACCTTTATTCCATTGCCTCTAGGTCTCTGAACCTATTTCTTTTTAGCACCACAAAAGTGTGCAGTTCACTTGCTATCTGTCTTCTTGTATTTTGTGTAAATCATCAATAAATTGCTTTTTATCTCTAATTAGTCTTTGTTATTCGTTTATGTCTAATTAAAAATTAAATATGTATACTAACCTTACTGAAATAACTTGTACGAAAAATGAGTTATAGTCAAATTTTGCCTTGATTAAGCCCATAAAACTACTACATAAGCAATAATAGTATTATATGCCATTTAAAGCTTTGACTTAAGGGATAAACATAAGGAATGAAAATTCTGCAGAGCATCCTTTGAAATGAATATCAAATAATGTATAAAATAATTAACTTTGTTTTGAAACAAACTTAAGAAAGGAGAGACCTTCCTAGAATGAAAATCATAACTTAATTATTTGGCATTGTCAGCCAATCCTTACATATAAAAAAAAATCATTGAACCTATGTTTGAGTTCCCAGCAATAAAGTACATACTTGTATCCCCTTAGCCTTCATCAAAGATCCTCACTTATGCTCAGGCATTGCACAACCCATATGCATCCATTCTTTATTAATTATTAGTTTTTCATAGTCAAAATTCAGGTAAAGAGTTATTAAACAAAATTTAGTTTGCAACCCACAAATAGAAACAAACTATATATATATATATATATATATATATATATATATATATATATATATATATATATATATATATATATATATATGAGTTGGATAGACAATGACACATAGAACTGCATTGAACTTCAACAAAGTTCGCAGTCAAACATGCACGTAATCAAAATGTTTGTGTATAAGGTATCATCAATTTGGTATAAACCAATCTATGCCATATATTATACTAAACATATATACTCACATTATAACGTAATACTAACTCTTTGTGGGCGGAAAATTAAATGTAATAAGATAAAAATGCAATAATAGCATAAACAATACCAATTGCTAATTTACATATGTAACAACAAAATTATTATAACGTAATATTTCCTCTTTGTGGGTGGAAAATTAAATGTAATAATATAAAAATGCGTTAATAGCATAAACAATACCAATTACTAATTTACATATGTAACAACAAAATTATTATAACGTAATATTTCCTCTTTGTGGGTGGAAAATAAATGTAATAAGATAAAAATGCATTAATGGCATTAAAAATACCAGTTACTAATTTACGCATGTAACAACAAAATCAATTAAGTATTCATCAAAAGGAAATAAAAATTAAGACAACTGGCATAAATTACAAAGCACAGCTGAGGAATACTGATATGTGACAACTCCCAACATTGTTTTCCATCTAACAATGGTGGCCAAGATACAATTTAATTCTAACCAAAGAGAAGATGTGAGGAATACCAATAACGCACTCTCATTATGTTGAATTGAAATAGTACCCAAAATCTAATCCGGCAGTAATTATCGAAACAAAATAATGTAAAGTAGCTTTATCCTTATTGTTATCATAATGCATGCCAACCTTGTTATCACCTTCAATTATGCATGGTACTCATATGGTAGGACTTTGGAGTGAGGCACGGTTCAACGGTAGACTAAAGTAAAAACATGCACCACATCTTCCTTCCCACCATTAATGGAGTAAACAATAAACTAATTTGCTATATATATAACTTGTAGGATATCTCACATCAGAATGTATGACAATAAAAACAAAATTACTTAGAATAGACATTCATATAAGAGAACAACTATAAAAAATCTGACGGAACAAAGGTGAAAAAAATGAAGATAGAATTATCTAGCAAGTAGCTAGAATATAAAGTATCAATTCTTCTCTGTCCCATCAACCTACATATTATAAATTCAGAAATAAGTTACTACAGAGGAAAAAATAACCTGATAGTGAACATGATAAAGCAGTGCATAGCTTGTCCGCGGCAGCCGCTAGTTCGTCAGTCCAATCCATGGGGACGCATATGAGACTTACAGGAAATTAAAGAAAATATTCAGGGTAACAAACACAAAGAAAAGTCTAGCAAAGAGCAAAAAGTCATATAGTCATATACATGAACAAAGGGTAATATAATGAGGATCATTCATATCCTATTTTCTGGTATCATCAATTACAACCCCATTTTTGAGTTTAGTAAAGAATAAAAAAAATTCATACCTGAAATGAAATGAATATGCCAAAATTAAAAAATTATTAACTCTAAAGGATAGTATAGCATACCACAGTCCGTAATCTTAGACCAATCTAGCAAATAACCAATGTCATCCACGATCATAACTCAACGTACCAACTGATGCAAGATTTGATGATGGCAGAGGAATGGTTTCTGCTGGAAACAAAAAAGTTAGTAAATTCAAATTCAAAATTTCCAGTAAAACAAACCTGTAATTAAGCCGGCTCCAAACGTGTAAACTATTTTGGCACTGAGAAAAAACTAATTAAAGCTATAATAAAACCAAATGAAGTAAATGATTTCTTACCTCAAGTAATAACCAATCCACCGTAGATCAAATGAAAAGAAATTCTATGAATTAGTCATGTGCGTTTGGGCCGTATATCCACTCCGCAATCCTGCTTTTTAGCCTCTTCAATATTTGAACTAAACTGATAGACCACAGATTTAGGCTTTATGAGTTTCATGTATTCAGCTTGAATCAAAATTATACTTACTTTTTTCTCCTCCTCCTAAGAATGTTATATAGTTGGAGCAAATTTTAGTTGTTTCTCCATTCTACCGACCAATGTTCATTTGAGTTAATTCAAATTTAAATGGGTCATCTTTTATTCTTTCTGTACTGGATATTAAGTAAGAAAACTTATGTTGTCAACGGTATAGCTAAAGTCACTTCAATTGGTAGCAAAGCACCTATGTTCAAAGAGACCCATAATTTTAAATACTCACTTGTTTATATGGAGCAGCAGTAGGCGTATTATAGCCTTATAGGTAAATATTATTCATTCAGATCTATGCAATCACCTAAGTGATATTTTAACGTTGAATGAATGAGCACTGAATTAACTGGAACCCAGTGGATGATACAACAAAGCAAACATATCCAAACTTCTGAACACTAAAGATGTAAGTTTATATAGCTTATTCAGAGTCACTGATTGGAAACAAACAACATCTAAGTCATAGAAGTATTAATAAAGAAATCAGTAAATGCTTTAAAACACCGACAACAATTAAAGTCCATTTTCAGGAAAGATTCACATCCTAGTCATCGAAGAATATAGGGCAAATTAAAGCTGACATGTTTCATTGTCTAAACATTTTTTTTGGCACACAATCTTTAAAAAAACAATTTGGTTATTAATAAGAAAATTCCAATCAATTCAGCAAATGGATACATTAATCAGCTTTTTAAGAAAAACTTCTAATCAATACCACTAATTATGCTAATAATATATGACTAATAATTCAATGTCCAGCTAATCGAACTTTTATACCCATCTACCCACCTCCCTGTTACAATGACCTAAACCTATCCAGTACATCATCCTTCACCCAAATCTAACAAATCTACTGAATAGTTATTCAACTAAAAAATAATCAGTTTAAGAAGAAATTGCATTAAAAAAAAGAGCAAACTACCTTTATTCCATTGCCTCTAGGTCTCTGAACCTATTTCTTTTTAGCACCACAAAAGTGTGCAGTTCACTTGCTATCCATCTTCTTGTATTTTGTGTAAATCATCAATAAATTGCTTTTTATCTCTAATTAGTCTTTGTTATTCGTTTATGTCTAATTAAAAATTAAATATGTATACTAACCTTACTGAAATAACTTGTACGAAAAATGAGTTATAGTCAAATTTTGCCTTGATTAAGCCCATAAAACTACTACATAAGCAATAATAGTATTATATGCCATTTAAAGCTTTGACTTAAGGGATAAACATAAGGAATGAAAATTCTGCAGAGCATCCTTTGAAATGAATATCAAATAATGTATAAAATAATTAACTTTGTTTTGAAACAAACTTAAGAAAGGAGAGACCTTTCTAGAATGAAAATCATAACTTAATTATTTGGCATTGTCAGCCAATGCTTACATATAAAAAAAAATCATTGAACCTATGTTTGAGTTGCCAGCAGTACAGTACAATCTTGTATCCCCTTAGCCTTCATCAAAGATCCTCACTTATGCTCAGGCATTGCACAACCCATATGCATCCATGCTTTATTAATTATTAGTTTTTCATAGTCAAAATTCAGGTAAAGAGTTATTAAACAAAATTTAGTTTGCATCCCACAAATAGAAACAAACTATATATATATATATATATATATATATATATATATATATATGAGTTGGATAGACAATGACACATAGAACTGCATTGAACTTCAACAAAGTTCGCAGTCCAACATGCACGTAATCAAAATGTTTGTGTATAAGGTATCATCAATTTGGTATAAACCAATCTATGCCATATATTATACTAAACATATATACTCACATTATAACGTAATACTAACTCTTTGTGGGCGGAAAATTAAATGTAATAAGATAAAAATGCAATAATAGCATAAACATTACCAATTGCTAATTTACATATGTAACAACAAAATTATTATAACGTAATATTTCCTCTTTGTGGGTGGAAAATTAAATGTAATACTATAAAAATGCGTTAATAGCATAAACAATACCAATTACTAATTTACATATGTAACAACAAAATTATTATAACGTAATATTTCCTCTTTGTGGGTGGAAAATAAATGTAATAAGATAAAAATGCATTAATGGCATTAAAAATACCAGTTACTAATTTACGCATGTAACAACAAAATCAATTAAGTATTCATCAAAAGGAAATAAAAATTAAGACAACTGGCATAAATTACAAAGCACAGCTGAGGAATACTGATATGTGACAACTCCCAACATTGTTTTCCATCTAACAATGGTGGCCAAGATACAATTTAATTCTAACCAAAGAGAAGATGTGAGGAATACCAATAACGCACTCTCATTATGTTGAATTGAAATAGTACCCAAAATCTAATCCGGCAGTAATTATCGAAACAAAATAATGTAAAGTAGCTTTATCCTTATTGTTATCATAATGCATGCCAACCTTGTTATCACCTTCAATTATGCATGGTACTCATATGGTAGGACTTTGGAGTGAGGCACGGTTCAACGGTAGACTAAAGTAAAAACATGCACCACATCTTCCTTCCCACCATTAATGGAGTAAACAATAAACTAATTTGCTATATATATAACTTGTAGGATATCTCACATCAGAATGTATGACAATAAAAACAAAATTACTTAGAATAGACATTCATATAAGAGAACAACTATAAAAAATCTGACGGAACAAAGGTGAAAAAAATGAAGATAGAATTATCTAGCAAGTAGCTAGAATATAAAGTATCAATTCTTCTCTGTCCCATCAACCTACATATTATAAATTCAGAAATAAGTTACTACAGAGGAAAAAATAACCTGATAGTGAACATGATAAAGCAGTGCATAGCTTGTCCGCGGCAGCCGCTAGTTCGTCAGTCCAATCCATGGGGACGCATATGAGACTTACAGGAAATTAAAGAAAATATTCAGGGTAACAAACACAAAGAAAAGTCTAGCAAAGAGCAAAAAGTCATATAGTCATATACATGAACAAAGGGTAATATAATGAGGATCATTCATATCCTATTTTCTGGTATCATCAATTACAACCCCATTTTTGAGTTTAGTAAAGAATAAAAAAAATTCATACCTGAAATGAAATGAATATGCCAAAATTAAAAAATTATTAACTCTAAAGGATAGTATAGCATACCACAGTCCGTAATCTTAGACCAATCTAGCAAATAACCAATGTCATCCACGATCATAACTCAACGTACCAACTGATGCAAGATTTGATGATGGCAGAGGAATGGTTTCTGCTGGAAACAAAAAAGTTAGTAAATTCAAATTCAAAATTTCCAGTAAAACAAACCTGTAATTAAGCCGGCTCCAA
Organism: Allium sativum; assembly: GCA_030737875.1. NCBI lineage: Eukaryota > Viridiplantae > Streptophyta > Magnoliopsida > Asparagales > Amaryllidaceae > Allium > Allium sativum. The sequence continues at coordinate 968,829,177 of CM060909.1, read as the reverse complement.
ACGTGTAAACTATTTTGGCACTGAGAAAAAACTAATTAAAGCTATAATAAAACCAAATGAAGTAAATGATTTCTTACCTCAAGTAATAACCAATCCACCGTAGATCAAATGAAAAGAAATTCTATGAATTAGTCATGTGCGTTTGGGCCGTATATCCACTCCGCAATCCTGCTTTTTAGCCTCTTCAATATTTGAACTAAACTGATAGACCACAGATTTAGGCTTTATGAGTTTCATGTATTCAGCTTGAATCAAAATTATACTTACTTTTTTCTCCTCCTCCTAAGAATGTTATATAGTTGGAGCAAATTTTAGTTGTTTCTCCATTCTACCGACCAATGTTCATTTGAGTTAATTCAAATTTAAATGGGTCATCTTTTATTCTTTCTGTACTGGATATTAAGTAAGAAAACTTATGTTGTCAACGGTATAGCTAAAGTCACTTCAATTGGTAGCAAAGCACCTATGTTCAAAGAGACCCATAATTTTAAATACTCACTTGTTTATATGGAGCAGCAGTAGGCGTATTATAGCCTTATAGGTAAATATTATTCATTCAGATCTATGCAATCACCTAAGTGATATTTTAACGTTGAATGAATGAGCACTGAATTAACTGGAACCCAGTGGATGATACAACAAAGCAAACATATCCAAACTTCTGAACACTAAAGATGTAAGTTTATATAGCTTATTCAGAGTCACTGATTGGAAACAAACAACATCTAAGTCATAGAAGTATTAATAAAGAAATCAGTAAATGCTTTAAAACACCGACAACAATTAAAGTCCATTTTCAGGAAAGATTCACATCCTAGTCATCGAAGAATATAGGGCAAATTAAAGCTGACATGTTTCATTGTCTAAACATTTTTTTTGGCACACAATCTTTAAAAAAACAATTTGGTTATTAATAAGAAAATTCCAATCAATTCAGCAAATGGATACATTAATCAGCTTTTTAAGAAAAACTTCTAATCAATACCACTAATTATGCTAATAATATATGACTAATAATTCAATGTCCAGCTAATCGAACTTTTATACCCATCTACCCACCTCCCTGTTACAATGACCTAAACCTATCCAGTACATCATCCTTCACCCAAATCTAACAAATCTACTGAATAGTTATTCAACTAAAAAATAATCAGTTTAAGAAGAAATTGCATTAAAAAAAAGAGCAAACTACCTTTATTCCATTGCCTCTAGGTCTCTGAACCTATTTCTTTTTAGCACCACAAAAGTGTGCAGTTCACTTGCTATCCATCTTCTTGTATTTTGTGTAAATCATCAATAAATTGCTTTTTATCTCTAATTAGTCTTTGTTATTCGTTTATGTCTAATTAAAAATTAAATATGTATACTAACCTTACTGAAATAACTTGTACGAAAAATGAGTTATAGTCAAATTTTGCCTTGATTAAGCCCATAAAACTACTACATAAGCAATAATAGTATTATATGCCATTTAAAGCTTTGACTTAAGGGATAAACATAAGGAATGAAAATTCTGCAGAGCATCCTTTGAAATGAATATCAAATAATGTATAAAATAATTAACTTTGTTTTGAAACAAACTTAAGAAAGGAGAGACCTTTCTAGAATGAAAATCATAACTTAATTATTTGGCATTGTCAGCCAATGCTTACATATAAAAAAAAATCATTGAACCTATGTTTGAGTTGCCAGCAGTACAGTACAATCTTGTATCCCCTTAGCCTTCATCAAAGATCCTCACTTATGCTCAGGCATTGCACAACCCATATGCATCCATGCTTTATTAATTATTAGTTTTTCATAGTCAAAATTCAGGTAAAGAGTTATTAAACAAAATTTAGTTTGCATCCCACAAATAGAAACAAACTATATATATATATATATATATATATATATATATATATATATATGAGTTGGATAGACAATGACACATAGAACTGCATTGAACTTCAACAAAGTTCGCAGTCCAACATGCACGTAATCAAAATGTTTGTGTATAAGGTATCATCAATTTGGTATAAACCAATCTATGCCATATATTATACTAAACATATATACTCACATTATAACGTAATACTAACTCTTTGTGGGCGGAAAATTAAATGTAATAAGATAAAAATGCAATAATAGCATAAACATTACCAATTGCTAATTTACATATGTAACAACAAAATTATTATAACGTAATATTTCCTCTTTGTGGGTGGAAAATTAAATGTAATACTATAAAAATGCGTTAATAGCATAAACAATACCAATTACTAATTTACATATGTAACAACAAAATTATTATAACGTAATATTTCCTCTTTGTGGGTGGAAAATAAATGTAATAAGATAAAAATGCATTAATGGCATTAAAAATACCAGTTACTAATTTACGCATGTAACAACAAAATCAATTAAGTATTCATCAAAAGGAAATAAAAATTAAGACAACTGGCATAAATTACAAAGCACAGCTGAGGAATACTGATATGTGACAACTCCCAACATTGTTTTCCATCTAACAATGGTGGCCAAGATACAATTTAATTCTAACCAAAGAGAAGATGTGAGGAATACCAATAACGCACTCTCATTATGTTGAATTGAAATAGTACCCAAAATCTAATCCGGCAGTAATTATCGAAACAAAATAATGTAAAGTAGCTTTATCCTTATTGTTATCATAATGCATGCCAACCTTGTTATCACCTTCAATTATGCATGGTACTCATATGGTAGGACTTTGGAGTGAGGCACGGTTCAACGGTAGACTAAAGTAAAAACATGCACCACATCTTCCTTCCCACCATTAATGGAGTAAACAATAAACTAATTTGCTATATATATAACTTGTAGGATATCTCACATCAGAATGTATGACAATAAAAACAAAATTACTTAGAATAGACATTCATATAAGAGAACAACTATAAAAAATCTGACGGAACAAAGGTGAAAAAAATGAAGATAGAATTATCTAGCAAGTAGCTAGAATATAAAGTATCAATTCTTCTCTGTCCCATCAACCTACATATTATAAATTCAGAAATAAGTTACTACAGAGGAAAAAATAACCTGATAGTGAACATGATAAAGCAGTGCATAGCTTGTCCGCGGCAGCCGCTAGTTCGTCAGTCCAATCCATGGGGACGCATATGAGACTTACAGGAAATTAAAGAAAATATTCAGGGTAACAAACACAAAGAAAAGTCTAGCAAAGAGCAAAAAGTCATATAGTCATATACATGAACAAAGGGTAATATAATGAGGATCATTCATATCCTATTTTCTGGTATCATCAATTACAACCCCATTTTTGAGTTTAGTAAAGAATAAAAAAAATTCATACCTGAAATGAAATGAATATGCCAAAATTAAAAAATTATTAACTCTAAAGGATAGTATAGCATACCACAGTCCGTAATCTTAGACCAATCTAGCAAATAACCAATGTCATCCACGATCATAACTCAACGTACCAACTGATGCAAGATTTGATGATGGCAGAGGAATGGTTTCTGCTGGAAACAAAAAAGTTAGTAAATTCAAATTCAAAATTTCCAGTAAAACAAACCTGTAATTAAGCCGGCTCCAAACGTGTAAACTATTTTGGCACTGAGAAAAAACTAATTAAAGCTATAATAAAACCAAATGAAGTAAATGATTTCTTACCTCAAGTAATAACCAATCCACCGTAGATCAAATGAAAAGAAATTCTATGAATTAGTCATGTGCGTTTGGGCCGTATATCCACTCCGCAATCCTGCTTTTTAGCCTCTTCAATATTTGAACTAAACTGATAGACCACAGATTTAGGCTTTATGAGTTTCATGTATTCAGCTTGAATCAAAATTATACTTACTTTTTTCTCCTCCTCCTAAGAATGTTATATAGTTGGAGCAAATTTTAGTTGTTTCTCCATTCTACCGACCAATGTTCATTTGAGTTAATTCAAATTTAAATGGGTCATCTTTTATTCTTTCTGTACTGGATATTAAGTAAGAAAACTTATGTTGTCAACGGTATAGCTAAAGTCACTTCAATTGGTAGCAAAGCACCTATGTTCAAAGAGACCCATAATTTTAAATACTCACTTGTTTATATGGAGCAGCAGTAGGCGTATTATAGCCTTATAGGTAAATATTATTCATTCAGATCTATGCAATCACCTAAGTGATATTTTAACGTTGAATGAATGAGCACTGAATTAACTGGAACCCAGTGGATGATACAACAAAGCAAACATATCCAAACTTCTGAACACTAAAGATGTAAGTTTATATAGCTTATTCAGAGTCACTGATTGGAAACAAACAACATCTAAGTCATAGAAGTATTAATAAAGAAATCAGTAAATGCTTTAAAACACCGACAACAATTAAAGTCCATTTTCAGGAAAGATTCACATCCTAGTCATCGAAGAATATAGGGCAAATTAAAGCTGACATGTTTCATTGTCTAAACATTTTTTTTGGCACACAATCTTTAAAAAAACAATTTGGTTATTAATAAGAAAATTCCAATCAATTCAGCAAATGGATACATTAATCAGCTTTTTAAGAAAAACTTCTAATCAATACCACTAATTATGCTAATAATATATGACTAATAATTCAATGTCCAGCTAATCGAACTTTTATACCCATCTACCCACCTCCCTGTTACAATGACCTAAACCTATCCAGTACATCATCCTTCACCCAAATCTAACAAATCTACTGAATAGTTATTCAACTAAAAAATAATCAGTTTAAGAAGAAATTGCATTAAAAAAAAGAGCAAACTACCTTTATTCCATTGCCTCTAGGTCTCTGAACCTATTTCTTTTTAGCACCACAAAAGTGTGCAGTTCACTTGCTATCCATCTTCTTGTATTTTGTGTAAATCATCAATAAATTGCTTTTTATCTCTAATTAGTCTTTGTTATTCGTTTATGTCTAATTAAAAATTAAATATGTATACTAACCTTACTGAAATAACTTGTACGAAAAATGAGTTATAGTCAAATTTTGCCTTGATTAAGCCCATAAAACTACTACATAAGCAATAATAGTATTATATGCCATTTAAAGCTTTGACTTAAGGGATAAACATAAGGAATGAAAATTCTGCAGAGCATCCTTTGAAATGAATATCAAATAATGTATAAAATAATTAACTTTGTTTTGAAACAAACTTAAGAAAGGAGAGACCTTTCTAGAATGAAAATCATAACTTAATTATTTGGCATTGTCAGCCAATGCTTACATATAAAAAAAAATCATTGAACCTATGTTTGAGTTGCCAGCAGTACAGTACAATCTTGTATCCCCTTAGCCTTCATCAAAGATCCTCACTTATGCTCAGGCATTGCACAACCCATATGCATCCATGCTTTATTAATTATTAGTTTTTCATAGTCAAAATTCAGGTAAAGAGTTATTAAACAAAATTTAGTTTGCATCCCACAAATAGAAACAAACTATATATATATATATATATATATATATATATATATATATATATGAGTTGGATAGACAATGACACATAGAACTGCATTGAACTTCAACAAAGTTCGCAGTCCAACATGCACGTAATCAAAATGTTTGTGTATAAGGTATCATCAATTTGGTATAAACCAATCTATGCCATATATTATACTAAACATATATACTCACATTATAACGTAATACTAACTCTTTGTGGGCGGAAAATTAAATGTAATAAGATAAAAATGCAATAATAGCATAAACATTACCAATTGCTAATTTACATATGTAACAACAAAATTATTATAACGTAATATTTCCTCTTTGTGGGTGGAAAATTAAATGTAATACTATAAAAATGCGTTAATAGCATAAACAATACCAATTACTAATTTACATATGTAACAACAAAATTATTATAACGTAATATTTCCTCTTTGTGGGTGGAAAATAAATGTAATAAGATAAAAATGCATTAATGGCATTAAAAATACCAGTTACTAATTTACGCATGTAACAACAAAATCAATTAAGTATTCATCAAAAGGAAATAAAAATTAAGACAACTGGCATAAATTACAAAGCACAGCTGAGGAATACTGATATGTGACAACTCCCAACATTGTTTTCCATCTAACAATGGTGGCCAAGATACAATTTAATTCTAACCAAAGAGAAGATGTGAGGAATACCAATAACGCACTCTCATTATGTTGAATTGAAATAGTACCCAAAATCTAATCCGGCAGTAATTATCGAAACAAAATAATGTAAAGTAGCTTTATCCTTATTGTTATCATAATGCATGCCAACCTTGTTATCACCTTCAATTATGCATGGTACTCATATGGTAGGACTTTGGAGTGAGGCACGGTTCAACGGTAGACTAAAGTAAAAACATGCACCACATCTTCCTTCCCACCATTAATGGAGTAAACAATAAACTAATTTGCTATATATATAACTTGTAGGATATCTCACATCAGAATGTATGACAATAAAAACAAAATTACTTAGAATAGACATTCATATAAGAGAACAACTATAAAAAATCTGACGGAACAAAGGTGAAAAAAATGAAGAAAGAATTATCTAGCAAGTAGCTAGAATATAAAGTATCAATTCTTCTCTGTCCCATCAACCTACATATTATAAATTCAGAAATAAGTTACTACAGAGGAAAAAATAACCTGATAGTGAACATGATAAAGCAGTGCATAGCTTGTCCGCGGCAGCCGCTAGTTCGTCAGTCCAATCCATGGGGACGCATATGAGACTTACAGGAAATTAAAGAAAATATTCAGGGTAACAAACACAAAGAAAAGTCTAGCAAAGAGCAAAAAGTCATATAGTCATATACATGAACAAAGGGTAATATAATGAGGATCATTCATATCCTATTTTCTGGTATCATCAATTACAACCCCATTTTTGAGTTTAGTAAAGAATAAAAAAAATTCATACCTGAAATGAAATGAATATGCCAAAATTAAAAAATTATTAACTCTAAAGGATAGTATAGCATACCACAGTCCGTAATCTTAGACCAATCTAGCAAATAACCAATGTCATCCACGATCATAACTCAACGTACCAACTGATGCAAGATTTGATGATGGCAGAGGAATGGTTTCTGCTGGAAACAAAAAAGTTAGTAAATTCAAATTCAAAATTTCCAGTAAAACAAACCTGTAATTAAGCCGGCTCCAAACGTGTAAACTATTTTGGCACTGAGAAAAAACTAATTAAAGCTATAATAAAACCAAATGAAGTAAATGATTTCTTACCTCAAGTAATAACCAATCCACCGTAGATCAAATGAAAAGAAATTCTATGAATTAGTCATGTGCGTTTGGGCCGTATATCCACTCCGCAATCCTGCTTTTTAGCCTCTTCAATATTTGAACTAAACTGATAGACCACAGATTTAGGCTTTATGAGTTTCATGTATTCAGCTTGAATCAAAATTATACTTACTTTTTTCTCCTCCTCCTAAGAATGTTATATAGTTGGAGCAAATTTTAGTTGTTTCTCCATTCTACCGACCAATGTTCATTTGAGTTAATTCAAATTTAAATGGGTCATCTTTTATTCTTTCTGTACTGGATATTAAGTAAGAAAACTTATGTTGTCAACGGTATAGCTAAAGTCACTTCAATTGGTAGCAAAGCACCTATGTTCAAAGAGACCCATAATTTTAAATACTCACTTGTTTATATGGAGCAGCAGTAGGCGTATTATAGCCTTATAGGTAAATATTATTCATTCAGATCTATGCAATCACCTAAGTGATATTTTAACGTTGAATGAATGAGCACTGAATTAACTGGAACCCAGTGGATGATACAACAAAGCAAACATATCCAAACTTCTGAACACTAAAGATGTAAGTTTATATAGCTTATTCAGAGTCACTGATTGGAAACAAACAACATCTAAGTCATAGAAGTATTAATAAAGAAATTAGTAAATGCTTTAAAACACCGACAACAATTAAAGTCCATTTTCAGGAAAGATTCACATCCTAGTCATCGAAGAATATAGGGCAAATTAAAGCTGACATGTTTCATTGTCTAAACATTTTTTTTGGCACACAATCTTTAAAAAAACAATTTGGTTATTAATAAGAAAATTCCAATCAATTCAGCAAATGGATACATTAATCAGCTTTTTAAGAAAAACTTCTAATCAATTCCACTAATTATGCTAATAATATATGACTAATAATTCAATGTCCAGCTAATCGAACTTTTATACCCATCTACCCACCTCCCTGTTACAATGACCTAAACCTATCCAGTACATCATCCTTCACCCAAATCTAACAAATCTACTGAATAGTTATTCAACTAAAAAATAATCAGTTTAAGAAGAAATTGCATTAAAAAAAAGAGCAAACTACCTTTATTCCATTGCCTCTAGGTCTCTGAACCTATTTCTTTTTAGCACCACAAAAGTGTGCAGTTCACTTGCTATCCATCTTCTTGTATTTTGTGTAAATCATCAATAAATTGCTTTTTATCTCTAATTAGTCTTTGTTATTCGTTTATGTCTAATTAAAAATTAAATATGTATACTAACCTTACTGAAATAACTTGTACGAAAAATGAGTTATAGTCAAATTTTGCCTTGATTAAGCCCATAAAACTACTACATAAGCAATAATAGTATTATATGCCATTTAAAGCTTTGACTTAAGGGATAAACATAAGGAATGAAAATTCTGCAGAGCATCCTTTGAAATGAATATCAAATAATGTATAAAATAATTAACTTTGTTTTGAAACAAACTTAAGAAAGGAGAGACCTTTCTAGAATGAAAATCATAACTTAATTATTTGGCATTGTCAACCAATGCTTACATATAAAAAAAAATCATTGAACCTATGTTTGAGTTCCCAGCAGTACAGTACAATCTTGTATCCCCTTAGCCTTCATCAAAGATCCTCACTTATGCTCAGGCATTGCACAACCCATATGCATCCATGCTTTATTAATTATTAGTTTTTCATAGTCAAAATTCAGGTAAAGAGTTATTAAACAAAATTTAGTTTGCATCCCACAAATAGAAACAAACTATATATATATATATATATATATATATATATATATATATGAGTTGGATAGACAATGACACATAGAACTGCATTGAACTTCAACAAAGTTCGCAGTCCAACATGCACGTAATCAAAATGTTTGTGTATAAGGTATCATCAATTTGGTATAAACCAATCTATGCCATATATTATATTAAACATATATACTCACATTATAACATAATACTAACTCTTTGTGGGCGGAAAATTAAATGTAACAAGATAAAAATGCATTAATAGCATAAACAGTACCAATTGCTAATTTACATATGTAACAACAAAATTATTATAACGTAATATTTCCTCTTTGTGGGTGGAAAATTAAATGTAATACTATAAAAATGCGTTAATAGCATAAACAATACCAATTACTAATTTACATATGTAACAACAAAATTATTATAACGTAATATTTCCTCTTTGTGGGTGGAAAATAAATGTAATAAGATAAAAATGCATTAATGGCATTAAAAATACCAGTTACTAATTTACGCATGTAACAACAAAATCAATTAAGTATTCATCAAAAGGAAATAAAAATTAAGACAACTGGCATAAATTACAAAGCACAGCTGAGGAATACTGATATGTGACAACTCCCAACATTGTTTTCCATCTAACAATGGTGGCCAAGATACAATTTAATTCTAACCAAAGAGAAGATGTGAGGAATACCAATAACGCACTCTCATTATGTTGAATTGAAATAGTACCCAAAATCTAATCCGGCAGTAATTATCGAAACAAAATAATGTAAAGTAGCTTTATCCTTATTGTTATCATAATGCATGCCAACCTTGTTATCACCTTCAATTATGCATGGTACTCATATGGTAGGACTTTGGAGTGAGGCATGGTTCAACGGTAGACTAAAGTAAAAACATGCACCACATCTTCCTTCCCACCATTAATGGAGTAAACAATAAACTAATTTGCTATATATATAACTTGTAGGATATCTCACATCAGAATGTATGACAATAAAAACAAAATTACTTAGAATTGACATTCATGTAAGAGAACAACTATAAAAAAATCTGACGGAACAAAGGTGAAAAAAATGAAGATAGAATTATCTAGCAAGTAGCTAGAATATAAAGTATCAATTCTTCTCTGTCCATATAACCTACATATTATATATTCAGAAATAAGTTACTACAGAGGAAAAAATAACCTGATAGTGAACATGATTAAGCAGTGCATAGCTTGTCCGCGGCAGCCGCTAGTTCGTCAGTCCAATCCATGGGGACGCATATGAGACTTACAGGAAATTAAAGAAAATATTCAGGGTAACAAACACAAAGAAAAGTCTATCAAAGAGCAAAAAGTCATATAGTCATATACATGAACAAAGGGTAATATAATGAGGATCATTCATATCCTATCTTTTGGTATCATCAATTACAACCCCATTTTTGAGTTTAGTAAAGAATAAAAAAAATTCATACCTGAAATGAAATGAATATGCCAAAATTAAAAAATTATTAACTCTAAAGGATAGTATAGCATACCACAATCCGTAATCTTAGACCAATCTAGCAAATAACCAATGTCATCCACGATCATAACTCAACGTACCAACTGATGCAAGATTTGATGATGGCAGAGGAATGGTTTCTACTGGAAACAAAAAAGTTAGTAAATTCAAATTCAAAATTTCCAGTAAAACAAACCTGTAATTAAGCCGGCTCCAAACGTGTAAACTATTTTGGCATTGAGAAAGAACTAATTAAAGCTATAATAAAACCAAATGAAGTAAATGATTTCTTACCTCAAGTAATAACCAATCCACCGTAGATCAAATGAAAAGAAATTCTATGAATTAGTCATGTGTGTTTGGGCCGTATATCCACTCCGCAATCCTGCTTTTTAGGCTCTTCAATATTTGAACGATAAAGCGGGATAACAAATTTAGGGTTACAATTTTATTTTGGGGAGGGAGTGTAACAAATGAGAAAGATGCGAAGAGGGAAGATGAAGGATGGAAAGATTGAAATTCGTAAACGGAGAAATTGGTACAAAGAAAAGAAGAGGAAGAAGAGGGGTTCAATAAAATACGTGGTTCTAATCCTTCCTATTTCTTTAAAGGAATCAGGTACAATAGAGCGGTTATGGAAAGGAAATAAAACTGCTGAGTATGAACGTGTGACGGTCAGTGGTAGGGGAGTTAAGGCGCATTTGTTTTAATCCCAAGTGGGAAGATGTAATCCATCTGATGATGTCTTTCTGAAGTTAAATCTTGACCACTCTTTGTCTCTAGGTTTGTCTACCCAAGGGATTTTACTATATAGACAAGTGGAAATCCGTGCGATGCACGGAAGCATAAACTTTCAAGTGTTGTAGTTTGCATTTATGAATAAGGTATGAGAACGTGTTGTATGGTAGTGAGAAATATAATGTAAATGATGCATGTATTTGTTGGGATTCAACCGTAGACATTAAATTTTCTAGTAAGTAAATTATTCATGTATAGCTAGTGGCTGCAGTTCGGACATGGTGTAAACTGTGTCAAATTTCATGTATCTCTATTCAATTGATGAAAAGATGTATATATGAAATGATGAATTAAACAACCATGTATGTGTTAATTTGCATTGATTGAACATAGTGAGCATAGAAATATGAGTACGGAATTGAAAAAAGCATATGGATAGAAATAAAAGGTTATGTCATACGAAATTAAAAACACCATAACAAAGTGAACAGTCGTTACCAACCAAAATGATTGAAACAAAAGAGCAGTAAGTAGTAAAAAAAAAATAGCATTCTTAAGATGGAGATAAAAAACTGTAGTAGTTAAAAAGTCAGCATAGTTCAAGATGGTGTATGGTGGCACCATAACATGCAACGTGCAACAGTATAAATATCAGTGTGCATTAAATACGTCTATTTGCAAATCAAACAGCAAATATCCTCTTATAAGAAAATACCAATGTTACTATATAAGCAAGAGTATGAATATCGGTGTGCATTAAATATGTCTTACATAAATCTTTCTGAACAACGAAAGATATGATGGAACTATGATTGAAAAAATAATAGTTCGTAACAATTATTCTAAAACTAAAGTGAAAAAGTTAATCTTATAAACCATGCAATAATCATATATAATGCCTAATTAATAGTGTTGCAAAATAAAATCAGCTTCAACAAAATTAGATTTGTTGGCAAATATAAATAACAGGTCAATTGAAGCCGTTCTCATATAAACTTCCCATTAGAGGAGAAGTAAACATATTTGAATGTGCATACATAAACAAAACAATATATGATAACGGATGAATAGCTAGCTTCACATTAAAGAAGAAATACACATAGGTTATTATTCCATATATCTGCCAATTGGAAGCTCAAGTACTCGTGTCTTACTATGCCATCTTGCCTTTGCAATCTCTCGCTTTGTATGGTCCAGAGAAGCTTCCAAAAAACTTTTAAACCATAATTTTGCGCTGTCTTTTACAGGCCTATACATAAGCACTGAATTAAGTGACTTATCTTTTTCATATCATACATGTCAAACAATAAATCAAACCTTCAAATACATTAGGAAAAAGTCTCCAATCAGGTGTGAAATATAAGTTCTTTGGCAAATTAGACCAACAAAAAGATGAATTTTTTTTGTTGAAGGCTTGATGGATATAAAGACTTTAAGCTTCATATAAAAATACAAAAATAAAATTCAGTGCAAGATCAAAAAACATCAAAAGGATTGTCAACTCTGCATTTGTGATATAATATTATCTTTACTGCTAACGCTTTTAGGTTAAAAAATAGTCTGGTCACCATTGCAAAAGGCAAGCATAACAGTAATGGAAGCAACAACTTTAACTTTAGTCCCCACATGTGCTGCGTTAATATGATACTGTGGATGAAGATACACAACAGAACATGAACTAAATTTACATTTTTCAGTTTCAATATCCACCTATGTACAATATAGTGTATTGGCATTAATCTGATATGTATTCCAGCACACACAGCAGGTGGTGGGACTGCAAACCAACATTTGAAAGAGGTCAAGTGGGTGAAGGTTTGCTGTAGAAATACATATTTGAATGCATGACATATTCTTTATCTTATTTGTTTATGGTTTTATGTGTATATATGAAGAAAGTAAATATGGAAAGTATTTACAGTGAAAAAGGGAATGTTATACTGGAAAATAATTTGCTTACCATTTTTTGTAAATTTGACAATTACCATAAAGATAAAAAATGGCATTCTGATGAGAACAATGTTCATATTTATGCACCTAACAACACAAAGTATACAAAAGAAAAATAATTGATAATTAGCTTTTATTTCTTTGATTAACATAATACATGATATAGAAAAAGAGTAAACATCAGCAAAATAAAAAAAAAAGGCCACAATAATTTTCGGATGAACTTATAGTTTTAGTAGTAAATAAATCTTTGGTACAAAACAAAAAATATAACAGCTTAAATTTGTAGGATGTTCCAAACAGTCCTATTTGTATGAGTTTTCGATGACAATTAATCAATACAGTCATTTAAACTGACATATATTACATAATATAGGAATGACAACTACAATTGAGCATAGTTTATGAATACTATGGCCAACAAACAACAATAGGTTACTAATAAATCAACTATAATTGGCATAAATTTTCCTTCATAAGGATCGTAAAATTTACTGTGGACATAAATCTACTGGCGTCAAAATTCTTGCTAACATCATATTAACTTCTATTCAATTAAATTCAAAAGTGACCAGTCCAAAAACAGGTGCAATATGCAGTAGACATGATAATTGATTTTACTACATTTTGATATGAAGAGAATTCTACTAATCAATGTTGCTTGAAGTGCAAAATGAAAATGGATTTTAACATGATAAACCCCAAAAGTCAATGTGAAAACATATTTGTTTTTGGTTAGCAACAGATAATAGTCAAAAAAAATTTTTGTCAATAGATAGTAATTAAAATAAATGGGAATAAAATTATTGATTGAAATTGAAACACTTGTTGAAAAAATGGAGAAGTGAACACAAATGAGAATCAATTAAAGGTGATTTGAGATTTATTACGTTTATTTATCCATAAATATATTGTTAGCAGTTTTAGATGTTGCCAACATGAGCGCATAAATTCAACCAAAGTGCAAAGTTATTAAAGGAAAAAAATCATTGATAATTAGCTTTTATTTCTTTGATTAACATAATAATTACATGATATAGAAAAAGAGTAAACTTCAGCGAAATACAAAAAAAGCCACAATAATTTTCGGATGAACATATAGTTTTAGTAGTAAATAAATCTTTGGTGCAAAACAGAAAATATAACAACTTAAATTTGTGGGATATTCCAAATAGTAATCCTATTTGTATGAGTTTTCGATGACTATTAATCAATACAGTCATTTAAACTGACATATATTACATAAAATAGGAATGAAGCTACAATTGAGCATAGTTTATGAATATTATGGCTAACAAACAACAATAGGTTACTAATAAATGAACTATAATTGGCATAGATTTTCCTTCATAAGGATAGTAAAATTTATTATAGACATGAATCTACTGGCGTCAAAATTCTAATTTGTCTTGTTAACATCATATTAAGCTCTATTCAGTAAATTCAAAAGTGATCAGTCCTAAAATCAGGTACAATCTGCAGCGGACATGATAATTGATTTTACTGCATTTTGATTTGAAGAGAATTTTACTAATCAATGGATAGTAACAGAAATAAATGGGAATTAAATTATTGATTGAATCTGAAACACTTGTTGAAAAAATGGAGAACAACACAAATGAGAATCAATTAAAGGACTAATTTGATATTTATTACGTTTACTTACCCAAAAACATTTTGTTAGCAGTTTTAGAAGTTGCCAAAATGAGTGCATAAATTCAACCAAAGTGCAAAGTTATTGAAGGAAATTATTTAATTTAATTTTCATAATCGAGGCTAGTATAATTACATGTTGTAATTAGCATTATATGGCATCTAAATCTTTAATATAAGTAATTATTATTAAACGAAAAATATGTAAAAACTAATAAGCACAATTTGATTTCTATATGGAGAAATTAATCTTTCCATTAAGCGATATAATATTTGAAAAGCTAATTATTTAACTTATGAGAAGAAGGAAGATGAAGTAAGTAGAGAGGCATAAGGATGAAGCAACTCTAAATCCATTTCCTCTCGCCGTAGTAATTAGCGTGTTGAAAATGTAAAAGGTGTGTTACACGAAACAAATTTACATAACATATATACATAATCATTATGTTTGATTATATTTCAATTTAAAGTTGAGTATACGACAAATCGATAAAAAAATTAACCGGTGGTTTGGAGTAATTTTTTAATTTGAAGCAAGCAGTGAATAGAATAATTAAATCAAGCTATGACACAGTAAATGAGTTACCTTTCATATAAGTGTGCATGTTTTTCCTATTTGACAATTAGTCTGCAATTATTTAATTTACAACAATAACTTCACACAGTTTATATTAAATAAAAGATGAAATACATTTTAGGTTAGAAGAAGTAGAAAGACAATGGAGAGAAATGCAATTCCAATGTCTTCGTCATATTAAGTACGCAGTAGGAAAAAAAATAGTTCATCCTTCTTTATATGCTTAATGCTCCTTTATTCATGTGCCTTTGCCAATAATACATATTTAAATATGTCATATTTATATAGTTCGTTTGTTATTATGCATTTCAAAAGTGGGCAAATATTCTTAATACAATATAAATTTAATATTAATGTGTTAATAAATAAAGAAATGCTTTGTAAATTTGAACTGGCATAGCAAATATGATTAGCAGCAAGAATTACATCAATCAATATAATGCAAATGCGGATGAGGTGACAATCAAAATATCAGCGGATGTGTTTAAATTAGGACGGTGGATTTGTTTTTGCGGGATTAAATCTGAAACACTCTTTGTCTTGTTGTTTGTCCAAGGGGGAATTTTATTATATAGATACCCAAAAACATTTTGTTAGCAGTTTTAGAAGTTGCCAAAATGAGCGCATAAATTCAACCAAAGTGCAAAGTTATTGAAGGAAATTATTTAGTTTAATTTTCATAATCAAGGCTAGTATAATTACATGTTGTAGTTAGCGTTATATGGCATCTAAAGCTTTAATATAAGTAATTATTATTAAACGAAAAATATGTAAAAACTAATAAATACAATTTGATTTCTATATGGAGAAATTAACCTTTCCATTTAGCGATATAATATTTGAAGAGCTAATTATTTAACTTATGAGAAGAAGGAAGATGAAGTACGTAGAGAGGCATAAAGATGAAGCAACTTTAAATCCATTTCCTCTCACTGTTGTAATTAGCGTGTTGAAAATTTAAAAGGTGTGTTACACGAAACAAATTTACATAACATGTATACATAATCATTCTATTTGATTAGATGTCAATTTAAAGGTGAGTATACGGCAAATTGATAAAACAATTAACCGGTGGTTTGGAGTAATTTTTTAATTTGAAGAAAGTAGTGAATAGAATAATTAAATCAAGCTTTGACACAATAAATGAGTTACCTTTCATATAAGTGTGCATATTTTTCCTATTTGACAATTAGTCTGCAATTATTTAATTTACAGTAATAACTTCACACAATTTATATTAAATAAAAGACGAAATACATTTTAGGTTAGGAGAAGTAGAAAGACAATAGAGAGAAATGCAATTCCAGCATCTTCGTCATATTAAATACGCAGTAGGAAAAAAATAGTTCATCCTTCTTTATATGCTTAATGCTCCTTTATTCATGTGCCTTTGCCAATAATACATATTTAAACATGCCATATTTATATAGTTCGTTTGTTATTATGCATTCCAAAAGTGGGCAAATATTCTTAATACGATAAAAACTTAATATTAATGTGTTAATAAATGAAGAAATGCTTTGTAAATTTGACTACTAGCATAGCAAATATGGTTAGCAGCAAGAATTACATCAATCAATATAAGGCAAATGCGGATGAGGTGGCAATTAAAATATCAGGGGATGTGTTTAAATTAGGACGGTGGATTTGTTTTTGCGGGATTAAATCTGAACCACTCTCTGTCTTGTTGTTTGTCCAAGAGGGGAATTTTATTATATAGATGCTATATCCATGCAAGTTTAACATATTCACTCTTATATACCAATTTATGCAAGTTTGACAATTTCACTCTTACGTTTGAATGCTATTATAATCTTATTTGAAAAGACTTACCATTTGATTTGTAAACAAGCAGAAATTCCAATCATAGCAATTGATAAATATTTTCAATAATAATTAGTACATTAGGTAGTCACTACAATTTTAAATAAACTATGTCAACCAAATATACGCAAATCATCGAAACCAAAGCTATGATGTTCTTCTATGCCATACCAATTAGTATGCTTGAAATTGTGAGAAAAAAGAATTACTTCGTCGTTTTCTTATAGTTTTACTGTTTATGCATTGCGTATTAAATGATTATTCACACTGAAACATTATTTTTTTGTCGAAGTGATGTGTATGTTAAACAGTTATCTATACTGCCATAAATAATATTTAAACTTTTGTACATGTGTCATTGATATGAGCTTTATATTATATGAGCGTTATGACACGTTCTTTGCATATGATCATTAAATATCTTTTGTACGTGAATAATTTTCTTTAGAAACCGTGTACGTTTAACACATCTAATTTAAAATGATTTGTATGAATTTTTAATTATACTTCTCTATTGAAATTATGTGTAATTAATTTAAAATTTTATTTCTTAGCCGCAATTTATAATTTTTTTAATTATTTTTAATATTTATTTATGTTGATAATTAATAATGAACGACGTTATAAATAATATTTATTTGTTAGATCTTATTTTTAAGTGATATTAAAATTAGTTGGTATTTGTGGAAATGCTGTCTGAAATTGTAAAAATATTTAATTATTAAACCCTTAAGTGATATATGAAGATAAAGATATGCAAGTCTACTTTTTTTAACCTCACGATCGCCCAAAATCTCACGCTTCCAAACAAACTACTAATAGTGTTTTTTAATGTTCTTAATTAATAAAAACAATATTATAAATAATATTTATTTGTTAGATCTTATTTTTAGATTATATTAAAATTTGTTAATATGTGTAAGTTTAATTGTTGAATCATATTTTTAACAGATAGATAAAAATATATAAGGTATTTTTAAAACTTTGCGATTGAACCAAAAATTTGTGCTTCCAAACAACCTATTAATAAAGAATGTGTGTGTGTATACATGAGAAAGAGTATTTAGACACAAAACTTTGACGCAATTGATTTGCACCGTTGGATCACCCCATGAATTCCACTTCCCCATATAAAGACTAAAAGATCTAATGGTCGGGGCTTTGTGTCTTCCTTTTTGTGTTTAATTTTGTGTCCAAATAGCCCATATATATATATATACATATATATATATATATATATATATATATATATATAATAATCAAATGGAGTCCTTTGTGATGTTCTTATTACCATTTGATGCTTGATATTGTAAACTAATTTGTACTTAATATCATGTGATTGGTATTGTATATTTGTATAATGATCAAACATTCCAACCCGATTTAAATATCCATAACAACTAGGTAGAAAAGTGATACACAATCCGACAATCTGGGTACATGATCGTATAATCAATCCTTCCTATCATAAGTAGTATATACTTTCTGTTTGAATCAACATTTTTTCTAATAGGAATCAATTTGTTTAGCCAACGAAACTTGGAAGATGAAGTTCACCAAACAACACATTGCATAATCAGGTTTGTTTTCAATTCCAACTAATGTCGAAGATTGATTTGCCAAAGTAGGAGATGCTAGCAATATAGTCGTTGAGCGTTGATGTTTTGGTTTCCTTTTCATTATCAGTATTAGCACTCATAAAGGTGTTCAACTGACAAAGATATAGATATATTGAGTAAAAAATTGTAATCTTCTAACATAATAAAAATAATGGTTTGTGGTCAATACTTATATATATATATATATATATATATATATATATATATATATATATATATAATTAATGTAGCTTAACAACATGAGACACATGAGTGTTAAAAAGTTGACATTTTCTCTGTTTTAGTCAATTATTCAAAAGTAATATCAAAACAATGGGCCTATCGACGTCCAATATAAGATTAGTTGGACTTAGTATAAACTCATCAAATTCCATGCTCTAAAGTGTTACAATTAAAGAGTTCCCTTAATTAATTTCCTTTTTTATCATATGAAACATCAAATTGTGAATCCAACAAATTACATAAGTTTAAAAAGTAAATACTTGCTTTCTATTTTTCTTCTTAGATAAATCATATTTCGTTAGAAATTATGCTTAAACCACAATTTATCGAGTAGGACTAGGAGTACAAATACAAAAGCTACGTCCAAATGTTGTTGCATGGTAATATCTTCTATACGATCATTTGTAAAAATTAGTAAATGAAATAATATTGCTATATGAAAGAATTATCTTCATTTTTGTATTATCACCTATGTTGTGACATTTCAGAATCTTAAACTCATATAAATTGATTTACGTTTTATGAAACACTAAATAATATAACAAATATTTTATTTCCCTATAACTTGGGAAGAGATTTGTGTGCACATGCACGGTACACTGTATTCACTTTACATTGAACATTATTTAAAATTGTTTTAGTTACACACACACACACACACACACACACACACACACACGCACACACACACACACACACACACATATATATATATATATATATAATATATATATAATACCCTATTATCATTAATTACATGTAGTTGTTTAATCCAAACTACTAATTTCTTAGCAATCATGATATTTAGCCTTTTTAAAAATATGAAAAATATGATGTAGGTTGCTAGCAATAATTGTTTAATCAAAACTACTAATCTTCATTTTAGTTTTATGCTACATTTGAGCTATTTTTCGAGTAAATATTTTAATACAATTATTTTTTCCAATTCGTGTGTGAAGCACGGGTTCGCACTTGTTTAATGAATTAACATGAGTTTAAAGATAATTACCTGCTGTAAATAATATTAACTACCTCAAATTAGCAATCTAAAGAAGATTAGAGGCTAAAAATTGAAATTATATTAAAGGTTTGCTAGGTTTATTCCTATTTCTCACCGAGGAAGAAGAGGAGGAAAAATATTTTTCCTCTATAAAACTATGTAGAAAATTTGTCATCTGGAGAATTCTTGGGCTAGCTAAGCTATTAGGACACAAGTAACCTAATTAATCCCTTAAACTAGGCAATTAGGCTTTGAAACAATATTTTAGGCCATAATGATTCTCTTTAACCAAGTTCTATCACTTTTATGGGAAAACACTATGTTAAAACCACAATAACACCAACAAAATTTGTAATAACATTTTTTTTTCTTAGACTATTTTAAAGCTTTAACATTAAAATTATATTTACAACGAATTTTTACACCTTTATACATAATGCAACCTTTTTACAAGAATTGTGTAAATTTTGTTGAACTGAATGTTCCAATAATTTTGTAAATTCACACAATTCGGTAAAATGACATATAAATTACATTTTCCACGTTTTAATAATATTTTGCAACAAATATACAATAAAATTTTCTATTTAATAATTTTATGCTTAGTTAAATCCTCCAAAATTCCTTAACACATAGACTTGATATAATTTTGCAAAACCATAACTGTTTCAAGTACAAAATTTCCAAACACATAATCTCAACATGATTTCCCACAATATTACTATTTATGCCTTATTTTAAAATTTGCAAAACATTAAATTATTTATTACACCAATTTGTAAAATCAAGATTTATTATGAACACAATGTATTAGAAATAAACCTTGGATTCTATCAAAATGGTTTATTTTCTATTCCAAACACTCAAGTTTTCTCTAACAATCACCTTTTGTCACCAAGATTCTCAAACCACATTTCCTCAAACTTTAATAGCCTCCAACCTTTGAATTAAACATCCAAAAATGATTTACTCTTTATTTTCTTGCAATAGCCCAAAAATACAGTTATAAACCACCTACTTAATAGTTTATACTAAAGTTACCATTTAATTTGATAGATTCAACTTAATAACCTCATTAACATTCATTTTTGGGTCATTAATACTTATAGCAGGTAATTGCTAAAATTTGGGTTGTTACAATACATAAAAGATATATCAGTCTGGTGGATGCACAGTTCTTAGCTGAGTCATTCTTCCCCGCATTCTTATTTACCTCCTTCTTACGTGATGAGTTGTTTTTAATTCTGAGTTGATCATCCCATTTTCTATTGCGAATAATATATTTTTCTTTAAAAGCAACATCATCAGTATTCTTTAATTCTTTAAATAAACAATTTTGCTCAATTGTCTTCCTGGATATTTTCTGAACTAATTTCATTTAGGCTTCGTTTGTTTAAAATGGTCGAATGCTTAACGCTGATTGCTGAATGCTGAATAGAATGCTTAATGTTGAATGCTTAATGCTTTTTATGTTGTTTGATTATTTGCTTATCAAAATTCTGGTTTTTTTGTGAAATATTTTTGATTGACAAATTTGCCCTTCATTTTTATTGTTTGATTTATCAATTTACTTTTTAACTCATCAAATATAAAAGTAAAGGTATACAATTATTTTATAAAAGTATGTATTGTTGTCGTTTTTGTTTTTAACCCGGCAATGTCGTTTTTGTTTTTAACTCGGCAATGTCTTTTTTGTTTTTAACCCAGCAGATATAAATGTATATAAAAATATAAATATGTGAAATACTATTACAGACGTATATTCTATGCAAAGTAAACGAAAGGAAAATGAAGAAGTTGCCTCCTTCAATATAATGCTGCGATGATGGAAAGAAAATAAAAATACTGTTGCTTTTGTAAATATAAAAGTATATACTGTTGTTATACATAAAGAAGGGCAAAATTGTAAATCAGCACTTACTAGCAATAAGCAGCTCAAAAAGCTTAAAATATCTGCTTTTTACTATTCAGCTATTTTGGATGATTAAGCACTTAATCGTTAGTTCACCCAAACGCTTTAAAAGCGCTTAACATATTAAGCCTTTTCGATTAAGCTTTGAAAAAGTGCTTTTTCAGAAAAACAAACAGGGCCTTAGCCTTTTGGTTTTACTTTTCTTATCTTTCTTCCTTGTTTTTGATAGAGAAGACGAGTTTGCAAATTTCTTTGCATCTTCATCCAACAAATGATCTTTAGAAACTTTTTGGCATTGGTATTTTTGTATTTTCTTGAATTACCTCATCTTTGTTGTTGTTTTCAAGATTCACTTTATCTTTGTTTACAGCTGCCTTAATTTTCCCTATCTATATTTCATCTTCAGTTGCTTTTTTAGAGCCTGCTCAGCAATTTTTGGTGCCATATCTGGTTCAGCAAAATTTATTTGTATTTTCGTTGTAGCATTTATCTCTAGATCTTCAATTTTCACCGATTTCTTTGCTTCTTGATTTGTGTTCTTTACTTCTTTATTGTTTGTAGATGTTTCATTTGTCTGTCCCCAAATTTTCCAATATCCCTGTCCCCATCCAATCAAAACCTCTGATTTTCACAATTTTGCAATTAAGTCGAAAATAAAAAAAGGCTTAACTGCAATAGATGGAAATCAGGGGGTATTCATTGGTTGAATATAGGGGGACATGGAAGTTTTGGTACAGGGGATTATTTTCGTCATTTGGAATGCCTGTCACGTTGCTTTCTTTTGAATTATCAATCTTTGCATTACTTTGATTCTGCATTTCTACCTAGATTTTTTTTTATTTGGACGGTTATCTAAGTTGTGACCAAAAACATTTGTGTTCCTTGCACCTTGGTGGCACCTATTCATATTCTATTTTCTGGTGAATAGTTTCACCATAATATATCGAGATAATGGCTTCATTAGATAATTCTACCTTAGCATTTATTTCAATGAATATTCTTACGAGAGTTATCCTTGTTTCTTTGGTAGTGTGTTCGTCAAATTTTAAGGGTATACCCATAATACGGGCTATATCACTAAATGCCTCTTTTATCTCCCAAGTTTAAATTCAAACTCGGTAATCTTACCTAGATTGGTACTATAGAAAGAACCTCTTTATCTATCTTTGATTTTCTATACCACTTTTTGGAGACAATAAATTTTCCATTTATGAAATAAGGTCCCCCATTTAGCACTTTGTTCCAGTCCTTTTCATTAGAAAAATTAATAATGAAAAAGCCATTATCTTTCTTGCAAAAATGTCAAAAGTACCAGTTGAGTTTCATATTTTCTAAACGAAAGTCTTGAAGTGATGATAGGAAGGACAGTCCCTGAATACATCAACAATGATTGGTTGTCCCCACTTTGTCCTTATTCTCTTGCTGATTTCTTCTTTCAATACAAATAAAATTTTCCCATATAACGCAAAAGATGCAACATAGTTCAGATCACAATCTGACATAGAACCCTATTTTCTAACCATATCTCCCCATGTTGATGCTTTCTTAATTGTAGAATACGGTTGTTGGGCAGTGTTTGATCCTAATTTCAGGTTCGTCTTGCTGTTTACAAAAGATGTTCACTGTTTTTGAAATTATATGCAATTTAGATTATTTTAGTTTTGTTCGTTTGTGTGCAACCTTCATGTTTCCAGTTTTCTACTGAGGTACATCTCCATTATTAGCTTTCTTAATGTGATCTTAATAGTTCTAAAATGCTCCTCTTTATAAGAAAGTGTCGTGATTATTCAAAAAAATTGATGCAACAGTTTTCTTCTTATTCTTAACAAGCATAAATCCATCAACATCGGTGGGTTTCTTTTTTAATTATGATGAATCTAGATTGCGAACAGAACACATAGAGACCATAGGAGATATGCCCTTCTGATCTAGATAATTGAAAATAACCTTTTGATTTTGAGAGAGAACAATTTAAGAATTATAGAGATCTTGAGAGAATATAGGATTATTGTAGTTCTTGGAGGCCATTAATTTTCAAGCATGTTTATATTTTAAATTTGGGTGCATTTAATCGTACATCATTTTTCCTAGACTGTGTTAAACTTGTGTAACTGAGCTACTTAAACATTTGTCAACGAGGTAATTATGACATATGTGAAAAAGAAGAAAGATAGTTGATATAGTCAATTAATTGATTTCGTAAACAAGGAAAAAATGATTATAAATTGAGAATCAATAAGAAGGATGATGTTATGGAAAATAATGTCACTATTATCTATTTGCAATGAAAGTAAGTAATAAACATTTGAAAAAGTTTCAACTCTTGGACAATTAATTTACTTGGTTTTCAAATAATACTTTCAATCTTTAATTTACTTAAATGAAGAATGTTCATCTTCAAATTAATGTGAGACATTATCCTTTTTACATTAAACTCGAATTTGCATGAAGTTAAATTATTTTATGTTCAAACAAGCCATTGAAGAAACTATTTGTTCAATTTATAATTAGAGGTTTAGTCCCTCCACTTTACAACCTATAATTTTATAATCACTATTGTATTTTATTTCTACAACAAAATAAGAAATAGTTGTTAGGCCTGTAGACACAGGCAATTTGGATGAACCACATTAAGTCTTTTTTTACTATTTATTTTCCCTGTTTGATGCATATTAGTCATCGAATTGGCAATTGATTACTAGCTAACAAGCCACATCCTTGGTATTTTGTACAAAGCTAAAGTTTTTAACACCTTGACATAACATTAAATTATTACTGTTCACATAACATATTGATATCAAAGCAATATCTTTTTCTCAACATGTTAGTATGAGAGATAATTGTCTTGCTCTGCATCAATTATTAATTGCTAATTTTTCTAGTGGTGCTACAAAAAGTTACGATGTTCTAAAATTTGGCGGAAAGGAAGCATTTAAAACATGGAAGGCAAAGGCTGATGATGGTTTCCATCAGCAACAACTTGATTTGTTTGAAAGAAGACACAAGAGTCATAACCAACTTGAAGGTAAAAGAGATATGATGAAGTTAAGAATAGATCTTAGAGGCAATTATGTGATTTGTTACACAAATCTATCTCGATAACCAAACATGTTCAACATAAAAAGCGTTTTATCTTTATCATATACTTATCATAAAATGTTATAATTAAATAAATAGTTAATTTAAGTATATATGTCAGAAAGTCTGTAAATAATATGTTTGTGATGGCAATTACATATAATTGTAATCAGGAGTATTGTACAACACTATAATAAACATGTCATTTTGAATATTCCTAATCAATATAAATCAAGTATGGGAACTTGTGCATTCATTGTGATTAGAGTACGCAATGCACTCCAAATGTTGGGCAATGTATTACCCATAACTATTGGAGGCACTAAGTGGTCATATGCTAACAGTTGTCAATAACTATGGAATGACTCATTCGATAGTTTTCTATTGGTTAATATAACTAAAGTTAAATAAAAATATATTAAAGTGACTAATTTACACAGTTTCCATGACTTGTGAATACGACTGCTATTCAATACGAAAGCTCTGCGTTGACTATATTTAAATTATGAAAAGAGTTCATCAAATGACCATAATTGATTTGAGTGGAAGTATTGTAAGCGAATCCTTGTTTATGAGAAGATTCTTTTCCTCGTCTAAGTGTTGATAGTATCACACTCAACTAAAGTTATATTGAAGTCAAAATATCTAAATAGACCAGTTCAGTTTGCAAGCTATTATTAAATCAGGTACTTTATGTCTGACGTATAAAGCATAATATAGACAATATTGAACTTTTTAGCATTACCAAATTCCATGAGTTCGAAGTAAAGCAAGTAGTGACATACTTCGTCTCACAATACCTCAAGTGAAGGCGGAGTAATTATTGCCTTAACTATTTTCTCAGTTATGAATCAAAAAATTTAAGTTGTTTTAAATTTTCCATAAGATAATAATATGTTGCTAGGTATTTACACGATTAGGTAATTAACTTTAACTATTTGTTAAAATATCAAATTGTATTTCTTACATAATTATATTAGTGGAAAATAGGGAGAAAGACAAACTTAACAAAAAATCTTACGTTTATGGGAAGTACTTTGTAGTTTTTTATTTCTTATACAAGAAATAATAGCAAAGAATATAATACTTTTCGATATAAACCATAACACTGTCAAACTGGGATAAGATCCCTTTTGTACTATAGTGATAGTACATCATATTTGCATCTCCTTCGAAGATGGTATAACTCCTTTAAGATTATGAAAAGGTCATGTCGCCTCATTTTTACCAATAGAGCCGAGTTGCTCCTATTGCTTCCCCAAAATTATGGACTGTATCACCTCTTCTCATTTAAAAGGTTGGTATCACTTTCCTATCATCAACAATTGGTGTCTCCTCCTTAAGATCCTAAAGCTGCTTCAACCACTAATAGTGCTATGGATTATCGAGTAGCCATATTCCTATAATTGTCACTCCAGCCTACTAGTAGCTATGTCCTTTAACTTTTATGTATGATGTGTATCGCTTCATAAAAATAAAAGATTTGTTTCACTTCATGAAGCTTGGAAAGCCGTGTCACTCCGAACAACTTTTGAAAGTGCTTTACCCTTTCAAAAGAAGGCAATTGTGTCACAATATTCATATTGCAAACCAAAACTATATCACTTCTATTCATGTGAAGACCATATCGACCCTTACTTATTAAGAAATCAACTCACTTGGATAATGAATATCTATTGCTTTTACTTTCCTAAAAAGCATAACACTTCTTTTATATTCCGATGATTGTTTTTCCCCTAGAAGAATGTTGTAAGCTATTGATAACTGAAGCCTCCAACTTAACCCTGGTTATTGTGTTGAATTAAGTCAAAGCTGACATAGTATAGCCAAAGGCACCAGAGTCAAATTGGAGCTTGACCCGCACCTATAAATAGAGGCAGAGTGCAACCAATCAAGGAGCTAGATTTTTTTTCCAGTCTTCACATTTTAAGTTTCTTATAACCCTAAATTAAATTAGAGATAATTACATATTGTAATTTAAGGACTTGTACTTGAACTTTTGCACTTGCATAGCAAATATAAGATAATAAGGAACACTAGAACTAAACTTACACGTTTCATACCATAAATTCTTATACCTCTCAACTTGAACCGATTCACCTCGACTTGACTTGATTTTACACATATGGACGTCGACTGTAAAATTCCAATGGTCTTCGACTTGAATTTTGGACATAGACGCTAGAACTTATGACATATATATTTAGCTTTGTATCAAGTTTTCTCCTTAAACTAAATAAGACCTCTTCTCTTTAGCTTCATGCTACTTAGTCGAGGTGTTAGTGAAGTACATTATTATTTTTAGCGCTAGAAGGAGAAATCGAACCTATGATCCTGCTAACCACATTTATTTCCATAATTAGGGTTTAAAATACTTACCCGACCATGTGTACTCATGATTTCCAAACCTGTCCCGACTCCCCTTAAAGGGTGATCCGTCCGAGCAAGAACTATTGAAACCAAAGGTGTTTTGGTCATCTTTTAAGGTCGAAGCACGAGAGATCTATGGGAACATAAAATGGAAGTGTTAAGACTGAAAGCACTACATATCGTATGTTAATAAAGAAGCAAATCAGACCTTATTACCTCAATAAATGGAGCATCAACACTTTTCATATGGGACCAACTCTAAATTTCACTTTTGAAAGATAATGCAACAAAAATGGTTCTTTTTTGAAGCTGAAAATAGAAATTCAACTAAAGCCAAAAGGATCAATCTTTAGAAAAGAAATTAAAAGAGATTTCAAAGAAATTTCTCTAAAATGGAAAACTATTCTCGATCAACCCTATAAGTCTCTGAACACAAAGGAAAGGCTGATGAGATTGGCACTGGTCCTAAAAGTTCAAAATGTCATTCAAAGAAAGCTTCTACCAAAAGATCTCGACCTCTAAAAGAAAACCTCTTGACCATATCTTACGGGAACATTTATTTCTTGACTAAATTCTACCTTAACTATTTTCCATTAAACCTTAACTATTTTCGATTAAAGAAGAGATGCCTAAAGAACAGAAGGAACCATAGAGAGTCTTACTTTCGTTGTAATCTTGCCAATGAACACAATATTAATTAGATCCAATCTCTTAAACCCAATATCTAATATTTCGTAAGATAATGAAATTTCTAGAAATTTTCAAGGATAATTAGCTGTTGGTTTGCGAAATAGGAATCTTTAGGATAAATTAACATTGGAGGAGAGGTGAATATAATTCATTAAATTATGTGAATCTTTTAAGACTATTCATAGAATAATGCAATTAACGACCGCGAGAACAATCACGGAATAAAAATCTAACTAAATACAAATTAAAGTAAATGCAGTAAAAGGAAAGATAACTCTAAGATTTTATACTGGTTTGTAGTAACTTTACATACATTCACTCGTAGTTCCCTATATGGAATTTATAAATATTATGTTGATATAAAATCTCGATTTCAAGTCCACGAGATGCGTCCTCCATAATTTCAAACTTTTGGATATAGCCATTTTAATTTCTAGAGCTGCAAAGTACACCTAGTTGATTTCCGGACTCAACCACACTCATTGGGATTTTGGGGATACACATTGTATTGATTATCGAGCCTCAACCACACTTGACTAATTTTAGGCCTCAACCACATGATAATTAAAGTTGTAAGATTTGATACATCTTGCAAACATAGATCATTTGATCTATGATTACAGTTGATTGTGTAACCCTTGAATAACACTTTGGTTTTGATTTGAGTGACAAAGAGTTGGAAGATCGGAGAGTGAATGATAGAGATAACCAATAGTAATGGAGTTTGGTACATATTGAAGTTTGATAGAGTTTGAGTATAATTTGATATAAAAAGTAAAGAAAGAAGATAAAAAAAATTAGTTGTTCAAAATTCATTTTGGAAGTTAGGTGTATATATATATATATATATATATATACACACACACACACACACACAAACAATGGACATATCCATTTTCAAAGAGAAATGATGAAAATATACTTCTTTTAAAATTTGAAAAATCCTTCTAGTATGTCGACATATAAGGATAGAATGTCTTTATACTCTTTGTAATGTTTAACATAAATCTGTTTTATAATTTAAAATTTTGTTGCTTTGTAAAATAAATTGAAGCTTTGAAAATAGTTTAGATAATGTTTATGTATATTTTGATCATAATAAAACTTTATAAATTAATTTTGCAAAAATTTATATATAGATATAATGAACATATATACAAAACCAATATAATTGTAAAGTACAAGTAAATCAAAGTATAAATAACAAAACTTAAAATTAAAATAAATTATAAATGAATAAATATTAAAAATAAATCTACAATAAACACCAAAATTATGTTAATTTTTATATATTAAACAACTTAATATTTAAAATGTAAGTAAATTTAAAATTTCAATAGTAATATTAAAAATGAAAATCTTTTGAAAACCAATTTTGCCAAAGATATAAAAGTATTTGGAAACCCACAAATTAAAATTAGATATTGAGAGGGACAAAAGAAATGTTATTAGACTTTTAACATGTAATCTAAGATTTAATAACTTACCTAAATATCTTGATTTATTAAACTCTTTATGTAACAACCCGAAAATTTGATTCTCGAATTTTCGACACATTTACATCCCGTGTCCAAACTCGAGTCCCGAACATCACAAAAACTAAAAGAAAGACGTTAGAGGGTGAGAAAAGAAAAGAAATACTAGAATAGAAGAAGAAGAAGAACTACACAACACAAAGTCCCACATCGCAGCGGAACAAAATATAATATGGAAACAAATCTTTACTGAGAGCTTTAAAAATACTTACAATCATCCGAGTACATCAACACAACTAGACATTTATGACAACCTGTCCTCATATACAATCACACAGCGAAATAATATCTAGCTCGTATCTTCACCGCATTCAATAACCTAAACTTGTAAAACTCGCTCTAACCCGAGCATTACAAACGTCGAATCAGTCTGGTGAACCAGAGTGAGAAAAACACACTAAGTTTAAATGTATCAACCAACTTGATTTTAAAGTCAAAATCTTTTCGAAATAAAAGAATAATCATAATACCAAATCCACACATAAATACAGATGGTTTTTACCTTACGATAACCCAAAACATTTTTGAAAGCAGTATCTTTTCTGATATTATAATAATGTCTAAATACAAAAAATATCAATCTGGCTGAATGCTTGCATCCCACGCTCCACATATATAGTATACAATTAAAACCGTGGGTACTTATTGGAGCATAAATTTCCATGGCAAGGTTTAGGTAACCACCTTTCCGATAATGTACCTCCGGAGATGAATACAATGAGGTTCAATAAGAACATCTTGCAACCCATGCTAAACAGGACCGACCTCTCACTTTGCTTGAGAGTATCGAATATATCATCACCACGGTAGGGGCCAACCAACAGAACCGATAGCATATATACAAAAACAAAAGGGATAAGCGAAGGCATTTGATTTCTCTAGATTAGGTAATTGTATACCTTAATAGGTGCGACCCAATAGCCATGCAACCTACCCGATTTTTACCATTTCCCGGTTGATGAGGCTTGAGGTTATAAATCTTCTTTTGTAGAACATCTGGTCACCATTCACTTTGAATGCCACATCGTCAAATTCCCCAGAAAATCACTAATTGACGTGTCCAAAAATACTCAAGTTGTTATTCTAAGAGATGGGCCCTTTTCCTCTACGACTTTGGTATGTTTTAAGAAATCAACATATGTAATCCATTTGAAATACTCTGTCAGACAACCATCCATATAAGTCATCTAGGAACAGGATAAACTTAAGGCACCCTCCTACCACATCCTATATCACCCTATGGATCAATAGCGAGTAGTCCTTACCATCTGGCAATTTCAACCATGACAGGATCACCGTTAGAATATCTCTGGGCGCAACTCCATAAAATTCGACAAGTAGTCCTTTCGCTTATGAAGATCCACGGTCTTTACTGCTCCATCTTTAATCAGTATCTTCAACGTACTTTTTAGTTCAGAATTGTTTTCGAATATAAATTCGATCCCGGTCTTTCCGTGCCAACAATCGTATGAGTTAGATTTGATAGTCGGTTATTTAACTATCGAATAAACAATCATGAGAATAAAATGATCTTACTGATTCAGTACTCGACATTACTTAGCCTCTTTAATTTAAATGATTAACAATGGTTAATTTAACCCTCTAAATCTTTCAATATTATGAATATACCTTTCCACTTCTTATTTAACAAAAGATTATTTCAAAACTATTTTATTTTAATACTTAGGAAAATATTCTATAATCATATCCAGTTTTCTATTTTATTACCATTTCAACGTTTTTATATCATTATTCATTATCTATATTGGAAAATCAACTCAACTTATTATTCGTAAAATAATGTTAAGAAATCTCTTTTGGTTTCATTACTTGAATATATTAACCCACCCTTATTCCTTTAGAATAAATCCTTTCCAAAACTTAACTTTTCAATTTCCTCCTACCTCGAAAACACCATTATAATCTCACACAATCTACTTTTATTTCATGTACTTCGAAAATATCATTATATATATATATATATGTTCTCAATTTACATTGCGTTATTATTTTTCATATGGAAATAATAAATTATTCTTAACCTCTTTCCCATTACAACTAATATCATCTTCAGACAATCCTGAAGTCGTTGAAGTTGGGGTATTTATTTACCTATCAGACCTTGATCATCAACATTCTTGTCTTAAGATAGATAGGAGTTGTAATTCAAAAATCGATATTCACTCTAATACCAAACACATCTCATTTAACTATTTTATATAAAATATGCTTTATAAAACCTTCTAATTACTTTTGAAAATATCTATTTTTAAATATAACTTTACTTAATTCACTGATTAAGTAATTGCTTACTAAAACATCACCTTTTACCTTTTTTAAACAATTCGTTTTATAATTCATATTTTTGTTACAAAATCCTATTACTCGCTCCTTTACCGAATTCACTTTTAACGATTCCTTTTTCTAATCCATTTAACCGTTTGCCGCTTTAAAAGTCTTATTTCTGTTCCCTCAATTTTACTTAATTCCATTATTAAGTAACATTAATTTAAAATTCACGCTTTAACACCTCATCACTTTGTATAAATTCATTTATATAATTCTGGTTTAATATAAACCCTTTTATTCTCAATTACCTTTTACTTAATTCAAACATTAAGTAAACAATAATTTAGGCTATCATATTCACTTAAAATTCCTTTTTCAACTTTGTTATAAAAACTCGAGTTTTAATGTAAAAGCCATTCATAAACTCCTTTCACAATTCAATTAGATTTCATTAAAACAACACCTAAATTATTATTAATTAAAATAATAATTTACTTCACCATTAACTACTATAGCAGTAGTTAGCTTCTTTATTAACTAAAATAAATAGTAAATTTCTTGTTTAGAACTTGTTAAAATTAAAACAAATATTCGTTAAACTATTTTATTAGATTAATCCAAAACAAAGTAATTAATAACCAATTCCAATTAAAAAAGGTTAACTTAGTTAACTCAAAATACAATTATCTCGTTAACCAAATCCAATTGGCCCTTCCTTTTTATTAATTAATAATCTAATTAATTTAAATAATTCTGTTTAATTATTTTCTTAAAAACAATTTTCCAATTCTTAACCGTTAGGTTAATTTCTGCTCATTTCCTTATAGGTCTTCTTAACATAAGGATTTTCTTTATAAAAGACTAAATTATGCATCATGAGACAAATCTAGTTATAACTTCCCATTTATAGAACGATGTGCTAAATGGGTCACATGTCTACATAGGCAGGTCGAACATAGATTCCCAAACTCAAAACCAGACATTAAGAAAAGATACTTGCTGCAAAATCTCCAAAGTCGATTAAACAAAAACCATAAAAGTCCGTGTATAATATGGATTCCTCAAAAATCTCATCGAGATTCTTCTCAGAAAAACCATCCAAAGATAGCTTATTCTTCATCTCCGAAACGACGATCGCCTTCGAAAGAACATACTCAAATAAGATATAGGAAAGGCAGATGCAACACGAAAAATAAATCATTTTCTAAGATCTCGAAGCAATGGATCAGTGCAAGTCCAACTGCCTCGACAAATTTTCTTAGCCCTAAAGCCGTGAGACCTTTTTGCTCATCCCAACCCAACCAAATGATCTCTCCCTAAGAATGAGACTTAAATGGTATTATAAAGGTCAGGTAGTGCAAGTAGGTATTGTGGCTAAGAAATGATCGAAGAGAGGAAATTAAATCTTGGAATATTAGTGAGGTAAGATTTAATGTGCAAACAAGCGCGGAAAAAGAGGAGACGAGGCGGTAACAAAGAAAGAGAATAAGGATAGAAATATAGTTTGGCTGGATGAGGAAGAAAGGACGAAAGAAGGAAGTTAAAGGGGTAATTTGGACGCAACTTTTATGGTTAAGTCCTAGGTCCAAGTTGTGCCAAAACTCATCGACTAGTTGACCATTCTTTCATAATGCTAAATGATCAACTATTAAATGGCTTTGGACAACGATTGAACCTTGACATTATTAGGCCGGATTAAAAATACTAATCGTCCTACGTCATCGTTTAAGATTTAATGTGATCCAAAAAACAATTATCCTCATTATGATAATATCAAATATTGTTGTCAAACACCAAACCAACTCCCAGGATATACAGTCTCAACAATGATGTTGTGACTACACAACGAACGAACGAATTCCAAGAATAATTCAGCTAGAATTCCGTAATATAAATTAAAACGGATTTTCCCCTTACTTAGCTAACAACAAATAGACGATTCATGAAATCAAATACCTCAAAAATCAAGATAAAGCCTTAGCCTTTCCGAAGAAAAATTTAAAACTTTTCAAAAAAAAAGTTTTAAATATATTATAAACTAATGGTTTCATATTTATAAATCCATTTTATTATCACTATTATTATCTACATTACATTTTATACTACAAAATGAAAAACCTTTTCGTGTTCAAAAATGTTGGGGCTTTAAAATATTAAGGATTAATTATGACAATTACAATAAACTATCCAATATATTTAGGGGGATGGATACTAAAAATCACAAGAAATGGATATCCATTTTTCTTAAGTTTTTGTGGTATATTCCTTGTCATTTCTAATTCCTTCCTACCAATCGGATTATATTTATTAAAATTACATAATAGCCCTATGAATTTTGAAACACGAATAAATAAAGTTTCTAAAAACCATATATTTAAAAAACTAGGCTTTTACAAAACCATGTTTCAAAACTCATTTTTGTTCTATCCAAATAGTTCTAAAAATAAAATTTCCTTCAATACAAGGCTAAGAACTCGATTGAAAGTTTCGATAAAGGTAGATTCGGAAATTCAACAAAGTAATAAATGGATACACCTCGTATTTATATTTCCGAAATGGATACGACATATTAATGTGAACTTTTGCTGTTTTGGATCGATAAACGGTCTTAACCGGAACTACCAACGAAACCAAAAACCAGAAATCGCGACTATCTAGGTAGTAGCAAGATTTTTGTCTAGTCTCCGAACTCGAATTGATGGAATCCACCATATGTCATCCTCATGCCCTTCACGACGAGATCGCCAATGTACTGTGGGGTAAGACAGAATTGACTACAAACCCGAACTCAACATATTTCAACTCTTAGTCACTTAAAGCCCATTTTTACTATAATTAGGCCCACAGCTAATTCATCGTCGAAATAAATTTAAGTCAAGTAAGAAAGACGAAGAAAAAAAGAAAAGAAAATCGAATTACGTTCTCTCACGATTCCTACTTTAACTAATTCCTCTGATCATTTAACCTAAACTCTGTTACCAAACGTGATACCCCATACTTTTCTGCGTCCAAATTTCAACAAAAATCGAAGCTCAAACACATCCAAGTGTGGTGCATATAAATCTAGTACCTGTAATAAAATGAGCATGAGCATAATCAGAGTACGATAAAAGAAAACTCATAGTGGAAACAAAATAGGATAACTAGTATTAACTTGAGCAACTAACTTTTTCAAAGTAAGTCAGTTTGCCAATACCGCGCATAAGGTGAGAGATGGTATTTTATCTTTGCCCTACCAGTTAAGGATACTGTCATTCACGTGTATATCTTTGCCCCGCATAAGGTGGGAGATGGTATTTTATCGTACGCTATACCTTCTAGCTAACCTTATTAGATAGCCTCCTTAGTTGCTTATTACTTCCCGTAGGATAGGTAGCCATATCTAACGTTTTAGTTTTCAGGTTTGATTAGGCTTACACACACCTACCATTTAAGACCCTTAAACTGAAAGATCTATTCCCAGATGGACTCCTCAACCCTATCTTCTTAGACCCAGGAAGCGGACTATACGCGAAGATTATTGATTCGTAGACCGAGGAGAGCTACGTTATTAAGTCATTCCCGTTTAGTCCCTCTACACGAAAATGCTATATGTACATGATTTATTAACGTCATGGGTTAATATAGTTAATAATATTTCACATTATTAACCAACTAAGTCCAGCTCTATTTTTAATTTTGTGTTATATATATTAATATAAATAAGGAAGGTTATATCCTCTTTTACCTAGGATATTTATTTAATTACTTCCCTACTTGGACTTAGTATTTAAACAACAATCAATACCCATGATTCCCCCTATGACACCCATTTTCTTTTATTTCTATGTTTATTGCCCTTTATGACCATAACGACAATATTTTCCTAAGGCAGCTATTTACCCAAGATATATATATATATATATGTATATATATTTGTTGTATCCAAATTAGGCAATTTCTATTCTTATTTATTTATTTATTGACTTGTTATATATATATATATATATGTGTGTGTGTGTGTGTGTATTTATTTATTTATGTACCAGACCTCTCACATTAAGTTGGCTACCTGTAGATGTTGGATTTGCCGTCGGTTCCGGGAAGACTTCTACCACAAGTTGAACTTAACATCGTGCCTTAGTACATTTATATCTACGCATTAGATCTATCACACTAAGCTGACTACCTGTGGATGCTGGATTTTTCGGTCGGTTCCGGACAGACTTCTACCACAAGTTGAGCTTAATCTCGTGTCTAAATGCGGTTATAATTCAAATTCCCTAATTGGGTTGTACAACATTTATCATAATTAAATTAGGAATTGTGACCATTATCCTATCATATTTACTTTCACAATTCAACATTGGTTATAATTGTTATTTAATGATTTATGGTCATGTTTATAGCAACTAATTATATTGATTGCTACAACTGGTCACTACAAATATATTTATTCAATATGGATTACATTTTCATATAATTCCATAATTGAACATTATTAATATGGAATACAATTTGCATATGTTATTCCATAAATGTGTACCATTCAAACTTTCAAACATTTAATACAATGTATATTTTACCGTTTTACGCTAATTTGGACAGATAATATGTATATATTTCTATTTATGTTTTTCGTGCGGTCCACGTAATTATTAATTTATTATTATTATTATTATTTATTCTTTTAAATTTAATGATTTGGTTTAATCAATAACCAAACATTCCTTTTTGTATTCAATCTTGCCAAAAGGTTTCAAATCTTACAAAAGGCATTTAGTCGTAATCATTGTAAATTATGCCTAATTAGTGGAATTGACGTATTTCCAAATCATAAGAGATATATGTAAATATATGACTTGGAATAGTTGATGCAAATTACACACAATATATATATATATATATATATATATGTATATATAATTTTTGAAAATTTGTTCACTTTTATTGCTAAAACCAACCATATACTTCATTTATATGCCTCATCAAAACCTTGTGTCCCCCTAACCTAAATGGGTGCGACAACAAGGGAAAAGAGCACATATAAAATCCATATATTGACAATACAAATAGCTAATTCAAAGCAAATTACAAGTAAGTAAGACTATAAGACCTGAAAAAATCAAAAACAAAATACAAGTAAAAATTATTGTCTTCAACTGGCCGAACTCCACATTCAAAGCTTGTCAACCGGTGTCTATCAGATCCAATCCCCATCTATGCTGAAACTCTTCATTAGAAACCGATCTCAGAGATTTACTACCATTATCTTTTACAATGTAGTGAACTTCCCTCTCTATCATGTGTAACTTCACTTCCTTAATAACTGAAATGTTTTCAAAAAGACGAGCATTCCTTTCAATCCACAAATGATAAACTGTTGCTGATAGAGCAGCACAACCAACATCCTTTAACTGATTTTTTCCTTAAATCTTTGTAAAACTTCACCAGTTTCATTTTGCAAAGATCCACTGAGGTATGTTGATAAACCCAATTTGATCTTGATAGCATTCCAAACATAACTTGAGTAAGGACAGGAGAAAAACAAATGTGAAACAGATTCTGCATCAGAACCACATAATACACATCTGATATCATCAACTATCCCAAATCTGGATAACCTATCCGTTGTGCTCAACCTATCTATAAAAGTAAGATACAGTATAAAGGACATTCTTCTTGAGTTTTTGTTGTGCCACACTATTTTGAAAGCAGGTTGAATTGGATGAACATCTCTCACCGATTCCCATGCCTTATGAAAACTGAAAGCCCCTCCCGAAGACCATTCATAGTAATCACAGCTTGCATTATGATTAACTACCACATTATCAATTAACTGTTACACCTCTCTAGTACCTGCATGTAGATTAGCATTTAACAATCCTTCATTAACAATCTTAGACACTTTTTCATATTGATTGCCAACAATTTGAATTCTCGAAACTCCAATCAGATCAACCAAACACCTCCCATTTATCCAAGGATCAAACCACATTGAAGTGGAATTGCCATCATGTATCACCTTGTTAAACAATTGAACTCCATTTGACCTTAGCCTCAATATGCATTTCCATGTACTAGAAGAATTATTATCAAACCTTAATTGCCAAAAGGATTTGTCTCTACGGTATTTAAAAGCCAACCATCTATTCCACATCGAGATATCAGTCAAAAACTTCCACAAAAGTTTAATACAAGCCGCCTTTTTCAAATCTTTAAACAGTTTGAGACCAATTCGTCCTTCTAGCTTAGGTAAACACAGTGTTTCCCATTTAACCTTATGTTTTGAATTTCCCCAGAAAAATTCTGCACACATAGTGTCTAATTTTTCCATAGTGAATACTGGTAACTGATATATGAACAGCCAATACAAAACGATTGGGGTAATTACAGATTGTATCAATTCAGCGCGTCCAGCAAAGCTCAAAAACTTGACATCCCATGATTGCAACTTTTTCTGAATTCTACTGAGAAGGTCCTTACAATCATCATAATGAATGTAATTACTAGACAAAGGAACCCCAAGGTATTTAACAGGAAGTTGACCAACATTCACACCCAAAATGTCTGCAAATTCAGATGTCAACCTAGCATGAGAACTGAAATAAACCTTCGTTTTAAGCACACTTACTGAAAGCACACAGTGCTTCTCCAATTTTGCAAAGACAGATTTAAGAGCGTGAGCACAAGAATTCAAACACTTGCCAAAGACCATTAGATCGTCAGCATATAGAAGATGCATAACAATAGGATCCACATCTTTGGAAGGAAGAAATTTCTTTTAAATCACCATTTCATTTATGCAATATGTAAAAAACTCCATTGCAATTGAGAATAGATAAGGAGACAGTGGATCTCCTTGCCTAATGCCACAATTAGAATATATGAAGCCTTTTGGGATACCTTGCAACATAATAGAAAAGGTTGGGGTTGAAATACATTCATAAACAATATTTATAAAATGTATTGGAAAACCCATCAATTTCATAATATGACAAATGAACTCACGACTGATTTTATCATATGCCTTGTGAAGATCAATTTTGACACAAAACTTATTGACACCAACCTTCTTAAAATCTCTAATAAGCTCATGTGCAAGCAATATATTATCACCAATATATCTCTTTGGAATGTATGCACACTGATTAGGAGATGTCAAGTATGACAAATATCACTTTATTCTATTACACAGAATTTTACTAAAATTTTTGTAATAAACATTACAACATGAGATGGGATGATAGTGTGAAATTTCACTAGGTCTATCTACCATAGGAATTAAAGAGATAAAAGTGTGATTACAACCTTTGGGGAGTTTAGCAGACTTGAACATATCTTGAACAGCTGCTAACAAATCACTTTTCAATTCCTGCCAGTGAAGTTTGAAGAAATTAGAATTAATTCCATCAGGACCCGGACTTGAATCATCTTGAATTGAAAACACAGCTTTTTCCACTTTTCCCTTTTTAATCCTTTTTATCATATCTCTTGTGATTTCAAAACAATGTCTTTTTATTCAAAAGGAGGAAAATAACATATTTACAATGATTAAGCCAAAACCCAATAATATTGAATACAAACAGACATATTTCTTTCACTATTGCCATCACATAATTTACCAATTTCATCTTTTCACCCAAAATCACATAATTTATTATTCAACACTGAACTAAAGATCCGGAATATAACTACATCAAATTAGTGTTTAATGGAAATGATTTCCAGATCTACAGTGCCATGCAACAACTACATCATATTTTACAACATAAATTGTAGGAACATGTGTGAACAAGTTTAAGAATCCTACAATTGATATTATGCATAACCACAACTTATGATTCACAAGTTTTAACAATATTTATGATCAGATCTAAAGGTTATTATTCAAATTTCAATACTCAAATGTATAGATTTGATAGAAAATAGGCATAGAAATTTTGATCTAATTTAGATAAATGATAAGTTATTATAGCTGTATTCATAATTTTCCCACTTGTTAACGATATTTTTCGTCAACACCGGGATAGGTCTACGGAAGTGGACCTAAGGAAAAATAGGTTTATTGTAACATCCCATATTATATATATATATATATATTTAATTTTCAATTTAAAATGAATTAAATGGAATAATATTTGATAAAAATCGAGTTTTGTTAATTTTCAAATGATGGTTTTTTTTGAATTGAGTATAAATAGATTTTTCAAATTTTGTTTTATGTAGAAAGGCAGTAATTTGAAATTTGAATATTTAAATAATTAAATTAATGTGAGTGAGTTAATTTAAAAGTGGGATTCAAATTTAAATTGGAAATGGTGGAATTTCAAGTCGTTAAACAACTGAAATTCAAACTAAAATTTCAATTAATCAAATTAAGATTTTTAAAAAAAGTGTGAAATTTATTTACAGAATTGATTTAAGTTATAATTTGATTTAATTTGTATTTAATGAATATTTAATTTGAATCAAAACAGTTAATCTAATAATTGAATATTTTTTTATTTAATTTATTGTGAAATTTGACGGTTATGGTAACTGTCTCGGAATCAGACAAAATAAGTCTCATCGGAACTGGAATGATGAGATATGATAAGATTTCATTGCGTTACAATCCGACTTACAATTTGACCATACGAGAGAAAGTGTGAAAGGAATCAATGTAGATGGATAATTGGGTGTTTTAACATTTAGGGCTTCTATAATTATATGAATAAAGCCCTCTACTATACCTCAGCCATTTTTCAACATACGTATATTTTCTCCATCGACTCTTTCTCTAACGACAGAAAGAAATTTATCGAACCCCTCTCCAAATGAAAAATACAGACCTTAAAATCAAATCTCTTCAAAACCCAACAAATTATATGTCGAATCGAAGGCCTCGACGATACGAACCTACGTATGTACTCAGTTTGGACATGCAGTGCATCAGTTGGCCGGAAATCATGGTCAAACTGTCTGTTTTCCCTTTTTTTGATTTACGAGCCAATTTAAGAATCGAGGATATGGGTTTGGAGGAGAAAGAGCATACGAACCTATTAGTGATAGTCGATTTGAATGAAATCAAGTATGGAGTTTGTATTTCACGTTTTAGGGTTCAGAAGCCCGTTTGGTCCTCTCGTCGTCGTAGGAGCTAGGGGCTACTGGAGTTGTGGTCAAGGGTGTAGTCCGGCACGGTTTTCGATGAGCTGTCTTTTGTTGGCGGTCTCGGGTTCTAATTCGGCCGGAGGAGGAAGAAAACGTCGGTCAAAGTAGCGGGTGCGAATGGGTTATTTCGTGCGTGGTTTACAGTAGCAGAAGGGAAGAAGGAGCGGGAGTATTTTTTGAAGGGCTGACGTGTCAAAGCCCAATTGGGTGAGAAATTTATTTAATTAATCTATATATATTCAAAATTCAAAAGGGTAGAACACTGATAACTTTTACATACTGACTCGGATTTGGACGCGGTTTGTTGCGTTGGGATCGTGGCAGAATTGCAGACGTTTTGGCACCAACCTAGCTGCGTTTGGAGACCGTAAAATTTTGGCCTTTAATTGGACGATCAATCAACTAAGAACCCAAAGGTAAGTAATTTTTACTTACGAAATACTAAATTATTCCCATATTTGTTAAATTAAATATGAAATAAGTTTGGTTGCATGGTTGTGTTGGATTTGTGATTTGCTGCTTAAAAATGATATGCAAATACATTGATCTGAAAATTTAGGTCGGTAATTAGTTATTTAATTTAATTAAATTACTAGTTGGGATTTCTGATCCTTACAAACCCGTAAAACAGATTAAAACTGATCAATGGGATGAATGGTTGTGATGGATGCTTTGGGTGATTTTTCTGAATGAGTATTTCTTGAAATGTAGTTATTTCAGTATATGGCTGTTGTGTGCTCATCATTGATGATGAATCCCAATTTTCACCCTAGATGTTACGGGCATCGAATAAAC
Source organism: Allium sativum (assembly GCA_030737875.1). Taxonomy (NCBI): domain Eukaryota; kingdom Viridiplantae; phylum Streptophyta; class Magnoliopsida; order Asparagales; family Amaryllidaceae; genus Allium; species Allium sativum. Next base: position 968,787,264 of record CM060909.1, on the reverse strand, counting down.
CGAGGATTGATCGATTAAAATCAATTAAGAAAACAGATTGAAATGATAAATCTCTTTGACCCTGATTTAGATTTAAATGATAGATCCATCCCTGAATACCGAGAAATTAAATTTAAATCACTTGGCCATAGGGTAGCAAATTATATATGGACATCGGTTGGTTAAATGATTTAAATATTGAAAATTCTATTTGAAGGAAATTCATTTAAAGGAAATGTGTCGATTTCGAAAAAAATTTATTCTTCCTTTAAAGATCTGAATCTTGAATGTATTTGAAGTGATTAAGGAAATTTTACCTAAGTGATTTTGAAGTTGTAATGATTCAAAATTTATATGGTTTGGGATTTTCAAGGATTGGGTGGACTTGAATTTAATAAATCCTTATTGAATTTAATATTGGAATGAAGATAATTGAGGATACTTGGAGCGTTTTAAACTCAACACGAGCATGGTTTTGAATCCTTGAATTGAAAATGGGTTTAAAGGGTGTTGAAACAAGATTTTGAACTATGCAACTCCATATGGACTGGGGTATAGGTTCGAGTATTTGAGATTCAGAAGAAGCAACAAATTCGGTATTAAGAATTTTATTATATATATTGTTTGATTTCAAACAAATTTTCCTTTCCTTAAAATTTATTTATTAAGACTTTTATGTATAAACTATTTTGTTATAACTGAATTTCCTTATATTTTATTTCATAAACTATTTTGGTAAACTTTAATTTATGTATATCCATAGTGTTTTAAAGTTATTTTATCATATTCTAACTATTATATTATATATATATATATTATTTTATATAAAGGTTTCTTTATAAACATAAATTTTCATAGTTATATCCTTTAAATTTTACATTTCTTCCGAATGGCAAGTGTTTGAATCTAAATCGTTGGTTCAAATGGAGTTGAGATAAGAATTCCTTCAATTTGAATATGAACCGATTTAAATCAATTTTTTTTATGGATATATGAATTTTATTCTTCTCGAATATAAATGGATCTCCTAAGAGATTTAAAATGAGTGTTATGAAGATATATATTATAGTTGAATATGAATGGATTTCTAACATAAACCGATTTGGAATAATTATAACCTCTGATGTGAAGTATATTCGTCTGGAATATAAATCGATTTGGAAATATTATATGAGTATAATAAAATGATATGAAAGTATATTCTAGTTCAGAATATAATATTTTGATATGAAAGTGAACCTTTGTGAGATATAAAAGAACCAACCGATGTGAAAGATGTAAGCGTTGGTTGTTGAAGAGGCTGGAGTTGGCAAATGGCATACTCTCTGTCAGTGCCAATACCACTTCGACAACTATGAGCGTTATGACGTATCCAGAATGAGTATGATGACTTGGTGACAATTATTGAATCGAAGAAGATGAACGATAACGATAGCCCTGACCTTCGGGCCAGAATTGAAATGACTAAAATAGGAGCTATACCATGACTAATTGAGGTAGCACCTTTGATCGGACACACTTCTTCGATACTATTTCTATGACTATGATGATGATGATGATTTGGGCCCATTTATGATTTTGGGAGTGTGATCCGAGGTGGGCGGTAGTGGCTGCTATGCGTTACCACTGGTCCGGGAGTGCAATTGGTAGAATCCTACCCTGAGCATTGCCTAGAGTGCCTCGTCATATTGATCCATATCGAGCCCCATACAATTTTGATTTAGCATTGTCTTCTATGGAGTGCCCTCTGATAACACCAGTACGGTGAATTTACGGTACTGTATAGATTGTTGATGCCTATGAACGGCGTAAGGGTAATATGGTAATCCCGCTTACGCTATTTTTACGATATTTACTTTACTGGATAGACACTATCATAATAGCATATTATACTATGTATGTATTAGTTTAACGGATCCTCGAGAGATGGAAAAATCCCATAACATCTCTTGAGTTACTGCACTCGTGACACTCAGTTGCTTCATATTTTAATTTGACTAATATGAGAATGATTTAGTGTCGATTCGAGTGTTTGTTGTGCTTTCTTTTTATGCAATACGCTCGGGTCAGCAGACGTTTGCAGTTACCGAAGATGACTGTGCCTTGGAGATCGAAGACGAAGATTGGTATATATATATATATATATGTATTTCCGCTGCATTTTATTTCCGCTGCCATGTGATGAAACCTGTATATGTATAACTCTGATAGTCAATGTATATATATTTCAACTGTTTTTAAACTGCAATTTGTGTATTATATGTTGTCCTTCCGCTGTAAGATTCTATTATTGTTTTTCTCTCCTTTCTTCTTTTTCTTCTTTTCCCAATAACTGCCTGTATTTATGGTTTGTCGGGTCGACATGTGTGGTTTATTGTCAATTTGAACGATAAAAAATGTGGGTCGTTTCATTTGGTATCAGAGTGTCGGTTAGCGACAATCTTGGCTCTGTGTGGGAATTAACTCGTTAGAGATAGGGTTAGAAGTGCACTAGAATGAGTTTGAGGGTATATACGAGAGAGTGTACTCATATTTTGGATATAAGATGGTTTATATTGTGTTGACTTGTTATGTTGAAATTTATAGATTCTGGTTGATATATGGGTCGCCATAGAATCGATAGGAATTTCTAAATTATCGAACAGAATGGTCGACATAATATGATTTTCGATTATATTTATAAATATATAAAATATATATTATTGGTTCAAGTATATATGTATTCGTTTAGTGGGTAATAATATTAAGTTGTTACCTATTTTGGTCGGTTGAGTAATATATATATATATATAATAATAGGTAATTAATAGGTGTTGGAATTTAATGGTTTTAGAAAATATTTGAAATGAAATGATACCTTAAGTATAATTGGGTGAGAAAGGTTTGAGATTAAAATAGAAACGAACTTGAAACTTGATCCTGGGGTATTTTTGAAACAGTTTTGTCAAATTTTGAAATAATGTCGTATTATACGAAATAGTTTTGGAAATAGTTTTCAAACAATTTTAAAGGAATAAGAGTGAAATCCCTTCTCAGAACATCGGAAATAACTTCGGTAATGAGTGCACGCATTATCGACGTTTATTCTGAAGAGTCTAAGTGGGGGAGACCACTCCGTAATTTCATAACTTGTTGAAGAGAATTTTGGATCTAATTTCCAAGGGTATGTAAAGTGGAACCTAAGATTTAACCGGGACAGAAATTTCTTTGTTTGTTAATTTAAGTTTGGATTTCAATTTATGATATGTTTTCTATGGATTTTTATAAATACATTTGGATTTTTTAACTTGGTTTATAAAACCTGAAATCAAGCAATTTAAGTCCATCTAACTAACTACATCGATTCAAGAATAATTTTTTCGATTCATTGGAGTTTTGGACTTTGAAATTATGGAATGGACTTAAGAATTAAGGGGGTTCGTCACCTAAACTCTTAAATATGTTGATGATTGGGGTTAGACAAATCCCAACTTTGGTGGGCAAGGGTGTTGGAAGAAATTGAAATTAACTGCGAAATAAAATTCAACCAAAGCCCACTAAATTGAATTAGGAGAATTTGATTGTGTAATAAAATGGAAAACTCATAATTTGGGTAACTAATAATTACATTGAGTTAGTTTGAGAAAAAATTAAAAAGGGTTTAAGTTGTTAATGAAATGGGAATGGTCAATAAATTAAAATGAAGAAATCAATTGGCAAATTAGTGAATATGTGAAACGAAAGCATAGACAAATCTAAATTGGGAACTTGATTTAAATAATATGTTGAATGTAAAGTGGGTTTGAATAATGAAAATAATATATGTAAATCAATTGTCGAATGAAATGCAACTTAGTTGGAGTGAAGAAATCGGGTTAAATAAATTTTAACTTAAGAGATCGAACAAAAATAGTTCGAAAACTAAGTATAAAAACTTGAGTACTAATAGTCCTTAATCCAATTTATGATTGTGAGTCGAATAAATAAATTGGGTTAATGGAAATAAAACTTAATTTAAGGGAAAACTAGAATAAATGAATGAAGGAAATAATAAATGAATAGTAAAGCCAAAATAAAAGAAGTGAGATGTAAATATAAAATTTGGCTTATACAAAATAAGGTAATAGTCAAGCGAATTCTAATTTGGAAATTTTGATATAATGAAATGAGATCAACTTAGAAAGGCTAAATAAGTTGATATAATATTTACATATATTGTTGGATTAAGTAAGAAAAAGGAAATTTCAAAACGAGAGAAATAGAATGGGTTATATAAAAACCATCACTGACCTTAACCCTTGATCATGAATTCGAAGTTAACAAAATAGAACGAAGAAATGGAATAAACTAGGAATTGGAAATATGAAATAAGACATGGGAAAGATAAACTGAAGTCTAATTTATTAAATTAGAATGTTGGAAGAATTTGGGACTAGGTCGATTTAATTAAGTCGAATGAAATTGGTACGAAACTCGAGAAATTTCAAATCTGGTCAGTTTAAAACCAAATATAAATGAATGGAGACAAAGTATAGATAAACATAAATAATTATAATGAAATTGACAAATCGACCAAGGTTAACGAAATAATGATTTAATATAATCAAGTTAGTTCGGAAAATAATTTGGATTCAAGTTTTAATTAATGCTTGGAATTAAATGGGGTAAAATGGATAGAAAATATATCGGATTGGTGAGCAATCGAATGCGAATCTATTTCTTGAGTAAGGAAGTGATACAAATTTGAAGTGATAGAGATTTGCAAAGTTTTGGAAGCGAAAAAGTTTGAAAATCCAAATGGAATAAATGTATGCTTATGTAAAACCTAAAATATTAGACGAGCTGGAGAAAAACGACCATAACTTTTGAATGAATAATCGGAATTTGATGAATCTGAACTTTTTGGAAACCTTAGAAACTGAGCTAAAACTTTTGTTAACAGAGCCTTGCTTAATTTTCATGTTTATTAGGTTGAAATCGAAGCGTTAGTTGTAGTTCAGCGCGTAGAAAATAAAAATCTGAAACGGGTACCTATATTGTTTTGACCATAACTTCCTGACGGAACGTCGGATTTTAATGTGCGAGTACAATTCGGAAAGCCCAGGATCTGAACTAATTTTTTTTCTTAATATGCTTACTGGAATTTTTAGCTTTAAAGGGATAAAAACTGGGTTGAACAACTCAAATCTGCATTTTTCAGTGTATGGGCTGAGGTGTTCGCCTTCACTAAAAACGGTCATAACTTTTGAAAGAATTATCCAAATTCGACGAATCCGGACAATTCGGAAAGCCTAAAACGAACACTACAACTTTTTCCTAGTTCATCTTAGTCCAATTCCATCATTTAAGGGGTGTTCCCTGGCCTGTTATGAATATCTTCGTTTTGCGTTTGAAATGTTTAATATATGTTGTGCAAGTTATATACCTTCGCTATTTATCATATATATGTTTAATTCTTATGCGTATGTGAGTATTTAGCAGGTGTGAGAAGTGTGCGCGACACTTTGGAGCTCGCTCGTGCTAAATGCTAAATGCTAAATGCTAAGATAGATAAAAATGCAAATAAACGCTAAGAAGGTACGTATTTAAGTTATATAGTTTTGTAGTTACATATATATGGTGTTTTCCCCATTTTGGGATGCCTCATCGAATGATGAGATGCATATTTGAATTTTATATATGATGTGATTTTTCCGGACCTCTCCGTACAAAGGAGATGCTGCCAAAATTTTCCGTGATTTGGGGAGTTAGAAAATTTATTAGATTTTTTTCAACTATAACTTATTTTATAAACGTTATTTTATAAGTATGGATTTGAAAGTATGATTTTTTTAATACCTTGTCTCGTTCTCTTTTCGAGGACGAAAAGATTTTAAGTGGGGGAGAATGTAACATTCCATATTTTATGTATATTTAATTTTCAATTTAAAATGAATTAAATGGAATAATATTTGATAAAAATCGAGTTTTGTTAATTTTCAAATGATGGTGATTTTTTCTTGAATTGAGTATAAATAGATTTTTCAAATTTAGTTTTATGTAGAAAGGCAGTAATTTGAAATTTGAGTATTAAAATAATTAAATTAATGTGAGTGAGTTAATCTAAAAGTGGGATTCAAATTTAAATTGGAAATGGTGGAATTTTAAGTCGTTAATCAATTAAAATTAAAATTAAAATTTCAATTAATAAAATTAAGATTTAAAAAAATGTGAGAAATTTATTTATAGAGTTGATTTAAGTTATAATTTGATTTAATTTGTATTTAATGAATAATTAATTTGAATCAAAACAGTTAATCAAATAATTAAATATTTTATTTATTTAATTTACTGTGAAATTTAACTGTTATGGTAACTGTCTCGGAATCAGACGAAACAAGTCTCATCGGAACCGGAATGGTGAGATATGATAAGATTCAATTTGCGTTACAATCCGACTTACCTTTTGACCGTACGAGAGGAAATGTGAAAGGAATCAATATAGACGTATAATTGGGTGTTTTAACATTTGGGCCTTCTATAATTATATTAATAAACCCTTTACTACACCTCAGCCATTTTTCAACATACGTATATTTTCTCCACCGACTCTTTCTCTAATGGCAGAAAGAAATTTATCAAACCCCTCTCCAAATGAAAAATACAGACTTTAAAATCAAATCTCTTCGAAACCCAACAAATTATATGTCGAATCGAAGGCCTCGACGATACGAACCTACGGGTGTACTCAGTTTCGACATGCAGTGCACCAGTTAGCCAGAAATCATGCTCAAACTGTCTGTTTTTTGAAACCTAGGGTTCAGAATTAGGGTTTTTTGATTTACGAGCTAATTTAAGAATCTTGGGATATGGGTTTGGAGGAGAAGGAGCATACGAACCTATTGGTGATAGTCGATTTGAATGAAATCAAGTACGAAGTTCGGATTTCACATTTTAGGGTTTAGAAACCCATTTGGTCCTCTCGTCGCCGTAGGAGCTAGGGGCTACCGGAGTTGCAGTCAAGGGTGTAGTGCAGTGCGGTTTTCGATGAGCTGTCTTTTGGTGGTGGTTTCGGATTCTAATTCGGCCGGAGGAGGAAGAAAACGTCGGTCAAAGTAGCGGGTGCGGATGGGTTATTTCGTGCATGGTTTACTGTAGCAAATGGGAAGAAGGAGCGGGAGTATCTTTTGAAGGGCTGACGTGTCAAAGCCCAATTGGGTGAGAAATTTATTTAATTAATCTATATATATTCAAAATTCAAAAGGGTAGAACACTGATAACTTTTACATACTGACTCGGATTTGGACGCGGTTTGTTGCGTTGGGATCGTGGCGGAATTGCGGACGTTTTGGCACCAACCTGGCTGCGTTTGGAGACCGTAAAATTTTGGCCTTTAATTGGACGATCAATCAACTAAGAACCCGAAGGTAAGTAATTTTCACTTACGAAATACTAAATTATTCCCATATTTGTTAAATTAAATATGAAATAAGTTTGGTTGCATGGTTGTGTTGGATTTGTGATTTGCTACTTAAAAATGACATGCAAATACATTGATCTGGAAATTTAGGTCAGTAATTAGTTATTTAATTTAATTTAATTTAATTACTAGTTGGGATTTCTGATCCTTGCAAACCCGTAGAACAGATTAATACTGATCAATGGGATGAATGGTTGTGATGGATGCTTTGGGTGATTTTTCTGAATGAGTATTTCTTGAAATGTAGTTATTTCAGTATATGGCTGTTGTGTGCTCATCATTGACGATGAATCCAAATTTTCACCCTAGATGTTACGGGCATCGAATAAACCCGGGATTGATCGATTAAAATCAATTAAGAACACAGATTGAAATGATAAATCTCTGTGACCCTGATTTGGATTGAAATGATAGATCCATCCCTGAATACCGAGAAATTAAATTTAAATCACTTGGCCATAAGGTAGCAAATTATATATGAACATCAATTGGTTAAATGATTTAAATATTGAAAATTCTATTTGATGGAAATTCATTTAAAGGAAATGTGTCAATTTCGATAAATTTTTATTCTTCCTTTAAAGATCTGAATCTTGAATGTATTTGAAGTGATTAAGGACATTTTACCCAAGTGAATTTAATGTTGTAAAGATTCAAAATTTATATGATTTGGGATTTTCAAGGATTGGGTGGACTCGAATTTAATAAATCCCTATTGAATTTAATATTGGAATAAAGATAATCGAGGATACTTGGAGCGTTTTAAACTCAACACGAGTATGGTTTTGAATCCTTGAATTGAAAATGGGTTTGAAGGGCGTTGAAACAAGATTTTGAACTATGCAACTCCATGTGGACTGGGGTATAGGTTCGAGTATTTGAGATTCGGAAGAAGCAACAAATTCAGTATTAAGAATTTTATTATATATATTGTTTGATTTCAAACAAATTTTCCTTTCCTTAAAATTTAATTATTAAGACTTTTATATAAAAACTATTTTGTTATAACTGAATTTCCTTGTATTTTATTTCATAAACTATTTTGGTAAACTTTAATTTATGTATATCCATAGTGTTTTAAAGTTATTTTATCCTATTCTAACTATATATTATATATATATTATCTTATATAAAGGTTTCTTTATAAACATCAATTTTCATAGTTATATCCTTTAAATTTTACATTTCTTCCGAATGGCTGGTGTTTGAATCTAAATCGTTGGTTCAAATAAAGTTGAGATAAGAATTCCTTCTATTTGAATATGAACCGATTTAAATCAATTTTTTTTATGGATATATGAATTTTATTCTTCTCGAATATAAATGGATCTCCTAAGAGATTTAAAATGAGTGTTATGAAGACATATATATTCTAGTTGAATATGAATGGATTTCGAACATAAACCAATTTGGAATAATTATAACCTCTGATGTGAAGTATATTCTTCTGGAATATAAATCGATTTGGAAATATTATATGAGTATAATAAAATGATATGAAAGTATATTCTAGTTCAGAATATGATATTTTGATATGAAAGAGAACCTTTATGAAATAAAAAAGAACCAACCGATGTGAAAGATGTAAGCGTTGGTTTTTGAAGAGGCCGGAGTCGGCAAATGGCATACTCTCTGTCAGTGTCGATACCACTTCGACAACTGTGAACGTTATGACATATCTAGAATGAGTAAGATGACTTGGAGGCGATTGTTGAATCGAAGAATTAGATGAACGATAACGATAGCCCTGCCCTTCAGTTCAGAATCGAAATGACTAAAACAGGAGCTATACCATGACTAATTGAGGTGGCACCTTTGATCGGACACACTTCTCCAATACTATTTCTATGACTATGATGATGATGATGATTTGGGCCTATTTATGATTTTGGGAGTGTGATTCGAGGTAGGCGGTAGTGGCTGCTATGCGTTACCACTGGTCCGGGAGTGCAATTGGCAGAATCCTACCTTGGGCATTACCTCGAGTGCCTTGTCATATTGATCCATATCGAGCCCCATACGATTTTGATTTAGCATTGCCTTCTATGGAGTGCCCTTTCATAACACCAGTACGGTGAATTTACGGTACTGTATAGATTGTTGATGACTATAAACGGCGTAAGGGTAATATTGTAATCCCGCTTATGCTATTTTTATGATATTTACTTTACTGGATAGACACTATCATAATAGCGTATTATACTATGTATGTATTAGTTTAACGGATCCTCGAGAGATGGAAAAATCCCGTAACATCTCTTGAGTTACCGCACCCATGACACTCTGTTGTTTCATATTTTAATTTGACTAATATGAGAATGATTTAGTGCTAATCCGAGTGTTTGTTGTGTTTTCTTTTTATGCAATACGCTCGGGTTAGTAGACATTTGCAGTTACCGAAGATGACTGTGCCTTGGAGATCGAAGACGAAGATTGGTATATATCTATCATAAATATATGTATTTCCGCTGCATTTTATTTCCGCTGCCATGTGATGAAACCTGTATATGTATAAATCTGATAGTCAATGTATATATATTTCAACTGTTTTTAAATTGCAATTTGTGTATTATATGTTGTCCTTCCGCTGTGAGATTCTGTTATTGTTTTTCTCTCCTTTCTTCTTTTTCTTCTTTTCCCAATAACTGCTTGTATTTATGGTTTTTCGGGTCGACATGTGTGGTTTATTGTCGATTTGAACGATAAAAAATGTGGGATGTTACATTTATTTAGCTTCCACGAGTTCGAGTTAATTCACCGTTATCTAGATATAAGGTTTTGAGTCCAAAAGATCAGTTACTCTTCTCTTAATGGGGTGAGCATCACGCTTAAGTGACTCAAGGACGAATAGTTATCCTGGGATAAGGGTGCCTTAAGCCATACCTCGATAAGGGCTAAACGACCTGTATGAAGGGGTTATGTACTGACTTTGCGAAAGGGTTTAGGCTTGAGAAGGAGCCTGTGGTCATGTAGAAAGCATATCCGACAATAATTAAGAAATTACAAGAGAAATTCATAAGGAAATGTCCTAAGTATTGACTCACCCTTTATTGATCTTTGATTTAGAATACACAAGTGATTATAACCGAAATCCACAATTTGATTTAGGAATTTGGGTTTACTTTGGAGAAAAGAGTACAAGAATGAGAATGATAAAATTGTCCTCCAAATGTGATCCCTGGGGTCTTATTTATAGACAAATCGGGGCCCCTTTTGCAATTGGCCCAGCAGTACCCCTTTCGACCGCTTATTTCTATGGTTCCAGAAATCCTAACTTTTATCGCCTTTTCTTTATGTTTTGAAGGCTTTGCTCACGGCTTTTCGAGGTGCCTGTTCATGCTTTCGGGGGAAGGGTTCTAGTCGGCGGAGCTCTTTTTTGATTCCTTGTCTACCCATTTTGTATTGGTCATAAGTTTGTAGATGCGAATGGATTTCGGATGGCTTTGGCAACTGGATGTAGGCTTCTAGATGTATGCTTCTAGTCGTGGGCTCTCGATCTTGTTAGTAATTTCCTATGGAGCTTGCCTTTTGATTCAAGTGAAAGGTTTTGGGACTGTCACCCCTGTCGGTATAAACACTAAGCATGTTAATGTGGATAACTTGCCCCTTTTCTGGGGGTTCCGGCTTGCCTGTCGGTAGGCTCTTGTAATATATCTTTACTTCTCCAGGAGGTTGCTTCTGATGCTTTGTTAGATACTTATTAGAGTGGCCTTCTGGTTCATTAACGAGGGGTTTCGGTAAATGGCATCTAGATGATTCCCTTATTCTCTTGATGTTTTAACTTCTTGATGTATCGGCATTAAGCAAGTTAATACCGATAACTCTTCTTTCCTTCTAGGGTGTGTAAGGTTCCTGGTTTTTTGCTTTGTGGGCTTCCGATTCCGGAAGTCTTTCTGCCATCTTTATTTCTCTTTGGAACAACCCTTCTGGTATCCTTTCTTTGTATAGACTTTGAGGTTTAGTGATGATGGTGTTGGTTGCCAGCTCCCGGATTATTTCCCTATGCTATCAGTTGTTCCTGGTGTTGTGCTTTTGTTGCCTAAGGACTCCTATCTGCTCGTGGCGGTCTGTTACCCCTTCACTGCCAGTCTGACTTAGTGCTTTGTTTTGGTAGTAACGCCACTCACCTTATAGCCTCCAAGTCTAAAGTTCGAACCTTTTAGGCCTACAATTTCCAAATTCTTATAAATCTACAAATTATCTAGAAAGGGGAAAATTCTAGATCAGTAGAGATGTAAGAAAACATGAAGAGAGGGGAGAATCTGATTTGGAGTGTCAAATTTCATTCTTTTCCATTAGATCTGTTAATCCTCCTAATATATATATATATATATATATATATATATATATATATATATGAATTGTATTTGATTTGTTGTGTATGAATATATTTTTATTTTAGAAATTGGGTTTGAAAAAGGAGGAAAATGGCAAAGCTCCACTGCCACTATAGATTTGCATGGAAAAAAATGAGGCCTCACCCCTTTATTTATAGGGGTGGAATTAGCCTTGAACTGTCAGATTAGTTTTAAGTTATATTCGTCCATCCGTTTAATAAATATTATAAACCAAACCTTAACGACCTAGCCGCCACTGGGAAAACTTATGCCCAGTAGTTCGACTGTGGCGGTTGGCCGTCAGTTGGCCGTCAGCTAGTCATTTAAGGTATAGTATAATTTTAAATTTTGATTTACTTATTTTTCGTCCATTTTTGTATTTCGTCCGTAACCTTTCATACGAACTTTGTTCACGAAACTCCAAACATGAAAGTTGACCAGATTTCCAAGATGAATGCATCGTTAGAGTTTCATGGTCAAATTCCATAGTTTTCAAAAATTCCTATTTTTGAGATTCTAATTAAATAACTATTTATTGTCAAAATTCCGGATTGTTACACCGCATCATTTTAAAGCCCTCACAATTCTCCTTAATGTTTGTGTTGAAAGATTTTGAAATGGAGTTATGGATCGTGTGTGATTAACAAATGAAAATGGGGAAATATCGGCCTTCCGTGAAGGAATGGCGGCGGCAGTTTAATGACTAGGGTAAGGTTAAAGAAAATGGGTTATATATATATATATTAAATATTATATTTAATTATAATATCACTTAATATTGAAGCTTTTGCGTCCGATCTCCAAACGAACCCCAACAATGTCGCCCTTAACCAAATACCCATGTGCCGGACACCATGGGATATGTTTTGTAAGCTGCTTCGACTGTTTTGATCAGCTTTCATCAAAGTTAATACATAAATCAATATTACGTTCAAAATTGATTTTCAACATACGTTTAAATTTGCCATGACCACAAATTGACGCCAAAATTTACGAAATTTGAAATCATTCTATGTTTTGCAAATATATTTCTAATGAATCTAGTTTCATTGAATTTGGAGACCAGTTGAACTAGCCTCATTACTGGCTTACTAAATTTACAACTACAATTGATCATGCAATTAAATTTACTACTCTTAAAAATTAATTCTAATTGGCTTGAAATTTTAAACCGGATAATAATTTGATGTTTCGAATCCAACAAAATTGGTTTAATTGAAAACATAGGTCGTTTACAAAATGGCTATTTTTAAGGGCTAATATAAGATTAAAATATTAATAAATTATATAGCGACTGTTTGAAATTTTGACTTGGACATAACTTACAATTTATAACTTGAAATCTCAATTTCTTACATTCGTTAGAAAGATATTATTAAATAGATACTAATGTTTATTGTTTTAAAGAAATCTGACTTATGTTGAATTATTTACGTTTATTTAAAGTTCAAAACATAAATTTCAAACTACCGTAACGTTGCAAGCTCTTTTGAATCAAATTTTAAATTTACACATTCAAATTTTGTTTTTAAATAAATTATAAGTCGTTAATTATAAAAATAAATCACTTTAAATGTTTAAAATTCATTAAAATCAATTAAAAATAAATTTTAAATTGGTTCTGAAACTCAGGGTTGTCACAATCTCTCCCACTTAAAACTTTTCATCCTCGAAAAGGAAGACAAAAAAGAAGGTCGTTTACTTAACCAACTCAGCCTTCGTTCTAGCTCAAATTCTTCAACTTTTCAGTTTCTAAGAACCTTCCAATTTCTCGAAATTTGGCTAATGCTTAAATTTCTGAAAATTTTCGCCATAACCACCTTTATATGTGTTGATCGGAAAAACTACAACTCGTCTCTCTGGACCCTCATCAATCAAAAAGAAAATAATAAAAAGCCAAGAGGCTTGGCAATCGGCTCATAAAATCATCAAACCCAATCAATATATTAAATATGTACTTTTTATTGGGCATGTAATTTTATTTCTCTTCTTCTCTTCCTTGTTATGACCGGTCCATTATATATACTCTTCCAATTTGGAAAAAGATTCAATTCAGTTCAATACTATACTTGATTTGGCTTGATTTACCTTTGATTCTCATATTTGTTTTGTTATTGCAATATTTTTATTAGTTAAACTAATTATCACACATCACAACCAGCAATCAATTAGTCAATTAACTTTTCAAACATATATCTTTTATATACTTAAAATCATATTTTCAATGCCAAATCATAAACATTAGACTCTAATTAAGTTTTTGGTTCTCACACCAGTCAGTTGGAATCATATAGATATCCTACTTTCGAAACTCGAACATAGATACTGATGGTGTCCGGACATCACCAGAATCATCCCCAGGCGACCAGAGTGTGATCCTATTTCTACCCAGTATATTTGAGTCTTCGTACATACGCCGGCTAGGCTTATATGCAAAATCTTCCTATATTCGATAGTCCAAATTTAATATTAAACAAAATACTCAAATACATATAATAAGACATAATTTTCAAAGCTAAAAACATTTTTATAAATAACACTCTTTCAACTCATTCTAGGGTATTACTAACATTATCTCCAACGAGGTATTCTTATAGGATATAACCAATCATATCTCTAATGAATTCTTTTGTTTGGTTCTAACGTTTCTTGTTCTCGAGCTTTGTAAACCAAAGCTCTGACACCACCTGTAGCGACTCGAACTCCCCGGCCAGCCTTGACCAAACGAGAAGGCAGGTTGTTTGAGAACGCGATGCATCTGGATGCAAAGCAATAGAACTTTCCATTGCTATTACAATAATTTACATAAGAGTATAAGAATATTAGAGTGTCAAAATAAATGCACAACGGAAATACAATTATCAGAGAATAAATTACATAGCATCATAAATAAAAATGTAAAAATATAATGCACAGCGGAAATACATCAACTAACACAACTGAAAGAAATACAAGGATACAAAGCTTTCCAAATATAGCTTCAATTGTAAACTAGGATCATGTAAATAGAAATTTGCAAAATCAAAACTATTAGCTGCCCGTGTGGAAAATATGAGCACCCAAAGTTTAGGTGAAATCAATAAACTCCAGGTCAGTCATCGCACTAGTGTGAGAACTAAAATAGTTATTAACTTTATTTTAAAGTGAGGCATATAACGGGACCACGCCTTATAACACAGAACGGGTTTACTCCACTCGAATGCTAGTGCACAAACAACAATCAAAACTTGACTTTTAAATAAAGCCTACGATGCATCAAACAACGTGCAATTCCCCAATCTACCCATTTAGGCTTATTTCCCAAACATATCATTTACAAAATCCTATTCACATTACAAAAGTTATTTCTTTGGACTTTATTCCCGAATTCTTATTTCAATTCATTTGAGATACATAACAGCTTCCCTATCAAAGTAGATTTCACTTCAGGATCTCAAACCAAAACATTTGGAAATATGAATTCCAAAATATCACAATATACATGCATAACAAAACGTATGCAACCAAATATCAGGAGGTTTCTCCCATCGACATGGAAAAGGGCCTTCTCCTACGATATATACATACATACATATATATATATATATATATATATGTATGTATATATGCACCTCCAACTAATGGAGCATACTACACTAACCAATTCTTAAGGTCCTGTGTCCCACCTATACATTTAGTACTCAGGGATACCTAAATCTTTAGCATATACTAAATCATTTTATATCCCAAAGTGGAAAAATCATTTTGTAATATAATAATCACAAATACTTCAATCCATAGTACTTAACATCAATAATTCACACGTATTCTCAGTCACTATTAATCATATAACCTTTGAGCTCGTATGTCTCAAAGAAGGGTATTAAGCACGAGAATAAATTTTCCGTCACCAAACAGATATATCATCAATATCAACTAATCGGTTATGTGATGAACTACAATGTCAAACACATAATACATTTCTAAATCATTTCGGAAATATTGGGTTTAATCCTCGAAATCCTTTCTATTTTATAAAACATTCCCTATCCAAAAACGACAACAACATTTCTTTTCACTTAAGAAAATCTCATTTCAACAACCATTCATTAAATTTGAAATGAACTAAACAACCTTGTTAAACACCTCATAGTCAAATCATGATATAAATCACAAAGTATTAGCATACAATTATTTTCTACCCAATCCAATGCTTATATAATTTCTCATAAACTAGTCGAGCACAATCCAAACAATCAATCGACAACAAAGATCAACAACCAAGTAAATTTGGTTCTAACACATTTCGTGTTTTGGTAAATTTAATTACATTCTTACTTTTCAAATCTAATCAAAGATTTATTAAAAATTTACTTAGTTTTAATCGTCAAAAACAAAATACAATTTGATATCAAATACAAGGCTTTCAATAGGAATTGTATCAACTTATATTCAATATCAAATTCTGAAACCAAAAAACACCTTCGGGAATAACTGTAATGTCCCAGATTTTTGGCTAAATTAGTTAAACTATAATGATAGATTTTATATGTAACTTAAGTCAGTTAAATAATAATGAATTTTGAGTATTATCAAAAATTAAGATAATAGTTAGTTTAAAAGTCATGTAATGTGTTTTTACATTTTGTTTTGCATTTATGCTTGTTTTAAATTGCATGAGATTATAAGACTAACTTAAAGTAAAATTTCATTTGCTTTACATATAAGCTTATAGGAGATATAATTTCCAAATGTCAAGATTTAGCTTTCATGAGATGTGAATGGACAAGATCAAATCCATTTATGGATTTGTTTCTCTTTGTCATTCAGTTTTAATATATTTAAAACTATGAAATACAATATGTATATTGGTTGTACAGCCAAAGTATTACCACTAGGATTTCCTATGACATAAGTGTACACCTTTATTCAATCAACCCACGACCTTCCTCAGTTACACCTCAAATGTGCCAAGCCATGCATTCATTTCTGGAAAAGAAATAGCTAGCATCTATGCTTAGCACTCTAATCAAATGAAAGATGTACGACTTAGCACGTCCCTCTCATTTTCAAATCATAGATATAGGCAGCTAAGTAGAACAGCAAATGAAGAAACCCAGCCTACATATTTTCAAATCTACATGTAGGCAGCCTATGAACCTTCCCTCCATCTCATTAAATACTCAAGTTACTTGAGAGCAAAGTATTGGATCTTTTATTTTAAAACATTTTTTTTCTCACATGGAATGTACAAAATGCATGTGCACCTTGGTTTTCACGAACTAGCCGTGCAAACAAAACCTGGAAACACAAGTAGGAGATGACCAAACAATACCTCTTTTCAATCAACTAATGACAGCCTAAAACTTTCCCTGTAAGGCCTATCCTAGCTAAGTTATATTCTATTATATGTGCACCTATAAATACCCTTGTATACCCCTACACATTCACTCAAAAACTTTGAAACCAACTGAAGCTAGGAATAAATAGCCGCAGCAAAACTTGGAAACATGGAATCCAGAGTATAGATAAAACCCTGTAAGCTGAATGCAAAACAAATGTGAGTAAATACTTCCCATTTATTTACTGGTTGTTATATGTAATACAAACATATATATGCTAGAATGAATGTATTTAGTTGATTCCATCATGTTAAAAACTGGAAACTAACTAAGCCAAAACCTGGGAATATGAATAAATGCGTAAAAAAAGTAAACAAAAACTAATGTGAGTAAATTTCCCTTTTACTCATTTTTTTAAAACCTTTTACTAATTTATATATATTATGATGCGAATATGTATGTATAAAAGATTTTGAGCATGTTGTGTTTGGTTGGTTAAATCACAATGTAAATCTGAAATGTATGGAAAAATTTGGAACTAAAAGCAAAAACAGGGGAGCTAAATTTTTGAGTAAACATACAAAACTTTCTACTGTTGTGTGTGTGTGTGTGTGTGTGTGTATATATATATATATATATATTTGAATGATTGATGTGCTTATATCTTATCATGTGTGGACCAAAACACTGATATTCGTTAAGGGTGAAACCACTGTAAATAGGTTGATTTGGTTGGAAAATTGTTATGCCTGGGAGCCAAAATAGAAAACTGTGAACAAGCTTGTGAGTGAACTCTTGCTCTTTTGCAATATTGTTGATCAAATATAAAAATATGATAGTGAAACTTATATACGGATTCAACTACCACTGAACAAATCATATTGAACAAAACTGGAAATGGATGTACATACCTAAAAATGAACACAAAAAGAATGTAGAATATAAGCCTACATAGTTAAATACTTTCAGCTGGTTCACTACAAAAGCTGAGAAAGTTCCATGTTATTTTATTAAGATTACTTGTACCCAAAATAATGTAGCAGGTCTAATATGTTAGCAGCATGAATTAAATATTAGCTTATGCTCTGTTAAGCTCCTTTACCTACCCCTTTTGCTTCGAGAGCTGCTAAACCAAAGACACCAGTCCAAGTAGGTTGACGATAATCGAAACCAAAAAGAAGTGGCACGAGGTGATTTACCTGATTGAGCCGAAGTTAATTTTCACAATGGTTGGCATTGTAAAATTTGGTACAGGAGATTGGAGCCAGTTTTAATGATGAGAATAAGCTTGGGAATGATGATGACATTTGCGTGGATAGTGGCGGAGGCGAGGTAGCCAGAGTGTTGATGGTGCATGTGCACACTGTGCACGTTACGGACTGGATATATATATATATATATATATATATATATATATATATATATATATATATATATAATGTAACCCAACTAAAACAGTATCTAAGTTATGGCAAAGAAAATAACATGCTCATTGGGTGAACCCAATATGGTGATGCAACCATTCTTATATGATCAGTGACAACGGTTATAGGACTTTATGGGTTTATATTCATCCAATTTTGTTTGCTTCATTCCCTATGGTTCAGTCATAGCAGTCAATTACTCTAGGCTTACATTCTGCTTCCTAGAAGTACAAAGAAAGAAAAAAATAGTAAACAAATAAACAAAACAAACAAGTTTGGGTTAAACACTCAAATTCTGACGCAGTGGATCCGAGCAAGGACGAGGGATGCCGATGTGTAACAACCCGGAAAATCTGAACCAATTTAAAAATTTTAAATTGGCTATTTGGTGAATTTTAAATATTTAAAATAAATATTTTAAATAATAGTGATGAAAATGGTGTTTGAATCGATGCTTGAAAATAAATATAATCACTTTGAATTATAAACAAGGCATGAAATAGCGCGGTAGTTTCAAAATTTGAATTCAAACTTTGACTGGCCGTACTAGGTGTAAAATAAAACGGATTTTAGTGAAACCAAAAATATTTAAATTTGTTAGCGAATATCTTTCTAACGAATCAGAAAAATCGAAGTTTCGTAGCGGAAAGCAAAAGTTATGGCTAAATGAATTTTCAAAAAGATCGCTATAGAGTTTATATAGCCCGTGAAAATGGCCATTTTGCAAACGACCTCAGAATTGGACGAAACCACTTTTGTTGGATCCGGGATGTCAAATTATTGCTAGATTTCAAATTTCATAATTTTTGAAGCTAGTATGTGAGCGTGGCAAAGGAAAATGTGTTTGGTCGATTTCTATTAAATTGGATCGACTAGAAAAGGGTCATTTTTCAAACGGTCTCAGAATTCGACGAAACTAGTTTTGTTGGGACCGTATCGTCAATACATAGCTAGATTTATTTTTCGGGAATTTTTAGAATCAGTATGTGGCCCCAGCAAATTGAAATGTACGTTCAAATCGAATATTGAATGTTTTATATTTTAATTTGAAGAGAAACCGACTGAAATAGTCGAATGGGCTTACGAAACATATCACATTGTGTTCGGAATGAGGGTATTTAGCTAGGAGCAATAGTCGTTGGGTTTGAATTGGTGTTCATATGGATAAAGTGGTATTTTCCGAATTAACTAAATTAAAAATTAAAATAAAATAGTGGGCCAATCCCCTTCTTTTCACTTCCGCGTTGACCCATTTCCAACCGGATAACCTTTAGGCGACGATGGAAAAGCTTCCATTCTTCTCTCTTCAATTTCTCTTCCATCTCTCAGCGAAATCGAGTGATTCAAAGGGGGATTTGAAGAGATTTCGACGATCTACATATCTATACCCGTCTCGACTTCTCTAGTTCGGTATTCGTGAAGAATTGTGCCTCCAAAATCACGACTTTTGAGCCACCGCTGAGACCCCTACACGCCGTCAAACTGGGATTGACCATTGGCGCTGGAGACCCTGTTCCTCCCTCTTTGACGCTGCAAAACCCGATCGGCCTGAAGTGCTACGGATTTCACGAAAAATCAAAACCTAGTTTTGAACAGATTTTGAAAGGTACGGCCTATTTTATTTTAAACTATTCTATAGTACTTTAAAGCGCTATGGTTTGTGATTTCACAGTAAAAATCATATCGTTTTCGTTTGTTGACGAAATTAGTGAAACAAGAGACAGTGTACTCATGTGGACGTCTTCTACATTCTAGAAGAGACCGCATATTTTTCTGAGCCTTCTGCTATTTTTGGTGGAGTGGAACCCAAGATGAGATTTCTGAGTTATAAACGATATGGAAATGACGATGTATAAATTATATATCCGAAGTATGAGTTATATAAGCGTTGTACACCTCATGTATAAGCGTTGTATAAGTTGTATGTTCGATGTATAAGTTATATATGTGTCGTAAAAATTATATATGTATTGAAATGGAAGTGAAATATACTTATATAATATATATATATATATATATATATATATATATATGTATATATACGCCCCTCGTCCACAAACCATGGACGATATTTATTGGTTGTGATTGGTGTGAAAATTGGTTGATAGCGAATGGTTGATTAGAATTGTTTGTGGTTGAAATTGATTGATTGTGGTTGAAAAATACCCGTTTGTGATTGAGAATTATTTGGTTGAAACCACATAGGATTAGTTTGTGGAAAAGAAAAAAATAAACATGCCGCCTGTGTGTGAACTAGACGCATGAAATCCCCATTGTCAAAAGCTGCGAGGCTTTAAGGTAGGGCGAGGAGCCGTATTAGGGACGGTCCCGTTTTTAACTACCCTGCCATTATACTGCCGAAATTTTCAATAATATTCATGTGTTAGAATTATTTTCATGTGTTGAAACTATATTCGTGTGTTGAATAGAAATTCATGTGTTGAACGACATTCATGTTTTGAAATAAATTGTTTTATAATAAAAATCATATTTTTATCATCTATATGAATTATATAAAATAGTCTTGTTTTGAAATAAATTGTTTTCTAATAAAAATCATATTTTTATCATCTATATGAACTATATAAAATAGTCGTGTTTTGAAATAAATTGTTTTATAATAAAAATCATATTTTTATCATCTATATGAACTATATAAAATAGTCGTGTTTTGAAATAAATTGTTTTACAATAAAAATCACATTTTTATTATATACATGAATAGTTAAAAATAGTGAAGTGTCGAAATAAATGTTTGTTGGATAAAAATATCATTTTTATCAAATGTATGAAAAGAATATGGTTTTGAAATCGAAGAATAGATTATATTTATATATATATATATATATGTATAAATATAATTAAAATATATCGAATAACGAAGCTGCAGTTCGTGTTTTGAAACCGTGATTTCAAACGATTAGTGTGGGAGATCCGACCGTCGGATTTTCCCGAAACCGTAACCGTTGGGTTCGTCTTGGAAATATCTTTCCAACGATACCCACTTTGTGAAAATCCAACGGTTGGATTGTCTGGAATGTTTAATTCAAATCTGAAGAAAAACAGCGCCAGAATCGATTATATTTATATATATATAAATATAATTAAATTAAATTGAATAACGACGCTGCAGTTCGTATTTTGAAATCGAAACTTCAAACGAGTGTACAGGGAGATCCGACCATCGGATTTTCCCAAAAACTGAAATCGTTGGATTCGTTTTGAAATGATCTTTCTAATGATATAAATTTTGTGAAGATCCAACGGTTATATTTTCAGATATGTGTAAATCAAATCTGAAGAAAAACAGCGCCACGGCCGCGTTATGGCCTGAAGCGTCGTTTGAATAAATTGACTATTTTTAAATAAATAAAAATAGCGATAAATCGTTATAAAATATTATAAACGATATGGAATGGAAATAAACCGAATTTACCCTGTTTATTATATATTTGATGGTTGAGTGTGTTTGACATGAAAATTATGCTAAAGAATTTATTTTTGATAAAAATAATGGGAACCTTTCCCTAAGAATGTGAAAATTAGAAACTAACTGAAGGTTAGCTAAGTCGAATAGTTTCCTGGGTTTTGATATGATGTTGGTTTCGGCCTTCGGGGTTAATACTTGGGAAATCGTTCTCTTACTAATTTATGGTAGTGACTGATGAATTGGAATGAGGCGTATGTTGTGTTTGTGTAGCACTTGTTTATTATATATTCGAGTTGCTCAGAAAGACCGGGTTTATCCCATTCTGAATAACTGAGTCGATGAAAAGAAGTCGAGGATGAAGACAGTGGTTGAAGACTGAAGATCTTCACCTCGGTTGGATGGTAACTGATGTCTTGATTGGGAGGCATCCCGAAATGTAGATAATAAGTGGTGATCATCCAAACGTACGTGGAGATCGATGGATATGCGAGATATGTGGTGCCTCCAGTTTCGATCAGACCCAGAACGGACTTGTAAATGGACTGTGTTTCTGACATTGGAATTCATTCTGTGTGATTGATAGCCATCAGTTGCATGGTGTTAATTGCCTGTGTGGCATGCTGAGATGCAGTGGTCAAGGCTTCTGTTGAAAAGCAAAGTCTTGTGGCTGATGATCAAAGCATGGCCTATGTGGCATAGCTTTGTGTATAATGTGAATTCGCGAGCCTCACACCCCGGTATGAACCAGAAACGGGAGAGGACCTCAGGGAGGGCATGCGTTTCCTTCTAGCTAGAGGTGGTGTCAGTGCTCAAACTGGATGACATACATATTATTTTCACCTGTGTGGTTGTTGCTGTTGTGAGGGGCCTCGGATATATCAGTGACTATGTGAAGCCGGTGGAGTCATTCGTTGGCTCATTTACGCCCTAAAGGGCGGGGAAACGTAGTGTTCAGGCATTTTAATCGACATCGGTGGACAGGCCCTATCGCTCCAAGGGTCACTCGAGCTATGATCCTGAGACTCGGGATAGACAGTTTCAAATTCGGTAAGGACTATCTTTTGCCTTGGTTCATGACGGAAATCCAATTTCCAAATACGACACCGTGCGGTTTTGATTGTATATATATATGGCGACATGATATATGGTACCCATGCCATCTATGATTGATAGTTATGATTGAAATTGTTTTTGAAACCTATAAACACTAGTAATAATATCAAATTCTTTTGTTTTATTCGTACCAAGCATATTTTGGTCATTAAAAGGTAAAACTCTACCCTCCGGTTTGCGTTGCATTGTGTGATGGGAACTGAGTCTTATAATGGCTTCATTTTTATAAAAAGCATTGCAATGTTTAAAAGATTTACTTGTTTTAAAGCACTTGCAATCCAATGGAGTAAACCCATTCCACGAAAGTGGCGTGGTCCTGTGATTAGAAATATTATAAAATGTGTTAAGTAGATTTCTCATACCAGTCCCATGACTGACTCGTAGTTTGTTTCACTTGCAAACTCGGGTGCCCCTTTTTCTACACGGGCAGCCTTGTATTCAGGTTTTAGCAGGCTCTTTCTAGATAGCTGGAGCTGAAGATGGATTCTAGCATTTATCTCTTTTTATGCTGTTCAGCTCCTATTGTACATATTATGTTTGTTTTCCGCTGTAGACATTTATGTATAGCTGATGTAACCCCCGTAATTCTGTTAATATTAATATTCACAAATTAAAGAATAACTAATCTCAGATGTGAGAATTGTGGGAAACAGGTTGCGCCATTGTGTTCGTCTCGGAATTCTGGTTGAAATAGAGTCCGAGTTTGCGTGAATTGGACTTCGTATGAAGAAGTTATGGCCATCAGAGGTTTCAGAAAATTCAAAACAGATTTCAGAAATTTAAAATTCAAAAATTCGGAGTCAAAATAAGCTAGGCGGGAAAATTCCCGCCAGGCCCAGGTCGACCCTACGGTCGACTGGGCAGTCGACCTGCCTCAACCAGGTCGACTATAGAGTCGACCTGGGGGTCGACCTGGCAGTCGACCTGCCCCCCTTCCCCAGAGCAGTTTTTGTTCTGAGCCTGTTTTTGACTGAGTGATGACCCATTAGGGTTTGACC
Source organism: Allium sativum (assembly GCA_030737875.1). Classification (NCBI taxonomy): domain Eukaryota; kingdom Viridiplantae; phylum Streptophyta; class Magnoliopsida; order Asparagales; family Amaryllidaceae; genus Allium; species Allium sativum. The sequence continues at coordinate 968,763,224 of CM060909.1, read as the reverse complement.
TAATCTGGTTGGCTGAGATTAGTTCTAAGTTGATCTGACGGTCTAAATAAACCCTAAACTCTATAAATACCTAGGTAGTCTCTCACTCTAATTCACATGAAAAATAGAATAGCTACCGTCATACCGCCGCCATGGGACTCAGTCTAGCCGCCGCCAAATAGGAAGGAAGAAGCTAATCAAAACCCTAATTCTACTCAACTCTAAAGCAAATCAAGACTCTCTTTCTTCTCTAAATTGTGAGTATGATGATCTTAACAAGATTATTATTAGATTAATTAGATTAAGTTATGAATGGATTATAAGCGAATGATGTGGATTATCATATATGTTGTTGTAAACCTTACGCTATCATGTATGTTATAAATCCTATGCTATGTAATGATGATATCCTATATGTTGTAAATCATGCTATGATGATATTGTATAGGTTGTAATTTTCTATGCTAAATTGTGATAAATCATACATGTTATAAAGTTATGATGTTATTATCTATGCTAATTAGTTCATGTTAATCAAATCATAATATTGATATTATTTGGGCTATGTTGATCTATATGACTAGTCACATATGCAAGTTTAGGTTGATTAGTAAAAGTTATGAACATATGCCGTGACATCTATTATGACATCTAGAATTATTCTATGACATATATGAAATTCTATGCTAGTTCACACCATCATTATGTTGCCTAAAACCCCATATGCAAGTTTATATATAAATTTGGGTTATGATCATATCATGTGAATTGTGACATTTAACAAGTTGACACCTTTAGATCCTTAACATGTGTAGTTTATGCAAGTTTCACCCCTATTATGATTAGATTATTTTACTTGTCTATATGTTGTGATAATTTATCTTTGTGCCATGATTTAGACTATTCGATTCTAACGTATATTCTGCGTTGAATAAGCGAACGTATAACGTGGGGTAGGGGTAATATTAAGGATTGAATATAAAGAAGTTGGGGTGCAATTGATATGATTTTGCATGCCATGAATGGATGGCCATAATTGAGTCAAATATGGACATCATTAAAATTGGAGTTACTTAATAATTTGAATAGGGAATTATTAAAACTGGGGTAAAAGATTATAAGTGATAATCAATGCTTAGGACTCGAGGTTGGATTCGTTTGTGACGTAAACCTGCCCGGACCCGCCCGGCAAATCCAGTGGTCACAAATGTCAGCCCAATGTAAGAGGTCCTAGGCCTAAACTAAAGCATAACAGTTGTAAAGACACGAGGTTAGACTCTTTTATGGTGTAAGACTGCCCGGACCCGCCCGGCAAATCCAGCTGCCATAAATGCCATTCTAATGTGAAAGGTCTTCATAAGGTTATGGCCTGAATGAATTAAGAAATAATTAACCAGATAAACATGTAAGGTGGGACATGGGGGTTAAGTAGGTGCCTTGGGTGGCATGAGGAATCTAGTGGGTGCCCTTAGTGGCATGTGAAATACGATTAGTAAGACTTAACCAAACACACATGTAAATGAACATGATTAAGAGGGTTAAGTGGGATATACTAGTGGTGACAAGCTTAGGTGGGTAGATTGTGGGGGCCCATTTCAACCAGTAAACCAAACGTATCTTTGTGGGCTCGACCCAAGTCGAGGACGGGACACACATACTGGGTTTGACTATAAGAGGCCAAAACGGGGTAGCGGTGGCAACGCAAGTCCAACGGGTTTCATATGCGTGTGTGGACCCGGGCTGGTAGGTAAGACGTTATTTCATCGTGTAGGTATAAGCCGTGCATTCTCAAGTTGTATCGGGTTGCCACTTTAGGGGAGAAATACACCCCACTGTGGGGCCAGCACGGGTATCTACGAGTAGGGAGCCGATCCCAAGGGGTAGTGGGGTACACCTAGTGGAGATAGGGGCAGATGACACCTATGTAGTCAGCTAGGGGTACGTAAGGCTATTTATATAGTTTCTGTGTGAAGCAAGTGGGATCAACCTTTAGGGTGACTGGTGCGGTGCAGTGTAGTAATTATTCGTTAGTAATTAGGTGTGCGTTTAACGTTATCTTTAACGTTATCTTTATCTGCTTTTCATACCCGATAGTTCATAGACATTTCCTTGTTTTCCAGCTTATGCCTTAGTCTAGTTATTTTGGTAATAGTATTGTTAGAATTATCATACTCGCCATAATTTATGTCTGACCCCTTTCATTCCTATCCTTTTTCCCCCTCCAAGTCCTCAGGTTGGGCCCAGCTCTAGTGGAATTTGATTGGTTTGCTTCATCGCTCTTTTGAAAGCTTGGACCGTTGAAGTAAAGTCCAGCTTGTTGTCTTCTTAAATGGCTATTTGTGTAATGGGATTATGTATTTTGTTTTATGAAGATGGATATTGTACTTGACTCTGATTTATGGTTTTATGATGTAACAAACATGTTTAATTTCCGCTGCAATAAAATGAAGTTTTAGATTTCCAAGTACTACTTATTATCTGTCTTGTTGTAATTTTTCTATTCTATATTCACTTAAAACCTCCATGGAAGTTAATGCATTCCCTTTTTGAGTGACATTAATGGACGTGGGGTGTTACACGTGGTATCAGAGCTTAAGGTTACAAGAATAGATAAATTTTTTAGAAAAACTATTTTTCTAAAGTATTTTTGGAAGAACTGTTTTCAAAAACATGTTTTAAATGAGTTATTTTAAAGAGGAAAGTTTTTATGAAAAACATAATCCCTAATAGCCATATCTTTATCTTTTGAATTCTCCATTTTGAATCTTTCCTTTTTCGTGTCAGCATGACTGAAGATCTTAACCTTCCGGATGGTGTAACGATACCAGGATGGTATAGGAGGTTATTAGAGGCTAGGGCCGCTGCAGGTCCAGCCAATGTTCCTCCACCACCGGTTGCACCCGTTCCTCCTCCTCCTCCTCTCGTTGATACTTTTTCAAAGACATGCAAGGAATTTAAGGCTATGGGTGGAAAACCTTTTCGAGGGTCAGAAACATTTGTGGAAGCTAGAGATTGGCTTAAGGAGGTGGAAGAATTGCTAGAAATCTTTGAAGTAGAAGAAGGGAGGAAAGTTAAATTAGCAGCTTGGTTAATGAAGGGAGGAAAGTTAAATTAGCAGCTTGGTTAATGAAGGGAGAGGCCTCGTTTTGGTGGGAGGTCACTAATGGGGAGCGTCCTGTTGATTCTTGGGCGGATTTTAGACGTAGGTTTGAGGCGAAGTTTCTCTCGAGGGCAGAAGAGAATCTATATATGGAAAGGTTCTTGACATTAAAGCAAGGAAGCTCATCGGTGAAATAATATGTCAACAAATTTAATCAGTTAGCAAGGTTTGGCTTAGACTTAGTGAACACGCCGGAGAAGAAGGCTCTGAGGTTCGTAAATGGATTGAATGAACCGTTGCAAGGGTTGGCTATGACCCACATCCCTATGGGGGCCACCTTTGAGAAGCTAGTAGACATGGCACTCGTGCACGAGGAGAAAGGCACTAAAGCTGATAAGGCACCCGAGAAGAAAGGGGATCAGAAGAAACCACAACAGGAAAATAAGAAGGGTGGTAAAGACAGTAATGGCAAGGGAAAGAAAAAATGCTTTAACTGTGGGACACCAGACCATCTCAGCAAGGATTGCCGAAAGAAAAAGAAGACTTGCTGTTTTCACTGTGGCGATGCGGGACATCTAGTGAAGGACTGCCCAAAGAAGGGGCAGAGGACAGGGTCTACCTCGGGAGGACAGGTGCAGGCTCTTATGGCACTAGGGTAGGCAAGGGGACAAGTTCAGGCTCTCGCGGTCCCACCGCTGCAAGAACGAGGTAGAACCATTTCTGTTGAAAGCTTAGTTTTTCAGTTTGATCATCCTGTCCGTACCTTATTCGATTCGGGCGCATCGCATTCGTTTATCTCTACATCATTAGTTGAATCACTGCACTTAAACACCAGTTTAGTAGAGGATCCCTTAGTTGTTTCGAATCCAATTGGGGGCTCAGCTTATTTGTCCATAATGTGTTTGGATTTGAAAATTTCTATACTTAGCGTTGAGTTTAGATGTGATGCTTATGTGTTAGGCTTCACGGGCTATGGGCTAATTTTAGGAATGGATTGGTTATCCAGAAATGGGGCCGTTCTTGATTGTGAAAGGAGAGTAGTTAGGCTCATGACTTGCCTTGGCAACACTCTCGAAATCTTTTGTAATCCCATAAATTCCGTTATGCTAAGTTATCTAGAATCGCTTGACGCGTCGGTGGAAAATCTACGATCTGTTAGAGTGGTCCGAGAATATTCGGATGTGTTTGAGGAGGCGAAGGGCTTGCCTCCGAAGAGGGAGATAGATTTTCGAATATATCTTGTGGATAATGCGAAACCAGTATCTTTGCCGGTACGCCACATGGCTCCACGTGAAAGGAGGGAACTCGATAAGCAAGTGAAGGAGTTGCTTGAGAAGGAGTTCATAAGACGAAGTATATCGGAGTGGGGTGCTCCAGTAGTATTTGCTACGAAGGCGGATGGGTCCCTTAGACTTTGTGTGGACTATAGAGAACTTAATAAGCTTACTAAGAAAAACAGACACCCACTGCCGAGGATTGACGATCTCTTCGATCAGTTAGTTGGCGCCTCAGTGTTTTTGCAGTTGGACTTAGCCACTGGTTTCCATCAGTTGAGAGTGGACTTCGGACGGTTTCTATGAATGGCTAGTGATGCCCTTCGGTTTGACAAACGCCCCCGCATACTTTGTTGATTTGATGAGTAGGGTGTTTAGGGAGTACCTTAACAAATTCGTGGTAGTCTTTGTAGACGACATCTTGATCTTTTCTAAGGATGAAGAAGAGCATGCCCTACATCTTAGGGAAGTGTTGGAGACCCTACGAGCGCATAATCTTAAAGCCAAATTTTCTAAGTGTCACTTCTGGAGGAAGGAAGTACGATTCCTAGGGTACGTGGTTTCCAAGGAAGGGATAGCTGTGGATCCTGCGAAGGTGGTGGCCATCCAAGATTGGAAGGTCCCTAAAAATGCTACCGAAGTGAGAAGTTTCTTGGGGTTGGATGGCTACTATAGGAAGTTTATCAAAGACTTCGCAAAGATATCAGCTCCATTGACACGCTTGACGAAGAAGAACCTAGTCTTCACATGGGACGTAGATTGCGATGATGCGTTCTAACGTTTGAAGAGAGCTTTAACCTCAGCTCCAGTCTTAGTGCTGCTAGACGGAAGTAAGCCATTTACTGTTTATACTGACGCTTGTGGGACAGGACTAGGCGCAGTCTTAATGCAAGAGGGTAGGGTAATAGCCTATGGTGGAAGGAAGTTGAGAGCGCATGAGAAGAATTACCCCACGCATAACCTAGAGTTGGCCGCTATTGTTTTCGCGCTTAAGTCTTGGCGTCATTATCTTCTTGGCGAGAGATTCGAATTATTCACTGATCACAAATCATTAAAATACTTATTCTCTCAGAAGGACTTGAACTTAAGACAGCAAAGGTGGATGAAGTTCTTAGCGTCCTACGACTTCGAGATAGCATATACCCCTGGCAAGGGTAACGTGGTGGCAGATGCCTTAAGTAGAAAAAGATTATCCTTAAGTCCTTTGTTTGTTGAGCGGCGAAGCTTAGAATTCATTTCGATGTTTGACTTTAGACCTTCCGTTGACTTTGTACCCGGTTTGCTAGCATCCTTGGAGGTCAGACCTACGCTTTTGGGACGGATTGGCGAAGCACAGCGAGATGACCCACAGTTGGTTGAGTTAGTAGAAAAGCTCAAAAGAGGGGAGTCATCAAGCCATCTCCGTAGGTATACCCTAGATGATAAGGGTTGGTTATGTAGGGACGGTAGACTTTATGTACCAAAAGACGATGACCTAAGGAAGACTATTCTTGACGAAGCACATCGTTCGAAGATGAACATTCATCCCGGCGGGGACAAGATGTACATGGACATGAGACGAGTTTACTTTTGGGCCGGCATGAAGAAAGATGTGGCCGAGTATGTCGCTAGATGCTTGGTGTGCCAACAAGTAAAAGCGGAGCAAAAGAAACCCGGTGGGTTGCTTCTCGATGGACTTTGTGGATGGATTACCAAGATCAAGGAAGGGTAATACGGGGATTTGGGTTATAGTATATAGACTTACTAAGAGCACCCATTTCATTCCCGTGAAGAGTAAGAGGACTTCTCCATGGTTAGCTTCTGTATACGTCCGAGAAATTGTTCGTTTGCACGGTGTTCCTTCTAGCATAGTGAGCGACCACGATCCTATTTTCACTAGCGAATTTTGGAGAAGCTTACAAGAGGCGGTAAGGACTCAATTATGTTTGAGCACCGCATATCATCCTCAGACGGACGACCAAACCGAGAGGGTGAATCGCATTCTAGAGGATCTTTTGAGGCTATGTATCCTAGACTTTGGGGGTACATGGGAAGAGCATACTCCGTTGGTAGAGTTCGCGTACTATAATAGCTTTCAGTCCGGCATTGGCATGGCACCTTTCGAAGCTCTTTATGGACGACCTTGTCGTTCACCTACATGTTGGTGGGAATCTACGGATAAGATCTTACTTGGGCCCGATACGATTAGGGAGACTTCGGAAAAGATCGACTTGATTCAAAGGAGGATGAAAGCAGCGCAAGATAAGCAGAAATCTTATGCGGATAAGAGGAGGACAAATCTCGAGTTTGATGTTGGGGACATGGTCTTTATCAATGTGTCTCCATTACGGAACGTTGTTCGCTTTGGGTCCATTGGGAAGTTAGCACCAAGGTTCGTAGGGCTGTTTCCTATTAAGGAGATGATTGGGACAGATGGCGTATAGAGTGGAGTTGCCGGAGAGACTTAGTGGTGTGTACGACGTATTCCATGTGTCACATTTGAGGAAGTGCTTGCACGAGACCGCAGAGGTGGTAGAGCCGAGCTTTCTTAGAGAGGTGGAGATAGAGCGTGATGCGACGATTCGACGAGCTCCTATGCGCATTCTTGGGTCAGAGATTAAGAAGCTGAGAAATCGAGAGATCAGACTAGTCAAAGTGCAATGGGGAGATGATGAGAGCAATGCTACTTGGGAGACGGAAGAGAAGATGCGTTCGTTGTACCCTTTTCTTTTTGAGGGTATGTCCTTTAATTTCTCCTTTATCGCTTATCTTGTACTTATCTTACCTTTAGAGTATCCTCTCGCTAGTATCTTTGACCTTTAGTTAGGATAATCATATGGATGAAACATGTGTTTGAGACATGTTATGTATGATGGATGCAAAGTGGATGCAAGTGTTTGCTAGTCGTTGCTCGTGGACGCATATACACACACTATTAGGCACTAGATCGGCTCAGTCACTTCATATTGCATATTGCATATAAATGGATGTATTTAGTAAAATGGATGTATGAGGATTTGTTTTTATCACATGGATGTTGCATTCGGATGATGATTGTGCACGCATATAGAAATAATATGCAGCATTAAGGAACTTTTGCATACATAATGGACGCATGGCACTATCATGATTTGCATTAAGGAGGTCAAATGAATCAGTGGACCGCCTGATTTTGCATTAGATATGGACATATACACACACTGTGAATTTAAACATGAAAGCATTAGAAGTCTATAAGGACAATGGATGCCTGTGTTTGATGGTTGAGTAGATGGTTGTTTGGATGTTAGGATATACATTCTTCTTGACTTGAAGATTTCGAGGACGAAATCCTTTAAGGAGAGGAGAATGTAACACCCCGTAATTCTGTTAATATTAATATTCACAAATTAAATAATAACTAATCTCAGATGTGAGAATTGTGGGAAACGGGTTGCGCCATTGTGTTCTTCTCAGAATTCTGGTTGAAATAGAGTCCGAGTTTGCGTGAATTGGACTTCGTATGAAGAAGTTATGGCCATCGGAAATTTCAGAAAATTCAAAACAGATTTCAGAAATTTAAAATTCAAAAATTCGGAGTCAAAGCAGGCTAAGCGGGGAAATTCCCGCCAGGCCCAGGTCGACCCTAGGGTCGACTGGGCAGTCGACCTGCCTCAACCAGGTCGAGTATAGAGTCGACCTGGGGATCGACCTGGCAGTCGACATGCCCCCCCCCCCCGAGCAGTTTTTGTTCTGAGCATGTTTTTGACTAAGTGATGACCCATTAGGGTTTTGACCTAATCTGGTTGGCTGAGATTAGTTCTAAGTTGATCTGACGGTCTAAAAAACCCTAAACTCTATAAATACCTAGGTAGTCTCTCACTCTAATTCAGATGAAAAATAGAATAGCTACCGTCATACCGCCGCCATGGAACTCAGTCTAGCCGCCGCCAATTAGGAAGGAAGAAGCTAATCAAAACCCTAATTCTACTCAACTCTAAAGCAAATCAAGACTCTATTTCTTCTCTAAATTGTGAGTATGATGATCTTAACAAGATTACTGTTAGATTAATTAGATTAAGCAATGAATGGATTATAAGTGAATGATGTGGATTGTCATACATGTTGTTGTAAACCTTATGCTATCATGTATGTTGTAAATCCTATGCTATGTGATGATGATATCCTATATGTTGTAAATCATGCTATGATGATATTGTATAGGTTGTAATTTTCTATGCTAAATTGCGATAAATCATACATGTTATAAAGTCATGATGTTATTATCTATGCTAATTAGTTCATGTTAATCAAATCATAATATTGATATTATTTGGGCTATGTTGATCTATATGACAAGTCACATATGCAAGTTTAGGTTGATTAGTAAAAGTTATGAACATATGCCATGACATCTATTATGACATCTAGAATTATGCTATGACAAATGTGAAATTCTATGCTAGTTCACACCATCATTATGTTGCCTAAAACCCTATATGCAAGTTTATATATAAATTTGGGTTATGATCATATCATGTGAATTGTGACATTTAACAAGTTGACACCTTTAGATCCATAACATGTGTAGTTTATGCAAGTTTCACCCCTATTATGATTAGATTATTTTACTTGTCTATATGTTGTGATAATTTATCTTTGTGCCATGAGTTAGACTATTCGAGTCTAACGTATATTCTGCGTTGAATAAGCGAACGTATAACGTAGGGTAGGGGTAATATTAAGGATTGAATATTAAGAAGTTGGGGTGCAATTGATATGATTTTGCATGCCATGAATGGATGGCCATAATTGAGTCAATTATGGACATCATTAAAATTGGAGTTAATTAATAATTTGAATAGGGAATTATTAAAACTGGGGTAAAAGATTATAAGTGATAATCAATGCTTAGGACACGAGGTTGGACTCATTTGTGACGTAAACCTGCCCGGACCCGCCCGACAAATCCAGTGGTCACAAATGTCAGCCCAATGTGAGAGGTCCTAGGCCTAAACTAAATCATAACAGTTGTAAAGACACGAGGTTAGACTCTTTTATGGTGTAAGACTGCCCGGACCAGCCCGGCAAATCCAGCTGCCATAAATGCCTGCCTAATGTGGGAGGTTTTATGAGGTTATGGACTGAATGAATTAAGAAATACTTAACCAGATAAACGTGTAAGGTGGGACATGGGGGTTAAGTAGGTGCCTTGGGTGGCATGAGGAATCTAGTGCGTGCCCTTAGTGGCATGTGAAATACGATTAGTAAGACTTAACCAAACACACATGTAAATGAACATGATTAAGAGGGTTAAGTGGGATATACTAGTGGTGACAAGCTTAGGTGGGTAGCTTGGGGGGGGGGGCATTTCAACCAGTAACCCAAACATATCTTTGTGGGCTCGACCCAAGTCGAGGACGGGACACGCATACTGGGTTTGACTATAAGAGGCCAAAACGTGGTAGCGGTGGCAACGTAAGTCCAACGGGTTTCATATGCGTGTGTGGACCCGGGCTGGTAGGTAAGACGTTGTTGCATCGTGTAGGTATAAGCTGTGCATTCTCAAGTAGTATCGGGTTGCCACTTTAGGGGAGTGATACACCCCCACTATGGGGCCAGCATGGGTATCTACGAGTAGGGAGCCGATCGCAAGTGGGTAGCGGGGTACACCTAGTGGAGATAGGGGCAGACGGCACCTATGTAGTCAGCTAGGGGTACGTAAGGCTATTTATATAGTTTTTGTGTGAAGCAAGTGGGATCAACCTTTAGGGTGACTGGTGCGGTGCAGTGTAGTAATTATTCGTTAGTAATTAGGTGTGCCTTTAACGTTATCTTTAACGTTATCTTTATCTGCTTTCCATACCCGATAGTTCATAGACATTTCCTTGTTTTCCATCTTTTGCCTTAGTCTAGTTATTTTGGTAATAATATTGTTAGAATTATCATACTCACTAGACTTTATGTCTGGCCCCCTCCATTCCTATCCTTTTTCCCCCTCCAGGTCCTCAGGTTGGGCCCAGCTCTAGTGGAATTTGATTGGTTTGCTTCATCGCTCTTTAGAAAGCTTGGACCGTTGAAGTAAAGTCCAACTTGTTATCTTCTTAAATGGCTATTTGTGTAATGGGATTATGTATTTTGTTTTATGAAGATGGATATTGTACTTGACTCTGATTTATGGTTTTATGATGTAACAAACATGTTTAATTTCCGCTGCAATAAAATGAAGTTTTAGATTTCCAAGTACTACTTATTATCTATCTTGTTGTAATTTTTCTGTTCTATATTCACTTAAAACCTCCATGGAAGTTAATGCATTCCCTTTGTGAGTGACATTAATGGACGTGGGGTGTTACAGCTGAACTGTATTTGTACTAAGTATGATCCTGTATACTGCGTAACTCTGATGATTATGTTTATCCAGTGTATTATTTGTACATTATCTGGTGTATTTATTTAATTTTGTTCTTTTATTATCTATTTATATGTTATATTCCAAAGATTACCCTTGCTACCGCCAGTACGGGGTTTGGGGTCGTAACACGATAAGTTATGGAAGCGAAGGGGAACGTGCGGTAACGGTCGAGACAACATGACTGTGCATGTGTACCATTACTGTGTGCACTCACTATACCAAAAATGCCAATTTGGCAGTGTTAACGGCCGTATCAAAATCGATTTGATACGGTTTTAAGCCGTATCAAAAAATGGCGTCTCTGTTTATTTGATACGGTTTTAAGCCGTATCAATTGAGAAATTTGATACGGTTCTGAGCCTTATCAAATTAGCAATTTGATACGGCTTAATACCATATAAAATGAGATATTTGATACGGTTTTAAGCTGTATCAAATTGCTAATTTGATAAGGTTCAGAACCGTATCAAATTTCTCAATTGATACGGCTTAAAACCGTGTCAAATTTGTATGCTGGCACTGTCAATTTTTAGATGGATACGGTTTTAATCTGTATCAGTTGAGAAATTTGATACGGTTTATAACCGTATTAAACTAGTATACTAATATGGCAGTATACGGCTCAAAACCGTGCTTAATGCCTCACTCGTACAATGATAACAATGAATTAGATACGGCTTTTAACCGTATCAAAATCGGTATATCATATATGCAATTTACAAAATCACTGCACCCATTGATATATATATATATACACACACACACACACACAATAAAGAAGATACACTAACACTCATATAACAGTATATAAAGAAGAGATACGCTAAGAATAATTCGATTAATACATAATTCATAACTTCAGTTAATACATAACACAATATATACAAAGCATAATGTTCACAGTTCTTCCTCTAAAAAAAAGGACAACAAAACTGCAGTTGTCGAGCTCATACAACTCATGCTTGTTCCAAACCCTGAAAAGAAATTAAAATAACAAACATTGGTTTAGTAGGCATTGAGTAAATTTCTCAGTAGGTGCAGTAAACAAAAAAAAATGGCAGTAGGTCTCTTGATTAAAGAATGTCATGCATAGCAACAATGCCTACAAAATGATTAAAGAATGTCAACATACAATTAAAGGATAAGCCTTACATTTGTACACCTCAATACTACTGGCTAAGAATGCAGTAAAAGGCCTTTCTACTTAAAAGAGCCTCTAGAATGGACTGCCTAAATTTTGCTAGCCAAATATTGCTATGCAGGTCATAAAGCTACCATAAATTCACATTATAGGTTTAGCTGTCCCTGCTGGACTGCATAAATTTAACTAGCTACAATATAATATACAGTGAATGCATAATGTCTAATGATACAACATTATCACCAGCACGAACAATAAACTATCTTACCAAACTTTATAATTATATGAGGCTTACGTATATATACAAGCTGAATAGTTGAAAAACCTTCAGACAGATTGCTACAAAGCTAGCAACTTTCTTGCTTTCTACAAAGCTGAATGGATGAATATTAACGATCTATATGACTATTTATGATTTTGTCTGCAGTATGGTAACATATTCATCGTATGCTTGTTACTTGATAATCCACTAACTGTTATAAATAAGAACTTACAAGGTGAAAATGGAATCAAAAGACAATCGCTAGTGATGAGTGGTCCTAAACAGAAGCATGGAGAACAATAACTTCCAATAGCAAATAAATATTTAATTTCCCTACTCATACAGATTGTATATGTTATCCAAACTTTATGTTTTATATGTTCCTTTCATTAGGATTTAAAATGGGCACGTCATGGTAGCGATAAACACATCAATGACGATGCTCCGATTTCTGCCGAGGGTTGAGGGATGTTTGTGTGGTATGGAGTCGAAGTGACTTGTGACAATTTGGTGGAGTAATGCATGAGAGTTTGTGGGGGCTGTCGTGTGTGTGTGTAAGGGGGTTTACAAGTGTGTGCAAGGAAGTTTGTGCGGATTCCATGAAGTAGGCAGGAGGCGGTAAAGAAAGGTGTGGAGGCTTCCATGTTGTCAACGAGTAGGAGTTTAAGGATGCAGCAATTCAAACATTTGTTTATGGATATGCAATCTGTTGCGCTAATTGTCAGTCCAGGCAAAATATACATATTATATGTATATGGATGAGTGCAAGCGCCAAAAATAAAGTAGGATACGGTGAAGATGACTACTGCATCCAAATACCCGTGCATTTTTGAGAATCTGATTGGGATACAATGTTGAATTCCTACTACTAGATACTACCTCTCATATAACTTACAAAAAAAAAATTACCTCAAGGCCAAAAAAGGATGAAGAAAAATGTCGAGAAAACAAAATTTAAGCAACTTAATTTTATAAGAGCGAAACCATACCTGAAATAGCTCTGAAAGAAGAATTGCTTCGGTAACGCCACTGGAATAAGACATGCAATACCCGAAAGAAGATTACGTTGGACGATTCTTGAATTATAGTTGGTCGTGCAAGATAAAATAGTTAAAGTCAATGGGAATGTTGTACTAAAATTATATATAACTCTTTTGACTTGACAAGATAAAATAGTGTAAAATTATATATACCTGCTCCAATGTCTAAAGATATCGAATTAGGTTCTTCGGATGACACATAAACCCACCTACTCCGACTTCATCAAAGGTCTCTGCAAATTGACAATTTATTTTGGTGGTTTTCTCATCCGGCAACAGTATATCGTCCAAAACCAATTTTTCATGTGTAGATGGTACATATTTCCCATGAATTCTGAACGATGTAGAATCTCGACATACAGTACCTGTTGCAATAAAGTTGTCTACATCTATCCAACAAAATAACTGCATCGAAATCAACTAATAATAAAAAGTTGGTAATAAATACCTATTGCTACTATGTCTAGATCAGAGTTGAGAATTTCACATTTTTGATTGTTCGAAACATTGGTTGTTTCTTGAGAAGCAACAACTTTAGAAGAACCTAGTTGTATGTTGCGTGCTCCATCAGGGGGATCTAACGGTGTGAAGGTTCCTTTAGAAGCAGCGATGTCTCCCACCATTTGAATCAAAAGCTCCATTCGCCCCGCCATATTTCCCATTGTACCCTCCAAACTTCCCACCCTTGTTTTCAAGTCATCGTTGTCTTGATTAACATATTTGAATCGTTTATGTGCAATAGCACAAGCCTTAACATTAGTCGTTGGTATGACGGTCCCAACACCGCGGCTCCTACCCTTCATATCCTTACCAAACACTTGTGATAAAATATCATCATCCACTGTCAATTTTTCTTCATCACTATCGGTGATCTTTTCCTTCATTTTCGCAATTTTATCCTAAGACATGATAATTCTTAAATGAATAATGAAATTTCAAATAATATGCAAGTTAATATTTGTTTAACTTACGAAGTACACAGAAGCGGCATCTGATATGCTACCATTTTTTTTTGTGTGTGTCTTCTCCCATACTTGATGACGGTTGATATTTGCAGATGGATCTGCAACGGTCGGCAATATATTCCAGTTTATGTATATTTTCTATCATAATTGGGGGGGAGGGGGGGTTTACTATTTTCGAAATAAAATGAATATAAATTACCAATTCGTGTTCTATTCTTGCATGACTTTTACGTCCTGCATGGTGACCATAATTGAGAAATAATCTATTTCTTTTGCCTGACTTCCTTCTTCCGCTCGCTTCAGGCGTTGCTTCATTTTTTATGAACTCATTCCAATCTTCTTGAGCAACTCTAGGTGGGAAATTTTTCAACCGTTCTTTGTCATTGTCGAAAATATCATAAAAACTTGCTCTCAAGTTTTTCTTGTGTCTTCTAAAAGCCTCGGCCATTCTTTTTATAAATATTTCCTTTGAAAGCGGCTCAAGCGCATACATTTTCTGCAAAAATTAAGAGTCAGACTGTAAAAATACTGTAAACATTTAAGTGTTATATTACCAAATTGCTCAAGTAAAATCTTACCACCAACTTGTTCCAAACGTCGTCCTTATATGTTTTGGGTATTTTATTCCAACTTACATACGATATCGGCACATGAGCTCTTACTAGTTTACCAAGCATAGTAGCGACTTTTGAAGCATTTTCTGAGATTGGGATTCCAAGTAGGTTTTGATCAACTTTCTGCTCATTTGAACTTGATGCATGTGATGATATTGGATTTTGTGACATAATTTCCTGCAAAATATAATATAACTAATACATGTGATCATCACCACCATGCTCAGTAGGTTATCCACAATTCACAATTTAACATATGGTTTTGGTAAAAAAAAAACATTCTACAGTTCATGACATTCCAAGTACATGTGATTCCCTTGAGGAAAAAAGCATTCAACAATTCATTACATTCAAAATACATGTGATAAAAAAAGCAGTCAACAATTCATGACTTTCCGAATACATTTTCTAATTTTTCATTGTCTTCAAAAACTGACTGGTAGATGGTAGGAAACTCAATGTCATCCACATTTGTAGTCAACCGTTTTGGTGTATGCAAAACCACAGACCATCCGTTATTTTTTAAATCTTTTGAGTAGAACACTTGACTCGCTTCTGATGCAAGAATAAATGGCTCATCATTCATGTTGTCTTTGTTCTTTATTTTTCCTAAATTGACCATGATTAAGTTTGAAACGGGATCTATTTTGCAACCATTGATCTTATCCTCCACCTTTACCCAATCACAATAAAAAACTGTTTGATTGAAGTCAGTGTAATCCAACTCAAGTATCTGTTGAATGACTCCGTAATACGTTGTGTCTGCTTCCTTATAATTTTTATCTTTACCACTCGCTCTAAATTTTGTAATTGCTTTCGTGCATACACCGCTATCCTGTGTGACCATACGGTCTTCGTGCATTTTCGTGGAAAATAAAAATCCATTCACTTGGTGTAACACCACACCTCCGCTAGGGCCACTCACAAAGGGAATGCACTAGGTTTGGTGAAGCATTATCGAGGTAAACATACACAGAAATAATACAAGACAGAACATATATAAAACAGCGGAAGTAAAACAAATTTCATTTACCTTATAAACAAGGTCTAAAACCTTTTACATCAGAATACATCAAAACCTGTCTTGCAATAATAAGGAAGCATAAAACCTTTTCATAAATTATTCCCCAAGTAAAGTAGCCATAGCCGAGAAAAGTCCAAGTCATACAAGATGACCTTCAACAGAGGAAGTCCGAACTAACAACAGCATTTCCTCCCTGAAACCTGGGGGGGAAACGGAAGACAAAGAGGCGAAAGAAAACGGGGTCAGTCATAAAGACTGGTAAGTCCTATCTACTTCTAGCATAAAAACAGGTAAAGGTAACATGACATGCATAAACTGAAAGTAAACATAAGGATGATGACAAGGTAGATAAGCTATACCAAGATAACCGGATGAATTACTGTATCAAGACAAACTAAGGTATCATGATAAACTACGGTGTCAAGATAAATCAAGGTATCATGTCATCAGGTTTCTATCAAGTGAAGTATCTCAAGGTATCTATCATATATAATATCCCGAGGTTACTATCAAGTATATTTCTCGTGGTTCTAACATGTATATTTGCTCTGCACCTCTCGTACTAGTATCCCTACCCGCGTAATGTGTTAACTAGGAATGTCCCTTACCCAATGTCATGTAATGGTCCATGTCAACCTAATATATAGCATAGGTAGGTTTCCCAACTCGTATGTTTCTTCCCATGTATAAGTTTAGTCCTTTGCCGTAGGCCGTACGGGCTTCCCCATGTCAATCTATACCGCCTCAACGCAGTACCATTTTATCCTTGAAGTTGTTTTGGACTGCTACCCTTGGTCAGGTTATGTCTTCTTACCATGAACTATCGCGTGTTCACTTAGGATTTATGCCACCTAGGACCACTAGGGATTATGCTACCTAATGAACGTTTCCGTGTCTCGGTTTGGGTTTAAGCCACCTAGGGCCACTAGGGATTATGCCACCCGTCAACCGTGCCCTTTATCCCGCGTATGTATCGTGAATCGTTTTCCATGTCTAGACGCACAAGTTCCTCAATGTGCCATCCGAGTTCCGTGCCAGGGCAAATCAAGAGATACGGAACTCGGTCGGGAGCTTTAAGTCGTCTGCTGATGCAGATGTCAAGGTCTGTTTTTGTACCCGTGGCTATGGTCCCACGTGACCCCTCCCTCATCTACTGAAAGACAATCCAAGAAAAATCATGTATGAGAACCACATCCCGGCCCCACTATAGCCCCACTTTCCTATGGGCCAACCTCACCCATGACTCGATAGTAAGCACATGGTCTGTTGGGGGTTCCCTGCCTTTCCGTTCGTACACGATTGACTAAAGATGGTAGGTAGTCGGCGACGTGCTATCCAGGGCAAAATCAAGTATCGTCGACTCCACGCTAATCCATCCCAGTCTTTAGGTCGCTCGCATAGCAACCAAGGCATACCCTTGGCTCTTCTACCGTAGACCTTAACCCCTGTGAGGCCGGGTTTCATGGACCATCTGCCACCTCACAGAAGGATACCAAGAGTACCCTCACGTCCCCCCCAAAGCTACCGCTTCGTTACCCAGTTCGTTGGAGCCTTTATCTAGGTCAGATAATTTGCTCCTCCTCGTGTTTTAAGCGATGACCTACCGTACCGGGTTACTCATCTATTCATGAACTAGTCCCATGTCCTTGGCTAAGAATTATTACTTAGTTATACTTAACTAAGGTTTACCACTTAGCTTCATTTCCCCGTTACCCTTGATTAACTACGATTTTCTACCTAGTTCCTCTACTAGGGTTTTGCCTATTGGGTTAAGTGTTGTTATTCAAGTTCATGGCTTAGCCTGCCTATGAATCATGTCAAGATTGGCTAAGTATTCAAGTCCAAGACCTAGCCCTACAAGTTGGTTAAGTGTACCAAGAAGCTCATGACTTAACCCTATTCAATAATCAAGTCAATTTGGTTAAGTACTGTTTATCTTAACCCTATTAGGTTATCGTGTTAGATTGGTTAAGCACAGATTATCTTAACCTCATCGGATTATCGAGTCGGATTGGTTAAGTATAGGTTAACTTAACCCCATCCACTAATCGTATTATAATGGTTAAGTATATTTAAAAGGTCTTATAACTTAACCCTATCAGGTCCGCATATTAGATTGGTTAAGTATAGGTTACTTAACCTCATCAAATCATCATGTATAATTGGTTAAGTATAAGTTACATAACCCCATTAAATTATCTTGTTAAGTTGGTTAAGTATTGGCTACTTAACCCCATTGAATTACCAAGTTTAGATTGGTTAAGTGTTTAATTTAACCCCATCGAAGTACCGTGTTTAGATTAGTTAAGTGTAGGTTACTTAACCCCATCTAATTACCGTGTTTAGATTAGTTAAGTGTAGGTTACTTAACCCCATCTAATTACCGTGTTTAGATTAGTTAAGTCTAAATTACTTAACCCCATCTAGTCAAGCGTGAATTACTTAACCTCATCTCCTAATTGTCTTGTATGGTTAAGTGTCATTAAGAAATCAAGCCCGGTCCCATTTAACCTACCCATTCGTGCCATATTGGTTAAGTGTCATTAGTCAAATTTACTTAACCTTATCATGTGGCATTAATTTAATTAATGCACTCTCAACCTCTCACATTAGACCTTGTTGTGGTTACTAGTTAAGCCGGGCGGGTCCGGGTAGTTTTACACCACAACCTAGTCTAACCTTGGGTCTTAAGCGTGATATGACCAACTTCTCACATTGGATCCTATTGTTTGTAGCCACTAGTTAAGCCGGGCGGGTCCGGGTAGATTTATGCTACAAACTCAACCCAACCTCGAGTTGGCCACTTTCATGTTTGGTCTAGTGTCATAATACACTTACAACCCCCCGTGTCTAGTTTCAAGTCCCATGTTTACCTCACATGTCATGTCCCCATTTGGGTGTATCATGAGTGTCATATTTTCATGGAATCTCATATTAAATTTACGTGTCATAATCACGCTCGTCTATCCTACCCAAATCGTGTTTCCAACCCAAGTAAAAGCGAGTCCACGTAGTAAGGATACTATGCTACATATTGGCCTCAAAACATGTACGATGCCAAGAAGGGATTGGCCACAAACATGCATAGTATCATAACGGGATTTGGCCTCAAAATATGCATAGCATCATAAGGGGTTCTTGGCCACAAACATGCATAGTATCATAACGGGATTTGGCCATAAAATATGCATAGCATCATATGGGTTTTTTGTTCATTTACATGCATAAGCCCCAAAGTCGAGTCTTTGCCAATGTTTCACAAGTCAATTGGTTCCCAAAGGTTCATGCTAGCATTCCATAGATAAAGATTCAAACTTGCAAGATAAACTAGGTTAATCATAACTTGTATAGCATGATTTAGTCACTAAGCATAGCCAAAAGTCATAGGTTCAAGCAAAAAAACATGACAAGGTTCGTATAGGCTAGCATACTTAGTTTAATCTCGTTTTATTCCATGCCATCATTAAAACTACTGTTTAGATCTAGAAGTAGCTAGAACTTACATAGCGTGGCTTAGCGAATTAGCATGAATCGTCTCGACGAAGAAAGGTGGCTCCTTTGAAGAAAAACCGTCATGAAACCGTCGTAGCAACGTTGATTTGGCCTCGATTTGGTGTAGCAAGCTTGCACCTTTTGATTTGAATCTGATTTGAATGCATAGTCTCTAGGAATTGGAGATGGAGGCCATGATCACTTGGCATTTGGGCAGCACTTCGTGGCATGAGTGAATTGTGAGGGTTTAGGGTAGGCTTAGGGGTCTTTTTATAGAGATTAGGAGTAGTTTAGGCCGTAGGATAAACCTAGGATAGATCTAAACCCTCAAAATTCGTCACAAGCCTCCAAAACCGAGCCAACATGACAAGCAGGTGCACCAGGTCGGGGTTCTACAGGGGGGGTCGACCCAGGGGTCGACCCCTATGTCGACCCCCTGGGGAGGGGTCGACCCCGGGGTCGACACCCATGCCGACCCCCTGGAGGGGGGGTCGACCCATGGGTCGACACCCTGTGTGTCTGGCTGGAATTTTCCCGCCTTCTCCTTTTGGGCTGAATCCAAATCTGTTTTTAGATTTGAATTTTCGTGAAACTTCGCGAGGCCATATCTCGGTCATACGGACTCCGATTTACGAAATTTCGGACTCTATTTCGCGTATTTTTCCGAGACGAACGCAATGGCGCAACCCGTTTATCCTGATTCAGATTTTATAATTTAATTCTGCCTTGATTCTTGTCTTAACACGTTGTCAAAATTCGGGTTATTACATTCTCCCCTCCTTTAAGGATTTCGTCCCCGAAATCTCCAAGTTAGGAAGAACGCATCCTACCATCCATCATCCATCTACTCAAAACATCATCCACAGGCAAACATTGTCCTTAAACGATTTCTAATGCCATATGAACATATGCAAAACGTGTGTGTATATGCTCCTTAGCTAATGTTAATGATCAGGCCTGAATGATCTTTCTAATGCAAAATATGTTTAGTGCCATGAGTCCAACATGTATGCAAATAGTCCTAGCCATATAAATGCTATATGTGTGCACAACCATTCATTCATATGCAACATCCGCATGATAACACATTCATTTTCATCCATAAACAAGTATAAATACTCGTGCATATGCAACATAAAACGTGACCGCGTCAATCTAGTATCTAATGTGTATTCGCGCATCCACGAGCAACCACTTGCAACCATTTGCAACCATATCAATCATAACATGTTTCAAATACATGTTTACATCCATTGGATTCTACCTAAGGTTCTCACGATAGGATCGAGGATAGAAACAGGACCGAGAGGATATTCACTAAAAGATAACATGCGAGCAAGCTCTACAGGAAAAACCAGGGATCAAGGATACACTCTTTAAGAAGAGGTACGATGCGTGTGTCTAGCCTTACGTCTTCTAAGTCGCGTTTCCTTGATCTTAATTCCTCGGTGCCTTGACCA
Source organism: Allium sativum (assembly GCA_030737875.1). Classification (NCBI taxonomy): domain Eukaryota; kingdom Viridiplantae; phylum Streptophyta; class Magnoliopsida; order Asparagales; family Amaryllidaceae; genus Allium; species Allium sativum. Next base: position 968,742,500 of record CM060909.1, on the reverse strand, counting down.
TCTTTTTAACTCCATGATTTCGTAGCTTCTTGATTCCTATTTCCAAGATATGAGTTAGAACTCATTTCATTGTCGCCTCTTATTCCACTTTCACTTATCCTTTTCCTAGTATACTTGGCTCAAACGTATCCACTTACTCATGCAAGCTCTCTAAAATTCACTAGGGAATTCTGGATCTCGTTTGCCGATGCCAATCCATGTTGCCAAGAGTACTTACTAGGGTGATTCCCATAACTCATGCGTAAGCGAAACGAACCATCCGCCTTAGCGGCGAATTCTATTCGAACGATTTACCAACAACTGCATCCCGAGATTCTAGGTAACTAACCATGACAGAACCCAAAAGGTTACACGAGACTTCGAGGGTATCACCCAGGTGGGTCGAGAGTCTAACTACCCTCTTTCCAAAACCGAGAATGGCACCCCTTATTGGGTGATCACTTTATCCCTAGAATCCATCCGTAGCCGAGACATGTCATTCTCAAATCCAAACAAGTCATGAAGAAATGGACCAACTCTCCAACCAGATTTTTGGGACAAAAACTGGGATCCTCTACCATGCTAGTACTAAGGTGCAGAGACTTAACTATCCAAGCAGACTTAAATGATACAGTGATCAAGACAAAGTCTGGACAGGATGATAGAAAAGAACGACTAAACATTTACCAGAAACGGTACCATCTCTTTTAGGTACCCTAGAAATGGGAGCGTACAATTGCCCTCTCCGATGATCTTGTCCTTGTCCTCCTTGATGGACTTAGCCATACCAACAAGTTGCTTATTCTTAAGCTCGCGTCCTTTATCCTTACTCTTATTATCCTTCCTTGTACCACGGCAACAGGTCTCTCGAGAACCACCTCCATCGTACGGAAGACACCTACGTGGCTAGACAAAGATTAGTCACAGTTAGAACTACTGTGACTACAGATGGAGGAAAGAAAGGAAAAGAGATTCAATCAAGGAATCAAAGGATAGTGCTAATGGATTTTGGGGAATAGCCTTTAAAAACTTTTCTTGAAAAAAATGCTTCTTTGTAAATGGTTTTTCAAATAGTTTTCAGAAGGTTTTAAAAACTTTTGCCCAGTCTGGTAACCTTCTGCTCTGATACCAAATGTAACACCACACCTCCGCTAGGGTCACTCACAAAGGGAATGCACTAGGTTTGGTGAAGCATTATCGAGGTAAACATACATAGAAATATTACAAGACAGAACATATATAAAACAGCGGAAGTAAAACAAATTTCATTTACCTTATAAACAAGGTCTAAAACCTTTTACATCAGAATACATCAAAACCTATCTTGCAATAATAAGGAAGCATAAAACCTTTTCATAAATTATTCCCCAAGTAAAGTAGCCATAGTCGAGAAAAGTCCAAGTCATACAAGATGACCTTCAACAGAGGAAGTCCGAACTAACAACAACATTTCCTCCCTGAAACCTGGGGGGAAACGGAAGACAAAGAGGCGAAAGAAAACGGGGTCAGTCATAAAGACTGGTAAGTCCTATCTACTTCTAGCATAAAAACAGGTAAAGGTAACATGACATGCATAAACTGAAAGTAAACATAAGGATGATGACAAGGTAGATAAGCTATACCAAGATAACCGGATGAATTACTGTATCAAGACAAACTAAGGTATCATGATAAACTACGGTGTCAAGATAAATCAAGGTATCATGTCATCAGGTTTCTATCAAGTGAAGTATCTCAAGGTATCTATCATATATAATATCCCGAGGTTACTATCAAGTATATTTCTCGTGGTTCTAACATGTATATTTTCTCTGCACCTCTCGTACTAGTATCCCTACCCGCGTCATGTGTTAACTAAGAATGTCCCTTACCCAATGTCATGTAATGGTCCATGTCAACCTAATATATAGCATAGGTAGGTTTCCCAACTCGTATGTTTCTTCCCATGTATAAGTTCAGTCCTTTGCCGTAGGCCGTACGGGCTTCCCCATGTCAATCTATACCGCCTCAACGCAGTACCATTTTATCCTTGAAGTTGTTTTGGACTGCTACCCTTGTTCAGGTTATGTCTTCTTACCATGAACTATCGCGTGTTCACTTAGGATTTATGCCACCTAGGACCACTAGGGATTATGCTACCTAATGAACGTTTCCATGTCTCGGTTTGGGTTTAAGCCAACTAGGGCCACTAGGGATTATGCCACCCGTCAACCGCGCCCTTTATCCCGCGTATATATCGTGAATCGTTTTCCATGTCTAAACGCACATGTTCCTCAATGTGCCATCCGAGTTCCGTGCCAGGGCAAATCAAGAGATACGGAACTCGGTCGGGAGCTTTAAGTCGTCTGCTGATGCAAATGTCAAGGTCTGTTTTTGTACCCGTGGCTATGGTCCCACGTGACCCCTCCCTCAACTACTGAAAGGCAATCCAAGAAAAATCATGTATGAGAACCACATCCCGGCCCCACTATAGCCCCACTTTCCTATGGGCCAACCTCACCCATGACTCGATAGTAAGCACATGGTCTTTTGGGGGTTCCCTCCCTTTCCGTTCGTACACGATTGACTAAAGATGGTAGGTAGTCGGCGACGTGCTATCCAGGGCAAAATCAAGTATCGTCGACTCCACGCTAATCCATCCCAGTCTTTAGGTCGCTCGCATAACAACCAAGGCATACCCTTGGCTCTTCTACCGCAGACCTTAACCCCTGTGAGGCCGGGTTTCATGGACCATCTGCCACCTCACAGAGGGATACCAAGAGTACCCTCACGTCACTGTAACACCCCTAAGTCCCACATCGTGGAAGTCTGTGTGAAATAGGTACTTATACAGCAGAGTCCATCTCTTACTAACGCTGAGGCCATTTGAGGAACAAAACCCCACACCTATACGGTGGCTAAGTTGGGGACAATATCTTGCGCGAACAGAGGTGCGGGCTGTACAGTGGTATCAGAGCCAATACCTAGCCGGAATTGTGGCTCCTGTGTGGACCACAGCGCCTGGGTGAGGTGTTTGTGAGCCACGGGGACGTTGGGCTATGTAGGAGGGGAGACTGTAACACCCCTAAGTCCCACATCGTGGAAGTCTGTGTGAAATAGGTACTTATACAGCAGAGTCCATCTCTTACTAACGCTGAGGCCATTTGAGGAACAAAATCCCACACCTATACGGTGGCTAAGTTGGGGACAATATCTTGCGCGAACGGAGGTGCGGGCTGTATACCAAATGTAACACCACACCTCCGCTAGGGTCACTCACAAAGGGAATGCACTAGGTTTGGTGAAGCATTATCGAGGTAAACATACACAGAAATATTACAAGATAGAACATATATAAAACAGCGGAAGTAAAACAAATTTCATTTACCTTATAAACAAGGTCTAAAACCTTTTACATCAGAATACATCAAAACCTGTCTTGCAATAATAAGGAAGCATAAAACCTTTTCATAAATTATTCCCCAAGTAAAGTAGCCATAGCCGAGAAAAGTCCAAGTCATACAAGATGACCTTCAACAGAGGAAGTCCGAACTAACAACAGCATTTCCTCCCTGAAACCTGGGGGGAAACGGAAGACAAAGAGGCGAAAGAAAACGGGGTCAGTCATAAAGACTGGTAAGTCCTATCTACTTCTAGCATAAAAACAGGTAAAGGTAACATGACATGCATAAACTGAAAGTAAACATAAGGATGATGACAAGGTAGATAAGCTATACCAAGATAACCGGATGAATTACTGTATCAAGACAAACTAAGGTATCATGATAAACTACGGTGTCAAGATAAATCAAGGTATCATGTCATCAGGTTTCTATCAAGTGAAGTATCTCAAGGTATCTATCATATATAATATCCCGAGGTTACTATCAAGATATTTCTCGTGGTTCTAACATGTATATTTTCTCTGCACCTCTCGTACTAGTATCCCTACCCGCGTCATGTGTTAACTATGAATGTCCCTTACCCAATGTCATGTAATGGTCCATGTCAACCTAATATATAGCATAGGTAGGTTTCCCAACTCGTATGTTTCTTCCCATGTATAAGTTCAGTCCTTTGCCGTAGGCCGTACGGGCTTCCCCATGTCAATCTATACCACCTCAACGCAGTACCATTTTATCCTTGAAGTTGTTTTGGACTGCTACCCTTGGTCAGGTTATGTCTTCTTACCATGAACTATCGCGTGTTCACTTAGGATTTATGCCACCTAGGACCACTAGGGATTATGCTACCTAATTAACATTTCCGTGTCTCGGTTTGGGTTTAAGCCACCTAGGGCCACTAGGGATTATGCCACCCGTCAACCGCGCCCTTTATCCCGCGTATGTATCGTGAATCGTTTTCCATGTCTAGACGCACATGTTCCTCAATGTGCCATCGGAGTTCTGTGCCAGGGAAAATCAAGAGATACGGAACTCGGTCGGGAGCTTTAAGTCGTCTGCTGATGCAGATGTCAAGGTCTGTTTTTGTACCCGTGGCTATGGTCCCACGTGACCCCTCCCTCAACTACTGAAAGGCAATCCAAGAAAAATCATGTATGAGAACCACATCCCGGCCCCACTATAGCCCCACTTTCCTATGGGCCAACCTCACCCATGACTCGATAGTAAGCACATGGTCTGTTGGGGGTTCCCTGCCTTCCCGTTCGTACACGATTGACTAAAGATGGTAGGTAGTCGGCGACGTGCTATCCAGGGCAAAATCAAGTATCGTCAACTCCACGCTAATCCATCCCAGTCTTTAGGTCGCTCGCATAGCAACCAAGGCATACCCTTGGCTCTTCTACCGCAGACCTTAACCCCTGTGAGGCCGGGTTTCATGGACCATCTGCCACCTCACAGAGGGATACCAAGAGTACCCTCACGTCCCCCCCGAAGCTACCGCTTCGTTACCCAGTTCGTTGGAGCCTTTATCTAGGTCAGATAATTTGCTCCTCCTCGTGTTTTAAGCGATGACCTACCGTACCGGGTTACTCATCTATTCATGAACTAGTCCCATGTCCTTGGCTAAGAATTATTACTTAGTTATACTTAACTAAGGTTTACCACTTAGCTTCATTTCCCCGTTACCCTTGATTAACTACGATTTTCTACCTAGTTCCTCTACTAGGGTTTTGCCTATTGGGTTAAGTGTTGTTACTCAAGTTCATGGCTTAGCCTGCCTATGAATCATGTCAAGATTGGCTAAGTATTCAAGTCCAAGACCTAGCCCTACAAGTTGGTTAAGTGTACCAAGAAGCTCATGACTTAACCCTATTCAATCATCAAGTCAATTTGGTTAAGTGCTTGTTTATCTTAACCCTATCAGGTTATCGTGTTAGATTGGTTAAGCACAGATTATCTTAACCTCATCGGATTATCGAGTCGGATTGGTTAAGTATAGGTTAACTTAACCCCATCCACTAATCGTATTATAATGGTTAAGTATATTTAAAAGGTCTTATAACTTAACCCTATCAGGTCCGCATATTAGATTGGTTAAGTATAGGTTACTTAACCTCATCAAATCATCATGTATAATTGGTTAAGTATAAGTTACATAACCCCATTAAATTATCTTGTTAAGTTGGTTAAGTATTGGCTACTTAACCCCATTGAATTACCAAGTTTAGATTGGTTAAGTGTTTAATTTAACCCCATCGAAGTACCGTGTTTAGATTAGTTAAGTGTAGGTTACTTAACCCCATCTAATTACCGTGTTTAGATTAGTTAAGTGTAGGTTACTTAACCCCATCTAATTACCGTGTTTAGATTAGTTAAGTCTAAATTACTTAACCCCATCTAGTCAAGCGTGAATTACTTAACCTCATCCCCTAATTGTCTTGTATGGTTAAGTGTCATTAAGAAATCAAGCCCGGTCCCACTTAACCTACCCATTCGTGTCATATTGGTTAAGTGTCATTAGTCAAATTTACTTAACCTTATCATGTGGTATTAATTTAATTAATGCACTCTCAACCTCTCACATTAGACCTTGTTGTGGTTACTAGTTAAGTCGGGCGGGTCCGGGTAGTTTTACACCACAACCTAGTCTAACCTCGGGTCTTAAGCGCGATATGACCAACTTCTCACATTGGATCCTATTGTTTGTAGCCACTAGTTAAGCCGGGCGGGTCCGGGTAGATTTATGCTACAAACTCAACCCAACCTCGAGTTGGCCACTTTCATGTTTGGTCTAGTGTCATATTACACTTACAACCCCCCGTGTCTAGTTTCAAGTCCCATGTTTACCCCACATGTCATGTCCCCATTTAGGTGTATCATGAGTGTCATATTTTCATGGAATCTCATATTAAATTTTCGTGTCATAATCACGCTCGTCTATCCTACCCAAATCGTGTTTCCAACCCAAGTAAAAGCGAGTCCACGTAGTAAGGATACTATGCTACATATTGGCCTCAAAACATGTACGATGCCAAGAAGGGATTGGCCACAAACATGCATAGTATCATAACGGGATTTGGCCTCAAAATATGCATAGCATCATAAGGGGTTCTTGGCCACAAACATGCATAGTATCATAACGGGATTTGGCCATAAAATATGCATAGCATCATAAGGGTTTTTGTTCATTTACATGCATAAGCCCCAAAGTCGAGTCTTTGCCAATGTTTCACAAGTCAATTGGTTCCCAAAGGTTCATGCTAGCATTCCATAGATAAAGATTCAAACTTGCAAGATAAACTAGGTTAATCATAACATGAATAGCATGATTTAGTCACTAAGCATAGCCAAAAGTCATAGGTTCAAGCAAAAGAAATATGACAAGGTTCGTATAGGCTAGCATACTTAGTTTAATCTCGTTTTATTCCATGCCATCATTAAAACTACCGTTTAGATCTAGAAGTAGCTAGAACTTACATAGCGTGGCTTAGCGAATTAGCATGAATCGTCTCGACAAAGAAAGGTGGCTCCTTTGAAGAAGAACCGTCATGAAACCGTCGTAGCAACGTTGATTTGGCCTCGATTTGGTGTAGCAAGCTTGCACCTTTTGATTTGAATCCGATTTGAATGCATAGTCTCTAGGAATTGGAGATGGAGGCCATGATCACTTGGCAACATGACAAGCAGGTGCACCAGGATAGATCTGAACCCTCAAAATCCGTCACAAGCCTCGAAAACCGAGCCAACATGACAAGCAGGTGCACCAGGTCGGGGTTCTGCAGGGGGGGTCGACCCAGGGGTCGACACCTATGCCGACCCCCTGGGGAGGGGTCGACCCTGGGGTCGACACCCATGTCGACCTCCTGGAGGGGGGGTCAACCCAGGGGTCGACACCCTGTGTGTCTGGCGGGAATTTTCCCGCCATCTCTTTTTGGGCTGAATCCAAATCTGTTTTCGGATTTAAATTTTCGTGAAACTTCGCGAGGCCATATCTCGGTCATACGTACTCCAATTTACGAAATTTTGGACTCTATTTCGCGTATTTTTCCGAGACGAACGTAATGGCGTAACCCGTTTATCCTGATTCAGATTTTATCGTTTAATTCTGTCTTGATTCTTGTCTTAACACGTTGTTAAAATTCGGGTTGTTACACTTGGTACTTCGTATAACTAACTGCCATGAACAGTGGCCCGTGTGCTAGCCGCCAAAGAGTTGGATCAGCATCACTGCAATTCACCAACTACATAAAACAAAATAAATAAAAGCATGGTTTGTATTGTCAACTTATAAACACATGAAATGGTTATGATGATGTAATACCTCATTACGTAACCATAGGGTAAAATCTTTAATGACTTCGACGGTTGTACCTTTTCGTCGTGGTTGAAGTCTAGTGCTTTTCGCATAGACGTTGTACCTTCTATGGAAAACACATCGAAATTAATATATAAATTGGATTAAAAAAATGAAAATTTAAAACAAATTCATGATCTTACTTCTTCCAATCCATCATACTTATTAAGGACCCATCTACGCACTTGTTCAAACTGCACTTGGGTTAACGTTATATTTTTACCATTATCTAAAGGTATCTCACCAGCAAACTCATCATCCTCATCTAAAAATGCTTCGCGGGTATGTTTATGATTGCCATAACCTCCATTTGGCATATATTCCATGCAGTAAAGGCTAGCTTCTTGTATGATATATCCTTCTGCAATACACCCTTCAATGTATCTTTTGTTGCGTACATATCCTTTATATGTTTTCATTAATCTGTGAATGTGATCAATTATATATTATACATGATAGTTATTTACACCGAATAATAATGTACATAACTGAAATTAGTTATATACCATTCAAAAGGATACATCCATCTATATCTGACAGGGCCACCAATCAATGTCTGATCGGCTAAATGAACCATAAGATGGATACTAATATCAAAAAATGCAGGTGGAAAATGTTTTTCAAAAACACACATTGCTTCTATCAAACCAGCCTTTGCTTTTATAAGGTGTTCCCTATTGATCACCTTTGAGCACAAAATGTTAAAGAATAAACTAATACGATGAACAACATTTTGCAGATCCTTGTGTTGTGCATAAGAATGTTGAAGCAATACCGGAAGCAAATGCTGCATTATGACGTGATAATCATGTGACTTCATATTTCTTAATTCGGGAGGATTGATGGTCACATTATTGCGGAAGTTAGAAGAGAATTTATTAGGTACTTTCAGATTTTTCAATACAGTGAAAAACTGTATCTTTTCTTCTTTGCTCAAAGTAAAAGTTGCCTTCGGTATGATTATTTTATTTGTTTCAGGATCTTCCATCACCCACAACTTTTGTTTTATAGCCATGATTTTCAAATCCTTGCGTGCATTGATGCCATCTTTTGACTTATCTTTATGGTTTATAATGGTTCTTATGAGATGTTCTGTTACATTCTTCTCCGTATGCATAACATCAATATTATGTTGAATCATATTTGCTTTCAAATATGGTAAATCAAAAAAGATAGACCTCCTATACCATCCAGAAACATCGTCAACTTCTTCAATGGCTGGCTTTTTTCGTTTTCGACCAATTTCTTCTTTCTGTTTACCGACTTTCATTTTGATATTCGCTACTTTCTTCTCAACTTCAAAACCGGTCAATGGTCGTTTAGGACGATGAAGTTCTTGTTCTTTATTGAAATTTGTCTTGTCGTATCGAAACTTGTGTCTATTAGGAAGAAACATTCAATGTCCCATAAAACACATCTTTTTACTTTCAGGGAGATGATAAGAACAAGTGTTTTCCCCACAAACGGGACATGCAAAGTAACCATGAGTTATACATCCCGATAAAGTACCAAGAGCAGGGTGATCATGGATTGCCCACAGCACTCTAGCTCTCATTGTAAACTCGGATTTATTTAATGAATCATATGTAACGACTCCTTCCCATAACTGTTTTAACTCGTCTATCAACGACTGTAAATAAATATCAATATCCTTTCCCAGTTGTTTTGGCCCAGAAATCAACAGCGTTAACATTGAAAACTCCCGTTTCATGCACATAGACGGAAGAAGATTATATGGTACTACAATTACTGGCCAACAGCTGTAAGGGTTAGATAGAGAAACATGTGGACAGAAACCGTCTGTTGCTATTCCAAGTGTGACATTTCGTGACTCGACGGGAAACGTTTTATCAAAAGAATCCGCGGATTTCCATTGAGAAGTGTCACATGGATGACGCATTACTTGTGGATTAGACTTGGCACGACCATGCCAGGTCATTGCATCTGCTATCCACGGTATAGTATATAATCTCTTCAATCTTGAAATTAAAGGAAAATGTCTTAATGTCTTTCGAGCTACTTTGGTGCCTTTTCTCTCTTCGTCAAATGATGTCGTATATCTTGGGTCACTGCAATTTCTACAAGAAACTCTGTTCGCATCATTTTTCCAGTACAATATGCAATCATTGATGCATGCATCATAAGTTTTGTAATCCATTCCAACTTGCTTAATTAACTTCTTCACGTCGGAGTATTTTGTCGGCAGTGTGTTACCTTCGGGGAGTAACTCCTTTATTAGTTCGAGAAGTGCAATCACCCCATTATCTGAAAAGTCGTATTGGGTCTTCAAGCTATTCAGTTTCACAATGGCAGACAGCTTCGTTAACCCTTTTGAACATGAAGGATACAATGGCTCTTTTGCGCTCTCAAAAAGTGGTTTATACTTCTTACTTTCATTGGCCTGCCAATTGCCATCATCCGTAGACTGCTGTCCAACATTAGCATGATCATACAATGGATTTTCAGGTTGAAAATCATGAAATCTATCTGCGTCATTGACTAGATCTTCCATCCTAATATGTTCAACCTCATCGGTATTTGTGGCATAACTAACTGGTTGTTTTTTCCCATGTAAATACCACACGCTATATGATTGGATAAAACCCCATCTAAGCAAATGAAAATGAATGACCTCTAATCTTATCGTCTTCAGATTTTGGCACTTAATGCAAGGCATAAATACACTCCTTTCTTACCACCATTTGCTTCAACGAAACTAATAAACTTCTCCACCTCCTCTCTATAGTATGTAGTTCTTTGATCAGATTCATATATCCACTTTTTGTCTATACTGTGGGACATGTTGCCCTCTTATATCATATATTATATAGCATAAGACGTAAATATAATATATTTGCTATGTAATCAACTTAAAGAAGTTTATTGTAAATAACGTTTATGAGCTAAACTTGTACATACTTCTAAAATTATTATCTATATAATCTCATCAAACAAATGGGCCCACCCCCCGGACAATATGCTTTTTTTCAGTTATCCTTAGATCGCTCCTTTGATTGCTCCTTTTCAGTTATCAAACAAATTGCATGCATTTAGTTCCTAAATAATAAACTAAAACCCTACATTTTAGCTCCAGATTACCAGCCGAGTAACCTTACCGTTACGCCAGACACCACCTATCAAACTATCTTGAAATGGATTGCAATGAATTGGTGTTGAATTAAGTCTGTGAGCTTGAATAAAAAGTTGTTAAAACCATCTTGAAATTATAATATTTAAATTCTGTCTAAATGATACAATTTATGAAACTTAAACGAAAGCTGAACTAATTCTTCTGAATGTTTGAAATTCTTGCTGCATATTTGAAGACTTGAATGGATTGTAGGCTGTAAATATGTTTGAACCTAAGGCTTAAAAGAATCAAGGCATTAAATGATAATGTTTAAATTCAACATCTAAATGCATTTAATGCTTCGAATTTAATGTGTCAGTCCATATAAAATTACATGGACAATAAATACTGAAAACATTTCAGTCATTGTAGCCTTTTTCAATCAATGCAGTTGTACATCTTTAGCTTTGGCAAAAAAATTGTTAAGGGTCAACTTTATGTAAATACATTTTAGATTGAACTTAATGTTGAAGGCTGATTTACTTCTCCAGATGAGGTATTGTTGATGTGTTTATTCAAAAGACATGATATTAGATTTTTTATGTACAAGTTCCGGGTTGATGACAGGTGAGGTATTGTTGATGTGTAAAGTTCGTAAGAACAGAGTGTTCATTTCCAGACATAACATCATCCAAGGAACATTAATATTTTTCAACCATTAAACTCAACAACATCCATGTTATTGCTAATATAATTCATATGTATGTGGGTATATACGCAGTCATAGATCAACATAAACAAGCTTCATGTAAAACAGGGGTAGAAAGGTACCTGAAACCGAATAGATAGAATATCCGAATCCTGAAGATAATCAGGACGACCAAGTGACACGAATGCAAATTTCCACTGCACCAAAAGTATACAATAAAACCATCCATCAGCCCATTGGTTTAATTGCAACTACATCTCATATAACTAACATGAGTGATCGAGTTTAATTGCAACTACCTCTCATATAACTAACTTGAGTGATCAATAGGACGTTATCAATAGGAGATTGGGGTTTTTGTTATTATCAACTTATCATTTCAACATTGAACGTCTTTAAGACTCTTTCCCTCTGCAACTTCAAGGCCTATAGCCTTACGCTCAGTTTCAACTGAGCCGTAACGCTCAGTTTCACCTGAGCCTTACGGCTCAGTTTCGCTGAGCCGAAAGGCTCAGTTTCAACTGAGCATTACGGCTCAGTTTCAGCTGAGCCTTAAGACTCAGTGAAACTGAGCCTTACGCTCAGTTTCAACTGAGCCGTAAAGCTCAGTTTCAACTGAGCATTACGGCTCAGTTTCGCTGAGCCGAAAGGCTCAGTTTCAGCTGAGCATTACGACTCAGTTTCTCTGAGCCTTACACTCAGTGAAACTGAGCCTATATCATCATGTGAATTAGGAATGTAAGAAAAAGTTACAAAAAAGATTGTATTAAACTTAACTTGATTGATTATACTATGTCTGAAATTCTTAAAAAGGTCAACATTTAAGATTGAAACATAGAGTTAAAACTGTTGCGCTTTGTATATAACTATGAAAGAAAGTAAATTAATGGGCATTCATTTCACTGTTGCCTTCCAGACATATGAAAATTCAACTATGATTTTATGATCTATTCTTTGGTTTTACACAAATATGAAATACTATCATTAAATTACTAATTAGGTTTCAAAAACTATAGGTTATAAAATTTGCATGAACCTAAGAATTGGCTGATCATCCATTGTTATGAATTCTGTAATATGTTTGCTGGTAGTAGTACAAACAAATCAAGTGCTAGAAATGGTCGGTAATTCAAAATCTTTTGACAAAAGAATTTAGAAGGGTAAATTAAATTGACAATTGTATAAGTCTTATAATAAGTGCAGTTCACTCGAGTATATGTTTGTTGTTTACTCCTTTTTGAATGACCGGATACTGAAACTTTTTTCTTATCTCAGAAAGAAGAGACAAATATAGCAATATGATGCTGTCTTGCGCAAGCCGAATAAATAAGGAACAAAACGGTCCATGAATTTGAAATGAGTTCGCCTTGCATGTCATATTATTTAAAAGATATAATATATTTAACTCACACAGTAACAGTTTAGACTCAAAGGGTGCTGAATCTATGCATTAATGCTCTGATGAAGAATTGCGTGACAACCAAGAAGAATGCATATACGCTCTACATTAGACATGAAGAATCACGTTGAACAGTTGATTAAAAAAATCAGTTGAATACAATAATTGGAATCTAGGTAAAATACCATTGGTTTGATATCCAAAAATAAAGATCGTGGCGAAAGAGTCGATATTTTCTAAGATTTATAGCTTTCAGCTTCGATTTCAATCCATCTGAAGATTCTGAACTAAGCTTCCATCTTTCATTTTGTTCCTCGATTCCTGAATTTTCTAGTTATCCGAGTTTATTTTTCCACCGCATGTTAAATTCAGATAAATCCTATGGTATGGTCTATATTGTTTTATTTATGTAATAAAAAAAACGGATTGGTTACGTAATTTATGATAAAATAAAAAGAAGAATTAAATTATAGTCACCTCAGCTAACTATATCATTAATTCAGCTTAATAACTGAGAAGAGTATTAAAAAAATCAATTAATCAACATAAGAGAAATTGATTCGGTTTCTATGTTTAATTGACATAGCATGGGCATGCAATCTTGCAAATAATAAATAGTAGTGAGAAATTAAGGTTTGTGTTGAAAAATGTAAAATATACCACAACAAACAGATAAAAATGAAACGTGATTAAAATAAACTATTGAGACAAACTACTGAAACCTACAACAGAAATTCGTATATAGCTAAATATCATCAATAAAGTTATAAAATTAGTAAAAGGATGGAACATATAGAGGGTTTAAGATATAATTACTTTTCTTTAAAATGAGCATGGAATATCTATGTTCAGTTGATGATGCTAAAAAGCCTAGAGTATACGGATACATCGCCTTAACATCCTGGGCTGAATAAGAGCAATGACAACGTAGTAATAATGGTTCAGCAATAACATTTTAGCACTAATGGTTCATCGATAACAGTTTATCAAACAAAATGGTTTAGAAATAACAGTTCAGCAAAATGGTTCAGGGAAGTTTCAGCAAACTTCATTTAGGTAAGAAAATGGTTCAATAGTGTATACATATGTGAATGGGTTCTACGATTTCATTTAAGCAAAGCATGGTTCAGCCATTTCATTTAAATGAATAAATGGATTCAGCATGAACATGGTTGAATGACAAGAACCTGCCAAAGTATCAAGTGATAGGCAAACATGGAGTGCAACAGCTCTGATGCAAACCAGCTAATACATGATCAAGTAGAACACAAGGTTCAGGACAGACATGGAACAGGGTAGTAAAAGTAGTATACGCAATTTTCAGAAATAGCAAGAGTGTGACACATATACTTTTTTTTATAGGGAACCCACTACAATGGCAAGTATACTTGAGTTATAACAGGGAACATATGGCAAATTAGGCATTAAAGAAGTGGTCCAACATATACAATGAAGAGGTGTTGTTCTATGTTTTATGGTGAACAATTTGGTTTCAGAAATGCCATTTCAGTGAAAATTAACTAAATGTAACATACATGAAAATATATATACATATACATGCCTACATTACTGTCAAAACTATATTTACTCACTTATATGTTGGATACAATTACAAGGTTCACTGATTTACAGTAAATGTAACATGCATGTTTACTACGTGATAAAGTATACTAAATGTAACATACGTGATCAAGTTGAACACACGGTTCACTGATTTACAGCAAAACTAATATATATATATATATATATATATATATATATATATATGGGTTAACAACATGAACTAATATCCCATATAAGTGAACTAACGGCGTGGACTAACATACCCTATGAACTAAACAGCATGAACTAACCTCATACAAAGAGCATACACAACACTACAAACATGAACACCAACGTAGACATCAATACATAAATCACAAGCAATCAGATTAATGTCGGAAAAGGTTTTAAGTGTAGACAGGAAAATACTACTGTTAGAAATTTCTGAAATCACTTGAACATGTTATCCCAATTTTCCCATATTATCACCTGAGGATTTGGTTATTAACTCACCTGTATTAGTAAGCTAACACATATTGTGTGCCAACTCAGTAATAACAAATTCTGATAAATATACAATCCCTAAACAAATACATGGCAGTCAACCTTCCAGTGGTTTTACAATATATGTAAAATGAATAATTGACAATCTAAATGTTAAATAGTTACTCCTTCAGATGATTTATGTTCCTAGTGTCGTAATTCACATAAAACCCAGAAACTTGTTTGTTATAGCTTCTAAAAAGTTACAGCAAATGTTATGTTCGGGTTGCAACATGTATGGGTTCCGAATTAGCAATTTAACCATAGGTGAGTACAATTCCCATAAATCTAAGCCATATAGAGAAACATAGAGAGAGAGCCACAGTTTTAAACAAGCAACCGTAATCTGAAAATAATATTATTTGATATTTCTATGAGCATAATCTGAAAATGATATTACAAGAAGATAGATAGCATCAGATGCATAATTGAATTCAAACTAACCATCATGTGCATAATCTCAGAGAATGTAACATTTGATTGTAATTGGTGATTGGTAAAAAATTGTAATAGCACAAGTGTATGACAAAAACGTATAAAATCACCTGGAAATGACTTTCATGAATTGGTTTAGTGAAGAAAAAACATTGCTTCGGTTACAAATGAAGGACTGTCTTCTGATTTTTTGACTACATCTCCAAAGATTAACTCAATTTTCCGCTACTGGTCTAACATTATGTTTCTTAGTTACATATATGTAAAGCCTAGTTATTGTGTTTTTTTACTATATTTTTGCTTAACAATGACCAATGATAATCGTACCCAATTGTAGAAGCATCATTTTAAATACTTCATGACCCTCATCGTCGGGCTTTAGAAATGCATAGAAAATTATATAATTTAGTACTCAATTTTTTTTGAATAACTTGACGTCGTTATCGGTTAAATAAGATACGATCAATTAACTTAAATATGACAAAATTATCAGTTACTGTTATCAATACGGTTCACAATAGATTAGTTACCTTGAATCAATAGCACAATTCAAATCAATCATCCATGAAATAGCTGTGTTTGTATATATGGAGGATAAATTAGTTACCTTTAAATTAGGAATCAGGCGGACCAGCACTTTTTAAGTCGAACAATTGCAAATGACCGTCGTATTTGTCGTGACAATTCAATGAGTCGAATGCAAACCTGGGAAGAAACAGTAAAGGTTAAATCAAAGATTGAAATAGGACAGATTTGTAACCCTAAAACATGAAATCCATAACAATATAATAAACACTAACGATGTAACCCTAAAACTTGGTATGGAAACAAATAATAATCGAATCAAATAAGTATTTACCAGATCCGTAAAACTGAGAGCAGAAATTTTTTCTATTTCCAACCTATTTCAATCGCAATTCGACAGAGGGCACGGTTTTGGGAAATTAGAAAAAAAGGGGGGAAATAGATCTCGTGAGAGGGAAATGAAAAAAAAGGGGGGAGCACGTCTGCATGGAAAATTTTAACCCTAGGTTGATACGGTCAATAAGTGGTTTAAATTCAAACCAGGCCTTAAGCCTTTTCTAAATGGATAAGCACGGTTCAAAGCCCTCTCTAATTTGATACGGTTATAGACCGTATCATATTTTGAGGATGGGGGAGTGACAAAATAGGCTTTATGGTGTAGTGACTGTTGTGTTCAAACATAAAAACAAGGGAATTTTGAGTGGGAATTTCTTTTGTTTGCCTGGAGCTTTAGAAGGTGCATGCTCTTCATGCCACGCAAGGGACTTGGTCCATTTGGGTTGGCGAATATATACAAAACAAAAGTATATACATATAAAAAGAGTTAGAAAATAGAAAGGGGCGCAGGAAGAAAAGAAGAGAGCGTGAGGAATGGGGTAGTTTAACAGCCGAAAGGAAGAGTTGAAACAAGAAAGTGCAGAAGTGGGTGCGGTGGATTATGGACTGATCGGTTTGGGCTAAGCCCAGCGCTGGAAAAAAATATACTAAATGAAAACATCAGACAAGTTGGGTAAAGAAGAAGCAAAAGAAAGATACAGGAATTAAAAGGAGGACGGGAAGAAGTAAATGAATGGATAGAAAAAAAAAATAAGGGTGGCGCAGCGTTTTACGTGGATTCAAGGTTTTTGGGCTAAGCCCAGTTTAAATAATAATATATAAAAAAAGGAACAAAACAAATTTTCGAAGGGGCGGAAGAGTTGCATGCTGAAAACGTTTGGTGGCGGGGAAGTTTGAACCCGCGCATAATACAATTAACTGAAATCTAGCCTAAAATTGGTATTGGTTGATTTAGTGGACTCAGCCCATTACAATAATAAACAAAAAGGGATATTTAAGTTGAATCCAAATGTAAAATTTAATGTATTTCTATGTTTAGATCAAAGAGATAGGTTTGTATGGTTGGGCTCGTATGTGTGGTCGAGTCGAAGGTTAATAACTCAACGTAAGTTATCAAGTTTAAATTAAGTTGAATTAACATGAAATGATTTATTTTGTAATTAAGAGTGAGTTTTAACACTTAATATCGTTTAAATTTAACAAGTGTAAATTTGATCGCCGAACTAAATTAACACGTAAATATTGATCAGTAATGATCAGTATATCCAGTGAATTCTGAATTGGTTATTCACTTGATTGAGTGTGTTTTAGTTACGTAAACTATAATTATATATTGTATTGACATCTGTTAGTGGAAATAAACACCGCCCACTATACAAGCTGATTGATTGAATTGTTTTGAACGCTTGTTAACAGAAATAAACATTGTTTTGTTGTCATTATCAGTTTGACATATTTTGTTGAGTATTATCGATTGATCATATTGAATTGTTTTTGCATGTTTATTTATGCACATTGGGTTAACGTCTAGAATGCCATATGTTATAAGAACTATTAACCACCGTTGGAACCGCTAAGCCGTTTCTGTAACTAAATCAGAAATGAACAAAAATTTTAGTTTAGATATAAATTGTTTTAAGAAATAATTAAACGGATTATTTTACATTATTTATACTATGAATTAATTTAAAAGGAAAAGATCAATTATAATCGATTAATCAAGTTGTTTAGGTTTGATGTAAACCAACTGTTTTAGTGGGATTTGATTTTTTTTAAATTGAATGGTTTCAATTAATTTAATAAATGAGATTTTAAAGGGATGTTTAAAGACCTGGTAATATTTTAAATTAACAGATTTGGTAGTATAATGGTGCCGTAAATAAAGAAGTTAAAATTGGATAAGTTATCCAAGATAATGTTTTAACTGAATGAATCATTTAGTTAAGTAAGGTTTAAAGATAATTTACTTATCCAAGGATAAGAAAAATCAAGTTGATTATCCGGATTAAAGTTCTCCGATTTAATATTTAAAAGTCAACCAAGTTAACTGGATAACTGTTTTCTAAAACAACAACGTTGTTTTGAAGTGATTTAAGATTTGGAAAATCAATTGGATTTTTCAAAGTCTGGTTTGTCGAATATTTTGGATTTGAGCTTCTATGAATCTTGACGATGAGAATGATTTCAATTCAAGGTCTGAGAGGTAATTAAAATACCAAATTGATCGATTTCACTATTATCCGATAGATCGTATCAGTTTGTGTTCAAAATGAGTGTTAGAGTTAAATATCGTTTCAGTTATGAAACGGATGTTCGAAAGTGGGATTATCACGTAGGATTGAAAATAAGAGTTTTGTTAATAAGTATATGTTCAAATAATTATACATACAAAGTTAAAATTTGTATTTAAATAATCAAAGTTTATTTAAATTAAGCCTAGCAATCAATGAAGTTGAATCTATTTATTTTATTTTATTTTGATAGTTAAATCATCGACTATCAAATCTGGACCTTTCAATTATCGTCTTTGAAGAAGCTAGAATCTAAATTCCACTTCGATTCGATATACATTTCGAGTCAGAGATTATTGAAGACAAATGAAGACGGAGTATTGCAAGGACTGTTCTGTTTATAGGATAGTGCCTTCGGTTTGTCCAGTCCCGGGACAACTTGTATGGATGAATGTCTGACAGAGTATGCCTAATAATTGCGTAAGTTGATCTCTTCAAGCGTATTTACGTTTGGTGGCGGAGGAATTCGTTTCTCTTAGCTCTATACCCGGAATATTTTTGGGGAAATCAATTTGTGATTTGGCAGGTTTGACGATGTGACATTCAAAGTGAATGAAGACGTAATATATCTGAAGGTAAGATCAGCCTCAAGCCTCACGACTAGGAAACGACAAAAATCGGGCAGGCAGCATGGCTATTTGGGTCGCTCCCATTAGGATGTATAATCACCTATCTAGAGAAATTCCATTTCCTTCTTTAATCTATCGATGCTGTCCCTTTCGGGAAACTGTTGTTGATCCCAACCGTTGGTGATATACATTCGATACACTCAAGCGAAATGAGTGGTCGGTCATGTGTGGGACGGGTTGCAATATGTTCTTGTTGAACCCAGTGTATTCCCCTCTAGGGATACACTATCGGCAGGTGGTTCCACACCTTTTCGTAGTTAGAATCCAATGTCCAATAAGTGCCAGCAATTTTGATTGTATACTATATATGTGGAGCGTGAGATGAAAGCGTTCCGTTAGATTGCTATTTATTTGTATTTAGACACTATTATAATATCAGAAATATTTGATTCCAAAATTTTTTGGGTTATCTTAAGGTAAAAACCATCAGTGTTTATGTGTGGATCGGTCTTACGATTATCTTTTCTTTCCATCTGTTTTTGAAAGTTAAACCGAGTACTTGTGATACTCATAAGAGAAAAACCCATTCCATTTTCACGGCGTGGTCTTATGAGCTATCCTTTGTTAATCAAGTTGTTTTAAAATAGTTTACTCACACCAGTCTAATGACTGACCCAGAGTTTATTTTTCTATGTTTTCCCTAAACTCTTGGGTGCCCAAATTTGTACGGGCAGTCCAATAGTTCAGGATTTTATAGATTTATCTAAGGAGCTTGGAGTAGGAGACTTCACTTTAGATACTTATAGTTTATTCCTCTGTGTTGTATATATATGATGTACTCTGATGATGTATGTAAGTGAAAAATACAGTTTGTATTTCAAAAGTGATTATTTATATATTATATTTTATTTCGCTGCGATTATGAGTTTTTGTATCGTTGTTCAGTTTGATCTTCTATCTATTTTCTTCTATTCTAATTTTCTATCCTTCTATTTCTCATCCTCTATCTTCTTTCTATTAATGATTCGTATTCTCGTGCAATTTGGATTGGACAAGTGCTGTATTCAGTCAGCTCAGATAGTATGGATTTGCGGGTCGTTACAATAAAGATATCGATATCTTCCAAATTCCTCACAACAACATCCGTATAATAAAAAAAATCCAATTTTGAAATATCCGAAGATTATTTCCATTCAAATCCCTTCAAATTTATACTTTGGAAGACTCTGGTTATATAAAAACCATTCTTAATCCAATTTATTAATTTAAAATCACTGGATTATTACTCTGGTTGTTAACTGGTTCATTCAGATTACAATATCTTTTATCTTTTCAAATATGGAATATTTCATCCAAAATCTTTCCAAATCATTTATTATGATTTTACATAATTTATTTATATTTTTAATAATTTTATTAAGGCCCTTACAGTCGATTTCCAATATCGGCCACCGAACTGCATCCATAACAACCTTTTACAAAACTTATTTGGAAAGTTCATTTCATTACGGTTCCAATAGTTCTAGTTTTAGGAGAATCCGACGGACGGGTCTACCACTACGTCAATTCAAAGCTACGGGCTGATATTCACGAACTATCGTTGCGCGACACGTTCTATTCAAGCCCCAATCGATTTACAAATTTTAAATATAAATCAAAACGCTTATAAATCATTTTATAAATTATATAAAATATATAATTTCATCTTTGAAAACTCGTTTCTATTTAAAGTCATGCATTTCAATGTTCAGTAAATTTTAATATTATTAAAATATCCATATTTATTCCGGATTGGAATAAAATCTCAACCAACATCCGTATAAATTAATTTATATGAATTCCTTTCATCATATGCATCCAACGATAGTTGTAAACAGCTATCAAACATCCTATTCACATCTGATGTGCACTTACGTCCATATAAACCTTAGATAATTATTTAACACTTATATCAGTCTGTCAATCAATCTATTAACATCTAATCTAAACACTTGGTATTTGTGTAAATCAAATATCATACCAATACCCATGTGGGGTTTTCAACCATTAAATAATCAATTAATAGATTGTTTATTTATTTCAGTCAATATTACTTAAATAAGTGAACATATACAAGCTTTGACTTGTAAATGGATGATTTAGTCCAATTTCAACTACAACAAATTATCTAACATCGCTTTTGACATGTTAATTATTTCAAAATCACATTCAAATCATAACACTAACAATCATCCATTCATCCACCTGGTTTGCAAACAACTGTGATGTGAGCTACTATATACCGTATAACCATTTGTGATGATTAATGAAATAAAAATCAGCATAGACAATCAATATATATTCAGTTACAAAATAAATAACTATACAAATTAATTGAGTGAGAGAGTTCTCACTTTGATTTGGTTCGAAAATGTTATAAAACAATTGTTTCAATTGAATTAAACTATGCGTTTAATTTAATCAAAAATTGCAGCTGTCACTAAAAGCCTCCAATTAGCTTCATCGCGAACCCCTCGTCACCTCAATTCTAAAGCTTCAAGCTTCACGTAATTCTAAGTCCAAACGAATGAGTTATACATGTTTGAAGTTACAAATAAATTGATCGTCATAAATTACTAATTAACTTAATAAAATTTAAACCTTTCCCCTAATTAATCTTTAATCCGTCTACCACCTGCTCCGTTTTACAGGTTCCATCACCGTGCCTTGGGTTCCGTTGCTCACGCCACCACCATTGACCAAAAGCTGATTGGAGAACCTCACCTCGAAGTCATTCGCGTCGCCTCTCTCTGCCATCGATAGTGTCGAGCTTGAACCCCCCAGGGCCTGCTAGAAATGCATGCAAACTTTGAGCGTTTGAGCTCGGAAATCCCATAAATTACATCACGAAAAATAATCATTACTACATCATTTCAAAGCCCTCATGATTCCCTATATTGTTTGTGTTAAAAGATTTTGAAATGGAATTGTGTGATTAACAAATGAAAATAGGAGAATATCGGCCTTCCATGAAGAAAGGGGGGTGACAGTTTAATGATTAGGGTTAGGTTAAAGAAAATGGGGTATATATATACATATTAAATATTATACTTGATTCAAATATCACTTAATATTAAAGCTTTTATGTCCGAACTCCAAATGAACTCCAACGACTGTCGCCCCTAACCAAATACCCCATTCCGAACATAATGAGATATGTTTTGTAAGCCAATTCGACTGTTTTGATCAGTTTTTATTAAAATTAATATATAAATCAATACAACATTCAAAATTGATTTTCAATATACGATTTAATTTGCCACGACCAAATTCTGACTCCAAATATTATGAAACTTGAAATCGTGCTATGTTTGTACATATGGTTTTAATTAATCTGGTTTTTTGAGACCGTTTGAAAAATGGCCTTATAAACTGGCTTATTAAATTTACAACTAAAATTAAACACACGTTTAAATTTGCTACGCTTATGTATCAATTCCAATTGACTTGAGATTTTAAACTTGACAATAATTTGATGTTCCGAATTCAACAAAATTGGTTTCGTCGAAAACAGAGGTCGTTTGCAAAATGGCTATTTTTGAGGGCTTATATAATTTAAAATATTAATAAATTCTATAGCAACTATTTGAAATTTTAGATTGGATATAACTTACAATTTATAACCTGAAATCTCAATTTCTTACATTTGTTAGAAAGATATTATTAAATAGATCCTAACATTTCTTATTTTTAGAAATCCAACTTATATTGATTCTGTACATTTATTTAAAGTCCAAAACTAAATTTTCAAACTGCTGCAACGTTACGAGCTCATTTTAATTAAATTTTAAATTTATACGTTCAAATTTTATTTTTAAATAAATTATAAGTCGTTAATTGTCAAAATATATCATTTTAAATATTTAAAATCCATTAAAATAAATTTTAAATTGGTTCCAAAATTCAGGGTTGTTACAGTTTTAGACATATATGTAAATTTTTGGTGATGTGTTGATTGTATGTATTTGTGCAGTACCACTAATAGCTATAAATTGGTAGTCTAATTCTTTTGTTAATGGAAGTTTCGATTGACTTTATGACTGCAAATAGAACTGTAGTAAATATTATTCACTCTGTTTATATCTATTTATAAATTTTGTGAATTTAACAAAGCTTCTATAAGATAATGCTTAACTATTCTAGATAGGTCGTGGTGCTATAGAAATATAAATATATGTACATATATACATTATCTCAAAAACATGAGAAGAAACTACTAATATCAGTTATGATATAAATATTAGAAAATGAAAGGTACAAAAAATATGATTTGTTTTACTTTCATGCCATTCAAATGTACATACTTCAGTCTTGACAATGAATTGCTTTAAAATAATAAATATGTCTTGTTGTATAGTATTTACCTTACTTGACTTGATGGCGACACAGTATAAATGATATTATATGAAATGCACTCTTGAATGTCTACTGAAAGAACACCCTGCTGTAATTTATATATATAATATATATGTATTGATATACATATATACATGCAATGTTACTAGAGTTATATAGCTTGCAAATGGCTTATAAATAAGTTTATATACTTTGTGTGGATATATAGTATCCAAAGTTTGACGTGTAACATTCATGAATAACAGGCTGATCAACTTGAACTTATTTTAATTAAGTTATACATTCATATATGTAGTCATGATCATTGTGAACCATACCTTCTACATATATCAGTTCTTTACTCCATTGATAATTTGTTATCAATTCAGAGCAGCAGAATCCTGTTTTGATCACTTAACTAAGTTAGAAACATGCACCCTGAGTTTTGTGTGTGTCTGTGTATGTCTGTGTATATTATGCATACATACATACATACATATATATAATGGTATGACCCTGTAACGTCCCGTATTTTTTGTTGTCAAATATTTAATTTAATTTTTTTAAATATTATATTTGAAATATTAATGAATTTTTAATATTTAATTCGTTATTAAAACGGAGTTAGAACGTTAAATTTATATGTAATTATAAACCGAGCTCGAAATGGCGCTGCAGTTCGTAACATTGAATTTTGAACTTCAACTGAGTATACAGGATTCGATATAAGTCGGATTTATGTGAAACGAGAAACGTTGGAACCATGTTGATTATAATTTCCATATGAAAGAGAAAAATCCAGATTTCGTGTTATAGATAGAAAGTTATGGCTAAATCAAATTTTAAAATAATCGCTGTGGAAATTGTTATTAAAATATAGGCCTTTCAAATGACCATTTTGCAAACGATCTTCGATTTCGACGAAACTAGTTTCATTAGAACCTTATCGTTAAATTATTGTACGGTGTTAAATGGCGTGGCAAACCGATGTCATATGTGACCACGGCAGCCACAAATGCCCGTCCAATTTCTATAGCGCGTAATTAATTTAATAAAAAGATATTTGAGTATAACTTGAGCAGACGATCGAATTAGGCCGTGAATCAATTCCGTTGAGTTCGTATTGTCGATTATAATCGGGATAGGTATGTAGTTTGTTATTTTTAGAGATCGGGTAATTTGGCGTCTAAAATGGCATTGCGGTGAACGTAAAAATAGCCTACCGGGGAAATAGTCTCAGAATGCAACGAAACTGGTGTCGTTGGGTTCGTACTGATAAATTATTGTAGGATTTCAAAGTTTCAAGTTGATTTGGTTTATCCAGTGATCTGGAAAATTTAAACGCGTGTTTATTTGTGGTTTTATAAAGGATTTTTTTACAAACGACGTCGGAATTCGACGAAACTTGTCCGTTTGGGTTCGGAATATTTTTTTAGATTAAGATTAATTTTTTTATCAGAAAACAGAAGTCAATTGTGGTTAGTTTCACCTGTTACTTCACGACGAAGTTTCGTACATTTTTATATTTATAAAACACACCTAACTATACTTACTCTATGTCTAAACGCACACAGCTATATGAAACTGCACATGCTTGAAGTAAACCTACCCAGATATACCCGACGTCCTTTCTTCCATCATCTCAAATCAATGTACATCCTACTCTATCAGCTAAAATGCAGAGCACTGCATATCTACCTACAGACCCCCACGTTCTTTCTTAAAAAAAGAACCTATTCTACAAACTGTGAAGCGACTTCAGAGGTAAGACTAACCTTTCGTACGTGAAACGTCCCTTCCCTCCGTAAAGTGATAATGGACAATACTCTGCTCCCTTCTTCTCCTATGTTCTGCATGCCTATACCGCGACACAGGAAAATCAAAAATCACATACTAATCAAATGAAAACTCAGTGCAGACTAAGGTATTGAAATGAAGGTTCATGCTACCCAAAAACTTTTGCAGACCTACCCCTATACGTTGTGCAGTATGACTATGACATGCTTCCTATCCTAAACACTTTCCCCTGGGTATAAATGCATATCGTTACTTCACTATTTTTCATTTTTTTTCCTGCAAGAAACGAATACACTAAAATATTTTCTCCTTTGTAAACCTTCTGTTTTGCTGTCTTGCGTGCTCAAAGGGTGACCAGTATAGATGCGGAGTTCGGTTGTGAGTGGTTGCGCCACGACTGGAGGCGTCAGGTGGAAGTCGGTCACCGGAGTTGCCAAAAGCAGTTGGGGGGCCTGAAGTTGCACGCTTGTTTTGGGTAGACGATGTATTGGTATGCATGGGGAGGTGAAATAGTGCATGTGGGAAGAACTGGACTGGGTGCGGTTGTGTGCTGTGGTCTGGTGGAGTAGCGTGGAAGTGAGGTGAGTCGAGATGTGCAGTTGCATGGGGAAGGAACCGGTAACGCGTGGAAAAGAAGGGGGTGCAAGGCGTTCGGTTTTAGGTAGAGAAAAAAAGTTGGATCACTATTTTGGAGAAGAGGGCCAAAGTGGTGAGGTACTTGGAGCAAACGGTGCGGTACATGTTGAAAGCATCAGGGAAGGAAAGAAAAAAATGGTGATCGGGGAAGAATACTGTTAACAATGGTTTGGGTTTGGATTCTCTAAGTGGGAGTGGGTTTGTGTGGATTAGCAGACGTTGGGCTTTTGGGCCTAGCATTTAAAAAAAGTATCTAAGCAGCGAAATTAGGAGGAGGGGGTAAGCAGTGAAGGGACATGAAGCTGGTTTGTTATACAGTAAGTATATTTGGGAAGGAGTAGTAGTAACGTAGGGAGAAATACTTTGTGGGATGCGTTTTTAGTGCATGGGCTTTTGAGGTTAAGAAAAAAAAAAGATGAGATGAAATGGTACATTGGACTGGTAGAAAAGGCGTGAAGGGAGAAAAAGAATCGCATAGCTGGGATGTTTCTGTTGCCGCAAAATAAAGGAGAACAGTGCAGGGAATTGAGTCGAGCCGTACATTCTTGAACCAAGTAATAAATATAACTAAGTTAGTTATATTTAATTAAGGTAATTAATTAGTTTAAATTAACTGTTAAATTTATTTAATGTATAACCTGTACGTACAGAATTCAATATAACGGAAGGCGTCGAAACCATATTGGGAAGCGTTAAATCTGAAGCCAGTGTGGACGGAGATGGAACCAGCTGAGCTCTTTGATTAAAGTTAAATATATGAAAAAAAACAGTTGACATCTCGACGAACGAAAAATCAAGGTGAGTTAAACTCACTCAGTTCTTCCCATTTATATTTATATATAAATTGGGTTTTTATTTGGTGTGCTCTGTTTGCTATGGTTGACAGTTTGCTAATTATGTATTTATTTACTGATTTAACTGATGAAATTAAACCGTTGGTTAATTTCAGTGAAATACCAAATCGTTATTCTAATGATTGGTTCCAATAAAGGTAACTTACTGTAACGAAAAGGAATTTCGCTCGATCCGAATCAGTCGCTAAACCGATCTAGACCGTTCGAAACGCCTGATTGTTTTGAGAACACGACAAATTAGAATGCAAACAGAGGAACATTTCATTGCTTATTACAACAATTCATCAAAATACAAGAATATACAGAGTATAAATAAATAAATAAATAAATATTACACAGAAAATATCAGAGATTACAATACATTACATAGCAACGGAAAATAATACAATACACAACTAGAAGTAATACGCGGATACAAAGCTTTTCGAGTCTCGTTCCAGCTGTAAATCAGGATCCTGTGAATATAAATCTGCCAAACCAAAACTACTAGCTGCCCAAGCCAAAATAAGGGCACCCAGAGTTTAGGTTAAAACAATAAACTCCAGGTCAGTCATGTGACTGGTGTGAGAACTAAAACAGTTGTAAATCTTTATTTTAAAGTTAGGTAAATCAAGGGACCACGCCGCTAACGCGGAACGGGTTTCCTCCCAAGAATACCAGTGCATAAAACAAACAGCGCAATGCTAAATAAAGAAAAATGAAGCTATTATAAGACCCAGGTCCTATCACACAATGCAACGCAGGCCGGGGGATAAGGTATTACCTTATAATAGCCAAAGAATGATTGATACGCTAAATTTAATGTTTTAAATTTTTAATCAGACTCCAACTGTAAATTAGTAAGAGAACGATTCCCTAAGTATTAACCCCGAAGGTCGAAACCAACATCAGACCAATACCCAGGAAATCGCCCATCTTAGCTCGTTTCCAGTTAGTTTCTGATTTTATATACAATCATAAATATCAATCATAGGCGGCATGAATGTCCCATACCACTATGTCGCCATATATAGGTATACAATCAAAAACGCAAGATGTCGTATTGGAAGTTGGGTTATCGTTTATGGTATGAACCGAGGCAAAAGATAGTCCTATACCGATTTGAGACTGTCTAGTCCGAGTCTCAGGAACAGAACGCATCGTCCCTTGGATCGTCAGGGTCGGTCCACACGGAGTGGATTATTATGCCTGAACAATACGTCTCCCCGCCCTATGGGGCGTAAATGAGCCAACGAATGACTCCATCAGCTTCACATAGTCACCGATATATCTGAGGCGCCTCGCAACAGCAACAACCACATAAGTCAAACTCGTCAGGGCGTGTAAAACCACTGACGCCACTTCTAACTAAAAGGAAATGAATGCCCTCCCTGATGTCCGTCTCCCGTTTTTGGTTCATACCAGGTGTGAAACTCGCGAAGTAAACGCTACACAAAGCTACGCCACAAAGGTCGTGCGTCGATCATCAACCACAAGACTTTTCTTTTCAACAAAAGCCTTGATCATTTGCCACTTAGGCATGCCATACATGCAATTCACTCTATGTGTTTAATATCCACCAGCATATAACCCCTAAGCTCGTACAACTCAGAGAAGGGCGTTAAGTAAGAGAACAAATTCTCTGCCGCCAAAAAGATATATATTTAATAGAAATCAATCACACAGACTAAAATCCAATGTCAGACACACAGTCCATTTACAAGTTCGTTCTGGGTCTGAACGAAACCGGAGGCACCTAGTACCCTGCATATCCATCGATCTCCAAGTACGTCTGGACGATCACCAACTGATTCCCTCCTCTTGGGTGTACGGCCCAATCATGATCATCAGTAATTACCCAAACGACGTGAAGACCTCCGGTCTTCGACCAACGTCTTCATCTTCGACTTATCGTCATATCAGTTATTCAGAATGGGATAAACCCGGTCTTTCCGAATAACTCGCGTATATAATAAACAAGTGTTACACAAACACAACATACGCCTCATTCAAATTCATCAGTCACTAACCGTAAATTAACAAGAGAATAGTTCCCCAAATATTAACCCGAAGGCCGAAACCAACATCAGATCAATACCCAGAAAACCATTCTGCTTAGCTAACCGATAGTTAGTTTCTAAATTTCACATTCTTAGGGAAAGGTTCCCATTAATTTTATCAAAGATAAATTCTTTTGAATTTATTCTTTAATCTACTTTTGAATATCAATTCAAACTAGTCGGGATAAGGGAACCACACCGAAGTGATCATTTATTTTATTTCCCAATCCCAACCTATTCATCCCAATAAGTAAAACTGGTAATACTTCATATCTAACACCACGGTGTTATCGGTAAATTCAATTACCATTTCACGTTCAAATCTAATTAAAGATTTAACTATCGCCTGGAGAAAAACTGGTGATACTCCATTCTCGATCTTTTTTTCAATCTAATTAAAGATTCATTAAAACTCCACTTAGTTTTAATCTTTGACTGGGTTAAAGAATCAGTGTCATTTAAAACACGGTTCACGATAAACCCCAAAATCACATCACGTTTCAATCAGTCCCTAACCGTAAATTAGCAAGTGAGCAATTCCCTAAGTATTAACCCCGAAGGCCGAAACCAACATCAGATTAATACCCCAAAAACCTTTCAACTTAACTAATCTCCAATTAGTTTCTGATTTTCTTAACTCCATGGGTTTAAGAACAGTATTATTGAAGATACCGTTCACGACAAACCAAAATAACATTCCATTAATTATCGGGTTAAAGAACAAGTGTTATTTAAAAATTGTTCATGATAAACCCAAAAATCAATACCAATTCAATTCCAATTAAATATTATTTAATTGGTACACTTCATTAAATCTAAATAAAAAGATTTAATCTTTTTCTCAACTGGGCTTAAGAACAGTGTTAATGAAGACACCATTCACGACAAACCCAAATCACATTTGATATTAAATACAAGGCTTTGAATAGAAAATATATCGGCATATATTCAATATCAAATTCTACGACCAACAAATATCGTATTGGAAATAACTATATATATATATCTTTCAACTTTCCATAACAACATCTGCATAATCACGAAATCCAACATCGAACTATTCCGAAGATGATTTCGATTCATATCCATTCCAATTCAATTATTGGAAATTCTGGTTTCTTTTAAAACCATTTCAAAACCAATTTATTTATTTAAAAATGAATAAATTATTATTCTAATTCAAAACTAGTTCATTACGAAAAAAATCTGTTTTATCCTTTCAAATATGGTGTTTTTCACCCCAATTCTTCACAAATCATTTCTTACGATTTTACACAAATTATTTATATTTTTAATAATTTTATCAAGGGTCGTACAGTTGATTTCCATCAACGGCCATCTAACTGCACTTACAGCGACCTTTTCCAAATTTGATTTGGACATAATTCCAAATCCAACCGTTAGATTTCTAATTTCTAATATTCGTTAGAAAGCTCTTTTCGATACGAACCCAACGGTTCCGTTTTTAGGAGAATCCGACAGTCGGATCTCCCGCAATATCCATTCGAAGTCAATGGTCGAAATTCGCAAACTACCGCGGCGCGGCGCGTTCTATTCAGGCCATTATATTATATATATAATATATATAATATATACTTCGTCGATTTCCTTTTAAAACGTATTATATAAATCGTTTTAAATTTGTTTTCAAAATGATTTCAACTTCTTTTCAAATTCAAATCAAAATTGAATTTTTTTCTTATAAATTCGATTTAAATTCATTTCAAATTGATTTCAATTCAAATCGATTTTTAATTCAATTTGAATTCATTTTCTTTTCAATTCAATTCAATTCGAATTCATTTTATATCCAATTCAATTCGGATTCCTTTTATATTCAATTCAATTCGAATTCGCTTGATATTAAATTCAATTCGAATTTGTTTTATATTCAATTCAATTCGATCTAATTCGAATTTCAATTCTTTTAAATATAATTCGAATTTCAATTCTTTTCAATATAATTTGAAAAATGAATAAAATCGATATAAATCTCGTTCACGTCAAAATGGCGTCAATATAATCAACACGGCTTCATATATTTCTATTTTCAAATATTCTATTCCAAATATTTCTATTTCAAATATTTCTTTTTCGAATATTTCTATTTCAAATATTTCTATTTCAAATATTTCTATTTCAAAACTGGAATGAGGCTCAATCAATTACCATAGAATTTACTTCTATGGATTTCCATACAACGCATGTATATATCAACGATGACAAATAATCAACCATCATCCAAAGTGCATTCTACACTGTATAAGCATCAAATATAAATATTCAACGCTTATAACAGGCTGTCAATCAATCGATCGACATACAACTAATTATTGGGATTAGTGTATGTCATGTATCATCCCAATACCCATGTGGGGTTTTCAAACAAGCAAACACAGATTTTATTTGTGCGGCTGGGCGATGTGTAAAATTTATCGTCCCAATCAATATCAGTCAAATGTGTGTTTATAAACAAATCCTTCGATTTGTTTATTTTTATTTCATTTCATATGCACGTTAAAAATTCTATTTTTAACTATAAAATATTTTCTACTGTATAAATATTTTATTTCATTTCACATCACATCACACAATCAACTACACATCAAAATCAAACAAACAAGCATACAAGCCGTCCATGGTCTGTGGACGACGGGTGTCGGGTGCTACTAAACACCGTCTGCATCCTAGTATATATTTCAAACTAGAAATAAACTAAAGGTGAGGAGTTCTCACCGATTAGCTAATCCAAACGCCAAGACTCTTCATATGTAGGAATCTTCGTTGTTCTCGCCTTTTGTCACTTTCGTTGCCCATAGCCACTACATATATAAAAATCACATTTTTATATTGTTGCTATGTATATAAAAATTCTATTTTTATACCGCTAATATATAGATAAAAATTCTATTTTTACAACGGTGTTCATATAATAAAGATTATATTTTTATCATGCTATTCTCTATATAAAAATTATATTTTTATATATAAAGATCTTATTTTTATATCACTGCTACATATGTAAAAATCACCCCTTTACAACGCCTACTTCCATGACAAAAATTATATTTTTATCTTGCTAGCAATATAATAAAAATTATATTTTTATTACCCCGCATGAATAAAATTATATTTTTACATGGCTACCTCTATAAAGATCACATCTTTATTATTTCTACTATATAAAAATCACATCTTTATTATCAAACAAGATTGTTTTATTTAAAGGTCATATTTTTAAATAAACGAAAATCATATTTGTTGTTATTCATATGATAAAACCGTATTCTTATATAAATAAAAATATAATCTCTTCATAAATAAAAACATAGTCCTATGTTATTTCTGTAAAAAGAAATCAGATTCATCAACATTGTTATTTCATAGAATAGAAAATAAATAAATTAACTAAGCTAAAGGAAGAAGAAAACTCACGGTGGATGAACGGAGAGAGAGGAGGGGAGTCAGACGTCGGAGGTGGGGAGGCTGACGTGGGGGTGGCGCTGGGGTCAGGCGCGGTGGTCTGGAGATGCTCGTGGCGTCGGGTTTTAATTAGGGTTCGAGGGGGCGTCGCTTCAGAGGAGGAGAGAAGAAGTGGAGAGAGGTGTGAGGGAAGGGGGGCTGGCGCACCGTCGTCGGAAGGTGGGGTGGGCTGTCGTCGATCGGCGGCGCCTGGAGGCAGCGCGCGGTTTTCCCTTTTTTTTTATTTTGTTCGATCTAATACAGAAGAGAAAGAGAAGGGAGAGTATAGGGGGCTTTTATAAAATTTTATATTATTTAATTATTTAATCTTCAAAAAGCAACTTTTTATTTCTAACTCGAAATCAAACCCACCGACTGTCGTCCATAGCTAATTACCCCCATTCCGAACACAATGGGATATGTATCATAAGCTGATTTGCTCGTTTCGATCAGTTTTCGTCAAAATCAAAATATAACTCTATATATTGAATTTGAACGCGCATTTCAATTTACTGGGGC
The DNA here is from genome assembly GCA_030737875.1 of Allium sativum. Classification (NCBI taxonomy): domain Eukaryota; kingdom Viridiplantae; phylum Streptophyta; class Magnoliopsida; order Asparagales; family Amaryllidaceae; genus Allium; species Allium sativum. The sequence goes on along the minus strand of CM060909.1, from coordinate 968,709,684 downwards.
CAAATCCCGAAAAATATTTTCTAGCTTTGTATTGACGATACGGTCCTAACAAAACTAGTTTCGTCAAATTCTGAGACCGTTTGAAAAATGGCCATTTTCCAGTCGATTAAAATCAACTAAAACTGGTCAAACGCGTTTTCCTTTGTCACGCTCACATATTGATTTGGAAAATTACGAAATCTGAAACCTAGCATTAACTAGACATCCCGGATCCAACAAAAGTGGTTTCGTCGAAAACCGAGGTCGTTTGCAAAATGGCTATTTTTAAGGGCCAGAATTCCATAGCGACTATTCTGAAATTTCAACTTTACATATCTTTTTATCCCCGCTATGAAATTTCGATTTTTCGGATTCGTTGGAAAAATATTTTCAAGTAGATTCTAATATTTTTGGTTTCACAAAAATCCGGTTTATTTTGCACCCGGTACATTCATTTGATATTTGAAATCGAATTATCGAACTACCGCGCCATTTTCAATTCCTTTTATAATTTAAAATAAATATTTATATTCTAACGGCGATCTATATAATATATACATTCGTATTCTATTCAAAATAAATTTCTCGTCGATATTATTTAAAATAATTCATTTTAAATAATCAAAATTCACTAAAATTGCCAAAATAAAAATTTTAAATTGGCTCGTATTTCCGGGTTATTACAATCTCCCCCACTTAAAACTTTTCGTCCCCAAAAAGGAACGAAGCCGAAAGTTGTTTAACAAATCAACTCAACTTTCGTTATTTTCATTACGGCTTAAGTTCTTCAACTTTTCAGTTTCTAAGAACTTTTCAAAATTTTCAAATATTTTGCTAACACCCTAAATTTTCGAAAAATTTCGCCATAACCTCCCCTGCACCGGGAGCACCGGGAAAATCCCGAAATTGCCATACAGGCCCTCTGATCTCAAAAAGAAAAAGCCAAGCGGCTAGCCAATTGGCTCATAAAATCATCATCACCCAAACAAAACAGTAAATTATGGTAAACATGTACCTATTTGTCGGGCAAACAATTTTATTCTTCTGCTCTAGCCTCTTTGCTATGACCTGTTCAATGTAAGTACATGTATATGCAAGCAAATGCGACCAAATTTCAATACAATTCACTTTTTGGTCAATTTGGCTAAATTGTTAAAATTTTAATTAATCAAGCCATAATCAAACAACACAACCATCAATCAATTAGTTGATTATCATTTCAAATTCATAACTTTGATACATAGTCAAAAAATCACATTTTTGATGCCAAATCACTACAATAGGCCCTATCTAATTTTGGTTCTCACACCAGTCAATAGGAAATATATAGAAAGCCCACTTTCGTCACTCGAACATAAATACTGGTAATGTGATCACAATTATCAGTATCATCCCCGGGCGACTAGAGTGTGATTCTATATCTATCCAGTATATTAAAACTTCGAATACACGCAGATCAGACATATACGCAAAATCTTTATATACTGGACTATCCAAATCAATACAAATAAATAATCAAATACGAATAATTGATTTAAATTTTCAAAATAAAATTTGTTTTCACTTTAAAAATTTACTCTTCACACTCGTTCTAGGATACTACTGATCCCATTTCTAACGAGTCATTCTAATTGGATATTACTAATCCAATATCTGATGAATTCTTTCGTACGGTTCTAATGTGTCTTGTTCTCTGAGCTTTGTAAATCAAAGCTCTGGTACCAAATGTAACGAAAAGGAATTTCGCTCGATCCGAATCAGTCGCTAAACCGATCTAGACCGTTCGAAACGCCTGATTGTTTTGAGAACACGACAAATTAGAACGCAAACAGAAGAACATTTCATTGCTTATTACAACAATTCATCAGAATACAAGAATATACAGAGTATAAATAAATAAATATTACACAGAAAATATCAGAGATTACAATACATTACATAGCAGCGGAAAATAATACAATACACAACTAGAAGTAATACGCTGATACAAAGCTTTTCGAGTATCGTTCCAGCTGTAAATCAGGATCCTGTGAATATAAATCTGCAAAACCAAAACTACTAGCTGCCCGCGTCTAAAAAAGGGAACCCAGAGTTTAGGTTAAAACAATAAACTCCAGGTCAGTCATGTGACTGGTGTGAAAACTAAAACAGTTGTAAATCTTTATTTTAAAGTTAGGTAAATCAAGGGACCACGCCGCTAACGCGGAACGGGTTTCCTCCCAAGAATACCAATGCATAAAACAAACAACGCAATGCTAAATAAAGAAAAATGAAGTTATTATAAGACCCAGGTCCTATCACACAATGCAACGCAGGCCGGGGGATAGGGTTTTACCTTATAATAGCCAAAAAATGCTTGATACGCTAAATTTCATGTTTTAAATTTTTAATCAGACTCCAACTGTAAATTAGTAAGAGAACGATTCCTTAAGTATTAACTCCAAAGGCCGAAACCAACATCAGAACAATACCCAGGAAATCTCCCATCTTAGCTCGTTTGCAGTTAGTTTCTGATTTTATATACAATCATAAATATCAATCATAGGCGGCATGAATGTCCCATACCACTATGTCGCCATATATAGGTATACAATCAAAACCACAAGATGTCGTATTGGAAGTTGGGTTATCATTTATGGTATGAACCGAGGCAAAAGATAATCCTCTACCGATTCGAGACTGTCAAGTCCGAGTTTCAGGAATAGAACGCATCGTCCCTTGGATCGTCAGGGCCGGTCCACACGGAGTGGATTATTATGCCTGAACAATACGTCTCCCCGCCCTATGGGGCGTAAATGAGCCAACGAATGACTCCATCGGCTTCACATAGTCACCGATATATCCGAGGCGCCTCGCAACAACAACAGCCACATAAGTCAAACTCGTCAGGGCGTGTAAAACCACTGACATCACTTCTAACTAAAAGGAAACGCATGCCCTCCCTGATGTCCGTCTCCCGTTTTTGGTTCATACCGGGTGTGAAACTCGCGAAGTAAACGTTACACAAAGCTACGCCACAAAGGCCGCGCTTCGATCATCAACCACAAGACTTTGATTTTCAACAAAAGCCTTGATCATTTGCCACTTAGGCATGCCACACAGGCAATTCACTCTATGCGTTTGATATCCATCAGTATATAACCCCTGAGCTCGTACGTCTCAGAGAAGGGCGTTAAGCAAGAGAATAAATTCTCTGCCGCCAAACAGATATATATTTAATAGAAATCAATCACACAGACTAAAATCCAATGTCAGACACACAGTCCATTTACAAGTTCGTTCTGGGTCTGAACGAAACTGTAGGCACCTAGTACCCCGCATATCCATCGATCTCCAAGTACGTCTGGACGATCACCAACTGATTCCCTCCTCTTGGGTGTACGACCCAATCAAGATCATCAGTAATTACCCAAACGACGTGAAGACCTCCGGTCTCCGACCACCGTCTTCCTCTTCGACTTATCGTCGTATCAGTTATTCAGAATGGGATAAACCCGGTCTTTTCGAATAACTCGCGTATATAATAAACAAGTGTTACACAAACACAACATACGCCTCATTCCAATTCATCAGTCACTAACCGTAAATTAACAAGAGAATAATTCCCCAAATATTAACCCCGAAGGCCGAAACCAACATCAGATCAATACCCAGAAAACCATTCTGCTTAGCTAACCGACAGTTAGTTTCTAAATTTCACATTCTTAGGGAAAGGTTCCCATTAATTTTATCCAAGATAAATTCTTTTAAATTTATTCTTTAATCTACTTTTGAATATCAATTCAAACTAGTCGGGATTAGCGAACCACACCGAAGTGACCATTTATTTTATTTCCCAATCCCAACCTATTCATCCCATGAAGTAAAACTGGTAATACTTCGTATCTAACACCACGGTGTTATCGGTAGATTCAATTACCATTTCACGTTCAAATCTAATTAAAGATTTAACTTTTTCCTAGAGAAAAACTGGTGATACTCCATTCTCGATATTTTTTTCAATCTAATTAAAGATTCATTAAAACTCCACTTAGTTTTAATCTTTAACTGGGTTAAAGAATCAGTGTCATTTAAAACACGGTTCACAATAAACCCAAAATCACATCATGTTTCAATCAGTCCCTAACCGTAAATTAGCAAGTGAGCAATTCCCTAAGTATTAACCCCGAAGGCCGAAACCAACATCAGATCAATACCCCAGAAACCATTCAACTTAACTAATCTCCAATTAGTTTCTGATTTTCTTAACTCCATAGGTCTAAGAACAGTATTATTGAAGATACCGTTCACGACAACCCAAAATCACATTCCATTAATTATCGGGTTAAAGAACAGGTGTTATTTAAAACACTGTTCACGATAAACCCAAAAATCAATACCAATTCAATTCCAATTAAATATTATTTAATTGGTATACTTCATTAAATCTAAATAAAAAGATTTAATCTTTTTCTCAACTGGGCTTAAGAACAGTGTTAATGAAGATACCATTCACGACAAACCCAAATCACATTTGATATTAAATACGAGGCTCTGAATAGAAAATATATCGGCTTATATTCAATATCAAATTCTACGACCAACAAATATCATATTGGAAAAAACGATATATATATATATTTCAAATTTCCATAACAACATCTGTATAATCACGAAATGCAACATCGAACTATTCCGAAGATGATTTCGATTCAAATCCATTCCAATTCAATTATTGGAAATTCTGGTTTCTTTTAAAACCATTTCAAAACCAATTTATTTATTTAAAAATAAATAAATTATTATTCTAATTCAAAACTAGTTCATTTCGATAAAAATATGTTTTTATCCTTTCAAACATGGTGTTTTTCACCCCAATTCTTCACAAATCATTTCTTATGATTTTACACAAATTATTTATATTTTTAATAATTTTATCAAGGCCCGTACAGTCGATTTCGATCAACGGCCATCGAACTGCACTTACAACGACCTTTTCCAAATTTGATTTGGACATAATTCCCAATCCAACCGTTAGATTTCTAATTTCTAATATTCGTTAGAAAGCTCTTTACGATACGAACCAACGGTTCCGGTTTTAGGAGAATCTGACGGTCGGATCTCCCGCAATATCCATTCGAAGTCAATGGTCGAAATTCGCGAACTGCGGCGGCGCGACGCGTTCTATTCAGGCCATTATATTATATATATAATATATATAATATATACTTTGTCGATTTCCTTTTAAAATGTATTATATAAATCGTTTTAAATTTGTTTTCAAAACGATTTCAACTTCTTTTCAAATTCAAATCAAAATTGAATTTTCTCTTATAAATTCGATTTAAATTCATTTCAAATTGATTTCAATTCAAATCGATTTTTAATTCAATTTGAATTCATTTTCTTTTCAATTCAATTCAATTCAATTCGAATTCATTTTATATCCAATTCAATTCAGATTCGTTTTATATTCAATTCAATTCGAATTCGCTTTATATTCAATTCAATTCTAATTCGTTTTATATTCAATTCAATTCGATCTAATTCGAATTTCAATTCTTTTCAATATAATTCGAATTTCAATTCTTTTCAATATAATTTGAAAAATGAATAAAATCAATATAAATCTCGTTCACGTCAAAATGACGTCAATCTAATCAACACGGCTTCATATATTTCTATTTTCAAATATTCTATTCCAAATATTTCTATTTCAAATATTTCTTTTTCGAATATTTCTATTTCAAATATTTCTATTTCAAATATTTTTATTTCAAAATTTGAATGAGGCCCAATCAATTACCATAGAATTTATTTCTATGGATTTCCATACAACGCATGTATATATCAACGATGACAAATAATCAACCATCATCCAAAGTGCATTCTACACTGTATAAGCATCAAATATAAATATTCAACGCTTATAACAGGCTATCAATCAACCGATCGACATACAACTAATTATTGGGATTAGTGTATGTCATATATCATCCCAATACCCGTGTGGGGTTTTCAAACAATCAAACACAGATTTTATTTGTGCGGTTGGGCGATGTGTAAAATTTATCGTCCCAATCAATATCAGTCAAATGTGTGTATATAAACAAATCCTTCGATTTGTTTATTTTTATTTCATTTCATATGCACGTTAAAAATTCTATTTTTAACTATAAAATATTTTCTACTGTATAAATATTTTATTTCATTTCACATCACATCGCACAATCAAATACACATCAAAATCAAACAAACAAGCATACAAGCCGTCCTTGGTCTGTGGACGACGGGTGTCGGGTGCTACTAAACACCGTCTGCATCCTAGTATATATTTCAAACTAGAAATAAATTAAATGTGAGGAGTTCTCACCGATTAGCTAATCCAAGCGCCAAGACTCTTCATATGTAGGAATCTTCGTTGTTCTCGCCTTTTGTCACTTTCGTTGCCCGTAGCCACTACATATATAAAAATCACATTTTTATATTGTTGCTATGTATATAAAAATTCTATTTTTATACCGCTAATATATAGATAAAAATTCTATTTTTACAACGGTGTTCATATAATAAAGATTATATTTTTATCACGCTATTCTCTATATAAAAATTATATTTTTATATATAAAGATCTTATTTTTATATCACTGGTACATATCTAAAAATCACCCCTTTACAACGCCTACTTCCATGATAAAAATTATATTTTTATCTTGCTAGCAATATAATAAAAATTATAATTTTATTACGCCACATGAATAAAAATTATATTTTTACATGGCTACCTCTATAAAGATCACATCTTTATTATTTCTACTATATAAAAATCACATCTTTGTTATCAAACAAGATTGTTTTATTTAAAGGTCATATTTTTAAATAAACGAAAATCATATTTGTTGTTATTCATATGATAAAACTGCATTCTTATATAAATAAAAATATAATCTCTTCATAAATAAAAATATAGTCCTATGTTATTTCTGTAAAAAGAAATCAGATTCATCAACATTGTTATTTTGTAGAATAGAAAAAAAAACTAAATTAACTAAGCTAAAGGAAGAAGAAAACTCACGGTGGATGAATGGAGAGAGAGGAGGGGAGTCAGACGTCGGAGGTGGGGAGGCTGACGTGGGGGTGGCGCTGGGGTCAGGCGCGGTGGCTTGGAGATGCTCGCGGCGTTGGGTTTTAATTAGGGTTCGAGGGGGGTGTCGCTTCAGAGGAGGAGAGAAGAAGTGGAGAGAGGTGTGAGGGAAGGGGGGTTGGCGCACCGTCGTCGGAGGGTGGGGTGGGCTGTCGTCGATCGGCGGCGCCTGGAGGCATCACGCGGTTTTCCCCTTTTTTTTATTTTGTTCGATCTAATATAGAAGAGAAAGAGAAGGGAGAGTATAGGGGGCTTTTATAAAATTTTATATTATTTAATTATTTTATCTTCAAAAAGTAACTTTTTATTTCTAACTCAAAATTAGACCCACCGACTGTCGTCCATAGCTAATTACCCTCATTCCGAACACAATGGGATATGTATCATAAGCTGATTTGCCCGTTTCGATCAGTTTTCGTCAAAATCAAAATATAACTCTATGTATTGAATTTGAACGCGCATTTCAATTTACCGGGGCCAAATACTAACTTGAAAAATTCCCGAAAAATATTTTCTAGTTTCGTATTGACGACACGGTACTAACAAAACTAGTTTCGTCAAATTCTGAGACCGTTTGAAAAATGACCATTTTCCAGTTGATTAAAATCAACTGAAACTGGTCAAACGCGTTTTCCTTTGCCACGCTCACATATTGATTCGAAAAATTACGAAATCTGAAAACTAGCGATAACTAGACATCCCGGATACAACGAAAGTGGTTTCACCGAAAACCGAGGTCGTTTGTAAAATGGCTATTTTTAAGGGCCAGAATTCCATAGCGACTATTCTGAAATTTCAACTGGACACATCTTTTTATCCCCGCTATGAAATTTCGATTTTTTGGATTCGTTGGAAAGATATTCTCAAATAGATTCTAATATTTTTGGTTTCACAAAAATCCGGTTTATTTTGCACCCGGTACATTCATTTGATATTTGAAATCGAATTATCGAACTACCGAACATTTTCAATTCCTTTTATAATTTAAAATAAATATTTATATTCTAACGACGATCTATATAATATATACGTTCGAATTCTATTCGAAATAAATTTTGCGTTGATATTATTTAAAATAATTCATTTTAAATAATCAAAATTCACTAAAATTGCCAATATAAATTTTTTAAATTGGCTCGGATTTCCGGGTTTTTACACTTACCTTGTTGATCACGTTTATTTATGAACGTGTTTAATTTGTGGATTTGTTTGAATTGCTTGTGGTTGGGATTAAATGGTCGTTATTTATTATTATCAGTTAAATGAAATTGAACGATCTGTCTGGAGATAACCATTTGTATACAGGGAAGAACAGGTTGGAGGTATCCAACCAGATTCCTCAAATATAGTATTTATTTTCATATTTTCACGTATGAACTGTCATGATTGGGTGATTGATTTGATTAGAGATCATTGACTAGAAATTCAACCTGTGTTTTGTTTTAACCAATGGCCAATATTGGTTGGGTAATCGGCAGTAAATGGCCTAAGGATAAATTGATTTGTTTATCTTGATTTACCTTCAGGTGAATCGATAGAACTGAAGTTATAAAATTTATTTTATAACTGAAAATAGATTTTGAAATATATTATTTTGAATAATAGTTTATTAAAAGCAAATAAATATTTATTATTTAATTAATTAATTTATAATTAATTATTAATTGGTTTTATAAGGAAAATTTACTATTTTATTTTAGTAAATAAAGGAATTAACTATGGAAGTAGTTAATGATTGAAATAAATTATTATTTTAATAATAATTTAGGGAATTCTTTTTAGTTGAAATTCATTTAAAGGTAATCGAAATTGAAATGAAATCTAATTGAAGGGTAGAAGGGATTTATGAACGGGTTTATATTTAAAAACCAAAATTTTACATTGAAGTTATAAAAAAAGGATATAAGCAAAGATGATAGCTTAAATGAACGTGACTTAATATGTGAATTAAGTTAAAAAGGGAATTGAGAAGAGAAAGGTTCATAATAAAACCAGAGTTATATAAAAAGGTGAGGAGTTTTATCGTTAATTTTAAGTTAACGTTACTAAATAACGGGCTTAAGTAAGAAGGGGAATTAAAGTAAGATTTCCAAAGTAGGAATGGTTGAATGGATTTGTAAAGGGATTGGTAAAAGTGAAAATAGGAATTTGGATATATAAAAATGAATTTGTTTAAAGAAAAACCTTATGTTAAATAAGAAGCGAGAAACTATACTTATAATATCGGAATATTAAAGAGTTCTAAGTTTAAATTTGTTTTAAATTAAAAGGCCAATTGATGCTGAATACTGAACCAGTAAACTCATTGAATTTTTATTATTGAATCATTGTTTGTTTTGATAGTTAAATCACTGACTATCAAATTTGTCCAATACGATTGCTGGTACGAAAAGACCGGGATCGAATTTATATCCGAAAACCACTCCGACCAGCAAATACGTAAAAGAAGATTATTGAAGATGGAGAAACTGAAGACCGTTGATCTTCACGAGCGGAAGAACTACTTGTTGAGTTTCTCTGGTTTAGAGGCTAGAGATATTTCGATAGTAATTCTGTCGTAATTGGAATCTACGGATTGCAAGGACTACTCGCTACTAATCTATAGGGTGATTCCTTGGATGTGGTTGGAGGGTGCCTTCGGTTCATCCTGTTCCTGGATGACTTGTATGGACGGATGTCTGACAGAGTATTTCCAAAAGAATTACGTACATTGATTTCTTCAAACATTCCACAGTTGATGGCGGAGAAATGGTTTTCTCTAGCCAAATAACTAGAGTATTTTTATGGACGTCAATTAGTGATATATGGCGGATCTGACGATGTGACATTCAAAGTGAATGGTTACAAGGTGTTCCAGAATGAAATTTAAGCCTCAAGCCTCATAACCAGGAAATGAAAAAAATCGGGCAGGCATCATGGCTGTGTGGGTCGCTCCCATTAGGGTGGATAATCACCTATCTAGAGAAATTCCTTTTGCTTCTTTAATTTATTTTTGATGCTGTCCCTTTTTGGGAAATGGTGGTTTTAGCCCAACCGTTGGTGATATACATTCGATACAATCAAGCAAAATGAGTGGTCGGCAATGTGAGGGCCGGGTTGCAAGACGTTCTTGTTGAACCCAGTGTATTCACCTCTAGAGATACACTATCGGCAGGTGGTCCCATACCTTATCATAGTCGGAATCCAATCTCCAATAAGCTCCCGCGGTTTTGATTGTATACTATATATGTGGAGCGTGAGATGCAATCGTTCCACTAGGTTCTATTTATTTGTATTTAGACATTATTATAATATCAAAAAGGATATTGGTTTCAAAAATGTTTGGGTTATCGTAAGGTAAAAACTGTCCGTATTTATGTGTGGATTTGGTCTTACGATTATCCTTTTCTTTGAAAAGATTTTAACTTTAAAATCAAGTTGTGCATTACCTTAATACTGTGCGAGTTTTTCTCACTCTGGTTCACCAGACTGACCCGGTGTTTTGTAAATGCTCGGGTTAGCCCGGGGTATACAGGTTCAGGTTATCGAATGCTGTGAAGAGATGAGCTGGGAGAGTCCAGACGTATGATAATATATAACTACCGTTCTGTTGTGTGTTGTATACGAGGACAAGTTACTATAACTGTCCAGATGTGTGGTATACCCTGAGGATTGTAAGTATTTTTAAAAAAGCTCTCGATAAAGATTTATTTATGTATTATACTTTGTTCCGCTGCGATGTGAGACTCTGATTCTGTGTTGTGTTGGTTCTTCTTCTATTCTAATATTTCTTTCTTTCTTATCTCACCCTCTAATTTCTTTCTAATAACGTTCCGGTGTTTGGAAGGTCGACATGAGTTACGGTAAAGGTATTTATGTCGATTTTTAGGGCCGAAAATCCTTGGGTCGTTACAGACCCACAACCATATATGCATATGTAAATGTGTCATTTTATATATTTATGTTGACAGATATAAAAACTATGCTATAATTATGATTAAATAGCTTTAAGAACCACAACAACTAAGGTATAGTGCTTGATCTTGCACCGAATGTAACGAGATGCTGAAATAATTTAAAATCAGTATATAATATATATATATATATACACACATGTGTGAAAATGTATATGTATACAGATATGAAAAATTGAATTTGTACAGTGTTGTACATGTGTGTGTATATATTTGATATATTTGTATGTATGTATGTATGTATGTGTGTGTTTATATATATATATATATATATACACACACCCACCATGACACACTGTTTGTTTTAAATTGCATGTTTATCTGCTATTATTTATATTGATAAATACTTGCAGATTTGGCCCTACGGGCAGCAGTTATGCCAGCTGAAATTGTTCCAGCAAAAAACGGAAGCTCAATAATTCAGGGTTGACAATAGCAATTACTGCAAATATGGAGTTTGTATGTAAATAAATATATATAATTGTATATTACTGCATGTGTCATTGTATATGAATAATCTTACTATTTGTGCTTGTTGACGTATTCATAACTTATGAATGGAGTATGTCATATATATGTGTAATTTGTTATGCATATGAAATATATATGTTGCTGTGTAAATCTACTGGACATAATTAATGCAAAATATGTTTGTTGCAGTCTTGAATTAAATATGAATGTGTATAATTGACATCATAAATTCATAACAAGATTACACTGTTTACGTCTCTCTTGTAGATATAGGTCAATATATATATATATATATGTGTGTGTGTGTGTGTGTGTTTATCTAAACATTATGACTGGGCTTTGTAATGTATAAAAGACCCTTGGTTTATTAAATCATGTCAACTGAAATCAGAATGTATAGTAATATAGATAGGCTGCAAATAAATCTTCTGTATATTTCATGGATCGTTAACTTTGATTGTTTAATATTGCAAAATCTATATGGCATTTTGATGACTTCGATTAGCAGAATTTGTATAATAATATTGTAATGGTCATATTTAAAATATTCCAAAGAATCTATAGTAGACACACATATGTATAATTTGTGAATTCTACATATAACATGTGTAAATATACGTATATGATTCATATATTTCATTTAAATCAAATACATATTTTGATATGTATAAATCACACTGATATTGTTCGCCACTACGAATTATAAAATCACTTTAAAGCAAATTTTATTATATTAAGTCATGGTGATGTCTTCCAATATATACACTCATCAATGCTAGAATCATTGGATCTAGGTAATGCCAAAGTGTTGTGCATCCTTTTATTTTGGTTATATGCGGTACAGTAATTGTGCTACTCGATTGTATTATTGGGTCTGACTGAACTAGGATGCATAATAGGATTATGGCCTTAGAGACAAAGAGCATGCATTATTCTATATTTTCAGCAAATGAACAATTCTACGAACAAAATGTTCATCATTCGATCCAAGAATTATATATAAGATATAATGGACATAAGATATCTACCTAAAAGGTTGTGTTTTGGGGTGTTAGCCAAAGCTAGGTCAAGGCATGATTAGATATGGATCTTGGACCACCATTACATATATACTGATGTGTGTGTGTGTGTGTGTCTATATATATATATATATATATATATATATATATATATATATATATAGGGATGTTAATTTGAGCGGAAGCGTATTTTAGTTTAAATTATACATTTATAGTATTTTGCAATATTATACGTAATTTTGATTGTCAAAATTTGAATAAATATATTGTAAAACTTTTATCTTTGTTTTATTATCTGTTATCTAGTGTACATATTAAATGGTAAACAACTTTGATAGTTTAAAAGTCTTAAGAAGGATAAATTGAATTAAATCAAATTTCTTAACTAACATCAAAATTTAAGGATTGTCCTCGAACAAATTAAAACGCAATTGTTTACAATTATAGAAGATTTGAAATAAAAGTTAAGGTATGACTTCAAACTAAATTAGATATAAATGTTATAACTATCTACTTAAACATATCTGGTATTAGATACTGAATATGGATCACATATTTGCGTTTGAATTTGTAGGAATTACAAAGAAGTATCTGGCAAGATAAGAAGTGGGATTACGAATGGAAATGAAGCAAATATTGCTATTTCCCCGTAGAAAGCTATTCTTGTTCTACCTACTAGCTTAATTGAAGAATTAAAATATTATTATTACAAATTTCCTTTTAAAAAAATGTTATTTCATATCTTGTTCAGACAAGTTTGAATTTCATTTATAATAAAAGAACAATTGTTATTCATTTTATTTAAATGAAATATCTTATGGAATTTCACAAATAGTTTATGATCTTTATAAATCCTTAACTATGATGTGCTAGAGTATAACACAAGTACTGAGCGTATTAAATTTAATGATTTAAATATATCGTATCTTTGGCGTTATTAGTTAGCCCATATAATCAAGAAAAATATATCAAAACATGATGAAATTTTGGAATCATTTGATTTTGAATCATACGAAGAATGTAAGTCTTATTTATTGAGAAAAATAATGAGTCACCTTTCACTTGACACAGTGAATAGGCAAGTAAGTATTGGGTCTCATACGTAATGATGTACATTTCAGTTAATAACAATATAAATGTTACTTGTACTTTCAATCAAATAATGATATAAATCTTAATTTTTGCATTAAATGATTACTTGAACTTGTATGTATTTTTCAAATCATTGCATCGAGTTTATACATATCATTCCTTCACCAATTATAAAGAAGACTACACACACACACACACACACACACATATATATATATATATGAAACAACCCAAACTCGCCGTTGCGGGAAAGCACGGATTGAGTTGAGAACACGACAAATCAGAACACAAACAGAAGAACATTTCATTGCTTATTACAACAATTTACATCAGAGTACAAGAATATATAGAGTATGAATAAATAATATACATTGGAAAATATCAGAGATTTAAAATTACAATGCAGCGGAAAAATAATACATAACACAGATTAAAGAAATACACGGATACAGAGCATTCTGAATATTGCTCCAGCTGTAAACCAGGATCCTGTAAAAACAAATCTGCAAAAGCCAAAACTATTAGCTGCCCATGTGGAAAATAGGGGCACCAAAAGTTTAGGTTAAAACAATAAACTCCAGATCAGTCATGTGACTGCTGTGAGAACTAAAAACAGTTATTAAAACTTTACTTTAAAATAAGGTAAATCAAGGGACCACGCCGTATAACACGAAACGGGTTTCTTCCCAAGAATACCAGTGCATAAAACAAACAGCACAATGCTTTTCAGAAAAATGAAACTATTATAAGACTCGGGTCCCATCACATAATGCAATGCAAGCCGGAGGATAAAGTTTTCCCTTATAATAGCCAAACATGCTTGGTACGTTTAAAACAAATCATTTGATACTATTATAAGCGCATAGTGTATAAAACAACTTCAAATATAAATATATCAATCATAGACGGCATGGGTACCATATATCATATCGCCATACTAGGCTCTACAATCAAAACCGAAATGTCACATATTGGAAATTGGATTTCCATCATGAGTCGAGGTAAGGGATGTACTCCTCACCGCTTCGAGACACTCTAGCAAATATCTCAGGATTACACACTCTGGGCAATCCTTGGATGCTTCAGAGCCGGTCCTCTCTTACGTCTGAGGATTAGTTATTCCTGAACACACGTTTCCCGGTCCTATCAGACCTATCCATCGCCCCTGTAGTAAACGATATATCTGAGGCGCCTCGCAATCCATCATCCACATTGGTAAAAATAAATAAATGTCAGGGCTCCATACCATGATACCACCCATAGCTATAAGGAAACGTCGTGGACTCCCTGTAGTTCCTTATCCCATGTTTTATTCATACCGAGGTGTGAGGCTCGCGAATTAACGCTATACACAAAGCTATGTTATTTAAAGCCGTGCTTTATCATCAACCACAAGACTCTGCTTTTCAATAGAAGCCTTGATCATTGGCATAACAGCATGACACATAGACAATTCACGCCATGCAACTGATGTCTATTGATATATAACCTGTAAGCTCGTACATCCCAGAGAAGAGTGTTAAGAAAGATAATAAATTCTCCACCACCAAATAGATATATATATATATATATATATATTTAATAGAGATCAATCAAAATAGAATAAAATCCAATGTCAGACACACATCCATTTGTAAGTTCGTTCTGGGTCTGAACGAAACCTGAGGCACCTTATTCCTCGTCCCATATGTCCAATACAGGGGAGAGAGGTCCTCGCATATTCGATCGATCTCCAAGTACGTCTGGACGATCACCACTCATTACCTTGTCTTGGGTGTACAACCCAATCAAGATATCAGTAATCATCCAAACGATGTGAAGTCCTCCGGTCTTCAACTACCATCTTCATCTTCGACTTATCATTGAATCAAATATTCAGAATGGGTATAAACCCGACCTTTCAGAATAATTCACGTATCTTATAATTAAGTGCTATAAAAACACAACATACGCCTCATTCCAATTCTGAATATTTTTTTATTTAAATTTCATATCCTTTGGGAAAGGTTCCAATTAATTTTATCAAAGATAAATTCTTTAAATTTATTCTTTAATCTTCATTTGGATATCAATTCAAAACAAATTAAGGTTTATCAACTAGTCGGGATTATCGAACCTTACCGAAGTAATCATTTGTTATATTTCCCAATCCCAACTTATTCATCCCATGGAGCAAAACTGGTAATACTCCATATCTAACACCACGGTGTTATCAGTAAATTTAATTACCATTTCACGTTCAAATCTAATTAAAGATTTAACTATCGCTTGGAGCAAAACTGGTGATACTCTATTCTCGATCATTTCCCAAATTTGATAATTTAAATTATCAATTCACATTTCAATCTAATTAAAGATTCATTAAAACTCCACTTAATTTTAATCTTCCCAAAAATCAATATTGATGATTATTTAACTTTGGGAAATCAAACATGTCGCGTCAACAATCTACACCGTACCATTGATTTCTGCTGATGTATAACCTCTAAGCTCGCACGTATTACAGAAGGGTGTTAAGCAAGAGAATAAATTCTCCGCCACCAAACAGATATATGTTTAGCAGAGATCAACAATACAGTTCGAAATACAATGTTAGACATGTAATCCTGTCTTTAACTGGGTTAAAGAACTAATTTCATTTAAAACACAGTTCACGATAAACCCAAAATCACATTCCATTAATTATGGAACCTTCACAGAAAAATAGATCAATATATAATCGATATTAGTTTCCATATCTAACCAATAATATAAATGGAATAACAATAAAGCCTTTTAAATTCCATATATATTAACAGTCTGTAACGAGCCGGATTTTTAGCCATTTTATTTTGAACATTTAAATTGGTCTTAAATGTTGTATTGACAATTATAAAGGGTTTTATAACGAATTTATTTAATAAAACGATATTTAAACGTATAGTTATAATATAATTTAAAACGAGCTCAAAATAGTCGCGGTAGTTCGTAATTTACGATTTAAACTTCAACTGAGTATACAGGATTCGTTATAAGTCGGATTTCTGTGAAACAAGAAACGTTGGAACCGTATTGATGATAATTTTCATATGAAAGAAAAAAAATCCATATTTTGTTTTATAAATTGTTAGTTATGGTCAAAACAAAATTTGAAATAATCGCTATGGAAATCGTTATTAAAATATAGGCCTTTAAAATAGCCGTTTTGCAAGCGGACTCAGATTTCGATGAAATCAGTTTCATTGGGACCGTAGCGTTAAATAATTGTACGGTGTTGAATTGCGTGGCAAACCGATGTCGTATGTTACCATGGTAGCCAAAAACGTCCGTTCATTTTCTATAACGCATAATTAATTTAATAGAGGGTTATTTGAGTATAACTTGAACAGACGATCGAATTAGGCCACGAAACCAGTTTCGTTGAATTCGTATCGTCGATTAGAGTCAGGATAGCTATATAGTTTGTTATTTTTAGAGACCGTGTAATTTGGCGTTAAAAATGATATTGCGGTGCGCGATAAAAATAGCCTACCGGGGAAACAGTCTCAGAATGCGACGAAACTGGTGTCGTTGGGTTCGTATCGATTAATTACTGTTGGATTTCAAAGTTTCAAGTTGATTTGATTTATCTAGTGATCGTGGAAAAATTAAACGCGTGTTTATTTCTGATTTTATAAAGGATTTTTTTTCAAATGACCTCGGATCTCGATGAAACTTGTCCCATTGGGTTCAGAATACCTTTTCATACCAAGATTAGCATTTTTATCAGTAGACAGAAGTCGATTGTGGCTAGTTTTACTTGATACTTCATCGCTAAGTTTCATCATAATATAAAATAATATAATAAATTATTATATCTTTCTCCTATAAATTACGGTGACTCGATACCTAACTTTCCCAATTCTCTACTGCTTCCTCCGTTCTATTTCATTCGGTAAGAGCACCAAAATTCAACTTCAAAAATCGATATCGAATATAATTCTTAAATTCATCAAAACTCAAATCTTGAGCTTGATTCAAAAAGGGTTCATCTACTCCAATTTGGAAGGCTGCGATGTAAGATTTTAGGGTTCGTTGGTCAGTGTTTTTAGCGTCGCCCTGGTTGATGATAGGAGGCAGGACCAGAGGGCTTCGGGAGAGCTCGATGAGGCGGAGCAGCTAGTGAAGTCGCGATGGTCCCAGGTGTCAGACATGGCGGCGCAGTGATGTATAGGAGGTCGGGGTTTTTCGTGTACAGGAAACGATTGATTTATCTGGCAGAAGTATTTGCAGACAATTTTGAGTAAAGGTTTGGAGAAATTATTGTGGGTAGAAGCTAGGTGATAAGGGAGTTGAAGTGTGAATGAAGCTGGTTTTTTGTTTTGTCGAGGAGTGGTGGGAGTTTCATGTGTGAATTAAAACTGTACAAGGGAAAAGAAAAGGGGCTTAGGCATGTAGAAGGGACGGGGTTCTTCAGTACCGTCCAAATGAGTGGTGGTTTTAAACTTTTGTTTAGAAACTACTGTTATGTAGTAAGGATTAGAGAGGAGTAGATAATAGTTGTGGTTTTGCGGATGGTATGAGCATGGCAAACAGAGGTATGGGCTGAGAAGTTTTATGTTGGCATTTCTGGATGAATTTGTGAAGGGGAAGAGGCTTTGATGTGGTGTCATTTTGTGAAGTCGAATGGAGGACTGAGCTGATGTTAGTGGGGAAAGTATACGGTTGTGGTATAGTTGTGTAAGGGGTGGCGAGAATGGGCACTGGAAGGAGACTAGTGGTTTTAGAATGACGGTATGGAAGGATATCACGAATGAAACCGGGATTACATTAATGGATTGGTATGTGTCAAACCCTTTTTGATGAGTAACTATTATATCATGTTGTTACTAAAATCTTTGTATCAAACCCGTACATAAAGGAGATGATATTGGGAGAATCCAGAACAAATACAGGTGCGAGCTAGTATTTTTCAAAGATATGGTAATTAAGATTTTGTTCAACGGGATTGGGAGCTAGTATAATAGATATTTTTTCCAATCTGTCTTTGAAATTTGTGGGTGCGTTTTCGGTTGAATTCGTAAACGAGTGAAGAAGAATGAAGGATGCAAGACCGACCATGATTTTGGGAAAATACGGGAAGGAGAAGGTGTGTTTGGGTGATCGGGAAACAAGCATAAATCGAGTTTAATCAAGGGATCGACAGTTAATTCCGAATCTATCAAGTTAAGCGGTAATTAATTTAATAATGGCCACTAAGTAAATTTAAAACATTTAAATTGTTATAAGATTTGTAATATCGATACCAGGTTCATTCATGAACGAAATTCGATAGAACTGGTCTCGCTGGAATCACAGCAATGAGATCTATGTTATGGGGTTGAAATGGTTAGAAACAGAGCTACTGGAATTTCAAGGAAAAATCAAACGTTGTTGATTTTAAATGAGAACAAAGCAGAACCGTCAACTGCGAACCAGGGTGAGTAAACTCACTAATTCTACCTCATTTATATTTTTATATAAACGAGTTTTAAATTTATTTACAGTAATTTTATACTGTGTAATGGTTGCATGGTTGAATAGTTGATAAAATTGGTTGATATGATTACATCGTTGATCGATTATTAGTTCTGATATTTCATATTGATGTGAAATAATATTATTGATGTTGCTTAACATCCGTGGATGCAGGGAAACAGGCTGGAGGGACCCAACTGGGTTCCTCAATATTTATATTACTGTTTTTCCTTGATTTTGATGTATGGTGTGATATATATAGCCAGTGGTTGACTTTGTTGTGTTTGAGCTACCATAACCCTAGAATTTTGGTATTTAAATACCGTAAAATATTCTCGAATAGAAAGTGAAATTTTAAAAGAAAAAATTGAAGTGTTATTTCGAATATAGTTAAAAGGTAGAAATTTGTTTTATTAAAACAAGAAGTTGGTTTTAAACGAGAGTATACATTAAGTGGATTAATTATCATTAGATAAATTAAAATATAAATTCAAATTTGAAATTACATGAAAAAGTGGAAAAGGGTTTTTGAAACCTATACTTGGAATGAGATTAAACTTAGCAATTATTAAGTAAATTTAAAATAAGATTCTAAATGATTGAAAAATAAAGGAAATAAGACTTATATAAATAATTCCGAATAGAAGTTATAAATAAAAGTTGGGTTTAAGGTATTTTTATGAGTATGAATCAAATGGCATATAAAGGAAATATATTCACAATTAAAGTGAATAATGGCTCAAACCAAGTATTTTGCAAATGAAATATCTATAAAGGTAATTTAGATTTGAAATATGTTTTCAAATTGGAATTTGATTGAAAAAGGGAAATGGATGAACGTTTAAAAGGGAAACGACTAGTTTTACTCCAAAAAGGAGGAAATATAGAATGAATTATGTTTTGTAAAGTGGAATGGTTATAAAGGAATTTGGTAATGTTTTGGTTAATCTAAATAGCAAATTTTAAATGCTTCCGTTATAATAAATGTTTTGGTAAATCTAAATAGCAAATTTTTAATGCTGTCGTTATAATAACTGTTTTGTAGCGATCTTAACGCTATTATTATAATAAGGGTTCTATAATTCTAAACATCGTTTGTAACGCTGTTGTTAAAAGTAATGTTTTATAAATCAAATATTTGGGAACAGCGATTATAACGCTATCGTTATAATCAGAGTTTTTCCATGGAAGAGGTATGTTTTTAGATTGGATCTGAAGGTCGCGTAAGCGATGTTTGGTTTAAAGTTGTGAGCTTTAACTATTTCAAAGTAAGAATGTCGTTCAGTTAAGGTCTGAGCGGTAATTATACCCCAACTTGATTGACGTCATGATTGACTGAGAAATGGTTAAGGTTTGGTGATAAGGGTTAGTTAGTGATACGTTCGGTTAATGAATGTGTTGAGTTATAATAACGATGTTTTATCTAACATCGGTTTAATCGAGTAAAAAGGATTTTTGGAAACATTGCCCGAATATAAAGCAGAAGTATTTTCTGAGTATAGAAACCGAAATGATTTAATTAATGGGAAGTTAGAAATAGAAGTTGGAAATATTTTCCGATATTAATAATGTATATTTTCTAAATACAGAAAATAAGAAATGTGAAGAGTGGGGAATATTTTCCGAAGTTAAAAATGTATATCTTCTGAAATATGGAAAAATAAGAGTTTAAATAACTGGAAATGTTTTCCCAGAAATCGTGAGAGGCTAAACGGGTTTTGAGAAATATCTGGAAAGATATGGAAAATGATAAATTTAATAAGAAATTAATTTAAAAGGGCCCAATATTGTTTGATGGTGGATCGATAGAAATTTCCATTTGGAAATAGGGTCGCTGGTTGAATGGATGTTCCTTTGTTAGTTAAATCATTGACTATCAAAGTTTTGATTTATTTTATACCTCCGTTGTCAATAGGGAGAGACCGGGATTAGATTTGA
Source organism: Allium sativum (assembly GCA_030737875.1). Lineage (NCBI taxonomy): Eukaryota > Viridiplantae > Streptophyta > Magnoliopsida > Asparagales > Amaryllidaceae > Allium > Allium sativum. The sequence continues at coordinate 968,688,634 of CM060909.1, read as the reverse complement.
TATCTGAAAACCACTCTGTATTGGCATAAGCGTTATGACTCAACTTATGTTGAAAAGATTATGAAGACGGAGTAAAGTGCAAGGGCTGTTCTATTAATCCTAGGTAGAAATTGCCCAAGATGGATTAATAGAACGGTGCCTTCGGTTTGTCTAGACCCAGGACAACTTGTATGGATGAGTGTCTGACAGAGTATTTCCAAAGGGATTACGTACGTTGATTCCTTCAAACGTACGAATTTGGTGGCACAGAAGGGAAACTTCTTTAGCCTAACACTCTGAGTATTTTTATGGGAATCAATTAGTGATTTCCGATGGATCTGACGATGTGGCATTCAAAGTGAATGGTGGCCAGATGTTCTGGAAGATAATTCAAACCTCAAGCCTCACAACCGGAAGTTGACAAAAATCGGGCAGGCAGCATGGATATGTGGGTCGCTCCCATTAGGATGTGTAATCACCTATCTAGATAAATTCCATTTGTTCTTTAATCTATCGATGCTGTCCCTTTCGGGAAACGGTTGTTGATCCCAACCGTTGGTGATATAAATTCGATACACTCAAGCGAAATGAGTGGCCGGTCATGTGAGGGCCGGGTTGCAAAACGTTCTTGTTGAACCCAGTGTATTCGCCTCTAGAGATACGCTATCGGAAGGTGGTCCCGTACCTTGTCATGTTGGAAATCCAGTCTCCAATAAGCGCCCTACGGTTTTTTATTTTATATTATATATGGAGCGTGAGATGCAAGCGTTCCACTAGATTCTATTTATTTGTTGTAGACACTATTATAATATCACCAGATTTTGTTATCAAAAATATTTTAGGTTATCGTATGGTAAAAACCATCTGTGTTTATGTGTGGGTCGGTCTTACGATTATCATTTCTTTCGAAAGAAATTTGAAGGTTAAACAAATGGTTGGAGTTTACTCACACCAGTCCCATGACTGACCCAGAGTTTTTTTTGTTTTTTTCCCCTAAACTCTTGGGTGCCCAAATTTATACGGGCAGTCAAGTACTCGGGATGTTACAGATTCGCTTGGAGGAGTTTGAAGCAGGAGGCTTCACCAGTTCGCTATAGACCATCATATTTTCCGCTGTGTACTATGTTGTATATGGAAACAGGTGTTTATAACTGTTCCATAAATTGTTGTGTGCTCTGATGATGGTATGTATATACAGTTACTGATTTATATTTCAAAGTTTATGTCATCTAATATATTTCAGTCGTTCCACTGTGAGGTTTGTGTTCTACGTTTTTCTTCTATTCTAATATTTCTTTCTTTCTATTTCTCATCCTCTAACTTCTTTCTAATAATGATTCGTATTTCTGTGCAATTTGGGTTGGACGTGCGGTGTAATTAGTCAACTTAAAGTGTACGAGAATTTGGGTCGTTTCACAGTCTTCCTCCATAGAAGCTCACTTCGATTATTATCAAATCAAATTCCATTCCATTCCAATTTATTGTATCAAATTGGAAAACACTAATTTAAAAAATTCCCTTTAAATCTTAATAAAAAGATTTATAAATTCCAAATCACATTTCACTGTTTATTGGGTTAGAGAATGATTGCTATTAAAAACACAATTCACAATAAACCCAATAATCCAATTCTTTTATTCAATTCCAATTGTATATTAATTAATTGGAAAACTTCACTAAATCTTAAATTAAAGATTTATTCTTTTCTCAACTGGGTTTAAGAACAGTGTTATTTAAGACACCGCTCACGACAAACCCAAAATCCAATTTGATATCAAATACAAGGCTCTGAATAAAAAATTTATCGGCTTATATTCAATATCAACTTCTGAAACCAACATATATCGTTTTGGGAATAACGATATATATATATATCTTCCAAATTCCTCAACAATATCCTTATAATCAAGAAATCCAACATCGAAATATTCCGAAGATGTTTTCCATTCAAATCCAAATTCGTTTTAAAAACGATTCCAACTTTCATTTCAATTTTAAATCAAAATTGAATTCTCCTTATCATTATAATATATAAATGGTAATATTTTCAAAATATTATATTTTGAAATCAATTCCTTTTTGATATTCATTACAAAAATGAATAAAATCGATATAAATATCGTTTGCGTTAAAATGGCGCATATCTAATCAACACGGCTTCATATATTTCCATATTTTCGTGTCCATCCAAAATCGGACATCAAATTCACATTTTAATCCATTACTGAATATTATTTTAATATATTCGTTATTTTAAAATATTCATTATTTTCTAAATAGGGATCAGACATAATGAATTACCATATAATGTTATTTATATGGATTTCATACACACATGTACACAACAATAATTATACACAGTCAACCATAATCCAGAGTGCCTTACACAACCGCATAAGCATTAAATATAAATAATTAATGCTTACAACAGTTTGTCAACCAATCGATTGACATACAACTAAACAATTGGGATTAATGTACGCCAAATATCATCCCAATACCCGTGTGAGGTTTCAACCAACAAATACTGAATATTATTTGTGCAGTTGGGCGATGTGTAAAATTATCGTCCCAATCGATATCCCAAAAATAGATGAGCATAAACAAGTCATCCAACTTGTAAATGGATGTGTAAACTCATTTTTAACTATCCAATTAATATATAGAATTTTATAACTTTGCTTATAAAATTCTATACAACGCCTAATTAATTTTATTCATCACAGTTATAAACTAAAAATAATATTTTCAGCTAATTAGTTTTTATTTCATAACCTAGCCATTTTATATATCTCATATATACGTTAAAAATAATATTTTTAACTAGATATTGATTTTTCTAACACATTTTAAAAAATTCGGCAGCGTAACGGCGCGATATTAAAACCGGAATAAGGTCTAGTCTTATCCCTCGCCTAATACTGGCTCGCGCCATACACAAACCAATTCCAATCAATTCACAATTAATATACAACCAATTTTACAATCATAGTCAAATCACGTAGAACATCCAAATAAATAAATACTCAACTACCCCAATGCCATTTACGGTGCCATAAGTGGCTATTCGTTTAGTATGAAATCCATGTGTCAGTAATATCAATACATCGCTTTTAATTATGTGATTGTGTGAATTCGAGTGTTGAACTCCATATAATTCAAATCACATAATATGGTTTGTACAATAAATAGTGTCGGGGGCTTCTAAGCCCCGTCTACAACCTAAAATATTTTTAACAGTAAAATAATTAGAGTGAGGAGGAGTTCTCACATTTGGTTTCCACTTCGTCAGTCTTTAATTGAACAGTTTGGATTTAGATTTTTTTTCAACCAGTTCCATCGCAATATGTTTCATGCGGTTTATATTAATAATCACATTTTTAATAACGCTATATTATATTTAAAAACCACATCTTTACAATGCCATGTATACATTAAAAATTGTATTTTTACAATGCTATTATATATATATATAAAAATCGTATTTTTACAATGTTATTATATATATATATAATCGTATTTTTACAATGCAATTATATATATAAAAGTCGTATTTTTATAACGCAACTCCATATATAAAAATCATATTTTTAAACCGCTATTATATTATACAAATCATATTTTTATAACGCTCCTAATATAATAAAAATCATATTTTTATTTCAAATATATATTATAAAAATCATATTTTTATATAACTAAAAATCGTATTTTTATATAACTAAAAATCATATAATATATATATACAATAAAAATCCTATTTTTATTCTATAATAATATTTTTTTTGAGCAAACGGATATGTAGCACGAGACTACACAGCCGATTATATAATAGATAGTAGTAATTTTCCAACTGACATACCCAGTTGGTGGTCCAAAAAATACGTCCAGTCTAACCCCTTAGGCAATACAACATCATACAGCATCAAACATATACGACTTAGTTACTTGGCATGTTTAATTATACATAGATAATATCCAATATTAAAGAAACACCATAAACCATCACACAAGTTCTCTGCTGGAAGCTGGGTCATTGCTATCAACCGAGTCAGATGGAGAGGAGGCCTGAGGCAAAGCAAATCTGAAAGCTGCAGCATGACTGCCACCAGAACCTGTCCATGTAGTAAAAATATGGATAATGCGATGACATATATTTGTAGTCGAGCTAACATTATTTCTAAAAATCCTTGCATTTCTTTCTTTCCATACACACCAACTATAAACAACAAGGAAAGCATCTACTAGCGTGTTAGGAGGTGAAAATTCCCAGTGATCGAAAAAGGAGGAGATGTCAGGGATGAAACCAAGTAAGAAAGAACTTGAAGCAGCCCAAATAGGGTAGGTGCATTCGCAGGCAAAAAAAAAGGTGGTGGATGGTTTCTGCATGCATATTACAGTAAGCACAGTTGGGATCAGATGCAATGTTACATCTGAACAACTTCTCTCTAGTATTGATCTTCTCGTGAATCAAACACCATTGAAAGAAGAGGATTCTTGGAGCCAATTTGCATTTCCACAATCTTTTGAACTTGAACCTTCTTCCAGAGAAATTCAGAAAATCGTAGCAAGAGGAAACAGAGAAACCTCTAGATGGGGATAATGACCAAACAAAGTGATCAATCCTCTCATTGAGCCGAGTTTTGCGCAGGATTACAAAGATATTCAGCAATTGTGAGAGAGTATTCCAATCAAATAGTGAACCTGGAACTAAACTTGCATGATCATTGTTAAATGCATCAACTACAGTAAGCATAGAATGAGTTTGAAGAGAAAAGAGGGAAGAAAAAGAAGAAGATAGAGGTACCTGACCATGCCAAATGTCGTGCCAAAAAAGACAGGATGAACCACCCCCCAAGGAGACATGAAACAAATATTTGATACGAGGGAGACAAGAAAGAACACCATGTAGAAAGGGAGAAATTCTCATGGAAGGATGATGATGAAGGACAAGGTGAGCGTTTGAAGAAAAATGATATGCTAAAATCCAGTTTTTCCAAATGAAATCGCCTGGACAAAGAAGTCTCCAGATCCATTTAGCAAGTAAAGCAGTATTAAAATGATGTAGGTCTAGAACACCAAGACCCCCCTGATCAGTTTGTAGGCAAACAGTCATCCAATTGATCAACTTCTTTACTTTATGGCCATTCCAGAGAAAGGAGCTTCTAATTGAATCAATCTTGCTAATTACCCATTTAGGGAGTTTGTGGAAAGACATCCAGTAAGTGGGGATAGAAGAAAGTACAGATTTGACTAAGATTACACGCCCCATGGATGATAAAGAGTTTGCCTTCCATGCTGCTAGCCTTGATTCAAGCTTGTTAATGAGAGGAAACCAATCATTTTTGCGGAGTTTAGAGGGTCTAAGAGGTAAACCAAGGTAGGTCATTGGGAATTTAGCAACTTTGCAGTTAAGAGTAGAAGAAATCATGACTCCAAGGTGATCAGAGTTGCCAAGCATATAGATGACACTTTTGTTGAAATTAATGGAGAGGCCGGAAACAAGTTCAAAGACATACAACAAGATTTTGAGGCATTGAATATGGAGAGGTTTAGGAGAAGAGAAGATTATAGTGTCATCAGCAAATTGTAAGTTGTTAATGTATATGGAAGTGTTTGGGAGAGAAATGCCAGCAATAAAGCCATTATCAGAAGCTTTTTTAACCATTTGGTTAAAAACATCAGCAACAAGTACAAAGATCAAGGGGGAGAGAGGATCCCCTTGTCTTAGGCCTCGTTTGGATTTGAAGAGATTACCCGAGACACCATTTACAGAAACAGATGAACAACTTGAGCCAAGAATATTTTCAATCCATGAGCACCATCTTTCAGAAAATCCTCTATGTTTTAAAACCTCCATAATGAATGACCAATTAACCGAATCGAATGCTTTAGAAAAATCCAATTTGAGTAAGACACCAGGAGTAGAAGTGTAATGACAAAAAGAGATTACTTCCTGTGTAGCAGCGATGCAGTCTTGGATGTTTCTCCCCAGTATGAAAGCAGATTGTTCAGATCCAACAAGAGAGGCGATGACAGATTATATATATAAATGGAAATTTTATGGCGCTATCATATATATAAAAATCATACATTTATCATCGCTATATATATATATATGTATATATATATATTTCAAAAATCAAATTTTTATATAAAATTTTGATTTTTAAAACAATGACATTTAATATAAAAAAACTGATTTTAAAAAAACCATACATTCAAATTAAATTAATCAAACAAGAAAAAACTAACCTTTTCCCTCTAAAAATTCATTTTTTTGGATGTAGGATGAGCCACTGTCGGAGCTAGGGGTTGTGGAGGCGGCGCAGGGCTGAGGGGGTGGTGCGGTGGTCGGGGTTTGGCCAATGGTGGCAGCGGCGACTTGATTTGGGTCAATTTAGGGCTATGGCCTTCGAATTGAAGAAGGAGGGAGGGGGGTTTCGTGCGTTGTAGGGAGAAGAAGGGCTGACGGTGATTAGGAGGGGAAGGGCTGCGCGACAGCGGCGGTGTAGGCGGCGCCAGGAAGAGCAGCAGCGGGCTGAAGAGGGGTGTCATGTTTTATTTTTTTATTTTGGGGGGAGGCGGGCTCTGATTTAGGGTTTAGGAGAAAAAGGGGTTTATTTATATAATTTTAATTTATTATATTTAATTCTTTTATTCTCCAATAATATATGTTTATCGATACGAACCCCAAATCAAAATCGATGACGTCGCCTATAGCTAATTACCCCTATTTCGAACTTAATGGGATACGTCTCGTGAGCCAATTCAACTATTATGATTAGTTTCCGCTAAATTTAAAATATAATCAATATATTTTAGATTCAAATGCACATTTTAATTTACCGATGCCACATACTGATTCCAAAAATTCCAGAAAAATAAATCTAGCTGTGCTTTGACGATACGGTGTAAACAAAACTAATTTCATCAAATTTGGAGACCGTTTGAAAAATGGTCATTTTCAAGTCGATTAAATTCAAACTGAATTGGATCAAACGCATTTAAACTCACCACGCTAACATTTTGATTTCAAAAATTATTTTTAGACTCTACCGTTTTAGACTCTACCGGGCTGTGAGGCTCGCGAAGTCACAATATACACAAAGCTATGCCTAAATAGACTGTGCTTTGATCATTAACCACAAGGCCTGCTTTTCAACAAAGCCTTGATCGATTGCATCTTAGCATGCCACATTGTCAGACTCTACCATATCATTGATCATCTACCAATATATATATAACCTCTAAGCTCATACGTCTTAGAGAAGGGGGTTAAGTGAAGAATAAATTCTCCACCACCAAACAGAAATATATAATCAGTAGCGTTCAACAAATACAGTAGAAAAGAATACAATGTCAGACACACAATCCATTTACAAGTCCGCCCTGGGTCTGAGCGAAACAACGTGTCCGTCGATCTCCAAATACATTTGGACGATCATTACCAAATACCTTGCCTTGGGGTGTCCAGTCCCAATTCAAGATACCAGTCATCATCATCCCAACGATGTGAAAACTTCGGTCTTCAATTGCCATCTTCATCTTCGACTCTTGATCGTCGTGATGATTAATCAGAATGGGTTAAACCCGGTCTTTCTGAATAGCTCGCGTATTTTGTGATTAAAAATCAAATATTGGAAAATCACACATTACGCCACATTTCCCACTCAGAATATTCTTTTAATAAGATATTCATATTAAAAGATTCTCATTAATTTTATCAAAGATAAATTAATAAATTTAATCATAAATCTTCCTTAAAAGATTTATTAAAAATTCTAAATTTGATTTAATATCAAAAATCATTTTCACAAGATTATTTATTTTAAAGAATAAATCTTCTTTTAAACGGGTTAAAGAACTCGTGTCATTTAAAACACAGTTCACGATAAACCCATAAATCAATTTCCAAAATATGGAATTCCACAGAAATCAATCAATACATAATCGATGTGAATTTCTGTATCGGACTAACAATATACATGGAATAACGGCAAAGCCTCTTTAATTCCATATATAATATCGGTCTTCTATTACAGAAGCCCATCTCGATTATTACCAACCGAATTTTCCACTTAATTCCAATTTAATTTTATTAAATTGGAAAACTAGATTTTTAGGAAATGCTCTTTTTAAATCTATAAAATAGATTTATAAATTACAAATAATAATTTCAATGTAAATTGGATTAAAGGAGAAATGTCATTTAAAAACACCGTCCACGATAAATCCACTTCACATCTCAATTTATTTCATATCATAAAATAAGATTTGCAAATTCTAATAATCTTAAATAAAAGATTTCTCTTTAAATATTTATTCATTATTATAGAAACATATTTTAAAATAACCATTGAAAATATTCTTTATATAAAAGATTTTTATCTTTTACAAATATTCTTTCTTTTAACATATTCTTAATTAAATATATATATATATATATTTAAATAAAAAGAATTTCTAATGTAAAAATATTCTTATTTAAAAGAACATCCGAATCGAAATGCGACTCAATCATTTACCATATAATTTGGATTATATGGGTTTCACACATATCAATAACAGCATAATCATCAAGTCATCCATTTACATCCAAAGTGTAAATTCCAACTGTGTAAGCGTTAAAATTAAATAATAACACTCATCGCAGCCTGTCGATCTAACGATCAACATACAACTAAATATTCGGATTAGTGTATGTTAATTTTCATCCCAACACCCGTGTGGGGTTTCATCCAACAAACAAATAATAAATTTATTTGTGCACTTGGGCGATGTGTGAAAATTATCGACCCAATCACATAAACAAGTCAGGTAACTTATCTATGGCAGTGTAATACACAATATATAATATGACAATAAAAATGTCTCTTTTATTTCTATTATTTTTATCGCATGTAGAATGTCCATAAAAATGAATTCTTTATTTCTATTCCTTCATCGCATCTAAAATGACGATAAAAATATAATATTTATTTCAATTCCTTTCATTGTAAATAGATGAAAAGAAAAATGTAATCTTTTAATTCCATTTGTAATAGGGAATACAATCAATAACAAAAATATAACTTCTCATTTCATGCTTCATTTGCAATAGAGAATGCAAATAAAGATTCAACTTTTTAATTTGATGTTTATTTACCTAAAGGAATGTAAATAAAATTGTGACTCTTCATTTGATAAATTATTGCATTAAGGATTTCAAATGAAAATGTATCCTTTATTCTCATGTTTTTATTTGCGTTGAGTAATGCAAATAAAAATGTAATATTTATTTTCTAGTTTTATCTACATCAAGAAATGTAAATAAAATAACTACTTCTATTTTATGTTTATTTACATCAAGTGAAGTAAATAAATAAAAATTATAACCTTTATTTTAATGTTTTGTTCGCATTTAAAAACATGCAACAAAAATGAGACATTTGTTTTTAATAAATTTGTTTGCAACTAAATTTGCAAACAAAATATAAATGTAATTTTTTTATTGTCTTGTTTGTTTGCAACAAAAGTTGTAAACAAAAAAAATGTAATTTTTTTTCTTTCTTCTTGTTTTATTTGCATGGTAGGATGCAAATAAAATGTATTTTCTATTTTCTACGTTTCGTTTGCATCAAAAATTGCAAGCAAAAGATATATTTTTCCTCTACTTTTGTTTGCATCTAAAATTGCAAACAAAAAGATATTATTTTCTTTTTTCTATTTTTGTTTGCCTCTAAAATTGCAAACAAAAAGCTATATTTTTTTCTCTACTTTTGTTTGCATCTAAAATTGCAAACAAAAGATATTTTTTTCTTTTTTCTACTTTTGTTTTATAAAATGTAATCATAAAATAAAACTGTCTCTTCCCTCTTACATGTAGTGTTTGCATTTAATTGCAACACGAAAATGTAAATTTTAAATTTTAAGAAACGTTTTCATATGCATGCCAACACAAAAATGTATGTTTTAATTTTTTGAAGCGTTTGCATATGTATGTAAACAAAAAAATGTAAATCTTTTTTTTCTTTTTGTGAAGTGTTTGCCTATGTATACAAACACAAAAATGTAATATTTTTTTTTATGAAGCGTTTGCATATGCATGCAAACACAAAAATGTATATTTTTTTTATGAAGCGTTTGCACATGTATGCAAACACAAAAATAATGGAAATCATATATATTATTTCTTTCTACATTGAATTTTTATTACGAATTGTAATGAGATGAGTTCCTATACTTTGTTAACATTAAGGAATGCAACAATACACTTTCCTTTTCCATCATATAAAATTTTTGTTTGAAAACACAAATCAAAATGTTAATCAATTAACGATGTAAATATTTGTGTTAGGGACACAAGTGAAATACTTTTGATGTATGGTACATGTATTTGTGTTGGGAACACAAGTAAAAATGAATAAAATAAAATTTCAATGGCGGTGCATTCATTTGTGTTTAAGACAAAAATAAAAATAAAACTTTGATGACGAAGTATTTATTTGTGTTTAAGACAAAAATAAAAATAAAACTTTGATGACGAAGTATTTATTTGTGTTTAAGACAAAAATAAAAATAAAACTTTGATGACGAAGTATTTATTTGTGTTTAAGACAAAAATAAAAATAAAACTTTGATGACGAAGTATTTATTTGTGTTTAAGACACAAATAAAAATAATTCATATTCCTGTGTAAATGTATGTGCCAATATATAAATAAAAAGACATTTTTTTTTTTATAAACTTTTATGCTTAGACATTTCTTTTGAATATTGTTATTTGTGTTGAAACACAAACATAAAATGAACATCTTTCATACATGTAGATTTTTGTGTTGAAACACAAAAATAAAGTAAACTTTTTTTTTTCATGTAGATTTTTGTGTTGGAACACAAAAATAAAATAAACATTTTTTCTTGTAGATTTTTTGTGTTGGAACACAAAAATAAAATAAACACATTTTTTTCCTCATGCATACTTTTGTGTTGGAACACAAAAAAAAAAATTAAACAATCTTTTTTTTCTATGTATATTTTTCCATCGCAATATGAATATTGAATTGATTATCAAACTCAATTCAATAAAAACCAAATCCAAAATAAACGTATCCAAGTTCGCACAACAACCAATACAACAATACATTCATCAAACAGAAAATCAACATAACATACTATACAATTCAGATATGAACGAATATTATATAATAAATAAATTAATCAACTAATTAATTTAAATTAAAGAAATCTCACCTTCCGTTAATTCAGATCTAAAGATTCAAACAGTCCAGAAAATGTTCCAATCAGCCGCAAACCGTTCTATTTGCTGTTACGATTCCAATGTTTTTGAAATCGTCAAATTCTAAGTTGAAATGAACGAGTCATGGTCAAAACAAGTTTTTAAAATAATTTAAATTAATTAATTAGTTAATTAATTAAGATAATTACCCTTCTTCCTCCTCAAATAGGATCGGCCGTACTTATGAGAATGGAGAGGAGAAGATGGTGGCTTCAGAGAAGATCTAACCTTATGAGAATGGAGAGGAGAAGATGCTCTTTGATTTGGTATAGGAGTTAGGATTTAATTTGAAGAGAAGAGGGAGAAAGTGGCACAAGAATTTTCGGCCATGAAGAGAATAGGGGGCGGCGGCTACTAATTGAAGAAGATGAATAATGATTTAGTTAGGGTTCTCCTCTTTTTTATATTATGTAATTGTTGATTTTTCAAAAAAAAACCATTCCTCTCAAATTATTTAGAATCCAGTCCAACAAAATCTACCCTACCCAATAACCCCTAATCCGGATCCATCTAGCCATGTCCTGCAGGCCCAAAAGGTTGTCTAAGCCCTCATTTTTCGAATTTAAAATTAATTATTTTTATTATTTAATTCGGACACAATCAAAAATCCGCCGAGGCCACATACGGACTCCGAAAAATCTAAAAAAGATATTTTTAGCTTTCTTATGACGATACGGTTCCAATGAGACTAATTTCATCGAATTCTGAGACTGTTTGAAAATAGCTATTTTTAAGTCGATTAAAATTGGACCGTAAATTGACAAAATAGAAATCCTTTTGCCACGGCCACAAATTAATTCCAAAAATTATGAAAAATTAAACTTAACAATATTTTGACATTCCGGATCCAACAATAGTGGTTTCGTCGAAAACGGAGATCGTTTGTAAAATATCTATTTTCAAGGGCTATATATTTAATATTAAAAATACATTTTTAAACAAATAATTTCTGAAATTCAAAATATATAAGTGTTTATACTTATTAAATGCAGAAACATCATTCCGGACTCAATGGAAGTGGTTTCGAGTCCAAATTCCTTCGTATGTGAAAAGTACCCTTTCAGGCCATATATATTATATATAAATATTCTACAGCGACCTTTCTGAAAATTGAATTAGCCATAACTTTTGATTTCCGCTATGAAATTTCAATTTTTCGGATTCGTTGGAAAGATATTTTTAAATAGATTCTAATATTTTTGGTTTCACTAAAATCCGTTAAATTTTGCATCCTGTACGGTCAGTCAAAGTTCAAGTTTGACTTTTCAAACTACCGTGCTATTTCTAACTCTTTTGTTAATTAAAATTAAATCATTCATTCTAACTTCGATTTAAATCAAATTTGTGATCATTATTATTTAAATAAAAAATTTTATATTGTCAAAATTCATTAAAATTTTAAATTGGTCCTGATTTTTGCGGATTTTTGCGGGTTGTTACAATCGCCCCCACTTAAAAACTTTTCGTCCTCGAAAAGGAACATAGCTAAAAATTGTAAAATTAACTATCTTAATTTTAAATTTTAATGGTTAATTATCTTTTCAAAATATATATAAAAATTATATTTCAAAGAATAGATTATAAATATCAAAAATACGTTAATTATAAATTCGTAACTCTTAACTCGTTCTAGGGCATTACTAACCCCATCTCTAACGAGTTTACTCATTTTAGGATACTGCTGATCCTATCTCTAATGAGTATTCTTATTGGACATTACTAATCCAATCTCTGATGAGTCTTTTGTCCAGTTCTAATGAGTTGTACCCCAAAGATTTGAGCTAACCTGGCTCTGATACCAACTGTAACGACTCGGATTTTTCCCGACCCCAATCGATCGCAAGATCGATTAAGACCATTCAAAACCCTTATACGTTAACTCTAGGCATACAACACATTAAAACAAATACAGCAGACTTTTATAACATCATAATAAATGTTACATCAGAGTACAGAATATATATATCAGAGTACATTGATAAATGAAATACAACGGAAGAATAAATATAATAAATGAATACATTGCAGTGGAACTAATCTAAGTGGAAGGCCATCACCCATCTTCAGTCTTCAATCCAGGATCTTTGTCTAATATATCTGCCAAATAAGCTACTCGACTGCCCGTGTGGAAAGAGGGCACCCGAGTTTGCAAAGTGAAACAAACTACAGGTCAGTCGTGGGACTGGTGTGAGAATTCTTAACTTAACTTATCTAATAAGGAGGCTAATCATAGGACCACGCCGCTAACGCGGAACGGGTTTACTCCATTGGATTGCCAGTGCATAACTAAAGTAAATCGTCAAATAACGCAATGCTTTTTAGAAAAATGAAACCATTATAAGACCCAGGTCCCATCACACAATGCAACGCAAACCGGAGGACAGGGTTTTACCTTATAATGATCAAAAGATGCTTGATACGATAAACACGGTATTATATAATAATAGTGTGCAACCAATTTGAAATACATCAAAGTAAATGTATTAATCCTAGACGGCATGAGTGCCCCATCCCACTATGTCGCCATATATAGGTATACAATCAAAACCGCGTGATGTCGTATTGGAAATTTGGGTTTCCATCTGAGGCAAGGCTAGGGAGGAGATCCTTACCAATTCGAGACACTCTAGCAAATGCCCCAGGATTGGTACTCTGTCCAACCCTTGGATCCTGCAGGGCCGGTCCATACGTTAATGCTTAATGGATTGGCAATTCCTGAACACACGCTTCCTGGTCCTTTTGGACCTATAATACGGCCAGTGGCGACCGTATAAACCGAGGCCTCGAAAAATTCAATAACCACAATGAATAAATGCCAGTGCTGGTAGGTCCCTGGCACCACTCTAGCTAGAGAGAAACGTGTGCACTCCCTGCGTTCCCTTCTCCCGTTTTAGACTCTACCGGGCTGGGAGGCTCGCGAAGTCACGATATACACAAAGCTATGCCTAAATAGACTATGCTTTGATCATTAACCACAAGGCCTGCTTTTGAGACGACCCGATTTCCCGTTCTCACGGAAACAAGGTTATCTTTTGGAATATAACACAGAAACAGATAATAGCAGAACAGAATTAAATAAATACACCAGAATGAACAACAAAATATACTGGATAAAAGTAATCATCAGAGTTACACAGTATACAGGATCTTACTTAGTACAAATACAGTTCAGCTATACATAAATGTCTACAGCGGAAATAAACAAAATATGTACAATAGGAGCTGAACAGCATAAAAAGAAATAAATGATAGAATCCATCTTCAGCTCCAGCTATCCAGAAAGAACCAGCTAAACCTGAATACAAGGCTGCCCGTGTAGAAAAAGGGGCACCCGAGTTTGAGAGTGAAACAAACTACGAGTCAGTCATGGGACTGGTATGAGAAATCCACTCAACACATATATATAATTGGCTAATCACAGGACCACGCCACTTTCGTGGAACGGGTTTACTCCATTGGATTGCCAGTGCTTTAAAACAAATCATTCTTTTAATCATCGCTATGCTTTTTATAAAAATGAAGCCGTTATAAGACTCAGTTCCCATCACACAATGCAACGCAAACCGGAGGATAGAGTTTTTACCTTATAACGGCCAAGATATGCTTGATACGAATAAAACAAAGGCATTTGATATTATTGCTAGTGTTTATATGTTTTGAAAACAATTTCAAATCATAACTATCAATCATAGACGGCATTAATGCCCCATACCACTATGTCGCCATATATAGGTATACAATCAAAACCGCACGATGTCGTATTTGGAAATTGGATTTCCGTCATGAACCAAGGCAAAAGATAGTCCTTACCGACTTCGTGACTCTCTAGCCCGAGCCACAGGGTCAGAGCGCATCGACCCTTGGATCGTCAGGGCCGGTCCACCGATGTGGATTAAAATGCCTGAACAATACGTTTCCCCGCCCTTTGGGGCGTAAACGAGCCAACGAATGACTCCATCGGACCCGGATCGTCCGATCAAACCGAGGCGCCTCGCAACAGCAACAACCACATAGGTGAAAAGTATATAAATGTCAGGGCTGGTAGGTCACTGACACCACCCTAGCTAGAAAGAAACGCATGTCCTCCCTGAGGTCCTTCCTCCCGTTTTAGGTTCATACCGGGGTGTGAGGCTCGCGAATTCACGTTATACACAAAGCTACGCCACATAGGCGGTGCTTTGATCATCTCCACAAGACTTTGCTTTTCAACAGAAGCCCTGATCACTGCATCTTAGCATGCCACACAGGCAATTCACACCGTGCAACTGATGGCTATCAATCACACAGAACAAATTCCCATGTCGGACACACAGTCCATTTACAAGTCCGTTCTGGGTCTGAACGAAACCGGAGGCACTAAATACCTCGCAAACCCATCGATCGACACGTACGTCTGAACGATCACCACTCATTATCCATATTTCGGGATGCCTCCCAATCAGGACCTCGGTTACCATCCAAACGAGGTGAAGATCTCCGGTCTTCGACCATCGTCTTCATCTTCGAATTTCAATCGTCGGTCGATTATTCGAAATGAGAATTAACTCGGCCTTTCCAAATAATTCACGTATATTTAGAATTTCAAATCGATTTATTTCAATGGTTAAATTATTCGACAACACCAATTGTTCTTTAATGTAATTTTCACACCAAACACATTCAACCATCAAATATCACATAAATCAAGCAAATTCAGTTTATTTCCATTCCATATCGCTTAGGATATTTTATAACTATTTATCGCTATTTTTATTTATTTTAAAATAGCCATTTTATTCAAAACGACGCTTCGGGCCATAACGTTGCCGTGGCGCTGTTTTTCTTCAGATTTGATTTACACATATCTGAAAATCTAACCGTTGGATCTTTACAAAATTTACATCATTAGAAAGGTCTTTTCAAAACGAATCCAACGGTTCCAGTTTCGGGAAAATCCGACGGTCGGATCTCCCGGTACAATCGTTTGAAGTTTCGATTTCAAAATACGAACTGCAGCGTCGTTATTCGATTAAATATAATTTTATTTATATATATAAATAAATATAATCGTTTCTGGCGCTGTTTTTCTTCAGATTTGAATTAAACATTCGAGACAATCCAACCGTTGGATTTTTACAAGGTTGGTGCCGTTGGAAAGATTATTCCAAGGCGAACCCGACGGTTGAGGTTTCGGGAAAATCCAATGGTCGGATTTCCCGTACTAGTCGTTTGAAATCACGGTTTCAAAATACGAACTGCACGGCCTCGTTTCGTTTTAATTTTATTTATATTTATATAGTTATATAAATATAGTTCATTCAAGGATTTCTATATCGTTTTCACTTCAAAAAATTTTCTAACACCTTAAATTTTGGAAAAATTTCGCCATAACCTCCCCTGTACCGGGAGCGTCGGGAAATCGCAAATAGCGTCCCGGTCCTTCTAATCTCAAAAAGAAAAAGAAAAAGCCAAGCGGCTAGCCAATCAGGCTCAAAATCATCACCCAAACAAATCAGTAAATGTGTACCTATTTGTCGGGCACAAAATTTTATTCCTCTTCTCTAGCCCCTTTGCTATAACCTGTTCAATGAATATGCATGTACATATATATACAGTTCATATCATTTTTCATTTTCTATTCAACTTCATATTTGATTTTTATTTGGTTTAAAAACTCCATTCATTCTAATGTTACATAAATAGGTGCAAATCATTTCATTAGCTAATTAATGAATATTTCAACTCATATATGTTTATTTTGAACAAGTGGCTATTTTTAACACTTCACATTTCAACGATTTATGCATACAATAAAAATGCGATTTTTATTGTAAAACGATTCATTTCAAAACACTATTTTTCTATATAGTTCATATAGTCGATAAAAGGTGATTTTTATTATCAAACAATTTATTTCAAAATATGAATACCATTCAACACATGAATTGCTAAACAACGAATGAATATCAATTCAACACATGAATGTTTTCTATAGTTTTTATATATAGATAAAAATGTGATTTTTATTATCGAACTATTTATTTCAAAATATGAATACCATTCAACACATGAATTTCTAAACAACGAATGAATATCAATTCAACACATGAATGTTTCTATAGTTTTATATATCGATAAAAATGTGATTTTTATTATCGAACAATTTATTTCAAAATATGAATACCATTCAACACATGAATTTCTAAACAACGAATGAATATCAATTCAACACATGAATGTTTCTATAGTAGAATAAATATAGTTTAAGCATATGAAAATAATTCAAACACAAGAATATTATTCAAAATTTCGGCAGCATAACGGCAGGGTAGTTACACCGGCACCGTCCCTAGTACGGCTCCTCGCTCTACCTTAAAACCTCGCGGTTTTTGACAATGGGAATCATGCATCTAGTTCGCACGCAGGCGGCATGTATATATTTATTTCATTTCCACAAACTAATCCTAAGTGGTTTCAACCAAATATTTCACAACCACAAACGGGTATTTTTCAACCACAATCAACCAATATCAATCACAAACAATCCCAAACAACCATTCAATTTTCACAACAATTTCAACCAATAAATATCGTCCATGGTTTGTGGACGAGGGGCGTATATATATATATATAGATATTTATATATAGCAATTCATATATAGCTATTCACTTTCATTTCACACGTATATATATAAATTTTAAATCAGAAATCTCACCAATAGCTATCCACTTCACGACTCTTCTTAATAGAAATCTTCGCCTTTTGTCGCTTTCGCCCGTATTCTCTACATATGTAAAAATAGAATTTTTACTATGCTATTCAATATATAAAAATCGAATTTTGACTTCGCTATTCAATATATAAAAATATGATTTTTACTTTTGCTTTCAACATATAAAAATATGATTTTTATTTCGGCTTTCAACATATAAAAATATGATTTTTATTTTGACTTTCAACATATAAAAATATGATTTTTATTTTGACTTTCAACATATAAAAATATGATTTTTGCTTTTGCTTTCATATATAAAAATATGATTTTTGCTTTTGCTTTCATATATAAAAATATGATTTTTATTTTTTTAAAAGAAATTCAGTTTTTAATTTTTTTTTTAAAACCGAATCAGTTTTTATATTGTTTAAAATTTCAGTTTAAATCCTTTTATAAAAAAATCAGGTTTTATACTTTTAAAATACCTTTAAAAATTCAGTTTTAAAATACTTTTTAAAATTCAGTTTCAGTTTTAAATCTTTCTTTAAAAACAGTTTTTAACTTTGAAAATCAGGTTTAAAAATTCTTTTTTAAAAAATCTCAGTTTTACTTTATAAATAAATTTCAGTTTTAACAAAACAAAACAAAATCAGTTTATATAAAAAAAAATAAAAATAAAATAAAATTAAAACTTACAGAGGAGCGGGGGGGCGAAAGGAGATCGGAGGCGGGGGTTCTCGAGGGTGGCGTTGTGGCTGCGAACGGGGGAGGCGCTTCAAGGGGGGGCTCGAGCGATCGGGGGGGGGGGGGGGGGGGCTTCTTCGCAGATGTCGCGACGAGGGGGGGGCGCGGCTTCCTTCGGCGGCGTCGAGGGCTTCAAGGGAGGAGGGAAACAGGTGGAGGCCCAGTGCGGCGGAGCGGTGGGAGGTTGGTGGTTCGGTGGTGGATCGGCGGTCGATTAGGTTTAGGTCTCCTTTTTTTTTTATTTTTTTTTTCTGTTATGTTCTATAACGAACGGGGGGGGGGGGGGGGGGCAGGAAGAAGATAAAGGGGAAAATTTAGATTTTTTTTTTTTTTTTATTATTATTATTATTTTATTATTTAATTTTGCAATTTTACATACGACCTCGTAACGAGGCCCACCGCCTGTCGCCCATAGCGTTTTACCCCCATTCCGAACACAATGGGATATGTATCGCAAGCTGATTGGATCGTTACAGCCAGTTTCCTTTTGAATTTTCATTTAAATCACTATATTGAATTTTAAACGCACATTTCAAATTACCGGGGTCACATACTAACTAGAAAAATTCCAGAAAAATTATGAAATTTGAAACCTAGCAATAACCTGACACTGCGGATCTAACAAAAGTGGTTTCGTCCAAATCCGAGGTCGTATGCAAAATGTCCATTTTTAAGGGCCTGAATTCCATAGCGACTATTCAGAATTTTCAACTGGACATATCTTTTGATTTCTTCTATCAAATTTCGATTGGTCGGATTCGTTAGAAAGATATTACCAATTAGATACTAATGTTTTTGGTCTCACTAAAATCCGGATTGTTTTGCACCCGGTATATTCATTTGAAGTTTGAAATCGAATTATCGAACTACCGCGCCATTTTCAATTCTATATATAATTATATTTAATTATATTGGTTTTCAAATGTCGATTCAACTCAGTTTTCATCGCCATTACTTAAAATATTTATTTTAAATATTTAAAATCCATTATTTTAGCCAATTTAAAATTTTTAAATTGGTTCAGATTTTCTGGGTCGTTACAATCTCCCCCACTTAAAACTTTTCGTCCCCGAAAAGGAATAAAGTCGAAAGTGGTTTGATAAATCCATAATCATACAACACAGCAACCAATTTGTTTTTAATATTCTGAGTATAGAATAAACAATGCACATCCATGGGAAGAAAATAGCAACAGAGTAGAGAATTAAAAGGTAATGCAAAGTAGGTTAAATGTACCTTGCACCAGAGTCAATCGGAGATATCTACTCGGCATCTAGGATAAGCTTTCTGAATGCTCTCCTCAGTTTCCCAAGTACAATCTCGCGGATCTCCACTCCATTGCACTTTGACTAAGTGCACCTTCTTTAAGCGCCCAAGATGCTACTAACCGTTTCTGGTCATCTCTCAGCTGGATATGCTCAAAGATTTTTTCGACAGAACTCAACCAAGCTTGAGTTTGAATAATAGATTCATTGCCCGAGAATTTTTCTCCACCCAGATTTCGATATCTCTTGAATAGAGCCTCTAGATCGGGTTCTGTATTCCTTCTGTTTCTGGCACTCATTTTTCTAGTACTTCTGCAATTAGCAGATCAAGTGTCAGGTCACAGAAAAGGTATTTTAAAACATAGAAACACATACTTCAAGTGTAAATGTGTCTATCGAGGTGTAACTTCATTCTGCTTTACTCATACTAGGATATTACTGATCCTATCTGTATAGAGTTACCCGTCCTAGAACACTACTGGTTCTATTTCTGACGAGTTCGTTCAAATGTTATATTCCAGAACTAAGCTTAACCAAAGCTCTGATACCACGTTGAGACGACCCGATTTCCCGTTCTCACGGAAACAAGGTTATCTTTTGGAATATAACACAGAAACAGATAATAGCAGAACAGAATTAAATAAATACACCAGAATGAACAACAAAATATACTGGATAAAAGTAATCATCAGAGTTACACAGTATACAGGATCTTACTTAGTACAAATACAGTTCAGCTATACATAAATGTCTACAGCGGAAATAAACAAAATATGTACAATAGGAGCTGAACAGCATAAAAAGAAATAAATGATAGAATCCATCTTCAGCTCCAGCTATCCAGAAAGAACCAGCTAAACCTGAATACAAGGCTGCCCGTGTAGAAAAAGGGGCACCCGAGTTTGAGAGTGAAACAAACTACGAGTCAGTCATGGGACTGGTATGAGAAATCCACTCAACACATATATATAATTGGCTAATCACAGGACCACGCCACTTTCGTGGAACGGGTTTACTCCATTGGATTGCCAGTGCTTTAAAACAAATCATTCTTTTAATCATCGCTATGCTTTTTATAAAAATGAAGCCGTTATAAGACTCAGTTCCCATCACACAATGCAACGCAAACCGGAGGATAGAGTTTTTACCTTATAACGGCCAAGATATGCTTGATACGAATAAAACAAAGGCATTTGATATTATTGCTAGTGTTTATATGTTTTGAAAACAATTTCAAATCATAACTATCAATCATAGACGGCATTAATGCCCCATACCACTATGTCGCCATATATAGGTATACAATCAAAACCGCACGATGTCGTATTTGGAAATTGGATTTCCGTCATGAACCAAGGCAAAAGATAGTCCTTACCGACTTCGTGACTCTCTAGCCCGAGCCACAGGGTCAGAGCGCATCGACCCTTGGATCGTCAGGGCCGGTCCACCGATGTGGATTAAAATGCCTGAACAATACGTTTCCCCGCCCTTTGGGGCGTAAACGAGCCAACGAATGACTCCATCGGACCCGGATCGTCCGATCAAACCGAGGCGCCTCGCAACAGCAACAACCACATAGGTGAAAAGTATATAAATGTCAGGGCTGGTAGGTCACTGACACCACCCTAGCTAGAAAGAAACGCATGTCCTCCCTGAGGTCCTTCCTCCCGTTTTAGGTTCATACCGGGGTGTGAGGCTCGCGAATTCACGTTATACACAAAGCTACGCCACATAGGCGGTGCTTTGATCATCTCCACAAGACTTTGCTTTTCAACAGAAGCCCTGATCACTGCATCTTAGCATGCCACACAGGCAATTCACACCGTGCAACTGATGGCTATCAATCACACAGAACAAATTCCCATGTCGGACACACAGTCCATTTACAAGTCCGTTCTGGGTCTGAACGAAACCGGAGGCACTAAATACCTCGCAAACCCATCGATCGACACGTACGTCTGAACGATCACCACTCATTATCCATATTTCGGGATGCCTCCCAATCAGGACCTCGGTTACCATCCAAACGAGGTGAAGATCTCCGGTCTTCGACCATCGTCTTCATCTTCGAATTTCAATCGTCGGTCGATTATTCGAAATGAGAATTAACTCGGCCTTTCCAAATAATTCACGTATATTTAGAATTTCAAATCGATTTATTTCAATGGTTAAATTATTCGACAACACCAATTGTTCTTTAATGTAATTTTCACACCAAACACATTCAACCATCAAATATCACATAAATCAAGCAAATTCAGTTTATTTCCATTCCATATCGCTTAGGATATTTTATAACTATTTATCGCTATTTTTATTTATTTTAAAATAGCCATTTTATTCAAAACGACGCTTCGGGCCATAACGTTGCCGTGGCGCTGTTTTTCTTCAGATTTGATTTACACATATCTGAAAATCTAACCGTTGGATCTTTACAAAATTTACATCATTAGAAAGGTCTTTTCAAAACGAATCCAACGGTTCCAGTTTCGGGAAAATCCGACGGTCGGATCTCCCGGTACAATCGTTTGAAGTTTCGATTTCAAAATACGAACTGCAGCGTCGTTATTCGATTAAATATAATTTTATTTATATATATAAATAAATATAATCGTTTCTGGCGCTGTTTTTCTTCAGATTTGAATTAAACATTCGAGACAATCCAACCGTTGGATTTTTACAAGGTTGGTGCCGTTGGAAAGATTATTCCAAGGCGAACCCGACGGTTGAGGTTTCGGGAAAATCCAATGGTCGGATTTCCCGTACTAGTCGTTTGAAATCACGGTTTCAAAATACGAACTGCACGGCCTCGTTTCGTTTTAATTTTATTTATATTTATATAGTTATATAAATATAGTTCATTCAAGGATTTCTATATCGTTTTCACTTCAAAAAAATTTCTAACACCTTAAATTTTGGAAAAATTTCGCCATAACCTCCCCTGTACCGGGAGCGTCGGGAAATCGCAAATAGCGTCCCGGTCCTTCTAATCTCAAAAAGAAAAAGAAAAAGCCAAGCGGCTAGCCAATCAGGCTCAAAATCATCACCCAAACAAATCAGTAAATGTGTACCTATTTGTCGGGCACAAAATTTTATTCCTCTTCTCTAGCCCCTTTGCTATAACCTGTTCAATGAATATGCATGTACATATATATACAGTTCATATCATTTTTCATTTTCTATTCAACTTCATATTTGATTTTTATTTGGTTTAAAAACTCCATTCATTCTAATGTTACATAAATAGGTGCAAATCATTTCATTAGCTAATTAATGAATATTTCAACTCATATATGTTTATTTTGAACAAGTGGCTATTTTTAACACTTCACATTTCAACGATTTATGCATACAATAAAAATGCGATTTTTATTGTAAAACGATTCATTTCAAAACACTATTTTTCTATATAGTTCATATAGTCGATAAAAGGTGATTTTTATTATCAAACAATTTATTTCAAAATATGAATACCATTCAACACATGAATTGCTAAACAACGAATGAATATCAATTCAACACATGAATGTTTTCTATAGTTTTTATATATAGATAAAAATGTGATTTTTATTATCGAACTATTTATTTCAAAATATGAATACCATTCAACACATGAATTTCTAAACAACGAATGAATATCAATTCAACACATGAATGTTTCTATAGTTTTATATATCGATAAAAATGTGATTTTTATTATCGAACAATTTATTTCAAAATATGAATACCATTCAACACATGAATTTCTAAACAACGAATGAATATCAATTCAACACATGAATGTTTCTATAGTAGAATAAATATAGTTTAAGCATATGAAAATAATTCAAACACAAGAATATTATTCAAAATTTCGGCAGCATAACGGCAGGGTAGTTACACCGGCACCGTCCCTAGTACGGCTCCTCGCTCTACCTTAAAACCTCGCGGTTTTTGACAATGGGAATCATGCATCTAGTTCGCACGCAGGCGGCATGTATATATTTATTTCATTTCCACAAACTAATCCTAAGTGGTTTCAACCAAATATTTCACAACCACAAACGGGTATTTTTCAACCACAATCAACCAATATCAATCACAAACAATCCCAAACAACCATTCAATTTTCACAACAATTTCAACCAATAAATATCGTCCATGGTTTGTGGACGAGGGGCGTATATATATATATATAGATATTTATATATAGCAATTCATATATAGCTATTCACTTTCATTTCACACGTATATATATAAATTTTAAATCAGAAATCTCACCAATAGCTATCCACTTCACGACTCTTCTTAATAGAAATCTTCGCCTTTTGTCGCTTTCGCCCGTATTCTCTACATATGTAAAAATAGAATTTTTACTATGCTATTCAATATATAAAAATCGAATTTTGACTTCGCTATTCAATATATAAAAATATGATTTTTACTTTTGCTTTCAACATATAAAAATATGATTTTTATTTCGGCTTTCAACATATAAAAATATGATTTTTATTTTGACTTTCAACATATAAAAATATGATTTTTATTTTGACTTTCAACATATAAAAATATGATTTTTGCTTTTGCTTTCATATATAAAAATATGATTTTTGCTTTTGCTTTCATATATAAAAATATGATTTTTATTTTTTTAAAAGAAATTCAGTTTTTAATTTTTTTTTTAAAACCGAATCAGTTTTTATATTGTTTAAAATTTCAGTTTAAATCCTTTTATAAAAAAATCAGGTTTTATACTTTTAAAATACCTTTAAAAATTCAGTTTTAAAATACTTTTTAAAATTCAGTTTCAGTTTTAAATCTTTCTTTAAAAACAGTTTTTAACTTTGAAAATCAGGTTTAAAAATTCTTTTTTAAAAAATCTCAGTTTTACTTTATAAATAAATTTCAGTTTTAACAAAACAAAACAAAATCAGTTTATATAAAAAAAAATAAAAATAAAATAAAATTAAAACTTACAGAGGAGCGGGGGGGCGAAAGGAGATCGGAGGCGGGGGTTCTCGAGGGTGGCGTTGTGGCTGCGAACGGGGGAGGCGCTTCAAGGGGGGGCTCGAGCGATCGGGGGGGGGGGGGGGCTTCTTCGCAGATGTCGCGACGAGGGGGGGGCGCGGCTTCCTTCGGCGGCGTCGAGGGCTTCAAGGGAGGAGGGAAACAGGTGGAGGCCCAGTGCGGCGGAGCGGTGGGAGGTTGGTGGTTCGGTGGTGGATCGGCGGTCGATTAGGTTTAGGTCTCCTTTTTTTTTTATTTTTTTTTTCTGTTATGTTCTATAACGAACGGGGGGGGGCCAGGAAGAAGATAAAGGGGAAAATTTAGATTTTTTTTTTTTTTTTTTTATTATTATTATTTTATTATTTAATTTTGCAATTTTACATACGACCTCGTAACGAGGCCCACCGCCTGTCGCCCATAGCGTTTTACCCCCATTCCGAACACAATGGGATATGTATCGCAAGCTGATTGGATCGTTACAGCCAGTTTCCTTTTGAATTTTCATTTAAATCACTATATTGAATTTTAAACGCACATTTCAAATTACCGGGGTCACATACTAACTAGAAAAATTCCAGAAAAATTATGAAATTTGAAACCTAGCAATAACCTGACACTGCGGATCTAACAAAAGTGGTTTCGTCCAAATCCGAGGTCGTATGCAAAATGTCCATTTTTAAGGGCCTGAATTCCATAGCGACTATTCAGAATTTTCAACTGGACATATCTTTTGATTTCTTCTATCAAATTTCGATTGGTCGGATTCGTTAGAAAGATATTACCAATTAGATACTAATGTTTTTGGTCTCACTAAAATCCGGATTGTTTTGCACCCGGTATATTCATTTGAAGTTTGAAATCGAATTATCGAACTACCGCGCCATTTTCAATTCTATATATAATTATATTTAATTATATTGGTTTTCAAATGTCGATTCAACTCAGTTTTCATCGCCATTACTTAAAATATTTATTTTAAATATTTAAAATCCATTATTTTAGCCAATTTAAAATTTTTAAATTGGTTCAGATTTTCTGGGTCGTTACAGCTTTTCAACAAAGCCTTGATCGATTGCATCTTAGCATGCCACATTGTCAGACTCTACCATATCATTGATCATCTACCAATATATATATAACCTCTAAGCTCATACGTCTTAGAGAAGGGGGTTAAGTGAAGAATAAATTCTCCACCACCAAACAGAAATATATAATCAGTAGCGTTCAACAAATACAGTAGAAAAGAATACAATGTCAGACACACAATCCATTTACAAGTCCGCCCTGGGTCTGAGCGAAACAACGTGTCCGTCGATCTCCAAATACATTTGGACGATCATTACCAAATACCTTGCCTTGGGGTGTCCAGTCCCAATTCAAGATACCAGTCATCATCATCCCAACGATGTGAAAACTTCGGTCTTCAATTGCCATCTTCATCTTCGACTCTTGATCGTCGTGATGATTAATCAGAATGGGTTAAACCCGGTCTTTCTGAATAACTCACGTATTTTGTGATTAAAAATCAAATATTGGAAAATCACACATTACGCCACATTTCCCACTCAGAATATTCTTTTAATAAGATATTCATATTAAAAGATTCTCATTAATTTTATCAAAGATAAATTAATAAATTTAGTCATAAATCTTCCTTAAAAGATTTATTAAAAATTCTAAATTTGATTTAATATCAAAAATCATTTTCACAAGATTATTTATTTTAAAGAATAAATCTTCATTTAAACGGGTTAAAGAACTCATGTCATTTAAAACACAGTTCACGATAAACACATAAATCAATTTCCAAAATATGGAATTCCACAGAAATCAATCAATACATAATCGATGTGAATTTCTGTATCGGACTAACAATATACATGGAATAACGGCAAAGCCTCTTTAATTCCATATATAATATCGGTCTTCTATTACAGAAGCCCATCTCGATTATTACCAACCGAATTTCCCACTTAATTCCAATTTAATTTTATTAAATTGGAAAACTAGATTTTTAGGAAATGCTCTTTTTAAATCTATAAAATAGATTTATAAATTCCAAATAATAATTTCAATGTAAATTGGATTAAAGGAGAAATGTCATTTAAAAACACCGTCCACGATAAATCCACTTCACATCTCAATTTATTTCATATCATAAAATAAGATTTGCAAATTCTAATAATCTTAAATAAAAGATTTCTCTTTAAATATTTATTCATTATTATAGAAACATATTTTAAAATAACCATTGAAAATATTCTTTATATAAAAGATTTTTATCTTTTACAAATATTCTTTCTTTTAACATATTCTTAATTAAATATATATATATATATATTTAAATAAAAAGAATTTCTAATGTAAAAATATTCTTATTTAAAAGAACATCCGAATCGAAATGCGACTCAATCATTTATCATATAATTTGGATTATATGGGTTTCACACATATCAATAACAGCATAATCATCAAGTCATCCATTTACATCCAAAGTGTAAATTCCAAATGTGTAAGCGTTAAAATTAAATAATAACGCTCATCGCAGCCTGTCGATCTAACGATCAACATACAACTAAATATTGGGATTAGTGTATGTTAATTTTCATCCCAACACCCATGTGGGGTTTCATCCAACAAACAAATAATAAATTTATTTGTGCACTTGGGCGATGTGTGAAAATTATCGACCCAATCACATAAACAAGTCAGGTAACTTATCTATGGCAGTGTAATACACAATATATAATATGACAATAAAAATGTCTCTTTTATTTCTATTATTTTTATCGCATGTAGAATGTCAATAAAAATGAATTCTTTATTTCTATTCCTTCATCGCATCTAAAATGACGATAAAAATATAATATTTATTTCAATTCCTTTCATTGTAAATAAATGAAAAGAAAAATGTAATCTTTTAATTCCATTTGTAATAGGGAATACAATCAATAACAAAAATATAACTTCTCATTTCATGCTTCATTTGCAATAGAGAATGCAAATAAAGATTCAACTTTTTAATTTGATGTTTATTTACCTAAAGGAATGTAAATAAAATTGTGACTCTTCATTTGATAAATTATTTGCATTAAGGATTTCAAATGAAAATGTATCCTTTATTCTCATGTTTTTATTTGCGTTGAGTAATGCAAATAAAAATGTAATATTTATTTTCTAGTTTTATCTACATCAAGAAATGTAAATAAAATAACTACTTCTATTTTATGTTTATTTACATCAAGTGAAGTAAATAAATAAAAATTATAACCTTTATTTTAATGTTTTGTTCGCATTTAAAAACATGCAACAAAAATGAGACATTTGTTTTTAATAAATTTGTTTGCAACTAAATCTGCAAACAAAATATAAATGTAATTTTTTTTATTGTCTTGTTTGTTTGCAACAAAAGTTGTAAACAAAAAAAATGTATTTTTTTTTCTTTCTTCTTGTTTTATTTGCATGGTAGGATGCAAATAAAATGTATTTTCTATTTTCTACGTTTCGTTTGCATCAAAAATTGCAACCAAAAGATATATTTTTCCTCTACTTTTGTTTGCATCTAAAATTGCAAACAAAAAGATATTATTTTCTTTTTTCTATTTTTGTTTGCCTCTAAAATTGCAAACAAAAAGGTATATTTTTTTTCTCTACTTTTGTTTGCATCTAAAATTGCAAACAAAAGATATTTTTTTCTTTTTTCTACTTTTGTTTTATAAAATGTAATCATAAAATAAAACTGTCTCTTCCCTCTTACATGTAGTGTTTGCATTTAATTGCAACACGAAAATGTAAATTTTAAATTTTAAGAAACGTTTTCATATGCATGCCAACACAAAAATGTATGTTTTAATTTTATGAAGCGTTTGCATATGTATGTAAACACAAAAATGTAAATCTTTTTTTTCTTTTTCTTTTTTCTTTTTGTGAAGCGTTTGCATATGTATTCAAACACAAAAATGTAATTTTTTTTTTTTTTTATGAAGCGTTTGCATATGCATGCAAACACAAAAATGTATTTTTTTTTATGAAGCGTTTGCACATGTATGCAAACACAAAAATAATGGAAATCATATATATTATTTCTTTCTACATTGAATTTTTATTACGAATTGTAATGAGATGAGTTCCTATACTTTGTTGACATTAAGGAATGCAACAATACACTTTCCTTTTCCATCATATAAAATTTTTGTTTGAAAACACAAATCAAAATGTTAATCAATTAACGATGTAAATATTTGTGTTAGGGACACAAGTGAAATACTTTCGATGTTCGGTACATGTATTTGTGTTGGGAACACAAGTAAAAATAAATAAAATAAAATTTCAATGGCAATGCATTCATTTGTGTTTAAGACAAAAATAAAAATAAAACTTTGATGACGAAGTATTTATTTGTGTTTAAGACAAAAATAAAAATAAAAATTTGATGACAAAGTATTTATTTGTGTTTAAGACAAAAATAAAAATAAAACTTTGATGACGAAGTATTTATTTGTGTTTAAGACAAAAATAAAAATAAAACTTTGATGACGAAGTATTTATTTGTGTTTAAGACACAAATAAAAATAATTCATATTCCTGTGTAAATGTATGTGCCAATATATAAATAAAAAGACATTTTTTTTTATAAACTTTTATGTTTAGACATTTCTTTTGAATATTGTTATTTGTGTTGAAACACAAATATAAAATGAACATCTTTCATACATGTAGATTTTTGTGTTGAAACACAAAAATAAAGTAAACTTTTTTTTTCATGTAGATTTTTGTGTTGGAACACAAAAATAAAATAAACATTTTTTCTTGTAGATTTTTTGTGTTGGAACACAAACATAAAATAAACACATTTTTTTCCTCATGTATACTTTTGTGTTGGAACACAAAAAAAAAAAAAAAACAATCTTTTTTTTTTCTATGTATATTTTTCCATCGCAATATGAATATTGAATTGATTATCAAACTCAATTCAATAAAAACCAAATCTGAAATAAACGTATCCAAGTTCACACAACAACCAATACAACAATACATTCATCAAACAGAAAATCAACATAACATACTATACAATTCAGATATGAACGAATATTATATAATAAATAAATTAATCAACTAATTAATTTAAATTAAAGAAATCTCACCTTCCGTTAATTCAGATATAAAGATTCAAACAGTCCAGAAAATGTTCCAATCAGTCTCAAACCGTTCTATTTGCTGTTACAATTCCAATGTTTTTGAAATCGTCAAATTCTAAGTTGAAATGAACGAGTCATGGTCAAAACAAGTTTTTAAAATAATTTAAATTAATTAATTAGTTAATTAATTAAGATAATTACCCTTCTTCCTCCTCAAATAGGATCGGCCGTACTTATGAGAATGGAGAGGAGAAGATGGTGGCTTCAGAGAAGATCTAACCTTATGAGAATGGAGAGGAGAAGATGCTCTTTGATTTGGTATAGGAGTTAGGATTTAATTTGAAGAGAAGAGGGAGAAAGTGGCACAAGAATTTTCGGCCATGAAGAGAATAGGGGGCGGTGGCTACTAATTGAAGAAGATGAATAATGATTTAGTTAGGGTTCTCCTCTTTTTTATATTATGTAATTGTTGATTTTTCAAAAAAAAACCATTCCTCTCAAATTATTTAGAATCCAGTCCAACAAAAGCTACCCTACCCAATAACCCCTAATCCGGATCCATCTAGCCATGTCCCGCAGGCCCAAAAAGTTGTCTAAGCCCTCATTTTTCGAATTTAAAATTAATTCTTTTTATTATTTAATTCGGACACAATCAAAAATCCGCCGAGGCCACATACGGACTCCGAAAAATCTAAAAAAAATATTTTTAGCTTTCTTATGACGATACGGTTCCAATGAGACTAATTTCATCGAATTCTGAGACTGTTTGAAAAATAGCTATTTTTAAGTCGATTAAAATTGGACCGTAAATTGACAAAATAGAAATCCTTTTGCCACGGCCACAAATTAATTCCAAAAATTATGAAAAATTAAACTTAACAATATTTTGACATTCCGCATCCAACAAAAGTGGTTTCGTCGAAAACGGAGGTCGTTTGTAAAATATCTATTTTCAAGGGCTATATATTTAATATTAAAAATACATTTTTAAACAAATAATTTCTGAAATTCAAAATATATAAGTGTTTATAATTATTAAATGCAGAAACATCATTCCGGACTCAATGGAAGTGGTTTCGAGTCCAAATTCCTTCGTATGTGAAAAGTACCCTTTCAGGCCATATATATTATATATAAATATTCTACAGCGACCTTTCTGAAAATTGAATTAGCCATAACTTTTGATTTCCGCTATAAAATTTCAATTTTTCGGATTCGTTGGAAATATATTTTTAAATAGATTCTAATATTTTTGGTTACACTAAAATCCGTTAAATTTTGCACCCTGTACGGTCAGTCAAAGTTCAAGTTTGACTTTTCAAACTACCGTGCTATTTCTAACTCTTTTGTTAATTAAAATTAAATCATTCATTCTAATTTCGATTTAAATAAAATTTGTGATCATTATTATTTAAATAAAAAATTTTATATTGTCAAAATTCATTAAAATTTTAAATTGGTCCTAATTTTTGTGGATTTTTGCGGGTTGTTACAAAAATCCAGTGATATTATAATAGTGTCTTAATCAAATAAATAACAAACTAGTGGAACGCTTGCATCTCACGCTCCACATATATAGTATACAATCAAAAACCGCAGGGTGCTTATTGGAGATCGGATTCCGACTATGACAAGGTATGGAACCACCTTTCGATCAGTGTACTCTAGAGGGGATACACTGGGGTTCAACAAGAACATCTTGCAACCCGGCCCACACATGACCGACCACTCATTTCGCTTGAGTGTATCGAATGTATATCACCAACGGTTGGGATCAGCAACCGTTTCCTGAAAAGGGACAGCATCGATATATTAGAAGGAATTTCTCTAGATAGGTGATTATACATCCTAATGGGAGCGACCCACATAGTTATGCTACCTGCCCGATTTTTGTCATTTGCCGGTTGTTGAGGCCTGAGGCTACGATTACTTTCCCTTCATTGATAGCACAATCACTTTGAATGCCACATTATCAGATCCGTTAATCACTAATTGATTTGCACAAATATATTCTGGATATTATGCTAAGAGAATAAATTCTCCGCCACCATATATATCTATACAGACCAACATATGTGATCATTGGAAATACTCTGTCAGACATTCGTCCATGTACGTTCGTTCTAGGACTGAACGATACCGAAGGCACAATTTCTGTTAATAGAAAAAGCCCTTGCATTTTACTGTCTTCGATTTACTTTATAAAATCTGATTCGCAACGCTACTGCCAATACGGAGTGGTTCTCGGATAATAATCCCACCGGTCTCTCCATAATGACAACGATATTGGCAAACACTTCGATATCGGTTATTTAACTATCGAAGAAAAACAAACATCCATTCAAAGCATCAACCAATCACTGGCCCCTTAATTAATATTTCATTAATTAAATCACTACTTCATTTCCTTATCAATATTTGTAAACAAATATTTTCAATTATCATCTTGGTCTTTTCCGCTATTTGGAAACATTTCCATATATCGCCTCCTTTTTATTTTCTACACATAGAAAATATATTTTATTTGCAATTGAAAACAATTTCAATCACTTATCTCTTTCCCGACTACTTTAATTATACTCAGGAAATATTTACTTTTATATTTCCAAAATTCTACCACTTGGGTTAAAACGAATGTTGTGTAAAACATCGTTACAACAACCCAAAATATTTTATTAAACTAACTCTTATTCAAACACTTCTCTTCGAGACTGGATCTTGCTATTTATCAATTAAAAATGAAATCAATCAAGTTGGGGTATTACCTCTCAGACCTTGACTGAAAACATCCTTAACTTCGAAACGGACAAAACCACTTACCTCGAATAATCAACATTATAAAAACCAATTATTCATTTTAAACACGTAACGTTTCTCTTTCTAATTTTACCAGATTTAATTATATATTTCCTTTTTGTTTATAATATTCTATTTTAAATTCGTTTCCTTATAGAATTCAATATATTTCGATACATTGATTTCTAACTATCAAAATTTCTTAAAAATATTCTAACTCCTTAAATTTCCGGAAAAAATCGCCATAACCTTCTTTGTAACGGCAAACAGTTCAAACCTCAACTCGCCTCTCTAGGCCCTTTCCATTCAAAAAGAAAATCAAAAAGCCAAGTGGCTTGCCGATTCGGCGCATAAAACCTCATATGAAATTTACACATGTACCTTATTGTCGGGCACTAAATTTATAAACTTCATTCTCTTCATTCCATAACTGTTTAACACATGTCCACCTGTTTTCAATTCAATTCAACTCAGTCCAATCGTTTGAATTCAGTTTCGCCCATTTATTCTTTAATTAGCTTCTTAGCCTATTTCACTTTTATATTTGAACATAACATGTTCAAACACATTTTAACTTGCCTAAAACAAATTGAATTCCATTTTCAATTCCAGTTTCATATTCGATTTCAAATATGAACTCACAAATCACATTTACTTATTCAAAGCCCAATTTCGATTTCAAACTTGATTAACTAATTATTCTTCAACTTAGTTAATTCTATTCAATATCTAAATATCTGATTTTTGTTTCAAAAAATCATTTCACTTACTTCACTGGAGTTCATATTTATTTTATATCTCCAGTTTAGATCTTTCTAATGGCAATTCGGATTTTATTTCTTTAAAATCCTTTTATTTTATTTAAATAAACCGTTATGACTTTATAATGGTTCTGGCGCTGTTTTTCTGAAAATTTGATTTTGACATAACTCAAAATCTAATCGACGAAATCCAGATTTTTCTCTTTCATTAGAAAACTATTATCAAGTCGGTCCTGATGATTCTCGTTTCAAAGAATTCTGACTTAGACTGAGTTCTATCTAACTCAAATGAAATTCGAAACGCCAATTTACGAACTACCGCGCTGCGGCGAGTTCGTTATAATTATATTTAATATATAAACATTTTAACTTCGTTAATATATAAATTCCACTTCCATTCTAATATATTTTATACATATATAAGATCGGCTTTCCAAATCTAAGTTAAACCATTCGATTTTTTCTAAATCGTCGAATTTCATAACTCAATTACAAATTTTATTTACAACTCTATCTTATATATAATATTCCAGTTCTTTTGGTGATAAAATATAGATCCTTTGGATTTATTTCAATTCTGTTTACAATCCGCATTGTGAAATATATTTCGTCGTTCCCACTAAATGATTTCAAATTCTATTTTCAATTTCTACTTTCAATTTCTATTTTCAAATTCTATTTTCAAATTTCTATTTTTAACTTTCTATTTTCACTTTCAACTTTAAACTCTAAATTATTCAATGATAATTCTATTTCACTAGATTTATAAATACTGTTTATAAATCCAACTTCGTTGTTTTATATAATAAAACAAGCTTCATTTCAAAAATTCTATTTTAAAACAAAAATCTTATTTTGGAATATTTTATTTATTTTAACTTATTCATATATAGCATAGAATCTATTTTCATATTTAAATTTAACTTCTATTTAAATATATTCGAACTAATCGAATTCAAATCATAAATCCCTATGGATCTATTTTAGTTCAATTTATATTCTGAACATCAGAATAAATTTCAACGTTTATTTCTTAAAAACGATTTTCCCATTTCTATTTTTTTTAAATCCACATTTGAATTTAAATATTCAAATTACCAAATGATAATTTTTCCACTTTATTTATAAACATTGTTTATAAATTCATTTCAATTCCCTGATTATCCAATCAAAGTCACTCCATTTTATTTATAAACACCGTTTATAAATTTACTTCAATTCCCTGGTTATTTAAATTATAAACATCGTTTATAAATTTCTCAACCCATTCAAATTCCAAATTCTATTTTAGAAAAATAGATTTCCCTTTTAAATTTAAAAATCCCTTTCACGATACTTTTATATATCTTCAGGCCCCAGTGATATTTAAACAATCAAACCACTCGATGATCAAACAACACATCACATACGATAATATATGTGAAAACAAACCAATAATAATATTTTTAAGGAATCCAGTTGGATCCCTCCAACCTGTTTTTCCTGCATCCACAGACGTTAGCCAACATAAATAATACCCATTCTTCTTCGAGGCAGGATATCACGGTATGAAGGTCATCCACTATCATAGCGTGGGGGCGTATAGGGTAATCATCCGCTAATGATACCACGGGCATCAGCTAATGATACTGCGGGAAATCCAACCACCAATATATATATAGTAGCAACTACCAAGCCTAAATAACTAATATATTTTTAACAGCAATAAATAATTTTTAAAGCATCTAAATAATCAACAAACAATTATTTTTAATTGATAAAAGGATTCAAAAATAAAAATATGAGTGAGATTTACTCACCGTGATTTTTATTTGCAGTTCACTCCAATTTTAATTAAACCAAACGACGCTCGATTTAATTAAAAATTCATCGTTGATCCGAATTATCCCTAACCCATCCCAGCTCTTATAATTTGATGATACGATCCTGACGCTGCTTGTTTTGTTACAATCGGGCCCTGTACTAAGAAGATAATAATTGTATAAGCTTTTGATTCATTTTAAATAATTAATAACTTGATTACTAATTAAACATACCTAACCAAATCTCCTTAATTACATTTAAAAATTTCTAGTATTCTTATAGAGCTAATACATTTTATACTTTTAATAATTCTGTTAATAATAATATTGATTAAAATATTTATGTGATCCATTTAAATAAAGGAATAATTTGTAAGCATTTAAAAATACTACTTGAACAAATCTTAAGTGAAATTAGCTGACTTCGATTTTCTGTGATCAGCTGTAATCCTCTTCCAATATTGTTGGCGTGACTACTTTCAATTGCCAGGAGCCCATTCGAACCCACTACCATATAGTCGAACCCGCCAAAACCCTAAATCGAAGTGCAGATCTTCCCTGTCGCGGTGAACTTCCAGTTCGAGAAAATGGACTGCCCTAAAAATCGCGACCGTCACGTTCCACTTCGAAACTATGGGGGATGTGCGAGTTCTATTTTTCCCCAAAATTTGTTGTTCTCGAAGTCGACTTCCTTAAATTTGCTGAAGTCGCAACTCTCTGTCGCCATTTACAGTTGAATTCGAACCCACCACCTGCGCTCCATCATTTACTCGAATCCCACAAATACCTAATTCGAACTCCGTCCAATTCGCAATAGTCAGCTCCGTCCTCCACCTCGCGATGACCTTAAATCGAGACCCATACCCAGTTAACGTAGATGATCATCGCGAGTTACCCAAATCCTTCTTATAATCGGCCTACCACCCTTTGTACCGATGAGGAACTTGAACCCTAATTCGCGCCTTTAATCTCAACGTCAAGCCTTAAATGATTAGCGATTCTAGATCATGGTTTTGAATTGAGGAACTGGTTCGGTTTTAAAAGAAGAATGACATTTGATTTTTTTTTCCTGAGAAATGAAAATGAATGGTGATGAAAGGAGTGGCATGGTTTTTAATTAAAATGAGGAAAGTATGAGGATTTAGAAGCGAGCGACATTTTCTGAAGTTTTGATTTTTTTTATTAGGAAAACAAGGGATGGTCGCGATTTTATAAAGGTGAATACTTCTATGTTAAGAAAACAAATATAGGTGTTTACTGGGTAGGACTTCCCAGAGGTAGGTTTTAATAGTTACCGGGTTTATTAAGGGCAGATATTAACTGGTACGGTGTTTATTTAATTTTAGCAAACTTGTTTCTTTGAACTCCTATTTAACTACAGCAATTGACATTTCTAGGGTTACACCACTATTCTGAACACACTGGGACAGGTTTCGAAGCCTCATTTAATTGTCTGGAGAAGATATTAATTTAAATCGATATAAATTAAATTCAAAACAATTAATTCTTTGATGATATATTATTATTATTATTATGATTTATATTCAAATAGAATTCACTTTGATCATCTGAATTGTATTAGTTGAATTTTATCTTCAAATTCAATTATCCATCGGTTTCGACTTACGTTAATTCGATATATTCAAAATTAAATCGTATTAAATTATTAAATTGATAACTCGATATAAAAATCGATTTATATTATCAACTAAATATTTAAAACCATATTAAATATTTAAAAATTAATCGATCAAAAACTGGGTCGTTACACACTCGGAGAATTGGGATCTGACATAGTCGGCGCAAGTGTTAAATCACTTCCGATTCTTCATAACCGTTTCTGCAGTTGTTTTCAACATTCTCGTGATCTTTTATATGTTTGGATCTAATATTTAGAACATTTGCTTTGGATTTTGTGTTTGATTTGTCTTCGATTTGAAGTTATAAAGGGATATTTAGTTTAGGAGGAGATCAGTTATATGGCTTCTTATGAAGTAGTTTGTTCTTCATAATACTGGTTTCGGATTACTCATTGAAGATTCAATCAGTGGATCTATTATAGAAAAGGAAATACTGGAGTTATCGTAACCAGTTTTTAGTTGAAAGCTTAAGATAATTTGATGATCTGTTCTATCACATGGATAAGTGATTTCTACAGATAATGTTTATCCATATTCTAGCCTCAATAACCTGATGATTCACAGTTAATTTAATGGGCAGAGAGAGGTTGTTAACAGTTAAGTTGGCCTCTTGTCTTCTAGTTTTGAAATCCATATACTAATGTTTTTATCCCGGCAAGAGGATTGATTCACAGGAGTCTGTGAATCATCAACCAGACCTATTGTTGTGGATTTGTATATTATTTTTGGGATTTCACATGACTACTAATTTGTTCGAGGGGTTATTATTTCCTCTCTGCTTTGTTTGCTGTGGAAAGTTTTGAGCAGTAAGTAAACATATAAGAGGATATGGATGAATGGAATTACTAGTTCATATTCGGTGGTTATAGAAATCATGTCATGGGCTTTCAAGCTTGCTCAGTTCATCACATAAGTGGTAAAGAGAATCTGCAGATTGGCTTTCAGTCTCATGGTTTGAAGAACAAAATGCTGGTCTTCGATGATATTCTGATGTTGAGTGATTTTGAATAAGTGGACCCTTTGGCATGCGAGGTGCTGAGAGTTTGCATGTTGGAGAGGTGCAGAAAGTGCATGGAAGCGGGAAGATGGCTTTTCATGGGCCGATTATCATAATTTAGGATTTAATTACTTGTAATTTCAGTTTTTCTTTTATGTTTTGCTGTTGTAAAGGTTAGAATGCTAACCTCTTCAATTGTATGTTTTCCAGTAGAAATAAAGTGAACCAATTTTCAATATATATATATACACACACACACACATACATACATACATATACACACACATGCATACATATATGTATGTATGTATGTGTGTACATGTATGTGCACGCACGTGTATACATACACGTGTGTATATATGTACATACATATATATATACACACACACACACACATACATACATACACACATATACATATACATATATATATATATATATATATATATTATATACACATACACGTGTGTATATACATACATACATACATACATACATATATTATATATATACACATACACGTGTGTATATACATACATACATACATACATACATATATATATATATATGAACGCTCCATAATACCCCTCTCTTACTACACCCCAAAAGCCCCAACTTTCTAGTTATAATTTGTATTTAAATAGTCCGAGGATGAAACAAATGAGTGAAAAGAGAGAGAAATGAGAATCTGTGGTTGAAATCTGAGGACATGGAGTGTTGTATGATGGAACACTCATATATATATATATATATATATATATATATATATATATATAGCTATACAAACACAAACGTTTAACACAAACCAAGAGACACAAAATTTCAGCCGCATGATTAATTTGTCTTTAAGTTATACGGGCAAATCATAGGGTAATTCTCAGGTTTAGATATAGTGTCCCCTAATTTGTGTCAAATCTTTTATAATAGACTTTCCCATATATATATATATATATATATATATATATATATATATATATATATATATATATATATATATATATATATAGAGAGAGAGAGAGAGAGAGGAGGGTTCCGCTACACCTCTTATATTGCATGTGAACTCTCCCCTTAATCTCCACCACCCATTTCTTAGTGGGAAGAGAGAGAATGAGGGGGGAAATGGGTAGTGGAGATCAAAAGGGAGAGTTCACGTGCTCTCTGTGTGTGTGTGTGTGTGTATATATATATGTTGGCTAGCTTTTTGACCAAGCCACCCAGGATCATTCATAAGAAGAAAGCATGAAATCACGTTCTCTAAGAACATGAAGGAATGGATCGCATCATCGGCTCACCCGATGTCGGATCGCACACTATCGACTCGCCCACCATCGGATCGTGTTTCGACGGATCGCCCCCATTCCATCAGCGGAACGAAACCTCTATGCGGCTCGATCCGAACCTATATTGTTGCCCAGATTAGACCGATCCGATCCCCTGATGCATGGCAAACCCTCTGACCCGTTCAAGCGTGAGCTAGTCTTCAGCGATCCGAGACGCACGGATCTAGCAACACGTGTCCCTAACCGTCATTCTGACCGATTCTCCCCATCTGCACGATCCAATTTTCAAGGGGATCGCAACACCTGTCCACAATGGCAAATTTGACCATTTCTTCAACGGAGGCGATGCGATCCGATGTTCTCGGGATTCGTGCCACGTGTTACCATGACCCGCCTGACAAAATCAGCTATAAATAGCCCGGAGCTTGGCATTTTTTGGGATCTTTTGGCAATATTGAGTACTGAATCCGCCATTATTGTCAGACTACTAGAGTATTGAGAGAAATCCTTGATTGTATTAGCTTGCAAATTATAATCAATAATATATAAAGTGGACGTAGGCTCGTTAACACCGAACCACTATAAATTCTGTGTGTTATTTCCTTTTTCTTCATTCTTCAGTTGAAACTCTATAAGCTTCAGAACAATTTGGGTGTTAGGTCCAAATTTTGATCTAACATTTTGGTGCTTTCATTGAGAGGACAATCCTAAAGTTTCACTATTCAGTTCTTTGAAGATTCCAGCGATTCGGATATCATGGCTGGAAAAAGATCTAAGGAAGCACGAGCTTCGCAAACCAATGAAACGATTGAAGAAAGTGTGCACGAGCTAGGCAATGAGGAGACTCTGGATCGCGGAGCGCATGGGGCGAACCGATCCGATGAAGACACCACACTCCGAGTCAACGAGAACGAGGCGATACGGACTGCTGAAGGGGTTGTTACTCGATCCCGAGGCAACGT
Source organism: Allium sativum (assembly GCA_030737875.1). Taxonomy (NCBI): domain Eukaryota; kingdom Viridiplantae; phylum Streptophyta; class Magnoliopsida; order Asparagales; family Amaryllidaceae; genus Allium; species Allium sativum. The sequence continues at coordinate 968,648,309 of CM060909.1, read as the reverse complement.
CTCGAATCCCTCACGCACCGCGACCGCGAATCGATCTCAGGGGGGCATTGCGAGCCGCCACCCTCGAACCACAGCGATTTGAATTGATGATCAGACTACAACTCGACCTGGAAAGGAGCCTATGGCTCGCTCCTACCGTCCTGGCCCCTCCGCTCGACCTGGCTCAAGCTCTTTGCGCATAAGAGAAAGTGATGATGATCAATATGATCCTGCTGCTCCCGTTACTAAGGGGGATCTCTCTCGCTTTTCCGAAATGTGGGAGAGGCTGTTTGATGAATTGGCTGCCCAAAGCCAGGAAAGCTCCATCCTACGACAAAATTTGACTGCTATGGATAGAAAACTTGATGAGATTGCAAGGCAAAGAACACCGCCGGTTCGTCCACTCACTCCAGGATATTCTTCTTCGTCTGAGGAATCGCCGAGACCTCCGCGACGACCGTATGAGAGAGCAGAAAACATAGAGCAGCTTCGGTTCGGAACCCTGCCATCACAGGAAGAAGAAGCGCTGGGGGCGGGGCCCTCAAACCGTAATGTGAACGATCAAGTCACAGCTCCCAGGACTCGAGATGTGGACAGTCCTGTGCATAACAGACTACCTCAGCCCCGTCGCCGCGCACATGCTCATGGTAACAGGGGGCAACGGAGCTCTATCCGAGCCCCGGATTTTATGACTGCTCCCAGAAGAGAGATCAGAGAACCCCGCCGAACCAGAGGCACTGACCCTGAACCTCCGCTAACTAGTGCAAATGTTGCAGCCATGATCCATCAGATTCTGGCAGATAGCCGTGGATAACGGAACGAAGATTGGGGAATTGACCGCAGTCACACCCCTTTCACTGATGATATTTTGGATGCGACTTTCCCGAGGCGTTTCAACATGCCACAAATGAACCGATATGCGGGTAGGTCTGATCCTGTCCAGCATCTGATGAGATATTATTGGTCAATGACTGCTGCCGCAGCCTCTGACGCAGTCAAGTGCAAAGCGTTTCCCATATTCTTGGAGGATGTAGCATTGTTATGGTTTACTCGCTTGCCAGCAAGATCGATTTCTAGCTTCAGGGAGTTGAGTGAGAAGTTCGTAGAACAATTCCGTATTTATGCACAAAAAACAAAAAGTGTGATTGACTTGTTCCTTGTCAAGCAGCGACCAGGCGAGAGTTTGAGGGTGTAGCTGGATCGTTTCAATTTGGCCGCTACTGGGGTTAAAGATCCCCATGAACCGACCGTTGTCGCAGCACTGATTGACGGAGTAGATAAAGACACTGAATTCGGGAGATACCTGGCAGGCAAGCTGCCCCATACTAAAGAATTATTCTACGAAAAAGCCAACGTACACTTGCGCCGGGAAGAAGTGTATGCTAACCGTAAGGAAAAAACGGCCGATAAAGAGGAAATCCAGAGCAATGTCGCCATTAAGCAGACAGGAGACAGCTCGGGGAAGGTCGAAGTTAATGTCGGAAATCGGAATCAGGGTGGTCGTCAGTCAGGGAACAATGATAATAATGGTAATGGCAACAACCGGAAGAGGAACCGAGGGAACGACTCCCAGAGAAGGACTCGTCCCAGGGCCTTTGAGAGTTATACGCCACTAAATGATACTCTGGAAAACATCTTCATGGATTCTTACAACGTCCTCCAGAATAAGAGGCCACCTCCTTGGGAGTCGACAGAAAAAGAACGTGAAACGGGGAAATTTTGTCTCTTTCATCAGATTCATGGCCATTCGACAAATGAATGCCGTCACCTAAGAGATGTGGTCGAGAGGCTTCTTCGAGAAGGAAAATTAGATGAATATAGAATAACGCCCAGAGACAGGGGGCAAGCAGTACAGGCCCCGAATCAGAACCAGAATCAACTTGCTGCTAGGCCGACTGCCCAGCAAAAGGGAAAGAACATTGTTATCAATACCGTGATCGGAGGACTTTATCTCGCCGGACATAGTTCCAAGGCATTAGATCAATATGTCAATGCAGCCAAACAACACCTCGAGGTAGGGGAGTGTAGCAACCCTGAGTACAATATCCCGGTAAAGCAACAAAAGATGATGACCGACGATGTAGTTTTCCGATAACGAGAAAGCATTGGAGTCCATGCTCCGACAGAAGATCCATTTGTAATTACAGTACCTATTGGACCAGCCACTATTCATAAGGTTTTAGTAGACAACGGGAGTTCTGTCAACATTCTTTTCAAAAGGACATTTGACCAGATAAATCTCGAAATAAAAGACTTGAAGCCTTGCCAAGGATGGATCCGTGGATTCAACGGAGCATCTACCGCTCCAATGGGTTATGTAGAGTTACCAGATACACTTGGGGAAGGAGAACGCCAGAGAGTGAGAATCCTTCCCTTTGTGGTTTTGGATGTTGAATCGCCCTACAATGCCTTCTTGGGTCGACCGGCCCTCGCAAAGTTTAGAGCCTGTATAGCCCCCTGGTGCTTGTTGTTGAAATTCCCCACAGAAGCTGGCATTGGTATCGTCAGAGGGGATCAGGTTGCTGCACGAGCATGTTATGTTGCCGAACTAAAGTTACTTCGCAATGGAGGGGATATTGAAACTAAAGGCGCTTCTCCCCCTACGGGGGCGGAGACCTTATAGCAACCAAAGAGGATAGTCGTTGGAGAGTCGCCCAGAGAGATGCCCGAGGATATAGATCCCAGAGAGGATCAAGAACCCGGGGGCAGAATGGCAACTCCCAACGAGACAACTATGGATGTACCGATCGATGACAGTGACCCGGAGAAGGTCCTTAAGATTGGATCCCAGTTAAATCCGAATCTCACTAAAGAATTGACGGATTTCTTAAAAAACAACTTGGATGTATTTGCTTAGACCCACACGGACATGTGTGGGATATCCCCGTCAATCATGAGCCATTCCTTAAGCATTGACCCTAAACATCCTCCGGTAAAGCAAAAAAGGCGAATGTTGGGCCCAGAGAGGTCCGCTGCCTTGAAAGAAGAAGTTGGAAAGCTAAAGAGTAATGGATTTATCAGAGACTCGACCTACCCAGACTGGATTTCGAATCCGGTCCTGGTAAAGAAGGCCAACGGGAAGTGGCGAACGTGTATCGACTTCTCCGATTTGAACAAAGCCTGTACAAAAGATAGTTTCCCGTTGCCACGGATTGACCAGTTGGTAGACTCGACGGCGGGTCATGAGCTTCTTTCATTTATGGATGCTTATTCAGGATATAACCAGATTCTGATGCATGTTCCAGATCAAGAACACACTAGTTTTATCACGGATCTGGGATTATATTGTTATGTGGTGATGCCCTTTGGCTTGAAGAATGTGGGCGCTACATATCAACGTTTAGTCAACAGAATGTTTTATAACCAGATCGGGAAAACAATGGAAGTATACGTCGACGATATGTTGGTTAAGTCCAAGCAATCTTCTCAACACACTACTGACTTGGCAGAGATGTTCGGCACTCTTCGAAAGTACGGAATGAAACTCAACCCAACCAAATGTTCGTTCGGTGTTGCCTCTGGAAAATTCTTGGGATTCATCGTCAGTTCCCGTGGTATTGAGATTAATCCAGACCAGATCGCGGCAATCAGAGACATTTAGGAACCTAGGCAAATTAGGGATGTGCAAAGCCTTGCCGGAAAAGAGTCCGCACTAAGCAGATTTATCTCCAGGGCTACGGATAAGTGCATCCCATTCTTCGAATTAATAAAGCGGGGGAAACGCCACTTCAAATGGACGCCCGACTGCGTAGAAGCGTTTCAGAATTTACTCAGGCATCTGGAGAAACCCCCGATATTATCTAAGCCAATGGATCACGAGGACTTATTCGTGTATCTGGCAGTGTCATCCCATGCGATCAGCTCAGCGTTGGTAAGAGAAGAGGATAAGATCCAAAGACCTGTGTATTACGTGAGCAAAAAATTAACGGCAGCAGAGCGTAATTATCCCAGGATAGAAAAGTTGGCGTATAGTTTACTGATCGCCTCTAGAAAGCTTCAACATTATTTTCAGGCACATCCCATTACCGTATACAACGATCACCCACTTAAGCAAGTCCTACAGAGACCAGAAGCATCTGGAAGGTTACTCAAATGGAATATTGAGTTAAGTCAATTTGATTTGAACTTTCAGCCCAGACGGTCAATTCGGGGGCAATGATAGCTGACTTCATAGCAGAGTTCACTGTCCCTAAGGAAGATATAACAAACGAAGAAGTTGATCCTTCAAAGTTACTTCTCGATCCCAATGCCTGGGGATTGTATACTGATGGCGTTAAGAATGACGAAAGATCCGGCGCTGGAATAGTGCTTGAAACTCCAGAGAAACGATTGATATCCTATGCTATCCGGATGGAGTTTCATGCCACTAACAACGATTCCGAATATAAAGCTCTGATAGCCGGATTAAGGATCGCAAAGGAATTAGAAGTCACAAAGCTGAACATCTTCTGCGACTCCAAGTTAGTTGTGAACCAAGTTACTGGAAAATTCCAAGCTAAAAGTGCAAGATTGATTTTATACTTAAAGAAAGTGAAAGAGTTGCTGAACGATTTTGATCACTACAGGATATCTCATATTCCGCGGTCAGAGAATCAGCAGGCGGATAAGTTGGCGAAGATGGCTACTTCCGACGACCCTGAAGTAACTGGGCTAGCCCCCGTTGAAGTACTTCGGTCCCCTAGCATAGATCAAATGGAAATCGACCTAATACTAGAGACGGAACCAGAAAGGGAGTCTTGGATGACCCCTCTAAAGAATTTCCTGATGAATGGAATGCTTCCGACCAAGAAAAGTGAGAGGCGTAAGGTAATTCGTAAAGTTGCCCGATACGTTCTGCAAGGCGGAGTTCTTTACAGACAAGGGTTTTCGATGCCCCTCCTTCGGTGTATAGCCCACGATGACATCAAACGTGTGCTGCAAGAGGTCCACGAAGGCGAATGTGGCGACCACACTGGAGGGCAAACTTTAGCAAAAAAGGTGTTGCGGCATGGTTATTTCTGGCCTACCATAAACAAGGATGCAGCAAGATACGCACGACGGTGTGATGCGTGCCAGAGATTTTCAAAGATACCAAGAGCACCTCCTAGCCAGTTAAAAACAATGATGAGCCCATGGCCTTTCGCTATGTGGGGAATTGATATCATTGGAAGCCTCCCCATAGCAAGGGGCGGAGCAAAGTTCGCTATTGTGGCCGTGGATTATTTCACTAAGTGGGTCGAGGCTGAACCACTAACTATAATCACTACCAAACGAGTGATCAATTTTATCGTTCGAAACATCATTTGCCGGTTTGGGATTCCAAAGATTGTGATAACGGATAACGGAACTCAGTTCGATAGCGCGGAATTCAGAAATTTCTGCCAAAAATACCACATTGAGAATCGATACACCTCTGTGGCGCACCCGCAATCGAACGGACAAGTCGAAGCGGCGAATAAAGTGATTAAGTCTATTCTGAAAAGAAGACTGAAGCGGGCTAGAGCCATGTGGGCTGATGAATTGCCCTTGGCACTATGGGCCTACAGGATAACATATAAATCGGCAACAGGACATACCCCGTTCTCCCTTGCCTTTGGAACGGAAGCAGTCATCCCTGTTGAGATAAATGTACCTTCTCACCGGGTGACTTATTATGATCCGATGACCAATAATGAATTGCTCCTTGAGTCCCTAAATATGATCGAAGAAAAGAGGGATGAGGCGGACCTGCGCGCCTTGAGATGCAAGCAACAGATCGCTCGATATTACATCAAAAAGGTTCGAGCCCGAACCTGGGAACCCGGAGACTTGGTCCTGAAACGTGTCTTTCCACCCCCGACTCATATAGGAGCGAAGTGGGAAGGACCGTACTCCATTCTGAGCAAGCTTGATAATGGAACCTTCAAGCTGGCAACAGTAGATGGAAGGGAAATCCCCAGAGTGTGGAATGCCCAACATTTGCGGCCATACTTAGCATAAAAGTTTCAAATATGTTCCTTTGCTTTGTTGAAAACCATGTATAAGGCACGACTAGCCTAGAATAGTTTGACTCCTTGAAGCAAAAAATTATAAAGTGGACGTATGTCATGATTCGACCGAACCACTATAAAAATATTGTGTGTCATTTACCTTTATTGCATCCTTATTTATCTGCCTGTTTATTTTTATGGAAAGCGGCGTGAATAATGCAGGTACCCGAAGTCTGTTGCCAACCGTTCCTCCCGTAGACTGTTCGGAGGAACTCAAAGCCTTGGCAAAAGCTCCAACTGCTTGTCCGACTGATTTCAATCCTCGGAGCTTGGATTAAAATGAAAACCTAGGACGAGTGTGATGAGCGTGCATGATTGCAGACTGCTTGATTCGTGACTCTAACTCTTCAGAGAGAGAGAGTATAAAAGCGTCTCCGACTGAGCGCTGAGAAAGAGCTCCTTCCCCTCTGAAGGATCGGGGAGAGAATGAATCGCTGAGCTCGAACTCTAACTCTCCAGAGAGAGAGAGAGAGTATAAAAGCGTCTCCGATTGAGCACTGAGAAAGAGCTCCTTCCCCGCTGAAGGATCGGGGAGCGAATGAATCGCTGAGCTCGAACTCTAACTCTCCAGAGAGAGAGAGAGAGAGAGTATAAAAGCGTCTCCGATTGAGCGCTGAGAAAGAACTTCTTCCTTGCTAAAGGATCGGGGACCGACTGAACTACTGAATTCAAACTCTAACCTTGGCAAATGTCAGGAGAGTATAAAGAAGTCTATGATTAAGCACTGGGAAAGGTGCCAGAAATTCGGTACCACAAGAATAGTCATCCCATGAAATCTTCTAAGTCCCCCATATTTAGAAATAGGGGGCAACCTGCCGACAAAACTTACCAATCCTTAGTAAACCCCAGTCAGGCACTATGATAAAAACTAATTGGGGGCACATATACTCATATACATATACTGAACTTTAATACAGCAAGACAGCACGAAAATTTTTCGTTCTGTTGTTTGACTGATTTGTAATTAGATGGCCTATGACTAAACATGGAAAGTTTATTTGAATACAGGTACATAAGGATGCAAAAAGAGATAAACTTTCATTTATATACTACGAACCAACAAAGTGAAAAACAACCTAGAAAGGAAAGTGAGGGCCAGTCTCACAATTACACTTCCTGGCCAGTGGAAAACCTAAAGACAAAATATCAACAAGCAACAATATCCTATTTACGCTTTGGCCTCTTCTCTTGCCTCTGTCTCTCCAGCTTCGCCTTGTCGGCATCAGATGGATCCCCTTTCTTCCTCTTCCTTTTGTCTACAAGAGGAACATCCGACTCTTCCGAAGATTCCTCTTCCACCTCTTTTCTCTTCCTTCTATCAGAAAGGGAAGCCGGGAAGTCATCGGGATTTGCAAAATGAAGCTGTCGGCTGATGGACTTGGGCTGGATTTTCACAATCATCCCAGTTTTGGGATCGAATTCTGCAAGGGAGACTACGTCCAAAGCCTCATCTCCCACCTTCTTCGAAGCCAACTCTTTCTCCTGCCTGGCCTTTCGGCTGGCCAAGGTTTCGTCGTCATCATCGTCGGCCTTTTTGGCGCCGATAATGTCTTCTTCATCATCAACATGGCGCCCATCCATGTCTTTCAAGGCTTCGATGGTCTCAGCATCTTTGGGAATGTCAGTACTAGGTGCCGGGATGCTTCTTTCTGCTGTTGTGACCTCAGCCTGCTTTGATATATCAATACCAGACAGCCTCCTTCTCCACTTCCTTTTCTTTTTCAGCACCCTTGTCGACGGGCTTGCCACCTGTATCAGGAGGAACACACATTACTAATTCAATTGGTTGTTCTACCAGACGACGACAATTCACTATTGCTTTGACAAGTTGTGGGGAAAAGAGAGAGATACCTTCAGCAGATTCTCCCTCTTGAGTAGTTGCAGAGGCTCCAATGACCACGGGAGTTAGACCCAAAGGAATTAATGGATCGTCGGGATGGTATTCCTCAACCCCGGAAGTCTTGGGCTCCACAGCTGAACTCGAACCCTCGTCAGCTTTGCCTTTACCCTTAGCCAGGGCCCTCTCCTTTTCCATCTCCGCTAGAATCAGACGACGACCCTCTGCTAGGTCCTCAGGCTCATTATCCCTTAAGATGCTCTTCATCAACTCATCCTCATCAATCTCTTCGACCCCCAATCTATGCTTTTCACCCTCAACAATGGCATCCCATAAATTGGCTAAAGTAACGTGGTAATCCGGGATCCACGAGATGTTGCGAGTTTTGAGAACCTAGCCAAGGAAGTCGAAAATCATCTCTTCAAACCCCTCGATCTCCTTCTCTCTTTCGAGGAGCTTGTTGTTAGAAGCAGTGGCCAATTCGATGGCACTTTCGACATTCTTTTCGGCGAGAGCTGCCCGTCTCTCCGCGTCCGAGACCTGATCATTTAAAATCGCCTTTTCTGCTTTAGCCAAAGCCAGACTTTCTTTTAAATTTGCCTTTTCTGCCTCCCAAGCAGCTCTCTCAGCTTCAAAATGGCCTTGTGCTGTTTTCAACTCGATGTTGGCCATTTTGAGATCTTCAACCTCCTTCTTTAAGGCCATTTTCTCTTGGCTATTGGAGTCAAGTTCCGAATGAAAGCGCTGCTTAGCATTCTCTAATTCAATCTTATAATTTTCAGCGTCCCTCCGTGTTAAAGCAAGCTGGGATTGAGCATCTTCCAGGTCCTTCTCCATTTTTGTCCTGGCCCTTTCGTTGTTTTCAAGTTTCGCCTTAGATCTATGTGCTTCTATTTCAAGCAATCGGATGACTTCTGAAAGGTTAACTGCATGTTTTTTCATCATCTCATATTGCCTGGCAACATGGCGGATATGCACGACAACTTCGCTATCCCAGTTCTTGGGGACCGGTTCCAAGGCTGGAACAAATGTCATCCGGTCAAAGAATATGTCTGGGAATTGTTCCCGCAGCTTTTCCAGCCTACCTTGAATCTCGGGACCATGCATATAATCCCATGACCCGGGGGCATCCAACTCTGGTTGGCTGGAAGGGACGATGTCACTCCTCTCCTTTTCAGACTCTTTGGATGGATCCTTGCTCCTATCTTTAGATTCGTGATGCATTTTGGACGACCGGCTGTGGGAAGGTGCACTCTTTGGAGGAGTTAACTCTTTAGGAAGTTTCTTTCCCCCTGTAGGAACTGCCGGATAACTGGAAGGCTTGGTAGAGGTCGATTTTGGTGGAGACCGAGGTTGCAAGGAAGTCGGCTTGTGAGAAGGGCCACGAGGGCGCTCAGTACCCGGATGAAGGCTGGGTGTGCCCTCACGAAGAGAACGATAAGAGTAAGATTTCCTGCGGGACATCGTTCCTGCAAAAAAAGAGAAGAGCATATTAAAACTTTGAATACCCACGATATAAGAGTGCAGGGACAGATTGTGTGTGTAATTTGTGCATCCCATATAATTCCCCCTAACAGACCCGGGCCTGAAGAAAGGCTCATCTGACCAGTTTCTTGTCCTCTAGTTGGAGCGATGGTCTCTTCAGAAGCAGGGAAGAAAGGCCCCCCTTCAAAGTCTTTCTTTGTATATACATCATCGGGTAGAGGAATTTTATTCAGCTCGTCAAATAACTGCTCTTCTGTCAAATCACCGGGAGCAGCGATTTCGATTGGAGTAGAAATCGGGATTTCCTTGGACACGTCACCGCGGACCTCATCCCCTCTGTATATGTTCAGGTCCTCATCGTCTTGGATGACTATCAGAGAAGGAATCTTGCGAAACTTAGTTGTTCCTACCGCTTGCGAAGTTCCCTCTCCTTCCGTTGGGGGCACATACTTATAAGGTCTGCCGCCAGTGCCAAGTCCAAATCTTCTATCCAGAAGACGATACTTATGAAGATTGTCATCAGTAATGCATTTTTTGATCCTTAGAAAGTCGGATCTGCTTTGTAGAAGAATGGACAATCGATTGTTGTATAGTGGACCCTCCGTTTTCGGGAAGACGTGATCTGTTTAAAACAAAGAAAAAGGGGGGAGAATGTTAACGCCTAGACTTCTTGAACAAGATATTCGATTAGAAGCTTAAAGTTTACTTGATTTGAGCCATCTTCGTGAGCATCCGGCCTGTTTCCTTATATAAAACCAATCAGACTTAGGATCTCCTATATTGCTATATCCATCGTACAGAACCTTCCTATTCGCCACCGATTCAAAGAAAGAGAAATTTGGAGTTGCCGAAGAACGGTGCTTGAAAAGAAAGAAGAATGTCAGATCTCTGAATTTAAGTTCGGCGTGTAGGATCTCCGCGTATGCAACATATAAGGTGTATAGAGATGCGTAGGCGTTAGGATGAAGCTGCATCGGAGCATTACCCAGTCGTCTTAAAGTTTCGATGGCGATCGGAGGAAACAGAGGAATAGCTCCTACCAAGCACATTGTTCGACTGATTTCCATATATCCTTCCGGAGCTAGGTGAGGTCTATCTTCGCTTCCGGGCGTCAAGACATCATCCCAAGGAATCCCGTGACTCAAGCAAATTCTTTTAAGCTTTATATCGTCGAGCTTAGATGCTAAAGAATCAGAAAATTTATTTATCCCGAGCGCGCCAGGAATCTCGTCGGGAGCTCGCCCATCTATCTCAGAATCGTCGCTAGATGAAGTACTTTCGGACGGATCTGATTCCGTGGTCTCGTACTCAGATCCAGAATCTTCGCCTCCAGGATTAATTGAAGGAATCTCGGGGTTGTATTGCTCAGGAACCTCGGATTCCGCTTCTGTTGCGGATCTTGAAGAAGAGTGATTATTCGACATTACTGCTAGGACGAGAAAACATGAACAATGAGATTAATACTACCCGTCCCCCATGTGTGCAAGCGCCGGTGTGTGTGCTTGTATGTGCATTAAAAATAAAGCGTGAAAGCTATCAAGATCATCAAAATATTAGTCGTCATATGCTGTCAAAGTATGTGGTCATTTAGTCCAGAAAGTCCAACATCAAGGCCCTAGCCTAACTGTTCAGAATTTTATGGTGACAAGACATCGTTTAAAGATTGAAATTTCTTTGGATCGTGAACTATGAGTCAGATCGCCATGTAGAGGGATCGCCCTCCTTCGGATCGCAGGGTAGAGGGATCGCCCCCTTCGAATCGCAGGACAAAGGGATCGCCCCTTTACGGATCGTGAAATTAAGTAATCGGGGTCTTTGCCGAATCGTTGCAGCCCCCCACGATACGCGCCTCTGCCGTCACCACGACCCTCCGTCTCGCCACTCACCTTCATCTTCTTCCTTTCCTCTTCTTGCCCACGATCCGAACTGGCCTTCCCTCTTCTCCTTCCTTCTTCGTCTTCCTCCTCTCCTTCTCATTTCCGAACTCCAATCTCTACGTCCATCAGCCATGGCGCCTCGCTTGTTCCCCCATAAAATCGCAAAATTCCATCGTTTCTCCCTCAAACCAGTCGAAAATATTCATAAAACGACAGCGTTTACGAATAAGGGTGCTTTCGGTGGAATTACCTTTCTAAAAATTGGGAAAGTGATCGGATTTTTGAAGGTTTGAAAAACTAGGGTTCGTTCCTCAACAATGCAGGCGAAACGATACGACAGAAAAAAGAAGGAAGAAAGTGAAGAGGGGGGGGGGGTCGGTTTATATAGGCAAAAGGGCGACCGTTTGTCTCCCCTTCTTTGTCCTATTCGATCCACGAAAATAGGCGGGCCGCGAACCAAAAGCCCACTACGACTCGGGGAGGAGCCCGTTTCATTCCGAGACCCAAATGCACACCAAAGAACGAAACGAATGTCTTGCTAACGAACCGTGACTCGAGCCCGCGATCCGAATCGATAAATTCAGTAATGAAAACTCTGAAAAATCCTAGAAGGAGAATTGTTCACTGATTCGCGACTCGCTGTGAAAAGACGATTCTATAGCTTCGAAGCATGTTCCATCATCGATAAAACATACTTCGAGGGGGCAAAATGTAAGCTAACTTTTTGACCAAGCCACCCAGGATCATTCATAAGAAGAAAGCATGAAATCACGTTCTCTAAGAACATGAGGGAATGGATCGCATCATCGGCTCGCCCGATGTCGGATCGCACACTATCGACTCGCCCACCATCGGATCGTGTTTCGACGGATCGCCCCCATTCCATCAGCGGAACGAAACCTCTATGCGGCTCGATCCGAACCTATATTGTTGCCCAGATTAGACCGATCCGATCCCCTGATGCATGGAAAACCCTCTGACCCGTTCAAGCGTGAGCTAGTCTTCAGCGATCCGAGACGCACAGATCTAACAACACGTGTCCCTAACCGTCATTCTGACCGATTCTCCCCATCTGCACGATCCGATTTTCAAGGGGATCGCAACACCTGTCCACAACGGAAAATTTGACCATTTCTTCAATGGAGGCGATGCGATCCGATGTTCTCGGGATTCATGCCACGTGTTACCACGACCCGCCTGACAAAATCAGCTATAAATAGCCCGGAGCTTGGCATTTTTTGGGATCTTTTGGCAATATTGAGTACTGAATCCGCCATTATTGTCAGACTACTAGAGTATTGAGAGAAATCCTTGATTGTATTAGCTTGCAAAGTATAATCAATAATATATAAAGTGGACGTAGGCTCGTTAACACCGAACCACTATAAATTCTGTGTGTTATTTCCTTTTTCTTCATTCTTCAGTTGAAACTCTATAAGCTTCAGAACAATTTGGGTGTTAGGTCCAAATTTTGATCTAACAATATATATATATATATATATATATATATATATATATATATGGCACCCGAAATAGTGGAACACACATTTGGCCTTTCTGTTTTCCATAACACATTTCCTCCCTCCCTCCTTCCACTCATTCTCTTTAATATAAATGAGAGGTGGAAATCAGGGGGCATTTTGGATGCTCCATTTTTGAGGTGCAAACGAACGCTTGCCATATATATGTGTGTGCGCGCGCACGCACGCGCATTGTTGTGAACCGAATCTTAAATAGATAGAGATTCAGTGAAATTTTGGCATAAGAAAGGACCTTGACCGGAGTCATCCGCATATGATATGATGCAAAGAGTATATTTTGTTAAAATTCTCTTTAAGACATTATTAATGATACACATGTATATGTTACTTTTGTCTAATTTTTGAAACATTAAAAATAAACACAATTGATGACACGATTACCATCCATCCACTATCGAATTGTCTTCTGATTTCCATCTTGCATGTAATGAAAAAATTATCCATCTATCGAAATTCATCGCCTTTCCGTTTGTGTTTAGTTTTTTTATTTGAATCATCGGACTCATTTTTGAATGGTTTGCCATGATTATACACATATTTTAGTAAGTATATGATTTGTTAAATAATTTTTTATGTTAAACGCCAAAAAAGAAGCACTTGGTATAATATTTAACTTTATCTATATAGATGAAACAAATGGAACCAAATTACATCTCAGTTTTCATACTTGAACCACCTATAAGGTCATGTAAATTGATAATACTGGTTCTTCCGTGATAGCATTAACCAAGTACAAAGGCAGGTTGCATGGTTTACAAAATTGCTATAACTGCCATAAAAGACAGTAAATGAGTTGCGATTTTGTGCTGAGCTTTCTTTAAAAGTAGGATTGATGTTTGGGCTTAGACAAGCTCCAAATTCCACTTGAGCACCAAATCCGTGCAAGGACTTAAATATGCATAACTAACTCTTGACCTTCAGCTTTATGTTGATGAATAAAAACATGGCAAAAATGATTGATTTGAGCTTGTAAAATAAGAGGCTAACGCCTTATTAAGTTTCAGCGAATAACCACAACATTTATTTTCATCTCCTGGTTCAAAATATTATCAATCCTCTAAATACCAATCAATAAAACTGTTCGAATATATGTTATTTAAGCATATAAAATCAAACCTACTTTAATATTGATGGTTAAAGTACGTAAATTTTTGTTGTTTCCTGTGCAACATAAACAAACAAAAGGAAATACTATACTAAATTATATAAACAGGTGGATCAAGTATTTTTTAATTAAACACCTTAATTATTTAAGTTACTTAACAGAAAATAGCGAACAAACATATTGGGATAGTTAAATAATGGAGAATAAATAGTATATTAAGTAAATTCATAAGCAGATACTGCAGTAGCTTCTAATGAGTATACATGGGCTTCATAATCTATCTTAAACAGTGAGAGATCGGTAAAAGACTTTTGCTCTATCTCCATCAACAATCATCATCATCATCGAGTCCATCTTAATCGTCAGTCCATTTCCAAAATCATTAGCCTAAACGGCAACAACTGTACGCCCATCTTTTTGCAAATAGTTCATCAATAAGTGCAATGACCGCCACACTTTAGCCCTAGGTTTCTGCCTGATGTAAACAACTTGCTTTTAACCCATAAACGTGCAATCTGGTTAAGGAGCATTTGTCTTTCAAGTGAACCATGATCCACATCTATCTAATATAGTCAACGACCACGCATCGGGTTAGCGAACCATCACAAAGGAGGATATAACATTCTCCAATGTTTAAACATCAACTTATTAAATATGATCTCATACACTTCAGACTAACCAAATTTCTACTTAAGGACAGGAGAAATAAACAATCCACAGTTACAATACAAAAAATAACAAAAATTGAATAAAGGTTCAAAAGGTCAAATTATCGAAGACTGAACTCAAATTCGTATATCGATTTAGAAATTAGAATAGATTTTATAGTTACTCATCATATAATCAAAGCATATTCATCATTTAGCATGAAATGTAGCTAAGTACACATATGAATTAATTTATCAGAAAAACCATACACGCCTACTTAAATGAGGTATACAACCCATATAATTGTTGTCATGACATATATTTGGACTTACATGCTCTTAATTACTCCCTAGCTGAATTCAGAAAATAAAAATCCAATAGCCATTTTAAAGTAGTTCTATTACAACATTGATAATTCTTTATTGATGGTACTTATATCTTTATTTGAGAATTCCTAGTTAATTCTGGCTTTTACTATAGTAAAAATTATTCGTTTTGATTCATATAAAAACATTATCACTCATACAAATTAGTAGCACAAGGTATTCTACTGTATTATAGAGTTTTTGGATGATCACAGCCTGTAAATTGAGATATGGAAATATGGAAAAGGGCCAAAATTTAAGCCTACCTCTTATCTGCTTTCATATAATTATATAATACAATTATGCTGCAAATACACGTATCTGATAAAAATGAAAAACATTTTAAATAGTTCGATTGACAAATAGTAATTAAAAGTAATTCCCTAAACCCATATAATTTTTTTTAATGTATAAGCATGTAAATAGAGCTTACTTAATTTGATCATAAGTTACATAGAATAATTGAAATTTCAATTGATCATAAATAAGCCATACAATTGGTCCACTTGTATACCTTCTCTTTCTAAAAAGTAGAAGTACCAACATTATTTTCAAATCATATTTTACAATTCGTTCTTTATTATAAATCTCCTAAAACTCGCCTATTCTGCTATATAGCATCAACCAAACTGATTGGAGTTAGTAATCAGACAAACATAATCAAGATAAAAGTATTAGCCAGTATCCTTTTCAAGTTCAAAACATCTAGAAATATCGGTGATTAATGGTTAATGGAGAGCATCAATATTTCTGTATTGTTTTACCAATGGAACCTAATGTTTCTCAACGACACAGTTGAAAAATAAGGGAAAAGAAGTCATAATTCAAAAAAAAACACAGTGGCTTGATTTGGGTATCAGGAAAATTTAATTACACATGTCAATAAAAATATAAGAACAACCATAACCTATTTCGTTGAGCGCGGTTTGAAAATAAATTCCTACTTAGGGTGCGTTCGTAGCCTTTATTTGCCACGCTCAGGATTTTTGCGGCGTCTGACATGTCGGACGCAAGCAATTTTGTCACTACCAAATAGAACGTTCGTTGGAAGTTGGAAATCAAGTCGTTAGCGTCGGACGCGTCCGACGCGTTGGACGCCAACGGCTTGATTTCCAACTTCCCTTTCTCCTTATAAATCACTCACTCTATCGTTAACACCTTTCACAATACTACGTCAACAATTTCTTCACTCTTTCTGCTTATTCGATTAATGTCTAACTCCGATTCATCCTCCGATTACGACAATTTGATGGAGCTCTACGGGGTTTATCTGGTTCAGAATGAAAGGAGAAATCATATGACGCGGATTAATACTTCGGAGTTTACTGGCTTATCTTGGATAAACGAAATTTTGAACGGTCATCAAAGTCGTTGTCAAAATAATTTTCGAATGAAAAGACTATGTTTCCACGCGTTATGTGAAAAACTACAACATCATGGTCTCACTTCCAGACCAGAAATCTGTGTCGTTGAAATGGTTGGAATTTTCATTTATACAATGGCTACTGGACTTTCAAATAGACAACTTCAAAAAAGATTTCAACGATCAGGAAGCACAATTTCCGTTTGTTTTCATGATGTCCTAAACGCTTTTCAATTACTCGCTGCGGATGTAATAAAGCCAGGAGAACAACAATTTAATACTATTCCACATCACATCAGAAATTCAACCCGGTATTATCCGTATTTCAGAAACTGTATTGGCGCTATAGATGGTACACACGTATCTGCACATTTACCCGCTGATCAAATTATCCCTTATATCGAACGAAAAGGGTTTGCAGCTCAAAATATATTAGCGGTTTGTGATTTCGATTTACAGTTTACGTATGTTATGGCTGGTTGGGAAGGGACTGCACATGATAATAGAATTTTTAATGCTGTTACAAATGATAGAAACTCTAACTTTCCTAGCCCTCCAGCTGGACAGTATTATTTGGTTGATTCGGACTATCCACTTCAGACTGGATATTTACCCCCATATCGAAATATGAGGTACCATATTCCGTATTTCCGTGATACCATGAATCAACCAAAGTCGGTCAATGAAGTGTTTAATTAATATCATTTGAGTTTACGTATGGCCATCGAAAGAACATTTGGCATTTGGAAAAAAAAATTGTCATTCTCAACAAGATGCCTACATTTCGGTTCAACACTCAAGTGAAAGTTGTCGTATATACAATGGCCTTACACAATTTCATACGCAAATATAATAGCGGTGACCCTGATTTTATGGCTTTTGATGATGATCCTGAACTAACCCTCGATCAGTACGTGGCGGAATATTAGTATGAGAAATACGACGAATAGAGGCACTGAATGTGTACACCTAGGAGGATACCGAGAAATGTCATTAGTTCGAGATAACATTAGAGATGAGTTGGTTGCTGCGGGTCAGCGCTAATTTGTCTTTGTATTTGTAACTGTATTTGTACTTGTATGTGTATTAGAAACTGTATCTGTATTTGTATTTGTATTCGTATTTGCCAAATCATATCTATTTATATGTTATTTTAAAATACCACGCTCAAATACCACGCTCAAATGCTACCACGCTCAAATACCCCGTTCGAAGCTAAAAATTATTCCCCGTTCGCTACAGTACCACGCTCAAATGCCGCGCTCGCGTTGGTTAAGAACGCACCCTTACAAATATGTGATAATCATTTCAATTACTTAACTTTAATCTCTTTAACCATAATACATCAGTTGGACATCATCATCCAACATGGCCATTAATTTTTTATTTCAATTCACGTATGTGTGTGTGTGTGTGTATATATATATATATATATATATATATATATATATTCTTCCCCATAATCCGACATAACCTATTTCCTTGAGAGCTCTTTGAAAATAAATTCCTACTTACAAATATTTGATAATCATTTCAATTACTTAACTTTAAACTTTAACCATAATACATCAGTCATCAGTTGGACATTGTCATCCAACATGGCTATTAATTTTTGATTTCAATCCACGTATATCCCATAGTCTTCCCCATAATCCTCTTTTGTCGATATTTCAATATATATATAGAATAGTATTTTTAAGCACGCTTCCGGAAATAGCCTCTTCGCAACGCGAGGGAAAGGCTGCATACAATTGACCTCCCCAGAGCTCGCTATTGCGCGGAAGCCTCCTGCACTGGGTTCCACCTTAGTATTTTTAAGCACGCTACCAATATACAACCGCTGGGAGCACAATTTTTCAAATGTTATCTGCTTCTGTCCCATTTGTGTCCTACGGAATGTATTCATCCAGCAAAACAAAAAAGGAAATGTAAATATTCTAGTATTGTATATGGAAGAAAGAGTTTGGATGAAATTTTATTTAATTACTGGAGGTCTGCTAGAAACCATTAGAGGACCACAACGAAAACAGACTTTTATTTTCAGACTTTTCCTGCTCTTGTTTTATGTTCATCCTACCACATCATTTCAAGTTTGACTCAGCACATCAAGTAAATCAACAGATTTCAATACATGTTATAGTCATAAAACTGAAATTTCATCAATTTACCTCTGACGTACTGAAGATGCAGAAAATCTTTAGTACAGAACCTACTTTGGAACTCTTGTACTATTGTCTCTTCCCTCCGATATAACCATGATATGTACGTCCTGATAAACTGCAGAAATGAGAGTAACAATCAATCTATTTCAATAAGATGGCGGAAATAGGTCCGAAATTAAGTCAGTCCTCAAATTATTTGAAATTCACGTTCCTAAATCCCACCTATCTGGAAAAGCCCCACTTCTTCCATTGCCAATGGAGGCCCAGATAAGCCACCCAATAACATTCAACTGTGGAATAACGTCAACTACTCAGCATAACAATTAACCACAGATTAACTAATTGTGCTTTCAGATGTACATTGTCCTCCGCAATGTTAGTAACCTGATACGCATATGATAGGGTAGACCAGCAGCTAATATCCATGACAATATTCTACAAGTATAAAGCAGAAGGCACAAGAGACAAAATGCCTAACAAATTATGGTTTATAACAAATTTTTGTTACAAAAGGCAGTGGGTGCTATTCATTATGAGTGTAATTCTTCTTTATCCAACTTGGGTGTTTCCTTGTGCCCGATAAATCACATCCACACATCAACTACAGATCTTATTAATAATCAAATAAACAGGTCCCACAATCCACTCAAAACCATTAGATTTTGTGTAAATCAATAGCTAAGATCGATTTGGCACATGGAAACATACAATTTGGGTACAGAGCAATTCATCCCATTCATTATTAAGTGCATAGGCTTATAGAGTGCCACTTGTCACAATCAGGTTATATAGGAATCTTGTATTATTGCTATATATATATGTTGGCTGTAACGAATACAAAGAAAAGGAAAAACGAAAACAATCATCTAGTCTCCTATTTTCTGTATCTTCTTCCTCAAGTCTCTTCTTTTTAAATTAGCTCCTTGTCATAATCAGATTCCTTTAGATCCAAAAATGCACCTTTCATGACTACATCATATTTGACTGCCCTAGGTTCCCAATCATGTTTACCTCATTCAGTACAGTTCTTGAACTCATCCACAACTACAATTTTTTTTTTTTTGGCCTGTGGCTCCTAGTATCTGTCTTTGCATCTATCACTACATTCAATGTACAAGTTTTCCATTATAATGGAAAATAGATGTTCCTAATGAAAATACTTACATGAGAAACAATAGCAACTCAGTTGCTATTGTGAAAAACACAATATTTTAGGGTGACCTTTTTACATATCGCAGGGGGGTTAGAGTTTGCTACATGTTTTGTACAGGGAAGTACTTCCTGAATACCTTGTTTAAACGAATGTTATCCGATGAAAGGTTCGGATCAACTTTCTGCAATAAAAATATTGCACACACCCCTATTTTGTTGGCAGAATATTTCTTGCGAGTTTTAACATATTTATGTGTCTGCATCCCAAATACCCCTTAACCCATCCAACTTCAACCTCTTATGATGTGAATCTACAGAATAAACATGTATCATATTAGTATCCTAAATCATGAATTAGTTTAATTTAATTCTAAGCTTACGAAATATGATAAGGTACATAAGTAAATTAATTTTGACTGCAATAACCATATTCGTTCTACACCTTAATAACTATATTAGTTCTATATTATATATAATTTCTTGTGTGTCATAATATTAATAAATTAATTATACACTAAAAATAAAAAAATAAATGACAGAAATATATGATTTTAAATTTCACAGGTATTAATATTTATCATCATAAAGCGGTCAAACACAATATCAGTCGAAGTAGAATATTATAACACTTCAAGCATACTAACCTTCTTAAACAAAAATGTGGAAAAGAAGCAGATAACGCAAATTTCAAACTTATATGTTATACAATAAAAAAATTACTATCTATAGAAACGAATCCTTATTTATGTTGGTGGTTAGAAATATTGAATTTTGATGATAGGTTTTCTAGGACCTTCCATATTAGCTTTGGTAGATGTCCAGATGATAAAAATGAAAATAAGAAAGAAAAAAAAAACTAAGACGTATAGCAAACAATCTTGAAGACCATGTTGTAAGGATATATTTCATTATCAAAATGGAAACACTACAGTACATAGTGAAACGTTGAAGTAAATAGTTCAGGCATAAAAAATAAACAACAGTTTTATAGGTAATAAGGTTAAAAAAATATTCCACAACAAATTAAAACATTGATGCTACCACATGCCTGATTAGAAGCTTCTGGAAATTTATCTGCCTTCTTCTTTACCAATTTACTCCCGTTGCTTTTCAATAATCATAAAGTCATCCGAAACTAAAATTTGCATCAATGCCTTCTAATGATATAGGATCTCTAGCATTTGATGTCCTCCTCAATCTTGATTTGTCATTATAATAGTTATGTAAATGAATCCAACTCATTGATGAAAATTGTAAAATTAACTACAACAAATTTCTTAAACACTCATTTTTGAAGTATGTGTAAAATTACTTTTATTTGAATTACCATGATGTTTTCATCACTCTCTAACTAATTCAGTTGATTTTAATTTGTTCAGAACATTTGCATAAATCTTGCTCAAGCTAGAACATATATATCATTTAGAATCATTGGATGAACTGTCCATTAATTCTGCAGTATATTGCAGAATCACACGCACATATTATAAGGATGTCTCTTAAGAATAATTATAACAATATAAAATTTACTATACTTGGACATTTCATTTTTGATCTATGGAGGAAGCACTCAAGGATATTGTAGAATGCTTTAAGTATAGGGTGAAAAATAATGTGACATATACATGTGTATTTGTGGGTTAAATTAAGATATGTAATCATGGATATTGTACATAATTATCCTGTTATTGCACGATATACACATAGCTAATCGGGCAAATATTCAATTACCATACAGTTTATTGGAATTTAAGTTATTATAATAAGTTAATTATCCACGTTATTAAGTAAGTTGTAACTAATTAGGTGCTTGAGAACATCGAAAGGTAGGAGCTTTCTTCTTACTATCGGTTGCAGTTACTTTGGTAGGGAGATATCATCTTCCTCCTTTTCCAGTTATAATTCAAATTATCATTATTGATTAAGCATCCATAAACTTTATACATCAACTCACATCAGTCGAAGCTACATTTAAACTTTCTACCATATTTTCAAGATTCCCGACTTTAACATTAAAACAACACCAATGTCAATTTTCAACTTTACATCCGAAAGATGTAATTGGATGATAAGTAAGGCACTTTATAAAAAAAGAGATTACAAATATAGTACTGTGCATATGAAACTGTACGAAATTGGATGATAAGTAATGTCAATTCTTTGATTTTCCGTATAAAATTGTACCCTACAATAAGTTCAAGTTGTTTTAACATTTCAATTAAAAATATATAAATATAGTAATGTTAGGTTTAGATATGAGCAGTACTATTGTTAAGCCTGTAACTAACTTTTTCTACAGCATCATCCAAAAGAGTGACAGCTATATATAATAAGTGTTATGTGTTCAACCGACTGATAATGTGTATCTTTCAGAAATAAGAGGCTTAGTAGGGGAAATCGAAAAACAAAATGCTTAAGTGACACTCCTACAATTACAACTTCACAGCTTTTACTTCTAGAGTTAGGTCGGTAGCTTTCAGAAACATCTATACTGATAACAAAATAGAAGTTAAACAAAACAGTTGTGGAGTTAGAATAGAAACTAAATACAAATGTTTCGAACTTCCATTAGTTATGGTGTCAACTTTTATCTATTTACAAATTAATCACAAAAAAATATGTATTAGTGCTGATTTACATAAATACTAATTTCCTATTCAAAGTAAATTCAAAATTCGAAACAACCCACCCTCCAGAAACAAATTCATCGTAACTTCATATCATTCTAATTCCCAGTAATGTATAACAATCCACTAATTGAACTCTGAAATCATAAGGACTAAATAGAGCAATCGGAAAATATTGCAAAATGGTTAAACGACCAAGAAGAGATCGCAAGTACAACCAAAAATAGAAATTACCCATTTATTAGTGGCATGGATCCGCGGATTAGACTGGACACGGCTATTTTCAGTGAGTGGAATCAAAATAGGATTCGAGGAGTATTTTTGGATGGGAGTACTGAGAATTCCATGAATAACTGCTTTCTCCAAATCAGAGAGAGAAAAATGAAAATTTGCGTGAGAATGTCATTTTATTCATTTATTAAATTCGAATCATTAATCCATTAAAATCAAGATTACCATGAAAATAATAATTTCAACTCTAAAAATATGAAATCCATTGGATGCTCCCGACGTTAAGGCTGTAATTACATATAACTTTTTTAACTGGTAGTAAATTATGAAACTGTAACTCAATTTCTGTAATCTGCAGTACAACAGCATTGGAAAATGGAACGCATCTTCAATTACTTGTACAAAACATATCCTCTTTCCCTAACTTGTTTGAAGTAATAGTGGCAAAAGCATATGAAGACGGTTCCGTAGTTAGAATTTTTACGCAGAAATAAAACAAATTTTGGTTTCAATTACCTCAAGAGTGGCTACCACCGTCGGAAAACCTATGTCTCAGGACGTCACCGTCGCAGGGACATTGAGATGAAGATGATTCCTGTGGAAAACACTATGTTGTTTTTACGCATATACGATTCGACTGGCTGGGTGAGAATGCCGATTAGGGATTTCTAATGGAATTATGTTTTGTTCAGTGCTGAGAAGTTGGGAAACATGGGGTGAGAGTGAAATAACCGCCAGTAGATGGTATGCCTAATGAATTTCAGCAACGGAGTTCTCTATTTTTTGTAATAGATTTACTATTTTTACTTAAACTAGAAAACCGGATTCTACCCTTCCTTACGTGGCCTCCCTTTACCTCTCCATTTCAAAATACTCAAGTCTGTGCGTATTCCGCCTTTTTCAATATCACATAACCAACTGCCTCCAATCTTTAAATTTCCACGTTCAAAAAACCATACCAGAAATTTCATTCTCAATATTTCATACCACTACTTTTTTTCAACAAATTTTCAACCACAATCGACTCAAATTCGCATACCTATACAACCGATCTTCGCTTAACAATCAATTCCGACGGTAATGTGCCATTCATGGTCATTCGTCGTCCAATTTCGCTGGTCAATTTCTGTTTTAGGAATTTCGGCTTAACACATTGATTTTTTGAGTAAAATCCACTTCAGACCTACATTTGAAGAACTTTGCACTGATCGGAGTTCAATTTTGGATGATTGACCATTGGCAGAGAAAAGGTAAACTGTGCCTTCTTTCTGACTGAATCCTTTGAATTCAGAATTATAAATTAATTATGCCTTTTCTATCACTAGGCGGTTCTGTTCTGAAGGTAGTCATAGGCAAGTGTGACCTAACAACATTTAAACCTTCTACCTTTGGTTTGTCTTGTAGCAAACTAACCTTTTCAACTTCTTTAGACCACTTCATGCGGTATATGTCACTCTTCTGTGCACGTAATGATAACGTAATAGAATTCAAAAAAGACTATTTAGCCTAGTAGGTGACCCTCAGATGGTATTGTTTATTTTTATTTTTTATTTTCCACCTTTATATTGTACATGTTGATGCCCATTACCGTTCAATACCTTTTTATGTACTTATTTTGAATGGCTCATCAATAGTCATTATTTCTTTTAGCTGCATAGACGATGTTTGTGCAAATGGCAGCTGATTCATATTGGACCATGATATTCAATATATATTAGTAGTTTCCTTAGTTTGATATAAATTCAAATGCTTGGTTACTTGAAATTTTAAACCACTTATTGAAATGACGGCATGGAATAACTAGACCTTCCAATAAATTTTGATAACTTTTTATACACATGTTTAGGCTTACTGTAATATGTTCTTAACTTTTGATATTTTTAATTTGTTATTGCTTTTGATTTAACCTTATTAGCTGTTTGATTTGAATCTCGACCATTGTTAAAAAAACATTTTAAAACTTATTTAATTCATACACTATTTTAACTGACATTCGATACAGTTTTTACCTCCACAACATTTTAATACACTAATCAAACCCATGCATGACCCATTGCTAGGTCATGTAACCACAAGGAAAATTGAAATTTATATTACCTTTTCCGATGAATATGCTGCAAAATGCAATAAATGGAGGGCATGACTAAAAATGATAGCAGCACCTGGATAGGAAATTCGACTTTGTTAGTGACCATTTTTCCTTACAGAAAACTATATAACTCAATCCAACTAAAGAAATATTTATATATTTTAGCATGGTAACTAAACATCTACGCATCAAATGTCAAATGTCATAGGGATATCTTATATGATGATGCTACCTGTAAGGAACATTATTCCTGAATTGTTGAGGACAAGATATCTTTTTATAATACGTTAAATATCGAGAAATAAAAATTGTTTACTTATCAGTTTTCTTTAGGAATAAGTTAGTTAGCATAACAATGAGGCAGAGAAGCATGAGTCAATTTTCTCTAAAGCATCCTTTCATGTGATTATTTCTTCTTACTAAGTATACAAAATGAACAGAATTATTTGTTAAAAGTATGATTATAAAATTAATTTATTGAAGATGATTTGTTTTTCTAGAAAATTGGAGAGAATAATGTTGAAAAACACCATATAATGAAACAACTTGTCTGCAAGCATAGACTACTAAAAGGTTATTATATTTTTCATTTTCTTACTCTCTTACCAATCTTTTTTAATTTCTGTTCGTTTCATGCAAGAGATTTTCATCTTTGGTTGAAGAATGTTTTTTTTTTTTTTTTAACCTTTTATAAGGGGACTTTTTACAATGTTAGGCTTATTTCAGAATTGTATAACACAAACAGACTTGTTTTAAAAGTAAATACAGGAATAGACCTGTTTAATATTAACGAATGCGCGTTTTGGAAACTCGCCCAAATTCGCGTTTTGGAAACTCGCCTGTACACTTTTGTTTTAAACTCCAGAGCGACTTTCTTGAAATTTGATTTGGACATAACTCGATTTTTATAATATGAAATTCCCATTTTTCTGTTTCAGTACTGAAATATAGTTCTATAGATTCGATCGTTTTTTGTTTCAATGAAAACCGACGTATAACGATTCCTATATATTCGAATGTAGGTGTAAACGTTAAACTTCGAACTACCACGACATTTAATTAGTATATATAGCTTAACCAAACAACGTAAAACAAATACCAAATTCTAATATTCAAATACAAGAGAAATACATAGTCCGGTTAAGGACATATAAATTCGAAACAACATAACTTAGACCCAACGATACAACATAACTTAGACCCAACGATACAACATAATCACGACCCGATACAACGTAATTTAGACCCAACGATACAACATAACTTAGACCCAGCGATACAACATAACCACGACCCGATACAACGTAACTACGACCCATAGCTTCGGAATGAACCGTAGCACCCATGGAACATTTCATTCTTAATTGCCACATTCATTCTTTCCAAGCGATTAACCTCAGCTTGCATCTCAAGTACGTACTGGACACCTCTCTCAGTTAAAGGTGGATCGTACCATGAAAAAAAATTGCAACTTTCCATCCCGCGGTTCTGTGCATGAATGTACGCTTTGCAACGATAAAAGCGACGACCTGCATTCGTTTGACTTTTAGAAACAAGCACATTACATTCGACTCCGCAATAGCAAAGGACTGAACGACCCGTCATGCTGGAGCTTGGCCTATCGGGGTTCTGCCGGACAAGAACTTCCCTCATCTGAGCATTGAGGGTTTTTTGAACCGGTCCGATGCGCTGGACTGCAATGTTTGGTTGTGTTGCACTAAAAAGTTCAGACTCGACCTCTGTAGCATCTACTTGTACTCCCATTTGCGTTTCGGGCACAAATTCAACATCTTCTGCAGGTTGTTTACCCCGTTCGTACTCATCGTACATTTGAACCATGGTATCGTCGTCGTATGCCCAGTTAGCCATTTTGACAGTGAAGTACTCTACAAAAAACCAAGGCATGATGAAGAGAGGAAGAGAGGTTGGTGTGTCTTTAATAAGGGAGAGAGGAAGACAGGCTGGTTTGAAACATGTACGAAATAGCAACATTACATCTTCGCAAAGCAGATCCCCTACAGTAACATGTCAGGCGAAACAGTGTCGTGCTGGGTTAAAGGAGTACGTAAAGCAAATTCTCTCCTGTTGCGATTAGTTAGTGGAGAGTTAAAGGAGTACGTAAAGCAGATTCTCTCCTGATACGATTAGTCAGTGGAGAGTTATGCAATTATCAGTGTCCACTGTAGCTATGATAGAGAATCTACACTGTAACCATACTATATACAATTGGACTGACATGTTGCGAGTTCCTAGGCATTTGTCAACAATAATGCTCATGTGAATGGGGACGACCGTGGACAAATGGGAAAACGACGATGAATCAGTAGTAAATCAAGGACCTGGAAAAGAAAGGGTAGCTGCAGGCGCGTTGTAGAGCCATTAATTCCTGGTGGATCCAACACTATTTGTCATTGTGGGGAAGTATCGGTCGTTGTTGTTTCCAAAACCGAAAAAAATGCTGGTCGTCGATTTTTCGGCTGTGAAGCATATGAGGACCACAAGGTTTTTCCCGCTGAAATTGATTGTTGTTACTTTAAGCAGTGGATTGACCCTCCGAGCTGGGTACGTGGAGTCCAGTCACCTAGAGCTAGATTTTACCCACGACCGTGGTAGGTGTACTGCAAACTACCTTAACGTGTTTTATTGTACTTCGAAATAGATGTTCGTGTGTTCCTTGTAGTTCGTATGACTGTAGTTTGCTTTTCTTGATGTTGTAATCGTTGTCGTTGTAAAATTCTCAGTTATGTAAAGCAAAATATTAAAATTCCCAGAAGTACGAATATTGCTGATAAAAACCGTAAAGCAGATTCTCTCCTGATACGACTAGTCATGTACAGTACTACACCAGACGAAACAGTGCCGTGCAGCACGTAAAGTAGATTCCCTACTGCACGTAAAGCAGATTCCCTACCAGTGACCCTTCACATCATTATTTCTTTTACCCTTTATTCACTTGTACACTACGCAACTATATATCTCTGTCGAATTTCTCAAAACTTACTTACCGCACTCCCACAACTTCGTTTCCAACTCCCCTGTGCTTTACCATAACTATGCCTTCTTTGCTATCATCTCCAGACTCTGAGGAAGAGGCGTACGAACAGATGGAACTTCAGGCGCTTGCAGACGAGCTAGAGTTTCTAAACGAACTGAACTCTCGGCTTGGACCACCGTCCCAACAACGGCCCGTCCAACCTCCATGTCAAGCCCAAGTACCAAACGTTCAACATCAACCTCCACATCATCCCCAAGTACCACATCAACCTCCACATCAACCCCAAGTACCACATCAACCCCAAGTTGGTTCTTATCAAGTACCACATGTTACAATTCCTTATGAACAGGAAGGTGACTCTTATCAACTTTGTTGCTAATGTGGTTATCCGGTTGTAGTTGTGGTTCGAGCAGATGACAATGATATTGGTCGTCGCATTCAGCAATGTCCATCCTATCCCAATGGGTGCAATTACACGGAATGGATAGACGAACCGATAGGGTCAAGGGGAATAACAAATGCAAACGAACTCGAACAAGAGAATAGACACCTCCGTAACGTTGTTGAACAGATGCGGCTTAACCGTGATGATTAAGCAGCTTCACATCCCAAGAGCATGAACGTCAGATGTAGTTTGATTATCGTACTATTTTCCTAATTATCATCTGTTGTATCCTAAGCTATAGTATCTAGTCTCGTGTTAGCATCTGTTTCCTCCTGAGTTTTAGTACTTATTTCTGTGTTAAGGTCTCTTGTAATCAGTTTTCTAGTAAATGTTTGTTGTTATTTGGTTTATGAAATTCGCTACATTTGAATATATAGTTTCTGCAGAATTTTCTTATAATATAAACTGAGTGTCGATTTTAATGGTACGGTATGGTAGTTTAAATATGGTATGTGTGTGTAAGTTTGGTTGGGTGGGTTCTGTCAAAGGCGAGTTTTCAAAACTCGCCTTTGTATTTTAATGAAGGCGACTTTTGAAAACTCTCTTTGTATTTTGTCCTCAGTTTCCCAAGTCGCGTCTTCCTCCGCGTCGCTCCACTAAACTTTAACGAGTTTGATTTCGCGGTTACGTAGCTTTTTCACTTCAGTTCCTAAGATGCGGGTTGGAACTCTCCTCACAGTTGCTTCACGTTCCACTTCGGCTTCTTCTAGAATGCTAGGTTCCACCACTTCCGCAGACTCATGCAAACACTTCCGGAGGTGAGAAACATGAAAAACGTTGTGAACTCCGGCCAGTCTCCCGGGTAGCTCTAACCTATAGGCCATCTTTCCAACCTTCTCGATGATAGGAAACGATCCTACAAATCTTGATGCTAGCTTTTCGGCGGATCCAAAACGAACGACGTTCCTTAAAGGTGATACCTTAAGGAAAACCCTGTCCCCAACCTCAAACTCAAGGTCGGTCCTTCTTTTGTCGGCGTAGGACTTCTGTCTGCCTTGAGCAGTCTTCATTCTCCTACGTATCAAGTCCACTTTTTCCGAAGTCTCTCGAATCATATCTGGTCCAAGTATAAGCTTATCTGTAGACTCCCACTAACAAGTTGGTGATTTGCACAGTCTTTCATACAAGGCTTCGAAGGGTGCCATACCGATGGTAGCTTGGTAGCTGTTGTTGTAGGCAAATTCCACTAAAGGAAGGTGGTCCTCCCAAGTCCCTCCAAAGTCAAGAACGCAAAGTCTCAAAAGATCCTCTAAAACTCTATTCACCCTTTCCGTCTGGCCATCGGTTTGGGGGTGATAGGTCGTGCTCAAACATAACTGTGTGCCTACAACTTCTTGCAGACTCCGCCAAAACTCACTTGTGAAAATAGGGTCTCGGTCACTAACAATGCTGGAGGGTATCCCATGGAGTCAAACTATTTCCTTGAGATGAAGAGATGCTAGAGATGAGGTAGTCCTTCTACTCTTGATAGGTATGAAGTGGGCGCTCTTAGTAAGCCTATCCACTATTACCCAAATGCTAGTGTTGCCTCGTCTCGACCTAGGTAGTCCATCAATGAAGTCTATTGAAATGCTATCCCACTTCCACTGTGGGACCTCTAAAGGATGAAGTAGTCCTCCAGGCTTCTTCTGTTCCGCCTTGACCTGTTGGCAGGTCATGCACTTAGAAACAAAATCTGCCACGTCTTGCTTCATGCCGTTCCAAAAGAAAGTCCTTTTTATATCATTGTACATCTTATCACCGTCACGGTGTATAGTCATCTTGGAGTGATGCGCTTCCTCAAGAACCTTCTTTGTCAACTCCCTTGCTTGTGGGATGCATAATCTTCCATCTCGTCTCAGCCAACCCTTATTATCGATGGCGTATCTACTGAGGTGACTAGAAGCCTCACCCCTAATAAGTCTATCAATCACATCAACAAGCTGGGGGTCTTCACGTTGTGCAACCCATATTGAGTCTAAGAGAGTAGGGTGTACTTCGAGAGATGCTAACAAACCCGGTACAAAATCTGAGGAGGGCCTAAATTTAAAACTGGCTATATACTCCAAGCTTTGCCTTTCCACAAAGACAGGGCTTAAGGTCAGTTTCTTCCGGCTCAACGCGTCTGCTACCACGTTGCCTTTGCCGGGAGTATAGGAAATTTCAAAGTCATACGAGGCAAGAAACTCCATCCATCTTTTCTGCCTCAAGTTAAGGTCCTTCTGCGAGAAAAGATATTTCAACGATTTATGGTCAGTGTATAATTCAAACTTCTCACCTAGGAGATAATGGCGCCAAGACTTAAGCGCAAAGACGATGGCGGCTAACTCAAGATCGTGGGTTGGGTAGTTCTTTTCATGAACCTTCAATTGTCTTCCACCATACGCTACTACCCCTCCTTCTTGCATTAGAACAGCGCCTAGTCCCGTTCCATATGCATTCGTGTATACTGTGAACATTTTGCTTCCATCTGGCAAAGTCAGAACTGGGGCTGTTGTGAGAGCCCTTTTTAATCGTTGGAAAGCAAACTCGCAGTCCAAATCCCAAGTGAACGCCAGATTCTTCTTTGTTAGCCTTGTGAGTGGGGCTGAGATTTTCACGAAATCCCTAATAAACTTTCGGTAAAACCCGGCTAGCCCAAGAAAGCTTCGAACTTCGGTTGCATTTCTTGGTGTCTTCCAATCTTGCACTGCCACCACTTTCGTGGGGTCCACGGCCAACCCATCTTTGGACACTATATGCCCAAGAAATCTTACTTCTTTACTCCAGAAGTGACACTTGGAGAATTTGGCTTTTAGTTGATGAGCTCGAAGAGTTTCCATGATTTCTTTCAGATGTTGAGTATGCTCTTCCTCACTCTTTGAGAAGATTAAGATATCATCTATGAAGACAACCACAAATTTGTTGAGGAATTCTCTGAATACCCTGCTTATTAGGTCCACGAAATAAGCGGGTGCGTTTGTCAAGCCGAAAGGCATGACAACCCACTCGAAAAAACCGTCTGGGGTTCTGAATGTTATCTTATCAATACTATCTTCAGCTACTCTTAGCTGATGAAACCTAGTTGCCAGATCAAGTTGGGAGAAGACCGTCGCACCTGCAAGATGATCAAACAAATCGTTGATTCGGGGAAGAGGGTGCCTATTTTTCTTGGTCAATTTGTTTAACTCCCTATAGTCGACGCAAAGGAGAAACGAACCGTCCGCTTTAGTTGCGAACACCACTGGAGCACCCCATTCCGAAATGCTCCGTCTAATGAACCCTTTTTCGAGAAGTTCTTTAACCTGCTTACCGAGCTCCTTTCTCTCCCTTAGAGCCATGTGTCTGAACAGGTAAATCTACAGGCTTTGCGTTATCCACAAGATATATGCGGAAGTCTATTTCCCGCCTCGGAGGTAAGCCTTTCACCTCCTCAAAGACATCCGGATATTCCCGGACTACTCTTACTGATTGCAAATTCTCATCGGAAGCATCAAGCGACTCTAGATAACTAAGCATAACATCATTCAAGGGATTACAAGAAATTTCTAGAGTGTTACCAAGCCGAGTCAAGAGTCTTTCTACTCTTTTCTCACAATCAAGAATGGCATTATTACTGGATAACCAGTCCATGCCTAAGATCAAACCATATCCCGAGAAGCCCAAAACAAAAGCATTACAACTAAACTCAACGCTGAGAATAGAGATTTTCAAACCCAAACCATTGACAAGTAAGCGGAGCCCCCAATTGGATTTGAAACTACTAAGGGATCTTCTACCATACTAGTGTCTAGATGCAGAGATTCTACTAAGGCAGATGAAATAAAAGAGTGTGATGCGCCAGAGTCAAAAAGTGTACGAACTGGATGATCATAAAGATAGACTACACTTTCTACAGAAATATCACTACCTCGTTCCTGCTGAGGTGCCACTAGCGCATGAACCTGACCTCCTGAAGTGGATCCGGCTTTCTGTCCCTGCCCTTTCTTCTTTGGACAGTCCTTAGCTTGGTGCCCAGTCTCTCCACAATGAAAGCAACCACCCATCTTCGCCTTTCTTTTCCGGCAGTCTTTTGATATATGGCCCACAATGCCACAGAAATTGCACCATCTCTTCTCATAGGGCTTATTGTTCTTCCCTCCTTTGTTGAAGCCTGTTTTCTTTGCTTGTAGACCCTCTTTCTTCTCTTCCACCTTAGTTTCTTTCTTGCGGTGGTCTTCCTCGTGTAGCAATGCCATGTCCACCAAGCTTTCATAAGTCGCTCCCGTGGATACATGGGTCATGGCAAGGATGTGTAGAGGCTCATTCAAACCCTTGACAAAGTGAAGTGCCTTCTTGTGTTGGGTGTTTACTAAGTCTAACCCAAATCTGGCCAGCTGATTAAACTGATTAACATATTCCCTGATCGTCATGCTTCCCTGTTTCAGAGTTAGGAAATTCTCCATTTGCAAGCTTCTTTCTGCTTGGGAGAGAAATTTCATCTCGAACCTTGTCCTGAAATCCTCCCATGTTTCCACCACCCGCTGAGCATTGGTAACTTCCCACCAATAGGAAGCTTCATCCTTAAGCAACCATACCGCTAGTTGTATCTTTTGCCTGTCATCCACTCCAAAGATGACAAACAGATCCTCAATTTCCTTTAGCCAGTTTCTTGCCCCTACAAAGGACTCTGTTCCATAAATGTCTTTCCCACCCATAGCCTTAAAGTCTTTACATGTTTTGGCGAAGGCATTTCCACGAGGAGGTGGAGGAGGAGGAACCGCGACCACTGGAGGAGGGATGTCTGCTGGGCCCGCGCCGTTAGCCCTTGCTTCCAAGTACCTCCTAAACCAGCCGGGAATCGACACTCCTTCCGGGAGGTTAAGGTCTCCAGACATGCTAAAACAGAAAGAAAAAGTTCAAAATGAAGGATAGAGAGAGATAGATAGGGCACATGGCTTTGGGGGGTTTTTGTCTTTTTTTTTTATAAACATAACACTTTTTCTTGAAAAATGCTTCTTTAAATTTTCTTTTTGAAAACAATTTCAAAAACTTTTATCTTATCTGGTAAACCTATGCTCTGATACCAAGTGAAACACCCCACCTCCGTTAAGGTCACTCACAAAGGGAATGCCTTAACTTTGGTGGAGGTTTATAAGTAAAAGGCCACAGATAAACTCAAGACAGATATAAATACACATATTTTAAACAGCAGAAACCAAACAGACTTTATTTCATCAATATGTGTTCAAAACAAAACATTCCATAATTGTCTCAAAATACTTCCAACATTACAACATCTTTACTGTCTTGATTATTAAAGAAGCATAAAACATAAATAAAGTGACAAAAATCCCAAAAGTGACATCCAAAGCCATAATCCGAGCAGAAGAGATCCAAATCTTACATCTACGTCCTTGGAGCTTGTAAAGAGCCTGACTGAGCTGAGCTGTTTCCTCCCTGTGGACCTGGGGGGGAACGAAAGAAAAGAAGACGAAAAGAAAATAGGGTCAGACATAAAGCCTGAGTAAATCTAGTAACTCTTCGGTATATGAATAAGAAAAGGGGCATGATAGATATATACTAAAAATAGAAAAGTGTCACAAGCTAAGGATGTGTCAAATGTACTATCGACCCATGCTATATCTCTGCATCTACTTGAATTTATTCTAACTGGCACCCCATGGTGAGGGTGAAGTGATCCCCATTTTCGAAAGATCGGCTCCTACTCGCGTTAACATGTGTCATACAGCCCCCAAGCATTGTAGATACCTATGCTGGTCCCACCATTGGGTGTATCAAGACCCATGGTGGCGGCCCCGACAAAAATTCTAGAAGGCATAGGTTATACAACTGGTGTCCCCAGTGCCCTGGTTGTCTGCTTCGGAGTGTGTGCACGCCCACACCCCGTTAGACCTGCACCGTGCACCCACCGCCGTCGTTTGACCACTTACAATCAGCCCAGTAATCGTGCCCCTCCCTGCCTAGTTTCAGGGTACCGTTGATACCTAACTTGGGTTACTGCTGAAACGGGTCCCTCATTACCAGGATTTTCTAGTCAGCCATGTTAAGTGATTAAGTGCCTGTGTTACCTAACCCCACCCATCAATTCTTGTTAACATGTTGAATTTGGTTAAGTGTTATAGTTTACTTAACCCTACCATCTGTCCTTAGCCTCTTAGGAGCACCTGACCACTCACATTAGACAGGTATTGCTACGGTTACTAGATATGCCGGTCGGTTCCGGGCTGTTTTACACCGTAGCTCAGTCTAACCTCGTGTCATTATTAGGCTCAATGCTTAACCACCCACATTGGATAGGTATTTTTGTGACTACTGGACAGCCGGGCGGTTCCGGGTAGGTTTACATCACAACTCAATCCAACCTCGGGTTAAGCATATCGTGTTTTCTAAATTTACCTATTTTATTACTTCTCAATTATATATGTAAATGTCATGTCTTTTATTCTTGGGTATAACAATTCATACCGCTTTAAATGTCATCGTCGTTGGCATGTGCCAACCATGCCAACATATATTTTCATGTTTTACACCCAACGTTATTACCCCCGTTTATACGTTCGCAACGTTATAACAAATGTTGGGCTCGACACAATTCAGCCCAACTTTAAAAGCGTGAGAAAGGGGGAAATCAAGAACATATAATATTTTACAACATATAAGGGTGTGTGGCGCATGAACTTGCAATTTAGC
Organism: Allium sativum; assembly: GCA_030737875.1. Lineage (NCBI taxonomy): Eukaryota > Viridiplantae > Streptophyta > Magnoliopsida > Asparagales > Amaryllidaceae > Allium > Allium sativum. The sequence continues at coordinate 968,613,749 of CM060909.1, read as the reverse complement.
GATATTAACATAAGTGATGGGTCATGTGAACTTGCATTAAAATCAAAGTATAACTAAGTAGGTGACATATGAAATGGCATAGTTTAGGTTAATACAAACTTGTGTTTAAACATGTTTAACTTGGCATAATGTCAAACACAAAACTAGCATGTATATTCACCAAAATGTCCAATTATAGCATCTAATCACATAGCCTATTTCAACATGAATTTGCATAGTTTATGAAACCCAAACGATACTTAACATAGATCCAATTATACTTGCAAATAAACATGAACTTGCATAATTTATGAAACCCAAACGATGCTTAACATAGATCCAATTATACTTGCAAATAGACATGAAAATGATATCATAGGTTTTGGGTCATGTAGTCATAAAAGGTTTCAAGTCTAAAACATGTTTACATAAATTCTAATTTAGACTAAGGGAATATACATAGTCCATGCCTTCGACATATACATAAAGGGATCAATTTCTAATTTTTGCCACAAACTTGCAAGTGCCATTGTTTTCATATACAATTGTTCAATAGGCTTGCATAAATCAATTTATGCCACAAACGTCTATACACAAGTCATGATAGAACCATCACAATACATAGAATTTTATACAATACAATAACACAATTCTATTTTCATTCACATCAAATCACATCACAATTTTTATTCATATTCTGAAAGGTCACTATACTTACAACGAATGCAGAATCTTGAATTCTGGATTCTGAAACTGAGATGCGCTCCTTTGGGTAGGCTAACGTTACGTTGATTTATTTGATTTAACTTTTTATCTTCTTCTTAATTTGATTCGTCTCTAGGCTTTTCTCTTGACGGCTATGTTCAATTCCTCCCTAGCAGCATGACGACTCCTTTCTCATTTTTTGTGTGTGAATTTTCAGTTCATACTTAGGGTGTATTTTTAGATTTTTAAGTTGTTTTGAGCCATCAGATGAAGACAGGAGGAATCTAAACCATTCAGAGTTCAAAGAGCCAATCAAGAGGTGACACGTCAACCCTAGTTACACACAGAGCCAGAAATTCGATCCAGAGCCAGACTTGGCCAGACAGGTCAACCAGGCAGGTCGACACCCAGGTCGACACTATGGTCCACCTGGGGGGGACCAGGTCGACACTATGGTCGACCTGGTCTCTAGGCGGGAATTTTCCCGCCCAGCCTAGTTTGAACCTGAAATTCGAATTTTGAATTTAAAACTGAGCTGTTTGAATTTAAATTTTATTCTGAAACTTCCGAAGGCCATAACACCTTCATACGGAGTCCGGTTCGCGCAAACTCGGACTCTATCTCAAGCAGAATTTCGAGATGAACGCAATGGCATAACCCATTTCCCTTAATTCTTTCATTAAAATTAATTACACTTTAATTTGCGAAGCTTAACGTTATAGAATTCACGGGGTGTTATATCAAGTGTCATATGCTGCTTCACTAAACCTTAGGAAAAAGCATTTGACACTTGATATTATCCCTTTTGCCAGTCTCGGCACTTAGTTAAATGAACAAGCTGGGATAAATACCCAACCGGCGTCATGAGCTAAAGTGCAGCCACCTGTTGAATCACCCAATAACTCTCAACCAGAGAGTTAAAGCCTTCAGCTTGGTGAGGCTTCACTGCTAGATCACCCAGTAAATTCTTAACTAGAATGCATCATGTTCGTCTATACTTGCAACCTAATTTGCATTAGAACAATAATGAGTCAGAATACACATATTTACACATAAAAGAACATATTTCCACAAGACTAAGTATTGACTTGAATGCATAAGATAATAGAAGAATACACAATTACAAAACACACACCTACTCTGCACAATAACATCATGAACATACAAGCAAGAAGAACGCAATTAGGTCATGGATGAAAACAACAAATCAGTGCACAAGCACATGCATATACTTGATGCACATAATGTCATATACATGAGCACAAAGCAACCTGGTTCACGACAGCAAGTCGTAAATGGAAAAGCAATTCAGGTGGAGCCTTTACTCACACGCAGTGTGACACACGTAACACACCAAACAAATTGACTAAATCTCAACCTATAAATGTCATTCTATTTTCATTCATGCATCCATCACTGACATTTCTACTCAATCATACAAATTTCCCAATATCAATTACCAAATACGTGCAGCTCAGTCAACAAAACTAGTATGCTTTAGTTCTCAAATCGTACCACATGATTTGTTTTGGCACAAGAGAGAAATGACACATGCACTTCAGATCAGTAAGGATCAGTGTACATGGTGCAATAATACACACAAATGAGCAGGTCAACCCAAGTAAAAGTGTCTGAATTCAAGGTAAACAAATACATCACAAGTACATGATAACAAATACACTGTCGCACTATAAAACTGGGAATAATACCCAATTTAAACACAATAGCAGCATGAATTCTAGATAGACAAGCACATGCAAATATCTATCATTCATATTTTTGATCTAAGGCATGGAAATTCAAATTAAACCCAATTTAAACACAATTTAAACCCAATTCGAATTCAAATTAAACCCAATTTAAACCCAATTCATATTTAAATTTAACAATGATCTAGTACTCACCTCCAATGGCGATGAGAAGGATGGACAGCAATGGACAGAGGCTTCACCGGTCAGCTAAAGGCAGCGCGAGCTGACGATAACCTATAGACTGCGGTGGATGGCTTATTGACAACGGAAGTCGGTCGAGTACTAAAACCCTAATTTGGGTATTCAGTGGTTGCCATTGCAAAATAAAATGAGGAATAATTCGACCGAAAGTTTTGATGTGTCAAAACTCGATTGTGCCAGAATGGAAGTAAGAGGGAAAATTTTGATATGCATTTCATACGGTCCAAAGCCGTATCAATTGTACTGATCTAGGGCTTCATCGATGGACGGTCATATTAAGGGTGTTTGGGGTGGTGCGGATCATAAGTAGTTTGATATAGATTTGAGCAATATCAAATTAGATACGGCTTATAACCGAATTGTATATTTGCATCTTTGTGTGCCAAATTCGCTGATATGGTGTAGTGGTTGGTAATATTTTAACACAAAAACGGAACGACATGCTTTGAAAGGCAAGGGGTCGACTTCATCTCGCCATGTGGATCGGCACTAAACTAGAGAAAAGTGGATCGACTACCTAGTGGCATATTATCGGGTCGGTCTTCATTCCAAGGGGTGGCAATATAGTAATTAAAGGGATCGACATAAAAATAATGATTTGGATCAACAACTAATTATTGGAACGGTCGGTAGCTAATTCATGGTCGGTCAGCAAAATATGATAGCTATGTACAACTGGTTGGACCTGTCAGGGACTAATGGCATTTTTGTAAATATATTTATGGCCGATCCAAACACTGCACACCATATATTCAGCTTTGCCACTACCCTCAAATTACACATATAAATACCCCACTTCTCTACCATTCAAGGGAACAATTTTTTATCCCAAAGCGCTGTTCGAATCATTTTTCCACCACTCTCAAGCACTCCAAGCTCCATTAATAGCTTCTCAAACTCAATCCATCTTCCTCGAACAATAAATTGACCAAATCTTCTCTAAACTCCATTAAAAATCGCTCAAACTCAATTCAAGTGATCCCTAACCTCCATTAATTTTCTCTCAAGCCTAGATCTAACACAAATTCACCATGGAACTAATGAAGATCATGTAATTATTCAAGTGATTGAAGATCTATAGATTTATCGTCACAAATCAATACATCTCGCTGATTCTTTCGTGAATTCAAGTGAAATCAAGAGCAAAAAAGAGAGAAAATAGACGAGATTATTATAAATGAGTGATATGAGTGGAGTTATGTAATTTGTAAACCCAAAAGTGAGAAAGAACATAGCTTCTATAGTTTAGGCTGCAAGCTACAAAGGCTAAAGATGTTACCTCTTTGACATCAATGAAGCATAATCCAAGAGAGTCCATTAAAGCTTTCCTCAAGAGGTTCAACACTGCTTTGTTCGAAGTGGGGAATCCTGAGCCCCTCATGATCTTAATGTTTCTAATCGGCGCAGTAGATGAAAAGAGTGAATTTGGTAGATAGATTAAAATGAAAGAACCAAATACGCTTGAAAAATTCTATAAAAAGCATAGGAGTGTATGAGAGTGGATGATAATCCTATGCCTCTTCAAATTATTGATGCTAAACAACTTCTTGAAGCTCCCAAAAATACTGCTACTCCGTACAATAGGAAGAATCCCAGAGGTCGGAAAAGAGGGAACAACGGGAAAGATAATCAAGAAGGCAAGAAGTCTCGCTTTTACAACTCATCAGAGTTGATGCCTTTGAATGACACTCTTGAAGACTATCTATCTTGCAACAAAGAATTCTAAAGAATATGCAGAACCAAATTCGATAAGGATAAGTGATAAAGCAACAAACCAGGGAAAGTTCAGTAGGTTTCACAACCAGCCTGGTCATAACACTATTGAGTGCCGGCACCTGAAGAACCTCATCGAGGAATTGATCAGGAAAAACAGGCTACAGCAGTATGTAAAGAATCCGCAAGCCATGAATCCTTCTACAACTCCTCTAGGGCAAGGAACATCAAATATCATTCTGGCCCAAGCAGCGAAGCTTCGGCTCAAACCTATGCAAGGCCGGTGATCAACTGATGACCAATGGTGGTGCTCTAATTTCAATGGCCCGGAATAAGCGATTCTCATCGCCACAACTTTATTATCATGCTTTACTTCATGTTGTATTCTAAATTCTTATAAAACAGTGTGTAATATTTTACAAACACTGTACTGAACGTTAAGCTCTGTGATTAAGAGCATATCTACCTGAATAAATTCCTTGTTTGCAAAACTCTATGTATAATCAAAACTTGCTTAAAGGATATTTCATGTTGCAGGCTATCTGTCGAGCGCTTGTTCCTTTAAAATATGACGAAACACAACGACCCCAACAACGTTAGTTCAGCTGCCAAATGCTTAAATATCAACATGCACAAATGCAAGAATAGAAAAGCTCTGCCTTGGAAAGTGAATGAGAAGAGTCACAAAGATTCAACTAAAGAACAAGCGCCAGGACAAACAAATGAGAGGGTTGTAACTTTCATCGAAGGGGCACTTCCCCAAGTGAGAGGTTCAAATCCCCAGTTCTTAAACTGAGGTAGCTCGCCAAGTCAAATGTCCGACAAAGGAACTGATGCCTTCCCCGTGGAACGATACAACAACCGTCAAGCTCATTTGCGTAACATCTGATTATTTCAGACGTGAAGAATAAGGAAGCTCATTTGGGTAGCATATGATTATTTCAGACGTGAAGAATAAGGAAGCTCATTTATGTAGCATTTGATTATTTTAGATGTGAAGAATGAGGAAGCTCATTTGTGTAGCGTCTGATTATTGTGAAGAATAAGGAAGCTCATTTGCATAGCATTTGATTGTTTCAGTTGTGAAGAATGAGGAAGCTCATTTACGTACCGTCTGATTATTTCAGACGTAAAAAATGAGGAAGCGCATTTGCGTAGCATCTGATTATTTCAGATGTGAAGAATGAGAAAGCTCATTTGCGTAGCGTATGATTATTTTAGATGTGAAGAATAAGGAAGTTCATTTGCGTAGCATCTAATTATCCCATATGCGAAGAATGAAGAAATCCATTTGTGTAGTATATGATTATATCAGATATGAAGTGCCATACCTCCAATTAACTCGCGTAGTGTCTGAGTACCTCAGACACAACAAATCAATGGGCCAAAATCAAAAGTCCTCCCATAGGAGAGTTAAGGTTAAAAGTCCCTCCATAGTAAGGGAAAATTAAAATTTTGTCCTCCCATATCTAAGGCGAAATTAAAAATATAAGTCCTTCCCAAGCAGGCGCACAATATATACGACCTCCCCGAGCGGGGGCACAAAATATAAAGATCACCTCAAGCGGGGGTACTAAATCCAAAGTCCTCCCTTAGCGGGGGCACAAAATATAAGTCCTTCCCAAGTGGTGACCAAAAATATAAGTCCTCCCCGAGCAGGGGCACAAAATAAAAAAACCTCCCCAAGCGAGGGCACTAAATCCAAAGTCCTCCCCTTGCGAGGGCACAAAGATACAAAAACTTCTCCAAGTAGAAAACTAAACCAGCTAGTAGAATCGAAATTCGTATTGTATTGATGAAGCTCAGGGGATCCATGCATGTTGGCAAGCTCAAATAGCTCTTGCTGACAAAGTTAAAGCTTCTAGCACGTCCACTACAATCATGGAAACTCCAATTTAAGCAGAAGTGACTTTACCATTCAGAACGATAACTAGTCTTCTGTATGGTATTCACTCGGCGCATGGAACTTTATTTTTCAAACAAAGTACAGGTATATGTTTTATAAAGCATAAGTCATCATACAAAAGAACATAATTCATTAAAAGATCGAAGCTTGGAATTCATGGTCGGTATGTATATCGATTACCAGAATTCAAGTGTCGTTGCGAATTTGAATAAGAACATCGCATTCATATAGATGAAGTTCGACAAGTTATAGAACAATTGACCAAATCGTTAATATAAAAATGTCTCATTCAATTAAGAGCAAGGAATTCGCCATAGTTAATTTTTAATGATTAACTAACCTGTTATCGACCTGGACAGCCGGTAGCAAAATATTCGCCAAAAAACACACAATGTTTTCCTGTTATCATAGAATAGGGTGTAGCATTGAAAAAGAACGCTTGGGTTATCTATTATAAAGACAAATCATTGGTTGCCCTCAAAGGATGTACATTGCTTCAAAAGAGGCTCTGTGACTAAGCAAGCATCCAAAACGATGCCCTAATCCATTTTAAACATTTATCTCCGATCTATTCATGTGCATTTAACACAGAGTATATTATCAACAACAACATTCATTTCGAAGCTTGCATTTTTTTCACAACTAAATATACAAACTTCGAGGGGCAAATGTTAACCCTAATAAAAACACAAGTTTGAAATAATTGGTCAAATGCACGTGTAATAGACGGTCAATGTTTAAGTATCACAGATTGGTGTTGCTTTAATACTGTAACAACCCGGAAAATCAGAACCAATTTTAAATTTATATTTTGGCAATTTTAATGAATTTTGAATATTTGAAATGATTTATTTTAAATAATAACGACTAGAAATTTATTTTGAATAGAATTGGAATGTATATATTTATTTAAATCAAAGTTAGAATATAAATATTTATTTTAATTATAAAAGGAATTGGAAATGGCGTGGTAGTTTGAAAATTCGATTTCAAATTTCAAATGAATGTACATGATTCAAAATAAACCGGATTTTAGTGAAACCAGAAATATTTGAATCTATTTGAAAATATCTTTCCAACGAATCTGAAAAATCTAGATTTCATAGCGGAAATAAAAAGTTATGTCCAGTTGAAGATTCAGAACAGTCGCTATGGAAATATAGCCCCTAAAAGTGGAGATTTTGCAAACGACCTCCGTTTTCGACGAGACCACTTTTGTTGGATCTGGAATGTCAAGTTATTGCTTGATTCCAATTTTCATAATTTTTGGAATCAATATGTGAGCGTGGCGAATTTAAACACATTTGGTAATTTCAATTTGAATTTAACGACTGGAAAATGACCGTTTTTCAAATGATCTCAAAATTCGATGAAATTAGTTTTGTTAGGACCGTATGGTCAAAACATAGCTAGGTTTATTTTTTGGTAATTTTTGGAGTCCTAATGTGGCCCCAATAAATTGAAATGTACGTTTAAATTAAATATACATTGATTTATATTTTAATTTAAAGGGAAACTGACCGAAACAGTCGAATTGGCTTACGGGACATATCCCGTTGGGTTCGGAATGGAGGTAATTAGTTAGAGACGATAGTCGGTGGGTTCGATTTGGAGTTCAAATGAAAAATTAACTTTTTGGAACATTAAAATAATTAAATATAAATATATGTATAATTAAACCCTCTTCTCCCCCTCTTTCATTCACGGTCAACAAACGAATAAAAAAAGAAGAAGAACAAAGGATCGCAGCAGCCCGTCACCGCCTCCTCTAGTGTTGCCGCCGCCGCGCCCAGGTTGCTGTTGGTCAAGCGCAACACCCCTCCTCCTCTCTCTTCTTCCTCCTCCTTCTCCCTCCCCATTTCACAAACCCTAGCCCCTAGTCCTGATGACCGCCCCCGCTAACCCCCCCATCCCGCCACCGCTGGTCTGGCGCACCCTCTACACCACTCTTCGACCCCAGGCCGCCCTCCCCTCAGCCCAGTTCCGGCTATGGACCCTCCTTCATCAAAAATTCGATTTTTACATGAAAACTAGGTGAGTTTTATTCATATATTTTTATGCTATTGTTTTAAAACAAAAGCTGATTTTTTCTTATAAATAGAATCTGATTTTTGCTTATGAAAAGATAAGATTTTTAATTTGTAAAAGGATATGATCTTTAATGGTTTAAAATTTGGATTTTTAGCTACATAAAGCTATGATTTTAAATTACATAAAGATATGATTTTTTGTTGTTAAAAATATAATTTTTAGTTCATGAAGAAGTATGATCTTTACATATATAGTTTTGCTACAGAAAAGTGATTTTTATTCTAAAAGTTGCGATATGAAAAAAAAATTGATTTTTATATATATAGCGAAGTGATAAAAATCTGATTTTTATATATATACTGAAGTGATAAGAATCTGATTTTTATATATATACCGAAGTGATAAAAATCTGATTTTTATATATACATCGAAGTGATAAAAATCTGATTTTTATATACATAGTGAAGAGATAAAATCTGATTTTTGCATATAAAGATTTGATTTTTATTTATATGAATAACGTATAAAGAAGCGATTTTTATATTGAATGCGAACATATAAAGAAGTGATTTTTATATTGAAAGTGAGTAAAAAAAAATATTTTTAAATTGAAAGTGCACAAATAAAAATATGATTTTTATATTGAAAGTGAACTATTAAAAATATGGTTTTTATCATATGAATAACAATATAGAAATATGATTTTTATATATGTTGTAGAGAAATAAAAATTCGATTTTTATATATGAAATAGCGATATAAAAATATAATTTCTATACAGAAGTAGTGTTGTAAAAATCTGATTTTTATAATGTAGATTAGAAGTAAAAATATGATTTTTATTGTATAAACATCATATTAAAAATGTGATTTTTATTATGAACAGCGTGGAAAGGATTACATTGGAATTTAGGTGTAACAACCCGTAAAATGCGAGCCAGTTTGAAATTTTTATTTTGGCGATTATAGCGAATTTTGAATATTTAAAATAGATTATTTTAAATAATATTGTCGAGGAATTTATTTTGAATAGAATTCGAACGTATATATTTATACGCGTCGTCGTTAGAATATAAATATTTATATATAATTATAAATAGAATTGAAAATGGCGCGGTAGTTCGATAATTCGATTTCAAACTTCAATTGAATGTACCGGGTGCAAAACAATCCGGATTTTAGTGAAACCAAAAATGATAGGATCTATTTGATAATATCTTTCCAACGAATCCGAAAAATCGAAAGTTCGTAGCGGGAATCAAAAGATATGTCCAGTTGAAAATTCTGAATAGTCGCTATGGAATTCAGGCCCTTAAAAATGGACATTTTGCAAACGACCTCGGATTTCGACGAAACCACTTTTGTTGGGTCCGTGATGTGAAGTTATTGCTAGGTTTCAAATTTCATAATTTTTCGAATCAATATGTGAGCGTGGCAAAGGAAAACGCGTTTGACCAGTTTTAGTTGATTTTAATCGACTGGAAATTGGCCCTTTTTCAAACGGTCTCAGAATTCGACGAAACTAGTTTTGTTAGGACCGTATCGTCAATACGAAGTTAGAAAATATTTTTCAAGAATATTTCTAGTTAGTATGTGGCCCCGGTAATTTGAAATGTACGTTTAAATTGAATATATAAAGAATTATATTTTAAATTCAACAGAAACTGTTCGAAATGATCGAATCAGCATACGAAACATATCCCATTGTGTTCGGAATGGGGGTAAACCGCTATGGACGATAGGCGGTGGGCCTCGTTTCGAGGTTGTATGTAAAAGTCAACCTTTTCAAATTAAATAATAATAAAAAAAATTTCCTCCTCTCTACATACCCTGGCCCCCCCCCCCTAAAATTCATTTTCAGTTGGAAAAAAAAAAGAAAAAAAAACTCGATGACGAATCGCGCCACCGTCGCCCCTGGACGCCACCGCCCGACGCCGCTCCACCTCCGCCTCCTCTCCAAGCAGTCGCCGTCCATCCCCGACCCTCCTCCCTTGACTGCGACCCTTCCCTTCTCCTCTCTCCTCCGTTCTCTCTTCTTCTCGCTCCAGCACCCAAACCCTACAACCGAGTGCCGCCGCATCGGAGCACGCGCCACCACCGTGAGCCACCACCCTACCTCGTCGGCTCCCCTCCAGCAGCCATCTCCGACCGCCGTACCCTCTCCCCTCCTGATGTCAACCGACGGCGAAACCCCCCCCCCCCCCCCCGTTAGTTTTTAATTTATTTATTTTATTTTTATTTTTATTTAAAACAGAAAAGAAAACTGATTTTTAAATAATTTAAAACCGATTTTAAAATGATTTAAAACTGATTTTTAGAAAAAGGTTTTAACTTTAAAAAGAAAAGGTTAAAGATATAATTTTTATTTAAGGAGGATAATAAAAATATGATTTTTATATTTTTAAAGTATTAAAAATATAATCTTTACTGTGTAGAAGTAATAAAAATATGATTTTTATATTTTTAAAGTATTAAAAATATGATTTTTATATTTTTAAAGTAGTAAAAATATAATCTTTTATATTGAAGAAAGATAAAAATATGATCTTTGCATTGTAGGAATATTAAAAATAGCATCTTTATAAGAGGTAGCGAAATAAAAATAGAATTTTTATATATTGAACTTCGAATTAAAAATAGAATTTTTATATATTGAACTTCGAAATAAAAATAGAATTTTTATATATTGAACTTCGAAATAAAATAGAATTTTTATATGTTGAACTTCGAAATAAAAATAGAATTTTTATATATTGAACTTCGAAATAAAAATAGAATTTTTATATATTGAACTTAGAAATAAAAATAGAATTTTTATATATTGAACTTCGAAATAAAAATAGAATTTTTATATATTGAACTTCGAAATAAAAATAGAATTTTTATATATTGAACTTCGAAATAAAAATATGATTTTTATATATTGAATAGCGAAGTAAAAATTCGATTTTTACATATGTAGAGAATACGGGCGAAAGCGACAAAAAGGCGAGTTGGCGAAGATTTCCTGCATTAGGAGTGCCGTGGAGCTAGGATAGCTATCGGTGAGAACTTCTCACTCAAATTCTACTTTTCTAGTTATATATATATATATATATATATATATATATACTAGGATGCAGACGGTGCTTATTAGAAGCACCCGACACCCGTCCACAGACCATGGACTTGTTTGATTGGTTGTGTAGTTGGTTAGATTATTTGATTTGAATTGTTTGGTGAAATGAAATTGATATGATTGATGTGTGAATGGCGTGGGCCTTCACTAGACCGGGGATAAGGCTAGGCCTCGTCCCGTTTCTAGTATCGTGCCGTTATGCCGCCGAAATTTTCTAAAATATGTTAGAAAAATAAAAATATCATTTTATTGTGTAAATGAATTGAATAGAAATTCATAGGTTGAAATAAAATGTTTTATCGTTAAAAATATAATTTTAACGTGAAGTGAATAAAATAAAATAAAATATTCATTTATAAACCGGACGGTTTGTTTATGTACACCTATTTGAATGACTTTGATTGGGACGATAAATTTTACACATCGCCCAACTGCACAAATAAAATCTGTGTTTGATTGTTTGAAACCCTACACAGGTGTTGGGATGAAATTTGAAGTTCACTCATCCTGATTGATTAAATATGTCGATCGATTGATTGACAGGCTGTTATAAGCATTAAATATCTATATTTGATGCTTATACAGTGTAGTGCACTTTGGTTGATGGTTGATTATTTTTCAATGCTATTATACATGTGTTGTATGAAAATCCATATAATTAACTTTATATGGTAATTGATTGGGCCTCATTCCAGTTTTAAAAATAGAAATATTTGAAATAGAAATATTCGAAATGGAATATTTGAGAATATCAATATATGAAGCCGTGTTGATTAGATTGACGCCATTTTGACGTGAACGATATTTATATCGATTTTATTCATTTTAAAATGAATATTAAAAAGTAATTTTGAAATCGAATATTTCGAAATGAAGTGAATTGAAAACGATTTCGAAATGAAGTGAATTGAAAACGATTTCGAAATGAAGTAAATTGAAAACGATTTCGAAATGAATTGAATTGAAAACGATTTCGAAATGAATTGAATTGAAAACGATTTCGAAATGAATTGAATTGAAAACGATTTCGAAATGAATTGAATTGAAAACGATTTCGAAATGAATTGAATTGAAAACGATTTCGAAAAGAATTGAATTGAAAACGATTTCGAAATGAATTGAATTGAAAACGATTTCGAAATGAATTGAATTGAAAACGATTTCGAAATGAATTGAATTGAAAACGATTTCGAAATGAATTGAATTGAAAACGATTTCGAAATGAATTGAATTGAAAACGATTTCGAAATGAATTGAATTGAAAACGATTTCGAAATGAATTGAATTGAAAACGATTTCGAATTGAATTGAAAACGAATTGAAATGAATTCAAATTGAATTGAAATTTGAATTGAATAGAAATGAATTTTGAAACGAATTTATAAAGAAGAATTCAATTTTGCTTTGAATTGAAATGGAAGTTGAAATAGATTTTGAAACGAATTTTAAAACTATTTATATAATTCGTTTTAAATAGAAATCGACGAAATATATATTATATATATAATATAATGGCCTGAATAGAACGCGCCGCGCCGCGGCAGTTCGTGAATTTCGACCATTCATTTCAAACGGACATTACGGGAGATCCGACCGTCGGATTCTCCTAAAACCGGAACCGTTGGGTTCGTATCGAAAAGAGCTTTCTAATGAATATTAGAAATTTGAAATCTAACGGTTGGATTTGGAATTATGTCCAAATCAAATTTGAAAAAGGTCGCTGTAAGTGCAGTTCGATGGCCATTGATGGAAATCGACTGTACGGGCCTTGATAAAATTATTAAAAATAGTAATAATTTGTGTAAAATCGTATGAAATGATTTGTGAAGATTTGGGATGAAAAGCTCCATATTTGAAAAGATAAAAATAGATTTTTATCGAAATGAACTGGTTTTGAACTAGAATTATAATTCTATTTATTTTTGAATAAATAAATTGAATTTAAAAAGGGGTTTTAAAAATAACCGGAATTTCCAATGATTGCATTGGAGTGGATTTGAATCGAAATTGTCTTCGGAATATTTCGATGTTGGAATTCGAGATTATACAGATGTTGTCATGGAAATTTGAAAGATATATATTTATATCGTTATTTCCAATACGACATTTGTTAGTCGTAGAATTTGATATTGAATATAAGCCGATGTATTTTCTATTCAGAGCCTTGTATTGAATATCAAATGTGATTTGGGTTTGTCGTGAATGGTGTCTTCACTAACACTGTTCTTGAACCCAGTTGTGAAAAGATTAAATCTTTTTATTTAGATTTAATGAAGTGTACCAATTAAACGATATTTAATTGGAATTGAATTGGTATTGATTTTTGGGTTTATCGTGAACAGTGTTTTAAATAACACTTGTTCTTTAACCCGATAATTAATGGAATGTGATTTTGGGTTTATCGTGAACCGTGTTTTAAATGGCACTGATTCTTTAACCCAGTTAAAGATTAAAACTAAGTGGAGTTTTAATGAATCTTTAATTAGATTGAAATGATCGAAAATGGAGTATCACCAGTTTTGCTCCAGGCGATGGTTAAATCTTTAATTAGATTTGAACGTGAAATGGTAATTGAATTTACCGATAACACTGTGGTGTTAGATATGAAGTACTACCAGTTTTACTTCATGGGATGAATAGGTTGGGATTGGAAAATAAAATAAATGATTACTTCGGTGTGGTTCGCTAATCCCGACTAGTTTGAATTGATATTCAAAGGAGATTAAAGAATAAATTTAAAGAATTTATCTTGGATAAAATTAATGGGAACTTTTCCCAAAGTATAGGAATATTTGAATAAAAGAATATTCTGAATTGGAATGAGGCGTATGTTGTGTTTGTGTAACACTTTTATAATATATACGCGAGTTATTCGGAAAGACCGGGTTTATCCCATTCTGAATAACTGATTCGACGTGGTGTCGAAGATGAAAACGGTGGTCGAAGACCGGAAGTCTTCACGTCGTTTGGGTGATTACTGATGATCTTGATTGGGCTGTACACCCAAGAAGATGGAAACAGTTAGTGATCGTCCAGACGTACTTGGAGATCGATGGATATGCGGGGTACTAGGTGCCTCCGGTTTCGTTCAGACCCAGAACGGACTTGTAAATGGACTGTGTGTCTGACATTGGATTTTAGTCCGTGTGATTGATCTCTATTAAATATGTATCTGTTTGGCGGCGGAGAATTTATTCTCTTGCTTAACGCCCTTCTCTGAGACGTACGAGCTCAGGGGTTATATATTGATGGATATCAAACGCATGGAGTGAATTGCCTGTGTGGCATGCCTAAGTGGCAATTGATCGAGGCTTCTGTTGAAAAGCAAAGTCTTGTGGTGATGATCAAAGCACAGCCTGTGTGGCACAGCTTTGTGTAACGTGAATTCGCGAGCCTCGCACCCCGGTTGTGAACCAAAAACGGGAGAGGACGTCAGGGAGGGCATGCGTTTCTTTCTAGCTAGAAGTGGCGTCAGTGGTTTTACACGCCCTGACGAGTTTGACTTATGTGGTTGTTGCTGTTGCGAGGCGCCTCGGTTATATCGGTTTCGGCCGATGCATTCTGGTCGGCAGACGGACCAGACTTACACCCCATAGGGTGGGGAGACGCATGTTCAGGGTTTAAGTTTAATCCACATCGGTGGACTGGCCCTGAGGATCCAAGGGTCGATGTGCTCGGACCCTGAGGCTCGGGCTAGAGAGTCTCGAAGTCGGTGAGGACTATCTTTTGCCTCGGTTCATAGATGGAAATCCAGTTTCCAAATACGTGACATTTGCGGTTTTATTTGTAGAGCCTAGTATGGCGACATAGTGGGATGGGGCACTTATGCCGCCTATGATTGATACTTATGATTTGAAGTTGTTTTATACACTATGCACTTACAATAGTATCAAATGATTTGTTTTAAACGTATCAAGCATTCTTGGCTATTATAAGGTAAAAACCCTATCCTCCGGCTTGCGTTGCATTGTGTGATGGGAACTGGGTCTTATAATAGCTTCATTTTTCTTTATTTAGCATTGCGCTGTTTGTTTTATGCACTGGTATTCTTGGGAGGAAACCCGTTCCGTGTTATGCGGCGTGGTCCCTTGATTTACCTAGCTTTAAAAATAAAGATTAACTGTTTTAGTTCTCACACCAGTCATATGACTGACCTGGAGTTTATTGTTTTAACCTAAACTCTGGGTGCCCTTATTTTGACACGGGCAGCTAGTAGTTTTGGTTTTTGCAGATTTATATTCACAGGATCCTGGTTTACAGCTGGAACGATATCCGGAAAGCTTTGTATCCGTATATCTCTTCTAGTTGTGTATTGTATTATTTTCCGCTGCTATGTATTTAAATATAATTTAAATCTCTGTTATTTCTGTGTAATATTTATTTGTTTATACTCTGTATATTCTTGTAATCTGATGCATTGTTGTAATATACAATGAAATGTTCTTTTATATGCGTTCTGTTGTGGCTTGTTCTCAAACGATAGGGCGTTTCGAACGGTCTGGGTCGGTTTAGCGACTGGTTCGGACCGAGCGGAATTCCTGTTCGTCACACGTGGTATCAGAGCTTTGGTTTACAAAGCAGAGAACAAGACACATTAGAACCGTACGAAAGAATTCATCAGATATTGGGTTAGTAATATCCAATTAGAATGACTCGTTAGAGATGGGATCAGTAGTATCCTAGAACGAGTGTGAAGAGTATGTTTTTCAAATGAAAACCAATTTTGTTTTGAAAATTTAAATCAATTATTCGTAGTTGATTATTTATTTATATTGATTTGGACGGTCCAATATATAAAGATTTTGCGTATGCGCCTAGCTAGCGTCTATTCGAAGTTTTAATATACTGGATAGATATAGAATCACACTCTAGTCGCCCGAAGATGATTCTGATGATAGTTCGAACATCATCAGAATTGGTATTCGTGTTTCGAAGGTGTGATATCTATATATTTCCTATTGACTGGTGTGAGAACCAAAATTAGATAGGGCCTATTGTTTTGATTTGGCATCAAAAACATGATTTTTGTATATGTATCAAAATTATGAATTTGAAACTCTAATTCACTAATTGATTGATGTTTGGGTTGTTTGTTTATTTGTTTGCTAATTTTTAGCCATTTAGCCTAATTGAACCAAATATTGAGTTATATTGAAAATTGGTCGCATTTGCTTGCATATACATATATATCATTGAGCAGGTCATAGCAAGGAGGCTAGAGCCAGAGAATAAAATTGGTTTGCCCGACAAATAGGTACATGTTTACTACATAATTTACTGTTTTGTTTGGGTGATGATGATTTTGTGAGCCTATTGGCTAGCCGCTTGGCTTTTTCTTTTTCTTTTTGAGATCTGAAGGACCGGGGAAGCTATTTGAAATTCCCCGATGCTCCCATTGCAGGGGAGGTTATGGCGAAATTTTTCAAAAATTTAGGGTGTTAGCCAAATTTTTGAAATTTTGAAAATTCTCAAAAACTAAAGAGTTGGAGAATGGAAGTCAGATCGAGCGTAGAGTTGATTAATCAAACCACTTTCGACTTTGTTCCTTTTCGGGGACGAAAAGTTTTAAGTGGGGGAGATTGTAACAACCCGTAAAATGCGAGCCAGTTTGAAATTTTTATTTTGGCGATTATAGCGAATTTTGAATATTTAAAATAGATTATTTTAAATAATATTGTCAAGGAATTTATTTTGAATAGAATTCGAACGTATATATTTATACGCGTCGTCGTTAGAATATAAATATTTATATATAATTATAAATAGAATTGAAAATGGCGCGGTAGTTCCATAATTCGATTTCAAACTTCAATTGAATGTACCGGGTGCAAAACAATCCGGATTTTAGTGAAACCAAAAATGATAGGATCTATTTGATAATATCTTTCCAACGAATCCGAAAAATCGAAAGTTCGTAGCGGGAATCAAAAGATATGTCCAGTTGAAAATTCTGAATAGTCGTTATGGAATTCAGGCCCTTAAAAATGGACATTTTGCAAACGACCTCGGATTTCGACGAAACCACTTTTGTTGGGTCCGTGATGTGAAGTTATTGCTAGGTTTCAAATTTCATAATTTTTCGAATCAATATGTGAGCGTGGCAAAGGAAAACGCGTTTGACCAGTTTCAGTTGATTTTAATCGACTGGAAATTGGCCCTTTTTCAAACGGTCTCAGAATTCGACGAAACTAGTTTTGTTAGGACCGTATCGTCAATACGAAGTTAGAAAATATTTTTCAAGAATTTTTCTAGTTAGTATGTGGCCCCGGTAATTTGAAATGTACGTTTAAATTGAATATATAAAGAATTATATTTTAAATTCAACAGAAACTGTTCGAAATGATCGAATCAGCATACGAAACATATCCCATTGTGTTCGGAATGGGGGTAAACCGCTATGGACGATAGGCGGTGGGCCTCATTTCGAGGTTGTATGTAAAAGTCAACCTTTTCAAATTAAATAATTAAATAATAAAAAAAAATATTTCCTCCTCTCTACATACCCTGGCCCCCCCCCCACCCCTAAAATTCATTTTCAGTCGGAAAAAAAAAGAAAAAAAACTCGATGACGAATCGCGCCACCGTCGCCCCTGGACGCCACCGCCCGACGCCGCTCCACCTCCGCCTCCCCTCCAAGCAGTCGCCGTCCATCCCCGACCCTCCTCCCTTGACTGCGACCCTTCCCTTCTCCTCTCTCCTCCGTTCTCTCTTCTTCTCGCTCCAGCACCCAAACCCTACAACCGAGCGCCGCCGCATCGGAGCACGCGCCACCACCGTGAGCCACCACCCTACCTCGTCGGCTCCCCTCCAGCAGCCATCTCCGACCGCCGTACCCTCTCCCCTCCTGATGTCAACCGACGGCGAAACCCCCCCTGTAAGTTTTTAATTTATTTATTTTATTTTTATTTTTATTTAAAACAGAAAAGAAAACTGATTTTTAAATAATTTAAAACCGATTTTAAAATGATTTAAAACTGATTTTTAGAAAAAGGTTTTAACTTTAAAAAGAAAAGGTTAAAGATATAATTTTTATTTAAGGAGGATAATAAAAATATGATTTTTATATTTTTAAAGTATTAAAAATATAATCTTTACTGTGTAGAAGTAATAAAAATATGATTTTTATATTTTTAAAGTATTAAAAATATGATTTTTATATTTTTAAAGTAGTAAAAATATAATCTTTTATATTGAAGAAAGATAAAAATATGATCTTTGCATTGTAGGAATATTAAAAATAGCATCTTTATAAGAGGTAGCGAAATAAAAATAGAATTTTTATATATTGAACTTCGAATTAAAAATAGAATTTTTATATGTTGAACTTCGAAATAAAAATAGAATTTTTATATGTTGAACTTCGAAATAAAAATAGAATTTTTATATATTGAACTTCGAAATAAAAATAGAATTTTTATATATTGAACTTCGAAATAAAAATAGAATTTTTATATATTGAACTTCGAAATAAAAATAGAATTTTTATATATTGAACTTCGAAATAAAAATATGATTTTTATATATTGAATAGCGAAGTAAAAATTCGATTTTTACATATGTAGAGAATACGGGCGAAAGCGACAAAAAGGCGAGTTGGCGAAGATTTCTTGCATTAGAAGTGCCGTGGAGCTAGGATAGCTATCGGTGAGAACTTCTCACTCAAATTCTACTTTTCTAGTTATATATATATATATATATATATATATATATATATATATACTAGGATGCAGACGGTGCTTATTAGAAGCACCCGACACCCGTCCACAGACCATGGACTTGTTTGATTGGTTGTGTAGTTGGTTAGATTATTTGATTTGAATTGTTTGGTGAAATGAAATTGATATGATTGATGTGTGAATGGCGTGGGCCTTCACTAGACCGGGGATAAGGCTAGGCCTTGTCCCGTTTCTAGTATCGTGCCGTTATGCCGCCGAAATTTTCTAAAATATGTTAGAGAAATAAAAATATCATTTTATTGTGTAAATGAATTGAATAGAAATTCATAGGTTGAAATAAAATGTTTTATCGTTAAAAATATAATTTTAACGTGAAGTGAATAAAATAAAATAAAATATTCATTTATAAACCGGACGGTTTGTTTATGTACACCTATTTGAATGACATTGATTGAGACGATAAATTTTACACATCGCCCAACTGCACAAATAAAATCTGTGTTTGATTGTTTGAAACCCTACACAGGTGTTGGGATGAAATTTGAAGTTCACTCATCCTGATTGATTAAATATGTCGATCGATTGATTGACAGGCTGTTATAAGCATTAAATATCTATATTTGATGCTTATACCGTGTAATGCACTTTGGTTGATGGTTGATTATTTTTCAATGCTATTATACATGTGTTGTATGAAAATCCATATAATTAACTTTATATGGTAATTGATTGGGCCTCATTCCAGTTTTAAAAATAGAAATATTTGAAATAGAAATATTCGAAATGGAATATTTGAGAATATCAATATATGAAGCCGTGTTGATTAGATTGACGCCATTTTGACGTGAACGATATTTATATCGATTTTATTCATTTTAAAATGAATATTAAAAAGTAATTTTGAAATCGAATATTTCGAAATGAAGTGAATTGAAAACGATTTCGAAATGAAGTGAATTGAAAACGATTTCGAAATGAAGTAAATTGAAAACGATTTCAAAATGAATTGAATTGAAAACGATTTCGAAATGAATTGAATTGAAAACGATTTCGAAATGAATTGAATTGAAAACGATTTCGAAATGAATTGAAGTGAAAACGATTTCGAAATGAATTGAATTGAAAACGATTTCGAAATGAATTGAATTGAAAACGATTTCGAAATGAATTGAATTGAAAACGATTTCGAAATGAATTGAAAACGATTTCGAATTGAATTGAAAACGAATTGAAATGAATTCAAATTGAATTGAAATTTGAATTGAATAGAAATGAATTTTGAAACGAATTTATAAAGAAGAATTCAATTTTGCTTTGAATTGAAATGGAAGTTGAAATAGATTTTGAAACGAATTTTAAAACTATTTATATAATTCGTTTTAAATAGAAATCGACGGAATATATATTATATATATAATATAATGGCCTGAATAGAACGCGCCGCGCCGCGGCAGTTCGTGAATTTCGACCATTCATTTCAAACGGACATTACGGGAGATCCGACCGTCGGATTCTCCTAAAACCGGAACCGTTGGGTTCGTATCGAAAAGAGCTTTCTAATGAATATTAGAAATTTGAAATCTAACGGTTGGATTTGGAATTATGTCCAAATCAAATTTGAAAAAGGTCGCTGTAAGTGCAGTTCGATGGCCATTGATGGAAATCGACTGTACGGGCCTTGATAAAATTATTAAAAATAGTAATAATTTGTGTAAAATCATAAGAAATGATTTGTGAAGATTTGGGATGAAAAGCTCCATATTTGAAAAGATAAAAATAGATTTTTATCGAAATGAACTGGTTTTGAACTAGAATTATAATTCTATTTATTTTTGAATAAATAAATTGAATTTAAAAAGGGGTTTTAAAAATAACCGGAATTTCCAATGATTGCATTGGAGTGGATTTGAATCGAAATTGTCTTCGGAATATTTCGATGTTGGAATTCGAGATTATACAGATGTTGTCATGGAAATTTGAAAGATATATATTTATATCGTTATTTCCAATACGACATTTGTTAGTCATAGAATTTGATATTGAATATAAGCCGATATATTTTCTATTCAGAGCCTTGTATTGAATATCAAATGTGATTTGGGTTTGTCGTGAATGGTGTCTTCACTAACACTGTTCTTGAACCCAGTTGTGAAAAGATTAAATCTTTTTATTTAGATTTAATGAAGTGTACCAATTAAACGATATTTAATTGGAATTGAATTGGTATTGATTTTTGGGTTTATCGTGAACAGTGTTTTAAATAACACTTGTTCTTTAACCCGATAATTAATGGAATGTGATTTTGGGTTTATCGTGAACCGTGTTTTAAATGGCACTGATTCTTTAACCCAGTTAAAGATTAAAACTAAGTGGAGTTTTAATGAATCTTTAATTAGATTGAAATGATCGAAAATGGAGTATCACCAGTTTTGCTCCAGGCGATGGTTAAATCTTTAATTAGATTTGAACGTGAAATGGTAATTGAATTTACCGATAACACTGTGGTGTTAGATATGAAGTACTACCAGTTTTACTTCATGGGATGAATAGGTTGGGGTTGGGAAATAAAATAAATGATTACTTCGGTGTGGTTCGCTAATCCCGACTAGTTTGAATTGATATTCAAAGGAGATTAAAGAATAAATTTAAAGAATTTATCTTGGATAAAATTAATGGGAACTTTTCCCAAAGTATAGGAATATTTGAATAAAAGAATATTCTGAATTGGAATGAGGTGTATGTTGTGTTTGTGTAACACTTTTATAATATATGCGCGAGTTATTCGGAAAGACCGGGTTTATCCCATTCTGAATAACTGATTCGACGTGGTGTCGAAGATGAAAACGGTGGTCGAAGACCGGAAGTCTTCACGTCGTTTGGGTGATTACTGATGATCTTGATTGGGCTGTACACCCAAGAAGATGGAAACAGTTAGTGATCGTCCAGACGTACTTGGAGATCGATGGATATGCGGGGTACTAGGTGCCTCCGGTTTCGTTCAGACCCAGAACGGACTTGTAAATGGACTGTGTGTCTGACATTGGATTTTAGTCCGTGTGATTGATCTCTATTAAATATGTATCTGTTTGGCGGCGGAGAATTTATTCTCTTGCTTAACGCCCTTCTCTGAGACGTACGAGCTCAGGGGTTATATATTGATGGATATCAAACGCATGGAGTGAATTGCCTGTGTGGCATGCCTAAGTGGCAATTGATCGAGGCTTCTGTTGAAAAGCAAAGTCTTGTGGTGATGATCAAAGCACAGCCTATGTGGCACAGCTTTGTGTAACGTGAATTCGCGAGCCTCGCACCCCAGTTGTGAACCAAAAACGGGAGAGGACGTCAGGGAGGGCATGCGTTTCTTTCTAGCTAGAAGTGGCGTCAGTGGTTTTACACGCCCTGACGAGTTTGACTTATGTGGTTGTTGCTGTTGCGAGGCGCCTCGGTTATATCGGTTTCGGCCGATGCATTCTGGTCGGCAGACGGACCAGACTTACACCCCATAGGGTGGGGAGACGCATGTTCAGGGTTTAAGTTTAATCCACATCGGTGGACTGGCCCTGAGGATCCAAGGGTCGATGCACTCTGACCGTGAGGCTCGGGCTAGAGAGTCTCGAAGTCGGTGAGGACTATCTTTTGCCTCGGTTCATAGATGGAAATCCAGTTTCCAAATACGTGACATTTGCGGTTTTATTTGTAGAGCCTAGTATGGCGACATAGTGGGATGGGGCACTTATGCCGCCTATGATTGATACTTATGATTTGAAGTTGTTTTATACACTATGCACTTACAATAGTATCAAATGATTTGTTTTAAACGTATCAAGCATTCTTGGCTATTATAAGGTAAAAACCCTATCCTCCGGCTTGCGTTGCATTGTGTGATGGGAACTGGGTCTTATAATAGCTTCATTTTTCTTTATTTAGCATTGCGCTGTTTGTTTTATGCACTGGTATTCTTGGGAGGAAACCCGTTCCGTGTTATGCGGCGTGGTCCCTTGATTTACCTAGCTTTAAAAATAAAGATTAACTGTTTTAGTTCTCACACCAGTCACATGACTGACCTGGAGTTTATTGTTTTAACCTAAACTCTGGGTGCCCTTATTTTGACACGGGCAGCTAGTAGTTTTGGTTTTTGCAGATTTATATTCACAGGATCCTGGTTTACAGCTGGAACGATATCCGGAAAGCTTTGTATCCGTATATCTCTTCTAGTTGTGTATTGTATTATTTTCCGCTGCTATGTATTTAAATATAATTTAAATCTCTGTTATTTCTGTGTAATATTTATTTGTTTATACTCTGTATATTCTTGTAATCTGATGCATTGTTGTAATATACAATTAAATGTTCTTTTATATGCGTTCTGTTGTGGCTTGTTCTCAAACGATAGGGCGTTTTGAACGGTCTGGGTCGGTTTAGCGACTGGTTCGGACCGAGCGGAATTCCTGTTCGTCACATTAGGGCAAATCCGAACGATTTAGAAATTCGGAAATAAAACTGAAGGAGTGGATCCCAAAGGTGAGAACTCTCTCACTGAATTCTTTGTACAAATTTTTTTTAATAACTGCATATATGAATTGCTCCCCGTCGTCCACAGACAATGGACGACTTGTTTGATTATATGATGTGCTGATAATTGATTGTGATTGTTATGTGAAATGGAAAATAAATTATTCATGTGTTGAAATAAATATTTTATAGTTAAAAATATAATTTTTAACGTGTATATGAATAAATAAATATTCATTTAGAAGTCGGACGATTTGTTTATGTACACCAATTTGACTGAAATGATTGGGACGATATATTTTACACATCGCCCAACTGCACAAATAATAATCAGTGCTTATTGTTTGAAAACCCCACACGGGTATTGGGATGATATTGGACATACACTAATCCCAATATTTAGTTGTATGTCAATCGATGGATTGACAGGCTGTTGTAAGCGTTAATTATTTATATTTAACGCTTACGCGGTTGTGTAATGCACTCTGAATGATGGTTGACTGTTGTTTGATTATTGTTGTGTACACACGTGTATTAAATCCATATAAATAAAATTATATGGCAATAGACTATGTCTGATTCCAATCCAGGAAGAAAAAATATTTTAAAATAATGAATATTTTAAAATAAGGAATATTTTAAAATAATGAATATTTTAAAATAAGGAATATTTTAAAATAATATTCAGTAAAAGATCAAAATGTGATTTTGATGTACGATTTGGGATGGACATGAAAATATTTAAATATATGAAGTCGTGTTGATTAAATTAACGCCATTTTGACGTGAACAATATTTATATCGATTTTATTCATTTTTATAATGAATATCGAAAAGGAAGTGATTTCAAAATCTAATGTTTTGAAAATATTATCATTTCTATATTAATGATATGGAATATTCAATTTTGATTTAAAATTGAATATGAAGTTGAAAACGAATTTAAAACGATTTATAAAATACGTTCCAAATGGTAATTGATGAAATATATATAATATATATTAAATATATTAAATGGCCTGAATAGAATGTGTCGCGCTGCGACCGTTCGCGAATTTTGACCATTGACTTCGAATTGATATTACGGGAGATCCGACCGTCGGATTATCGTAAAACTGGAGCTATTTGGTTCATATCGAAAAGAGCTTGCCAACGAATATAAGAGATTTGAAATCTAACAGTTGGATTTGGAATTATGTCCAAATTAAATTTGGAAAAGGTCGCTGTAAGTGCAGTTCGATGACCATTTATGGAAATCGACTGTACGGGTCTTGATAAAATTACTAAAAATATTAATTATTTGTGTAAAATCATAATAAATGATTTCGAAGGAACTGGGGTGAAAAATTCCATATCTGAAAAGATAAAAATATATTTTTATCGAAATGAATTAGTTATGAACTAGAATTACAATCCAATATTTTTAAATAAATAAATTGGATTTGAAGTGGTTTTAAAAATAACCAAAATTTCCAATATATGAATTGGAGTGGATTTGAATCGAAATTATCTTCAAAATATTTCAATATTGGATTCCGTGATTATACGGATATTGTGGAGGAATTTGGAAGATATATAAGTCGATATATTTTCTATTCAGAGCCTTGTCTTAAATAACACTGTTCTTGAACCTCAAATGAAAAGAATAAATCTTTCGATTAAGATTGCTAGAGTTTCCAGTTAATTAATATTTAATTGGAATAAAATGGATTGTGAATTGGGTTTATTGTGAACTGTGTTTTAAACGACATTCGTTCTTTAACCCGATTTATAGTGTAAGGTGATTTGGAGTATATAAATCTTTTAACTAAGATTTACTGGAAATTTTTCAAAGTAAAGTTTTCCAATTTAATATATTGGAATTGAATGGAATTTGATTTGACAAAAATCGAAATGAACTTGACTGGAAATATATATGGAATTTAAAAGGCTTTGTCGTTATTCCATTTATAATATTAGTCGGATATGGAAATTGATATCGATTAAACATATTGATCGGTTTTCCATGAAGATTCCATAATTAATGGAATGTGATTTGGGTTTATCGTGAACTGTGTTTTAAATGACATTAGTTCTTTAACCCAGTTAAAGATAGGATTACATGTCTAACATTGTATCTCGAACTGTATGGTTGATCTCTGCTAAATATATATCTGTTTGGTGGCGGAGAATTTATTCTCTTGCTTAACACCCTTCTCTAAGACGTACGAGCTTAGAGGTTATATATCGGCAGAAATCAATAGTACGGTGTAGATTGTCAATGCGACATGTTTGTGTTTCCAAAGTTAAATCATCATTAATATTGATTTTTGGGAAGGTTGAAACTAAGTGGAGTTTTAATGAATCTTTAATTAGATTGAAAAGAGAATGTGATAATTAAATTACCAAATTCAGGAACTGATCGAGAATGGAGTAGCACCAGTTTTGCTCCTAGCGATAGTTAAATCTTTAATTAGATTTGAACGTGAAATGGTAATTAAATTTACTAATAACACTGTGGTGTTAGATATGGAGTATGACCAGTTTTTCTCCATGGGATGAATAGGTTGGGATTGAGAAATTAAATAAATGATTACTTCGGTAATGTGCGTTAATCCCGACTAGTTTGGAAAAACCTTAATATGGTTTGAACGTTATCCAAAGGAAGATTAAAAAGTAAATTTAAAGGATTTATCTTTGATAAAATTAATGGGAACCTTTCCCAAAGGACATGAATATTTAAATAAAAGAATATTCAGAATTGGAATAAGGCATATGTTGTGTTTTTATAACACTTATTTATTATATACACGAGTTATTTGGAAAGGTCGGGTTTATACCCATTTTGAATAACTGATTCGACGATAAGTCAACGATGAAGACGGTGGTTGAAGACCGGAGGTCTTCACATCGTATGCATGATTACTGATGTCTTGATTGGGCTGTACACCCAAGACAAGGTAATAAGTGGTGATCGTCCAGACGTTCTTAGAGATCGACCGGATATGCGAGGACCTCTCTCCTGTATTGGACATATAGGACGAGGAATAATGTGCCTTCGGTTTCGTTCAGACCCAGAACGAACTTGTAAATGGACTGTATGTCTAACATTGGATTTTATTCTATGTTGATTGATCTCTATTAAATATATATTTGTTTGGCGGGGAGAATTTATTCTCTTTCTTAACACCCTTCTCTGAGACATACGAGCTCATAGGTTATATATCGATAGACATCAGTCGCATGCCATGAATTGCCTCTGTGGCATGCCTGAGTGGCAAATGATCAAGGCTTCTGTTGAAAAGAAGAGGGATGATGATTAAAGCATTGCCTGTGTGGCATAGCTTGGTGTATAGCGTTAATTCGCGAGTCTAACACCTCGTTATGAGTCAAAAACGGGATCGTGACTGCAGGGACTGCACGACGTTTCTTTCTAGCTATGGGTGGTGTCAGGGTTTTTCATGCCCTGACATTTATATTATTTTTACCTGTGTGGTTGTTGGAATGCAAGGCGCCTCGGATATATCGGTCTCTACGGAGCCGATGGATAGGTCCGATAGGATGGGGAAACGTGTGTTCAGGTATAACTAATCCGCTATGTGTGGACCGACCCTGAAGATCCAAGGGTTCACCAACGTTTGAATCCTGATACATTTGCTAGAGTGTCTCCAATTGGTTAGGAGCCATCCCTAGCCTCGACTCATGATGGAAATCCAATTTCCAATAAGTGACATTCGGTTTTATTTGTAGAGCCTAGTATGGCGACATGATAGATGGTACCCATGTCGTCTATGATTGACACATTTATATTTGAAGCTGAATTCTTCACTTATAGTAATAATAAAAGATAAAATTTCACGTACCAAGCATTATTTGGTTATTATAAGGGAAAACCCTATCCTCCGGCTTGCGGTGCATTGTGTGATGGAAACTGGGTCTTATAATATCTTCATTTTTCCTCTTTAGCATTGCGCTGTTTGTTTATGCACTGGTATTCTTGGGGTTAAAACCCGTTCTGTGTTATACGACGTGGTCCCTTGATTTACCGAACTTTAAAAATCAAGCTAATAATTGTTTTAGTTCTCACATCAGTCACATGACTGACCTGGAGTTTATTGTTTTAACCTGAACTCTGGGTGCCCCTATTTTCCACACGGGCAGCTAGTAGTTGGGTTTTGCATATATTATATTCACAGGATCCTGGTTTATAGCTGAAGTGACATTTGGAAAGCTTTGTATCCGTGTATCTCTTTCAGTCGTGTTTTGAATTATTTTCTGCTGCATTGTAATTTATAAATCTTTGATATTTATCAAATGTATATTATTTGTTCATACTCTATATATTCTTGTACTCAGATGTAAATTGTTTTAATAAGCAATGAAATGTTCTTCTGTTTGTGTTCTGATTTGTCATGTTCTCAGACAATCCGTCCTTTCTCTTCTCTTCGGAGACCGGGGAAGTTCGGGTCGTTACGCATACAATGGATCGGTCGGGCACAGTTATATAGGTCGGTCACCAAAAATAACGATGGATCGGTCATCCACTTTGTTGATGAATCGATCAGCCATGATTATAAGCAATGGATTGGTCGGCCTCGATATGTATGGGTCGGTCGTCTCCAAGTGATTAAATATGAGATCATGCTCTGTTGTTTGAACTTTAATGTGATGCTAACTGCACGTGCACGGTTCATATGTGACAACAACTACACGAATTATATATGACGACTTATGTATTTATGTTAACAATTACATGAAGGCATGTCAACTTTTGCAAAGAGAAATGAACTGTACGTAACATGTCATATACTAGCTAAGATCATAACATGGTGTAGCTTGGATAAAGGCAAAGTACTATTTATATATACGAAGTGGCACTTGAATATAAAATTACAAAGCATGTATTAGATTTAACCCCTCACACATGAATTAGTTGAAGGTTTCGCCACATTAAATCCATGCATAAAAGGGCATGCAGAACCATGCAAGAATGTTGGTTCATTAGCTTGTTTTATGAAGATATGGGAACATTTTTGTATATTAAATAACGTGTGTTGCTAATAAGCCGTACAAACTGGTATTATGGAACATTGATTGTTCAGGCAATGTTAAAATGATGGAGTAAGTATGCAATATGGAAAAAATGTACGCGTAACAATTATGTGAAAGATGAAGCATGTGTGAAACAATTAGCCAAGCCATTTCATGAACGTGAAGCAAGATTTATATGTTGTTACAAATGTCAAGGAACTATTTCGTGGACCGATAGTTAAATAATAATATGGGTCGGTCTAATTTTAATATGGGTATGGATCGGTCCTATTATAACACAAAAACGGATCGACATTCTTTGAAAGGCAAGGGGTCGGCTTTAGCTCGCCTCGTGGATCGGCACTAAATTAGAAAATTGGATCGGCTACCTAGTTGCATATTATTGGGTCGGTCTTCATTCCAAGCCGGTGACAATATAGTAATTAAAGGGATCGGTATATAAATGATATTATGGATCGGTAGCTAATTATTGGATCGGTCGGTAGCTAATTTATGGTCGGTCTGCATATTATGACAGCTGGTTAGGCTGGTCATAAACCGGTGGCATTTTCGTAAATACATTTGTAGCCGATCCAAACCCCACGCACCATATTTTCAGCTTTGCCACTACCCTCAAATTACGCCTATTAATACCCCACTTCTCTACCATTTAAGGGATTGATTTTTATACCCCAAAGGGCT
This sequence comes from Allium sativum, assembly GCA_030737875.1. Classification (NCBI taxonomy): domain Eukaryota; kingdom Viridiplantae; phylum Streptophyta; class Magnoliopsida; order Asparagales; family Amaryllidaceae; genus Allium; species Allium sativum. The sequence goes on along the minus strand of CM060909.1, from coordinate 968,584,445 downwards.
ATTCGAATCATTTCTCCACCACTCTCAAGCACTCCAAGCTCCATTAATAGTTTCTCAAAGTCAATTCATCTTCCTCCAACGACAAATTGACCAAATCTTCTCCAAACTCCATTTAAAACCGCTCAAACTCAATTCAAATGATCCAAAACCTCCATTAATTTTCACACAAACCTAGATCTAACACAAATTCACCATGGAACTAATGAAGATCATTTAATTGTTTAAGTGATTGAAGATCTATAGAATTATCATCACAAATTAATATATCTCGCCGATTCCTTCGTGCATTCAAGTGAAATCATGAGCAAAAAAGAGAGAAAATAGAGGAGATCATTATAAATGAGAGAAATGAGTGATATGAGTGGAGTTATGAACTTTGTAAATCCGAAAGTGATAATGAAAATAGCTTTTATAGTGGACGTAGGTCTAAATTGACCGAACCACTCTAAAAATTCTTTGTTCTCTTATATTTTCCTTTTATTTTGTGTTTGTGGCTCCATAATCTCTAATCCTACCCTTTGGTGAAGTATTCTGAAAATACCTTTAGTGTTGTGATCATTTTTTGATTTCAACATTTTTAATCGTGAAGACGACACCAAGACGCAGCACCACACCGGAACCACTCAACATTGCCACCATCGCCCAGTTCGTCATTAAAGACTCTCTTTAAAACAGCATAGATCTGGTCTCCCAAATCAACTTATGGAAAAATTAATTCACATTTTTCCTATGATCTTCAATCATCCACACTCCTTCAGTCCAAGTTTCACGAACTCTGATCAACTAGATCATCATAAAAAGCCCAATCTCGTTTTCTGGTAAACCCAGAAAATATCTAGAATCCCACCACTAAAATTTACAAAATTATCATCTAAATTCACGATTTTCCATCCCTGACACAACCATATAATCCAATCTCAAAATAAACATATTCAAAATTTTGAGATCTTATACTCCCTTACTGTAAATTTATCATATCTCAAACTATATGTTATAGTTTCTATTGAAATCATTTTCAAATAAAATTGGACTCTGAAATAAACATATTTGGTAGTTCTAATTAAATGCAAGCAGAATTTTAGCTCATGATTTTCGAAGTTGGGAACATGAGTTTTTAAGTTAACAAAGAGTAGCTTGTTTTAACTTAATAGTCTTTATACTGACTTATCTATATACTAGTATTATTCAGGGGGTTTAATCTTGCTATAAACTAAACACACATAGGATTTTAGAGTCTAGAGTCAGTCTAGATTAATCGTAAATATCACAAGCAAAAATAATAATTGTAATACAGAATGTAAACCTACAGGCATATACTAACAATAGTTTTTCCTTAAGCAACTTACCATACTATAAATTCAAGCTAAATTAGGTATCTGTATGTAGATGTATAAATGTGAATCATAACTTGAAACAAGATAGGAAGAAGCATATATGTTTACTCACATTTTTGTAGTTCATTGTTTTTTAGCTATTTAGTTCCAGGTTTTGAATTTGCTTTCTGATGTCTTAGGATTTCTTCCATTTTTGTTTTCTGTTTGCATTTGTTTCCAGTGAATTAGTGTGGTGTTGTAGTGTATTTATAGAAGAATTCCCAAACATCAATTCGACTGTATTAAAATGGTGTAAGTGTCGGTTGCAGCATCCTATATGAATTGTGGTGTGATATTTGTTGTACAATCCAAACATATGTTTTGAAACTCTGTTCACACCCCATGTTCTTCTTGTTCTATAGGTACATGTGTATGTACCTCATATATTATCAAATCAAAGTTGCCACCCAAGAAACAAGATCATTAATGACTTTGACATAAGGTGTGTAGGTTGGCTCTAAATGGGTGATAGGATGTTGTTTATGCTAGAGTTTCTATGAGTGGATTGGTGTACTTAGATGAATTGCAAAACATAAATCTCAACTGGCCTTAAGAATAAGATATACTGCAGCCATGAGGTGATGTGTGATGTATATATATAATTCAAGTAAAAGTTTTCAACTTTGTTCCTAAGTAATCCCCATGCATGTGCTTGCTTAATCATATGTACATATGCATATGCTGAGTTGAAAAATCAATGTGCCAAGTACATTCTCAATCAAAATTTCTAGCTGTTATGACCATGCTAATGATTGATATATATATATGTATATATATATATATATATGTATATATATATATATATATGTATATATATATATATATATATGTGTGTGTGTGTGTGTGTGTGTGTCTGTGTGTGTGTCATGGCTGTAAGATGTTTTCAAATTTTGTTCTTAAGTAAATAATCCCCTGTTTTCGCTATACACATCCTGCATCTGTAAATTCATATTGATTTTAACTATTCCATCCTTAGCAACAAAGCAAAGATCAATGTATTAATTGGCCACGATCCTAGGTGTACAACTTGTACCTCATATATATATGCAAATTAACTTAGCATCTAAGAAATATTTATCTCATTAATGGCTTATATCTTGTCACTTTATATGTATGGTCTTTCATATGCTTTAATGTGAAGTAAAATAAAATTCAATATTATTTTCAAGTATATTTCATTTATTACTTAAAAAGTCTTATATTTACATGAGTTAAAAATCAATCTAAAATTATAAAAAAATGAAGAAACATACATTATCTGTGTTGTATTCACATATACATTAGTTAAGGAACTTTAAATCATTAAATATACGCGCGCACACACTTGGAATTTCTCTCTTATTTTCCAAATATATGAATCCCATTTTAATTAATTTTAATTACTAGTAGAATATATACATTGATTATGATATTTGAAACCATTTATATATATTCTTGAAATTTTACCATATTTATTATTCGTTATTTATTTAACTTAAATTAGTAACTGAAATGATCCATAATAAACTGTATTACAAACTCAGTCAAAACCCAAGACATTACTATCTAACTCCCTTAAAAGAATTTCGTCCCCGAAATAAAAGAGGAACGAGGAAATTCCACTTATATTTAAAGTTATAAACTTGAACAAAATACCTATATAGGTCATTCCCTATCAATCACAACAAACAAGGCATCCAAACACACTGATACCTACTAAAACATTTTATAGAAATCAAAACATTCAATACACATATCAGTAATTTGCTATCCATCACAGTCATTTTTTTAACTAGAAATATACGTTATTACAATTAGAAAACATTTTCATTTATTGTTGTTCTTCAGCATTCATCCGTCCTTGACCGTAAACCAATAGAAAAATAATCCTTTAAGTATCAACCCCGAAAACTGAAATCAGCATCAGATCAATTCTTAGAAAATCATTTACTCAACCAATTTCTTAACTCCATATCTTGACTCCTTATCAGTCCATATTACCCCATTTTGAATTCAAAACATTTGAATTTTCAGAACATTTTGTTTTACTTAAACAATTTTCCAACTTTCCAGTATTTTAAATTTCATTTCTGGTTTGTCTTATTTATATATTTCATTCTTATACAAATTCTAATTTTATTATGTATATAAACCTTACAAATTTTATAGTCTTATTTGATTATAATAATTACAATCGACACATCAATATATAATAGCAAGTGAGTATCCATGTTGCCCACACGAATGTTGTAAATTATTCATATTCTCAAATTTTCTTTTATGTAGTATAGTTAAAAAATAATTTTTAAGAGAAACTAAATGAATAATATATAATAGTTATGTAAGTGTATATATATGTTCGAAGGTAACATTATTCGATATTACTTGATTTATACTAATAACTTTACTGTACAAAAATTGATGTGTAGGTGCAGTTAAACACACCGGCTTCAATGCTTTTCAATGAGAGAATAATTCGCAATATACTAAAGTAGTAGAGAAAAACTGTGTCAATATAAATAAAACCGTGAAATATAACACGTACTCGATTTTTTAAAACATAATGCAAGTTGGAACGATCGAAATGTGCATTATATAGATCATGCACAATAATATATTATGTTAAATAAGAGTTATTGTAGCAAGAAATATAGGGGAAATGGTACAACATACAAATAATGAAGATGAATGTTAAAGAGAACTAATATTTAAAATCAAACTTTGTAATGGCATTGTTCAAGAGAACAACATTAATTTAAGCAAATAGCTGCTGATTGTGACAGTTAGAAAAGCGTACGTCAGGAGTTTGAGAAATAAAGGTAGTAAAAGCAAAATTGAGAAGAAAATGGATGCAGATATCTGATTAAATGGTTAGTAAGTCTTAGTCGGTTGTAATGATTGACAGCCTATAGTGGTAGGACACTGCATAAGTTTTTACGCGGCTTTTGTTAAATTTAATACTGATAAAATACTATAGGGATGCAAAATTCATTATAATTTTCAACAAAAAAAAACAACTAGCTATGAGAAAAGCTTTAGCTAAGTGCACAGATCATACAAAGACCAACATCCAAAAGCATAGCACAATGAATATATATACACACATGCAAAAAGATAAATTATGTGCTGCTCTCCGTCCCTACACGCCATGCCCGCTTTGGTTTTTCTTGTGCTTCCAAGGACCTGAAATCAATAAGTTCCATCAACTAGTCATCTTCATAAAAACGGATAGACATTTAAAATACTTTGTATGCCTAGATCTTCTCAAAACATAAGTTTAGTAGCTTTAAGCGTAAAAATTCATTCATGAAGATTCAGTAAGATTTTAGTCAAAGCACAATAAACTATCATATTTGTAAACATATGAAGATATGGCTTTATAAGTCATACTTACATTTAGAGTTACACATCTCCATAGCTAAATGTTCCATAATCATGAGCATTTTAAATCTGCATATGCATAAGTTTCTATTTTTTGAAGTCAGTTAAAGCACATACATACAAAACTGAAAGGAATTCACTCATTAAGGGCCCATGCATTTAATGCGCTCTGTCGCAATAGAAGTAACATATCACTCAATATAGTTGTTTGTTAGTGTGTCCATTTCGTCAAATCTTACAGTTGTAGTGCCATTAAGTTCTTTAAAAGACATGACTACAAATGCATAGTGTAAAATAATAGTTAGAAAGCATAACAATATAGACAGAGCCATACGATTTAGCATTAAATAAACAATGTTAGGCTATTCTGTTATCATAAGTTGCCTCAATGAAAAAGAAATAAAAATAGCTCTGTGCTGATTACCGAATAAACAAAATGAACTCGCGGAGTATAGGCAATGCACCGAAAATAGACAAGAAATCGTTACAAAATATTTGTATGGACAATATATCAGTCGATTACGATTTTTCTATTTGTTTCTGGATCTGCTAAGGGATCTGATTCTTCCGACTTGGGGATTTGGTTTAGCCTTAATTTGAGCAGTTCCAAGAGCTGATTTCGATTCAATTTATTGTGTCGACCTCCTGATAATAAATCGGCTAATTAAATCCTATAGTGGGTAGATTCAGAACCAAACATTACTTCGATTAACCTCATTTTTATGAGAATAAATCAACAAGAAAATAAAAAAAAAATCAATTTTTGAATACCTAGAGTGGATAGCATTCGATTTCGAGATCTTGTGGAGCTTTCGATCTAAAAAAATGGATGTTGCATTCTTCATCTTCTTGTTTTTTCTATGTGAATCTAGGAAGTAAAGTGGAAAAATGAAATGGATGTTGGCAACGAAGTATGTATAGAAGGACGTATTTAATTTTAGAACGGGATTGAGCCATTGTAAAAATTAGAACGGGTGGAGGCCGTGGTATTAAATTTTGTAACGTACAATAGTCGTTGCTATTTTTCAACAACTATAAGCCATTGCGAATTTTCCGCTTTTTGGGGTTGCAAAATAGCTTGTATGGTGTAGTGAGGACTTGGGGGCAGCCCACCAGCCAACCTAATGTGATACCGACATCTCATATAGCTCCGGGCGTTTGTCGAATCTCATCACAACACCGAGACCGAGCTTAAATCGTTTACTTCCCTTAAGCCCCAGGGCTTGGGGGCTGCCCATGGCCACGATCTAACACTATGGACCAACGATGCGGGCATACTCAGGCGAATAAACGACGCCTATGCTCTTAACTCAAATGAATGATGGAAGAGCCAAACGTCAGACGAATTGCAACGTCCACGCCTTCATTCTACTTGGGTCAAACTCCTGGCAGCCCAAGGCAGAAGGCAACTGACCCGGTTCATGATGTTCCGTGGGATTCCTGAGCTAAGAGAGATCCCCCATGAACTCTACTAGCGCTCGATCTCCACACAACTGGAAATGACAAAGAGCGAGATCATTGATCACATTTCTATTAGTGTAACAATAAGTATGGTTGTGTAAGTACATGACGCTGGAAAACATAAGACTAACATTCGAACACTTAACATGAAATGTGATTTTACTAATTAATATTTCATTTCACGCACACACTAAACAAACTGTCTAACATCTTTCCTTTCTAATGACAGGGTGTACATAAAAACCACACTATGTCTTTAACGACTAAAAGAGAGGGCTACACTCGCGTATACTATCGGTCTACCTAACCCAAAGTATTTGTAATTTCCATATCATTACCGATTCTACTCATTATTCTCCTTTGTTTTCTTTTTCTGTACAGGTTTGGCACTAGGCGGGTCACCGCCAGTGATGCACTCCTTCCTTCTAGAACCTCTTCCGTCTTTTCCTCCACTGCTTTTCACAAGAGTAACGGATTCGTGAGGCATCGATGTGTGCCTCCCGCCATCATCCTCGCCTCTGGTAATCACTATGATCTTCCCGAGGGCATTACACTGCAACGACTTATGGGCGATGTAAGAGGCACGGGCAAACACAGCTTTAGTTTCTCCCCGAGCCTTCTTGGCCTCTAACTCCGCTTTCTTCTAGAGATCTTCAGTGGCCTTCTATTCAGCCTGCCTCATGGCTTGGAGTCGTGCAACTTCACCTCTTTAGAATTACTAAATATCTCCTCATCCCCTTGCGGATGGCACCAGTGGCGACTACCCTTTTTCAGCCCTCTTCAGCAGGCCTCTCCTTCTTCATCTCGATATCGGCCTACTTCTTCGCCACTCCAGCAGCAATTTTCCCCTCGGCATCATGTCTACCTTTGCCCATGCCTCTTGTATGGAAGCCTCATCCTGTTCCTCATCCCTTCCGGCTCCTCAGACTTTGTCACCAGCCGGGGTTCCTAGTCTTCCACCATAACTTGCATTGTTTGCGCACTCGCATCAACTACGACCATCACTTGAGCACTTTGGCCATCCACAACTTCTCCTCCTTGGAGAATTCTCTTATAAGCGCTGGATCCTAAATCCATGTCCGAGAATGTATCCGCAGGTTCTCCTACCTTTCCACATTGTTCCCACTATAATTCCAATCCGAACTCGGACGCTTGACGAAGCATGGGGGCAAAGCCTGGTGTCGCTTCCGCTCTAAGGGGGGTTGCACAACAAAAGATGCAACTATTTAGTTCCTAAGGAATCATCGCTCGCATCCTCTTCAGTTGACAAGTACCCAGGATTGAGGGCGTCCCTCTACTGATTATTGCACCACCCTTGCCATCGTAGAGCCCGAGGCATATTCCCTTCAGTCCTGGCACTAGCATCGTCTTCACCACAGCCCTTAGAGCCACCATCTTGAGAGCACCTCCACCTCGCGATGGAGGCAATCCAGAGCCGGGGTCCAGGCCCCAGGAAGTTTTTTGGCTCTCCATCAGTGCTCGGACTCCACAAATGGAGACATCCCAGAACATGATGGCAACCTTTAGCTTTAACCGCTAACGCCATGACCATCACCAAACACCAACGCGATGCTAGAGTCAAGATGCGACTGCATCCTGGTTGGGTTATTGATTGGATCCCGAGACTAACTGTGACACCCCAGGTCCATTAATGTCACTCCCTAAGGGAATGCATTAAGTTTCGTGAAGCATTGTAGGTAAACAGAAATAGAAATGTTACAAGACAGATAAAAAAGTAACAACGGAATCTAAATTTTTATTTCAAACATAAATCATAACATCCTGGTCCAAAATACCATAAGTTTAAGACTACATAAAACCGATTATAATAGTATAAAATCTTTTTTCTTGTACCTTTAGAGTACATAAAATACATAGAAAGCATAATTCGCCAAAAGAGACAAAGCCATAGTAGAAAAGATAGAAACTGAGCGATACTTTAAAAGCTGCTCTAAGCAAGATGATAGTCGAGTCCTGACTAAGCCTGGGAATTCCCACCCTGCGAACTTGGGTGGGGAGGGGGAACAGAAGAAAGAAGAGGAAACAAAAAAAGTCAGACATAAAGTTTGGCGAGTCCAGTTACTTTTAGCAAGTAAACAAATAAAAGTATCATGTCAGGTATATAAACTGAAGAGATAGATAACAATAATAAGACAGGTATAATAGACTGAGCAAGATAAGCAGAATGAACAGAATAAAATAGATTATGCTTGTCTATTACTCTTCTTTGCACCAATACTAGTATGACAGATATGTGACATGATTACATACTCACTAATTAGTCAACAGAAACCGGATGATCCCAAAAGAAACATAATGGTAGTTTCAAGTGTACTCTAGTAGCGGGTTTTACCCCAAACAGAGTTAACCGGTACCTAAACAGAAATAACGGGTGTTAAACCCAACACAAATACAGGTACCCCAAAGAAACAGACATGACTAGATGTACCCTAATTACAACCCCCCAATCGATCGACTCTCTATTCCGTAAATACCCTGTGTTGGCCCTATAGTAGGGTGTATTACTTCCTAAAGTGGTAGCCTACAGAAGGACACAGACCTATTTACCAGTGCTACAGCGGCTTATTTTCCCAGAAGTAGGTCGTACTCATGCATGCACATGAGTTCATTGGAATATGCCTGTACACACCTCCTCGTTGATAAACCTCTTACAATCAGTTCAGTAAGTATGCTCTGAACCCTACCTAGTGTGGGGTCCCCCTTTTAATACCAGAATGGGTTACTGACAAATATGGGTCCCACCCAACAGATGACACAAGCCAGCCCCCACAGATCTTGTGTCCCCAATTAACTAGAATTTTGTCAGGTTATGCCTAACAGACTTAACAGATTCGCATAAACCCCTACAGATTTACGGGTTAAACTTTACAAGTTAACGGGTCCCTATAACCCCAACAGATCTAACAGGTTAAGTCTTTTAGATTAATAGGTTCGTATAACCCCCACGATTTAATAGATTTACTTAACCCTACAGACTTAATAGGTTTACTTAGCCCCACAAATTTAGCAGGTTAACTTAACCCCACAGAAACTTAACAGGTTTACTTAACCCCACAGACTTAATAGGTTTACTTAACCCTACAAATTTAACAGGTTTACTTAACCCTACAAATTTAACAGGTTTACTTAACCCTACAAAAAATTGACAGGTTTACTTAACCCCATCAATTCATATAAATTTACTTAACCCTTTATTCCATTTGTTGGGTTCATATATTACCCCTTTACACATCAAACCGGTTAAGTATTTCAATTTAACATCTTGCAATTATCTTTTCATTTGTACATGTTAACACACCAGACCTCTCACATTAAGTCAATCACTTATGGCTGCTGGATATGCCGGGCGGCTCCGCGCAAACTTAAACCACAAGTTTAGACTTAACCTCGTGTCGTGGTGTCGTTTCGCATTAGACTCCTCATATTATATTAGCCACTTGTGGTTGTTGGATATGCCGGGCGGCTCCGGACAGACTTCTACCACAAGCGCAATCTAACCTCGTGTCTAAGCATCACTATTGTTCCAAATTTTTAGGCATATTCATATTAGCAATTATCCTATTTCAAGTATATGTATTCCCATGCCCCTTTTCAATTCACATATCATCATGTCTAATATGCCCTTTTTCCTAAGTCATAAATCAATATACAATTTATGCCCAATTTTAATACTCACATATGTTCCAATTTATGCCCCAATTTAATATACACATATGTTCCAATTTGTGCCCCAATTCAATATTCACATATGTTCCAATTTACGCCCCAATTCGATATTCACATATGTTCCAATTTATGCCCTAATTCAATATTCACTTGTGCTCCAATTTATGCTCCAATTCAATATTCACATATGTTCCAATTTATGCCTCAATTCAATATTCAAATATGTTCCAATTTATGCCCCAATTCAATATTCACATATTTCATTACAAGTTATGCCCAAATTCATGATTTTCCCAACGATTCCCAATTTCGCACGTTCGCATATTTCAGCATTAGGCCAAGGCTCGAAGGTAGCCTAGCTATATAAAAAAATAAAAAGGGAAAAGAAGGAGGGAAGAGAGTTAAAAGTAGTCATAATAACGAATCAATAGTTAACTAACAGAAATAGGCACAAAAACTGAATAAGCATATTATGACAAGATTTGGCATGGTGGCGATATAAACATATAAGAACATATCTGGTGAATATGTCATAATAGAACTGATTTAGGCGATGAGTCAAGATCCAATTTTTATATACATATCAAGATTGCCAATTAAATATTTTGATCTAAAAATAACATAAACTCACAGTGAATAGATCTAAGAAAATGGATCCAAATAACTGAGAAGGACACGCTAATTTTGTTGTAGCAATCTTTGAATATGTATAGTCTTCTTTGAATTGATTTTGGAGAAGAATAGGCTATTTAATTTTCGTTGCAGCAGAGCCCCGCAGTCACCATTATTTTTCAGATGAATAAAACCTAGGTTTAGGGTCCTTTTTATAGCCTAGAAGCAACGAACTAGGTCAAGAAAAGAGTCCACGTTTAGAAAATCAAATATGCCCAGATCTGCCTGGGGGGGTCGACCCCACTTAGGGTGTTGACCCCGAGGTCGACCATATTATCGACCCCCAAACACCCTGGGTCTACCCCCTAACGTGTCACGTGTTGACCCCCAAAATGGGGCGGTTCACATATTCCCCCTCTCAATCAGCTGTTTTGAATTTTTTTTATATATTTTAATTTGCTTGTAATACAAATAATTCTCTTTTGCGTATACAAACTTCAAACCTTCACAACTTCTTCATATGTTGTCCGTTTTATGCAAACCAACTGTCTATCTTGACCAGAATTTCGAGACGAACGCAATGGTGCAGTCTGTTTCCCCTGATTCTGAATATTGAATTAATTATTGTTTAATTTTTTCTCTTTAGTGTTGTTAAAATTTCGAGGTGTTACATTCTCCCTACTCAAAGGATTTCGTCCCCGAAATCTCCAAGTTAAGAAGAATGTATATCCTAACATCTACATCCATCTACTCATCCACCAATCACAGGCATCCATTGTCCTTAAAAGACTTCTTAATGCTTATATGAACATATGCAAAGGTGTGTGTATATGTCCCAATACTAATGCGAAGATCAGGCGGTCTACTGATTCACTCGACCTCCATAATGCAATGTATGTTAATGCCTTGAATCCGACATGTATGCAAACAATCCTATTATAACTTGTAAGTTCTATATGTGTGCACAATCATCCGTCCAAATGCAACATCCATATGACGATACATCCATTTTCATCGATAAAAAGAAGAAAAATGCACACACATCCATATGCAGTTTGAGAGTGATTGAGCCGATCTAGTGCCTAATGTGTGTTTGTGCATGCATCCACAAGCAACCACTAGCAAACACCTGCATCCACTTGCATCCATCAAACATAACATGTCTCAGACACATGTTTGCAACCATGGGATTTCTATGAAAAGGTCGAAAATTGGATCGATAGGATACACACGAATGATAGAAGCAAGTACGAATAAAAGCTTGGAAAAAGATGTTAAGAACATAGTCCTAAAAAGGAAAGGGCATGAAGCGTGATCCTTGTCTTCAGTCTCCCAGGTCGCATCATCGTTGTCTTCTCCCTATTGCACTTTTATTAACCTAACCTCTCTATTGCGCAGTTTCTTAACCTCTGATCCAAGTATACGGGTAGGAACTCATTTAATTGTCATCTCCCTTTCTACCTCTACTTCCTCAAGTGCGTTCAGCTCAACTACCTCTACTGTATCGTGCAGATACTCCCATAAATAAGAAATAAGGAAAAATATCATGAATATCCACACATATGCGAAGCGAGTTGTACGCTTTAGTGGTGAATATTACTAGAGCACCCCTTTCAGATATGCTTCGCCTAACAAACCCTTTCTCACGTAGCTCCCCTACTTGCTTACTAAGCTCCCTTCTTTTTCTTGGAGCCATGTGGCGCACAAGCAATGCAACTGGCTTTGTATTGTCCACCGAGTATATACAGAAATCAATCTCCCACCTCGGAGGCAAGCCCCAAATCTCCTTAAAACATCAAAATACTCACAGATTACTAGTACAGATCGTAGATCATCGATAGGTGCATTAAGTGACTCTAGGAAACTAAACATGCTAGACCCTCTCGGGTCGTTAGAAATATCAAGAGTCCTCCCACGACAAGTCATAAATTTAACGACCCTCCTCTAATAATCGAGAATGGCACCATACATGGCTAGCCAACATATCCCTAGAGTAAAACAGTATCCCATAAAACCCAGTACATATGCATCATGCTCAAACTCAACGCCCCAAAACAGATATTCTCAAACCCGACAAGTCATAAACAAATGAGTCGTACCACTAATAGGGTTTTAAGCAACAACTGGATCCAGAACCATACTAGTACTAAGGTGCAGAGACTCAACTACAGAATCAAATATAAAAAAAATGAGAAGTGCCAGAATCAAAAAGAGTCCTAACTAGATGATCGGAAAGAGAAATCATACCTTCAATAGAAACTTTCATACCTCTGTCCAGTACATCAGTCACAAGAGATGCACTTGTCCTCCAGAGGATCCAACCCTTTGGCCTTGCCCTTGCTTCTTCGAGCACTCCCTAGTATAGTGTCCAACTTCACCAAAGTTGAACCAAGCATTCTCCCTTTTCCTACAGTCTTTGACCAAATGACCAACGTTCCCTCAACCATGACTTTTCTTTTTGCCTTGAGCTTTGTCGTTCTATCCGCCATCTTGTTGTTGTTGTTTCTTGGGCCACACTTTCTTTTTTTGTGTTTCCTCAACCTTAGCTTCTTTCTTTTCAGCTTTATCTTCCTTATGCATCAATGCCATATCAATGAGCTTTTCAAAAGTTTCTCCCATAGGAATATGGGACATAACTAACCCATGGAAGGGTTCATTCAGTCCTTTAGCAAACCACAAAGCTTTCTTATGCGCAGTATCCACTAGCTCCAACCTAAACCTTGATAGTTAGTTGAACTTGTTAACATACTCTTTGACGGTCATGCCTCCTTGCTTGAGTGCTGGAAACCTCTCCATTTGCATTCTTTGCTTGGCTTGAGAAAGAAACTTCATTTCGAATCTCTATCGGAAATCATCCTAAGTATCCACTGGACGCCCTGCTTGCATCACTTCCCACCAGAATGAAGCCTCATCTTTCAGCAGCCAAGCGGCTAGCTGAATCTTCCTAAGATCTCCCACTTTGAAAATTCCAAACAAGTCCTCCGTTTCTTTAAGCCCATTCCTTACCTCCACGAAAGTCTCAATTCCATTGGACGGATTTCTGCCCATAGCGTGGAAGTCTTTACATAGCTTAGAGAAATTATAATCACGCGGAGGAGGAGGAGGAGGAACAATGGGTGCAGCTGGGGAGGAACGTTTCCTTGGCCCTCGGCAGGCTCCGTAGCCTCAAGGTACCTACGGAACCAGCCGGGTATCGTGACACCCTCAGGAATATTAGGTTCCCCAGACATGCTGAAAAGAAAAGGAAAAAGGGACTCAAATAGAGAATCGAAAGATATTACATATGGCTTTGGGGAATATATTTCTCAAAATAGTTTTTTCTTTTGAAAATGTTTCCTTTTAAAATAATTTTCTAATTCTTTTATCCGATCTGGTAACCTTCATCTTTGATACCAAGTGTGACAACCCACGTCCGTTAATGTCACTCACTAAGGGAATGCATTAAGTTTCATGAAGCATTATAGGTAAACAAAAAGATAAATGTTACAAGATAGTTGTAAAAGCAAAACTGGAATTTAAATTTATATTTCAAACATAAATCATAACATCGTGGTCCAAAATACCATAAGTCCGAGACTACATAAAACCCATTACAACAATATAAAAACTTTTGTCTTGTACCATCAGAGTACATAAAATACGTAAAAAGCATAATTCCCCAAAAGAGACAAAGCCATAGTAGCAAAGATAGAAACTGAGCAATAATTTAAAAGTTGCTCCAAGCAAGACGATAACTGAGTCCTGACTAAGCCTGGGAATTCCCACCCTACGAACCTGGGTAGGGGGAGAACAGAAGGAAGAAGAGGAAAGAAAAAGGATCAGACATAAAGTCTGGCGAGTCCAGTTACTTTTAGTAAGTAAATAAATAGAATCATCATGTCAGGCATATAAACTGGAGAGATGGATAACAGTAATAAGATAGGTATAACAGACTGAGCAAGATAAGCAGAATGAACAGAACAGAATAGGTTACGCTTCTCTAATACTTTTCTCTACACCAATACAAGTATAATAGATATGTGACAGGATTACATACTCCCTAATTACTCAACAGAAACATGATGATCCCAACAGAAACAAAATGGTAGTTTTAGGTGTACTCTAGTAACGGGTTTTACCCCAAACAGAATTAACCGGTACCTAAACAGAATTAACGGGTGTTAAACCCAACAGAAATACAAGTACCCCACAGAAACAGACAGGACTAGATGTGCCCTAATTACTAGCCCCCAATCGATCGACTCCCTATTCCGTAAATACCCTATGTCGGCCCCATAGTAGGGTGTATTACTTCCTAAAGTAGCAACCTATAGAAGGACACAAACCTATTTACTGGTGTTACAGCGGCTTATTTTCCCAAAAGAAGGTCGTACTCATGCACACACATGAGTTCGTTGGAACGCGCCAGTACACACCTCCTCCTAGATGAAACTCTTACAATCAGTTCAGTAAGCGTGCTCTGACCCCTACCTAGTGCGGGGTCCCCCTTTTAACACCAGAATGGGTTACTAACTAATATGGTCCCATACAACATATGACACAAGCCAACCCCAACAGATCTTGTGTCCCCAACTAACTAGGATTTTGTCAGATTATGTCTAATAGACTTAAGTGATTCGCATAACCCCCTACAGATTTAGGGGTTAAACTTTACAAGTTAACGGGTCCCTATAACCCCAACAGATCCAACAGGTTAAGTCTTTTAGATTAACAGGTTCGTATAACCCCCACAGATTAACAGGTTTACTTAACCCAACGGACTTAACAGGTTTACTTAACCACACAAATTTATCATGTTTACTTATCCCCACAGAAACTTAACAGATTTACTTATCCCCACAGACTTAACAGGTTTACTTAACCCTACAAATTTAACAGGTTTACTTAACCCGGCAGAAACTTAACAGGTTTACCTAGCCCCACAGATTTCATATATACCTAACCCCATTAATTCATATAAATTTACTTAACCCTTTATTCCATTTGCTGGGTTCATATATTACCCCTTTTCACATTCAAACCAGTTAAGTATTTCAATTTAACATGTTGCCATTATCTTTTCATTTGTACATGTTAACACTACAGACCTCTCACACTAAGTCAATCACTTATGGCTGTTGGATATGTTGGGCGGCTCCGGGCAGATTTAAACCACAAGTTTAGACATAACTTCATGTCGTGGTGTCATTTCGCATTAGACCCCTTACATTATATTAGCCATTTGTGGTTGCTGGATATGCCGGGCGGCTCCGGGCAGACTTATACCACAAGCACAATCTAACCTCATGTCTAAGCATTATTACTGTTCCAAATTTTTAGGCATATTCATATTAGCAATTATCCTATTTCAATTATAGGTTTTCCCACGCTCCAATTCACATATCATTATGCTTAATATGCCTTTTTTCCTAAGTCATAAATCAATATACAATTTATGCCCAATATCAATACTCACATATGTTCCAATTTATGCCCCAATTTAATATTCACATATGTTCCAATTTATACCCTAATTCAATATCCACATATGTTCCAATTTATGCCCCAATTCAACATTCACATATGTTCCAATTTATGCCCTAATTCAATATTCACTTATGCTCCAATTTATGCCCCAATTCAATATTCACATATGTTCCAATTTATGCCCCAATTCAATATTCACATATGTTCCAATTTATGCCCTAGTTCAATATTCACATATGTTCCAATTTGTGCCCTAATTCAATATTCACATATTTCAATACAAGTTATTCCCAAATTCATGTTTTTCCCAACGATTCCCAATTTCGCACGTTCGCATATTTCAGCGTTAGGCCAAGGCTCGAAGGTAGCCTGGCTATATAAAAAAATAAAAAGGGAAAAGAGGGAGAGTAGAGAGTCAAAAGTAGGAATAATAACAAATCAATAATTAACTGACAGAAACAGGCACAAAAACTGAATAAGCATATTATGACAAGATTTGACATGGTGGCAATATAAACATATAAGAACAGATCTGGTGAATATGTCGTAATAGATCAACTGATTTAGGCAATGATTCAAGATCCAATTTTTATATACATATCAAGATTGCCAATTAAATATTTAGATCTAAAAATAATATAAACTCACAGTGAATAGATCTAAGGAAAGGGATCCAAATAACTGAGAAGGACACGTTGATTTTGTTGTAGCAATCTTTGAATATGTATAATCTTCTTTGAATTCATTTTGGAGAAGAATAGGCTATTTAATTTTCGTTACAGCAGAGCCCCGCCGTCACCGTTATTTTTCAGATGAATAAAACATAGGTTTAGGAGAAGCAACGAACCAGGTCAAGAAAAGAGTCCACGTTTAGAAAATCGAATCTGCCCAGATCTGCCAGGGAGGGGGGGAGGCGTCGACCCCCCCTTAGGGTTTCGACCTCGGGGTCGACCCTGGTGTCGACCCCCAAACACCCTGCGTCGACCCCTAGGTCGACCCAGCGGGACTTGGGTCGACCCCCAAAATGGGGTGGTTCGGATATTCCCCCTCCCGATTCACTGCTTTGAATATTTTTTATATATTTTAATTTGTTTGTATACATATAATTCTCTTGTGTGTATACAAACTTCAAACCTTCATAACTTCTTTATACGTTGTCCGTTTTACGGAAACCAAGTGTCTATTTCTACCAGAATTTCGAGACGGACGCAATGGTATAGTCCATTTCCCTTGATTTTGAATATTAAATTAATTATTCTTTAATTTGTCCTCTTTAGTATTGTTAAAATTTCGGGATGTTACACTAACATCTCTACTATGTGTCCACATCCTACATGCACATCCGAGCCGCCAGTCTAGACAAGTCCATTCCTCGAGTGTCACACCGCAAGGCCGGAACTCACCAATCTTTATCCGTTCATTCGATGCCATGAAAAGGTTCAAAATCACTAACTCAAGTTCGAAGCCAAGGATCAGCGAAGTCATTGCTGTACGAAGTTATGTGTCATGCTCCTATACACTTGCTAGGTTACCATGTCCCTCAAACCGACTTTGACCCCTTGAGAAACCCGGAAGGTTTATTAAGTGTTCGGGATATGAAGCCCAATCCCTTATCCGGACATACTTGGCGACTTTTCTTCGAACTCCTACTTTTGTTTCCAAAAATCCACTACTCCACGTTCTTGAGTGCCAATCCCGAAAGCCCTCTCACTATCCATATCTCTCTTCCCTTCTTCTGAAAACCTAAAAACAACTCAAACACCCAAAGTACAAAAGCAATATTTTGTATCCTCCACACCTTAAATTGATTTTTTGTCCAGAGAAGAGAATAAAAGAAGCAAGCACAATTAGGAAATTGACATGCTCCAAACGAACGTTCCAGGATCATACATCAAGCTGTGGTCACCTTCACTTGTCTACGGATCCCCAACTACTAAGTCAACCACGGTTAAACTACCACCAATGTACTCACCAAATGCCTAACCATCAAAGTGCACGTGTTTGGGTCCGACCTCGCTTCAAAGGCATGTCTATGTGATTACATGCCATGACATAGGCTAAGTATTGGCCTTACAATGACATTTGCGTATATGAGTTACCGAAACCTTGACCATTTGGACCGGCTTGGAACGTTGAATGATTTTGTACTCACGGATCCAAGTGACTCGGTGGGATACTCCAAACAATCAATATCCATTCCAATGACGTTTCAATAACCATATTAGGCGATCATGCGACCAGACCACGACAATGACCATGCGTACACGCTTTCGAAATCTCAGTCGAGCCGACCGATTTGAATCATTAGCCAAATGTGTGCTCACAAGAATTAATGGTTCAAGTGTACACACCAAATGATCGGCTCTCCATCCAAAAACTTTTCAAAAGCCAAGTTGCGTGATCTCACGCCCATGGCATACAGTTCACCTCCAGGTTACTTATTTCAACTTAGATCACATCGCGTAAAACCACATGCAAACACATGAGTGCATATGCGATTCTGACCTGACAACGAACCATTTGCACTTTGGTGCAATCGGCAGTCGGCAACGAACGTTTAAATATCTTTAATCTATAGAGATGAGATGCCTTAGACGAGTTCTAAACCAAGAGGCAAGAATCAAGCAAGTCAAAGTTCTTAACGATGCTAGAATCCCAAAACTCATACAAATAGGTTTCAGCAATGTGTCTCAACCACTCCAAAGTAGTGCATTCCTAGCATACATACAAGGGAAAGGTCATGACCAATCACTAAACACTGCATGGAGATGCTTCCGCCCATATTAGACTTATCTCACTTCAAAGCATGTCACGTTGACACAAGACATACTTTGAGGCGGGAAATGTTAACCAACCTTTTGGTCTGGTTCCCAAAAGTATGCAAGACACGGTCGATTCAACATATCGCGTATATTACAACCCAGAAGTATTGTCAACATCATCAGGGGTCTAGCACCAAAAGACTCGAGTAGGGGCACTGGCAGAATGTCACATCCCTTGGATGCGACATCCATCAGTATCTGTTTGCATGCCGAACCGAAAGCGAGCCGAAGGTGAGCCATTAGCGGGTCCGAGCGCAACACCGGTGGAGTTCTGGGGCCCACAGTCCCTGGGGGGATCGACCTAACCGGTTATGTCGAACAAGTGAGCACTGCCCGATTCATCCGATTACCGCCAATAATTGTACTACCCAGAATCACGGGATCGACTCAAAGTCAAGATTTGGCCAACAACTTCCGTGATCTTCGTATCCCTCAAAACCAGGCCACATCCATATTGCCATAACCCTCTGTTCCTGAATCCCACTTTGTTAACTCTGTTTTGTAAAACACAGCCTCAAAATCATATTATTGCATACAAGGTTGATAGATCATTTGTATTTACAGGGCAATGGACCAGGCACGAAATTTGTGTATGGATCGAAATGAAACTGTAGCATGGGGTTGTCGGTTATTCACTAATGGATCGGCCGGCCATATTGTACACTACGGGTCGGTCTCTTTCAACAAGAATGAATATGCATCTCCGAGTTCTAATCGGTCGAGCATCACCAAGCAAGCTGATCGGTCACCTCCTGGAAATATGAGTCGAGTAGCACCCATGCCACGTGGTCGAGCATCACCTGGATTAAGTATATTTAGTATATTGACAACATATGTACATAAGACTGCCATAGGTATGGCACATAAATGCATATGCAAAATCTGGAGCCTCAAAAGTATACAAATTGCTTCGCTATGGCTTGTATGGAACATGTGAACACCACATGGACATCAGATATTTAAACACACAAAAATGGGATCATTTGTATTTGATAAATATGGATACAAAGCAACGTATTCTGATCGTTTGCACATTCCTCGGGTCGATCGTGCACATCCCAGCTTGAGATCGGTTCTCTCTTGCATATATTTCTGGTCGGTCATGTACTTACTGTTCGGACGAGCAGTGTCTTTATTTTGGACAGTGCATCACAGTTCTGGTCGTGCACAAGGCTTCTCCCAGTTCGGATCGGTCATTCAATAACTGTAATATCGTATTTATGTCCATAATGTGTTCGGCTATAAAGGAGGCCATGTTAGCAGCAAAATGTATTTGGATAAGTCAATTTCTAGAATTCATTCAAATATGGCATCACATGCATTTAACTGATCGATAGACTTACATTTAGCTAGAATACGACAGGGTCGGTCGAGCAGCTCATCTAGCTGATGGTTCGAACATAACACTTACAATAGTTTGGGCATAATATACATGCATAGACATGCCATAACATAAATGGAGTATAACTGAAATATGGTAGGAATTACAAATAAACTTAATATATGGAGCCACGTGACGAAGTAGTAACTCATGAAGGGGTCGCACATATTTTAGCTGAGGAGTCGCTCGCACATCAATGTATGGGTTGCATGCTCAGAAAATGGCAAGACGAAAAAGTCGTAATATATGGGTCGTGCATGCATATGCTAGTCGGTCGTACAGCTGGCTACTGTTAGCACAGTGGCATTTTCGTAAATATATCTATGACCTACCCAAACCGTGTACATCGTATTTACAACTCTGCCACTACCCCCAAACTACACTTATAAATATCTCACTTCTCCAACATTCAAAGGACTGATTTTTCAACCCCGTAAGGCTGTCCAAATCATTTCTCCACCACTCTCAAGCACTCCAAGCTCCATTAATGGCTTCTCAAACCCAATCCATCTTCCTCTAACAACAAATTGACTAATCTTCTCCAAACTCCATTAGAAATCTCTCAAACTAAATTCAAGTGATCCTTAACCTCCATTAATTCTCTCTCAAGCCTAGATCTAACACAAATTCACCATGGAACTCATGAAGATAGTATAATTGTTCAACTGATTGAAGATCAATAAAAGTATCATCACAAATCAAGAGACCTCGCCGATTTCTTCCTGAATTCAAGTGAAATCAAGAGCAAATAAGAGAAAAAAATAAAGGAGATCATTATAAAAAGGAGAAATGAGTGAAATCATGTACTTTGTAAATCCAAAAGTGATAATGAAAATAGCTTCTATAGTGGATGTATATCTAAATTGACCGAACCACTCTAAAAATCTGTACTTCTCTATATTTTGCTTTTATTTTGTGTTTATGGCTCCATAATCTCGAATCCTACCTTTTGGTGAAGTGCTCTAAAAACAACTTTAGTGTTGTGGTCAGTTTTTTATTTCAACATTGGGTGCCCACCGTGGGACTACGATCACATTCTCAAGTTTAAAGTGCTTTGCGGAGTTGTTGAAGTTCTAAGCCTACTTCTACTATAGATTCTCTAAGTCTAGGATCCAGGCCAATAGACGAATTCTCCTCAAAGTTCAAAGCCTTGTCCGAAATAATGGCTAAATCTAATAAAACTGCAAATAAAACCATTGGAAAAACTAACAACATTGCTAACACAAAGCTACGCCACTTACCAACTGCTTTGAAATTGGAGAAAACTCAATGGGTGGAGCCGGAGTAACTAGAGCTGAGCTAGATGTCATTGTGGCCAATTTTATCCAACGTATGGAGACTTCAAATAAGGCTTTGATGGATGCTAATGAGGATCTGATGGAAAAAATGAATGCTCTTCTAAACGCTCAAGCAAATCCCGCTCCACCTCAAAAGGTTCATGTCAACCTTGAAGAGGACACGAATTCAGTAGCTTTTGATCATCGTCTTAATGATAACATGGAAGGGCTTGATGATTGCGAAAGTGACAAAGGCGGCGCTGATGTCCAAGACTCAAAGCCGAAGACCAAAAGCCATTCCAATCGAAATACCCAAAGAGTTACAAGTCCCACCAAGTGGGCACCTCTCCATAGTGGAGATAAAATGTCTAGATCCTCTAATTGTGATCGATTGCCAAAACGAGCATCCGGAAAAGAGTTCGAAGTCCGCTCTGCGGAACGACACAACTCGAAGGAGTATATCGAGGATATAGTAAAGAAAATCATGAAAGATAGCAAGGCACGAAATGATAGTGAGAGGGAATGGGATTTCTCCCCCAGAAAATATCCATTTATGAAGAGGGCCCGCAAAGCTGAATTCCCTAAAAAGTTCACTCATCCTACTCTAGCTCCATACAACGGGACTTCTGATCTGAGTTACTTCCCGTATAGATATGAATGGAATATGAATGCAGCCAAAGAGACAGACGAGATCAAGTGCCTGTGCTTCCCTTTCTATCTAGAAGGCGTGGCATCATTATGGATCATGAGGTTGCCGCTCAAATTCGTTGATCGATCTGACGATTTGACTCTAAAATTCAAGGAGCGGTTTAGGCTGCAAGTTACAAAGGAAAAGGATGTTATCTCTTTGACATCAATGAAGCAGAATCAAGAAGAGCCTGTTAAAGCTTTTCTCAAGAAGTTCAAACTACTTTGTCCGAGGTAGAGAATCCGGAACCCGCATGATCCTAATGTCTCGAATCAGCTTAACGCCATTGGTGAGAGGGGCAAATTTGGTAGATGGATTAAAATGAAAGAACCAAACACGCTTGAGAAGTTATATAAAAAAGAAGAGGAGTATATGAGAGTGGACAATAATCCTGTGCCTCTTTAGATTATTGATGGTAACCTACTTCTTGAAGCTCCCAAATATGTTGCTACTCAATACAATCGGAAGAATCCCGGAGCCAAAAGAGAGGAAATGATGGGAAAGACAATCGAGATGGCAAGAAGACTCGCTTCTTTACACCGATGAATTCACCCCTCTGAATAATACTCCAAAAAACATCTTCCTCGCTACCAAAGATGCAGAACATTATCCAGAACCGCCATCGCTAAATATTTCTAAGAGAGCAGCGAATTCTGGAAAATTCTATCGCTTTCATAATAAACCCGGGCATAATACTAGTGAATGCCGACACTTGAAGAACTTAACCGAGGAGTTGATTAGGAAGAACAAACTGCAACAATATATGAAAAATCCACAAGCTATAAATCCTTCTGCAACTCCCCAGGGGCAAGAGACATCAAATCGTCAATCTGGCCCAAGCAATGAAACTCTAGCATAGGTTAATGCAAGGTCGATCATAAACTAATGACTAATGGTGGTGCTCCAACTTTAATGGCTCGGAATAAGCGATCATCATCGCTACAATTTTATTTTCATGCTTTATCTTCATGCTATGTTCTAAAATTATTGTACAAAAGTCTGTAATATTTTACAAACATTGTACTGAACATTAGCTCTATGACTAAGAGCATATCTACCTAAATAAATTTCTTGCTTGTAACATTTTATGTCAAATCAAAACTTGTATAAAAGATGATTTCATATTGCAGGCCATCTACCGAGTGCTTGTTCCTTTAAGATCTGACAAAACATAGCAAACCCAACAACACTAGTTCAAGTGCCAAATGCTGTAAATATCAACATGGACAAATGCAGAAATAGAAAAAGCACCGCCTTGAAAAGTGAATGGTAAAGGTCGCAAATATTCAAACAATGAGAGGGCGCCACGACAAACAAATGAGATGGTTGTAACTCTTGGCGAAAGGGAACTTTCCCGAATAAGAGGTCCAAGGCCCCAGTTCCTGAATTGAGATAGCCTTCCAAGTCAAGCGTCAGACAAAGTAACTGGCGCCAACACCATGAAACTGTATAACAAGAAAAAAATCCTCCATAATAAAGAAAACGCTTCTCGAGTGAAATGCAAAGACCTCCCCAAGTAGGGGCAATAAATTCAAAGACCTCCCTGTGCGAGGGCACAAAATATAAAGACCTTCCCGAGCGGGGGCACAAGATACTCCCTAAGTGGGGGCACAAAATATAAAGACCGCCCTGAGCGGGACACTAAATCCAAAGTCCTCCCCGAGTTGGGGCACAAAATATAAAGACATTCCCGAGCGGGGGCGCTAAATCCAAAGACCTCCCCCAGCGGAGGCCTCGATCAGAGACACTGAACCCCAAGACCTCCCCGGGCGGGGGCACTGAATCCAAAGTCCTCCCCTAGTGGGGGCACAAGATATAAGTCCTCCCCTAGCGAGGACACAAAGATATAGAAGCTTATCCAAGAAGAAGCAGAAAATAAATCACATATACATATTTCCCAAATGTGAAATGTCATATAACATCATATAAGTCGTTAAAACAATAACGCTTGAAACTCACAATCGGCTTGTATCGATTATTCAATCTTAAGCGTCAACGCGAATTCGAATAAGAATATCATGTTCATGTAGATAATATTCGACGAGTTATAAACCATTGAATAAATCAGTTCTATATAGACGCTTCATTCAATTCAAAATAGAAATTCGCCATAGTTAAATTTCCAACGATTAACTAACCTACTATGGATATGGGCAGTCGATAGAAAAATATCCACCCAAAAATAAGCAATGTTCCTCTGTTATTACAGAACATGGCATAGTATTGAATAACATGCCTGGGATGTCTGTTAGGAAGATGAATCACTATGAATTTCCTTCAAAAGACGTGCATGGCTTCAAAAGTGGTTCAATGTCCGAACAGAGGCTAAAAAACAAACTTCCAATGCAAAGGCATGAACCAGCGTCAAAGATGACTTCAAGACCTATGCTTTCAAACTCTAAACTAACTGAGTCGAGATGAGACACCAGTGACCAGAAAACTGATTTCCAGAATTATCCTGTATCCGGTCCACTATCAGAAAGTATTTCCAATTCGATACACAAGAAAGTGTCTGATACATACATGTATATTAAAAATGCATTTTACAACTCAACCCAAATAAGGACTATTTCTAATTCACCAAAAATAAGTATAGACGATCTACCAATGTGTGCAAGCATTTCGAAGTTTGCATTTTTCAAAGCAAAAATATAAACTTAGAGGGGCATTTGTTAACTCCGTTAAAAATGCAGTCTCAAAATCATATTTTACTACACACAAGGGTTATAGATCATTTGTATTTACATGGCGATGGATCGAGCATGAAATTTGTGAACGGATTAGAGTGAAATGGTAGCGTGGGTCGGTCAGTTGTTTGCCAATAGATCGGTCGACCACATTGTAAAGTTGGGTCGGTCTCTTTCAACAAGAATGGGTCTGCATCTCTGATAACTGATCGGTCGAGCAACACTAAGCAAGCTAATCGGTCACCTCCTAGAAATATGGGTCAAGCAATACCCATGCTACGTGGTCGAGCATCACCTGGATTAAGTATATTCAATATATTGACATCATATGTACATAAGACTGCCACAAGTATGGCACATAAATGCGTATGCAAAGTCTGGAGCCTCAAAATGTATACAAATTGCTTCGCTATGGCTTGCATGGAAGATGTGAAAGCCACGTGGACAGTGGATATTTATACACGCAAAAATGGGATCATTTATATTTGATAAAATGGATACAAAGCAATGTATTCTGATCGTTTGCACATTCCTCGGGACGGTCGTGCACATCCCAGCTGGAGATTGGGTCGCTCGTGCACATATTTCTGGTCAGTCATGTACTTGCTGTCCGGTTGAGAAGTGTTTATTTTCGACCGTGCATTACAGTTCTGGTCGTGCACAATGCTTCTCCCAGTTCAGATTGATCATTAGATAGCTGCAATATCATATTTATGTCCAAAATGCATTAGGCAATAAAGGAGGCCATGTCAGCAACAAAATGTATTTGGAACAATCAGTTTCCAGAATTCATGCAAATATAGCATCACATGAATTTAACTGATCAATCAACATGCATTTTGCTCCAATACAACAGGGTCGGTCGAGCAACTCATCTAGCCAATGGTTCGAACATAACGCTTACAATAGCTTGGGCATAATATATGTGCGTGGACACGCCAAAATATAAATGGACTATAACTGAAATGTGGCAAGAATTACAAATAAACCTAATATATGGAGCCACATGACGAAGTAGTAACTCATGAAGGGGTCGCACGTACTTTAGCTAAGGGGTCGCTCAAACATCAATATATGGGTCGCACGCTCAAAAAATGACATGATGGCAAAGTCGTAACATTTGGGTCCTGCATGCATATGCTGGTCGGTCTTACAGCTGCTGGTTACAGCTAGCATAGTGGCATTTTCCTAAATATATCTGTGACCGACCCAAACCCTGCACACCATAGTTCCGACTCTGCCACCACATCCCCAAACTATACCTATAAATACCCCACGTCTCCACCATTCAAAGGACCGATTTGTATACCCTAAAGGGCTGTCCAAATCATTTCTCCGCTGCTCTCAAGCACTCCAATCTCCATTAATGGCTTCTCGAACCCAATCCATCTTCCTCCAACAACAAATTAACCAAATCTTCTTCAAACTCCATTAGAAATCTCTCAAATTCAATTCAAGTGATCCCTAACCTCCATGGAACTCATGAAGATCGTCTAATTGTTCAAGTGATCGAAGATCAACAAAACTATCATCACAAATCAAAAGATCTTACTGATTTCTTCGTGAATTCAAGTGAAAAAAGGAGATCATCATAAAAGAGAGAAATGAATGATATGAGTGAAATCATGTACATTGTAAATCCATAAGTGATAATGAAAATAGCTTCTATTGTGGACGTAGGTCTAAATTGACAGAACCACTCTAATAATTCTTTGTTCTCTACATTTTGATTTCATTTTGTGTTTGTGGCTCCATAATCTCGAATCCTACCTTTTGGTGAAGTATTTTAAAAACACCTTTGGTGTTGTGCTCATTTTTTTGATTTCAACACTCGTTCCTAACTTCAGTATAAAACTCGTACTCCACTCATATACAAAATTCGTACCACCTGGGTATGAATTTCATAACCTATTTGGGTATGAAATTCATTTCCTCTCGGGGTACGAATTTCATACCCCATCGAGTATGAAATTCGTACCCACTCCGGGTACGAATTTCGTACCCCATCGGGTACGAAATTCATACCTCTAGAATAGGGTATGAATATCCAGGGCGCGATTTGGGGATATGAATTTCTGGCTCTTGTGCTTAGGGATACGAAAATAGGTTTTGTGGCCCCCTACTCCTACCTACTCCCACCTAACAACTCCACTATAAATACCCCCCACTTCCTATATTCAAGGGGTTGATCCATGCTCTCTCCCAAGATTTAATGGCTTCCATCTTCTTCCCCAAAGCCTCCTAGGCATCTTCCTTCATCATGCAAGAAAGAAGACACATGTGCTTGGACCCAAAAGCATACTCATGAAGGTTCAAGCATGCTTTGGGACATCAAGCCACCTTTGGACTTCATGAAGCTCCCAAACACCATTAGTGTTCTCCATCCTCTTCCCCATGACCATTGGACATGGCATGGATCTCTTTAACATAGCATACGTGCTCCATGTCTACTTTCTGACATTGCCAAGGACCTTCATACTACCTTGGGATATTTTCGGACATTGTTAGCCAAGTCATTACCTCTTCCACTCAACAAAGAAGAAGGCCTCGCCCCCTACCTCTGAACCTGAACCTCGGATCCAGAACCTTGGACCTTGAACCTTGGACCCTGAACCTCGGACCCCGAATTTCGGACCTCGAACCTCGGACCCCGAATTTCGTACCTCGAACCTCGGCTCCTGAACCTTGTTCCCGAGTCTCGACTCTGCTTCCCACAGCCTCCGCTTCGCGTCCCACGGTCTCGGTTCCGCTTACCTCGGATCCCTAGGCTCTGCTATATCATCGACAACTCCTCGGCTATTCCCTCTCAGTAAGGAAGCTATTGACAACATGGAAGCTTAACTACATGGACTAATAGAATATTGTAATCATTGTAACTCCTTGTGATAATATCTTGTTTTACTTTGTTGTAATGGAATAAAACTAGTGCAACTTTTAAAGTGGACGTAGTCCCAGATAAGCCGAACCACTATAAATAACTATGTCCTTTAACTTTCTCTCTTATTATTAATGCATCTCCCATACTTTCCATTCTGGACATCTAAGTTTCAAATTTTTGGGAACTTTCAGATGTTGACAACAATTTTAAACGTTAACATCAGGGGTATAAAATCAATCATCCAACAAAATATTAAGGTTTATTTATTTATTAGCCAACCAAACCCCAATTACAAAGAAAAGAAGTTAACGGCCCGTCTTTCTCTAAACCTGCGCTTTCTCAAAAACATATAATTTTACCAAGTTTTCTCACATTATTAATCCTACTTAGTAATGTTGTTAACCTTCCTCTAATTCCAGAATTAGTTACCAACTATTTCATAAAATAATACTCAAATTCAACCTTAAATAACTCAATTCCAATTTAAAGCTTAAATCGAAATCAAAATTTTACCACATATATTATCTTTCAAATCCAGATTAACACATTATCATCTTAAGGTTAATTTTAGAAATTTAAAGTTCGAAGATATTCATTTTCCAATTTTCAAGGAATTTAAAACTACATTTTTACAAACTACCAACCAACTACTAGAATGTTGCGATTTTGGAAATTTGATTTGGGCATAACTCATAATTTATAGCTCGGATTTCAAAATTTTCTTTTCCATATGAAAACTTTATTCAACTAGGTCTATATAGTTCTTGTTTCAAAGAAAACCAACTTAAATTGAATCATAAACATCAAATTTAAAGTTAAAATCATAAAACTATGAACTACCACGATGTTACGAGCACATTTATTTATTTAAAATTTAAAATTTGTTTCAAATTTCCAAAAAAATCTAACTCCTGAAGTTTTGAAATTTTTTGGCAGAGTCTCCCATGTACGGGGGATCATTTGCAATACTAGAGGAACAAAAAATATATATACATCAACCCACATGGTTGGAAAAATAAAATAAAATACCACAGTTCATATATCCAATTTCGTATTTTCGTCTATGCATACCTTATTAGCGTTATTAAGCATCTCGCTCAACTTATATGCAGTCACGCAACCAAAATCAACCCATATAGTCTGCCGGTACCTGCGATTATCTCAATATAACATACTAGTTCCATAATCAAGATTATTGTACATTTGCAATCTGCACAATTATAAATTTCTCATTCATATAAATGTCCAACTTTCGAGTAAAAACTTTCAATTTACTTGAATTCACACATCCAAATCCACTATATTGGAATTCATTTTCTTAGTTCCAATTCATTCAACTTTATTAAATTGTTGATGAATTTTATTGAACAAATCTGTCATCTAATAAATAAATTTAGTTCACCCATTTATTTACCTAACCAAGTTAATATCATTTCTTATTCCATTAACTGATTAATCTTTCAATTATTTCACTTCTATCTTCTGATTTCATTCCAAAAATCATCCACTATCTCTTTTAATTTTATTTAACTTATCTTACGTTAAATTCTGATTCATTCACTTCCATAATAAAATTCTCATTCATAAATTCAATATGTGAAATTTCTTATGGTTAAATTAAATCATTCAAACATAATCCTATTTGAATTTCATTCAATTCAATAATGCACACCAATATCTGATATTTTTTTCTGAAAATGGGTAAGCCATCTTGTTAAAAACCTATACTAGTACGCAGTGTAAGAACTAGCTAGGAAAAATGATTGTGCATTTTATTGACAACGCATCAATAAAAACTGCACAAAGTTCAAATACAAAGGGAAAACAATTAACACAATAAAACTTGCCCAACGTATACCATAAAATAAAAGGCCTCAAACAAACGGCCTATAAACAAAAAAAATCACTATAAGGGTCATCATAACAAAAAACAAATCAGGCAGCCTACATGAAGACCCAAAACCCTATCCAAAATCTTAAGCAAAAAAGGCAAAAACCCTATTTAACATCACTTCAAAATCAAACTTTCCCTAAATGAAAACCCTTCAGCAATTACGAAAACCGCCTTCTTCCTCATCACAACAAAACGCAAGAAATTAGCCTCCATCCTTTAGATCTGTACCCCATTTCTCGAGAATCTTCACATCCACGTTCTTCTGAGTTCCTCTATTGGATTTACGCAGTTAGTATTTGATTTCTAAATCAATAAGTTCCCATCTCTGATACTTAATTCTGCTCTATTACCACAAATTCTTTCATTTCTTTCATTTCCGATATGATAAATAGTTTTAATGATGCTACAGTAGGCAATGCCTTGAATGAATCCTCTATGGTTAAACGCAGATTTGATATGAAGCATCTTATTCTCCATCAACAAAGGTTCAGCAAGCGAGGGAGGCAAACCGAGTTTAATTCTACAATGAATCTAAAGATAGGACACAAATGGATACTAAAAGGACAAATGAGCTCTATTCTCCAAACTATCAGAACATAGAATACAATTTGGGTTCACATCATAACCTCATGCAATCATTTAATATTTAATGCTTAGACGATTTAACATAGCTTTGTAAGTGCACAAAGGAATTTTAGGGCTATTATTATAGTGCCAAGTCACTTTATACTAGTCAAGCTCGGGAAAATGATCTCTAGAGATGTCCCATGCAAATTAAAAGGAGAACCAATTAGGTTTATCATTCCAGATCCAATAATCCATGTCATAAGACTGATGAATTGTGACTTCGCTGACTTTATCAGAAACTACTCAAGTAGCTAAAAGGTTATTAGTATTAAACCCACCATTTTGTATAATACTGCTAACCAGTAAGTTATCTCCACCACAATACTCAAATAATCCCAGCCCAGCATGTTAACCAAGACATATTCCCCCTTCAAATTTTGGTCTACATAAAATATCCCAAGCTATTTTATGTTTTTTTAGCCTAAACGAAATTTGCAAACAATTTATTTATCTTCCCTATAGTAGCCGCGGGTAATTGATAAGTCAACATCCAATACATAATGTGATGATCCAAACTCTCGATCCCCAGAAGAAAGGATAACCATTGGAATAGATCACATTAACATAGTAGCAGAAGATAAATATTACATGACAATACATAACGTACACCGGATTACAACAGCAGAAATATCAGGGTTTACAATATCATATAGGGTCATAATTATACATAACAGTTTTAACTTGCAAATAATAAGTACACCGCATAATCGAAATGTAGTCTACATAATAAAGTCTGGGACAATCCAAAAGAAACATCAAAATCCCAAAACCAATTTATATATAATTCCAAAAAAGATACAAGCTTATACCTGGGAACTAGGCAACCCATGTGAAAATAATAGGCACCCGAGTTTGCAAGTGAAAAACAAACTACGAGTCAGTCATGGGACTGATATGAGAAACCCTACAGTTGTTCTTAACTTAATTTAAAATAAGGCATATCATGTGACCATGCCATGTAACACATAACGGGTTTCCTACACACGAATGCCAATGCATAAAAATAAACAACACAATGATTTTCTAAAAGTGAAATAACTATAAGACTCAAGTCTTATCACACAATGCAAGCGCAAACTGAAGGATAGAGTTTTACCTTATAATGGCCAAACATGCTTGATACGAGAAATCTAAATCATTTGGTATTATTATTAATGTCTAAGTGTCGAAAACAGTTTCGAAAATAAATGTATCAATTTTAGATGAAATAATTCCCTATCCAATTATGCTGGCATATAGGTTTACAACTGAAAACACAATGTCTCATATTGGAATTTGGATTGCATCATGAATCGAGGCAATGGATCTACCTTATACGACTTCAGAGCATCTCTAGAAAACTGTTTCAGGGAAAACAACATGTATCCCTTGGAGCGACAGAGCCGGCCCACCAATTCCTCGTGAGTTAGACAATTACCTGAACATAACATTCTTTGGTACTATCGGACCATCACTCTAATCGTTTGTTTGACCATCATCCTAGGCGCCTCAATTCCAATATCCACATAAGTAAATATGCCAGGGCTCTATAGCATCGAATCACTTTTAGCTAGAAGGAAACGTATTTCCTTTATCTTTTGTCGTTCATTCCCTTTTTGGCTCATTCCGGGGTGTGAGGTCCTAGAGTCAACGTGCCACAAAGTCTGCTTTTTAACAAAAGCTTTGAGCTATTTACCAGTAGCGCTCAGCACGCCATATTTTCAGTTCACACATATAAACAGTTCTATTAATAATATAATCTTTGAGCTCATACATCTCAAATAATGGTGTTGAGCTAAGAGAATAAATTCTCCATATATGTCATCAATAGCAAGTAACCGATTATATTATGAAATACAATGTAAGACATACCATCCATTTACAAGTTCATTTTGGGTCTGAACAAAACCGAAGGTACCTTATTTCTCGTTGCATTAAGTGGAGAGGCCCTTGCACATTCGGATAATCAATAAGTACGTCCAGACCACTGCCACTTTAACCCTTCAATGGGAGCAAACCATTTCAAGGCATCAGCGGCAAACCATTCGATGTGAAGATTTTCAGTCTTCCACCATCTTCAATGTCTTCGACTTTTAATTGTCGTATAATTACTCAAAATGGGTTGAACCTGGTCTTTTCGAATAATTCATGTCAAGACATAAATCCGTACCGGATTATCAGTCCATCAATTAAGTCTCCTTTAATTGGTAATCATTTCATAAGACTTAAAATCTTATTCTCAAACTTGGTTAAGTTCTTGGCTTTCAAAAATCTTCTTTTAACCGTATAAAAAGGTTTGTTTAAGAACTCAATTCAATTTACGAATTAAAATTCTTACTTTAAAACATTTCTCAAAATCCATTATAAAAGGTGTTACATAAACAACCAACTTTCCACTTAACCACTTATGTCATTTAAAACCATGTATAATTGGTTTAAACCCATCCAGAATAGTTTATAATGATTTTTTCCTATTTTTATTTATATAAAATTGTCCATATTTGTAATTTTTCATTACGGGTTTTGACATTGTTTTAATTCAGCTTTGATTTAAACATTTCTCAAAATCTAACCATTAGATTTCCAAAATTTTCTTATCATTTGAAAGATATTTTCATTACGAACCCATGGTTCTAGTTTTGGGAAAATCAGGTGGTTGGATCTTCCGGAATATTAGTTCAAAGTAACAAGTCGAAATTTGCGAACTACCCTGCGCGGCGAGTTCTATCCTTACCATAACTCGATGTATATAGTAAATTACATCGAATAGCTTCACATATATTTTATTTATTATATAATATATATATATATAATAATTTCTGGAAGTTATATTTAGTTTTCCTGTTAACGTTATTTTTGTCAACACCTGGATTAAGTTATTTGGGACATGTGTTCAAGGGATTTGACACTGTCGTGACTCAGGGTTATTGAAGGTCATCCCGAAGCCTATGTATCTTAGCTAAATCTACCTTTCCTTGGACATCGAAATCCCAATTCTAACGATTAGTTATCCTTCCCTCGAAGGATGAATATCACACTTACTGTAAGGCGGTGTTCCGAAATGACCTTACGAGGGTTATTTAGCTCGACACTACTAGGTTATATGAAATCAGTTGCTCCCTAGATCATGAATGTGATTATATATACTATGATAAGAAGAAACAGGCTAATGCATCCTCCTATTCGGGAAATAAGGCATCACATTGTTCATTAGCTCTGATAATCATTATGCTTCGGACCGGCACAAATGGCCCAGATTGCATCAGAGATCAAGTTATAAACTTACAGACGACTCCTTTTTTAAGGTTAGGAAGCATTACGCTTATCGTGAGAGTGTCGATCAGCGTTGCAAAACCCTTGAGACAGAAGGAAGAGGACTCCGAATTTCTATGAAGCTCTTCCTTCTTCGCAGACGCACCATGATCGACCTTCTCATAAGAAAGGTTAGTGTTAACTCCCTATTTCACCATAATGACACCACAAGATTATCAAATTGCAAGATGTTTAAGACTCAGAATTTTCCATTCATAAATTGTAGATGTGTTACAAGATTTGAGGGTTTTCTCCTTTAAGAAGAAAAGAACAAGATTGAGAAATGAAAAGTTCGTCCCCCATATGTGGCTTCTGGGGTCTTATTTATAGAGAATTTGGGTGCCCTTCTGCTGTTAGGCTATTGGGCTGCATGGGCCTTTTCCGACCGCTTTTTCCTTGGTCTTGGGCATTTGGCTCTCAGTCGTCCTTGTGGTGCTAACCATAGTCTTTCAAAGTGAGGGTCCGGGTCAACCGGGGCTTCTTCGAGACTGATATGGGCTTGTTGCCATGGTGGTTTTTGGATGGCATTTGAACTCCCGGTAGCAGTTCCTGGGTGTAGACTCCCGGATGTAAGCTTCTGGATGTAGGCTTCCGGCTTTCTCTTGAACACTTATAAGAGCTTGCCCTCATGATGTATGTAGATAGCTGCCGGTTTGAAACCGCTGTTGGTTCCTATACTAGGTAGATTAGTACAAATAGCCTGTACCTCTGCTCTAGTCCTAGTCAGCCTTCCGGTGGAGCTTTAAGGATTGTCTGTTTTCCAGAAGATAGCTTTCAATGATGTTTCCATTGTCTATCAATGTGACCTCTCATTATTCATGAAGTAGCAATTTCGGAAACTGGTTTCGGATAATCTTTATGTACTTCTCACCCGATACCCTTAATACTGTCATCTTCCACTGTGTCGATACTAAGTAGGTCAATATCGATAGCCTTTCCGGGTTTCAATAAGCGGAACTTGCGTCTTCCACTTTCTCTGTTTCTAGCTTAGATGGCCTTTCGTTTCAGGACTCTCTTGCCGGGTAGACCCTATCGGACAGACTCCGTCGAATAAACTTCGTTGTCGTTTTGTAGGTTTTGAACTACTTTCTTCATGGGAGGTGCTAGTTTATGTTGCTCTCAGATCATTCTTTTCTGCTTTCAGTCTTCTCTATTTATTCAACTTTTTGTTTTCGGAAGGTTCTTCTCTGTTTGTGTTCTTCTGATACCCCTTGACTGTCAGCCTATGTTAGGGGTTAATTTTGGTTGTAAAATTTGCCCCCCTCCCAGTAAAGGGGTGTCATCGACTTTCCAATCAAACTCTTCTTTCTTGATTCTTTCTGTATTAAATCATTCCTTAATGCTAGATTTTGTTATGAAACCTTGACAGTAGTTTTAAACCAACCCTTGCTTGGGTAACTTGAAGATTGAAGATCAGAGATCTCCTTTCGGCATTTATGGAGAACGGAATCAACCCAGACTCGGGTATTGATAGAAGACAGTAAATCCCTTTCTGTATTTATGAAGAGCTAAATCAACCCAGATTCAGCTACTAACAGAAGATCGGAAATCCCTTCCGGTATTTGTGAAGTGAAGATTGGAAACCCCTTCTAGTATTGTGAAGAGCCGAATCATCCCAGATTCGGGTGGGAATGGAAAGAAGACTGGAACCTCCTCCGTTATTTGATAATGAAGACCGGGAACCCCTTCCGCTATTGTGAAGGGCCGAATCAATCCAAATTCGGGTATTAATAGATAAAAGACTGGAACCCCCTCCAGTATTGTAGAGAGCCGAATCAACCCAGATTCGAGTAGTAATAGATAGAAGGTCGGAATCCCCTCCAGAATTTGTGAATTGAAGACCGGGAATCCCTTTCAGTATTGTAAAGAGCCGAATCAACCCATATTCGGGTATTCATAGATAGAATACGGAACTTCCTTTTGTATTTGTGAATTGAAGACCGGGAACCCCTTCTTATACTATGAAGAGAAGAATCAACCCAGATTCGGGTATTAATAGATAGAAGACCGGAACCCCCCCCAGTGTTGTGGAGAGCCGAATCAACCCAAATTCTGGTAATAATAGATTGAAGACTGGAACCCCCTCCGGTATTTGTGAATTGAAGACCGGGAACCCCTTCTGGTATTGTGAAGAGTTGAATCAACCCAGATTCGGGTATTAATAGATAGAAGACCAGAACCTCCTCTGGTATTTGTGAACTGAAGACGGGGAACCCCTTCCGGTATTGTGGAGAGCCAAATCAACCCGGATTTGGGTATTAATAGATAGAAGACCGGAACCCCCTCCGGTATTTGATTTGTGAATCAGAGGTTGTACATGCTTCCTGCTGGGCTTTTGATGGCAAATCAGAGGATGTACATGATTTGTTGGCCACTCTCTGGGTCTGTGCGTCCGGTGCGCTTAGCTAGCTTATCCACAAGCAGGGCCCAAGGACTTACCCGACCTCCCTCTAGGAGGCGCCTTATCCTGACCATCATAGGTGATGATAAGGTCTTAGAAACTTAGACGGGGCCACTGTAGGCACAGAACTAAGGTCTACTCTTTCGATGCTCTATTCTGACTATCGTAGGTACTGATAGAGGCTTACATACCACCCCCTCTGAGGGGTGCCCTATCCAGACCATCGTAGGTTATTATAGGGTTTGCATTTCCTTCAGCGGGTAACGCGGAACATAAGAAGAGGTAGTATGTGCTCTTCTACGGGCAGAGGTAGGGCGTGCTTAGTTCTAGGAGAGGCAGGGGCGTACTATTCTGTGAGCAGAGGCAGAGCATGCTAATTTTAGATGCACTGCCACGACCATTTCTGGTGTGGAAAGGAGGCTTGCGCTTTTAATGCTTTAACCTTGCCCCCTCTGATTTGGGCATGGAAAAAGACTAACACCCTATCCCCCTCCGGAGGATGCCTCGTCCTGACCAATTTTGGTGGTGACAAGGGATCTGATCCTTTTTTCAGCTTGACCCCTTTGGGTCTCTTTTAAGCTATTGGAAGGGTTTTCGTGCCCTTAGTTACATGATCATCTTTGAAGGAAAGTCTTTTTCCTTATTGCTTTATCATTGAGAAGTATGGTCTTAAATGTTCTGAGTCCGGAATAAGATCGCCATTAGGTCTGCATAGTCGTTATGTTCCGGGCATGACTTCATGATGGATGATCAAGGGCCCTTCCCAATTTGGGCTGAGAGGGCCATTCGCTGGGTTCTTCGTGTTAGCCACCACTCTTCGTAAAACTTGCTCTCCTTTTGTGAAGGTTCTTGTCTTGATCGTTGAGTTGTAGTATTTTGTAATCCTTCTTTGATATTCAGCTGTTCTGATTGTAGCCTTATCTCTTAATCCTTGTATTAAGTCTAGGGATTCCTTTTTTAACTCCTAATTGGGATTAGACGCATATGCTATCCTTCTATGCGATGGGATTTCGATCTCAACTAGAAGCATAGCTTCGCATCCATATGTCAAAGAGAAAGGGGTGTGCCTCGTTGCTGTTTTGGCAGAGGTCTTGTACGCCAAAGTACTAAAGGCATATCTTCGGCCCAATTTCCATTGGCTTGGTTTAGTTTTTTTTAAGGATTGTCTTTATGGTTTTGTTGGTGGCTTCCAAAGCTCCATTAGATTTTGGATGGGCTACCGAGGAGAAAATTTTGATGATTCCATTTTCTCACAAAACCGTGTGACTTCTTCGCTCTCGAATTGTGTTCCATTATCCGATATGATCTTGTGAGGGATTCCAAAGCGGGTAACAATATTCTTTATTACGAATCTTAACACCTTTTTGGACGTGATTGTCGGAAGGGGTTCTGCTTCCACCCATTTGGTGAAGTAGTCGATGGCTACTACATCATACTTGGCTCCACCCTTGGAGATTGGTAAAGGTCCAATCAAATCTATCCCTTATACGTCGAATGGACAGGGGCTTGATATAGTGGTTAGTTCGCTAAGAGAAAGCCGGGGCACCTTAGAGTACCTTTGACACTTATCACATTTTATCACGTACTCAACTTTTTGATTAACCATCCATGGCTAATAATAACCTTATCGCATGACCTTTTTGGCCAACTTAATCCCACTAGAATGATCTGCACACCATCCTTCATGAGCTTCCATCAACAGGCTAAGCCAATCTTCGGAACTTACACATCTTAAGTAAGGAAGAGAATGTCCCTTTTTATAGAGTATATTATCCGTAATCACAAATGTAAGAAATTGGTGCTTTATCCTTCATGCGTCTTACTTTCTTAGGGGCAAAGTCCCATTTAGGAGGTAATCTACTATGGGAGTCATCCATGTAATTTTATGATGGTAATTCATTTACGTTAAGGGAGGTTCCCCACCGGAGTTTTCCTCTTTGTTTCCTTCGTCCCCCTTCTCAAGGCTTGGGATTTAGTTAAGACTAATAATTCTTTTCCCATTTCCAATTCCTCATGTTTGACACTAGGACTTTCCTGATACCCCACGGGAATTACTCGAGTTTCGGGGGCTCCCCGGGAATGGGCCAATTTGGCTAGTGAGTTTGCTTGAGTGTTCTCTCCATGAGGTATTTGGCGAACTAAAAAAAAAATCCAAAAACTGGGAAAGCATCTTTAATACCCTTTTCATATATAGGATTAGCCATGCATCCTTGGTTTGATATATTTTCTTTATTGGGTTTACCATTAGTTGTGAAGCGCTAAAAATTTCTATCCAAGGTATCTTCAACTGTAGTTCCAAATTCAAACCAGTTATCATTGATTCATACTCGGCCACGATGTTAGATGTCGGGAAGCCTAACTTCATGACGTTGTGCAAGCGGTGTCCATTAGGGGTAATTATAACATAACCTGCCCCTGCTCCCTGTTTGTTAGAAGCTTCATCTACAAAGAGCTGCCACTTGGTCTTTAAGTCATTTTCCTTAACTGGTTGTTCTAAGACGAAGCTTGTGCACTCATTCACGAAGTCTGCGAGGGCTTATCCTTTAATCGTTGCTCAAGGATGGAACTCAATCTCGTATTGGCTAAGCTCGACACCCCATTTGATTAACGTCCCAGAAGTTTCTAGTTAACTGAACACTTGTTTGAGCAGAAAACTAGTTAAAACTCTAATGGGGTGAGCTTGAAAGCATCCCCGAGCTTTCGTGCGGTAAGGATTAGGCAATACACTAGTTTCTCTATTACAAGGTATCGGGTTTCTGCATCCTTTAGGCTTCGGCTAACGTAGTAAATGGGGTGCTGAGTCCCGTTACTCTCTCTTATCAGGACTGAGCTTACCTCATGTTCTGAAACAGCCTAGGTCTTCTCCCCTCTCGGGACTGGATAAAATCGGAGGCATTCCCATATATTCTTGGAATGCCCTCCTACATTCTTCGTTCCATTCAAAATTCTTCTTTTTCTTTATGACATCGAAGAAATGGACATATTTGTCGGTGGATTTGGAAATGAACCTACTGAGGGCCGCTAGTTTCCCGTTCAGGCTCATGACCTCTTTGCTTGTTCGAGGTTCTTCCATGTCTCTTATGGCTTGGATTTGGTCAAGGCTAGCTTCAGTCCCTTGCTCACTTACCACATATCCTAGGAACTTTCCAGATTGAACCCCAAAGGAACACTTTTGTGGGTTTAATTTCATTTGATAACTCCTTAAGACATTGAACATTTCCTCCAATTCCTTTAGATGGTTCTCCACTTTGGTGGATTTGTTTAGCATGTCATCCACATATACTTCCGTATTGCGCTATATTTGTTCTTGGAACATCCTATTTACCCGTCTTTGGTATGTTGCTCCCACGTTCTTCAACCCGACGGGCATCACTTTACAGAAAAATGTTCCCTAATCAGTGATAAATCTTGTATGCTCCTCATCGGGTTTATGCATCGGAATTTGATTATATTCCGAGTAAGCATCCATAAGGGATAGTATCTTGTGACCACTCGTGGCATCAACTAATTGGTCAATCCGCGGAAGGGGATACCAATCTTTTGGGAAACCCTTGTTTAAGTCCATGTGATCAACACACGTTCTCCACTTCCCATTGGACTTCTTTACTAGCACGGGATTAGCTAACCATTTCTAGTAAAGGATTTCCCAGATAAAGCCGTTAGTTTCCAATGTCTTGACTTCCTCCTTCAAGGCTTCAACCAGTCTCTATTATATTGTCTTTTCTTTTGCCGAATCGAGGTCACCAAAGGGTCGATGTTTAAGGCATGACTCATAGTAGAAGGGCTGATATCGACCATGTCTGAATGGATCCAAGCAAAAACATCCTTGTTGAGTTGTAGGAACAACCTTAGACCGCTCTTGAGGGGCTCTGTAGGCTTTTTCCCTATGTTGATGACCTTTGATTTATCCTTTGAATCAACATTTACCTCTTCCACGTCTTGTATTGGTTTTATTCTTTCAATGTCCCCTCTAGGTTCTAAGTCCGTGACGATTTCTCCTTCTTCAGTCAGATATACGTCATTGGATCTTTTTCTCTTTCTTCTCAAAGAAATGTACCTACCATTTGCATGTTTGTTAGCCTTATTAGTTTTTATCCTAGCTTCGAATGTGGGATGTAAGAATCCCTTACTCGAAGGTATAAAAATAGTAGAAGAATCAAAGTACGAAGAAACTCCCTTTTATATTTGTCAATCGTTTGAAGTACAATTTGCAGGAACTAAACTGTACTCCCCTGATGGTAACCCATCCCTGCTTGATTAGGAATTTTAACATAAGATACTTGGAAGAAACAAAAGCATCCATCTCCTCCAAAGATGGTCATCCAAAGACGGCGTTGTAATAAGATGGTTGATCGATCACAACAAAGAGAGTTTCGAAGGTCCTATGAAGCAGAGACAGTCCAACTTGTACCAGAAGGTTGATTTGACCCACCGGAGTCGATCCCTTGTTGTTGAAGCCGAAGATGGGTTCATTCCTTGGCTCTAACTTCTTCTCGAAAATTCCCAACTGATCAAAAGCGTGTTTGAAGATAACATTGACAGCACTCCCAGTATCCACAAGGATCTTCAAAACAACCGAGAGCCCTAACTACATTGTTATCATAAGAGGACCGCGGACCCCTTTCTTCATTTCTTTTGGAGAAATCACTAGGTTGTGTATTTTGATAGCATAACGCGCGTTCTTCAACTATGGATCTTCTTGAACGGAGAAAATTCCCTTTATGGCTTCTTTCATGTACTGGCTCCTAGCTTCCAGACAGCTTCCGGCAGGGTGTAGCCCCCCATAGATCACATTGATTCGATTTATGGGCGGACCCAAGTCTAGGTTACCCTCTTCCATAGTAGTTCCTATCCCGTTCACCGAAACCTTCTGTTGTCCATTTGTATGCTGAGACGATGTTGTCTTGTTTAAAACAAATACCGTTAGGTGTCCTTCTCGGATTAGCTTATAAATAATCCCATCCAATACCTTGCACTCGTCAGTCTTATGTCCGTTGGTTTTGTGGAATTCACAATACTTACCCCTGGAATAAGGTTCGAGGCTATTCTTGGCCTTGAATGAGACAGGAACTTATTAATCCTTTCTCTTGCAACAACATACACAAATGAGATAGGCTTGTTTAGAGCAACCGAGTTAGCATTAGAGTCTTCCCACCTCACCTCTTCTGATTTCATTTTGGAGGCTTTCGTCCAAAGCTCGACCTTTCTCCTTCCCCTCGAGGTCCGAACTTCCTCTTTGTGAAATACAATTGGTCCATATGAATAAACTTGTCGGCTTGGAAACTAAAGTCCTGTAAGTCTTTACCGCATGACTATATAATTCCTTCCAAAAGGGGGTTTTCTCGATTAACCCTGAGTATACGACAATCAACTTGTCATGGTCATTCATATCCTTGGCCTTCAATGCCTCGATGTTAAACCTCTTCAGATAATCTCCCAAAGACTCTCCTTATCTCTTTTTGATGTTAGCAATGACTGTATAGTCAACTATCGGATCTTTGCAGATGCAGAACTGCGTAGAAAATTCGTAGGAGAATTGTTTCCACAAGAAAATGGTATTTTCTCTATACTGACGATACCACTTTGCTGATGCCGCTTGAAAGGTCACCAGGAATAGACGACATCTGACGGCTCTGGAATCATTGTAGAGATCTATCTGGATGTTGAAAGTCGTTAGATGATCATCGGGGTCAGTTGTCCAAAGATACTTTATGGTTGGGACCTTCATCCTCGATGGTATTATGGTGTTCACTATTTCATCGATGAACGGAGCTACCCTTTCGTTGTCGTTAACCCTGTCATCCTAGGTCCTCTTCCCTTGCTTCCCAGCAAGTATTTGACAGTCTTCTGAGTGATGTCTTTAAGACAAATTTCCGTGTTGTGGTAGTTTATCCTCTTGGGATCATAACCCTTGGAAGTTGAACTCGTGGACTGTTCCTGCTTGCATTGATTTCCTTGATGGTCTACTCTTGTCAGATGGGACTTCTTCTTCTTGGAGGAAGTCGCCGTGAGCTTCTCTTTTTCTTCTAAGTGTTGAATAGGAACCTTTCTTTTTGAAGATTCATAGGTCTCTCTCTGACTAGATTTAGTGAGCTTTGAGGACCTCTGTGCCTTGACAGTGTTTACCTGAGCTTGCATTTCCTAGAGTTGCATCTCCCGGGCCATAATTCTTGTGACATTATCTTCCACAGCGTTTGAGTTTGGTGGTTGTTATGGATTGGATGTGGCTCCTCTTTCATTATTGTCCGGATTGAGCGTTAGATCCATATTTCCTTTAAGGGTTGTATTAGGATCTGGTTCCTTGTTTCGGTCTTCCAATATCTTTGATTTCATCTTTCCTGTCATGGAGCAATAACTTCACTGAATTAATTTTTGATAGATTAACCACAAGGCCGAAGGTTTAGGCCCCTTCCTCTAGTGCCGGAATGTTAACGTTATTTTCCCTCAACACTCGAATTAAGTTATTTAGGACATGTGTTCAAGGGAATTGACACTATCACAACTTAGGGTTATTGAATGTCATCATGTAGCCTGTGTATCTTAGCTAAATTTACCTTTCCTTGGGCATCGTAATCCTGATTCTAATGATTAGTTGTCCTTCCCTCGAGGGATGAATATCACACTTACTGTACGGCGGTGTTCCGAAATGTCCT
Organism: Allium sativum; assembly: GCA_030737875.1. Taxonomy (NCBI): domain Eukaryota; kingdom Viridiplantae; phylum Streptophyta; class Magnoliopsida; order Asparagales; family Amaryllidaceae; genus Allium; species Allium sativum. The sequence goes on along the minus strand of CM060909.1, from coordinate 968,541,887 downwards.
TAGGAGGGTTATTTAGCTCGACACTACTAGGTTATATGAAATAAATTGCTCCCTAGATCATGAATGTGATGATATATATTGTGATAAGAAGAAAACAGGTTAATGCATCCCCCCATTTGGGAAAGAAGGCATCGCAATGCTCATTAACTCAGATAATCATTCCACATCGGACCAGCACAAAGGGCCCGGATTGCATTAGAGATCAAGTTATAAACTTGTAGACAACCCCTTTTTCTGAGGTTAGGAAGCATTAGGCTCATCATCGAAGTGTCGATTAGCGTTGAAAAACCCTTAAAACAGAATGAAGAGGACTCCGAATTTCTATAAAGCACTTCCTTCTTCGCAAAGGCGCTATGATTGACTTTCTCAAAAGAAAGGTTAGTGTTAACTTCCGGTTTCATCATAATAGCACCACACGGTTATCAAATTGCAAAATGTTTAAGACTCGAAATTTTCCACTCATAATTTGTAGATGTATTACAAGAGTTGAAGGTTTGCTCCTTCAAGAAGAAAAGAACAAGATTGAGAAATGAAAAGTTCATCCCCCTCTATGTCGTTCCTGGGGTCTTATTTATAGAGAATTCGGGGCCCTTCCGCTGTTAGGTTATTGGGTCTACATGGGCCTTTGCTGGCCACTTTTTCCTTGGTCTTGGACGTTTGGCTCCCAGCCGTCCTTGTGGTGCTAACTATAGTCTTTCAAAGTAAGGGTCCTCGTCAAATAGGGCTTCTTTGAGACTGATATGGGCTTGTTGCTTTGGTGGTTTTCGGATGGCATTTGAACTCGCAGTAGCAGCTCCTGGGTGTAGGCTCTTGGATGTAAGCTTCTAGATATAGGCTTCCGGCTTTCTCTTGAATACTTGGAGGAACTTACCCTCATGATGTATGTAGATAGTTGCCGGTCCGAAACCGATGTTGGTTCCTGTATTAGGTAGATTAGTATGGATGCTTGTATCTCTGCTAGAGTCCTAGTCTTCCTTTCGATGGAGCTTTTGGGACAGCCTAGTTTTCGAAAGAAATCTTTCGGTGATGTTTCCGTTGTCATTCAATGTGACCTCTTATTATTCATGAAGTAGCTATTTCAGAAGATGGCTCCGGATAATCTTTATGTACTTCTGACCTGATATCCTTGATACCTTCGTATTCCGCTGTGTCGGTACTAAGTAGGTTAATACTGATGGCCCTTGTGGACTCTCTTGTCGGGTAGACGCTATCGGATAAATTTCATTGTCGTTTTGTAGGCTTTGAACTCCTTTCTTCCTGGGAGGTGCCAGTTTATGTTGCTCTCAGATCATTCTTTCCTGCTTTCGGTCTTCTCTATTTATTCGGCTTTTTTGCTTTTGGAAGGTTCTTCTGTGTTTGTGTTCTGCTGATACTCCTTCACTGTCAGCATATGTTAGGGGTTAATTTTGGTAATAACATTTTCCAACTTCAAAATCAATTATCTCAACTTTTAAGTATTATAATAATATTTAAGTGATTAAAATAATATTATTTTTCCAACTTCCTTATTTTCTTCCAAAATTTCTTAACACTCCTTATAAAAATAAACAAGAATTTTTTTGCAAAGGAAGTTGTTTTAAAACATTCCCAAGATACCCAAACCAAACTTCGCTTTTATCGATTAATATTCAATTTGAAAATTAAACTTGAATATGCTATAACTAGATGAAAATTAATTCAAAACCATTTTTTCCAATTACGAATATTCGTTGAAATTTTATAATCTTTGTATCCATCCAAAATCGGACATCAAATTCATACTTTGATTTTTAGCCTTTTATTATATTATTAAAATATTCATTGAAAATCCATAATGATTTATGGATTCTTAACCAATGAACCAATAATTTTATTTATTGTTCATTTTCAATTAGTGTATTATAGAACACTCAATCAACTATAAAAAAAAACATCCAATTCACATACAAAGTGGAATTCACTATATGAGCCTTAAATCAATAGCGCTCACACGGGTTTGTCAATTAATAGATTAATCGCAAATCAAATAATTGGGATATGTGTCAATTAGTTATCATCCCAATACCCGTGTGAGGTTTACATCACATTCAGATTAACTGCAAACTCAAACAATTGGGATTTGTGTCAATTAATATCATCCTAATACCCGCGTGGGGTTTACATCACATTCACGTTAACTGCAAATTCAAACAATTGGGATTTGTGTTGATTAATTATTATCCCAATACCCATATGGGATTTATATCACATTCAATAACCAGTCATTGATGAATTACTTATCCAAAATCAATTAACAGTCAAGACATTTCAAATCAACACTATTTGTATTTGAAATGTCATATACCCACTCAAATGCAAATATATCAAGTAAAGATGATATATTTATCATACTACGCATTACTTAACATCCTTACAAACTTATATGATCAAACACTAATGATTTCAATAACCCAGACTTAATCAACTAATTAAAAGCTAGCCTTTTCGGTTTCGGTTTCTCACCGTGAGTTCCACTTCGTCAATCTTTATCATGGATGGACTACAAGCACTTGGGTACAACTATGATACCTTACTGGTGTCTAAAAAATTTTCGGAAAGCTTATTGGACTATGTTTTAAGGTTACAGACATTCCTACGCTCGCCAAACACACACGGATGCAAATCTTAGTATACAGAGCAAACGGGAGGGGCTTGAAGAGTCCAAGGGGCATGACAAGGAGGTAGGGTCCACAGTGCGGTTGTTGCAGGTGTTGACGCAGGTGTGGGGTCCACTTACGTAGGGAATGATGTAACAACCCGCATTTTACAAATCAGAGGATCGTAAAATATTTTTATTTAATTCCCTAAGTGTTGGATCATTCTCATATTTTGAGATGTTGGTTATAGTGATGTGAGACATGTCCATAATTTTTACTAATTCTATTTGTGACCATCTTCCACTTGTCAATTTTGTACAGGGAATAACTTTTGATGGGTATCCAATCATGTGCTGGGATCAATTTCATTGGAAAGGAAATGATGTTTCCAATTCCGTAGATTGATTATATTAAAGATTTGGTTCAGCGATTTAGGAGGAATCGCTGTTTTAGAGCTGCATGATTTCTGTACAGGTTTGGCTAGTCATTGATGGGTTGAATTGGTGTGGCCCATTAGTGGGCTGGTTTGAGCTTATAAATAAGGGGTTAGAGGCATGGGGTGAGGGTTACTTTTCTTCGTTCTCTCATTTGGTTGAGCATGTGATCCACCTTTCTCAATCAAATACATCTTTCTTCCATTAAAATTCTATATCTACGCAAGAATTAAAGATCTACATCAAGCAAAGATAGATCCACATCAAGTGAAGGGAGATTACATCAAACTAAGAGTTTATAAGATCATTCTTCGCTGTTCGGATTGGGAATTTAGTAATTTCAAGTTAAAGAATTGGTGAGTGATAAGCATCTCTCACATGGATTCAATTAAGTAAATGGGTTGTTTGATCATATTTTCATCATTTCAAGTTATTTTCACATAGATCTACATCATGGTTAGTAGTTTTGATTTGAATCACCACAAGATCTAATCTATCAACTTAAATGGGTAAATTCATATGTTAATTCATATGTTTATACAAGTTTATATCAACTATTTTGTGTATTCATTGTTTTACCATGATTTGGTGAGTTTCGTGTGATTGTATGATGGATAATTATCGTACACGTGTTGTTTGATGATTGGATCGGTTGATTTGGATAAGTTTCCTACACTAAAGTTGTCGTTTGTTGATGAGTTGAAGTCGGGTCATTTTGCTCGGGTTGTTGATGACGTGGCAGGCTTATGTTGTGTGGCAGGTTGCTCAAGACATGGATGGGTCGTTGGTTTCGGGTCACTAGATGCGAGGTCATTCGGGTTCAAGTGGCATTGATTCGTGGCTTAGGAAGCATGAATGAAGGTCGGGTCGTGGAAAGCATGTCGTTCACATCAGGTCATTTCAAGGTGCGTCGCTCACACATATGTGCTTCAAAGGGGACGAGCCGCTTTAAGATGGTTTGGGGCGTACCAACCTAAGGCGTCAGGTCATTTGCCAACCTAGGGTGCCGAGTTGTGTAAGGCACCGTGTACGTACAAATCAAAGATGGGTTGGTCGTAGCATGGATTGATGGATTAGGTCGTTGAGTGTCAGGTGGTGGGTATTCAGATCGCAATCCTTCGGGTCGTTGATGGTTTTGTGATCATTGAAGGATCATGGTACTCAGGTCGGGTCGGTGATTCTTTGGGTCGGTGAAGCAAGGGGACGACCCAATGATGGGTCGGAGGAGTAAAAAGACCCGACTAATATCGACCAAATATAGTTGTTATTTTGGCTCGGGAATGGATGTCGCTTCGAATTACATTCAGGTAGAATGATCAAAGTGTTGTGATGTGTTCGTTGACAGTTGAAATGCAATGAATGTGAAGATGACTCAAGGTTGTAAGTTCATGGATAATGGTGCTCGAGAAGTAGCTTGAGCTTATAAATAACCATCAGGTTGGATGGCTAGACATATCGAAGGCTAAAGAATCATCGTTAATCGGAGGTTTTAGCAGACTCAAAGCAAGGGTATAATGGGGACTCCCAAAATAATAGATGTTAGTTGGTCGAGTACCCTGGGTATCATGGAAAGGCCAAGTTGTCTTCGTTGAGTGAGGCAAACATACGTAGCCTAGAAAGGCGTATGGAGTTTTGTTAGTACCAGGTTTACCATTAGCCCTTGACAAATGATGGCAAGGTCGGCCGGTCATGCGATTAACGATGGTTTCAAACCAGATTTGACGTGATAGCTAGAGTCATGAATGATGATTGCTTTTCTTGTATCATCTTGTGCAGATTGTTCAACATTGATGGAGTTATCTCTTGGATACTTGTGTGATGTTGGTTTAGGCCTTCGGGGCTTGTGCTTTGGAAACGTCGATATTGATTAGGATGGTCTATGCTTGGTAACTAATTTCCATGAATGTATAGTTTATTTCTACTTGATTGTTGTAAAGGCTATCACTATCGGATGTGGGGAAGACAGGTTTAGGTTCTTTTCTGCTGGCATAGGTAGATTAGTCGATTAATCTGCCTATTCTCATATACTTTATTGATGATGTTAGATATCTTTTTACACTCACTAAGACTATTGTCTGACTCAAGGTTTTATGTTTCCTCTTATTACCTTGGGTTTTTCGTCCAGTTGTGGATGAGCCGACTGAGTAGTAAGTGATAGGCAGTAGATCTTTATGAGGACGATGCTGCTGTGCGATGACAAGAAGAAGGCTGGCGTATTATTTTCTACTATCTACTATTGTTGTTTTTTGCTATTTGATGTTTTCTCTAAGTGATCTGGAGTAGGGTTCATTGTAGAGACTCTTATAATGCAATCCAAGGTTGTATGGATATTTCATGGTGATATGAAAAAGTTTAAAATTCTGCTCAATTCTGCTTCACTATTATTGCCTGTTGTATTTGTTTTATTAAATTTTATCCTTACACTACAACAAAAATTAGTTTTAACAGCTCTCTTTCTCAGCGTTCAGATGTTAACTGCAGTAAAACCAATTTATAAATAAATTCATATTCGCTTGAACGCTAACGATACTATCCCATTTTAGGTTTTAACTTTTTTTTCGTTTGCTGCCTCTCATTCATGTTATCCCAAAAAAAAAATTTCGTTCCCCCAATCCCTTAGTGCCGCTCTTCTGTTTGCACATCCAAAAAGGAACAAGAATCTTCTCTACCGATTTCGTCTTTCCTTCATTAGATTATCACTTTTTCCCTTAAAACCTTATCTTAAAGATGTCCTAATTTAGATTTGTGGTTTTTCAATTCATATATTGATCCATATGAACGAAGGAGGCCATAGAACCTTATCAAAAATTGTTGCTTACTTTCCTACTGAGAATCCACAAGCTCCAATTATAATCATTAGAATAATGAGACTGCTTGCTAGTTATAGTGTTTTATAAGTTGGAGACTGGTGATAATGGAAAATTTGTGAGGGAGTATGGAGCTGCCCCCATTATTATGTTTTACCTAAGGATGAAGGAGTGCCCATTACTACTTTTGTGCTTATGAATCAAGATAAGATTCTCATGGAAAGCTGGTAACTTTATGTTTCATTTAACTTTGTTTTGCTATGGCACCTGAAATGCAAAAAATATATTATAATTTATATGAAGATATTAAACCGGGGAAATGCTTGCATAAGAATATAGAAATCTGTTATAAAAGATACTACATAAGAACTAATGGATTTTGAAGATTATGTATACCTCCTTGTATTTGATTAAACGCTTTAATGTGGTCCATATTTCCAAGCATGCTTTTTCATATGGTGGAATTTGATTATCTTTATTAAGTTATAGGTAGAATCATAAATGTATGCAACTGGCCTTGCAAACAAGTTTGCTACAACAACAAAAACTTATGCAGCTGTTCAACTTCAGTTTGTAGCTTTGTGTTTTCAGATTTAACTAATTAGGTGATGTTTATAGATAATATGGCTAGCTTAAGCAACTAAAATTTATTCAGTTTTAGTTATTTTTCGGGAAAAAAGAGACAATAAACGTCATCCCAAATTTATAATAAATCCATAAGATAGAAACAAATGTCATTTTCAATGTTTTTTTCACAAATTTTAGTTAGTTATTTTATTTAAAATGACTTATGGAAAAACTACAAAACATTATTATGGCTTTTGCCCAAACGATAATGAGCGGAGAATCATAACAAGTTTATGTGGATTTCCCATTTTGCAAAATAATGAATGAAAAAATAAAAAGGGGATTTTCATTGGAGAATCATAAGAGGTAACCTTACAAAAAATTAAGAGACAAAACTATCGGAAGTTCACTACAAGATCTATGGAAAATTTTTGGAAATGCTTCCTCGACTCTTGTTTGTATAACAGCTGTTATCCGTATAGGACTGGTTAACTTTTATAACATTATTTTAGATGCAAAAATTGTCTTAAATAGTTAGCAATTTGTATGTTACACCTTTTCATGTGAGTAAAGATTAAATCTAACAGTAAACAAATGTTGTGATTATGGATATGAAAATGAATTCTACCGTTTATAATTTTGATAAGATTGACAAAACAACTTATATATTTGTTTGATTGATATTTGATAATACACCCAAAGCCTTATATTAAATTGTTCTTATTACATAATTAAACCGAAAATCAAACAATAACAGTGAGCAACGAGTTAGACAAAAAGGAAACATTTTTAATATAATTGATAAAACCATCACGCTTGAATCCCTCTTTCAGCCACTATATATTCAACTCTGCATAAAAATAAGAATGAAACTAATGTTAGGAGTAGGTAGAGAACGTTGATCTGTTGGTGCAAACTGATGTGACTTGAATTAAACACAAATATACATAAGAAGAATCGATTGTTAACTGTCTGGCCTATTCTAATCTACGCTGAGATGAAGTAGTGCAAGTTTGAAATGATGTCAGGTGCTTTTGATGCTTAAGTTAGGTATAAGCATGGTCCATAACATGAACAGTGCACTATTTTGGTTCTTTAATTTGTCCTTAATAGCTAAAATGTGAAGGGAAAATCATCATGCATTTTCTAAATGGCGGCAGCCATTCATTGATTAAATCAATGTCATAGCATTCTTTATTGGGCTCTAGAATTTCCAATGTTAATTGCCTTAACTTTTTATAACAATATATGTCTATATAATAATACTAAGATGAAGTAAAAATTATGGAAATGAGATGGTGTATCACTGAATGAAATAAATGCTAATTTCATCAAACCATTAACGTATCCAATCCAAAAAGATCAATAATTTAAGATAAAAAAGTTATTCAGCTAATCCACAAACTATGGTTTTTAATTTTATCGAGTAATGGCACTGAAAAGAACATTCTGTACCATGCTCTGCATTTAGGGAAACTTCTGTTTTACACATGATCGCACACTAACCATCTATACAGTATCAAGAAGTTATTGTATCTTGGCTCTCATAACAAATGGGAGGAAAACATAGCTTACACATTACACGTAATGCTCATGTATATGGTAAAAGTCGAATTGCCTTGCCAACAATGTTAGCATAGTGGGTTGATAGTTCATTATTCATATAATGAGGAACAAAAACATGAGCAATATTGTAATGATATGCACATATTAAAAGAGAAGCTGACAACTTACAAAGTGTAATTTGTTCTCAGATTCCCTTTATGGCTCACCGATACTGTCTATATAACCAGGATTTTAAAACAATATTTTATATAGCTCAGGATTTTATGTAGCTCACAAGTGATGTCTTATGGCTACTTGCGTGCCTTTTGATGCCACCTTTTTGTATTTTTATTCGACTAGGAGGTTCTCACGGTATAACTGGCTTGTTTTCAGTTTCAGTCTTATGCAAGTGAAGTTGGTGTGAATAGTTATATTTAATAACACATTGAGTATTTTTCTTTGCATGCAAGGTGACTCTATGATGGTTGCTATGAGCTTTAGCTCTTTGGTGGTTTTGACGTCAATATTGAACAAAAGCTCGTAGCGATAAAAGAGGGAGGAGATGCAACTATAGTGTCCGTCTAATAATTGACGTATCCTAATAAAATAAAATAAAATGAAACAACGATTAAGAAGTTTTAATAGAGAAACTCTATTTTTGTCACTATAAATTATGGAAATGAGATGGGTTGTCATTAAATGGAAGTGGCTGCAATCAAGACGAGAAGATAATCATGGAAACGAGATGGCGTGTCACAGAATTCCCATAATTTTTACTTTACAAGGTACGAGAAGACACTCAATGAAATACATAAAGAATATTATCACGTTATCAATTTGTTAATGTTTAAAGCATGACCTTTTACCTTTGTTTTATCTTTATGTTTAATGAAGGATGATTCATGTGATGGAATCATACTACATATAGCATCCACGGTAAGATATTGGATGGGCTGCTAAAGATATCTCAGGTCTCCCTTTACCTTCAGCTTCATCTCGAAGGTATAAGTAATGTTACGTTCTAATTAAATGTTTACGTTCTTCGATCTTCTTTGATTTTTGACGTTGTTACTTTTTTTTATTGATTTGATTTATGTCGAACATAATATAGTTAATATCACCAATCTGATTTCCAATACATGGAAACAAATTGTTATATTTATTTTCTATTTTGACTCTTTCTTTTTAGCCTAAAGTTGCGATCTAGAATTGATTTATGAACAATTACTGTGTGGCTGTTTATCTTATTTCCTACTTTGTTCAATTTGAATTGACTTTCTTTTGCTGATTTTTGAATATTGCATCACTTTTCAATGGAATAAATGGATTTCTTAACTTTTGGTCTATAAACAATATGTTAAAGTGGTTGATTACATATGCTAAAAATTAATCAGACAAATCGTATGTGCTAGTAGTAGTTTTTATTTTCTTCTTGTCAATTAGCAGTCAGTGTTTTATAAATGTGGTTGTTATTGCTGAGGATGGCATTAATAACTAATCCTTGATGGTTAGTCAATTTGGTTACTATTTGATTTGGTACAAGAATGTAGTATACAGCTGTTTGTTATCATGTCTCCTTCAAAAGAACTTGATAGAGCATAATACATTATTACTTTCTGAGCAATTGAAATACAAATTATGTCAGTGCTTCAATCCTTCATGCGGTTTGTTATAGGCATTGTGGATACGTGTTATGGATATTTAATCAACTCTACCTGCGTATGAAAGTTCATATCATTCTTGGTTCATTATGCTTTAACATTTTATTTTTGGCTATCAATTTATTTTTAGTGCAATATCACCTGTGGAAAAATATATTTTTATTGGTATTTAATGTTATGAGACTTGACAAGCACCATTGTCCAAGGAATTAACACACTTTGATACGAGATGTCGTGGGGTGCGAATCCCGCATTGTGGGATCTAACCCACTTGACATGCAGTATGTTATATACTACCTACACTTATGAACAAGTACCCAATGTTCAAAAACAAAAGAAAAATGTTACGTTACTTGTCTTTCTGCGATGATCTAAAATTTCAGGCTGAACAATGAACTATTTAGTAAGCATTATCACCCTAGTTAATTTTAGTGGTTAGCTTTCTTCCTATTTTCTTTATTCCATTGGTTTCTTTATTAAATTGCCTTAAGAGATATATTGGCTGCCTTTGGTATGCATCTTTAGCTGTATATAGCTTTCAATTCCACATCATTAATGACGTTACGTTGTTTTATATAAATATTTCAAAATGGAAATGAACTAAGTTTTTTTTTTCTATTTTTTTTCAACGCCCAAGTTTATATGGTGAGTAACAACTGATCCAAACATGTATTGCTTTACAAATGGTCCTTCATTTTATGTGAATATCCTCTTTCAAAATTAGTCGAGAAAATGCATAGTAGAGGAGAGCGCACACTGTCAAAGAACACATTACTAACCTTCGACATGTTAAAGAATATATTTTTGAAACTTATACAATATGCAATACCTCCATGTATTTTGTAATTCTTCCATAATATGGTTGCTTTCATTTTGTATGTATATATAAGAAATAAATGAATATCAGATACTTAGGTTGGTTTCCCCTAATCAAAGGAAACATGATATCTAAGAACTTTGAATGAACACTAAAATGTATGATAGTGTGTGTGTGTCTCTCTCTCTCTCTATATATATAAATATATATATATATATATATATATATATATATATATATATATGTATGTATATAAGAAAAATATTTTTTTAGCCAACTTGAATTTTTTTGTAACACCATAAAACCACTCATAAATGGGTAGAAAAAGCACTTTCATATATGTAAAGCTTAAGAAAGCTTATAACGTTTTCAAATTTTATTGCTCCTTTTAGCATGGTCGAGGAAGTCCAACAAAACGTCATTTTCACATTGCATAATACACTTTATTGAAATGCTGCATTGATCAATATAATATTGTATTGATGGCAAGAGTAAATAGTCTAGAGTTTTCATTTAGCAGGGCATTAAGTTGAGTTACGTTTAATTCAAAGAAAGGGGAAAATTTAATGGCATAAACAAAAATAAATTTCAAAGGTCGTTTGTGATAGTGGAAGAGTTAAAATGAAATTTAATGTTTGTTTATACAGGATAATCACCTTTTGTTATCCTCAATTGTCTCAATAACTCTTTGCATTTATATTTCATTTTTAATGATCTAATGCTTTTGTCTTCGACCATAATCTGCTCTTTGAATTCCTTTCTTTTTTGTTATGACTCTTGTCACATGAAATTTGTATAAGTTCTCATTGAATTTGCTTTCATATTGAGGAGTTATTTTGTTCATCGTAAGTAGTACTATAGTATTTACATACATGTATGTCTTTCTTTTTTGCCGTTTTCTCATTCGCAACAAAAGAAGACTTTAAAATGCATGAAAAAAACTTTACTGTATTTTTCTCTACCTCATTAGCTTTACCATGCTATGAGATTTAAGGTGAATGTTAAAAATTATAACCTGTAAAAAAAAGTACATTTATTTTCCTGCGGCAATGTTCTGTTCAGCCTATTACTTTGAATATTACTTAGTCTCATTCTTCCACATAAAGATTTTTTATTTGTAGTTTTTAAAGTGTTGGAATACTATTTTCTTAAGGGTGATCATTGTTATTACTTGGGCTACTGACTGGTTGACTTTCTTTTGCTGAAATAGATACACATACTGATGTAGCATTAGCATTTATTACACCTGAAATTTGGTCTTATAGCATTGAGTCAAGTTCACTTATTAGTTTAGTGGTTATACGTCCATGGAATTTGTTGAATTCACTTCCGTACACATCGTTGTCTGTTTTAAGATGAAACCTAAATAATATTTGAATTTAGTAAGGGGATGAAATTTACACTTTTTAATATCATTAAATGAACAATTATGAATATGTCATGAACTTTATGAAATTGCAAGGTTTTTTTGTGTGTTTTGAGTGAGAGTCTACTATTTTTTTATTAATATTAAAAATATCACATGAGCTAATTTATCGTACATGTAGGATGTTAACTGGTAAACAAAAGCGAAAACACACCTAAACAAGAAAGAGAATGAGGAGGAGTAGGAACGAGTAAAAGATGAAGATGGAATAACACTTAGAGAGATAGCATCAACTCCTGCTGAGCTGATTCTTCTAGGGTAAGGAACATACCTAGACAGGAAGCTTAGACTTTAATGAATTGATTTTTGAACAAATTATTAAATGTAAATATGTTAAGCATTTTTCATGTAAAAGGACTACCATTTGTTTTACTCTCCAAATTCAACGCAAAAAGAAGGATGATTCATGCGAGCAATATTGGTAAGGTGGAGTTTACTGTAGTGGAGTTAAAAGGAAGCGGTCTAAGATATTGGTTGATTAACAACAGTTATGTTTCACTTTTAATTTTAACCACTGTTTTGCTGATTAATAAAAGTTACTATTTGTTTGAGCAGTCCTATATATTGTTATGTCTTATAAAATTTCAATTTTTTATTTTCTTTTTAATCTTGTTGAAACAATGATATATGAATGCAGTAGCATGAATTCCAAGAGTTACAAAGATTTGTGAAGCAATCCTTGCATGCTGCAGTTCTACAAAAGGAAAAGTGAAGTCGGCTATGCATGCGTGCATCTGTCAGTGTTGCGCGTGTTCCTCAGTTTTTAATTATCATGTATTATTCTTATGAAATTATAATTGTTGCGTTTGTGCTGGGGTATTGAAAGGAATGAAGAAATCAAGAGAAGAATACATCATCATCAAAGGCAAGCTGCAGCCATTTCTATTATCATGAAATAATCTTTAGTTCATTACATATTATCAAGGATATTTTATTTGGAACTGTTGGTTGAAAACACTTTGTGCCTGGTTACACATGCAAGCACCTGAAACTCTTGAGATGGTGTATCACTGAATGGAAGTGGTTGCAGTTAGGCAATGCCCATGCGAGCACAGGTAATCCTTGTAGGCCTGCTTAACTTTTTATAACAATATTTGTCTATATTTGTATAGACAACAAATTTTTTATTTTAAGCAAGTGGCAGTGAGTAGTGGAACTGGCATATATCTTGTAGTTGTTCAATGGGACATAAACTTTCAGGCCAAATATACTAGTAAGCTCTCATGGAGAATACTATGAAGAATATCATGGCATTTTAGCACTTCATTCTCCATTAACATTTCTAGGTTTGTTTTGGTGCTTGTTTTCGAAGCAATTCCTAATTTACATTGTATTCTGCTTTCTACAAGTCTGATGGTTATGATGAAACATATATATATGTTGTCATATGTTTCATGTGTCACAGAAAACAAGGAACATAGTGAAGGTACGAAAGCATATTTGCTCTCTAGAGAACTTTGCAATCGAAAGCAAATCTTCAAGATGGGAATGATAAGGTAAAGGGTGTCATTCGAATATTCATTCAAATTATTTGTTATACTTTCGTCACTAGTTCCATATAATGTGTATTTGATTATTATTAGTTTTCATATGGAGTGAAGGTTAACTACATCAAATATCAGCCTGAAGCAGATATTGTATCTTTGTCTAATGTTGTATGAAGGTGGATAAATATTATCTTTGTTTATGGATCTATGTAAACATTTTTTATGGAAATGATAAATGGTTATTGTTTTTTGTGAATATATTTGGATTGAATTGGATATGTTGTGTATATTATCCGATTGAAATTTAATAAAATGCAATTTAGGTTAATGATACATGTGTAAAAACTGCAATGCTACAACAAGATATGGATGTTGAAAAAGAATTATAAACAACGACAGCGTTTTAAAGAAGCTATAAAAAGATAATGCATAGTACTAAGACTGCGTAACAAAAATGCTGTGAAAAATTAATAACAGCGTTTGAAAATCGCTGAGGAAAAACACAATTTATTTCTTCTAGAACAAAACATAAACGCTATAGAAAACAACAAACATCAGCAGGGAAACGCTGTCTAATTGAATTTTTAACAGCTTTTAAATTTTGTTGTTGAAAGTTTCATATCTACAACAACATGTTGTTATACAGCGTTTCTAACACCGCTGTTATATCATATTACAGCATTTTTCAAACGCTGTTAAAAGTAGATTTTGGTGGTGTATTTATTCAAATAAAATAAGACCTAGTCTAAAAAATTTATCTCATACTAGAATAAAAACTAATTTTGCCATCAACTTTTATTAGATAAATCTTTAATGAGTGACTTGTTTGCATATAGAGACTATTTCTTAGGGATGAAGAAAACAAATCTATGTCAATATGCATATCATTGACCCACATAGGATACACTTATCTATTCTGTTTCCTTCAATAATCAAGCATGCACCTAAATTTCTAGTTGATATTTTTTAATCAAGTAATTATGTCCTTCATTTGATTAGTTTTTTTAAACATATATCTGAATCAACACTATAATAGTTGAAAAAAAAAATCCTAAAATTAAAAGCTTAAAATCCAAAATCCAAATGAAAGTTGAAATAATGTTGTAGAATTTTGAAATATGATGACATTGTTTGTAGCGATTCCTTTTTTTCCTCAAATCCAAATTTGGTAGGGTCTCAGGTGATCTAATTTTTTTAAAACATGCAAATTAAAGTGAAGGAATTTTAATAGAGGAGATAACAGTGATACAATGAAGTAATGACTTACAGAATAACATTGGTCATTGTTCGTACTAATTGCATTCAGGTGCCAAATAAAAAATTGAGTTAGAAATTTTCTATTTGAACTAAACAAGCTTTATCCTAGCTTTATCTTCATTTACTAAGTTCAAATGAAAATATATTCATGGTCAAAATTCATAAAAAATACACATGTTTATTATTTAAATTTTCAACATTATAAAAATATATTCTAATTAGTTGATAAGACATTTCAGTAATTTATAATTTCTCATACAAATAAATATTTTTCACATAACAATGCTATATTCAATCATAAACAAATATTGTTACACTTTATTCGGTTACTGCAAGTTCGAACAAATCATACAATTTGAAGCAACTTTATTATCAATTAACAGGATTGAAACGGTTGTGTAGTTTCACGCTACACACCCGTCTTCCTCTAAAAAAAATTAACAGGATTGAGAAAGCTTATTAGTATTACTACATGAATTCTATATTTTGAGAGGGCAATCCAATTAAAACAATACTCGATGCTCTAAACTAAAAAATCTAGTTGTATTTGGGTCGTGATTACTTGATTCAGCATACTTCGCCGTTAGATGGCCATATTCACTTTCTTCTAAAATTTTGGATCAAACTCTTGTATCCTTTGAAGCCAAGCCAAAACTTTTTCATTGTTGGTCTTTCACTCGCATTTTCCTCAAGAAAGTTGCTCAAAAGCTCTGAAAATTCAGTTATTTGTTCTTTTGTCATCACATGCCTGATTTCATCGTCTAAAATCCGTTCGAGACCTTCTTCTTTGAACGTTCCCACAAGATATTCTTTTTCTCCGAGCTCATCAAAATACACTGCTTTCATTCTAGTTAAAATCTCCAGAAAGACAACTACAAAACTATACAAATCGCTTTTTTTGGTCAGTTGAGCTGTTAATAAACTCTCGGGATCTAAGTAGCCATAAGTACCGGGCACGCTTGTTTCATTTATTTCCATTAGAGGTAACATTGAAGCTCCAAAATCTGATATTTTTGCAATATTATTCTCGTCTAGTAGAATGTTTGAAGATTTAATATCCCCGTGAATGGTTGGGGGCAAAGCATAATAATGTAAGTAAGTGAGAGCGGAAGCATAGTCAATTGCGATCTGAAGGCGAAATCCCAATGACATGCTTTGATTCTTTTGTTGAATACGTTGGTATAGTGTACCTCCAGAGACGAACTCATAAACCAAGATGGGAACTTCCACTTCCAAACAACACCCCATAATTTGGGCTATGCTTTTATGGTTGATGAGAGATAGCATATACATTTCTTTAACGAATTCCTTCATCCTCTTTTTATTGCTCACGACTGCCTTTTTTATAGCTACGTGTCTGTTGTCAATGAGTCCTTCGTAAAAAGTGCCCTGACCTCCACGTCCTTTAATGTTACCTTCACCGAAATTTTTTGTTGCCTTTAAGGTGTTTTTTATGGAAAGTTTCCTAAACCGGACAGAATGATGTGCATTAATCTGTGCTTGAAGAAAAAGCCCTCCATTTTGTTTGAGACATGTCTCCCTTGCCCTGTTTAGTTTTGTCCTTCCATGTATTAAACACATGATAGCAGCCACAGCGCCGACAAGTAATCCAGAGACGTGCTGCATATGGCATCAAGAGTTGTCATAAAGTAATAGCATAAAATTTACATGTAGAACTACCTTTAATACAAGGAACAATGTCATATGTCTCTTTATTGTGGTTGTAGCCGCTCTTCGTGTTTATTTTGATGTTTGATGTTATTATAAGCATGGGTTTTATCACTTCTTCTTTTGTTTATTAATTTACAATTTGAAATACTGTACAACGGTGGGAAAAATTGACCATTAGTGTTCAATATAAAACAAAAATTATTTGTTAAAACATATTTCAAATTAGATTTTATTTTAAAATTATAAGATAATTTAAGAGGAAATAAAGTAACTAATAAAGCATAAATTCAATTAAACTGAATTTTACATGTAAAACAACTTGAGACAAGAATATATTACCAATGTATTGATTCAAATTAGTCACAAAAACATACATGCATTTTTATTATATATCAAGTTGGATCAATGTAATCTTATTGTTTAACTATTTTGCAACTATAAACGACTAATTGAATAAAGTAATAAAAAGAAATAAAAACAGAAACGAAACAAATATAAGCTCATAACACATCATTATATTAGTGAACATTTAATTGAAATAAAAAATATAAAAATAAGATGTAATAAATAAATCCCAACTAATAAGCTAATTTATTTAAATAAATCACTTAAAAGTACCACTGTCATTTGAAAAACTAAAAATGCTGGAGTAAAAATACTGAAGATAAAACTAAATGTCGGACTCACACAAAACAACACACACGTCTCACACATCTATACTTTTGATTATTCAACGGGTATACAGATTAAAATATGCAGAAAATATACAATTTTAAACCAAGTTAATGGCTGATTTCGAATATTTAGAAACCATTAGAGGTCCATGTAAGTACCATATGAATTGAAAAACAACGTTAGTAAATTTTAATAATCATGTTACATGCATCAACATAGTAATCAATAGCAATTTCGTGAAGAATAGCAAATACGATGTACCCAAATGGATTAATCAAAGCAATCAGGTGGTAGAATTCATATTTTTTTTACAATAGACATGTTTGGATAAATGTAAAGAGTCTTCTTTGACATAACAAACGTGTATGTATACTTTTGAATGTTAGAAAAAAGTACTTTTGATTATTAAAAAAAAGTGCAATGCACAAAGAGCTTCAAAGTAAAACAAAAAGAAACACATGCAAACTATATGTAGCTCGAATTCATGCTTACTGTTATTATGTTCTGCATCTCACTTTCAGCACAATTCCGAAACTTGCAAAGCTCGCTTCTGTGCATGCATTGAATTCAATTAGGCAATCATTTAAAAGGACTGTTTCCTATGATGGAGATGAGCTTGATGATGATTTTACAGTAGCTGAAGAAGAGAAAAAGAACACAATTGATTCATTACCAGACACAACATCAGCCACTGAACTCAGAAACTACTATAATTTTGTATACAAACAGCATAAGATAATTAACGACACCATGCACACTTTAATGCATGCTACATAAGACCGTTATATACGCAGAAACTTTATTAATGATACCAGAATTCGATTTTCCAAACGGACTATGACTACAAACACAAATTTACAAGAGAAATTGACAAGGGACATTCAGAAAAGGAAAGAAATGAACCAAAACAGGAAATCCAGATAAAAACTAAAGATCTCAATGCTGGAAAATGGAACACGAATGAATATGGGTCTCACTTTTTTTTTAATTAAAACCCAGACAGGACCAATATTAAAATTTAGCTTCTAGTTTCATGTACTTGTTTTATAAAAAAACTCAGCAAGTACATTTGACCTAGCAGCACATTGTCTAAGTTATATTCTTGTAATGAAACATAGTAATGCTAGCAAGTTGGTATCTTTTGTAAAGACAAAACGTTCCATTATGTATTATAGTCATTGTACTTGTCTTCTTTTCTTGAGGGGAATATTTACATTTCATAAATGTAATTTTAACACAAAATCACAAACAAAGAATTAAAAGGTGTAAATTGCAACGAAGATCAGATTCATTCATTGATGCTGCTCTTACTTGTAAAAAGACATATGGTTGGTATACCTTTTTTACACTAAATAAATGAAAAAGAAAGGTATGTTTAGTAAAATTTTATATTGTGTGCATTCAGCATTCACAATAATAAAATATGTGGATAATGAAAGAGAAATTTAGAATTTCAGACCATTACGACGACGATGAGAAGGAAGAAAGGACGTTGAAAGGGATGAATTATTTTTTATTCTTACAAAATAAATTTACTTTCTATTTCATATATTCATTTCTTTTTTGTCAAAAGTTTGTTTTCTAAAATACAAGTGTTTTTGTAAGCGTATTTTGGACATCTAACTTCTTGCAGAAGACCTATATAATACATCATATTCTGGTGTTTTTAAGTTAGTAAACCGAGCATTGGGTTACCACCAAATACAAAGAGCTTGATCAACGTTTGGATTAAATACTCTACATTGAATTTAACAGTAATAAGTGTTCATCATATTCCAGTTATGTTATATACAGAACCAAATTTACTTAAACAAAATCGAAACTGATATTGGTTGAATTGATTATGTGCGGAAGATAAGTTCCCAATGTCGTCAATTACGAATAAGCGTTCATGGTTGATGTTCGGATTTGGTGACGCGGGTCGAAGACGAAAGAAAATGCGAGAAACAAAGAATAAAGATTCGCAATCAACAATTAGTAAAACTGAGCAAAAATAACAAGAAGGACAAATTTTCAAAATACGCTTGTTTTCAAAACTAATATCAGATTTAGGCCAGTTTTGAAACTATTTGCAGAAATAGGCTTGTTTTGACCACCTCAGCGCTGAGGTGGCTGATATTTAAAAAAAATACACGGTGACGCACTTGTGAAGTGCACCATTATAAAAATACAAGGGTACCCATGTATTTTTCCATGTGCGCTACGTACAAGCATTTTTGGTAAAAGATTACCCTTAATAGAGGAGAATTAATTATTGCAAAAGCTGAAGCAAGATAAACAAAGATGACCCCTGTATTGATGTACTACTGGAACAGGAACTTTAGCCATACTTTGTTCTTATTTTACATGGTCGCTCACGTTGCTGTCGCACCTGCATATTCGGGGATGAAGTTGATGGTATGCCCATCAACCAATCTGCCATGCATTCCACATTTTCTTTTATGAACGATTATTTCCCCCAGATTTGAGCAGTTGAAAAATAATAAACTTTTTCCAAAGCCAAAAGCTTTCTATTCTCATAAAGAGATTCGTTTAAGAAATTTGATAGATATAAGAATAATGTCATTGTTTTATATACAGAGAGAACTTCAAATCATTTGATACTTGATATATATGTTTGTTTATAAGATTTGCTTGTGCTGGGGAACGTGGAGCGTGTATCTAGAAGATACATGCATGTGAGGCTGCTGTAACTGTAAGTTAAAATAAAAACAAAGTAAGACTAAAGTTCATGTATGTAATAATGTATGCAAATGAGCACTTGGCAAGTATACCCTTGTACTTTTGTAAGGACGTGCTTCACAAGTACGATCCGTGTAATTTTTTTTAAAGACTGACCAACTCAACGTCGAGGTGGCCAAAACAAACCTATTTCTGGAAATAGTTTCAAAACTAACCTAAATCTGCTATTATTAGTTTTTAAGCCTATTTTGAAAATTTGTCTTAACTAAAAATAAGGATCAACTCTTTGCTTGTTCTCTCAGTTCCACCTTAACTCTTAATCTGCTACTGAAACACCGATACATAAATGCACATCTGAGGAAATTAACTTAAAAACCAGGAACAAACATCCAAAGTTATAAGCTTAAAGCCATTAGAATATAACTGATACATTGCATTCAAGGTAAACAAAAATAAACTTACTTGGAAATTGCAAAGAAGCGATAGTGATGCAAGATCAGAGGATGGAATAAGAGCTTTTTTTGTATCGCGAACTGGAACACAAAAACAAAACGACTTTCAAAGCAAGAGATGGAATGTGTTTTTATTCTCCTTCAATGAATTGCTGTTATTAGGAGGAAGGGTATAAAAGGAGGAAGATGCGAAGGAGAAGGAGAAAGAAGAGGCGAAATATAGGGTTATACGCAGAAAATGCGAAAAACAGGGAGCATCGTATATTAAAAGAAAATACGAGAAAGAGGGAGCATCGTGTATTAAAAGAAAAAACTGGGTTGAGAACACGGGCAAGTTATGGCAAGTTATATATTAGGGTGTGTGTATATGATGGAAAATATTATAAAGTCGCGAAAGAAATGAGTAACTTGTATGTAACGGAATTCTATTGGAGTTAAATGTGCAGTCTTATAAACATTTCATGTATTTACTTACCAGTTCGAGTAGTTGGACACTCGCACATGTACAAAGATAAGTATACATTACATTACAATAATAAATAAAATCGCAGCAGGCAGTAAATAGATAACAATATCCAGGATCCATGCCGCCTACACGGTAAAAACAAATATCATAAACATAATAATCAAAGCACCAACTCCTCAATTTGAGCAAGAACAGCTCTTTTTCATGTATAAAGTGGTTACACAGCACTTGTACAAATTTTATACAAATTTATAAAAGAGACATTACCAACCCGACACCGATAAGCAGCAGCTGCCTCCAAAAGCTCCCTTTCAACTCGTTCCCTAATCCACCTCTCGAGCTCGGGCTTGAAATGCCTGATAAGTCTCTGAACTGGCCAAGCAGCATCATCATCCAAAGGCACAAGTCGTATGCTCTCGATCTGCTTAGTGATCTCATGCAACATATCGATCTCCGGCTTGGCATTTTCGACCTACAGCCACACCATCATCATCCAGAGCCAAGGCGTCCCTTCCCTGCACGGCGTGCACTTCCCGCAACTCTTGTGCTTGTAGAAGTATGATAGCCTAGCGATCGCATCAACAATGTCTATGCTTTTGTCCATCACGATCACTGCAGCCTTGCCCAGGCCAGAGGTCACCGCATTCAGAGCATCATCGAAGTCCATGAGTATTACAAATGAGAGAAAACACACACGACAGCACAACTGAAGACTTTTATGTTATCTCACATGGACTGCTGACATGGCTTTATATCCATCGCTTATTTCTTTCATCATCAGCCGTCTATTCTTTTATCCAAATCACTTCTTGTAAGCAATAATTATTTAGCCCAAAGCCCATTTACTTTATATAAAAACTGGGCTTCATTTTGCGGTTTGTACATTGAAAAATCTCATTGCTAATAAAGCTTTACATTTCAATTCTTGCAAAACATTGTTCTGTAAATCTTAATTTGGTATCAGAGCATCTGAAAAGCCTAACGGCATCAAGACTTTTGCAAGTTTCGTAGTGATAATATACCCATCAGCTAAAATTCATCATTTGGGTGTATTTTTCTCTCATCAGTAAAACAGTCATCATTTGAGAGATTAAAGTATAGTATGATCATCGGCGCATGCCTGAAATTACTTCGAATTTGGCTACATCTCGATAAAACATACTATACTTATTGAAATTCTGCATCAATCACCTAGTATCCAATTCAAGAAAGTTAAAGAAACTCACCAAAACTCAGTTGAAGCCTCGCCAGAGAGTTCTAATCAGATTTTTAAACTTGTTTTTACCTATATCATCATCAAACTCTCGGCTGCTCCTCTCTGAGCTTTAGTCATCTCTTCCTTTCGATCAGAAACGATATTTGATTCAGAATTTGTTGAACTTTTTGGAGTTCTTGTTTTCTTTTCGTCATGGTGGACACATCCAACTCTTCGGCTTCAGCTTCAGGGACAGACACTGGATCAGATCCAAGAAATCCACCAAATCCGCCAACTGGGCCTGTACATCAATTAGTTAAAACTGGTATAAGTCCTCAAAGTCAACTTATCACAGTCCAATTACAAGAAGAAAACTATTTGTTATGGAAATTGCAAGTTGAGACTGCTATTCAGGGCTACGGTTTAGAAGGATTCATTCTTGGTACCACTCCTGTTCCCGACAAATTCATTACTGATCAAGACAATAGAACCGTAGTTAATGAAGCATATGTTCAGTATCATCGACAAGATCGACTAATTAGTTCTTGGCTACTATCTTCAATAAGTGAAGACTTATTACCAACTGTTATTGGATGTTCATCTGCCAATGATATATGGACCACTATTGAGAAAGAATTCAACAACCAGTCATCTGCCAAGGTTTTACACTTCAAAAGGAAACTTCAAAATATAAAGATGGAAAACTTAAACATGAGAGAGTATATAGTTAAAGTAAAGAAACTATGTGATCTACTTGGAGCTACAGGCAATAAAATGCCTAATGGGGATCATGTTCTATACTTACTAAATGGTTTAAATGAGGAATATGAGGTAGTTGTTGCGGTTATCACCACTCAAAGAGTTGTTCCCCCACTTGATGAAGTTCATGCCATTTTATTGTCTCATGAATCAAGAATAAGTAGCAAAAGGATTCAAGAAATTGACCTTAATGCAAATCTTGCAACAGGTGGCAAAAACAAAAATCAGAATACCAATAACAGAACTAAAACATCTTACTAGAGAGGTGGTGGTGAAAACAAAGGAAGAGGCAGAGGCAGATGGAACAACAATAGTAAACCCAAGTGTCAGATCTGTGAAAAAATTGGTCACACTGCCCTAAAATGCTACTTCAGATATTCCAACAGTAATCAGAATCAGAAAAACAGCAACAATCCTAATGCAAATGTTGCACAAATAGATCAAGAATCAAGCAGTCAAAAGGGAAATGAAACTGCTAGAGTAGAGCACTTGCAAGATGACAGCTGGTATCCTAATTCAGGAGCAACCAATCATCTCACAAGCAATCTGGACAACCTGAACATTGGATGCAAGGAGTATCGAGGTAACAAGTCTGTTTCTATTGCTAATGGTAAACACATTCAAATCACTCATATTGGTAACACTTATATTAATGACAATAAACAATTACACTTATGGAATCTTCTTAGAGCACCAAGAATTTAATTAGTGTATCCCAATTTGCCAGAGACAACAATGTGTACTTTGAATTTTTCCCTAAGTACTGTCTAATTGGAGATAATCTAACTAGAAAAATCATTTTACAGGGTAATCTGGCAAATGGTCTATATAAGTTTAATTCTGTTAGATGCAAAAATGATATTAATCAAGGAAAATGCAATGCCATATGTAACTTTAATATTAAAACTGATAGCAGTATGAATGTATTTGATTTCTGGCATTGCAAGCTTGGGCATCCTAGTGTCAAAACTATTCAGACTATACTGAATGACAATCATATCAAGTTTGATCCTGTATCCTTACCTTATGTTTGTGAATTTTGTCAAATGGGGAAGAATCACAGATTGCCATTCAATGATTCTGACACTCTATACACTGAACCTCTACAACTAATTGCCATAGATTTATGGGGTCCTGCACCAGTTTATTCTGACTATGGGTATAAATATTATGTGTCATTTGTTGATGCTTACACCAGATTCACATGGATTTATTTTTTGAAAACCAAGTCAGAAACTCATAATGCTATCATAAATTACATTACTATGGCTGAATAACAGCATGATCATAAGGTTAAAATTATTCAAACTGATGGAGGTAGTGAATTTAAAACCTTATGTAAATTCTTTCAGCAAAAAGGCATTATTCATAGAATCACTTGTCCATATACTTCAAAACAAAATGGACTGGTGGAAAGAAAACACAGGCACCTAGTTGAATCTGTGTTGACATTGCTTGCACAACCAAGTATGCCACTAACATTCTGGCCAGAAGCCTTTAATACAACTGTTTACCTGATTAACAGGCAACCAACCAAAGTATTAAAGGACACATCTCCATTTGAAATACTAAACAATATCAAACCAGATTATAAACAACTTAAAATGTTTGGATGTCTGTGTTTTCCCTACTTGAGACCCTATAACACTAATAAATTAAACTTCAGATCAAAACAGTGCACTTTCCTAGGATATGCTGTTAATCAAAAGGGGTATAAATGCATTGATAACACTGGAAAAAAATATGTCAGTAGGCATGTTGTATTTGATGAAAAAGTATTTCCATATAGTACAAGAAGCATAACCACTACAGGTAAAGTCAGAAATTCAAAAATTTCTATACCAGCTATACCTCATATCAATGAAAGTTGGCAGCAAATAGAAAATCAGCAACAACCTGATGCTCAAGGCTCACCAATCAATGATGATCATGAAAGCTTTGAGCCACCCAGTGCGACTTCCCATTCACCTGCACAAAGTCAGAATCAGGGAAATGATGAGTTCAACAAGCAGCAACTAACTCCAGAAAGATCTGAAAGCAACAATGACTCACCACCAAACAGACAACCAGTTCAAACTGGCCATCCAATGATTACAAGATCTAAAAGTGGTATCTTTAAACCCAAAGTATTCACTGCTGTATCCAGTGCTGATGAACCTGAATCTTTTGATCAGGCAATCAAAAACAAACACTGGAAAACAGCAATGGATGAAGAGTATAATGCTCTAATTAAAAATAATACTTGGGATATTGTATACCCACCTGCCAATAAAAACATAGTAGGTTGCAGGTGGACATACAAATTAAAAAGGAATCTAGATGGGTCCATAAATAAGTACAAGGCTAGACTTGTAGCCAAGGGCTTTACACAAGAGTATGGGTTTGACTTTAATCAAACTTTTTCTCTAGTCGTAAAACCTACAACTATAAGACTTGTACTAACTATTGCTGTAAGTAAGAATTGGCATATTAGACATTTAGATGTCAATAATGCGTTCTTAAATGGTGAGCTCAAAGAAGAAATCTACATGAGTCAGCCACCAGGTTACAATGTTAACTCAAACTATGTCTGTAGACTAAATAAGGCCATATACGGTCTGAAACAGTCACCTCATGTATGGTTTGATAGACTGAAAAACACCTTATGCAAATTAGGTTTTCAGTCCACCAAATCAGACAATTCTTTGTTCACAAAAGTCAATCAATCATCTACAACATACATATTAATATATGTAGATGATCTGATAATAACAGGCAACAACAACAAGGATATAGATGAGTTAACACAATATTTAGATAAACAATTTTCTATTAAAAATCTAAGTAATATCAATTACTTCTTGGGCATAGAAGTAACCAAATCAAATGATAAGATATTTCTATGCCAAAGGAAGTATATCATTGAACTACTAAATAAAACAAAAAGGTTGAATGCTAATCCCCAACCAACTCGTATGATAAGCAGTCAACAATATTCTAAATTTAGGGGAGAAGCAATTTTCAACATTACTGAATATAGAATGGTTGTGGGGGCATTACAATATGCTACTATAACCAGACCTGATATTGCTTACAGTGTTAATAAAGTATCTCAGTTTATGCAGAGACCATTGGACACACACTGGAAGGAAGTTAAAAGAATTTTAAGATATCTCAAGGGGACTATCAACCATGGTCTCATACTAAGAAGCAGTCAACACCTAAACATAATGGGATATGCATATGCTGACTGGGCCTCGGATCTTGATGATAGAAGATCCACAAGTGGCTACTGTGTTTATGTGGGACAAAACCTAGTCTCATGGAGCTCGAAGAAACAAGCTACAATTTCTAGGTCAAGTACAGAATCGGAATACAGAAGTATAGCTAATGTAGCCGCAGAAATTAAATGGGTTCAAACTATACTAAAAGAACTTCAAATTACAACTACAGCAAAGCCAATATTGTGGTGTGACAATAAAAGTGCCGTATACATGTCAGAGAACCCAATACAACACGCTAGGACGAAGCATATCGAGATAGATTTACATTTCGTCAGAGAAATGGTTCAGAAAGGAGAAATTGAAGTTAATCACATACCTGGAACTTTCCAAAAGGCTGACATACTGACTAAAGCAACAAGTGTGAAGAATTTTACCAGATTTCGCTTAGAATTCAACGTCGGCGAACTCAAGGATGAGGCTGAACCAAACTCCGACGGTAACAAAGAGCTGAGCAGATGCAACAACAAAGAATATTCATCTACATTCCAATCTAAAGACTATAAAGCCAAAGAATCTGTAGGGAAGAAGTTCGAAAGCCAGAAAACAAAGACTTCTGAAGCGCCGCCATGATTAATGTGAAAACTAGGGCTTGAGAAACCCTAGTTTCCAGAGGAGTGTATTACAAATGAGAGAAAACACACACGACAACACAACTGAAGACTTTTATGTTATCTCACATGGACTGCTGACATGGTTTTATATCCATCGCTTATTTCTTTCATCATCAGTCGTCTATTCTTTTATCCAAATCACTTCTTGTAACCAATAATTATTTAGCCCAAAGCCCATTTACTTGTATATAAAAACTGGGCTTCATTTTGCGGTTTGTACATTGAAAAATCTCATTGCTAATAAAGCTTTACATTTCAAATCTTGCAAAACATTGTTCTGTAAATCTTAATTATGAGGACGTCTTCACAGACATGCTTGGGTAGGAGAGGGACGGAAGAGCCACTGGGTATGACTTCAAGCAAGTCCCAGCCGCCACGGATGCCGCACAGTGCCTTTCGAGCAACTTTCGTAAGCGGATTCTCATTTCCTCTTCTACGGTGCATGGTCTGTTCACGTGGCCCGAAATGCAGAATATCTTCATGCTCAAGTTGTTTTTTCGGCCGAAGCTTGTAAACCACTTTGGTTACGGTGGTTAGGCAGCCATAAAGACCTGCATTCACATGAAATGGAGTCTTCAATCTTTGCTTTCCTTGCTTGCCTTCCAGACTTTCCAACAGAGCAGTTTCCTCGGCACGGATATAAGCACCGGCATGAAAATGGATATAGACATCGAAGTCATACCAAGATCCACGAGAATTTTTACCCAACAACCCAGATTTGTAGGCCTCCTGCCTTGCTTTTTCAACGTTCAAATGCTCAGTTATATATATACTCATTTGTAATATAAATATAAGCAGCTGTGGCACGCATAGCGACCCCTGCAATCAAGCAACCTTCAAGAAGTTTGTGTTGATCATGGCGCACAGCTACCCCGCAATCATGCAGCCTTCGAGAAATTTGTGTGGACCATGGCGTAAGATTTCACGATTTTGCATGTTCTAGGTTCACTTTCATCAGCATTTACAACTAAATATAAAGGAGGACCGTACACAGTTAGCAAAATTAATAAGAAGAAGATATTTGCTTATACAACTTTCATGCAATACAAATAAAATTAACCTGCAAACAGCGTATGAAAATTAAGCACGCAGAACAGATTGAAAAGAGACTCGTACAGATCTGGCACGGAGAAATAAATTTAAATACCATATGTTTAAATTACAATACTCCAGAGTGGATAAAGATGCCCCACAGTAGAAAATTGTCAACATATTGAGGAGAAAAAAGTTTCCGCTATCAGCCACCATTTCACTCATCATCTTTAACCATAGGGTTTTTTCCATCCTTGTTAGCATCCTCTCCATCTTCACTGATGTCCGAGGTCCACAAGGTTATCACTCAAAAGTTACATAATCAAGCTGCTATCCCTGTTTGATCATTCACTCAAATTAAAGTGTCAAGTTCCCAAATAGCCTAGAATGCTTGCATTGCAAAGTGGCAAGCCCTTTAAGGAGAGTTCATGATCTCATAATAGAAAACTGAAAAATTTAACGTCAGGCCCAATCTCATAATAGAAAACAACGAGCCAACATACAAACCACTCATATCACAGCCTTCCTCCTCCTTCCTCGACAGCCATCAACACCTAACAAAATTAGATCTACAAGAATAGCTTTTTTTTTCTTGCTTCTCAACGCTGCACATCATATGATCCTTCTTGCTACTGCCATTGCTATCCCCATAACAGCTATTCCAACCACCGTAAGAAGCAAGCATGAAACAGCTAAGAGCGTTGCAATGCTTACTGCCTTTGCTTCCTGTCGCCTGAAACTACTCATCTCACTACCGGATCTGGACTTGTTGACTACAATTTTGTTCTTGCTGCTCTTTTGCTGGACTTGATCTTGACCTTTCCGATGCAGGTGACTTTCGGCGATGATGGTTCAGCTGTTTCAATGGAAGTGGACTTGCGACGAGAGGAGGGGAACATTGGGGATTGAACACCGGCAGAGGAGGATTTAGGGCTGAAGCGATAGCTGAGTAAGGCTGAGAGGGAAGGATTGCGGCTAGGGCTAGCTAGGAAGAGCCAGTGTTTCGCATTGTGAAACAAATGAAGAATCTCTTTGTTTTGTTTTGGAATGAGATCTTTATACAACAACATGGCGCGTCTCTCTGGTTGGCATAGGCTTACAAAATAATCAACAATTTCTCCCTGTCCCAAAATATTTGACAACCCAACTTTGATATTGAAAGCCTGGATCTGCAATCCTGGACTTACCATCTCCAACTGAATCAGCAATTTCAGATTTGGATTTTGATCACGACACGTGATTTTCAAGCGAACTTGAATTGTTTAAAAACTGACCTTTTTTTTAATAGAGAGATTGTAGTGCAAAATCTGAGATCTGCGCAGCGGAATACAAATAAACCCAAAGATCTAGTCTGTCAACAATTTCAACAATGTCAAAAATAATAACAAGTGACACAAATTATAGAGAGAACAAAAATAGAAAATAGAGGAAAGAGCACACCAATTTTTAACGTGGTTCGGCTTTGCCTACTTCCACGGAGACCCAACAACTTTTATTTCTCAATGAAGAAATGAGTACAAAAGATTACAATAGAGAGAAGACGAGAAGACTAATGGTGATTTTTTTTTTTTTTTTTTTTTTGCTTCATACAATAACATGACCCCTATTTATATAGAGAGATTTCTTGAGGATAAAAAAAAAGAAGTTTCTAGATTGCTTGGACATGAAGGGAAAATAAATAATATTTTCTTTGATTTGATTGGAGCATAAATGCATGGTGCAATTATGGTCTCAACCTCTTTCCCTAAGTAAATTGATTCTTCATTAATTAATTGATTGGCCTTTTATTTTTCTTCCACAAACTTCCTCTTATGTCTTCCCATATATGAGCCAATTAATTGATTGACAATCAATCAATTTCTTTTCTTCTCTCAAATATTTGAATCATTAATTTCAACACTCCACCTTGATTCAAATATGACAATCTTTCTTCATTATCTTATCTTCAACAATCAACATAGAAGTTGTTGGGCCCAGCGCCCCATGGCGCTCAAGTAATAGGAAGCAAACTGATCAAGTTTGAGCAATGCTCAAACTTGTCATTTGGAAGTGACTTGGTCATCATATCTGAAGTACCTACTTTCAACAATTTGATCTTGCTTCGTTCTTCCTCAAGCATCACTACTACAAAATTGGCCTGTTGCTTCTGTTGCGTAACCTCTATTGCTTCTGTTCAACAACAGAAGCAACTGCAGGCGAAGCAATAAACCAAAAATTGTTGCTTCAGCTAAGGAACAGAAGCAAAAAAACATTTTTTTCTTCGGTTTCTCACCCCCTATTGCTTCGGTTCAACATCAGAAGCAAATGAAGAAGAAGCAAATAGATCCCAATTTGTTGCTTCTGGTACACAACGGAAGCAACAAAAACGTTCTCTTTGTTCCTAACCGTCGAAGCAAAAAAGAGGTAACGGGATCTTATTTGTTGCTTCTGTTGTGCTTACATCAGAAACAAAAAAACTATATTTAACAATAAAAATACCACCTTCAAATCATTATAATTCTCAAACAAACAATTGATATATATTACAAATAATTATCTTTTGCAATTATATAACCAGATAATATAACAATATTGATTGGACAATTGAATGTAATAATTTTATTGATAGTATTATAATTCATACACTTAAGAGCAACAACATAACAAAAAATAAAATAATTTAGTAATACTGTTAATAATCTGGTGTTAACACAAGAAAACACAAGTACAAACTTAGAACTACAACTTACTAATTGTGAAATCAAGGTTTTAAGATGGAGTGCGGTATTCACAAAATGCAGCTCTCTAAGGGGAATATAGTTTCTCATCGGTTTCTTCAAAATGCTTCTCTCTAATTGTTGGCTACAATTTGACATAGTGCAGTACCTGGATAACAAAACAAAATAAATTTTTAGCACTGGTTTAATGGCACTTTTAAAAAAAATCACTTTAAACAAACTACGCCTACACCGAAACCCTCTCAACCTGTAACGTCACTGCAATCAAGTGACGATTTTCTTAAGCAAACCACTTTATTTAACGAATGGTACCAAATACATGCTTAAGAGTAACAAAAAAGGATAATACCTTCCTTGCAAGAAATGCTAAGATCGCGTTATAAACTGTTTGTACTCTTAAACTGTTAGTTATACAAATTATATAAGCTATCCCCATATGAAGGGGACATTAAATAAAAGCTTCTCTCAAATAATATTATATTATCAATGGTTATAACGTGTTTAAGCAGATGCAAACTTAAAGGCATACATGCAGACTTTAATTTGGAGCAGATCACCTGGACTGAAAGAAGCATGGTCCCCTGGATCCAACCAATCAGTTAATGTAACCGAGTTATAATGTGTAGCCCGCTAATGTCCATGAATATCAAAAATTAAATATTTGTACGACCACCCATTGTCAATAAACAAAGCACGTAGATTTCAAGGCATATTATTGCCTTTATTCAGATAAAAAATGTGATGAAATTGTCAAAGTGTTGAGCATTTAATACCATTTTCACTTGCGGTAGAAAACAAACGTATCAATTAAAACCTCCCGAGAGCTTAGCATTTAAAGCACATGATTTGATCGTAACGAAGAAAAAGTTTATGTTTTATAACTCCATGACCGGTGCAAATCACCTAAATTAAGGGATCCATGTTCCCCTAGTCTGCACCAATTAAATTGCTCCATTTTGGAGTAATTTGCAGTTTGCTAAATGTATTTATTTATACATAGGGAGCAAATTGCAAATTGCCCAAAAAATTGGGCAATTTTATTAGTGCAGACTAGAGGAATAGGGAGCCTCTAGTCCACGTGATTTGCTCCCCTTTGTAAACATTGCATATGTTCAATGTTAAGGATAATCAGCATAATATTTCTAAAAATTCTAACTGCTAAGCAATATCCAAGGAGTGTGTAAGTAGGCAAATCATTAAACTATTCTTGAGCAAACCAGCGTCCCTGCCAAGGATTAAAAATGTAAATGTAAAATGATACTTATTTAATTTGTATAAGAGGTCAAAGGCCATATCTTCACTGAATACAAGAATGTTATGCCAAGTCATTAGAAAATGACATCAGCTAAAACAGTAATAATAACGGTTTTAAGTAAATGATGGTATTCATAATTATGAAGAATTCACCAAATAGTAATTAACAAAAACATGGTGTAAACTGCAAATGGAATTTCATGTAGGAGGACGTTATATTGCAAATTTGAATTTCTGATTAATGTTACAGTAGGCGTGTAAAATTATCTGGACACACCTAAAAGTACTTGATGTGAAATTAAGTGACGAAAAACAACAGTTTCTTCATTCTTCAATGCATAGCACATTAATATTGCTATAAACACATAACAATTTATATCAGGAATATAATATATTCCAAACAGCAAAAGGTCGC
Source organism: Allium sativum (assembly GCA_030737875.1). Classification (NCBI taxonomy): domain Eukaryota; kingdom Viridiplantae; phylum Streptophyta; class Magnoliopsida; order Asparagales; family Amaryllidaceae; genus Allium; species Allium sativum. Next base: position 968,510,079 of record CM060909.1, on the reverse strand, counting down.
AACCTTGTGTCCTTTTAATGCTTAAGCTTTTATGCAACTATTTCAGCTCTTTCCAAATTCACACTCATTTATTATACATAGACCTCTTAAAATATAATTTATTTATTTGTCGAGATTTGCCGAAATAGAAATCCAATGGTTACGTACATACATTCACTTACTCCGTAATTATTAATTTGAAAGATGAATGTAAATATTTTCTATGAACATGGCAAGCTTATTGCGATTTATGGATGACATAAGCTTAGTTGGATATATATAGAATTAGATAGATGAGACTACCCTAACAAATATCCTATGGCAATTGCAACAAAAGAAACAAAAGGTTAAATTAGTATATTTGTTAATAAAGTAATATTTATAAAGCACTTCAAACAAATGACTTGTAATATATACACACACACACACACACACACACACACACACACACACACACACACATATATATATATATATATATATATATATAATGTGCAACGTTGGTTTTTGTAATAGAATATAACAGGGGAGGGTTATGTATTGAACGACAGGTGTAGTGTTTGCATAAAGGACAAAACATTTACTGGTTTACATTGATGTAGTATGTTTGTTTGCGTTGACAAAAGGTGCTCATATCTTTTCTGCAACATCACTTAAGTATAACCCGTTTGATAGAAAAAAGTAATCGTTGTATAAAATATGGAGGGGAGAGAAATGCACCTGCATCCTTTGAGAACTTCCAGTTGTCATGTATCCACTTGGTCCTATGTATCCACTCTTTGCTAGCCACTCTTTTTTTTATCAGCATCCTTAAATGTGATGATCCTACATATTAATCAGGCAGGTTATCAAAATAAATAGTGAAGTGACACGAAGAAGAAGAAGAACAGAATATTTTATCTTCATACTGTTGTATCCATTCTAATTTTATACATGACATTGCCTAGTAACCTGGCCTTTTGGTAATTCAGACAAAAGGTAAAGCAAAACTAAATGATAATATATTTATAAAGATTGTTATCCAAGCAACAAAGGGATGAGAAAACAATCAGCAATGACCTTCATCCAAGCATCAACAAATATGCAAAAATCTCAATGAGCAATACCTCCTCTCTCCATGAAAGAACGAAGTAAGAGTTGACGGTATGAATGAACCACCAGGTTTAGAGACGAGACTTCGAAGTTGCTCGATTCTGCATTTGAAATAGTTGCTGACTAAAAAGAAAACAAACAATAGTTCTTGATAAATGCTAATCGCATGGGAGCCACGTTACCTGGTGATGTCAATGCATTTGCTTCCAATTCTATGATCAGCTTTTTGATGGGGATATAAGGAGTAGTTGTTCCTGCTCTAAGAATCTCTACGAATAAGTACTGAAATATTTAACTGGACCGATCGCGATTCTGTTGGAAAAATTGTTCCTTTCTGTGGATCTCTAGATAATCTCGCTGCATGTACAAAGAATATGGAACTTGGAGAATTCGTAGCCAAGGATTTATTTTATGCCATTATTCGTGATTTGGGCCTTGAATCAAATGCTGTTATAAGTTCTGATCTCGTTGTCCTGTGTCGTGAGATCTACATACATATATTGGATAGAGATTCTTCCCTAAGACAGGTTCTATTGTCTTTCCCCTCTGTAACTATGGACATTTTTTGCCTTCGAATCTGCCTTGTCAAATACAAGCAGTCCAATGGAGCAAAAGCAACATATGACGAATCTGCTTCGGGTGGCTTCCGGAAATAACCTAAAATCACTTGCAGCTGAGAAGATTACAAAAGTGATCACTAATGTTACGGTTAGAGGTCGAAACACACAAGTAGTTCCTGAATCTGGTATAGAGGATGAGGGTGCCATTGGATTAGCAGCCATTTCATGAGCTATGAGTCATATAATATCTGCCATTTTCCTGTATTTTTAGCACATTATGTTTTGTATATAGCTAAACATAGAAACTGAGTTATATATACAACCTTCTCATCATTATAAAACTTAAAAAAAAAGATCTTGACAATAAAGTAATATTACAGAAACCAAGATAATATTGCATACCTCTATGGACATATCCATACATTCCATTTACTGAAGTACGTAGATAGCATCTTCCTTGATCGTATGGTACAGCTTGGTTGTCCATTATGAATTACAGTGAATACGAAGGCAAAAACGTCTAATATTTAATCGAGAAAGACAAACATTAGCCTTACTTAAATAACCACTATAACAAATATTAGCCTTACTTAAATAACCACTTTAACGAAAATAAATGAGTCAACACCAACTATATGAATACCAAAACTTGACCGGTATAATCATTCATGAGTATAACAAATCATATAATGGGCAATACCATCAATTAGCTTGGGAATATGACACAATGTGTTTACTACCCAGCAAAATTGAAGTACCATTTAAAAAGCTAAAGCTCGCCATCTACAGAATTACTGTCAGTGTTATTTTACTTTCTCATGCACTCTTGGCAGTCACATGCAAGCTTTTAGCACCGGTAGGTGAAGAAGCTTTTGCCTTAGGTTTTGCAGTAGTCTTAAATGGCCCATCTCCCAATCCTTTAACCTACCAGTTTTGAGAATAACTAAAAAAGTTGCAAAAAAATAAGGAATAATCATAACTCTGTTTTGTATGGTGGAATCTTAAGAAAACATATCTAATACTTGTTATATATTGACAAATCATACTGTTATAATATAAAGCTATAGCCTTTGAAATATAGCATAGTAAATAAAATGTTCTCTGTGAACATGTGAATGTTTCTCTTAATATTCATATCAATACATTTTTCAATACAACAATATCGCTTTATCGGACAAGACTTTCCATTATAGATACGATGACAATATTTCAGTTCATTGCTAACATTTATACGCAAGGATCACAATGCTAATGAATATGGCATTACACATGCAAAGCCACAAAGGGATTAAAACTCACCAATGTAGCAAAAGACTTCTTTGAGTCATTCTCCTGGACAATAGCAGTGGTAGTTTCTTTTCGAGCAGGTTGTTATTATGATCTGTTTTATCAACTATCGAAATTTGCAAGATCAACTTCAGTTTAAGATAAGAATTTACCAATTACTCCATTTTCAGATTGGTCATTTTCCACCACTTGACTGGCAACACCAGTTTCTGAAGCTCAAGTTTCTTTATACTCAATATGATTTTCTTGAACCAAACTTGGCTCTGACAAATTAAAAGAATTGTTTTCCATGAAAAAATCCATTACTAAAGAGATAATATGGTTCGACAAACATAGCAATCACTACCTGTGGTTCAAATTTATAAACATAAACAAACAGATAATTAGAATACCAAAATAATCGTTAAAATCATTTGGTCCAATTTACTGTTAAATGAAAATATGAAAATTTTGTAAAATGACCAGATAATTAGTTGGACCAGCAATAAATAGCCCAAATTGCGAAAATACCTTGAACAGGAAATGGAGGAGCTTCTAAAAACCTGAGAAGACAAATGGATCTAATGCTACACATAGACGCCTTTTAAATCAACCACAGCCACCACAATGATTTCATCTAGAATTCTAGGTTTTCGAACTATGCATCTAGTGGGACGGCTGTTGGGAAGAATATCTTTTTTTTGGGCAAAACCAGATTGCTTCAAAGCATGCTACTACCATTAGTGGTTAGAGTAGATCTAACTACTGTATGGCAATTTTTACATGTCTAAGTTTTACTGCAAGGCAATTCTCTGATAACGGATGAGACGGAAGCAAACACTATGCAACTCGACAGAACAAACCTACCTAAAATCCCATGCACACACACAATTAAACAAAGCATCGCTGCCAAAGGAGAAAAACGGACCAGAATCAGAAGCTCCGGTAATGACACCGCTACATCTCGGCCGCAAGAAGGGAGGAGAATACCAAGGTTTCAGAGAGCTAGGGCGGCAGCTTCAACCAAATGGACCAAAGGGGGATTTCCAACGCTGCTGTAAAGATAGGGAAGAGGAGAAAACCGATGTCTAGTAGGGAATAATTGGAGGTATACGACGCAGAGAAAGCAGACCGAAGAAGCAAGAATCATTCTTGAGGCGCTGATGGGTGATGCTCAGGGCAAAGCATAAAACTAGAAAAGGGGACAAACGAAAACCTAAAATTTGAGATGGGGAGGTTTTTATTGGGAAGAATATCTCAACGCGATATAAATGCAGAAATAAATGATCGTTTTTAGCCCATCCTCGTGATGAAGTAGCGGATGGAGGCGGAGTTCAACTAAAAATTGGTGAATGAAATAGAAGGAGGAGATGAGCAGGAAAAAAATGCAGATCGGATGTCGATTGGAAAATTTAGCCGATGTCGATGAAAGGTGGATTTCGTCTCTGTGAATTTCACTTTTTTTGTTTCATTTTTGCGAATTTACTCTTTTTCCCCTCTTCTTCTTCGATTTGGTTTTCGTGAATTTTGGGAAAGGCGGGGAGATATTGTTTGGACGGGATAATCGGTTATATGCGATCCATTATCATTTGGATCTTATGGTTATTCAACTATGCAAAAAGAACGTATTTGCTTCCGTTGTACGGTTATCCGGAGCAGAAAATGAATTCGCTTCATGTTTGTTGCTTCCGTTTTTACAATGACAGAAGCAAATTTCTACATATAGATTTTCTGCTTTTTTCCTATACTAATTGCTTCAGTTGTAATGATGGAACAGAAGCACATAATATAATTTGCTTCTGTTGCAAGTACAACAGAAGCAAATGAGGCAAAGCAACAGACACTTTTTGTACTAGTGCATGAGAAAGAAGCCTCTAACATCAGTGTGCTTCGTCCATGAACTATAAGCCTGGTTCTCAACAAGATGAATTGCACTCTGACTGTCTGAAAATAGCTCCACTGTCTGCTGCGCCATTGAAAGATCATCCAACAACTGAAGTAAGTACAATCATTCCTTTGTTGCTTCCACAATCGATATCAACTCTGCTTCGGTAGTCGACAAAGCTACGATAGACTGCAACTTTGATCTCCACAAAATCGGGCCTATGCCAAGTGTAAAAACATAGCCCGACACCGATCGACTTTCGTCCATCTCTATCCCCAACGTAATCTGAATCACAGTATCTGTAACAACCCGTATTTTTGAATAACATGTTATAACATAAATCAAGGCAGAATTAAATGTTAAAATCTGAATCAAGGGAAACGGGTTGTGCCATTGCGTTCGTCTCGGAAAAATACGCGAAATAGAGTCCGAGTTTTCGAAAATCGAAGTCCGTATGACCAAGTTATGGCCCGTCAAAGTTTTCAGAAAATTTCAAGTTCAAAAACAGTTCAAATTTGAATTTAGAATTCAAATTCAGCCAAAACAGACTGGGCGGGAAAATTCCCGCCCAGACAGGTCGACAGGGGGGGACACTAGGGTCGACCTCCCCCCAACCAGGTCGACACTAGAGTCGACCTGGGGGTCGACCTCCCTGGTCGGCCAGGTCGGCCTGGTGCACTTAATTGGGCCGTTTGGACCTGTTTTGTTGGCTATTGACATGATTTGATGGCTCAGATTTGATTTAGGGTTAATCCTATGGCTAAAACTAATCCTAAACTCTATAAAAAGACCCTAATACCTAGCCTAAATCATCATAAATCAATCCTACAACTAAACTATGCCAAAATGTTTCTTGATCATGGCCTCCATCTTCATAACATGGCCTCCATCCTCTTCATGAAAATTTGAGTGTCCTAAGCTAGTAAAAGAGCCACCTTTCTTCATCAAAACAAGGATCTTTCTTCATACAAATCAAAGGGAGCTTCTTGTTTCTCAAGACAACTTGGTGCTTATATTCATTTGGGGCTTTTAGTGTTGCTAGCGTAGCTTCGTCTCAATCTTATTTTATTTTATAAGTCTTCATGGCATTGTAAGCCCTATACTACTCTTAGATTCTAACTATGAAGTTAAATATGACATGTTGCAAGTTTGAGTTTGGGCCTAAGTATGATTTGTGCTTTGATTCTATCATGTTATGCATAGATTTATCCTATGCATGTTTGTAAAGCTATCACCTTGACTTTGTGCATAGAAAGCTATGACCTTTGATTTGAAATGTTGCATAAAGCAACATAGAAACTCTCATAACCCTTATGTTAACTTGCATATGATGTTATATGCGAATCACTTGCTATCATCCCATGTTATTTATGGCCATGTTTCACCTATTTTGCTAAAGTTGATATCATGCATGTTTTGAGGCTTATAATGTAATATGCAAGTTTATGAACACATTTGCCTCATATGCCACCATGTTTAACTTGTGGCCAAACCTTAACCCCTAATGATATTATGCATGCTTGTGGCCAAATCACCCTTATGCTATTGTGCATGCTTGTGGCCAAATCACCCTTATGCTATTATGCATGCTAGTGGTCAAATCACCCTTATGCTATTTGTTATGTTTGAGGCCAAGACACCTTTTATGCTATCATACATGTTGAGGCCATATGCTAGTATGTTGAAACCCTTTTGGCCTCAAATATCACCATGTTTGACTTGTGATAGACTTTGCCACCTTATGCCCACCTTGTCATATTGTTAAGTTCCCTCTTTTGATCTATGTTATGTTATGCGAAACGTACATGCGATGGGAATGCGTTGGGTTTGGGTAATATTAATGACATGAAAACATGGTTTTAAAATATGACATGAACATTGACTTGTGATTATGTTTGTAAACATAATGATGGACATGACACTTAGAAAACATGAGAATGGCCAACTCGAGGTTGGGTTGAGTTTGTAGCATAAATCTACCAAGAACCGACCGGCTTAACTAGTGGCTACAAGCAATAGGACCCAATGTGAGTAGTTGGTCATGTCGCACTTAAAACCTGAGGTTAGACTAGGTTGTGGTGTAAAGCTACCCGGACCCGCCCGGCTTAACTAGTAACCACAACAAAGTTTAATGTGAGAGGTTGGGGTGCATTAAGTTAATTAATGTCACATGGTAGGGTTAAGTCATGGACTACTTGAATACTTAACCAATTAAACACGATGGATTGGTAGGGTTAAGTCATGGACTACTTGAATATACTTAACCAATTAAACACGATGGATTGGTAGGGTTAAGTCAATGACTACTTGAATATACTTAACCAATTAAACCCGATGTATTGATAGGGTTAAGTCATGAACTGCTTGAATACACTTAACCAACTCAATACATGGTTAGGATAGGGTTAACCACACTTAACCCACTTGAAATCCTAGTTACGTGGTCCTTTTCAGCAGTACCCAACTTGGAAGTATCATGGGTACCCTGGACTAGGCCAGGGTAGGGCACGATTACTGGACTGATTGTAAGAGACCAAAAGAGACGGCTGAAGGGTGCACCGGTTGTTCAGGCGGACCGTGGTCGTGCACATTAAGTCCGGAGTTGAACATGGGCACCAGTAGGTTTAGACTGTGCGTGCTTGAACTGTGTCCGTGGTTTACACCTTAGGGCTGGATACACCCTGGGGTGGACCTTGCACAGTTAACTACAATCCACGATTAAGCCGTATGACACCGATACACAACGAGTTAGGCTTATAGGGAGCCGATCGACTAGACCGAGTAGTTGGACCTTGATTTAGGTCACCTCATGATATTGGGCCAGCTTTGGGCCAAGGGATCATTTCTTGTTTATACTTGACATGGATTGGAACACTAGTACACACCTGGTGCAACTTAACCTTGTATATGCGATGCCACACTTGATCTATCTTGTTAACTTTTCACCATGCCAGTTATCACCCTACATCTCATTTCTGTTTTACATGCTCAGTTAACTTTATTAGTTTTTATACTAATAGTAGATAGGACTTACCAGTCTTTTTGACTGACCCGTTTTCTTTCGCCTCTTTTCTTCCGTTTCCCCCCCAGGTTTACAGGGTGGGAACACTAGTACCTAGCTTGGATCTTTAGCTGCTTTTCTGGATAGCTCATGTACGGTTTGGTCTTGAGCATGCTATGGCTTTATTCTACCTTGGGGATAGTTACTTTATGATTTTCTTTCCAGTTTTCAGTTGATGTTTCTAGACTATGTTTTGTGGAAAATAATGACCAAGTACTTTGATGTAACTTGACTATGGTTTTGAAATGTTAGTTTTATCCGCTGCTTTATTTACTCTATTTTTACTTATATGTTCTGTCTTGTGATATCTACATGCATGTTTACCTCGTTTAACGCCCCTCCAATGCTAGTGTGCTTGCAAGAGTGGCATTGGCGGAGGTGGGGTGTTACATTTGGTATCAGAGCATAAGGTTTACAAGATCTGAGCAAAAGGTTTTTAAAACTTACCTTTTGAAAAACTATTTTCAAAACCAATTAAGTATTTTCCAAGAAAAGTCTAGTTTATTTTAAAAAAGGCTATTCCCCAAAAGCCATTAGCACTATCCTTTGTTTCCTCGTTCTCAATATATCTTTATCTTCGTTTCAGTATGGCCGATAATTTTGCCATTCTGGAGGGCGTACCAGTACCTATTTGGTTTAAAAGGTACATGGAGGCAAGAACAACAACAAGTCAAGAGAAAGGAGGAAGTGCAACTTCTGTGGGATTACTAGGCACATAGCCAAAGACTGTAGGAAGAAGAAAAGTAAGTTGGGAGAATGCTTTCATTGTGGAGAGTCTGGACACTATAGTAAGGATTGTCCGAAAAAGCAAGGACAAGGGAAAAGGCAAATTCGGCAAACAGGACCCTCTGGAGGGCAGTTGCAGGCTCTCCTCGCTCTTCCAGCTTTTGATCGAGGTAGTGTTTCTATAGAAGGTCATGTTTACATTTCTGATTTCCCTGTTCATACCTTATTTGATTCTGGCACATCGCATAGTTTTATTTCCGATCTTGCTGAAAGTTTGCACCTAAGTACTAGTCTAGTTGAGAATCCCGTTAGTATTTCAAATCCAATTAGGGGTTCCGCCCATCTACCTGTGATTTGTAAGGATTTGAAAATCTCTAGCTTGAGCGTAGAATTCATGTGTAATGCTTATGTTCTCGGGTTTATGGGACACGGGTTGATGTTGGGCATGGGTTGGTTGTCCAGTTATGGAGCCATTCTTGACTTTGAACATAGGGTTGCGAGGCTCATGACTCGCCTCGGTAATACCCTCGAAAATATCGTGTGACCTTTAGGGTTCCGTCATGATTAGTTATCTAGAGTCCCTTGGCACTTTTATTGGAAATTTGTAATCCAATCGAGTAGTGTTCGCCACTAAGGCGGATAGTCCATTCCGCTTAAGCATGGGTTATAGAAATCACCCTAGTAAGAACATTTGGCAACGTGGAGTGGCATTTGTTTTCAAGGGAGAGTTTTTCTGCGTGGAATACCATATGGTATGTAAACGAGATCCAGGATCCACTAACGAATTTTGTAAAGCTTGCATGAAACCATGAGCACGCAGTTGTAGCCAAGTATTTTTAGGAAAAGAATAAGTGGAAGTGGAACGAGAGGCAACAGTGAAATGAGTTCTAACTCATATTTTGGAAATAAGAATTAAGAGCTACGAAATTGTGGAGTTAAAAGACGGTCAAGGCACGATGGGATTAAGTACAAGAAAATGCGGCTTAGAAGATTGAAGACTAGATGCGCGCATTATATCTCTTTCTAAGAGTATATCCTTGATCCCTATTATTCTGTAGAGCTTACTCGCATGCTATTTTTTTAGTATATCCTCTCGGTTCCATTCTCAATCTTAGTTCTGTTGCAAACCCCATAAGGAGTATGACTCGCCTGTTTGTGATATATAGTTGGGGTGAAAATGTTCGTCACCAAACTATTTGGGCTTTATGGGATATGGGTAATAATTGATAGACTTACAAAGAGAGCCCATTTTATTCCAGTAAAGAACAAGAGGACTGTATCAGGTTTAGCATCTGTTTATCTTTGAGAGATAGTGCGATTGCATGGAGTTCCTTCTAGCATAGTTAGCGATCGTGACCTAATCTTCACTATCCAATTCTAGAATAGTTTGCAAGGAGCGATGGGTACGCGATTGAATCTAAGTACAGCCTATCACCCCCCAGACGGATGGCCAAACCGAGAGGGTGAATAGAGTACTAGAAGATCTGTTGAGGCTATGCATTCTTGACTTTGGTGGTACTTGGGAAGACCACCTCCCTCTTGTAGAGTTTGCTTATAATAATAGTTATCAAGCTAGCATAGGGATGGCACCATTTGAAGCTCTGTATGGGAGGCCGTGTAGGTCACCATCTTGTTGGTGGGAGACAACGGATAGGCTTATACTTGGGTCCGATATGATACGGGACACATCCGAGAAAGTGGAATTGGTGAGAAGACGGATGAAAGCGGCCCAAGACCGACAGAAATCCTATGCTGACAAGCGAAGGACAGATTTGGAATTCAAAGTTGGGGATATGGTTTTCGTGAAGGTTTCTCCTTTGCGTAATGTGGTTCATTTTGGAGCAGTAGGGAAGCTGGCACCAAGGTTCGTAGGACCCTTCCCTATCATAGAGAGAATTGGGAAGATGGCTTATAAGGTGCAATTGCCCGAGAAGCTGGCCGGAGTGCATAATGTCTTTCATGTCTCGCATCTCCGAAAGTGCCTACATGAGTCCGCTGAGGTGGTTGAACCTAGCATTCTTGAAGACATGGAGGTGGAGAAAGAGGCAACCCTGAGATGAGCTCCGATTCGTATCATGGAAACAGAGACAAAGAAGCTAAGAAGCAAAGAAGTTAAGCTTGTTAAGGTTCAATGGAGTGAAGCAGAGGAAGACGCAGCTTGGGAAACCGAGGAGAAGATGCGTGGGCTTTATCCATTTCTTTTTGAGGGTACATTTTCTTTCTCTTTTCCTAGTTGGCATATCTTTCTTTTGCTATCCATGTTTATCTAGTTTATCTTGTTTTGTAAATCTTGTCATGAGAACCTTAGGTAGAAACCCTTGGTTGAAACATGTATTTGAAACATGTTATGCTTGATGTTTGCCAGTGGTTGCAAGTGTTTGCAAGTGGATACTCGTGGATGCATGATACACGTTAGGCACTAAGATCGGCTCACACACTTTCATACCACATATGCATGAGTGTTTATGCTTATTCATGGATGAAACTTGTATGCTATCACATGGATGTTTCATATGGACGGATGTTATGTGCACTCATGTAGAGACTATAAGTTATGTTAGGAATTTGCATACATATGGACGCATTGCACAAACATATTTTGCATTAAAGAGGTTTACTGAATCAGTAACCACCTGATCTTCGCATTAGATAGGTGCATATACACACACTTTTGCATATGTTCATACAGCATTAGAAATCTTTTAAGGACAATGGTTACTTGTGAATGATGTTTTGAGTAGATGGATGATGGATGGTAGGATACGTTCTTCCTAACTTGAAGATTTCGGGGACGAAATCCTTTAAGGTGGGGAGGATGTAACAACCCGTATTTTTGAATAACATGTTATAACATAAATCAATGCAGAATTAAATGTTAAAATCTGAATCAAGGGAAACGGGCTGTGCCATTGCGTTCGTCTCGGAAAAATACGCGAAATAGAGTCCGAGTTTTCGAAAATCGGAGTCCGTATGACCAAGTTATGGCCCATTAAAATTTTCAGAAAATTTCAAGTTCAAAAATAGTTCAAATTTGAATTTAGAATTCAAATTCAGCCAAAATAGACTGGGTGGGAAAATTCCCGCCCAGACAGGTCGACAGGGGGATCGACACCAGGGTCGACCTCCCCCCCAACCAGGTCGACACTAGAGTCGACCTGGGGGTCGACCTGGGGGTCGACCTCCCTGGTCGGCCAGGTCGACCTGGTGCACTTAATTGGGCCGTTTGGACCTGTTTTGTTGGCTAGTGATGTGATTTGATAGCTCAGATTTGATTTAGGGTTAATCGTATGGCTAAAACTAATCCTAAACTCTATAAAAAGACCCTAATACCTAGCCTAAATCATCATAAATAAATCCTACAACTAAACTATGCCAAAATGTTTCTTGATCATGGCCTCCATCTTCATAACATGGCCTCCATCCTCTTCATGAAAATTTGAGTATCCTAAGCTAGTAAAAGAGCCACCTTTCTTCATCAAAACAAGGATCTTTCTTCATACAAATCAAAGGGAGCTTCTTGTTTCGCAAGACAACTTGGAGCTTATATTCATTTGGGGCTTTTAGTGTTGCTAGCGTGGCTTCGTCTCAATCTTATTTTATTTTATAAGTCTTTATAGCATTGTAAGCCCTATACTACTCTTAGATTCTAACTATGAAGTTAAATATGACATGTTGCAAGTTTGAGTTTGGGCCTAAGTATGATTTGTGCTTTGATTCTATCATGTTATGCATAGATTTATCCTATGCATGTTTGTAAAGCTATCACCTTGATTTTGTGCATAGAAAGCTATGACCTTTGATTTGAAATGTTGCATAAAGCAACATAGAAACTCTCATAACCCTTATGTTAACTTGCATATGATGTTATATGTGAATCACTTGCTATCATCCCATGTTATTTATGGCCATGTTTCACCTATTTTGCTAAAGTTGATATCATGCATGGTTTGAGGCTTATAATGTAATATGCAAGTTTATGAACACATTTGCCTCATATGCCACCATGTTTAACTTATGGCCAAACCTTAACCCCTAATGATATTATGCATGCTTGTGGCCAAATCACCCTCATGCTATTATGCATGCTTGTGGCCAAATCACCCTTATGCTATTGTGCATGCTTGTGGCCAAATCACCCTTATGCTATTATGCATGCTAGTGGCCAAATCACCCTTATGCTATTTTTTATGTTTGAGGCCAAGACACCTTTTATGCTATCATACATGTTGAGGCCATATGCTAGTATGTTGAAACCCTTTTGGCCTCAAATATCACCATGTTTGACTTGTGATAGACTTTGCCACCTTATGCCCACCTTGTCATATTGTTAAGTTCCCTCTTTTGATCTATGTTATGTTATGCGAAACGTACATGCGATGGGAATGCGTTGAGTTTGGGTAATATTAATGACATGAAAACATGGTTTTAAAATATGACATGAACATCGACTTGTGATTATGTTTGTAAACATAATGATGGACATGACACTTAGAAAACATGAGAATGGCCAACTCGAGGTTGGGTTGAGTTTGTAGCATAAATCTACCCGGAACCGACCGGCTTAACTAGTGGCTACAAACAATAGGACCCAATGTGAGTAGTTGGTCATGTCGCACTTAAAACCCGAGATTAGACTAGGTTGTGGTGTAAAGCACCTGGACCCGCCCGACTTAACTAGTAACCACAACAAAGTCTAATGTGAGAGGTTGGGGTGCATTAAGTTAATTAATGCCACATGGTAGGGTTAAGTCATGGACTACTTGAATACTTAACCAATTAAACACGATGGATTGGTAGGGTTAAGTCATGAACTGCTTGAATACTTAACCAATTAAACACGATGGATTGGTAGGGTTAAGTCATGAACTGCTTGAATACTTAACCAATTAAACACGATGGATTGGTAGGGTTAAGTCATGGACTACTTGAATATACTTAACCAATTAAACACGATGGATTGGTAGCGTTAAGTCATGGACTACTTGAATATACTTAACCAATTAAACCCGATGTATTGATAGGGTTAAGTCATGAACTGCTTGAATACACTTAACCAACTCAATACATGGTTAGGATAGGGTTAACCACACTTAACCCACTTGAAATCCTAGTTACGTTGTCCTTTTCAGCAGTAACCAACTTGGAAGTATCATGGGTACCCTGGACTAGGCCAGGGTGGGGCACGATTACTGGACTGATTGTAAGAGACCAAATGAGACGGCTGAAGGGTGCACCGGTTGTTCAGGCGGACCGCGGTCGTGCACATTAAGTCCGGAGTTGAACATGGGCACCAGTAGATTTAGACTGTGCGTGCTTGAATTGTGTCCGTGGTTTACACCTTAGGGCTGGATACACCCTGGGGTGGACCTTGCACAGTTAACTACAATCCACGATTAAGCCGTATGACACCGATACACAACGAGTTAGGCTTATAGGGAGCCGATCGACTAGACCGAGTAGTTGGACCTTGATTTAGGTCACCTCATGATATTGGGCCAGCTTTGGGCCAAGGGATCATTTCTTGTTTATACTTGACATGGATTGGAATACTAGTACACACCTGGTGCAACTTAACCTTGTATATGCGATGCCACACTTGATCTATCTTGTTAACTTTTCACCATGCCAGTTATCACCCTACATCTCATCTTTGTTTTACATGCTCAGTTAACTTTATTAGTTTTTGTACTAATAGTAGATAGGACTTACCAGTCTTTTTGACTGACCCGTTTTCTTTCGCCTCTTTTCTTCCGTTTCCCCCCCAGGTTTACAGGGTGGGAACACTAGTACCTAGCTTGGATCTTTATCTGCTTTTCTGGATAGCTCATGTACGGTTTGGTCTTGAGCATGCTATGGCTTTATTATACCTTGGGGATAGTTACTTTATGATTTTCTTTCCAGTTTTCAGTTGATGTTTCTAGACTATGTTTTGTGGAAAATAATGACCAAGTACTTTGATGTAACTTGAATATGGTTTTGAAATGTTAGTTTTATCCGCTGCTTTATTTACTCTATTTTTACTTATATGTTCTGTCTTGTGATATCTACATGCATGTTTACCTCGTTTAACGCCCCTCCACTGCTAGTGTGCTTGCAAGAGTGGCATTGGCGGAGGTGGGGTGTTACAGTATCCTCTAGAGAGATGTCTCCATCTACTCCACCATATAACAAGCCAACAACTGAAGAAGTGCCACGAAGATATCTGAGCATCCACTTCACTGCTTGCCAATGCTCTTTACCTGGGTTAGACATATATCGACTGACAACTCCAACTGCATGAGCTAAATCAGGCCTTGTGCATACCATAGCATACATAAGGCTTCCAACCGCACAAGAATAAGGAATATTACGCATATCCCTTTTGTCTTCATCCGATGTGGGACACATATCTCTGGATAGCTTGAATTGATAGCCTAATGGAGTAGCCACCGGTTTAGCATTCTCCATACCGAATCGAGATAGGACTTTGTCGATGTATTGAGTTTGAGTGAGCCTCAAAACTCTTTCTTTCTATCCCTCTGAATCTCCATCCCCAAAATTCTCTGTGCATTTCCCATATCAAATTCCTTACTGAGCTCCATCTTTAACTCCGAAATTTTAGACATGCTCTAAGAAGCTATCAACATGTCATCAACATAAAATAACAAATAGATGATGTCATCATTACATTTTTAAAATAGACATATTGGTCCTTAAAGCTTCTAGAGTAACCATGTGAGATCATAAACTTATCAAATTTCTTATACCACTGTCTAGGAGACTGTTTTAAGCCATAAAGAGATTTGTTAAGTTTACAAACATGACCTGGCCTGCTGCTATCAATGAACCCCTCTGGCTGCTGTAGGTAAATGTCCTCCTCAAGGTCACCATGCAAGAATGCTGTCTTGACATCTAGTTGTTCCAACTACATGTCGAAGTGAGCAACTAATGCCAAAAGAATGCGAATGGTAGTGTGTCTAACAATAGGAGAAAAAATATCATGAAACTCCACATCTTTCTTCTGAACATATCCCTTCACCACTAATCTTGCTTTATACCTCAAGTCACCATTGCCGCCATCTTTCACCTTATAGATCCATTTACATCCAATTGCTCTCTTGCCGGAAGGAAGTGGCACTAAATCCCAAGTGTGATTTTTGTGCAAAGACTCAATCTCCTCCTCCATTGCTACTAGCCAACCGGAGCTATCGATTGAACTAATGGCATCTTTGTAGTCTCTTGGTTCATCATGAAATATGCTTAAATGCATAAGCTTCCATGTCATTAAAGTTAATATCTTCAATGCTTAATCCCACAAAATCATCGAGCCATGTAGGTCTTTTCTTCTCTCTCTTTGGTTGAGTTTGAATTTGAGCTTCACCTTGAGGTTGATCTTCTGTCTCTTTCCTATCAACCACGGTGTCATCAGAATCAACATTTTTACTCGTATGGAAGTCTGATGATCTGCCTTGTGTTTGGTATTCTGAATTTGTCCTCTCAACATCATCATTAACGGAAGAAGAAGGCTCCACCTTCAACATAGCCTTCTCATCAAATGTAACATGCCTGCTAGTAACAATCTTCTGGGTTGTAGGACACCACATCCTATAACCCTTAATTCCTTTATTATATTGAAGAAAAATACACTTGCGCGATCTTGGATCCAACTTCCCTTTGCTCTCATGCACATAAGCTGGACAACCAAACACTTTGAGAAAGGAATATGATACAGGCCCTCCCTTCCATACTTCTTCAGGAATCTTCATATCTATGGCGGTAGAAGGTGTGCGGTTGATAAGGAGAACCGCTGTAGATAAAGCTTCTGCCCAATATCTCTTATTTAATCTCGCAGTCAGCCGTAAGCAACGAGTTCTTTCCAACAAAGTCTGATTCATTCTCTCTGCAACCCCATTTGACTGCGGATCTCCTGGTGTGGTGTAATGTCTTTTAATTCCGTCAGACTCACAAAATTTGATGAATTTTTGAGAAGTGAATTCACCACCATTATCTGAACAAAGAATCTTCACTTTCTTTCCAGACTGCTTCTCAACAAGAGATTTCCAACTTTGAAACCTATCAAAAGTTTCATCTTTGGACTTCATGAAGTAAACCCATACTTTTCTAGAAAAATCATCAATAAATGAAATGAAATATCTGGCTCCTCCATAAGATAGGCATGGTGTGGGGCCCTAAACATCAGTATGAATATACTCTAAAACATCTTTAGACTTATGCTCTGCAATGCCAAAAGAAACCTTCGTCTGCTTTCCAAGCACACATCCTTCACAAAAGTCAAGTTTTGAATGATGAACATCATCAATCAAGCCTCGATTTCTCATTACTTCTAAACTGCACTCTCCAATATGGCCCATACGAAAATGCCACAATCTGGTAGAATCGGAATCAACTGAATCAATAACTGAAGCAGACTCCGCAACAGCAGTTGTACCCTTCAACAAATATAGATTTCCAGCTTTTACCTCTTTCATTACTATCAATGAGCCATTTGTAATTTTTAATGAATCTTTTTCTATTACACACTTTAAGCCAAAATTGCACAATGCTCCAATTGAGATCAAACTACGCCTTAAATCAGGCACATGCCTGACATCACATAAAGTACGAACCACACCATCAAACATCCTGATTTTTACTGTTCCAATACCAATCATGCGACAAGAAGAATTATTTCCCATGAGAACCTCTCCTCCATCAAGATGACGATAAGTGGAAAAAGAGTGCCTATCAGGTGTCATGTGATAGGATGCTCCCAAGTCAATAATCCACAAAGTACTCTTCATAGGAGAGGCGGAAACTGTAAAAATGCTAGGATCATTATCTGAATCCGATGTCTCCGCAGTAGATGCTGAAGCCTTCTGGAAAACAGCTTTGTTTTTATTCTCCAACTTGGGGAAACTTGCAATATAATGTCCAGGTTTTCTGCAACAATGGCAAACTCCCTTCCGGGCTCCTCTTGACTGAGATCTGGACTTAACTCTGTCTCCACCATATTTGGGTCTACTTTGACTTCTTCCTCTCTGTGCAACAAGGCTTTCAGAATCATTCTCCGTGCTCATGCTTGCTAACTTTCCTCTCAACATCTCATTATGCAAATTTGTTTTTACATCCTCCAAGCAAATAGACGAACATCCATAGATCATAGAGTTAACAAAGTGTTATACTCTACAGGTAAAGAACATAAAAGAATAACAGCTTGCGCCTCATCCTCAATCTTTACATCAGCTGCTCGAAGATTCATGACAAGTGTGTTGAGGGCATCTATATGAGCAAATACATCTGTTCCTGGCCTCATTTTGAAAGAATAAAGTTGTTGTTGTAAGATGATGCTGTTGGTGAGAGACTTGTCGTAGAACTTTCTCTGAAGAGCATCCCACAGTTCCTTAGCAGTTTTCACATGAGATAACTCTCTAAGTACTTCATCAGAAAGGCTAAGCTGGATGGTAGTAAGAGCATCCTCTTCCAATTCTTCTAACTCTTCAGGTGCTAATTTCTTCAATTTCTCTAGATCTGAGACAACTTTAAATGTCCTCTCTTTGTTCAACACCGCTTCCATCTTCATCTTCTATGTGCCAAAATCTCCCTTTCCATCAAACCTAGCGACTCCATAATTTGTAGCACTTCTACCACCGTTATTGTTTACGAAATTCGACATGGTTGAAAAAGTCTTTGAACAGGACAACTCACTCTGATACCAATCTGTAGTGCAAAATCAGAGATCTGGGAAGCGGAATACAAATAAACCCAAAGATCTAGTCTGTCAACAATTTCAACAACGCCAAAAATAAAAATAAGTGACACAAATTATAGAGAGAACAAAAATAGAAAATAGAGGAAAGAGCACACCAATTTTTAACGTGGTTCGGCTTTGCCTACTTCCACGGAGACCCAACAACTTTTATTTCTCAATGAAGAAATGAGTACAAAAGATTACAACAGAGAGAAGACTAATGGTGAAAATTTTTTCCCTTCATACAACAACATGACCCCTATTTATATAGAGGGATTTCTTGGGGATAAAAAAGAAAAGTTTCTAGATTGCTTGGACATGAAGGGAAAATAAATAATATTTTCCTTGATTTGATTGGAGCATAAATGGATGGTGCAATTATGGCCCCAACCTCTTTCCCTAAGTAAATTGATTCTTCATTAATTGATTGATTGACCTTTTATTTTTCTTCCACAAACTTCCTCTTATATCTTCCCATATATGAGCCAATTAATTGATTGTCAATCAATTCCTTTCCCTCTCTCAAATATTTGAATCATTAATTTCAACAGAGATCTCTCTATCCCCTCTTAATGACCTAGCTCTGATACCATGTTAGGATTTAATATAGAGAGAAAGAGAGATAGACGGTTTTCAGAAAATAAACTACATTGTTATTATTCACTTGAACGGTCGGAAACACACCTTATTGACTAATTAAAACATGAGATAACTTCTAACAGCCTGTACATGACCATTGTTTCCTTTTGATTTTTCTTTTTGATCGATCAAGCGCAGAATATGCCATGCAGTTTTTCTTGATCCAACCACTTGTAAGCAACAAATAAAAGGTTCCTTTCCTCTACACTAATTTCGATATCGGGTTTTGCTACATTTTTCACCGCATCCACAATTTCTTCCTGTCGGTCGGCTTGCTCAGCGAGCTTGGCGATGTAGACGAAGGACTCCCTTGATGCCATTGGAGATCGGATCTAAGTTTTAGTTATGTTCTTTGTTTGAATGGTAAACCTTTCATTAAGATGAAACCATAAGGTAATACATATATAAATTGCATGAAAGTTGAAGTAGCTAATGAAGAAACGTGATGTCAAGATAAACCAATTGTATATAGCAATGAAGGGAATTTATTATTTAAACAGGAAAACATGAACTAATCTCTGTTTACATGTCGATGTTAAGTGACAGTACACAGCTGTGCGGTCGTCGCTACCAAAACCTTCAACGGCAGATTAATAGGCATACAGTCATGGAACCTCCCAACACAATAAGTGATATTTGGTCTGTTTTTTTAACACTATAACCTAGGCGCAACTGTTTATAACAGAACAAATGATATATGAGTATAATGTAAGAGGCAGTGTAACCCGTACAGTTGTAGTAGTATGACGATGTATCCAGGTAATTGATACATTGCGATAAGCCAATGGTTAATCATCAAATTTAAGGATCATGCAGTAAAAATCTATCGTATAGGAAACCTGCAGCATACGAAAATGTAGGTTCAAACTTCAACCCAAAAATTATGTAGCACACAACGTCGAACGCAGGACAAATAATATATAGTGCAGGCTTTATGTATATCAGTATATGCGAATCCTTTATGTTTTCCATATAAACGGTACTGGACTTCTTTGTGGCTGATTACAATCCTGGTAATGTATTGGCATGTCAATACTCTTTACAATACTAAAATACTGCACTACACTATACTTTTATCTCATGAATACAAAGGACAAAGTCACCCATTTGAAAGCCGCAATGAATTTAAAGTGCTGGAAGCATTACCTTAATAAATTAGTAATTATATGGAGCAAGTAGAAGTGCTAGCTTTGATAGCAGTAAGTGTTAAACACGTCAGGAAAATGTGAGCATGGTATGGACATAAATGTATGACCCCATTCAGATAAGGCAAAAAAAGTTGGAAAATAGAACAATAAGTGCATGAGGCATTGTGCTTGATAGTTTTGGGTTAGCTTGTATGGTAGAAAGCAAGGCAAGATTCGGGTCAATAGAATGAGCAAAAATATGCAGAGGGTGCTGTATTAGATTGTAGTAGTTGATAAATCAGCACATGATTAGGTATAACAATGACCACACAAACCATACAGATTTGAACGAAGCAAGACACAATGATGGAAGTATTAAAGACGGGTCACAGCGATAACCTGATGAGACACATTTAGAGTAGCCTGGAGTTTTGATGTAGACAATCGGGGAAGTCTACCGTAGATCCTTAGAGTAAAGGATGTATGTACTGATGATGACCAATAATTCATCGGCACCGATAGATTAGCGACTTCAAAAAGATGTAGAGGATACTCTAGGATGACATTCTAGTGTAGGCATCAGGGCATTCCATCAGAAGCAGGATCTGTAGAGTCCATTAAAAGGGTATGACTAGACTGCATGGGGAGGTCTAATAACTGATGGGTGATTTGGTAGTTCGAGGTAAGTTTTAAGGGGAACCCAAAAGGATAGTAGTTGCTCGTTTACCGGTCATCACCAGTCAATATCGAGTATGGGGAAGGGCTTTGGCTCAACTGATAGACTATGATCATTCATTTTCGAGACATGGATTGAGGTAGGAAACACCACATTGTTGTTTTAGTTTGGTTTCTTAGGGCATGGCCATTAACCCATGGAAAATGCCTTCAACCAGTAGAGGGGTGGCTACAGTGGCCATAACAACGCTAATAAAGGGGCATACCATTATTACAGTAAATCATCAATTGAGCTTCGTACAGAATGGGCATAGGCGCCACCTTTGAGGAGGGTGCATAAATATAGATAGGATGAATACATGCAGGTCTACAATATAAGCGTTGAGGAGGTCCATTGTGGATACACGCAATGTTGGCATTGGAGCGATCCATTGCAGACGCATCTTACACATTATCTTATAGGATGATGGAATGTGTGTATTGAAGGCCGTACGAAGCGGACCATTACATATGTAGTCTCAGCAGTCGTATGGCAAGATGGTGGAAGCTTAGCAAGAAGGATATGAAAAGTACTATGCCAATACCGAGGCGATCCAAAGGCATATAGCTATATATATTATGTATTAAGTCAGATCTACATGGAAGTAGATGAATATTATTTATGAACAGAGACGAGTGTTATGTAATCTTAATAAACCTAAAATAACAAAGAGGGTAATAGAATATGCAGTATTATTCTTGAAAGTATGTAACTTGTCAGTCACCAGAACATTAGTTCTAACATCCTCCTCATAACAACCCACAAGAGAGTCAAAAGGCAAATGTTATTTAGCTTAGAGAAACTTGATATAGAAAGTGTCATTTGCTTAGTGCGTATTTGTTTACTATTGTATTTTAATCATTTACGATGTAGGTTATTTTCTTGAGCTCTAATATATTTGTCTTTGCCTATTTGCAAGGTAACAAACACCCAATTCGAGCTTCATTAGACTTTGTTTTTAGCATTTTACAAAATTTCTAGACCCGGTGGTTTTTGGGTTGTTACAATCACTCATAGGCTTCAACGATTATATGAACCTTCTACAACCGTGACTCATATGAGATGACGTAGTCTTCTCATACAAGGAAATGTTATACAAATGTACTCATCTGATGGAGAAGCATAGAAGCATTTGTTTAGACATATCCTAAATTTGCAGTGGAGAGTCGTAATGTTGGACTTGGATTATGTACGGATGGATTTTCATCATTAAATCAATTTGATTACAAATATTCATCTTGAACCATTACTGGTACACCGTATAATTTACCTCCGTGTATGTATATGAAAACTTCATACATGTTTCTTGTTGTAGTTATCCCTAACTTTGATGATATATTACAACGAATTGATGTTTAGTTACAACCATGATTAATGTGTTGAAAAGACTATGAAATGAAGGAGTTAAAAACATACTATATTTCGAAGTAAATAAATTTTCATATGTTTGGTTCTTTATTGTGGACTACAAGTAATTCCTCTACCTATGCAACACTTTCAGGATAGAGTACAACTAGTTATATAGCTTGCCTGTATTGCATGGAAGAAACGTGAGCATCTTCTCTACCACATTGGAAGAAAATTTTGATGGTTTGATTGTCATCGGTGTTTTCTCCATGTTAATCAACATTAGAAGGGGTAGGGAAATTTTTGTAGCTAATAGAATGGAGACTGAATGACCACCAATGGTTTGGTCAAGTGAAATAATATATATGTTGTAAAGAGATATCCAAAGGTACATTGAATTGGACAATACGCTAAAATTTTGAGAAAATCAAAGATTCATAATTGGTGCAAACAATGTATTTTAGGAGTTGCCTTATTAGAAAGTTCTACAACTTCATTATAACATTGACGTTATGCATAATGAAACAACATGTTTGATAATCTACTTAACACAGTTTTGAATGTTAAAGGAAAGACTAAGACGATGTGAAATCAAGACATAATATAAAAGAATTATCCCCAAGATTCGTATCAAGCCGAATGATCTCATTAAAAAAACCAAAGCATGCTATAAGTTATGTAATAATCATGTTACAGTTGTGTTAAAATAGTGAAATGGTTAAGATTTCCTGATGAGATTTTTGTTATTCGTCATGGATGTGTTATTTCTAAAAAAGGTAATGTTAATACCAAAATTAGCTTCGAGACTAGCTGGCAATGAAGGGGTGTTGGGAGAATACAAGCACAGAAAAATATTCCGAAAGCAAAAAAGCCAAGTAATAGATAGAACCAGAAGTCGGGGAGAAAGGTTCGAAAGTAGCAAAAACCGACACCCTCCAGGAAGGAAGATGGCCAAAGTCTATAGAGTACTGACAAGGCACTTCCGATCGGGTCCTTCTGATAGGACCTATCCGGCAGAAAGAGTCGTGACAAAAGGCCTTTTAAATCATAAAATGAGAAAGAAAAAGATATAACTCCACTCCTTAAGACCCGGAGGGTTTATCAGTGTTAACCTGCTCAACACTGATACTCCAGAAGGCATTAATGGTACCGAACCAGAAATACGCAAGAGTCGTCCAAAACCTGCTTCCAAAAACAACCATCACGCAATATCATAAAGTTGTGTTAAAAGAAAATAGAAACATAGTTGGAAGCCACCTTCTGAAAGATCAGACTGACCCAATAGCCCCATCGGAAGGCTAACCAGGACCCAAGCGGAGATACATGCTACCTGCACTAATCTAGCTAGAACAGGAACCGATAGCGGTTTCGAACTGGCAACACTACACCATACAGCCAATTTGGCACAGATGGATGCGGATATGTAATACGGGTAAAAGTCATATCATATTTGATGGTGCTCAGATCCGTATCAAATTACATTTTGTGATTCGCGTCACCCCAAACGCCCTAAATCTGACCGTCCATCAACGAAGCCCCGGATTAGTTATTTTGATACGGCTTTGGGCCAAATTGAATCCATATCATATTGTGCATCCCATTGGTCACTCCGAAAAAAAGTTTTGGCCGCTCCCTTTTCCGTTTGTTTTACTTTAATGGTGACCGAAAACCCAAATTAGGGTTTTCGGTCACCAAATCGTGCCTCCACCTTTGACAGAGGCGAACAACCCTGTCCTTCGCCAGAAATGCAGCAACCCTACGTCTCCCTAGCCCTCCTTCGACAGTGCAGGTATGTGTTTCAATTGAATTTTGGCATGCATGACTTATAGTAGGGAACAAATTGAAATCTTTGTGTGATAGTTGATTGCTATTTTGTGTTAGTACTTCGTGTGTTAGCTATTTCGATTGAATTGGTTTGTGTAAGTGTGTTAGGGACGGATCTGTGGTTATACCCTAAAATCAGAGAAATCAAATTTGAATCATGTTTTGTGATAATGTAAAAAACATCTGAATGTTTGTTAAATTGCGGTATAATTTTTGTTAGAATTGCCATTGGATTGAGACGACCCGAAATCCCGTTCAAACGGAAACAAGGGTTATCTTTGGAATATAACACAGAAACAGATAATAGCAGAAAAAAATTAAATAAATACACCAGATAATGAACAATAGAACATACTGGATAAAATAATCATCAGAGTTACACAGTACACAGGATCTTACTTAGTACAAATACAGTTCAGCTATACATAAATGTCTACAGCGGAAATAAACAAAATATGTACAATAGGAGCTGAACAGCATAAAAAGAGATAAATGATAGAATCCATCTTCAGCTCCAGCTATCCAGAAAAAGAACCAGCTAAACCTGAATACAAGGCTGCCCGTGTAGAAAAAGGGGCACCCGAGTTTGAAAGTGAAACAAACTACGAGTCAGTCATGGGACTGGTATGAGAAATCCACTCAACACATATATAATTGGCTAATCACAGGACCACGCCACTTTCGTGGAATGGGTTTTCTCCATTGGATTGCCAGTGCTTTAAAACAAATCTTTCTTTTAAACATCGCTATGCTTTTTATAAAAATGAAGCCGTTATAAGACTCAGTTTCCATCACACAATGCAACGCAAACCGGAGGATAGAGTTTTTACCTTATAACGGCCAAGATATGCTTGATACGAATAAAACAAAGGCATTTGATATTATTACTAGTGTTTATATGTTTTGAAAACAATTTCAAATCATAACTATCAATCATAGACGATATGAGCGTCCCATGCCACTATGTCGCCACATATATATATATATATATATACACAATCGAAACCGCATCGTCACGTATTTGGAAATTGGATTTCCGTCATGAACCACGGCAAAAGATAGTCCTTACCGAATTCGAGACTGCCTAGCCCGAGCCTCAGGCAAGTACTCTGTCAAGCCTTAGGATCGTCAGGGCCGGTCCACCGATGTGGATTAAAATGCCTGAACCATGCATTTCCCCGCCCTTTGGGGCGTAAACGAGCCAATGAATGACTCCATCGGACCCGGATCGTCCGATCAAACTGAGGCGCCTCGCAACAGCAACAACCACATAGGTGAAAAGTATATAAATGTCAGGGCTGGTAGGTCACTGACACCACCCTAGCTAGGAGGAAACGCAGGCCCTCCTTGGTGTCCTCTCCCGTTTCTGGTTCATACCGGGGTGTGAGGCTCGCGAATTCACGTTATACACAAAGCTACGCCACACAGGCGGTGCTTTGATCATCACCACAAGGCTTTGCTTTTCAACAGAAGCCCTGATTACTACATCTTAGCATGCCACACAGGCAATTCATGCCATGCGACTGATGTCCATCGATATACAACCTCTGAGCTCGTGCATCTCAGAGAAGGGCGTTAAGCAAAAGAATAAGTTCTCCACCGCCAAACAGATGTATATTTAATAGAGATCAATCAACATAGAATAAAATCCAATGTCAGACACACAGTCCATTTACAAGTCCGTTCTGGGTCTGAACGAAACCGGAGGCACTAAATACCTCGCAAACCCATCGATCACCACGTACGTCTGGACGATCACCACTCATTATCCATATTTCGGGATGCCTCCCAATCAGGACCTCGGTTACCATCCAAACGAGGTGAAGATCTCCGGTCTTCGACCATCGTCTTCGACCATCGTCTTCATCTTCGACTTTCAATCGTCGGTCAATTATTTGAAATGAGAATTAACTCGGCCTTCTCAAATAATTCACGTATATTTAGAATTTCAAATCAATTTACTTCAATGGTTAAATTATTTGACAACGCCAATCTTGTTCTTTAATGTAATTTTCACACCAAACACATTCAACCATCAAAAGCCACATAAATCGAGCAAATTCAATTTATTTCCATTCCATATCGCTTATGATATTTTATAACTATTTATCGCTATTTTTATTTATTTTAAAATAGCTAATTTATTCAAAACGACGCTTCGGGCCATAAAGCGGCCGTGGCGCTGTTTTTCTTCAGATTTGATTTACACATATCTGAAAATATAACCGTTGGATCTTCACAAAATTTACATCATTAGAAAGGTCTTTTCAAAACGAATCCAACGGTTCCAGTTTCGGGAAAATCCGACGGTCGGATCTCCCGGTACAATCGTTTGAAGTTTCGATTTCAAAATACGAACTGCACGGCCACGTTTCGTTTTAATTTTATTTATATTTATATAATTATATAAATATAGTTCATTCAACAATTTCAATATCGTTTTCACTTCAAATATTTCACTAACGCCTTAATATTTTGGAAAAATTCGCCATAACCTCCCCTGCACCGGGAGCATCGGGAAATCGCAAATAGCTTTCCCGGTCCTTCTAATCTCAAAAAGAAAAAGAAAAAGCCAAGCGGCTAGCCAACAGGCTCATAAAATCATCACCCAAACAAAACAGTAAATGTGTACCTATTTGTCGGGCACAAAATTTTATTCCTCTTCTCTAACCCCTTTGCTATAACCTGTTCAATGAATATGCATGTACATATATATACAGTTCTTATCATTCATCATTTTCTATTCAACTTCATATTTGATTTCTATTTGGTTTAAAAACACCATTCA
The DNA here is from genome assembly GCA_030737875.1 of Allium sativum. Lineage (NCBI taxonomy): Eukaryota > Viridiplantae > Streptophyta > Magnoliopsida > Asparagales > Amaryllidaceae > Allium > Allium sativum. Next base: position 968,483,343 of record CM060909.1, on the reverse strand, counting down.
CTCTAAGGTTACATACATAGGTGCAAATCATTTCATTAGTTAATTAATGAATATTTCAACTCATATATGTTTATTTGAACAAGTGGCTATTTTTAACACTTCACATTTCAATGATTCATGCATACAATAAAAATGTGATTTTTATTGTAGAACAACTCATTTCAAAACACTATTATTTTGATATACTTCATATTGGTGATAAAAATAGGATTTTTATCATAAAACAATTTCTTTTAAAATGAGATTATTTTACACAGTTCATATAGTCGATAAAAGGTGATTTTTATTATCAAACAATTTATTTCAAAATATGAATACCATTCAACACATGAATTTCAATTCAACGAATGAATATCGATTCAACACATGAAGGTTTTCTATAGTTTGTATATATATATATAAATGTGATTTTTATATTTAAAACGCGAATACCATTCAACACATGAATTTCTAATCAACGAATGAATATCAATTCAACACATTAAGGTTTTCTATTCAATGAATAAATATGGTTTAAGCAGATGAAAATAATTCAAACACATGAATGTTATTCAAAATTTCGGCAGCATAACGGCAGGGTAGTAAAAACCGGGACCGTCCCTAGTACGGCTCCTCGCTCTACCTTAAAACCTCGCGGTTTTTGACAATGGGGATCATGCATCTAGTTCGCACGCAGGCGGCATGTATATATTTATTTCATTTCCACAAACTAATCCTATGTGGTTTCAACCAAATATTTCTCAACTACAAACGGGTATTTTTCAACCTCAATCAATCAATATCAACCACAAACAATCCCAAACAATCATTCGCTATCAATCAATTTTCACAACAATTTCAATCAATAAATATCGTCCATGGTTTGTGGACGAGGGGCGTATATATATATATATTATATATAGCAATTCACTTTTATTTCAACGCATATATATATATATATATATATAAAAAGAAATTGAAGAGTGAGAAATTCTCACCAATAGCTATCCAATACCACGACACTTCACTTAGAGAAATCTTCGCCTTTCTCGCCTTTTTTTCGCTTTCGTTGCCCGTATTCACTACATATGTAAAGATCGAATTTTTACTTCGTTATTCAATATATAAAAATTCCATTTCAAAAATATAGATTTCATCTTTTCAAATATATCATTATAAAAATCACATTTTTATTTTTCTACACATATAAAGATGATATTTTTAATATTTCCATCATGTAAAAATTATATTTTTATTACTTTAAAAATATAAAAATCATATCTTACTTCTTCTACTTAATAAAAATTCTGTCTTTTCTATTTAAAGTTCTGATCTATTCTATTCTAAAAATCTGATCTATTCTATTCTAAAAATCTGATCTTTTTCTTTTTAAAGTTCAAATCTTTTTCTTTTTATATCTCAAAATAAAATCAGCTTTTTAAACCTTTTAAAAATCAGAATTTAAACCTTTATAAAATCAGAATTTTCAGAATTAAAATAAAAATAAAATAACAACACTTACTGTTATCTGCGAAGAAGGGGGGGTCGTCAGGGTCGGCGGCAGGAGGAGGAGCAGGCGGTGGCTTCAGTGGTCTCGAACGGGGGCTCGCGAATTTAGGCGTCGCGATGGCTTCAGGGGGGGGGGGGGGGCGGATGCGTCGCGAGGTGGGTGGGTTCGCGGTCGCCGTTAGGAGGGGAGCGAGAGCAAGGAAGAGGGGGGGGGGGGTTGGCACGGGGGAGAGGGCGCCTGCCCTAGGCGGCGGCGTCGAGGTCGACAAAGGGGGGGCGTCGATCCTTTTTCTTTTTTTCTCTTTTTTTTATTCGTCTGAGCGAAAATAAGGAGAGAAAGGGGGGGGGGTGAGGGTTTTTAAAAAGAAAATATATATATTATTTTATTTATTAAATTAATTCTAAAAAGCAACTTTTATTTTCGACCTCGAAACGAAACCCACCGCCTGTCGTGTATAGCGTATTACCCCCATTCCGAACACAATGGGATATGTATCGTAAGCTGATTTGACTGTTTCGATCAGTTTCCGTTGAAATCAACATATAACTCTATATATTGAATTTGAACGCGTTTTTCAATTTACCGGGGTCACATACTAACTAGAAAAATTCTCGAGAAATATTTTCTAGCTTCGTATTGACGATACGGTCCTAACAAAACTAGTTTCGTCGAATTCTGAGACCGTTGGAAAAATGGCCAATTTCCAGTCGATTAAAATCAACTGAAACTGGTCAAACGCGTTTTCTTTTGCCACGCTCACATATTGATTCGAAAAATTATGAAATTTGAAACCTATCAATAACTTGACACTGCGGATCTAACAAAAGTGGTTTCATCGAAATCCGAGGTCGTTTGCAAAATGTCCATTTTTAAGGGCCCGAATTCCATAGCGACTATTCAGAATTTTCAACTGGACATAGCTTTTGAATCCCGCTATCAAACTTCGATTTTTCAGATTCGTTGGAAAGGTATTCACTAACAGATTTAAATATTTTTGGTTTCACTAAAATTCGTTTTGTTTTGCACCCGATACAGTCCGACAAAGTTTGAATTCAATTTTTCGAAACTACAGCGCCATTTCAGGCCTTGTTTATAATTATAATTAATTATATTCGTTTACAATTGTCGATTCAAACTCAGTTTTCATCGCCATTATTTAAAATATTTATTTTAAATATTTAAAATCCATTATTTTAGCCAATTTAAAAAATTTTAATTGGTTCAGATTTTCTGGGTCGTTACAATCTCCCCCACTTAAAACTTTTCGTCCCCGAAAAGGAACAAAGTCGAAAGTGGTTTGATAAATCTACAATCACACAACACAACAACCAACCCAATTGTTTTTAACCTTAAAAAAATATTCTGCTTTACTCATACTAGGATATTACTGATCCTATCTGTATAGAGTCACCCGTCCTAGAACACTACTGGTTCTATTTCTGACGAGTTGGTTCATATGTTATATTCCAGAACTAAGCTTAACCAAAGCTCTGATACCACGTTGAGACGACCCGAAATCCCGTTCAAACGGAAACAAGGGTTATCTTTGGAATATAACACAGAAACAGATAATAGCAGAACAAAAATTAAATAAATACACCAGATAATGAACAATAGAACATACTGGATAAAATAATCATCAGAGTTACACAGTACACAGGATCTTACTTAGTACAAATACAGTCCAGCTATACATAAATGTCAACAACGGAAATGAACAAAATATGTACAATAGGAGCTGAACAGCATAAAAAGAGATAAATGATAGAATCCATCTTCAGCTCCAGCTATCCAGAAAAAGAACCAGCTAAACTTGAATACAAGGCTGCCCGTGTAGAAATAGGGGCACCCGAGTTTGAAAGTGAAACAAACTACGAGTCAGTCATGGGACTGGTATGAGAAATCCACTCAACACATATATAATTGGCTAATCACAGGACCACGCCACTTTCGTGGAACGGGTTTTCTCCATTGGATTGCCAGTGCTTTAAAACAAATCTTTCTTTTAAACATCGCTATGCTTTTTATAAAAATGAAGCCGTTATAAGACTCAGTTCCCATCACACAATGCAACGCAAACCGGAGGATAGAGTTTTTACCTTATAACGGCCAAGATATGCTTGATACAAATAAAACAAAGGCATTTGATATTATTACTAGTGTTTATATGTTTTGAAAACAATTTCAAATCATAACTATCAATCATAGACGACATGAGCGTCCCATGCCACTATGTCGCCACATATATATATATACAATCGAAACCGCATCGTCACGTATTTGGAAATTGGATTTCCGTCATGAACCAAGGCAAAAGATAGTCCTTACCGAATTCGAGACTGCCTAGCCCGAGCCTCAGGCAAGTACTCTGTCAAGCCTTAGGATCGTCAGGGCCGGTCCACCGATGTGGATTAAAATGCCTGAACCATGCGTTTCCCCGCCCTTTGGGGCGTAAACGAGCCAACGAATGACTCCATCGGACCCGGATCGTCCGATCAAACCGAGGCACCTCGCAACAGCAACAACCACATAGGTGAAAAGTATATAAATGTCAGGGCTGGTAGGTCACTGACACCACCCTAGCTAGGAGGAAACGCAGGCCTTCCCTGGTGTCCTCTCCCGTTTCTGGTTCATACCGGGGTGTGAGGCTCGCGAATTCACGTTATACACAAAGCTACGCCACACAGGCGGTGCTTTGATCATCACCACAAGGCTTTGCTTTTCAACAGAAGCCCTGATCACTGCATCTTAGCATGCCACACAGGCAATTCATGCCATGCGACTGATGTCCATCGATATACAACCTCTGAGCTCGTGCGTCTCAGAGAAGGGCGTTAAGCAAAAGAATAAGTTCTCCGCCGCCAAACAGATGTATATTTAATAGAGATCAATCAACATAGAATAAAATCCAATGTCAGACACACAGTCCATTTACAAGTCCGTTCTGGGTCTGAACGAAACCGGAGGCACTAAATACCTCGCAAACCCATCGATCACCACGTACGTCTGGACGATCACCACTCATTATCCATATTTCGGGATGCCTCCCAATCAGGACCTCGGTTACCATCCAAACGAGGTGAAGATCTCCGGTCTTCGACCATCGTCTTCGACCATCGTCTTCATCTTCGACTTTCAATCGTCGGTCAATTATTTGAAATGAGAATTAACTCGGCCTTCTCAAATAATTCACGTATATTTAGAATTTCAAATCAATTTACTTCAATGGTTAAATTATTTGACAACGCCAATCTTGTTCTTTAATGTAATTTTCACACCAAACACATTCAACCATCAAAAGCCACATAAATCGAGCAAATTCAGTTTATTTCCATTCCATATCGCTTATGATATTTTATAACTATTTATCGCTATTTTTATTTATTTTAAAATAGCTAATTTATTCAAAACGACGCTTCGGGCCATAAAGCGGCCGTGGCGCTGTTTTTCTTCAGATTTGATTTACACATATCTGAAAATATAACCGTTGGATCTTCACAAAATTTACATCATTAGAAAGGTCTTTTCAAAACGAATCCAACGGTTCCAGTTTCGGGAAAATCCGACGGTCGGATCTCCCGGTACAATCGTTTGAAGTTTCGATTTCAAAATACGAACTGCACGGCCACGTTTCGTTTTAATTTTATTTATATTTATATAATTATATAAATATAGTTCATTCAACAATTTCAATATCGTTTTCACTTCAAATATTTCACTAACGCCTTAAGATTTTGGAAAATTTCGCCATAACCTCCCCTGCACCGGGAGCATCGGGAAATCGCAAATAGCTTTCCCGGTCCTTCTAATCTCAAAAAGAAAAAGAAAAAGCCAAGTGGCTAGCCAACAGGCTCATAAAATCATCACCCAAACAAAACAGTAAATGTGTGCCTATTTGTCGGGCACAAAATTTTATTCCTCTTCTCTAGCCCCTTTGCTATAACCTGTTCAATGAATATGCATGTACATATATATACAGTTCTTATCATTCATCATTTTCTATTCAACTTCATATTTGATTTCTATTTGGTTTAAAAACACCATTCACTCTAAGGTTACATACATAGGTGCAAATCATTTCATTAGTTAATTAATGAATATTTCAACTCATATATGTTTATTTGAACAAGTGGCTATTTTTAACACTTCACATTTCAACGATTCATGCATACAATAAAAATGTGATTTTTATTGTAGAACAACTCATTTCAAAACACTATTATTTTGATATACTTCATATTGGTGATAAAAATAGGATTTTTATCATAAAACAATTTCTTTTAAAACGAGATTATTTTACACAGTTCATATAGTCGATAAAAGGTGATTTTTATTATCAAACAACTTATTTCAAAATATGAATACCATTCAACACATGAATTTCAATTCAACGAATGAATATCGATTCAGCACATGAAGGTTTTCTATAGTTTGTATATATATATATAAAAATGTGATTTTTATATTTAAAACGCGAATACCATTCAACACATGAATTTCTAATCAACGAATGAATATCAATTCAACACATGAAGGTTTTCTATTCAATGAATAAATATGGTTTAAGCAGATGAAAATAATTCAAACACATGAATGTTATTCAAAATTTCGGCAGCATAACGGCAGGGTAGTAAAAACCGGGACCGTCCCTAGTACGGCTCCTCGCTCTACCTTAAAACCTCGCGGTTTTTGACAATGGGGATCATGCATCTAGTTCGCACGTAGGCGGCATGTATATATTTATTTCATTTCCACAAACTAATCCTATGTGGTTTCAACCAAATATTTCTCAACCACAAACGGGTATTTTTCAACCTCAATCAATCAATCAATATCAACCACAAACAATCCCAAACAATCATTCGCTATCAATCAATTTTCACAACAATTTCAATCAATAAATATCGTCCATGGTTTGTGGACGAGGGGCGTATATATATATATTATATATAGCAATTCATTTTTATTTCAACGCATATATATATATATATATATATAAAAAAAGAAATTGAAGAGTGAGAAATTCTCACCAATAGCTATCCAATACCACGACACTTCACTTAGAGAAATCTTCGCCATTCTCGCCTTTTTTTCGCTTTCGTTGCCCGTATTCACTACATATGTAAAGATCGAATTTTTACTTCGTTATTCAATATATAAAAATTCCATTTCAAAAATATAGATTTCATCTTTTCAAATATATCATTATAAAAAATCACATTTTTATTTTTCTACACATATAAAGATGCTATTTTTAATATTTCCATCATGTAAAAATTATATTTTTATTACTTTAAAAATATAAAAAACATATCTTACTTCTTCTACTTAATAAAAATTCCGTCTTTTCTATTTAAAGTTCTGATCTATTCTATTCTAAAAATCTGATCTATTCTATTCTAAAAATCTGATCTTTTTCTTTTTAAAGTTCAAATCTTTTTCTTTTTATATCTCAAAATAAAATCAGCTTTTTAAACCTTTTAAAAATCAGAATTTAAACCTTTATAAAATCAAAATTTTCAGAATTAAAATAAAAATAAAATAACAACACTTACTGTTATCTGCGAAGAAGGGAGGGGGGGGTCGTCAGGGTCGGCGGCAGGAGGAGGAGCAGGCGGTGGCTTCAGTGGTCTCGAACGGGGGCTCGCGAATTTAGGCGTCGCGATGGCTTCAGGGGGGCGGATGCGTCGCGAGGTGGGTGGGTTCGCGGTCGCCGTTAGGAGGGGAGCGAGAGCAAGGAAGAGGGGGGGTTGGCACGGGGGAGAGGGCGCCTGCCCTAGGCGGCGGCGTCGAGGTCGACAAAGGGGGGGGGGGGCGTCGATCCTTTTTCTTTTTTCTCTTTTTTTTATTCGTCTGAACGAAAATAAGGAGAGAAAGGGGGGGTGAGGGTTTTTAAAAAGAAAAAATATATATTATTTTATTTATTAAATTAATTCTAAAAAGCAACTTTTATTTTCGACCTCGAACGAAACCCACCGCCTGTCGTCTATAGCGTATTACCCCCATTCCGAACACAATGGGATATGTATCGTAAGCTGATTTGACTGTTTCGATCAGTTTCCGTTGAAATCAACATATAACTCTATATATTGAATTTGAACGCGTTTTTCAATTTACCGGGGTCACATACTAACTAGAAAAATTCTCGAGAAATATTTTCTAGCTTCGTATTGATGATACGGTCCTAACAAAACTAGTTTCGTCGAATTCTGAGACCGTTGGAAAAATGGCCAATTTCCAGTCGATTAAAATCAACTGAAACTGGTCAAACGCGTTTTCTTTTGCCACGCTCACATATTGATTCGAAAAATTATGAAATTTGAAACCTAGAAATAACTTGACACTGCGAATCTAACAAAAGTGGTTTCATCGAAATCCGAGGTCGTTTGCAAAATGTCCATTTTTAAGGGCCTGAATTCCATAGCGACTATTCAGAATTTTCAACTGGACATAGCTTTTGATTCCCGCTATCAAATTTCGATTTTTCAGATTCGTTGGAAAGGTATTCACTAACAGATTTAAATATTTTTGGTTTCACTAAAATTCGTTTTGTTTTGCACCCGATACAGTCCGACAAAGTTTGAATTCAATTTTTCGAAACTACAACGCCATTTCAGGCCTTGTTTATAATTATAATTAATTATATTCGTTTTCAATTGTCGATTCAAACTCAGTTTTCATCGCCATTATTTAAAATATTTATTTTAAATATTTAAAATCCATTATTTTAGCCAATTTAAAAATTTTAAATTGGTTCAGATTTTCTGGGTCGTTACATGGATGTATGGTATATTTTAGATTGCGGTATACAGTGGCGGAGCTAGGACCAGAATTTGGCGAGGGAACTATCTAAATAGTCGGGGTGTCAAGGAAGGTAGCCTAAAAAAAGGTATTTTGTAGGCAGTCTGCAAATCTGGATATAGACTTAATGTTGGGAAATATTCGATATATGTTCCGATACAACATCTCGATGCAAAATACATACTAGCAAAAATCAATTTTTTTTATGGTGATCTATGAATCATCTATATTCTTTAACAAGATAATGCACTCATTTATAACCCTGTTATCTGATGTTAATGTAACAGGTTTGTTGAAAAATTTGGTCGATGGATTATTACTAGACTTTGTGGTTAATATTTTAATAGGCGATCCACCAGGTGGATGCATTTTAGCTCACGTGTAGGGTTGGGTATCCAAGCTTATTAGTTTTATCCAAATGTTGGATGCTGCTGCACTTAACCTTAGTAAAAAGCTACTTTCACTAGCAACTTTTCCCTTACTTTGTAGCAGAGACTTTAGTGTAAGTAATCTTGCACTACACAGTCCGCTTCAAAGAAACTGAAAGTTGCAAGTGAAAGCAGCTTTTTCCAAGGTCAAGTGAAGCGGCATTAGACATTTGAATAAAGCTAATAAGCATGGATTACTGACCCTGTGCGTGAGCTAAAATGCATCCACCTGGTGGATCGCCCAGTAAATTCTTAATCAGAAAAAGTCGAGTATGTGTGTCATCCTACGATGATGATTCGATATCTTTAGACGTTGGAGCAGGTATATATTATTTTACACTTATCTCTACGTAGTATCTTATATAAGAATTGAATGGACATGTACTTGTGTGCACATCTTGAATATTCTTTTCATTTATTTGTTCCTTTTTGTGTGTATAGGAGGATGTTCTGTATTCTAGGGTACGAACTATCAGTGTTGCACATGGACTACACTTTAGGCGATTCTTCTTTTGGGTTTGCATTTTTAATGACTATCAATTTTCCACTCCTATGTAGTATGTACAGTTAATTTCATTTAAACGATATGGTCACATAGCAAAACCAGTTTACAATGTGTATTCATTAATTTTTGAGACATATACTGATCGACTACACAAACACATGGACGACGCTCGACTTATCGTAGACTAGTCTACTAATCGAGATCAAACCATCAACATGAAGTTTGGACTTGCTTTTTGTATGAATTTAGGCCGTATGGGTAGAAATTAGTCGAATAATCGACTAGTCGATTCGACTAGGTTGTTATTGGGCCAGTGAAGTATTTGTACACAAACACACTGATCGATTACCATTAAATTACACAAACATACTGATCGACTACCGTCAACTATACATCAAACTCTGATTCCCTCAACTATATACCCTGCGACATTGATTTTTTGTTACCATTGTTGTTATCACTTTTTCTACCAGAATTAACATTCAATGGCACATTCTAAACGTACTCTGCTGAATACAGATCTCGTAAAGAAGAGTCCTTGTAAAGAAGAGTTCTTGTATTTCATATTTTGGACTGATTCTACAGCAGGATAAATCTTTGGAAAACAAAACTCAATTAGTTTCATTTTATATTTGTATTAACATATAGTACTTAGCTCTTTATTAATGTTTGCATCTCAGTCACAGTGAGTTACAATGCCGATCTACTGTCCAGCTGTGAAGTATTTGTAACTTGTTTCTTGTATTTTATTGGCAGTCCTCTTGGAGAGTATGGTGCTTTTGTGTTGCTGGAACTCAGGCTGCAGGCTATATATCATGATTTAGTTTTGCTGCCAAAGGAAACATGAACTCCAGGTCGCTGACTATCGCGCTCAATCTTCTCGGCCACGACTGGAGTTTTATCAGGCTGTTATCTTTTTACCTCATTTTTGTTACTACGTAATGTGGTGAAAATCTTTGACATTTTCCTTTTATTGTATATGTTTGTATGTACATCGTGTTATATGACAAACCTTGTAAATCTTTAAGTATATACATATATATATATATATATATATATAAATTGTGTTATTCTTGTGTATATTTGTGGTATGTATGCTCTGTGTTATGAAACATATGTGATACAGTTTTTGTTTTATATATATACACATATATGATTTTTATATATACATGGGTATATATATATATATATATATATATATATATATATATATATATATGCACACACACATATAATTAGACACGATCAAAGACAGTGTATTATTAGACTTTAGATACGGCTAAAAGCCGTATGATAATATATTAAGATACGGTTGGTAGCCGTATCTAATAATTAGACGCGCCACTTTTTGATACGGCTTTTTAATGTGCCCAACGGCTTTAGATACAGCTAAAAACATAGCCTAATCAGCATATATTGTGTAGTGCAACCCTCCACATACGCCGTATCCGTGAGAAGGCTGAAAGCCTACATCCGAAAGCTTACATTCAAAAGCCTACGTTCATAAGTTGCTACCGGGAGTTCAAATGGCGTCCGAAAGCCACCTCATCAACGAGTCCCAAGCTATCCCAAAAGAGTCCGATTGATCGGGACTCCCACTATGAAAACTATAATTAAAACCGCAGGGGCGGCCGAAAGCTAAACGTTCGAGGTCAAGGAAGAAGTGGCCAACAAAGGCCCATGCAGGCCCAATAACCCAACAGCAGAAGGGGCTTCAGATCCTCTATAAATAAGACCCTAGGGATCACACTGAGGGGGGAAGGGCTCAGATTTTCAGATTCTCCATACTAAGGAATATTCTAATTCCAAAATTAGCTAGAGACTCTTTTTCGAATTCTTATATTCATCCTCTTTAAACCCTAGCATAAAAAATAGATTGATAAATTTCCTTGATTCTGTTCTTGTATGAAAAGTGGAGAGATTAATAAAGAGCGAATCCACATCTATGACATTGTGCGTGAATTTATCGTGATTTTCTTTAATTAATTCTATTATAATTTACTGTTTGCTACCTATGTTTGTGTGGATTTTATCCAAGTCTCTACCGATGATCGGAGAAAGCTTCCCCTACTATTAACTTAAATCCTCGCAGCAAGTCTGAGTCACATCTGTAGAATACAACCCCTCCGTGAGATTAATCTGGATACGCAGAGACATTGACCTAACTCAAACCCGTACTACAACAGAATTGGTATGTTATAGTGGCCTATAGCCGCTATGAATAATAACTATAGCGGTTCCATAACTACTATATATGGACATGCTATAAAAAACTGCTAAAATTTGTAACACTTTATTTGCCGCTATAAAAGAGCATGGTTTTATAGCACAAATTTGCCGTTATGTTTCTTACAGACAACAGCTCATGCTCACCGCTATTAGACATCTGAATCTCAATGAAAGTGGGAATCTTTTATAACACATTATAACCGCTATAACATATTTATTTAATGACAGCTATATGACGCTATTAAATTATCATGTTATAGTATTGCTAAAACCTTTTACAACTCATATATGCCGCTACAAAATTCAATTTTGTTCGAGTATTCTTTCATTGATGTCCCATACTACTTCAGTGAGCTTGGCAAAACGTTCATTAGTGGATTGAAAGAAATTTCAACAGGAGGATGTGGAGCTATGCATATATATATATACATATATATATATATATTACATTTTAATAACAGCAATCAAAATAAATCTACATAACAATTTAAAGAGCAATGTAAGAACAAAGAAATAATAATAATCAACAACTATAACACATATTCATGATAACAAAATAAAATATCAACTAACAAAAAATAATTTCAATCCATGAGTTACCAAATTCAATACATATGTTTTCAATCCATGAGTTACCATATTCATGATGACAAAATAAATTATCAACAAACAAAAAATAACTTCTGGCACCATCTCTTCAAGTACTCACATTCTACTTCTGGTTGCCTCAGTTTTGTCTAGTTATTAGATGATTATTGTTAGGATTGGTAAACATGAAAGTATACTTGTATTATGCAACTTCTCCAAATGTTAAAAGGTTTATACCTTGCTCTTCTACTTTGAAACTAGACTTCGACTTGCTTGGGAGTTAAGTTCAGCTGCTTTGCTAGTGCTGCCTCCTCTTTCTGCACATACACATCATTCTCAAAACTAGTCCCAACTTGACCTGCAAACAACAAAATTCTTATTCGAGTCCAAGGACCTTCGTACTCTACAACGTGGAATCAGTCCTAGTTGATACTTACGCCACTTCAAACTTCTTTTAGCAGGCTACTCTATAACTAAGAACTTTTAGCAAGTTTGGTCTTCAATCAAAACTCTGGAGCGTGCTGTCCAACAAGGAAGTATGGTTTGTGCTAGTAATGAACATGCTGCAAAATAGTTATCACAGATCTTTCCATTAGCCTATCTTATCCATAAGCCAGTCTTCTTGCAAGCCATTTCCCACTTCTTCCATGCGTAAGGATAATTTCTCCAAACTTATGCCCTCCCTTGTTGTCTTGAAGTTGAGGCATCCTAACAAACAAATATATTTGAATTTTTTCCAATACGACCACATGATCAATTCTACTGGCATTTCTAGTAGCTGAAACCTGAAAGCGCGGAGGTTCTCAGTTTTTCAACAAGCAGCTTGATTCTTTTTTACATGCTCATATGCATCCAATAATCAATATTATTAACTTCTTTATCACTAGACACTAGATATTTCGTTTTTTGTGTCTCAATAAGAACTAACAGACACTGTGTTAAATTGCAGGTCTCTAGAAAATCAGAAGAAACCTGAATTTTGTCTTAAATAACATAGAAACTCCATGAGGATAGATTATTTAGTCTTTGACATAATAATTAAGGACAAAAACTGCCGGAACTAATGGGTCATTGACTATTTTAAACATCAACATAATTCATGACATTCAGAAGTACATATATTTATCCAGACATACATAAATATGTATCCAGATATAAATAGTATACGGATTATGTTCTCAATATATAACTTCATCTCATGTTCTCATCATAAATGAACACTAAATGACCACAACCTAAACGAATTACGATTTTAATATATAGCAAACATAGCGGCAACTTGATCTGGGATCTTCCGAACAAACATATATCTTAGAGGTGTATCATCTCTTATAGGAATTTGATCGAACATGTAGGTTACCTTAAGCTAAGCAAATTTGTAATGGATTCAAATCTCAAATATACAACCTTTTAATGTGGAAAATTATGTCCAATACAGTTTGGACACTCGATAAGCTGAAGTTATTGGAATGGTGCAAAGAGATAAGTGTTGTTGTGTGGAACAACTTCTAAAACCAACATGCACTTCATATTTAAATGCAACTACGTATAATTCAAATAGTGTGCATACCTATATTACAGATACTCTGGTACTCTTCATTATGCTCATCATAACATGCAAGAAGAAATGAGCCGTAAACCCCTGTAGAAAGACGCAAATAAACGGACAAACATATAAAATGAACCGAAATTCATAGCTAAAAAGACATCTAATAATAGTTTGAATTCATATTGGAATTTTTACCTTTACGTTTTCCACGACCATGAAAAGCTGCAATAGGAACCAAATCCAAGGAGTCTCCGATGTTGCAGAATATCATAAACTTATATGAGATTTGCATGAAAAGGGGAAACAAAATAACAGACTTCTTCTGAAGGTACGCGCCGTGTAATTGGCTAATGAAACATCTTATCACAAGCAAAATGGGTAGCTCAAAACAAAATCCTCCTTCAATATATTGCTATTAAAAAAAATATTGGAGAAACAAGAAATGACCATTGGAGTTCAATTCTCTTCCTTCCATTGCAAATATAACATGTGGAAGCTGCAACATTTTTTTAGCTCAACACAACAAGGAAATGAGTGACATAAATTATGTTAATCTTAATGCTTTGATTTACAATATAAATGAAAAAATGAGCATGAATTAATGTAAAAATGGTGCTGAGTTCAAAGGTCGGTTCTAATGCATAAACCTCTTGGTTTATCTGATAATGCTTTAGGGGAAAACATAAACCTGAGTTTATGAGCAAAGCTTATTCTTAGGTCTTCACGTATACCTGACATTGTTTTCTTGGTTTTCACACTGACATTTTTAGTAATTAGGGATATGTTACTTGGATATTGAAAAATAATATCTGATAATGTATATAAAAGAAATAAAACATCCATGTGCAATGTTATATCATTTTCTTTTGTCAGCATATACGATAATGTACATAAGGAATGGTTAAGAATGCTTGACAAAGCACAGTGTGATGAATGTTGCGTGTTAAGTGTAATACAACATCCATGTGCGTTGTTGTTTCATTTCTTTTCTTACTTCAGAATTGCATGCTGTAGATTTATATAACAGAATATGATGTCATCCCATGATTCTAAGAAAAGAGCTAAAATAAACATGTTGGTCATAAAAATCAGTAAGCATAAGCATATAAGAACCATCCTCTAAAAAGCTTATCAGTTCCACTAACAATTACCATTCATTTCAGAAGACCGGACCTGATCAAGATTAAAACTTGGAGATGTATGTGTATATCGGCTATCTTTGGTTGCCTGTCATTTAGACAAACGAAAAATTCAAAATTCTTTAACCATCAGTAGAACAAAAATATTGGGATGCAATCAGACAATGCTAACAATTCTTATCTAAGTCTAACATACAAAGAATACAAATTTTGATATGTTTCCGTAATTCATACTTGTGCTAATTAAAAAACTGGACACTTGATAATTGACGCTCAGTGTACTGTTCAAAGAAAAGAAAATGATACACAGAATATATCATAAAAACATTAGAAGAGGTTTGGTCTCATTAAAACAAAATTACAAACCACAGTTGCTAAATAGACTACCAACTTGCAAGAAGAGAAGTTATATTACAAAATGCTAGAGGTGTACACAAGACGGGAGAATGGAAGTCTATTTTCCACTTTTATAAATAAGAAAATTAGCATAAAAGTTTGTCCTTTGGCCTATTTTTCACTTTTATAAATAAGAAAATTAGCATAAAAGTTGCCAACTTTGGATTAGCTAGTAAACGAGAACCAATATCAACTAAATAAATTGCAACTTCGGGGTGTAGCAGAAACCAATCATCGTATATTCGAGTATAATACTGAATAATGATGGTTGGATCAATTTTGTATAGAAAACAATGCAAAAGTTGATGAAAACATGCCGCACTCAGATAACAGCCATGATATATTCAAGGAAACAAAACAGACATGATTGAAGCTTGGTGACAGACCTAAAGCCAAATAGATGTGACTGAGTTTGAAGGCCAAGTAACAATAACAATACAAGGAAGGTCATGAAGACATTAGTGGATTGGTTATCCTCAAATGTCGCCCTTATGGAAGAAAGATTATTTATTATTGATAAACAAATTGTGTTGTGCGCTATATCAGACTTTAACTCAAAAAAATCCCTCAATAACTAAATATAATGAATTAACAGGAGGGGAAAAGATCAAACTAGGTTTCCTTTAAAGCCAGTTATAACTTCAACCATTTTAATAACTTCTCAAAAAGTATAGACTAGTTTTTGATCCTCGACCATATAGGTGAGTGTACTAGCACTTGCTCCATTTTTTCCTTCAGTTCAAAAAAACTTAAGGCGACAGCAGTAACTATTGTTACCAAATTAATTATGCAACAGAAAAGGACACGGATGTAACACTTTCCTGAACAAAGATGATACTAAAAAAAAACATGCAGTGATGCACAGTTGCACCCTACTCATTTATAACTCGATTCCGAGGACTGCACCCAGCATAATAAAGTTAAGAAATACAAAAAATGTGGCTTGCCTGCAATAACATTTTTTCTACAAAAATGTTATTATTTTTACTCAATTTATCCAACATTTTTAAACATACAACAAATATAGACTCATATCAAGACATACTAGAAATGTATGCCTATTTTTGTCATGCTGATTTCGATTCAACAACTTATATAGGAGCATTCTAAAATAAACTAATATATTTTATTTTATTTTGGGAAAAGGTATCGGGGAACTTCTTAGAATGCTTTCCCATTCTCAATGTTCTCCAATACAAAATTCTGGATCGGTACCAACATGGCAAAATAAGCTTACACCTGTATTACCTTTTGAAATGGGTCAAAGTTTGTTATATATTTTGAAGAGTGGGCTGCAATGATTTAACTTTTTTAACAATCTTACTTGTTGACTTGATATAGTTACTTCGTGGAGTTTTCAAACACCGAAACTGACAACCTTTAAGCACTAATTATCCATGTTAATAAAAAATGTGCAGTCCACATATGTGAAAACTAAAAAAATGCAATTATATTTTATTAATCAATCTAACAGTTTCCTAACCAGAAAAGGTTGAGATGATGACTGTCATAAACTTGACATATATCTTTAAGTTCGTCCATAAAATATGAAGTGATTGTCAGAATGAATATAGTTACACTGTAGATAGAAAATTCACATTACCATTATCTTTGGGGTTTTATCTTTGCTTTTAGTTGAAGCAAGAATATGAGGCATTTTACCAACAACCAACTTTTCTTTCTCACCATGGGGGGAAACTTTACCAATATCATTGCTGATTCACCTTTCAAAATTTGAAGAACATTTTCTCCTAAGGTAGATATTTTCTGATTTCAGTTAAAGCCACCGGTTCGTTGTTCATTTTGTCAAGTGACGGTAACTGCTCGACAAAATTCGAAGCAATGTTCAAAGTATTTGAAACTTCGACATCATTTGAGCAATCAACTACGACTGCTCCTAATGGTATTACAGAGCCATTACTAGACTCCTGAAGCAATTTGATCATCTTAAATCTCAGTTTAGAAAAAAAGGATGAGCTTTCACCATAACAATGGACTTACACTGTAGCACTTTTTTCATACAGCAGACTGGACATAAATAAAAAGAAAAATAGTCCCAATTATACTTTGAGAATAGTGTCAAATAAAGCTGGAGATATGACAACTTCTGATGAAATATCACCAACAGTGTATTCACCTTGACTGACTAACTGAAAATTTAAACTTAAATATTTTAATCCCATGGATTTTCATAAGTACCTATATAGAAACTCAAATGACAAGGAAATGCAAACAAAATTCAGGTCACCTCATTCAAAATTGAAATCAAATTTGATGTATCTGTTGTTTGCCCATTCTCACGTACTTTGACTTTGCTATTAACGTTTGATGGCATATCAACATTTTTGAGACTCTCAAGAGAGGCATTTTCTTTGGTCTTTTCTTTGAAACCTGTTTACTTTATTGAATCTTGTATTATATATTTACCCTTGTGCTTAATCTTTAGCGTTGATGGTTTGCATGGCAGTGGCACAGGAACTTCCCGAGTAGTGGAATGCTTTGAGCAATAAGCTCGCAGCTCAACCTGCATACGAGATTTGTACAAATGAACTTTAATTTCATAGAACAAGTGCAAAGATCATACATTGACCTTACGCAAAAAACTACTTATGTGTCCAAACAATAAAAATTCAAAGCTGATGTGCTGCACCCTGATAACATTATTTTTATCTTCTCCCTTTAATTTCCTAGCATTTTCCATTTCATTCTTCAATGCTCCACAATAAATAAAAATAAATAAATGACTGATTTGTATTATTAGTCTTAGAACGAATTTTATTTTGCTTCATCACAAAACTTTAATATATATAATGAGACACGGATCATCTCTTTCTTCGACCGAAAACAAACTATTGCATCATTATTTATTTCATCTTTTATTATCCATAATTTATTTAACTAACATTTATTTGATTTTTTAGCACTGAAAGATTAGTTGCTACATTTTTATCAAGCACTGCAGTTATTATTATTTTATACAATTCGTTCAATTTTGGAATTCAAATTCTAATGTACTACTTTTAAATTTAGTTATGTATCAAATTTCACAATTGATTAGCTTATATGACAATATGTTTTAGACTATTTCTATTCTCTCCCATATTTCCTCCTTACACACCCCATCGACTTCCTCCGTACACAGATCAATGGACAACCGACGAACAGCTGCCGCAACTTGCGAAGAATGAAGGGCACAAATTACTTCATCAACGTGAATGGGGGTGGACAGTAAATAACGGAGGGAGAATAGAAATAGTCTATTTTTTATCATCAATTGAAGTACAAGTTTTTTACATGATTCCTTTCCACGATTTTTTTAATATTTGGAATTTACATATCAAACTTAATGCAAATGCCGATGAAAACATGTTCACTCAAATCTAACGCAAATGCAGATGAAAACATCTACATGATTCCAATTAAAAGGCCAACACTGATGAACGATACTAAAATAACCAAAATATTGTAACTGAAACATAAGCATCTAATCATCAAAATCAGAAACCCTAGATGAATCCATACAAATCAAGAAACTAAAACCTGAAGCAGTCTCCTTTGGAGGCCTCCCCCTTTGTTCCTTAGCAGAACCACCATTTGCTCCAGTGTCTTCTTTGGAACCCCTGTCATCCTTCTCCGGTGTCTGCGTTCCTTAGCAGTCTCCTTTGCAACCCACCCTAACTTCAACAGATCGATTGAGGAGATGGTAGATAGAAGAGGTTTCTTTCTTCGATTGGGTGAGGAGATCGAAGAGAAATGACCTTATTTTTATGAGGCGAAATAGTTTTGGAGGGTGGTGAAATGATTTTGGAGGGAGAGAGACAAAAATTTGGAAAGCTGGAGGGAGACCATGAAAAATTTGGTGAGGTGGAGCGTTACACGTGAAATTAAGGGAGACGTGAATAATTTTTAGAAGGGAGTCGTATAAATGATAACAGATCAGACTAACGTGTTATAAAATAGCGTTATAAATAACATATTTTGTTGTTGTGCCACGTAGAGCAAACGACCTAATTCTCCCTTAGATCCCTTTTCCCCAACCTACTCACCGGTGTTGAAGAAAAATATCATTAACATTTTGGCGCTAGAAGGAGGGCATAAACCTTCGACCTTGTGGTTAACCCCACCGCATATCTACCTGAGCTGTTCCATCCTGGATTGGACTAAAGCTTTGAAGAAGCAAAGTTATGAGTAAGAGGTTCCAACAGAAGTGTTCAGAATCTCGAATGGATAAGTCAAAAACCACCGACCCTAAAGTGATAGCGGAGCAAGGTTTGAGAACAGAAGCCTTGTCGGTAATAAAGCAGAAATTAGAACAACGTGCTCATGACATTGGGAATAATAGGTTTTCCTATACAGGACCAACCGTGACACCCCTTCTAAGTGATTCTACATCAAAGGATACTAGCGTCTTCTCTTACCTAAAGAACAATCTCTACAAGCGGGTTAGGGGAACAACATTTGAACAAGAGATAATGAGTGATTTTAACCACTTCACCAACAAATGGTCCAAGGGGATAACCTCTCAATCTCAGTATGCCTCGGGAAGTAGGGACAGAGATGTAAAGGGAACAATAGGATTAAACCGCAAAAGGGTTAATCTCCAATGACTAGAAAAGAAGTTCACGACAAGACCATTAAATGATGGAGAATATCCATTTCCTAACCAGACACAAAATCAACTATTGGCCATCCGCGAAGAAAAAGCCCAGATATAAAAGGAAGACCGGAGGACCCTACTGTCGCTACTGTATGGAAAATGGACATGACACCAATCGCTGTTGAATCCTTGAGGGAAGGATCATCAAAATCGTCCGCCACGGCCAACTACGAGAGTTTATAACAAGACCGATTCAGGTTCAATGAAAATCCTTAGGAAAGGGATTATCAAATACAACCGTGGGTATGGAAACCCCCCTCCCAATCCGAATTTTAAAAGGAACCCAAAAGGGGTCAAATCATAAATGGATCAAATCCCTTATACCAAAGTGGCCTTAGCAAGGCACTCCTCGGAGGGGGATGGTGTGTTGGTCTTTCTCCATGCCCAAATTAGAGGGGCCTAGGTTAAAACATCAAAAGCGTAAGCCGTCATTTCATACCAACAATGGCCATGGCGGTGCATCTAAAGTTAGCACGCCCTGCCGCTGCTTGAGCTAAGCACGTCCTATCTCTGTTCGTAGAAGAGAACGTCATACCTCTGCTTATGTTCCGTGTTACCCGCAGAAGGGAACACCAACCCCTATCACCACCTACGATGGTCAGGATAGGGCACCCCTCGGAGGGAGTGGCGTGTAAGCCTTTGTCAGTACCTACGATGGTCAGTATAGAGCGTCAAAAGATTATACCTTAGTTCTCTGTCTACAATGTCCCCGTCTAAGTTTCTAAGACCTTATCACTAGCTATGGTTAAAATAAGGCGCCTTCAGGAGGTAGGACAGGTAAGTCCTTGGGCCCTGCTTGTGGATAAGCTAACCAAGCGCACCGGAAGCGTAGGCCTAGAGAGTGGCCGACAAAGCAGGTACATCTCTGCTTTGACATCGAAAGCTCAGGGAGTGGCTTAGGGAGCACGTACACCCTCTGCTTCAAAAATCAAATACCGGTAGGGGTTCCGTTCTTCCATCTATAAATACCCGAATCTGGGTAGATTCGGCTCCTCATAATACCGAAAGGGTTCCCAGTCCTCAGATTATTTAATATCGGGAGGTTCCCATTCCTCGGACTATTTAATACCGGAAGGGTTCCAGGTCATCAGGGTATTTAATACCGGGTGTTTCCTTGTCCTCAGACTATTTAATACCGAAAGGTTCCCAGTCCTCAGACTATTTAATACTGGAAGGGGTTTCCCAGTCTTCAATCTTCGACTATCCAGATAAGAGTTTCGAGACCTCTGTACAACACCGGAAGGGGAGTACCAGTCATCAATCCTAAAAACACCTAAACAAAGAACGATTCGGGACTTCTATTAATACCAAAAGATAGACTCTGATCCACAATCTTCAACACCCGAATCTGGGTCAGATCGTTTTCTCGCAAGTACCGGAAGCAGCCCTTGATCTCTTACATATATAATCCAAACCTGGACGAGATCTGATTTTCGCAAATACCGGAAGGGTAATCCTAGTCGACTCAAAGAACAGAAGCAGGTTCTCAGCATTATATCTCAAAACCTAAACCCGAGACGATCCTAAAGTAAGTCATAACCGAATGAGGTGTTCCAATTTCTTCAGGAACATCCCCAAACTTGGGCATAGTCGAGCTCTTGAATCTGAACAAGAAGGGATGGTGCATCCTCTCTTTGGAAATTCAGATACGACTTAGGATTATACTTTCAACACTATTAAGGGCGGGATTAGGATTCTATTGGGGAAGTACCTTCAACCTGTGTATTCATTAGTTTATTTCTCGATGTACTAACTATTTGCATACGAAACAATGCATTAAAACCTCAGTTCAGGGAAGGATTGGGAAAAAGATCCCAAATATTTCTAATAAGATCATGCGGCTAGTACTGTTCTTTTCTCCCTAGGAAGTATTGCGGAGAAGTTTTGTCTGACGCTCAGCGCAGATAGGCCTACTCTCGCTGCGACACCATGCACTAGGAAAAAACTTATTTTGACAAAGCAACGCACCATACCAAATCACACAACCCACAAACGCTCCCGCTAACAAACACAATTACGTGAACACGATCACTATCTAAGAGAGATACATATTGCAAACATACAAGAAAAACATATAACTCTAAATTAGGGTTTTGTAGGGCAAATTCCAAAGAAGCATAGTTTTCCTTAACTCTCCTTAGCTCATCTTCCAGCTTGTCAATCTGTTGATACAGTTTACCCACTTCCACATCAATATTGATGGAGAACTTTGTTGTTAGCCTACATTAAAATCCCATTTAAAAAATAATTCATAATTTCCTCGAATATTCTCAAAGATCGATTTAATTTCCCTTTTTGTCATTTAAAAGATTATACTCCTTTATAATCTCACTAATCGTTCCAAATTTTATTTTAAATATCATTTCATAATATAAACTAAAATAGCTCAAATTAACATCTATTAACAAATATTATAGATTTCATTTCCAAAAGCATTAAGCTTTTATTTATCATATCCTTTCTATTTGCAAAATACTTTGCCAATAACTGGGATTCTTTTACTTAGCGTATTCTTTAGCAAATTTGCTAACATTAAACTCTTATTTGACAGATTCCTTTATTATAGGGAATCCATTTCACAATATTTCCCGTATAATTCCTTTTATAAACGTATTCCTAATTATAACTACTTTGGGACATCTTGATTTGAAATATCATTTACTAAGTATTGTAAAATTAGTTTTACTCTTTAAATCAATTCACGTACACTTACAATTCCTTTAACCCATCTGAATACTTTAAAATCTTATCAATTCCATTTACGACACTTTAATGTCCTTAACACGACCATTACACTTAAATTCATTAGTACAACCAGTCATATAACATTTAACCAATAATTTAATAACACTCCGGAATCAACTTTAGTTATATTTAAATTGCTATGAAAACAAAAATTAAACTTCAAATTTTACTTTGAAAACAGAAGTCGTAATTCATTTTTAAAAAAATAATCTCTCCATTATATACACTTAGAATAGTAAGTTTAACTCGTATATAAATATTTTTAAAATGTTTCTGAATCGATTCAAAATCGATTCCAACAAATTCTTCTTATAGCGATAGTACTAACGAGGCCTTTGTCTACCAATGTACCAAACCGTTAAATATCAACCAATTTCACATCCAATCATATTGATAAACATTATCAATATCAGTGAGAAATCTTGTTGGATTCCACCAACTTGCTATTTCCTGCATAACAAATTCATATTTCAACATATATAATAATATATAAAACTTAAAAACTATTGTGAGGAGTCCAGTTGGATCCCTCCAACTTGTTTTTTTCCTATATAACACGATTACGTTAATATAATCATCCATAAGAATATCCAATTAACTGATGATTTATATAAATAACCGTAATTTAACATCAACCATTTTATTTAACATGTTTATATTGATATAAACGTGACCAACAAGGTAAGTTACTGCAATTGTTTTCAATCGTTAAAATTACGATTTGTTTTTCAATTAAAATTAAACAAACATTTAATTTCATCGATTTATTCAATATGAATAGATATATAGCTAACACACATTCAACAATCAGCAATCATAGCACACACGTTATAAACCCGACTTATATAAAATACTTGGTTAGAACCCGTGCCGCACACATGGGTAGGTAAAGGAGATTCAGTGTGAAGGTAATGCAGGTTGGAGTTGGAATGTGGTGGTTCTTGGTGTGTACAGGTTGACATAAAATGAACTGACACGTGGATTAGTTATGTAAGCATAGGTGAGAGCTATTGGTGTAAGGAAGGAAATGTCATCTGGTATTGATAGAATTTGTTCGTTGCAATACATGTATAACGATATTTGGTCGTTGGTTATGTAATTGGAGTACCTAATGTATATTAAAATTCTAGTACTACAGTGTTGAACGCAATGAAAGGACATTAATCATTTTAGAAAAAAAGAAGTTAAGATAATTTAGATATTCAAAGGCTGCCTAAATTTTAATGACTAAATCAGAGATAAAATAATGTAACACAAATGGGACAGAAGAAAGTTCAGATATACCGTGTATCAAAAGAAGTTAGCAAACTGAAGTATAAAAAGAAAAAGACGTCACCAAGAATTTGCCTTCACAACCAAAACGATGGAAATCGTCCGTTATTTTATTTCAATGAAAGATTAAAAAATTGAACCACTTCAGTCTTGTCCAATTCTCTATGGAGAACAAAAATTGACTTTATATACACAGAAATAAAAATCTACTTTTGAAATTAAAATGAGTTACTTGTTAACAAAGAACGCTGGCTACCTTAATGATTTTTCATCTTTCTCAACTGACGAAAAGCTTCCATTATCAAATTATTTTCCAATAACAAACTCACTCTAAACAGAGATCTCCACAGACAGTAATTCCCCTGTTCCAGTTCAATCTGAAACGACCATTCCTTTCCCTCCTAAGGCAATAAGGTCCTTTGAGGGCTGCATCATGAAATCAGCTTCTAACACCAACCTTACTCTCACCTCCTCTATTCAGTACACCATCAATATATGTCAACTTCTCCTTAAAATAAATAAAATAGATTCCATAAACTACTAAATAAAGTCAAATGGTTATACCTTGTTTCATAATATATCTTCATCGCCACCATTTCACCCTCATCAAATTGTCTGTGGTCAGGATTCACCATCAAACTACTTGCGATCATCGAAGTGTATGACACACTACTTCGCCTTTTATCAACTCCAGCACATGCTCCATGTCCGGCACAGTTACAGTCCCAAACTCAAATGATAACCATAATCTCTTAGCAAAGATTGTATTTTTTTTCAATCTTCAACACCTCTTCTCATGCGATTGCGGCTTAACTATGCTTTAGAATTCCTATAGGCAATGATGTTTGAATGTCCAGTGCTTCACACATCGGTATAGCAAAAATAATGTTGTCTAGTATGTATTTATATTTGTATTTGTTTGTAAATAGGAAAATGCGTGCTACATGAATACAAACTATTGGAAAGGCGAAAGACTACATGTATATGTTTAGTTGTAGGGGTAGTATACAGTTAAGAATATAGTATAAAAAGAAAGAGAAAAAGGTTAGAATGAGATATCATGTCATTTAGTAAGGGAAAATTGTACTGGACATAGGAATAAATAATAAATGGCTGATATGAGCTTTGTTACATCATAATGTTTGTGGCAAGCAAGGGAATGCAATGTCATAATAGTTGGATAAGAATAAAAGCTAATTATTTAAAATAGGAAACTCAGTAATATCAAGGCCGACAAAGTGAAATAGAAATATAGAATAATTGAGAAAATGATGATTTTTTCACTATGTCTATAGATTCGTCAGGTCGAACCGAGTCTCGCTAATGAAGATGGAACACTGGACGTAGCATACATAATTTGCTATACCTTTAAGCACGGTAGCACCAGTAATAATAGTCGAAAATACTTAGAAAAAAATCCACGATACCAACTTATTATATTTATTAATAGTTGCAATATCTTTAGCCACTTTTTTGATGTCAATATAAACTACTCAGAATGCCTCTTGAATATTACTTAAAATAAGATCTAATCGGCCTTCATTTCACTAATTCACCACCCCTCTAATATCGTCCAAAAGTAAGATCTAATAAATAAACCTTCTTTGTAAATTCAAACTGTATCTCTTTGAATATTACTAAATCTTAATATTACTTAAAAAAGGAAATCACCTAAACATTTAAGTAAAACTAGAGTAGTCTTTTTTTAATAATAATGTAACATTGGAAGAGATATTTTGATATTATAGTTGTTTGAATATTATTTGATGGTAAACATTTAACATATAAATATAGTGTGGTACTAAGGGCACCCCAATATGTTCTTCCTAATACCGCGACTAAAATATACCATAAGAATTAGTATTACACTCTTCTTAGTACCACACACTTAAAAAATAGGGTCTACCACATTGTTTTACCCTATTTCTATTTTGTTCAATATTCTTTCGTCCTCATTTGTAAAACTAATCAATAAGCTAAACCCTAGATCTATAACCGATCACGATTTCGACGCCGCAATATACAAATGTCGTGAATAAGGTTTGAATCAAGCAAACTAGAAGAAGTGAGAGATTGTGGTTTTCAGATCACCAAACAATTGAGAGATTACTGTACAAATTTGAATTTTCCCGCGAGTGATGCGAAGAAGACAGTGATTACGAATGATTAGGGTATTTAGATTAGCTTAATACGCGATTAGTTCGCAAATAATGATTGAGTGAGAGATTTTAATGGAGAGGTGGTGTGGTATTAAGAAGCATATAAAATTTAATGATTTTAAATTTTTTTAGTTGTGGTATTAGGAACAACTTATTGGGATGCCCTTGGCACCACACTAAATATAAAGTAGCACGTAATGAACAGAGGACACAGACGTTGCTCATGCTGGTAGAGCATGGATTGATGTTTAGTATTTGGAACTTAGAGCTGAAAGAGCTTGGCATTCATCCACCGCATAAGTTCAATAACTTATCATCTGCTCTTGTTTCATAGCGAGCATGATTTCAGTCTCAGCTATTACGCAGAAGCTCCATCAGCACCTGCCGTTCATTGCTCACATTGACATGCAACCTAGTGTACTCTGTTTCATCCATCAAACTCATATCCCAAGCTGCCGTGTTTGCTTCTTTCACGAATATAAGGATTCTCCTTGCCCCCTTTGCTCTTCTCATATCCCAACAGCATGCGGTAGCTTCTTAACTCTTGCTAAACCTCATAATTCAGATCCTATTTACCTCCCAAGCGCTTGCTGCAGCCATCACCTCCACTGCAATACTCAACTTTGCTGCAAGATAATCAGACCATATTATTATCTTTGGCTAGCTAATGCCGCCATATAACATAACTGTAATGTTTTTTTTTTCTTTTCAATTTTAGTCGAGCATCACAGTGAATACCTACCTTGGTTGTAATAGTTAAGTCCCATTTAACTAATTTATAGGCTTGTACCAAAAGGAATGGGTATGATAAAACTATTATATGTAGAAATATTATGGGATTGTCAATTTTAGATTTATCCTATTTGCCACATAAATATAGATTACAATTTAATTTGGAAAAATTTGCAACCATATGATACAAAATGTCACAAGAATTAGTTGTCACCTTATTAACAATGTAGGTTTCTGTTTTGAATTATATTTTTTGTCTAACTTCTACAAAGATAGCAAGACAGAGTTGTCAAAATATTTTTTTAATAAAATGATGTTAGGAAAACAATCTACTGCTAAAGAATTGATTAGTGCTTTGAACCAGGTATAGTTATAAGATTTATTTTATTTGTATCAGTTTGGTAATAAGCTTTTATTTTGAAATGGAGTAAAAACTAAAATCATAACATTAGCGATTTATCAATTATGCGCTACCTAGCCCAATGGTGGAGTTGTGATAGTCCAAAAAAGTTTAAGGAATAATAGACATATATGTTTTTTGTTTACAAAAAGGAACATTATATTATGCTTTGCCCCATATATGGAAAACAAGCTAAGTGAACAAACCATCCTACGACACAGTGACGGATTCACGTAATGGGTGGATGTGGTGAAATTTTAGGTTATGTCAATGATCATTGTATCAAATTCTATATGCATTTACCATATGCAAACTGCGAAGTCCACGTTGTTTCATGTTTGTCGGGTTTAATCTTGTGTTTATCGAGATTATTCAATGCTAACTTGGTTAAGCATATCTTCGAAACTGTATGCAGAAAAAGATGTATGACATGGGTCTAAACCTTTATATCATAGGCAATTATTGGATCTTAAGTCGAAACTACGACAAAGAAAGTCTGATGTACAAGCGCAAATAACTTATAAACAAAGTGATACAATTACATGCCCCTTTCAAGTGAAGTGGATGATAAGTGTGAAATAAGATTCAAATGAACATCAAATGAATAAAATTTGTAAGCTTGGCCATGAAACTTTGAACATTTTGAACTTGCTTTCCACTACATTTAAAGCACTCAACAAACAATAAACTTATGCAAAATGTAACTACATTACAAATCTACTGTGATAGGGGACAACATCTAGAGTGCGATAAAATTATATATTGAACCAAAGTTGCGACTGGGTAGTATTTACTAGTAAATTATTATTTCCAGAATTTATAGTGTAGAACAAATAAGATGGTGCTACTTAAATAAAACCAAAATTTAAACGATATCAATAATGTCATGATGCTAGCATATATTTCTAACACATTTCAATGAAAATTCAGTGCAGAGGAAATAATTACAGGTGTAGCGGTCATGATGGTTATAGGCTCGGTTCTCTAGAGAATGGGTTCGCTGTTACACTTGAATTTGTTCTGTAATTATGTAGATTTAAACCAATTTCGACGTAGGTAATATGATTTATCCAAAGAACCATTTTTTACATTATAAAAGTTTAAAAAATATTATTTAAAAAGTTTCAAATTAAGTTTTAAAAAACTGACAATAGGGAACATTTATTGGCATATATAAATTTACGATGCTCATAATACTTTGATTTACATGTTGCACTGTAGGTTGTGATAAACAAATTGCAAATTAGATAATTATTACATTAGGAAATGCAAGGTAATTTCCTATTCAACTTTAAACCTATATTTTTCTTCTATGTGAAATAGAAGAATATTTAGTATAACAGTTGTTGAATTTTCAAATATAAAGAAAGAATACATGGTTTGAAATCTATTCCAGAGTGGGTGTGTAACATCCAATAAATTTCGATATCTGGAATGTAAAATTTATTAGAGATATAATTATTAATGATCATTTTTACTGGAATTAGAAAGTTAAAATCAAATATATTGTTTGTACCTGAATTAAATTTAATATTTAATTTAGAGTGGTTGGTGAGAATCAAATATTTAAAATTGAATATTTGAATGAAATTTGGTTGAATTGGATTTGAAATTCTATTGAGGAATTTAAATGGTTGAATTAAAAATTATAAAATAAATGTTAATTAACATTAAATAAATTAGAGAATTTTATTTGTTTAGATATATAGGAATCGGCTTGGATTTGTGTGTATTTGTGTATATAAAGGAATTGAAATTTAATGTAACATCCCGTAAATTTTGAGCATTTAAGTTATTAAATTAAATTTTATTATTGAATTTAAAGTGGTTTAAAAATAAAATTTATGATGTTACTAATGAAATTTATTAATTTCTGGTGAAAGATGGATTGAAAATAATTTGTACATTCTAATGGAAATAAACTCTAATACATAAATGTATATATCTTTGGTTATTAATTTTAATTCTTTCCCTGTTTGTTCAAAATGTAAATTTTAGGAATTCAGAATGTGGATTACATGTCCAATTAAACTTTCATTTATTAATTTAATTTGCAGTGTTAATTACACATTCATTTCATTCCTTTATATATTAATTTATTTCCCTTCATTCTAATAATTTCTTTTACTTCATTCCGTCTTACACATCCTATTTTATTTACGTATTTTTATTTTGTTAAATTTACATCTTATTTCTCCTTTCCTGTTTTCTTTCCCATCACTATTTTTTTTTTTCAAAAACGAACCATCTCCATGTATATATATGTTTCCCTTCTCTTGAATATCATGTTGTCTATATTTTAAAAACAAATAAACTTTTCAAATACCATGTGGCATTCATTTATTCCCATTTATTTTCATGCATGTGTTTCATCATTTCTAAGTAAAATATGTAAGATTTTATAACCTGCGTGTTCCCTTCCTTATATTTTAAGGCATGCATCCATGTTACATAATTTTTGTCATTTATATAAAAAAACATGCATTTTATTTTCAAAGTTTTCCCTCTTTAATGTTTCCTTAATGTAACTTTCGTTTCTTCTCCCTTCATTCTATTTTCATACATCTTATTCCATTTATGTACTTTCATTCCTTAAAAAATTAATTTGAGCTGAATTTGGTATGTTTGTATTTACTTTAATTTAAGAAAATTAAATTAACCTTTGATAACCATGGAAATTTCCATGATTTTATCAATGCACGGCTTAAATAACATAGTTATCAAACAATCACTTTTTTTAGCTCCTCTCCATAACGTCTCTCCTTCCCTTCCTTATTTCATTCCTATAACTTTTTTAAAAAAACAATGGCCACCACCAAATTGATCATTGTTCGCTTATCCAGTGATCTATCCTTCGCCGTTCATCGTTTCCTCCTTTCACCTCAAAGTCGTGCCCCGCGTTGTCAGGCCCATCGCTACATCCAGTAGCCTTCGCCCGAATCGCGTTCGTGCCCATTCCTCTGCTTCAACTCCAAACAATCCACCTCGCATCATCGCTTCATTGATTTAAAGTGAGTATTTGCTTACGATTAATTATTGATTCAAGTTCATTAACTTTTGTAATTTAACTAAATATAATATTAATATTTTGATTGCTTGATACTTTGGTTTTTGCGTTTTTGCTGCCTTCGTACTGGTAATTTTTTTTTTTTGCAACTAGCTTGTGAAATTTTGGCTTGCATGATTTTCTTGTGTTTTATTTCCTATTATGTTCACTGCATATTCTGTTTATTACATGGCCGGTTCTGATTTGTTCATGCCACTAATCATGTGTAGGAATGTTACTAATATATGAATATATTTTATACTACCTTGATTTCACTCTGCTATATATAACAAATCTAAATATTTTGTTTTCATATTACGCAGTTTGCCAAAAATCTAAATTCTTATGTATGTATCTATTGTTTGCATCTGAATATTTTGGTCTTTGTTGCCTTGCTTCAGTTTCATATACAAGATGCATGTGATCAAATTTTTCATGTTCAAAACTATGAAGATAAATCCATAATCACTTGGATTATATCTAAAGAAATCATATACAAGTATATACTTTCATCTTGTTAGGAAAGCAGTTAAATTTAATATTGGACTAAACAATCCAAATCTATAGACCGCAAGTGACAATACATTAAAATCATGATTTACCGTTCAAATCTTTATTTAATCAATGTAAAGCATAAAGTAAGACGTTGCTTTTGAATAGTATGGAGATGTATAGGGAAATCAAAATTTAGCCTTAGCATGTTAGGTATACCTCTGGAACATTAATTTGGAAATGAAAATAGAAATTGTTTCTGATTATCAGTTTTATATAAAAATAATATATAGAATGAATTATATGTAAATTTATTTTGATGGCAGTTAAACATGTACTAATCGATGACTGAACATTCCAATAACTTGATAATTATTGTTGCAGCTTTGTGCATCATGCATTGATTATATATTTGGATGCGTGAGTGGATACATATGCATATGAACCTGGAAGCTTATATTTTGCCTCTGTTTGTGTATTATACTTCATATTATAACTTTAGTTTATAAGGGTAGATATATTATGCATGTCTTGAGACCTGAAATATGTTATACACATTTTTTATTATAAAAAAAATTGTTCATTGTTTTGTTACCCGCTGCATCATGTTGAGAAATATATCCATTAGTCAATTACATGGAGACACTTTGAAAGTAGCATTTTATTTGGCCAATATGTTCATATGCAACTATGTTGATCTTTGCCTTAAAATGCACTGTTTTGTGTATATTGATTCTACTTGTTTTGTTGTTATTTGCGCACACCCTATTAAACTGATACTACACTAAATGTGCACCAAGTATAAACTAATTTTAATAGACACTGCTCCCATTTTAAGGTGATACTGAATACATACTACATAACTGTTTATTTTGCATATGATATATTGATGTTAGAATTAATTATTATACTCAGTTTTTATTGAAAATTAATTTACTTGAACAATTATTAATCCTGACTCGAGTGTTTTATGTTTTTGCATGTAATGCTCGAGTCAGATATGAGTGTTGCAGATTTAAAGGTTTTGGTTATTAAAGTTACATAGTGACGAAGACGCCCGCTTTTGATCTGCTTAAAATTCGCAAATTTTTGTAAATAAATTAATGTATATTTTCTTCCGTTGTGTTTAAAAATATTGTAAAACTCTGATATTTTTATAAAAATTATTCCGCTGCATGTTATTATGTTCGGTGATTCTATGTGTTGATTATGTTAAACCTCATAAACAATAAAAATCTGTCGTTTCGAGCGGTTTAAATTGGTTTAACTACCGACTTAAAGTGGTCGAAAAGGCGGGTGGTTACATTTAACGGTTCAACTACCTCATTTTCTTATCCTCCTCCTCCTCTTCTATAAAAATCATTGCAATTCCCTCATTTTCTTCAGCAACATTTTTCCCCCTTTTCTAATTCTCAATGGCCGAAGCCCCATAACCTTCTGCCTAGAATCCGTCGTCAACTCCATCTACCTCAACCGCTGCAACCTAAATCAATTGCATCCAAAACCCTAAAGTGAAAACTTTCCATCACCATCGATCCCCCTAGGCTCCTCCAATTTAATTTGGAAATACAAGTCAGTCGCTCGCCATTAAAGCCACTCCAGCGTTCGTGCAAACTCCAGCAACCTTGAGCGTCACCGCTTTGTCGTTCAACTCCAGTCAATGTTGCCGAGTGAAGGTGAGTTATCTCACTCATGATATTAATTTTAATTCAAGCATTTAACTACAATACGAACCGAATGGAATTAATTAGAATTGTGTTTGGTTTTGGCGGCTGCTATATTTAGTTGATTGAACAGGGTTGTCGACCACCGTAGGGAAATTACCCAAAATGTTTTTCCTACTAAGGTCAGTTTGCATATTTAGCCTGTTGCCTTAAGGGTTTACCTATCCTATCTTGTAAGACTAAAACGAATATATATATAAATATATATACCTGTCGAGAAAAATTTGGATATAACTTTATTTCGGCATTCATGTCATTTCTATTGGGAAAAGCTGATTATATATGTATGTATGTATGTATATGAATGGAGGCTGATGTGAATATGCATACATATATTTCATGTATGTATGTGTGTTGTCAGCATACGCATGTATATCATTATGCAGTATTTCTTTGATAAATGCTATGTTTGTAACCAAGCCTACTCCGCTTGTTTCTCTGTGTGCACCCCCGTCATGCAGTTTTTGTCGTTTCCATCTGTGCCTGCTTGAGTCCCCCCCCCCCCCCCCCCCATTGTCTGCTTAGATTGAAAAAAAAAATCCAGTTTTCAGTTGCATTGCTGGCATAAAGAATCATTACTTCAGTGTGTGAATAGTGAGATTATACTTAGTTAAGAAGTTTTATCTACATTACACATTGCTTACTCATAGATTGTAGATATTTAGATTTTATAGGAATCATCAGTAGGATCGGAACAGGTCATATAGAAGTTGCTAGCGAACATAGGTGATCACCTTGCGTAACCATAGATTTATCTGTCTCAAGAGTGCAAACACGTATATATGCCGACCGATTTCAAACAAGTTTTAATTCTAGAATGTTAACTGTAGAGATAAATATTTATGTTACTTGACATAAATCTGCTCTACATAGTTAGTGGACACTGTTCCATTTCGTGATTTTCCACCCTATTACTAATACTGTTGAATGTTGAAATTTAATATACAACATTCATGTCATATATTTTTTCCGTTTTCCGTGTGCCGATGTCCTTTTGGACTGTAAATTAAATTCATTGCCAACATATGCTTTAACATGATACACTTAATAATCCAAGTCTAACTTCCGGTCTGTTTCTATGAAACAAGTTTACACATCATGTTGTCCCAAAGGTAAAATGCTAACAGTTCTTCCATTTCATTATGACTACTGTAGTTCATTATATACTGCTATCCTACACTGGCATACAAATCAGTTTTCCGTCCTAAAAATTTCATAGATGCATTTTGTGTTTACAATCCAGCGAACAAAATAGTATATCTTTTGATTATTATGCACATCTTTCCACCCATTTTTGCTATGATAACTGATTGCCAATCATTGTATAGTCCAAAACATGTTCGGTTGAATTGAATGATTTGCTTTGCATGTTATTTTTTCCTTTAACCTGAATTCACTTAATAGTTAGCTTATGTGGCCTACCATAGTTGTATTTTGTCATGCCTAGTCACTACTGTGCTTTGTGAAATCTGAAACACATATGAGTACATAATTTTCCCATTTTGTTGTTAACCTAGAAGCATGTTCCTTTAACCTGAATTAGAGTGCCTGTACCTTTGCCTTATATATGTCCACTCCTTGTTCTATGCATGAAAAGGGGAGAGATTTGTATGATTATGAAACCAATTCTAGTTCACAGTAATTAATAAGGTGGAATATAACACCTTATTCCACTTGATATTGGGAATATTCAGCTGGCTATGTACATACACATATCTACCTAATTGTTTTACGTTTCAAGTATGGAACCAGGGTACCAACAGAAAGTGCTTGGAATTTGGACTGTTTGGAAAACACACTGTCATATTGTAATAGAGGACATTGATTTGAACTGTCATATTATATGTCCAACTGCTTGCACATTATGTTAATATACCCTTGCCTATTTTGAAAGTATGAAATATGGATATTTGTATTCAACGTATGAATTTATGCATGATGGCATACCTTGCTGTAAAATTCTGAACATATATTGATTTGGTTTGACATAAATTCAAAAACTAGTTAAGTTAGAGATTAGCCATGTTACGTCAGTTTTTATTGAAGTTAATTTACTTGAACTATTATTAATTCTGACTCGAGTGTTTTATCTTTTTACATGGAACACACGAGTCAGACCCTGAAGCGTTACAGTTTTAGAGATCACGGTTCAGAATTCGAAGATTTGCAAACTAGGGGTTCCGAAGATGCGGACTCTGAAGATTTCAAACTAGTAATTATTTTTCTTGCATTTAAACTGTATTTTAAAAATTCCGTTGTATATAGATAATTTTTGTATTCAAAAATTCTGATTATAAATAAAAGTTTAATTCCACTGTTCAAATACTGTATTATTATTAATTCTGTATTTCTGTGTTGATTCTGTTGTTAAACTCAGTAAACTAAATAACGATCCATTGATTTGGACATTTTAAATTGGTTTAGTTACCGACTTGAAGTGGCTAAAAAAAGGCGGGGCGTTACAAGTAGTATCAGAGCTTTAGTTCATTCGAAGCTTAGCTTATCGAGTTTAAATGAGTAGGATTGACACTAGAAAAATGAATTTTGAAAATAAAATGGTTTCAAAATATAAATTTTGAAATGAAAATAATTTTTGTAGTAAATTTTGAAATGGAAATTATTTTTAAAATATTATATATTTTGAAACTAGTATTTTGAAACTTAATATAATGGAAATGAAATTTATTTTGAGATCTAAATTTGTTCGGATCCCAAGTCTTCGGATCTGGATCAGCGAGAGCTATTCTTTGTTAAGCCCCTTAGATTTTAATCTCGAATTCGTCGTCGAATGATATATAAGAAAATAACGATAAGAGAATTGATGAATAAAATTTTTTAATCATGTATTTTAGCAATCAAAGATGACTGAAATATATGAAATAAGACTTTAATTGAAAAGAATGAAAAAAGGAAATTTGGGATCGTTTCAAAAATGAAACTATGAATTTTATATCGATATTCGAAATATAAATTAATGAAATAAAAATCGAAAAGGGCGATTGTGTCAAATTGTATTACTGAGTTATTTGAATTATTCAGAACGTGGCAAGATAAATTGTAATTGGTTTTAAACCAGTAATATATAATCGAATATATGAATTTGATAGTAAGTTACAAACTTGTCAATTAACTAACAAGAAGTGAGTTGTGAATGAGAGTTGTAAATGAAGCAAGATATGAATGAAGAAAAAAGAACTAAAAAAAAAATTGAACTGATATTTTAATGTAATCAAAGCTGATTAATGTGACAAGTTCAAATTTCTATAGAAGGGAATGATATTCATTTTTAAAAGTAAATAACGATTGAAAACATAAATGTTGCAAATGGAAGTGGTAATAGAGGAAAAGGAGTTAGTCAGTACGGTGAGATTATTCCGACATTCGGAATCTAAATCAAATGAGATTTTCCAACGTTTAGGATATATTGTCGAATAAGAAATTATTTGAAAGAAGATTATTCATGGAAATAAATTATGTTGGATTTCAAGAAAGAATTATTTACTTTCTGTTTTAATCAAAAATTTAATATATTATGAAATAAATTTTTTCAGATTAAAGAATAAACTATAATTTAAAGGTAAATATTTTGAAGGCACGA
This sequence comes from Allium sativum, assembly GCA_030737875.1. Taxonomy (NCBI): domain Eukaryota; kingdom Viridiplantae; phylum Streptophyta; class Magnoliopsida; order Asparagales; family Amaryllidaceae; genus Allium; species Allium sativum. The sequence continues at coordinate 968,447,394 of CM060909.1, read as the reverse complement.
ATTATTATAATCAACGATTTTCGTAAAAGATATAAATTCTTAACTTGAAATTGGAAATTACAGAAATGAATGTTTTGTTGGTGTTCGAAGAAGTGAATTTTATCTATTTCAAAGTTAATGATGTTGTTCAGTTAAGGTCTGAGAGATAAATATACCCCAACTTGATTGACTTCATTGTTGACTAAGAAATGGTTAAGGTTCAATAGCAAGAGTGGTTAAATAAAATAAGTAAATAAGCATCGGCAGTTAAGTGAAAATAACAGTGTTTTATTTAATATCTGTTGTAGTCCAATTAATGAATTTAGAAATGTTTCCCAAGATGAATGAAATATATTTTCTATGAAGAATAAAAATATGTGAATATATGGAAATTTTTTCCGATAAGAATTATAGGAAATAAATATGATAATTGGAAATGTTTTCAAAGGATCGCGAGAGGCTAACGAATTTTGATAAATCAGAACAACGAGAACTGAAGAATAAAAGGCCACACGATGATAACGAAGAAAGGCAGAACATAAGAGAAGTAGATCCATAAATTGAACTCAGGAATTGCATAAGCAATAAATGGATAAGGAATAGAGTTAAGTAAATTGGAAACTGACTGCAGATTGGTTAAGTGATGACTTTTTGAATATTGATCTGATGTTGGTTTCGGCCTTTGGGATTGATACTTAGAGAGTCGTTCAGTAACTAATTTACGGTCAATGATTGATGAATATGGAAGGATAGAAATGTATGATAATATGTATAACCATTTGGTTAAGTATATATAGTGATATTTTCAAGCAATGAAAATAATATTAGGAGATTTGAGAAGTAAAAATTAGAATGGTGTAAACAGATTGACTAAAAATCGTAAAAGTTCAGGAATTATGATATTTGAGGGTGATGAATACCGTAGGGACGGTTATGCAGAGATGGGGACCACTGATCAAGCAACAGAAAATCACCAATGATTGTAGATCCCAATTAATGAATGTGAAAAAAATGGAAAGTTTAGAAAATGAAAGAGTAGATAGATATATTCCCGTCTTCTTATTTGCGGGTTTCATCGAAATGAAATGAGAAGTATATACGTGAATATGTGCAGTTTATGCCCAGCTATTACCTCGCTATGACCTCGTTATATCACGTAGCGTATAACTGCCGCTACGATTTTCCCAAGTAGCCTCCAATATAGCCTTCCCGCTTTAAGCCCCGCTATTTCTGATATACACCATTATTTCCGCTATATTACACTTTTCCCGGTATATCTTTGATGAATGAAATGAGCTACAAATGATATTTATACATTAAAAAATATAATGAATAATGTTTTAGAATTGAATTTTTTAACATATATTTTTATAAACAAGAATACTGCCATATTCTATTAAATTTAATTAAGTTAAATAATAATCCATGTTTATTTATAGATATCTGCATACGTTTTTATTTAAAATTAAGAATGTACTAATTACTGTTAAATTTAGTGTAAGTTTTTTTACTTAATTATAGTTTATATATTCCGTAAAAACATTAAGAACGAGTTATATATGCTATTTTAGAGTCATCCGATATATGCTGTTATTTTCTCGTTTTATCCGTGCTATGACATTATGGACCTCCGCCGCATTGGATCCGCTAAGCGCTTTAACTACATAGACGTGAATGGATTTGAGAATGAGAAGTGTTGAATGGGATGAAATGGAGTATGTTCCAAATTAATTTAAATAAGGGAATAAAATAACCTATCAAGTTGGTTATAATTGAGGAAACCGTTGAAGAAGATAAACGGTGTGTATTTGAATTGAACCCAAAGTGAAATAAATTGTGCATCAATTTGATTGCAGTTAAAGAGGTCGTTTGATGAGATTTGAGAATCCGATTTCGGAAATTTTTGAAAATTGATTTTCAAATAATTTGAAAATTTACCCCATATATAAGTATTTTTAAATAGAAATATTTTCAAATAGATGAAAGTCATTTTATAGCCTTACGGCTAGGTTGTTTTGATAAAATAAGTTCATTTTGAAATATGATTTGACAAAACAATTTGATTCAGGGGAGGATATATATGTATATGTGTATATTTATTGACTATATATATGAATATTTGAAATAAAAACCCCGGAATTGATTATCAAGTTTGGTGGAATGGTAATCCGATATTTTGGAATAATGAGATTGTACATCTAAGAGATGCATTGAAGAAAAGGATTAAATTCGTAACTTTAACTAGAAGGTGAATTGCCAGTTATTGAATAATTCAATAAGATTTTAAATTTCAAATTGAGATTCAAATTGAAATAAGTGGGAAACGAGTACGATATCGTAAGCGGAAATGAATGAATTTCCATAGAAATGAAAATTTGGAAAGACTGAAAGCAAAAGCAAGGAATTTGGATAGGAATTTATCAATACAAGGATTCATGAAATCTATTAGTCAATAAATTTGAATGGAAAAAATTAAATCGGCAAGATTGAAATTAAGCAGTGAACTTAATAATTGGAAAATTGGAAAGAAGTGGTTTGTGGCAATGATGGATTCATAAATCCGAGTTTGGAAAGATAGTAAAAATCTGAATTGATTAAGAAATCAAAAACTGAAGTTTTGAAATTTGAATGGAAATTTGAGAATATTCGGTTTTAGATATTGGATATAGTTTTTCGAAACATGTATGAAAAATTATATAGCGAATTCGAAAGTTATTGATTTGGAAGGTAGTCAATCTGGAATGAAATTTTATACATTGGAACTTATATAAGAACAAGAAGTTTGAAATACGATTTAAAAAGAAAATCTTATGTAAATGACATAAGTATGATTTATGAAATAAATTACTGTATGTTTTCAAGTCAAGATAAGGGAAGCACCATCTTTCTCCTTTAAATTTCGAGCTTAGTGAGTGTATTGCTGGTGGTGGTAGTAGGTTGTCCGGACATAAACACGAGTTGTCTGAAAGAACACGACCAATAATTCGTAGGGCTGTAGATGGCCTAGGGTGGACGGTGTTTCTTGGGAACCAAGCGTAACCATTGTGTCTGCTATGATCTACAGTCGTGATAAGGGCGTAATCCGCAGAGCTGTGAAAGATTACGGGTTTGGATGTTTCCTGAGGGAATCAGGCGTAACTATTGTGTACCTGCGGTTCCCATGACATATCTACAAGTGAAAGAGATGTGGCCACTGGAGTTACTAAAGGTAGAATGGAGCCGTGCGATGTTGAGATATCTTGGTGATGTTGAGCCAACTGTTTGATGCAGCATCCTGTCTTCATGACTTGATTTCTCTGGTGACTTGATTGGTCCTTGTGACTTGATTATTTTCATGATTAAATGACCTGTTGTGACCCTGAGAGAGAGCAACCAACGCTCAGTGACCTTAGATTTTTCTTTTCATTCTTAAATATCTTCCGTTGATTTGTCCATGACGAAATTCACAGGGAAATAATACAATACACGCTCAATCATCAGAATCACCCCCGGGCGACTAGAGTGTAATTCTATATCTTTCCAGTATATTAAAACTTCAAATACACGTTTGCAAGGCGTATATGCAAAATATTTATATACTGGACTGTCCTAATCAATATAAAATAAATATGAAAATACGTATACAATGATTTAAATTTTCAGAACAAAAATTGTTTTCATTTTAAAAATATACTCTTCACACTCGTTCTAGGATACTACTGATCCCATCTCTAACGAGTCATTCTCATTGGATTTTACTAATCCAATATCTGATGAATTCTTTCGTATGGTTCTAATGTGTCTCGTTCTCTGAGCTTTGTAAACCAAAGCTCTGATACCAAATGTGACAAAAAGGAATTTCGCTCGATCCGAACCAGTCGCTAAACTGATCTAGACCGTTCGAAACGCCTGATTGTTTTGAGAACACGACAAAATAGAACGCGGACGGAAGAACATTTCATTGTATATTACAACAATGCATCAGAATACAAGAATATACAGAGTATAAATGAATATTACAAAGAAATATCAGAGATTTAAATTACATTTAAATACATAGCAGTGGAAAATAATACAATATACAATTAGAAGAGATATACGGATACAAAGCTTTCCGGATATCGTTCCAGCTATAAACCAGGATCCTATGAATATAAATCTGCAAAACCAAAACTACTAGCTGCCCGTGTCAAAATAGGGGCACCCAGAGTTTAGGTTAAAAAAATAAACTCCAGGTCAGTCATGTGACTGGTGTGATAACTAAAACAGTTATTAATCTTTATTTTTAAAGTTAGGTAAATCAAGGGACCACGCCGTATAACACGGAACAGATTTCCTGCCAAGAATACCAGTGCATAAAACAAACAGCGCAATGCTAAATAAAGAAAAATGAAGCTGTTATAAGACCCAGGTCCTATCACACAATGCAACGCAAGCCTGGGGATAGGGTTTTCCCTTATAACAGCCAAAGAATGCTTGATACGTTTAAAACAAATCATTTGATACTATTATAAGTGCATAGTGTATAAAACAACTTCAAATCATAAGTATCAATCATAGGCGACATGGGTACCATATATCATGTCGCCATACTAATTCTACAATGAAAACCGCAAATGTCACGTATTTGGAAATTGGATTTCCGTCTGTGAAGCGAGGCAAAAGATAGTCCTCAACCGATTCGAGACTCTCTAGCCCGAGCCTCAGCTCAGAGCTCGAGTGACCTTGGAGCGACAGGGCCGGTCCACCGATGTGGGTTAAACTTAAATCCTGAACACTGTGTTTCCCCGCCCTTTGGGGCGTAAGTGAGCCAACGAATGACTCCATCGGACCCGGATCGTCCGATCAAACCGAGGTGCCTCGCAATAGCAACAACCACATAGGTGAAAAGTATATAAATGTCAGGGCTGGTAGGTCACTGACACCACCCTAGCTAGAAAGAAACGCATGCCCTCCCTGAGGTCCTTCTCCCGTTTTTGGTTCACAACCGGGGTGCAAGGCTTGCGAATCAACACTACACAAAGCTATGCCACACAGGCCTTGCTTTGATCATCATCCACAAGACTTTGCTTTTCAACAGAAGCCTTGATCAATTGCCACTTAGGCATGCCACACAGGCAATTCACTCCATGCGATTGATATCCATCAATATATAACCCCTGAGCTCGTACGTCTCAGAGAAGGGCGTTAAGCAAGAGAATAAATTCTCCGCCGCCAAACAGATATATATTTAATAGAAATCAATCACACAGACTAAAATCCAATGTCAGACACACAGTCCATTTACAAGTTCGTTCTGAGTCTGAACGAAACAGGAGGCACCTAGTACCCCGCATATCCCTCGATCTCCAAGTACGTCTGGACAATCACCAACTGTTTCCATCTTCTTGGGTGTACATCCCAATCAAGATCATCAGTAATCACCCAAACGACGTGAAGACCTCCGGTCTTCGACCACCGTCTTCATCTTCGACTTATCGTCGTATCACTTATTCAGAATGGGATAAACCCGGTCTTTCCGAATAACTCGCGTATATTTTAAATAAGTGTCACATAAACACAACATATGCCTCATTCCAATTCATCAGTCACTAATCGTAAATTAATCAAGAGAATAATTTCCCAAATATTAACCCCGAAGGCCGAAACCAACATCAGATCAATATCCAGAAAACCATTCTGCTTGGCTAACCGACAGTTAGTTTCTAAATTTCACATTCATAGGGAAAGGTTCCCATTAATTTTATCCAAGAGAAATTCCTTGAATTTATTCTTTAATCTATTTTTGAATATCAACTCAAACTAGTCAGGATTAACAAACTTTACCGAAATAATCATTTGTTTTAATTTCCCAATCCCAACCTATTCATCCCATGAAGTAAAACGGGTCTTACTTCATATCTAACACCACGGTGTTATCGGTAAATTCAATTACCATTTCACATTCAAATCTAATTAAACATTTAACTATCGCCTGGAGTAAAACTGGTGATACTCCATTCTCGATATTTTCAATCTAATTAAAGATTCATTAAAACTCCACTTAGTTTTAATCGTTAACTGGGTTAAAGAATCAGTGTCATTTAAAACACGGTTCACGATAAATCCAAAATCACATTCCATTAATTATCGGGTTAAAGAACGAGGGTTATTTAAACACTGTTCACGATAAACCCAAAAATCAATATCAATTCAATTCCAATTAAATATTATTTAATTGGTACACTTCATTAAATCTAAGTAAAAAGATTTAATCTTTTCTCAACTGGGTTCAAGAACGGTGTTAGTCAAGACACTATTCACGACAAACCCAAATCACATTTGATATTAAATACAAGACTCTGAATAGAAAATATATCGGCTTATATTCAATATCAAATTCTACGACCAACAGATATCGTATTGGAAATAACGATATACATATCTATATCTTTCAAATTTCCATAACAACATCTGTATAATCACGAAATCCAACATCGAAATATTCCGAAGACAATTTCGATTCAAATCCATTCCAATGCAATCATTGGAAATTCTGGTTATTTTCAAAACCATTTCAAATTCAATTTATTTATTTAAAAATAAATAGAATTATAATTCTAGTTCAAAACTAGTTCATTTCGATAAAAATCTATTTTTATCTTTTCAAATATGGAGTTTTTCATCCCAATTCTTTCTAAATCATTTCTTATGATTTTACACAAATTATTACTATTTTTAATAATTTTATCAAGGCCTATACAGTCGATTTCCATCAACGACCATCGAACTGCACTTACAACGACCTTTTTCAAATTTGATTTGGACATAATTCCAAATCCAACCGTTAGATTTCTAATTTCTAATATTCGTTAGAAAGCTCTTTTCGATACGAACCCAACGGTTCCGGTTTTAGGAGAATCCGACGGTCAGATCTCCCGTAATATCCATTCGAAGTCAATGGTCGAAATTCGCGAACTGCCGCGGCGCGGCGCGTTCTATTCAGGCCATTATATTATATATATAATATATATAATATATACTTCGTCGATTTCAATTCAAAACGTGCTTTATAAATCATTTTAAATTCATTTTCAAAACGGTTTCAACTTCATATTCAATTTCAAATCAAAATTGAATATTCCAATTTAAATTCATTTTAAATTCATTTCAAATTGATTTCAATTCAAATTGATTTCTAATTCAATTTCAGTTCGTTTTCAATTCAATTCAATTTCAATTCAATTCAATTTCAATTCGAATTCATTTCTATTCCATTTCAATTCGAATTCATTTATATTCAATTTCAATTCGAATTCATTTATATTCAATTTCAATTCGAATTCATTTATATTCAATTTAAATTCGAATTCATTTCTATTCAATTTCAATTCGAATTCGTTTATATTCAATTTCAATTCGAATTTATTTATATTCAATTTCAATTCGAATTTATTTATATTCAATTTCAATTCGAATTTATTTATATTCAATTCTATTCAAAATATCAGATTTTGAAATCACTTTCGATATTCATTATAAAATGAATAAAATCGATATAAATATCGTTCACGTCAAAATGGCGTCAATCTAATCAATACGACTTCATATATTCCTATTTTCAAATATTCTGTTTCAAATATTTCTTTTTCAAATATTTCTATTTTAAAACTGGAATGAGGCCCAATCAATTACCATATAATGTTAATTATATGGATTTTCTACAACACATGCATATATCAACAACGATGAATAATCAACCATCATCCAAAGTGCATTCTACACTATATAAGCATCAAATATAAATATTCAACTCTTATAACTGCCTGTCAATCAATCGATCGACATACAACTAAACAATCGGGATTAGTGTACGTCAAATATCATCCCAATACCCGTATGGGGTTTCAAGCAATCAAACACAGATTTTTATTTGTGCAGTTGGGCGATGTGTAAAATTTATCGTCCCAATCAATGTCCTTCAAATAGGTGTACATAAACAAACCGTCCGGTTTGTAAATGAATATTTATTTATTCACATTCATGTTAAAAATTATATTTTTAACGATCAAACTATTTTATTCAACCTATGAATATTCTATTCGGTTCATTTATTAAATAAAATGTTATCTTTATTTTTCTAACTTATTTTTAGAAAATTTCGGCGGCATAACGGCACGATACTAGAAACGGGATAAGGCCTAGCCTTATCCCCGGTATAGTGAAGGCCCACGCCATTCACACATCAATCAAATCAATTTCATTTCACCAAACAATTCAATTCAAACCAAATAATCTAACCAACTACACAACCAAACAATTAAACAAACAAGCCATCCATGGTCTGTGGATGACGGGTGTCGGGTGCTGCTAAGCACCGTCTGCATCCTAGTATATATATAACTAGAAAAAGAAATTGAAGAGTGAGAAGTTCTCACCAAAGCTAAATCCATTCACCGCGACTTTTCTTATGTAGGAAATCTTCAACTTTTCGTCTTTTGTCACTTTCGTTGCCCGCACTCACTACATATATAAAAATCAAATTTTTATATTCTCTAGTGTATAAAAATCATAATTTTAATTCGCTACATATATAAAAATCAAATTTTTATATTCTCTCTACTTCACGATAAAATAAAGTTCAGATTTTTCTTTCACTTCATATATTTACAACGCTTCTTCCTATATAAAAATTATATTTTTATATTTCTACTTTTTATATAAAGATTGAATTTTTATCATCATAACTATATAAAAATCATATTTTTAATATGCCACTAGTATAAAAATTATATTTTTAACCTTTTTATATTATAAAAATTATATTTTTATTTCGCTACTTCTATAAAAATCGTATTTTTAATATCTACATCATATAAAAATTTGATTTTGATATCGTTACTTAAGTAAAAATTCTATTTTGATATCGCTACTATATAAACGATTATATTTTGAACTTCTATATTATATAAAAATTATATTTTTATTCTTCCTATAATATTCAAATTATATTTTTACTTCTCTACTAACATAAAAATCGTATTGTCATTTCATAGAAAAATCTATTTTCTTTTTATACTTCTAAAAATTGATTCTTTACTACTTCGCCACATCTATAAAGATCTCATCTTTAACTTCCTATATAATAAATAAAAAAAAATCATGTCTTTTTATTATATATAAAAAAACTAATCTAAGCTTTCTACTATAAAAATTTAACCTTAACCTATTTAAAATATAACCTTTTCTTCATAAAATAAATATAACTTTTCATTATTTAAAAACATAATCTTTATCATAAAAAAAAATCAATTTTTAAAACTATATTTTTCTCTAAAAGAGAAAAGAAATGAAATAAAATAAAACAATAAAACAACAAAAAAAACTTACAGCGTCTTCAGGGGGGTCTTTCTGAGTTCGCCGGAGGTGGCTAGGTGGGGGGGGGGGGGGGAGGTCGGCGGACATCACTGGTGGGGGAGGGGGGGGGGGGTAGGGTGGTAACGGCGGTCGTATTGGGGGCTGGGGGCTCGGCTGACATCAAACGCGAGGGGTGCAGTGGGGGAGCTGACGGCGAGGCAAAAAGGGAGGAAGAACTTCGACTGAGCGGCGGTTGCTGGTGGGGGTGAGCGCGCCTGGAGCAGTGGCGATCGAGATGGGGGAGGCGCGATTCAATCGTGTGTTTTTTTTTTCTCTTTTGTTCTGTCGATTAGAAAAAGGGAGGAGGGAGAGAATGGTTGAGAGTGAAGGTTGACTTCCTTTATAATATTATATATTTATTTATTTTCAAAAAGCAACTTTTATTTTCGAACACGAAATCGAACCCAATGCCTGTCGTCCATAGCTAATTACCCCCATTCCGAACACAATGGGATATGTACCATAAGCTGATTCGACTATTTTGATCAGTTTCACTTAAAATCAACATATAACTCTATATATTGAATTTGAACGCGTATTTCAATTTACTGGGGTCACATACGAACTCTAAAAATTGCAGAAAAATATTTTCTAGCTTCGTATTGACGATACGGTCCTAACAAAACTAATTTCGTCGAATTCTGAGACCGTTAGAAAAATGGCCATTTTCCAGTTGATTAAAATCAACTGAAACTGGTCAAATGCGTTTTCCTTTTCCACGCTCACATATTGATTCAAAAAATTATGAAATTGGGAATCTAGCATTAATTTGACATTACGGATCCAACAAAAGTGGTTTCGTCGAAATCCGAGGTCGTTTGCAAAATTCCCATTTTTAAGGGCCTGAATTCCATAGCGACTATTCAGAATTTTCAACTGGACATATCTTTTGATTCCCGCTATGAAACTTTGATTTTTCGGATTCGTTGGAAAGATATTCCCAATTAGATCCTATTATTTTTGGTTTCACTAAAATCCGGATTGTTTTGCACCCGGTACGTTCATTTGAAATCGAATTATCGAACTACCGCGCCATTTTCAATTCCTTTTATAAATATAAATAAATATTTATATTCTATCGTCGATCTATATAATATATACGTTCGAAATATATTCAAAATAAATTTCTCGTCGATATTATTTAAAATAATTCATTTTAAATGTTCAAAATTCGCTAAAATTGCCAAAATAAAAATTTTAAACTGGCCCAGATTTTCGGGTTGTTACAATCTCCCCCACTTAAAACTTTTCGTCCCCGAAAAGGAACAAAGTCGAAAGTGGTTTGACTAATCAACTCTACGTTCGATCTGGCTTCCATCCTCTAACTTTTCAGTTTCTGAGAATTTTCAAATTCTTCAAAAATTTGGCTAACACCCTAAATTTTCGAAAAATTTCGCCATAACCTCCCCTGCACCGGGAGCCACGGGAAAATCCCGAAATTGCCATACAAGCCTTCTGATCTCAAAAAGAAAAAGAAAAAGCCAAGCGGCTAGCCAATAGGCTCATAAAATCATCATCACCTAAACAAAACAGTAAATTATATAGTAAACATGTACCTATTTGTCGGGCAAACAAATTTTATTCTCTGCTCTAGCCTCCTTGCTATGACCTGTTCAATGTAAGCACATGTATATGCAAGCAAATGCGACCAATTTTCAATATAATTCAATATGTGATTCAATTAGGCTAAATGGCTAAAAATTAGCAAACAAATAAACAAACAACACAAACATCAATCAATTAGTGAATTAGAATTTCAAATTCATAATTTTGATACATATACAAAAATCATGTTTTTGATGCCAAATCACAACAATAGGCCCTATCTAATTTTTGGTTCTCACACCATTAAATAGGAAATATATAGATATAACACGTTCGTCACTCGAATTTAAATTCTGATGATGATATATCAATCATCAGAATCACCCCCGGGCGACTAGAGTGAAATTCTATATCTATCCAGTATATTAAAACTTCAAATACACGTTTGCAAGGCGTATATGCAAAATCTTTATATACTGGACTGTCCTAATCAATATAAAATAAATATGCAAATACGTATACAACGATTTAAATTTTCAAAACAAAAATTGTTTTCATTTTAAAAATATACTCTTCACACTCGTTCTAGGATACTACTGATCCCATCTCTAACGAGTCATTCTCATTGGATTTTACTAATCCAATATCTGATGAATTCTTTCGTATGGTTCTAATGTGTCTCGTTCTCTGAGCTTTGTAAACCAAAGCTCTGATACCAAATGTGACGAAAAGGAATTTCGCTCGATCCGAACCAGTCGCTAAACCGATCTAGACTGTTCGAAACGCCTGATTGTTTTGAGAACACGACAAAATAGAACGCAGACGGAAGAACATTTCATTGTATATTACAACAATGCATCAGAATACAAGAATATACAGAGTATAAATGAATATAACACAGAAATATCAAAGATTTAAATTACATTTAAATACATAGCAGCGGAAAATAATACAATACACAACTAGAAGAGATATACGGATACAAAGCATTCCGGATATCGTTCCAGCTGTAAACCAGGATCCTGTGAATATAAATCTGCAAAACCAAAACTACTAGCTGCCCGTGTCAAAATAGGGGCACCCAGAGTTTAGGTTAAAACAATAAACTCCAGGTCATTCATGTGACTGGTGTGAGAACTAAAACAGTAATTAATCTTTATTTTTAAAGTTAGGTAAATCGAGGGACCACGCCGTATAACACGGAACTTGTTTCCTCCCAAGAATACCAGTGCATAAAACAAACAGCGCAATGCTAAATAAAGAAAAATGAAGCTGTTATAAGACCTAGGTCCTATCACACAATGCAACGCAAGCCGGGGGATAGGGTTTTCCCTTATAACAGCCAAAGAATGGTTGATACGTTTAAAACAAATCATTTGATACTATTATAAGTGCATAGTGTATAAAACAACTTCAAATCATAAGTATCAATCATAGGCGGCATGGGTACCATAAATCATGTCGCCATACTAGTTCTACAATGAAAACCGCAAATGTCACGTATTTGGAAATTGGATTTCCGTCTGTGAACTAAGGCAAAAGATAGTCCTCAACCGATTCGAGACTCTCTAGCCCGAGCCTCAGCTCAGAGCTCGAGTGACCTTGGAGCGACAGGGCAGGTCCACCGATGTGGGTTAAACTTAAATCCTGAACACTGCGTTTCCCCGCCCTTTGGGGCGTAAGTGAGCCAACGAATGACTCCATCGGACCCGGATCGTCCGATCAAACAGAGACGCCTCGCAACAGCAACAACCACATAGGTGAAAAGTATATAAATGTCAGGGTTGGTAGGTCACTGACACCACCCTAGCTAGAAAGAAACGCATGCCCTCCCTGAGGTCCTTCTCCCGTTTTTGGTTCACAACCAAGCTGCGAGGCTCGCGAATCAACGCTACACAAAGCTATGCCACACAGGCCTTGCTTTGATCATCATCCACAAGACTTTGCTTTTCAACAGAAGCCTTGATCAATTGCCACTTAGGCATGCCACACAGGCAATTCACTCCATGCGATTGATATCCATCAATATATAACCCCTGAGCTCGTACGTCTCAGAGAAGGGCGTTAAGCAAGAGAATAAATTCTCCGCCGCCAAACAGATATATATTTAATAGAAATCAATCACACAGACTAAAATCCAATGTCAGACACACAGTCCATTTACAAGTTCGTTCTGGGTCTGAACGAAACCGGAGGCACCTAGTACCCCGCATATCCATCGATCTCCAAGTACGTCTGGACAATCACCAACTGTTTCCATCTTCTTGGGTGTACATCCCAATCAAGATCATTAGTAATCACCCAAACGACATGAAGACCTCCGGTCTTCGACCACCGTCTTCATCTTCGACTTATCGTCGTATCAGTTATTCAGAATGGGATAAACCCGGTCTTTCCGAATAACTCGCGTATATTTTAAATAAGTGTCACACAAACACAACATACGCCTCATTCCAATTCATCAGTCACTAACCGTAAATTAATCAAGAGAATAATTTCCCAAATATTAACCCCGAAGGCCGAAACCAACATCAGATCAATATCCAGAAAACCATTCTGCTTGGCTAACCGATAGTTAGTTTCTAAATTTCACATTCATAGGGAAAGGTTCCCATTAATTTTATCCAAGATAAATTCCTTGAATTTATTCTTTAATCTATTTTTGAATATCAATTCAAACTAGTCGAGATTAACGAACTTTACCGAAATAATCATTTGTTTTAATTTCCCAATCCCAACCTATTCATCCCATGAAGTAAAACGGGTCTTACTTCATATCTAACACCACGGTGTTATCGGCAAATTCAATTACCATTTCACGTTCAAATCTAATTAAAGATTTAACTATCGCCTGGAGTAAAACTGGTGATACTCCATTCTCAATCTTTTCAATCTAATTAAAGATTCATTAAAACTCCACTTAGTTTTAATCGTTAACTGGGTTAAAGAATCAGTGTCATTTAAAACACAGTTCACGATAAACCCAAAATCACATTCCATTCATTATCGGGTTAAAGAACGAGGGTTATTTAAACACTGTTCACGATAAACCCAAAAATCAATATCAATTCAATTCCAATTAAATATTATTTAATTGGTACACTTCATTAAATCTAAGTAAAAAGATTTAATCTTTTCTCAACTGGGTTCAAGAACGGTGTTAGTCAAGACACTATTCACGACAAACCCAAATCACATTTGATATTAAATACAAGACTCTGAATAGAAAATATATCGGCTTATATTCAATATCAAATTCTACGACCAACAGATATCGTATTGGAAATAACGATATACATATCTATATCTTTCAAATTTCCATAACAACATCTGTATAATCACGAAATCCAACATCGAAATATTCCGAAGACAATTTCGATTCAAATCCATTCCAATGCAATCATTGGAAATTCTGGTTATTTTCAAAACCATTTCAAATTCAATTTATTTATTTAAAAATAAATAGAATTATAATTCTAGTTCAAAACTAGTTCATTTCGATAAAAATCTATTTTTATCTTTTCAAATATGGAGTTTTTCATCCCAATTCTTTCTAAATCATTTCTTATGATTTTACACAAATTATTACTATTTTTAATAATTTTATCAAGGCCTATACAGTCGATTTCCATCAACGGCCATCGAACTGCACTTACAACGACCTTTTTCAAATTTGATTTGGACATAATTCCAAATCCAACCGTTAGATTTCTAATTTCTAATATTCGTTAGAAAGCTCTTTTCGATACGAACCCAACGGTTCCGGTTTTAGGAGAATCCGACGGTCGGATCTCCCGTAATATCCGTTTGTAGTCAATGGTCGAAATTCGCGAACTACCGCGGCGCGGCGCGTTATATTCAGGCCATTATATTATATATATAATATATATAATATATACTTCGTCGATTTCAATTCAAAACGTGCTTTATAAATCGTTTTAAATTCATTTTCAAAACGGTTTCAACTTCATATTCAATTTCAAATCAAAATTGAATATTCCAATTTAAATTCATTTTAAATTCATTTCAAATTGAATTCAATTCAAATTAATTTCTAATTCAATTTCAGTTCGTTTTCAATTCAATTCAATTTCAATTCGAATTCATTTCTATTCCATTTCAATTCGAATTCATTTATATTCAATTTCAATTCGAATTCATTTATATTCAATTTCAATTCGAATTCATTTATATTCAATTTAAATTCGAATTCATTTCTATTCAATTTCAATTTGAATTCGTTTTATATTCAATTTCAATTCGAATTTATTTATATTCAATTTCAATTCGAATTTATTTATATTCAATTTCAATTCGAATTTATTTATATTCAATTCTATTCAAAATATCAGGTTTTGAAATCACTTTCGATATTCATTATAAAATGAATAAAATCGATATAAATATCGTTCACGTCAAAATGGCGTCAATCTAATCAATACGGCTTCATATATTCCTATTTTCAAATATTCTATTTCAAATATTTCTTTTTCAAATATTTCTATTTTAAAACTGGAATGAGGCCCAATCAATTACCATATAATGTTAATTATATGGATTTTCTACAACACATGTATATATCAACAACGATGAATAATCAACCATCATCCAAAGTGCATTCTACACTGTATAAGCATCAAATATAAATATTCAACGCTTATAACAGCCTTTCAATCAATCGATCGACATACAACTAAACAATCGGGATTAGTGTACGTCAAATATCATCCCAATACCCGTGTGGGGTTTCAAGCAATCAAACACAGATTTTTATTTGTGCAGTTGGGCGATATGTAAAATTTATCGTCCCAATCAATGTCCTTCAAATAGGTGTACATAAACAAACCGTCCGGTTTGTAAATGAATATTTATTTATTCACATTCACGTTAAAAATTATATTTTTAACGATCAAACTATTTTATTCAACCTATGAATATTCTATTCGGTTCATTTATTAAATAAAATGTTATCTTTATTTTTCTAACTTATTTTTAGAAAATTTCGGCGGCATAATGGCACGATACTAGAAACGGGACAAGGCCTAGCCTTATCCTCGGTCTAGTGAAGGCCCACGCCATTCACACATCAATCAAATCAATTTCATTTCACCAAACAATTCAATTCAAACCAAATAATCTAACCAACTACACAACCAAACAATTAAACAAACAAGCCATCCATGGTCTGTGGATGACGGGTGTCGGGTGCTGCTAAGCACCGTCTGCATCCTAGTACATATATAACTAGAAAAAGAAATTGAAGAGTGAGAAGTTCTCACCAAAGCTATATCCATTCACCGCGAATCTTCTTATGTAGGAAATCTTCAACTTTTCGTCTTTTGTCACTTTCGTTGCCCGCACTCACTACATATATAAAAATCACATTTTTATATTCTATAGAGTATAAAAATCATATTTTTAATTCGCTACATATATAAAAATCACATTTTTATATTCTCTCTACTTCACGATAAAATAAAGTTCAGATTTTTCTTTCACTTCATATATTTACAACGCTTCTTCCTATATAAAAATTATATTTTTATATTTCTACTTCTTATATAAAGATTGAATTTTTATCATCATAACTATATAAAAATCATATTTTTAATTTGCCACTAGTATAAAAATTATATTTTTAACCTTTTTATATTATAAAAATTATATTTTTATTTCGCTACTTCTATAAAAATCGTATTTTTAATATCTACATCATATAAAAATTTGATTTTGATATCGTTACTTAAGTAAAAATTCTATTTTGATATCGCTACTATATAAAAGATTATATTTTGAACTTCTATATTATATAAAAATTATATTTTTATTCTTCCTATAATATACAAATTATATTTTTACTTCTCTACTAACATAAAAATCGTATTGTCATTTCATAGAAACATCTATTTTCTTTTTATACTTCTAAAAATTGATTCTTTACTACTTCGCCACATCTATAAAGATCTCATCTTTAATTTCCTATATAATAAATAAAAAAAATCTTGTCTTTTTATTATATATAAAAAAAACTAATCTAAGCTTTCTACTATAAAAATTTAACCTTAAACCTATTTAAAATATAACCTTTTCTTCATAAAATAAATATAACTTTTCATTATTTAAAAACATAATCTTTATCATAAAAAAAAAATCAATTTTTAAAACTATATTTTTCTCTAAAAGAGAAAAGAAATGAAATAAAATAAAACAATAAAACAACAACAAAAAAACTTACAGCGTCTTCAGGGGGGGGGGGGGGTCTCTCTGAGTTTGCCGGAGGTGGCTAGGGGGGGAGGTCGGCGGACATCACGGGGGGGGGGGGGGGGGGGTAGGGTGGTAACGGCGGTCGTATTGGGGGCTGGGGGCTCGGCTGACATCGAACGCGAGGGGTGCAGTGGGGGAGCTGACGGCGAGGCAAAAAGGGAGGAAGAACTTCGACTGAGCGGCGGTTGCTGGTCGGGGAGAGCGCGCCTGGAGCGGTGGCGATCGAGATGGGGGAGGCGCGATTCAATCGTGTGTTTTTTTTTCTTTTCTTTTTTTTATTTCTCTTTTGTTCTGTCGATTAGAAAAAGGGAGGAGGGAGAGAATGGTTGAGAGTGAGGGTTGACTTCCTTTATAATATTATATATTTATTTATTTTCAAAAAGCAACTTTTATTTTCGAACACGAAATCGAACCCACCGCCTGTCGCCCATAGCTAATTACCCCCATTCTGAACACAATGGGATATGTACCATAAGCTGATTCGACCATTTCGATCAGTTTCCCTTAAAATCAACATATAACTTTATATATTGAATTTGAACGCGTATTTCAATTTACTGGGGTCACATACGAACTCAAAAAATTGCAGAAAAATATTTTCTAGCTTCGTATTGACGATACGGTCCTAACAAAACTAATTTCGTCGAATTCTGAGACCGTTAGAAAAATGGCCATTTTCCAGTTGATTAAAATCAACTGAAACTGGTCAAACGCGTTTTCCTTTGCCACGCTCACATATTGATTCAAAAAATTATGAAATTGGGAATCTAGCAATAATTTGACATCACGGATCCAACAAAAGTGGTTTCGTCGAAATCCGAGGTCGTTTGCAAAATTCCCATTTTTAAGGGCCTGAATTCCATAGCGACTATTCAGAATTTTCAACTGGACATATCTTTTGAATCCCGCTATGAAACTTTGATTTTCGGATTCGTTGGAAAGATATTCCCAATTAGATCCTATTATTTTTGGTTTCACTAAAATCCGGATTGTTTTGCACCCGGTACGTTCATTTGAAGTTTGAAATCGAATTATCGAACTACCGCGCCATTTTCAATTCCTTTTATAAATATAAATAAATATTTATATTCTATCGTCGATCTATATAATATATACGTTCGAAATATATTCAAAATAAATTTCTCGTCGATATTATTTAAAATAATTCATTTTAAATGTTCAAAATTCGCTAAAATTGCCAAAATAAAATTTTTAAACTGGCCCAGATTTTCGGGTTGTTACAAACAATCAACATATCAATATCACATTTGTACTTTCCGTATCTGTTTTCTTTTAAAACTGATTTTTGAAATATTTTCACTGGGAGTTGAAGCAAGGATATTTAGGACTTGTAGATTTTAGTCGTGCGCCTGACCAGCGTATGTCTAACATCTGTGAGAACGACAATAGACTTGTCGAGCTTCGAGTTATCAAATCAATAATTTAAAATTAAAATATACTTAATTTAGTAAATTAATGAAGAGAATTTTGAACTATTTACAAATTCCTAGCTTCGTAATAATAATACAGGTATTTTTGCACGAATTTCATGTTATGTATAAATATTATAAAAGAATTCGATTTTTGGAATTTTCAAGTCGACAAATTATGACTTAAAGAGAGGATGTTATTTACACTCTTCAATGAGTGTTGGAAATGATTAAATGGATTGAATGTAAAGAGACTGAGTTGAGGGTTGCAAAGCCTAGACCCATTACAGTTGCTTGGATAAGTAACACTGACAAATGAAGTTATAAAGAGATTGGGAGTAATTTGAGATGCATAAATCCAACATATGCAGAAATTGGAATTTAAAACGAGAATGGCCTTGAAAAAAAATATGATTATGTATCGCTTGGAAGTTTAGATAGAATGTGGAACTAGGGAAAATTTGTACAGTTCAAAGAGCGTGGAAATAAACAAAACCAATGCGGAAAATAAAGAAAATCGTGTTTAATCAAAAATTGATGTCTAACTATAAGAAAGGAAATCTGATTTCCGAGTTAGTTGAATAAAATAGATAAATAAAGAAGGTCCATAGCTTAAATATCGATATTTAAAATAGTTGGGGAAAAGTTTCACATAAATATGAAATTCGGAGCATACATTGGTAAAACTCTAACGATCTTTCCTTTCAGAGGACGAAAAGTTTTAAAGGGGGTAGATTCTAACATCCTAGAAATTTCGACATCTAGAATGTAAAATTTATTAGAGATATAATTATTAATGATCATTTTTATTGGAATTAGAAATTTAAAATCAAATATATTGTTTGAGCCTGAATTAGATTTAATATTTAATTCAGAGTGGTTGGTGAGAATCAAATATTTAGTATTGAATATTTGAATGAAATTTGGTTGAATTGGATTTGAAATTCGATTGAAGAATTTAAATGGTTGAATTAAAAATATTAAAATAAAAGTTAATTAACATTAAATAAATTAGAGAATTTTATTTGTTTAGTTATATGAGAATCGGCTTGGATTTGTGTGTATTTGTGTATATAAAGGAATTGAAATTTAACGGTTCAAATTTGGAATCATACGGAGTTGTTTTGGGAACAAATGAAATTAAATCAGTGAACCGATAAATAATTTGATAATTTAGAATACTTGTATACAAACGAAGTCGCAGTACAATTTAATTAATTTTATTGGATACAGGACGCGAAGACGGAGCGGTACGTATAATTGTCGTCGCGTTTGGAGAATGTTGTTAATGGTACGAATTTAGAACATTACGTAACAATTCACGGTAGGATATAATCTTTAATTTAAAACGGTTGTGACCTACCTCAGAAAATTAACGCAGACATACCTCTTGAAAATCATGCAGACCTAAAGAGTATGGAGCCACCACACTATAACCTATTGATGGACTTCGTTCCAATCCTCCTCCTCTTCTATAAAAATCATCGCAATTCCCTCATTTTCTTCAACAACATTTGTTCCCCCTTTTCTAATTCTCAATGGCCGAAGCCCCATAACCTTATGCCTAGAATCCGTCGTCAACTCCGTCTACCTCAACCGCTGCAACCTAAATCAATTGCATCCAAAACGCTAAAGTGAAAACTTTCAATCATCATCGATCGCCCTAGGCTCCTCCAATTTAAATTGGAAATAAAAGACAGCCGCTCGCCATCAATACCACTCCAGCAATCTTGAACGTCACCCACTTTGCCGTTCAACTCCAGTCAACGTTGCCGGGTGAAGGTGAGTTATCTCACTCATGATTAATTTTAATTCAAGCATTTAGCTACAATATGAAGTTATGAACGGAATTGAATTAATTAGAATTGTGTTTGGTTTTGGCGGCTATTATACTTAGTTGATTGAATAGGGTTGTCGACCACCATAGGGAAATTACCAAAAATGTTTTTACTGCTAAGGTCAGTTTGCATATTTAGCCTGCTTCCTTAAGGGTTTGCCTATCCTATCTTGTGAGACTAAAACGAATACACACACACACACACTATCGATTTTTTTTTTGGATATAACTTTATTTCGGCATTCATGTCATTTCTATTATCGGCAGTTTGGGAAAAATTTATTTTATATATATGTATATGCGTGGAGGCTAATGTGAATATGCATACATATATTTCATGTATGTATGTGTGTTGTCAGCATACACATGTATATCATTATGCGGTATTTCTTTGATAAACACTATGTTCGTAACCAAGCCTGCTCCGCCAGTTTCTCTATATGCACCCCTTGTCATGTAGTTTCTGTTGTTTCCATTTGTGCCTGCTTGAGTTCCGCCCTGTTGTCTGCTTAGATTGAAAAAAAAATCCAGTTTGTAGTTGTATTGCTGGCATAAAGAATCAATACTTCAATGTGTGAATAGTGAGATTAAACTTAGTTAAGAAGTTTTATCTACATTACACATTAACTACTCATAGATTTTAGATATTTAGATTTTATAGGATTCATCAGTAGGATCGGAACAGGTCATATAGAAGTTTCTAGCAAATACAGCTGATCACCTTGCATAACCATAGATTTATCTGTCTCAAGAGTGCAAACACGTATATATGCCGGCAGATTTCAAACAAGTTTAAATTCTAGAATGTTAACTGTAGAGATGAATATTTATGTTACTTGACACAAATCTGCTCTACATAGTTAGTGGACACTGTTCCATTTCGTGATTTTCCAAATAAGGGGTTCATACAAAAAGGAAAGCAAAACTCTTTCTTTTTAAGTGGATATGTCATATTGTTTTACATAAATTTTAAAAGACTGCTCTATGATTTGATTATTAGAGAGATTTGCATAATAAAACAACAATTAAGAGTGGTACTATACTAACCAATTTAGCAAGCAGCTTTGTGGAAAAGTAAATGGGAAAGCCACAATTGGTTTTCATGATATCTGCACGAAATCATAACTCGACATAATGTGTAAAACAAATAACAAAACAAAAAACTGTTTTTTAAGCAAGATTCTTTGGAAGTAATATACTTCAAAATTTGTTGAATTAGGCCAACCAATTTATAGGTAAGTCCAAACAACTAAGGTTATTCCAAATCTAAATGGAAAATAATTTTAAAGGGCTTTAGGATTGGCAACTGAGTGCTTACAAAAAAAGAACAAAAAGATGTAAAGTTTACAATAGAAATGAGAAAAATCATATATAAGAAAGAAACATGAATTGTTTTTAGTGAATTTACTTCACCTTCGACAAAAGGTTCTTGTTAACTATACTCAGCAGGAGTGACTGCAAAAACCAAAATACCTGATCCAAGTAATAAGCAAATCATGCATTTCCAAAGATGCAGGCCCATTAATCAAACAAAAAATACAGCACCAAATGTGATTTTTTTTTTTCAAAAGGGAAAAATGAAAATGAAAAAAATAGAAAAATTAAAAGTTTACTATACTCAGCAGTAGTGACTGGAAAGATCAAAATACCTGGTTCAAGTAATAAGCAAATCATGTACACTACCAAAGATTCATGCTTATTGATCAAACAGAAAAAAAATAGCAACTAATGAGATTTTTTTTTTTCAAAAAGGAAAAAATGAAAATGAAAAAAGTAGAAAAAATATAAAACCATCGATTTGCATAAGCGGCTTATCCTAGCATCTAAACATTATCATTGATACTATAATATGATTGTTGCAATTAAGGCTCAATCCAGAAACATCACAAAACTACTAAAGATTCTAGAAAGAAGAAAAAATAAACCTGAAAGCGTACTGAGAAAAAGAAGAAAAGATGAATCAATGCCTATTGGATGCAGCAAGAGAAGGGTGTCGACGATGGCACAGAGATTCGGGGCTAGATGTCAATGGCGTGGGGAGTAAACCACTGCCGATAGTGAGATCTCTAATTACAGACCGTGGAAGCATAAAAGATACAGGATTGAGAAATAACCAATCGTAACTTGAAATGACAAAATGGGTGAAATGGAGAAAAGTAAAGGGGAAGCTTGAGAAGGCGAAATAAATTGTGACCTTTGAATTCACAAAATGCTGAGAAAGTTTGTGAGCCCTCCAAATAGAACTCATTAGTTATAATATAGTATGGATATGATCCAAGAAATAATAAAAATCTTTTATAAAAAAATTTGTTAAATGATAGTGCAACTTATAATTAAAACGAACAATAGATGGTGTAACATAAAAATTGAAATTCAAACTAATTAGACATTTCAACATAAAAGAATGACTAAATATTTGTACAAATCACTTCCTCTAAAATGTTTTAAAGGTATATTATTTATAGAAGAACAATTCATGTGCAATGTGCGTGCTATGATCATATATGAAGCACGCATGCTATGGTCATATATGAAGTGCGTGCTTTAACGTTCGTAATAACAATCCTAAACAATGTTTTCTAGATGCCATCTTATTGTAATAATAACCATCCTAATCAACAAATTAAAAGAAGTTTTAAAACAGCCTAAGGTTTCAAATTTAAATGTTTTGAATATTTTAATGGCCATATAGAGAATGAATAACAATTACAAATTTTGGTTTCATCCGCCTTTTATTGCACGAAATGTGATTTCAGGTGGATAAATGAAACTTTTTCAGACTTATTTAAATTCATCATTACAAAAATTTAGTTTATTGGTGCTACATATTAGAACGCATTAAAGCCGATTCACATCGTTATGCTCAATAAACGGAATAAGGGAAGCTCAAATAAAAAAATATTAAAAAGGAAGAGTACTTCTAATACAAATTTGTTCCCATGCAATAGTAAAAAATTATTGACAGTATCCAACCGGAACGACTTGGCCATCCTATATGAATATGGTTTGTTATTGAAACTATCTTTTTATTCATTTACCAGAACAGAAGGATGTACAGTACAAAAGAAGATATACAAACTATACGCAAATACACACATGATAAAATTTTATTTAAGCATCTGAAAATAATTATGCCTAGTCCAAAATGCAATTCAGTAGAAGTCAGAACCTTTTTACCTCAGCCATCATCCTCATGTATGCACTGTTACAATAAATGAGACTTTCGTTCACATTGCTAGCTAACTATGAAATCATTGTCGTTGAAGTTTGACATCAACATATGTAAACTACTTGTCTTTTAGCATCGCTTTGCTGTTTTCCCATAGTCAAGATCATCGAGAAGTTCCCATGCATGTCTCATCTCGTTATCTTGAACCGGGTCTAACACATTATTCATTAGTAACCTTGAAGTCACTATTTAAATTTCACAAATATATCACTTGATGAAAATACTTTAGCCTGTAAGCATCAGGAGAAGGATAGAAGAACATAAACTTAAAGAATTGCCTGTTGATTGTCTTTTTTCTCATTCCGGAGTGTTGTAATCTATGCAGCCTCAACCATTATGCTATGGCGAAGTGAACTTTCTAAATAATTCTGTTGTCCATGAATAAGTAACAAAAAGTAGAGTAATAATTTTTTTAATAATGTCTGAATTATATAGAAGTATACAAATCTATGCCATTAGGAAAAGAGAACAATGAATTGAAATTATATAGAAGTATAGGGCTGGTCATTCCAGCTGTTGACAGTTGTAAAGTTTGGGTCGGTCGGGTTTTAACCAAGTGGCATTTTCGTAAATAAATTTGTGACCTACCCAAAACCTGCACACCATATTTTCAGCTTTGTCACTACCTCCAAACCA
The DNA here is from genome assembly GCA_030737875.1 of Allium sativum. Classification (NCBI taxonomy): domain Eukaryota; kingdom Viridiplantae; phylum Streptophyta; class Magnoliopsida; order Asparagales; family Amaryllidaceae; genus Allium; species Allium sativum. The sequence continues at coordinate 968,423,099 of CM060909.1, read as the reverse complement.
CACCTATTAATACCCCACTTCTCCACCATTCAAGGGACCGATTTTTCTACCCCGAAGGACTGTCCAAATCATTTCTCCACCACTTTCAAGCACTTCAAGCTCCATTAATGGCTTCTCAAACTCAATCCAACTTCCTTCAACAACAAAATGACCAAATCTTCTCCAAACTCCATTAGAAATTTCTCAAACTCAATTCAAGTGATCTCCAACCGCCATTAATCCTCTTTGAAACCTAGACCTAACACTAAATCGTCATGGAACTCATGAAGATCATCTAATTGTTAAAGTGATTGAAGATCTACATGACTACCATCACAAAACAAGAAATCTCATCGATTCCTTTGAGAATTCAAGTAGAAATCTAGAGCGAAAAAAAAGAAAAGAATATCATTATAAAAGAGAGAAATGAGTGATTTGAGTGAAGTCATGTACTTTGTAAATCCAAAAGTGATAATGAAAAGTGATTCCATAATGGACGTAAGTCTAAGTTGACCGAACCAGTCTAAAATTCTCATGTTCTTACTTGTTTTTATATTTGGTGGCTCCATTTTTCTAGTTCATACCTTTTGGTGAAGTGTTCTAAAACACATTTGATGTTGAGGTCATTTTTTAATTTCAACAATTACGACCTCTTATTACTTGTTCAGATTTAATTTCATTAAACCTTTCTTTAGAAATATCAACCTTTAACTGAAATGCATTCTCCAAATTCTTACTTCTAGCCCTGTTCATTCTGCTTTCATGAGCTAAAAGAGAACCCGTCAAATAATTCAATGAATAAGTTTTCATTTCATTAGATTTTTTTCAATAGCGATAACTACATGATCCCATTTTGAAGGAAGACCTCGTAAAAATTTCTCAACTAATTTCTGATCTAAAATTTTCTCACCAAAAATTTTCATTTTATAAAAAAAAATAGTAACTCTTGTGATATAATCTTATACCGATTCATCACCTTTCATGAAGAGCATCTTGAAATATCGACGATAGTTCTGTAGTTTCACTATCATTACTCTACTATCTCCACGGAACTCCCTGCCTCGAAATTTCCCATGCTTCCTTCGATTTTGTGACGCTTGCAATGCATGGAAAGATGGCCTCTATTACAGCTTATTGTACAACAAGCAGCGCCTTCGCATCTTTCTTATGAAATTCTCTTAGCTCAGCTGCTGTTGTTGTCTTTGCATATCCAAATTCGATAAGTTCCTAAAGGTCTTGAGAAATGAAGCAAGTCTTCATCTTAAAGCTCTAGAATTCGTAGTTTTCTCCATAAAAGATTGGTATTAAAGCCTGGTTTTGTTAAACATTAAGATAATCCATGTTAATTTGTGTTTGCTACTGCACTTGCTCTTTGAAACAAAGGCACTCGATTGAACTACCTTGGCTCTAGTATCAAAATTGTTAGCAAAAACTGAAAAACACACAAAAAAGCTAATGCTTCTATAATATGGAACTGAAACTCTTTTTCTTACTTTTTCCTCTCATGTAGTAAAAACAAAGAACTGTAACAATTATATACTAAATAATACTTAAACGCAGAGTACAAATATGCATCTTATTTATTCAAATAAAATAAGACCTTGTCTAAAAACTTGTCTCATACTAGAATAAAAACTGACTTTGCCATCAACTTTTATCAGATAAATCTTTAATGATTGACTTGTTAGCATATACAGACTATTTCTTAGGGATGAAGAAAATAAATCTATGTCAATATGCATGTCATTGACCCATATAGGATACACTTATCTACTATGTTTCCTTCAATAATTAAGCATGCGCCTAAATTTCTAGTTGAAAATTTTTAATCATGTAATTATGGCCTACATTTGATTAATTTTTTTAAACATATATCTGAATCAACACTTTAATAGTTGAAAAAAAAATCCTAAAATTAAAAGCTTAAAATCCAAGATCCAAATGAAAGTTGAAATATGTTGTAGAATTTTGAAATACGATGACATTATTTGTAGCGATTCCTCTTTTTTTCCTCAAATCTAAATTTTGTCGGGTCTTAGGTGATCTAATTTTTTTAAAACATGCAAATTAAAGTGAAGGAATTTTAATAGAGGAGATAACAGTGATACAATGAAGTAATGACTTACAGAATAACATTGTTCATTGTTAGTATTAATTGCAATCAGGTGCCAAATAAAAAATTGAGTTAGAAATTTTCTATCTGAACTAAGGAAGCTTTAGCCTAGCTTTATCTTCATATACTAAGTTCAAATGAAATTATATTTATGGTCAAAATTCATAAAAAATACACATGTTTGTTATTTAAATTTTCAACATTATAAAAATATATTCTAATTAGTTGATAAGACGTTTTAGTAATTTAGAATTTATCATGAAAATAAATATTTTTCACATAACAATGCTATATTCAATCACAAACAGATATTATTACAACTTATTCGTTTACTACAAGTTCGAACAAATCATAAAATTTGAAGCAACTTTATTATCGATTAACAGGATTGAGAAAGCTTATTAGTATTACTACATGAATTCTATATTTTGGGAGGGAAATCCAATTAAAACAATACTCGATGCTCTAAACTGAAAAATTTAGTTGTATTTGGGCCGTGATTACTTGATTCAGCATACTCCGGCGTTAGATGGTCATATTCACTTCCTTCTAAAATTTTGTATCAAACTCTTGTATCTAAGCTAAGCCAAGACTTTTTTCGTTGTTGGTCTTCCACTCAGATTTTCCTCTAAATAGTTGCTCAAAAGCTCTGAAAATTCAGTTATTTGTTCTTTCGTCGTCACACGCTTGATTTCATCGTCTAAAATCCGTTCGCGACCTTTGTTCTTTGAACGTTCCCACAAGGTATTCTTTTTCTCCGAGCTCATCAAAATACACTGCTTTCATTCTAGTTAAAAGCTCCAGAAAGACAACTGCAAAACTATACACATCGCTTTTTTTGGTCAGTTGACCTGTTAATAAACTCTCGGGATCTAAGTAGACATAAGTACCGGGTATGCCTGTTTCATTTATTTCCATTAGGGGTAACATTGAAGTTCCAAAATCTGATATTTTTGCAATATTATTCTCGTCTAGTAGAATGTTTGAAGATTTAATATCCCCGTCAATGGTTGGGGGCAAAGAATAATAATGTAAGTAAGTGAGAGCGGAAGCACAGTCAATTGCGATCTGAAGGCGAAATCCCAATGACATGTTTTGATTCTTATATTGAATACGTTGGTATAGTGTACCTCCAGAGACAAACTCATAAAACAGGATGGGAACTTCAACTTCCAAATAACACCCCAAAATTTGGTCTATGTTTTTATGGTTGATGAGAGATAGCATATACATTTCTTTAACGAATTCCTTCATCCTCTTTTCATTGATCACGACTGCCTTTTTTATAGCTACGTGTCTGTTGTCAGTGAGTCCTTCGTAAAAAGTGCCCTAACCTCCACGTCCTTTAATGTTACCTTCATCGAAATTGTTTGTTGCCTTTAAGGTGTTTTTTATGGAAAGTACCCTGAACTGGACATACTGATGTGCATTAATTTGTGCTTGAAGAAACAGCCCTCCATTTTGTTTGAAACATGTCTCCCTTGCCCTGTTTAGTTTTGTCTTTCCATGTATTAAACACATGATAGCAGCCACAACGCCGGCAAGCAATCCAGAGACGTGCTGCATATGGTATCAAGAGTTGTCATAAAGTAATAGCATAAAGTTTACATGTAGAACTACCCTTACTGCAAGGAACAATGTCATATGTCTCTTTATTGTGGTTATAGCCGCTCTTCGTGTTTATTTTGATGTTCGATGTTATTATAAGCATGGGTTTTATCATTTCTTTTTTTGTTTATTAATTTGCAATTTGAATTACTGTACAACGGTGGGAAAAATCGACCGTTAGTGTTCAATATAAAACAAAAATTATTTGTTAAAACATATTTCAAATTAGATTTTATTTTAAAATTATAGGATAATTTAAGAGGAAATGAAAGTAAGTAATAAAGCATAAATTCAATTAAACTGAATTCTACATGTAAACCAACTTGAGACAAGAATATATTAGCAATGTATTGATTCAAATTAGTCTCAAAAACATACATGCATTTTTATTATATATCAAGTTGGATCAATGTAATCTTATTGTTTAATTATTTTGCAACTATAAACGACTAATTGAATAAAGAAATAAAAAGAGAAACGAAACAAATATAAGCTCATAACATATCATTATATCAGTGAACATTTAATTGAAATAAAAAAAATATAAAAATTAGATGTAATAAGTAAATCCCAACTAATAACTAATTTATTTAAATAAATCACTTAAAAGTACCACTGTCATTTGAAAAACTGAAACTACAGAAATAAAAATACTGAAGATAAAACTAAATGTCGGACTCACACAAAACAATACACACGTCTCACACATCTATACTTTTGATTATTCAATGAGTATACAAATTAAAATATGCAAAAATATACAATTTTAAACCAAGTTAATGGCTGATTTCGAATATTTGAAAATCATTAGAGGTCCATGTAAGTACCGTATGAACTGAAAAACTACGTTAGTAAATTTTAATAATCATGTTACATGCATCAACATAGTAATCAATAGAAATTTTAATAATCATGTTACATGCATCAACATAATCATGTTCCATGCGCGCTCCTTGCAAGTGCGCCTGAATTACGTACATACATTTTTGGTAAAAGATTACCCTTAATAGAGGAGAATTAATTATTGCAAAAGCTGAAGCAAGATAAACAAAGATGGCCCCTATATTAATGTACTAATGGAACAAGAACTTTAGCCATACTTCATTCTTATTTTACAAGGTCGCTCACGTTGCTGTCGCACTTGCAGATTCGGGGATGAAGTTGATGGTATGCCCATCAACTAATCTGCCATACATTCCACATTTTCTTTTATGAACGATTGTTTTCCCCCAGATCTGAGTAGTTGAAAAATAATAAACTTTTTCCAAAGCCAAAAGCTTTCTATTCTCAGATAGAGATTCATTTAAGAAATTTGGTAGGTATAAGAATAATGTCATTGTTTTATATATAGAGAGAACTTCAAATCATTTGATACTTCATATATATGTTTGTTTTAAGATTTGATTGTGCGGGAGAATGTGGAGCGTGTATCTAGAAGACACATGCATGTGAGGCTGCTGTAACTGTAAGTTAAAATAAGAACAAAGTAAGGCTAAAGTTTCTGTATATATGTAGTAATGTATGGGCGCATCTGCAAGGTGCGTCCAAAAATAAATACAAAGGCGCACTTGTGAAGTGCGCCCTTGCATATATGTAAAGGAGCACTTAACAAATGTGCCCTTTTATTTTTATATGGACGTGCTTTACAAGTGCGATCCATGTAATTTTTTTTTTAAACACTGGCCAACTCAACGCTAAGGTGGCCAAAACAAAGCTATTTCTGTAAATAGTTTCAAAACTAGACTAAATCTGCTATTAGTTTTTAAGTCTATTTTGAAAATTTGTCCTAACTAAAAATAAAGATCAATATTTTGCTTGTTCTCTCAGTTCCACCTTAACTCTTAATCTGCTACTGAAACACCGATACATGAATGCACAAAACATGAAGGTGCATAAAGGGTGGGACTTGGGAGACCATATTAAGAAAATTACCAGGATAAATGCATCTTTTTTTCTCAATAATATTCTATCTACGAGAATAAAACATAAAAAAACATTACAAACACGTACATAGAAGATTTTTTAAGAGATCGAAGAAGCAGCACATTTGAGGAAATTAACTACTTAAAACCCAGGAACAAACATCCAAAGTTCTAAGCTTAAAGCCATTAGAATATAACTGATACATTGCATTCAAGGTAAACAAAAATAAACTTACATGAAATTGCAAAGAAGCGATAGTGATGCAAGATCAGAGGATGGAATAAGAGCTTTTTTTGTATCGCGAACTGGAACACAAAAACAAAACGACTTTCAAAGCAAGAGATGGAATGTGTTTTTATTCTCCTTCAATGAATTGCTGTTATTAGAAGGAAGGGTATAAAAGGAGGAAGATGCGAAGGAGAGGGAGAAAGAAGAGGCGAAATATAGGGTTATACGCAGAAAATGCGAAAAACAGGGAGCATCGTATATTAAAAAAAACTGGGTTAGGACACGGGCAAGTTATGGCAGGTTATATATCAGGGTGTGTGTATATGATGGAAAATATACATCATGTAAACGAGAAAAAACAGAATTTAAATCACAGTAGTGGATAGTCCTGTACGAATGGTTAAAAAGTAGGAAATATGGTTCATTAAATTGGTTTAATTTTTTTTTTTTTTTTTTTTTTTCAAGCTTTGAATCCATTAAACACAAATTACTGAGCATCACAAAAACTACAAGGATATCACAAAAATTACAATAATAAATAAAATCACAGCAGGCAGTAAATAGATATCACAGCACTTGTACACGGTTAAAACAAATATCATAAACATAATAATCAAAGCACCAACTCCTCAATTTGAGCAAGAACACCTCTTTTTCATGTATAAAGAGGTTACACAGCACTTGTACAAATTTTATACAAATTTATAAAAGAGACATTACAAACCCAACACCGATAAGCAGCAGCTGCCTCCAAAAGCTCCCTTTCAACTCGTTCACTGATCCACCTCTAGAGCTCGGGCCTGAAATGCCCAGCAGCAGCATCATCCCAAGCCCAAGGCACAAGTCGCATGCTCTTCGATCTGCTTAGTGATCCCATGCAACATACCGATCTCCGGCTTGGCATTTTCGGCCTACAGCCACTCCATCATCGATCCAGAGCCGAGGCGTCCCTTCCCTGCACGGCTTGGCATTTTCGGCCTGTAGCTCTTGTGCTTGTATAAGTACGATAGCCTAGCGATCGCATCAACGATGTCTATGCTTTTGTCCATCACGATCACCGCATTCAGAGCATCATCGAAGTCCATGAGGACGTCTTCGCAGACGTGCATGGGTAGGAGAGGGACGGAAGAGCCGCTGGGTATGACTGCAAGCAAGTCCCAGCCGCCACGGATTCTCATTTCCTCTTCTACGGTGCATGGTCTGTTCACGTGGCCCGAAATGCAGAATAGCCTTATAGAATGCTTGCATTGCAAAGTGGCAAGCCCTTTAAGGAGAGTTCATGATCTCATAATAGAAAACTGAAAAATTTAACGTCAGGCTCAATCTAATTGAATGAGTAGGGGAGAGATATGCATGTGTGCCACTGTGCCATGGTGGAAGCTGTCAGCTACGCCTTCATCATCTGCTCTGCATCGTCCTTCCTCTCATTGGCCAGTCTTAAACTCAACCAAATACCTATAATAATCCAGCTTTATCTTGAAATAAAGAACAAAAGATCCCAGACAGTAGCAGAAGGTGTTGAAAATAAACCCAATTTATTATTCTTTCGTAATTTGTTATGTCTATTAGTTTAAATGTTATATCACTTCGTTTAATGTTGTGTCTATTAATCAATCGGTGTCTATTGGTATGTGTAAGGGTGTGTCTAGTCTATTATATAAGGGTTGTCATATTTTGTTGTAAGAAATGAAACTCAAGTAATGCAAGAAATGCAAGCAAGTAAGTAAGAAAATTAAGCTTCCCCCTCCTCTTTAAATTCCAAGAGAAGGAACTAAATGCTTATTTATCCCAGACACAATATCCATACAAATAGTAGAAAGTTCTAATTTAACTTTCTATCTGTAGTCCGTAGTCCCCTGTGTTAGGATTTAATATAGAAAGAACCCGACTTGACCCGACCCGAACCCGACCCGACACGACCCATTGACAGCCCTATGTAATAATGTACGGGCGCATCTGCAAGGTGCATCCGTAAAAAAAATACAAAGGTGCACTTGTGAAGTGCGCCCTTGTATGTATGCAAAGGAGCACTTGGCAAGTGTACCCTTGTATTTTTATAAGGACGTGCTTCACAAGTACGATCCGTGTATTTTTTTTTTAAAGACTGACCAACTCAGCGTCGAGGTGGCCAAAACAAACCTATTTGTGGAAATAGTTTCAAAACTAACCAAAATATGCTATTAGTTTTTAAGCCTATTTTGAAAGTTTGTCCTAACTAAAAATATAAGGATCAATACTTTGCTTGTTCTCTCAGTTCCACCTTCACTCTTAATATGCTACTGAAACACCGATACATAAACGCACAAAACATGAAGGTACATAAGGTATTGGGAGACCAAATTAAGAAAATTACCAGGATAAATGCATCTTTTTTTCTCAACAATATTCTATCTACGGGAATTAAACACAAAAAACATTACGAACACGTACATAGAAGATCTTTTACGAGATTGAAGAAGCAGCAAATTTGAGGAAATTAACTACTTAAAACCCAGGAACAAACATCCAAAGTTCTAAGCTTAAAGCCATTAGAATATAACTGATACATTGCATTCAAGGTAAACAAAAATAAACTTACATGGAAATTGCAAAGAAGCGATAGTGATGCAAGATCAGAGGATGGAATAAGAGCTTTTTTTGTATCGCGAACTGGAACACAAAAACTGTAATAACCCGGAAATCTGGGACAATTTAAAATTTTTATTTTGTCAATTTTAGCGAATTTTGATTATTTAAAATGAATTATTTTAAATAATATCAACGAGAAATTTATTTATAATATAATTCGAACGTATATATTCGTTTGAATCGACGATAGAATATAAATATTTATTTATATTTATAAAAGGAATTGAAAATGGCGCGGTAGTTCGATAATTCGATTTCAAACTTCAAATGAATGTACCGGGTGCAAAATAAACCAAATTTTAGTAAAACCAAAAATATTTGAATCTAATCGAGAATATCTTTCCAACGAATCCGAGAAATCGGAATTTCATAGCGGGAATCAAAAGATATGTCCAGTTGAAATTTCTGAATAGTCGCTATAGAATTCAGGCCCTTAAAAATGGAAATTTTGCAAATGACCTCGGTTTTCGACGAAACCACTTTTGTTGGATCCGGGATGTTAAGTTATTGCTAGATTCCAATTTTCATAATGTTTCGAATCAATATGTGAGCGTGGCAAAGGAAAACGCGTTTGACCAGTTTTAGTTGATTTTAATCGACTGGAAAATGACCATTTTTCAAACGGTCTCAGGATTTGACGAAATTAGTTTTGTTAGGACCGTATCGTCAAACGAAGCTAGAAATAATTTTTTTGGAATTTTTAAACACTGTATGTGGCCCCGATAATTTGAAATGTGCGTTTAAATTGAATATATAAAGAATTATACTTTAAATTCAACGGAAACTGATTCAAACAGTCGAATTGGCCTACGATACATATCCCATTGTGTTCGGAACGGGGGTAAAACGCTAGGGATGACAGTCGTTGGGTCCCATTTGCAGTTCTTTTTAAAAAGCAACTTAAAGGAGGAAAATTAAATAAATTAAATAAATTTTATATACTTTGCCCCGCCCACTTTCCCTCTTCTCTCTCTTCAGTGTTTTCCCGAAATAAAAAAAAAATGGCAGCGACGGAGACCCGCCGCCCGCCGCCACCGATGGAGCGCGCCTCAGGCGCCAGCGTGCCGCCCTCTCCTTCCCCGCTCTCTCTTCTCCCCTCTCTCCTCTGTCACACGAGACACCCTCCCCCGTAAACCCTAAATGTTGCGCCCCAATCCGCCTCGCTCAGCCTTAGCCTCCGCCAGGCATGGAGCACCCGATCTCGCCCCTCCCCAGCTCGAATCCCCCGAAGCCCTAACCACCACAGACCCGCGCGAGCCACCCTCTCCGATGTCACCTCCGTCTAGACACCCACCTCGACGCAGCCCCCAACCCTAGCACGCACCCAGGCGCCGTCATTTCCCCCACCACGCCCCCTTGCTTCTCCCTCCTCTTCGTGATCAATGTAAGTTTTTATTTTTGTTTTAAATCGGTTTTTTATTTAATTTCAGTTTTATTTTATATTGTAGAAGGTAAAAAAATAATATAATTTTTACATTATAGAAGTAGTAAAAATATGATTTTTATATATTGAATAGCAAAGTAAAAATATGATTTTTATATATTGAATAGTAGTAAAAATTTGATTTTTATATATTGAATAGCAAAGTAAAAATTCGATTTTTATATATTGAATAGCAAAGTAAAAATTCGATTTTTATATATTGAATAGCAAAGTAAAAATTCGATTTTTATGTATTGAATAGCTAAGTAAAAATTCGATTTTTATATATTGAATAACAAAGTAAAAATTCGATTTTTATATATTGAATAGCGAAGTAAAAATTCGATTTTATATATTGAATAGCGAAGTAAAAATTCGATTTTTATATATTGAATAGCAAAGTAAAAAATTCGATTTTTATATATTGAATAGCAAAGTAAAAATTCGATTTTTACATATTGAATAGCGAAGTAAAAATTCGATTTTTATATATTGAATAGCGAAGTAAAAATTCGATTTTTATATATTGAATAGCAAAGTAAAAATTCGATTTTTATATATTGAATAGCAAAGTAAAAATTCGATTTTTATATATTGAATAGAAAAGTAAAAATTCGATTTTTATATATTGAATAGCGAAGTAAAAATTCGATTTTTATATATTGAATAGCAAAGTAAAAATTCGATTTTTATATATTGAATAGCAAAGTAAAAATTCGATTTTTATATATGTAGAGAATACGGACAACGAAAATGACAAAAGGAAGAACGATGAAGATATCCTACATTTGAAGTGTCGTGGAGTTGGGATAGCTTTGGTGAGAACTTCTCACCTTTTAAATTTTGTTTTCTAGTTAATAATATATACTAGGATGCAGACGGTGTTTAGTAGCACCCGACACCCGTCGTCCACAGACCATGGATGGATTGTATGCTTGGTTGTTTGATTTTGATGTGTAGTTTATTGTGTGATGTGTTGTGAAATGAAATAAAATATTTATATAGTTAAAAATATTTTATAGTTAAAAATAGAATTTTTAACGTGTATATGAAATGAAATAAAAATAAACAAATCGGACGATTTGTTTATATACACACATTTGACTGATATTGATTGGGACGATAAATTTTACACATCGCCCAACTGCACAAATAAAATCTGTGTTTGATTGTTTGAAAACCCCACACGGGTATTGGGATGATATACGACATACACTAATCCCAATAATTAGTTGTATGTCGATCGTTTGATTGACAGACTGTTATAAGCGTTAAATATTTATATTCGATGTTTATACAGTGTAGAATGCACTTTGGATGATGTTGATTATTCATCGTTGTTATTGTATACATATGTTGTAGAAAATCCATATAATTAACATTATATGGTAATTGATTGGGCCTCGTTCCATATTTGAAAAAGAAACATTTGAAATAGAAATATTTGAAAAAGAAACATTTGAAATAGAAATATTTGAAATAGAATATTGGAAAATAGAAATATATGAAGCCGTGTTGATTAGATTGACGCCATTTTGACGTGAACGATATTTATATCGATTTTATTCATTTTATATTGAATATCAAAAGTGATTTCAAAATCTGATATTTTGAAAAGAATTGAATTCGAATTGAAATTGAATAGAAATGAATTCGAATTGAAATTGAATAGAAATGAACTCGAATTGAAATTGAATATAAATGAATTCGAATTGAAATTGAAAATAAATGAATTCGAATTGAAATTGAATCGAATTGAAAACTAACTGAAATTGAATTAGAAATCAATTTGAATTGAAATCAATTTGAATTGAAATCAATTTGAATTGAAATCAATTTGAATTGAAATCGATTTGAAATGAATTTAAAACGAATTTATATTGGAATATTCAATTTTGATTTGAAATTGAATATAAAGTTGAAACCGTTTTGAAAATGAATTTTAAAACGATTTATAAAGCACGTTTTGAATTGAAATCGACGAAGTATATATTATATATATAATATAATGGCCTGAATAGAACGCGCCGCGGCAGTTCGCGAATTTCGACCATTGACTTCGAACGGATATTGCGGGAGATCCGACCGTCAGATTCTCCTAAAACCGGAACCGTTGGGTTCGTATCGAAAAGAGCTTTTTGATGAATATTAGAAATTTGAAATCTAACGATTGGATTTGGAGTTACGTCCAAATCAAATTTGGAAAAAGGTCGCTGTAAGTGCAGTTCGATGGCCATTGATGGAAATCGACTGTACAGGCCTTGATAAAATTATTAAAAATAGTAATAATTTGTGTAAAATCATAAGAAATGATTTGTGAAGAATTGGGATGAAAAACTCCATATTTGAAAAGATAAAAATAGATTTTTATCGAAATGAAATAGTTTTGAACTAGAACAGTAATTTATTTATTTTTAAAATAAATAAAGTGAGTTTGAAATGGTTTTGAAATATAACCAGAATTTCCAATAATTGAATTGGAATGGATTTGAATTGAAATTGTCTTTGGAATATTTCGATGTTGGATTTCGTGATTATACAGATATTGTTTGGGAAATTTGAAAGATATATTAATATTGTTATTTCCAATACAATATTTGTTGGTCGTAGAATTTGATATTGAATATAAGCCTATTTATTTTCTATTCAGAGCCTTGTATTTAATATCAAATGTTATTTGGGTTTGTCGTGAATGGTGTCTTTATTAACACTGTTCTTGAACCCAGTTGAGGAAAGATTAAATCTTTTTATTTAGATTTAATGAAGTGTGCCAATTAAATAATATTTAATTGGAATTGAATTGATATTGATTTTTGGGTTTATCGTGAACAGTGTTTTAAATAACACTCGTTCTTTAACCCGATAATTAATGGAATGTGATTTTGTGTTTATCGTGAACCGTGTTTTAAATGACACCGATTCTTTAACCCAGTTAAAGATTAAAACTAAGTGGAGTTTTAATGAATCTTTAATTAGATTGAAAAGGTGTTAGAATGGAGTATCACCAGTTTTACCCTAGGCGATAGTGAAATCTTTAATTAGATTTGAACGTGAAATGGTAATTGAATTTACCGATAACACCGTGGTGTTAGATATGAAGTATTACCAGTTTTACTTCATGGGATGAATAGGTTGGGATTGGGAAATTAAAATAAATGATTACTTCGGTGTGGTTCGCTAATCCCGACAAGTTTGAATTGATCTTCAAAGAAGATTAAAGAATAAATTTAAAGAATTTATCTTTGATAAAATTAATGAGAACCTTTCCCAAAGTATAAGAATATTTGAATAAAAGAATATTCTGAATTGGAATGAGGCGTATGATGTGTTTGTGTAACACGTATTTATTATATACGCGAGTTATTCAGAAACACCGGGTTTATCCCATTCTAAATAATTGATACGACGATAAGTCGAAGGTGAAGACGGTGGTTGAAGACCAGAGGTCTTCACGTCGTTTGGATAATTACTGATGATCTTGATTGGGCCGTACACCCAAGAAGATGGAAACAGTTGGTGATCGTCCAGACGTACTTGGAGATCGATGGATGTGCGGGGTACTAGGTGCCTCCGGTTTCGTTCAGACCCAGAACGAACTGGTAAATGGACTGCGTGTCTGACATTGGATTTTAGTCTGTGTGATTGATTTCTATTAAATATATATATGTTTGGCGGCGGAGAATTTATTCTCTTGCTTAACGCCCTTCTCTGAGACGTACGAGCTCAGGGGTTATATATCGATGGATATCAAACGCATGGAGTGAATTGCCTGTGTGGCATGCCTAAGTGACAATATAATCAAGGCTTCTGTTGAAAAGCAGAGTCTTGTGGTGGATGATCAAAGCACGGCCTTTGTGGCATAGCATTGTGTAACGTTGATTCGCGAGCCTCACACCCCGGTGTGAACCAAAAACGGGAGACGGACCTCAGGGAGGGCATGCGTTTCCATCTAGTTAGAAGTGGCGTCAGTGGTTTTACATGCCCTGACGAGTTTGACTTATGTGGTTGTTGCTGTTGCGAGGCGCCTCGGATATATCGGTCGTTCTCGAACCGATGGAGTCATTTGTTGGCTCATTGACACCCCAAAGGGTGGGGAAACGCAGTGTTCAGGCATTTTAATCCACATCGGTGGACCGGCCTTGACGATCGAGAGGTCACTCGAGCTCTGACCTGAGACACGGACTAGAGCATCTCGAATCGGTTGAGGACTATCTTTTGCCTCGGTTCACAGATGGAAATCCAATTTCCAAATACGTGATTTTGCGGTTTTAATTGTAGAACTAGTATGTCGACATGATATATGGTACCCATGCCGTCTATGATTGATACTTATGATTTGAAATTGTTTTATACACTATGCACTTGTAATAGTATCAAATGATTTGTTTTAAACGTACCAAGCATGTTTGGCTATTATAAGGTAAAAACCCTATCCTCTGGCTTGCGTTGCATTGTGTGATGGGAACTGGGTCTTATAATAGCTTCATTCTTCTTTATTTAGCATTGCGCTGTTTGTTTGATGCACTGGTATTCTTGGGAGGAAACCCGTTCCGTGTTATACGGCGTGGTCCCTTGATTTACCTAACTTTGAAATAAAGATTAATAACTGTTTTAGTTCTCACACCAGTCCCATGATTGACCTGGAGTTTATTGTTTTGACCTAAACTCTGGGTGCCCCTATTTTGACACGGGCAGCTAGTAGTTTTGGTTTTGTAGATTTATATTCACAGGATCCTGGTTTACAGCTGGAATGATATCCGGAAAGCTTTGTATCCGTATATCTTCTTCAGTTGTATATTGTATGATTTTCCGCTGCTATGTATTTAAATGTAATTTAAATCTCTGATATTTCTGTGTAATATTCATTTATACTCTGTATATTCTTGTATTTTGATGGAATTGTTGTAATAGACAATGAAATGTTCCTCCGTCTGCGTTCTATTTTGTCGTGTTCTCAAAACAATCAGGCGTTTCGAATGGTCTGGGTCGGTTTAGCGACTGATTCGGATCGACCGGAATTCCTTTTTGTCACAGTTGGTATCAGAGCTTTGGTTTACAAAGCTCAGAGAACAGGACACATTAGAACCATACGAAAGAATTCATCAGATATTGGATTAGTAATATCCAATGGAATGACTCGTTGGAGATGGGATCAGTAGGATCCTAGAACGAGTGTGAAGAGTATATTTTTGAAAATGAAAACAAATTTTGTTTTGAAAATTTAAATCAACTATTCATATTTGATTAGTTATTATGTTTGAATTTGGACAGTCCAGTATATATCACTACACCATAATGGTCATTTGGTAACCCTTTTTTTTCACAATTGCCAACACTTATTTGTGTTGTAGGGTAATAACAATAATATGCGTTGCTATATTTAAAAAGTGTTGCCAAAAATACATAATTATAATTTTTTTATTGGCAACGCTTATTTGTGTTGTTAAGGCTACTTTCTGAGGGTAAAAAGGTAAACTCATGTCCATAACCCTATTTCCATTTCTCATTTGTTTTGCCCAACGCTTTGTCATAGTTCGGCCGCAAAATTAGAAAATCCAAATCCAACGATTCCCCCCCCCAAAAAAAAACAAATCCCAGAGTCCGTTCAAATTCGTTTCGGCATCAAAGAATCGCGAAGCTTAAGGCGTTCAGATCAGTTCCGACGTCAAAGAATCGGATTTTGGGGGAGAATCGATTTGGCTTCAGGGCACATCGTATGAATTTCGATTTCAGGTATCTGATTTCATCGATTTCAGGTTAGAATAACATCGTTCGAATCTGATTTCATCGTTTTTGGACATTGTTTGAAACCCTATTCCCTAACAGCTTCGGTTCATTTCGATTTCAGGTATTTGATTTCATCGTTTGAAACCCTATTCCCTTAACAGCTTCGGTTCACTTTACTTGCCGTTGTCATTTGAATGGTTTCAGGTATTTGCTAGATAGATCAATGATTTATTGTGAAGTTGTAACTAATTTGTCTTGGTATGCAGATAAGAAGCCACATATACCTGGCTTGGGAAATGGAACAGTCAGAGGGAAAGTACTGCCGGTGGTGGGTTGTACAAGCAAGAAAGGTGCATCCATTGTGCTGTTTACTTTACTGATAGAGACAAACGTTCCCTCGGTAAACAATTTTCTACTTATCTTTTATTATCTTGACTGTGTAGGGTCTGCGTTCTGAGAATTAACTCATCATCTTACCAGGTTTAGTATGCTTTTATAATTATTATTGATATATATGATTGAAATGTAATTTCCTACATGAAGTATAATTCCCTATGTTGGCTAGTTTGACTGTAATCATCAAATTCAAACATAACATAACACACAATAAAATTCAAATAGACGAAAATGTCTTTGTTCGGATTCACGAAGGAAACTTGTTTTGGTAGTTCACCAAAGTTCTGCCAGAACAGTTCGGCTTCCGAATAAAGGACTGTTATTTTGTCAATGACCTCGTTCTCTCGTTTATTGGTTTGCCGATCTATTAATAGTGTTTTTTGATGTTAGGTAGTATGGTTGTTCATATTTTACATGGTTGACACAGTTTCCGCCGATCCCAACCAGAGCTTCCGCCGCTAACCGGAGCCGATATCCCTCAGTCGACCGCCTCCTTGTCTCGTCACTACCCAAATCCACTGGCACAACTTTGTAATTGCACAACTCATCTTGAGTTCAGTCAGACATCGACGTAGCCATGAGGTGCCCCCACTGCGTTGGCTTCAAGTTAGCGCTGGAAATGACTCCCCTTTTTCGGTGATATCTTTCTAGTCTCGTTTGGGGTGCTGCTGCGCCGCAATCGCTGTTTCGGTGTCACCGGAGTTTATGGCTGCTTGTCAATTTTCCTTTGTGCTTTGAATTCAGTCCAGTCCTTGTTTGTTGGAAATCTTTGGAATCAGTCAGGTATGAGGGCTACTTTACTACTTCATTTTAGGCAAGATCTTGATGCTTGGGTAGTATTTTTTTTTTACTGTTTTGTGTTTCTTGGCCATTGCATTAAATATGGTTGTTGGAGCTGTTTGCTATTATAATTTTGTCATGTTTAATTGACTTTGATTGATTATTGCATGTTGGTTGCCTTGACTCATGTTACTTTCCTTCGGTTTCAAACTGATGAACTGAAAGAACATTTAAAGTAGCATGTTATGGAATTCATTAAAAAGGCAACCTTATGGATACCATCTTTTGTTTTGCATAAATTTTTGTTCTTGATTTAAATGCAATGGTTTCAGACAATGCTTAGTTGGATGCGCAACCCATGTCGTTTGAGTATATACATGCCATGCATGTTTTAGAGGTAGTGCATGTTGCCTGTACGCCCTTTATGCTTTGAAATGAGGCAAGCAACTACACAAGGGGCCTTTCATTTTACTTATTTATTTGACTTGCTGTTTTTCTTATCAACTCTAGCATTCATGATCTTATTTTTTTAGACGGTGGGAAATTTCGATTGGTGAACTAGAAGAGTACATCTCCCACTTAATCCTTTATCGTTTCTTGAGCAGTTATGCCTTGTGTAGAATGCTCATAATTTTTGCTATCCGGAGCATCTATACAGGCTGTTTTTGTCTTCCTATTTGTTTAACAATTCATTTTTGTCCTAATTGTAGTTGACTTCCTTCACTTGCAAATATGTTATACAGCATAAATCCCAAACATGTGGCCCTTGTTTTGAAAACTCAATACTATGTTCACTTTGTAAATTTAGATCTTGGTGCTCTGTTTTGAGCATGTTTTCCCATGTGAGTTGTACCCTTAATACCTTATTCGAAACTAAAAAAAAAATAGATGGAAACAAATAGAGAATTTCGAGATTTTAATGAAAAAGAAAAAAATGGGGTTGTTTTATCATTTCTATGATGAATTACGGTACATTTTCTGTTCTCTTTTTGTTTGATTTTTTTTTTCATATGACAATTTATCAGTGACCGTATTATTTCGGTGCACGTTAAAGCATCTTCTCTGACTGAATAAAAACAAGTTGTCTAATACCAAAATATTGGCTACAAAGAAGAATCAGTATTCATTCCAGTGCCTAAATTGTATTAAAATATAATTTTATTCAGATAATTGAATATTTGGTTTATACTTTAGTTGTTCAGCACTGTAGATCAGTAGAATTTGGTCTATGGTGTTGTTTATAATGATCTCTTTTTGCTGATTACCCATTTTTCTTTCCATTTTAATGTTAAAACACTCTAGTTTGTACTTTGCTGCGAATGTAATTGGTAATAAAAATGCAAGGGAGCAGCTGATGACAAATTAATTAGACAATAAAGTTTAGTAGCCTCAGTCAATGATACTCTTAAAGTCTGATGAAGAAAAACTATTGAGTTTGGACATAATATTAAAGGTTGTTCATTTATATTAAATCATTTACCATGCAACAGTTCTCATGGACGTGATTACATCCCAAAGATCAACAACAAATGAACAACGGCTATAACATAAATAAACAAGGGAGTAACAAGACATGGCACGCTCAGAAAGCTACATAAAAAAAACATAACATAAAACTACTGCTACCATTTTAAAGATTGTTGAAGCGAACATATATCGTACTCTAAAGAAAACGTATATCATCACATATAGTTTCCACTCATAGTGTAATGTAAACCCTCATCTTCGCTGATCGAACAATTAGAGGTAGTATGTCGTCTAGTAGCTCAGATTATAGGGCATGGAAGAAGCGATCTCTCGTATACATTACTTTGGGTCAACACAGATATATTAGGATACCTGAATCAATTACAAATAGTAAGCATCACGTTTTAACGTAGAGTAATGTACATGAGTTCTTGAAATGAGTAAATAAGGTCTGCTTGTACAATGCTGGCAACTAAATGTATACATGTTTCAGCCCATTTGTAGTATGATTTGCTGTTTGGACTACCTAACATAGAAAAATAATTCTAATCTAGATTGTTAACTAGAGAATAACCATTGATCTGTAGATTAAACTATAATTGTGTTTTGCTCCCATTTTTGGTTTCCACGCTAATAAGTCCCTTGCATGACTGTCTAGCTTTAATATGGATTTCTAATGTTGGAAGCATTATTGTCAGATTGCATGGTTATTATGAAAATAAGAGATGTTAATCACCTCGTAAGAGTAATATTAAGCAGTATAATGAGGGTTATGAATTGCTAAGATTTATTGTTCAGAGGTATGTATGCATGGTTATTACTGACAATAGATGCATTTGATTGTAAATTTTG
Source organism: Allium sativum (assembly GCA_030737875.1). NCBI lineage: Eukaryota > Viridiplantae > Streptophyta > Magnoliopsida > Asparagales > Amaryllidaceae > Allium > Allium sativum. Next base: position 968,403,975 of record CM060909.1, on the reverse strand, counting down.
TTTATTCTTTTTGCAATTATCCTTTCGAGTTAGATCTAAAAATGTTGCATGTCGCATGTGACAGGTTGCATTGATACTACAACTGATACTACAGTTGCCGGTATCTCGTTATTATTTGCTCCAAGACCTTTTAATATGTGGTGTGGCCGTATGCATCGAGCTGAAGATATAACTCTTGTATCATAGTGGTTCAAGGAACACTGGTAAAAACTGCTTTATTACATGTTCATGTGTAGTCCTTGACCTTTTACTCTCTGGATATATAATGTTCCTGTGCCAGCTTCTCATTTCAGTTAATATAAAATGTTCCCATTTTCCTTTTTTAAGATAAAGTCCGGTGATGTGCTGTTGATATACAGCAAACAGCAGTTGTTCGCATTTCAGTTAAGGGATGCTGTGAAAGCAAACAGCAGTTGTTCGCTGCGAAAGGGAACAGCAGCTGTTCTCTGTGGAAGCGAACAGCTGCACGGCAATGATCAGCAGTTGTTCGCTGCGCGGCAACGATCAACAGTTGTTCGCTGCGCGGCAACGAACGGCAGCTGCTAGTCGTGAATAGCTGTTATTCGCTGCGGGAGGGAACAACTGTTCGTTGCCGCGCAGCAAAAAGCTGTTGTAGCATGTTATTTTTCAATTTACAGGTAATTCATCTACAAAGGGTATAATTCAAATGACTTAACAAGATATCATTTGGGAATCACTGAGTAGAATGCTATTGCTTGATATATTGGGTTTATGGTACCAGAATTTTTCTTTTTCTCATCTAATATATAATAATTATATGCCCAGGCAGGTTTATAACACTTAATAAAGACATGAGAATCTTCACTATTTTGTTTGTGTTCAAGTATGCCAACTACTAAAGGATTAAGTCTATTAGCATGCATCATTAGAATATATTTTCTTGTGAGGGAGTTTAGTCCTCTGAGAATCTCAATGAGAAATGTAATTTAATTTTTATTTATAGACTAACCATCCTCTTGTTTTTTCTTGCTTTTATTCAGACTTGCAGTTCCATATTAGACTGTGTAATCTCTTTTAAGTATTGATGTGTAGGTGTTATTTATAGGCTGCCAAGTATAATAAGTATTAATTTACAGTTTTATAAAGTTATTTTGTGCATTCATTTTGTGAATATGTGAACCATCAAAATGTAATGTATAAATATAATTCTCTAATACATGTATATTGAATGCATGTAGGTACTTTTAGAAGAAAAGAGAAGATTGGAGCGTAGTTGTAGTGGTAATGATGAAGATCTTGAATTTTCAGATGGAGGCTTCACTGTATGGCCTGAGTTTCATATTCGGTATTTGTAGAATATCATTTATGTATTGAATTTAGCAACTTAATTATGTATGGTATTTGTTGTTAACTGATATTTTATGAATATTGTCTATTGGGATTCATTGAGTTATACTTTCTAAATTGAGAATAATATCCATTTTGGATTCATATTAAATATCGTCTATGTTATAATCATGTTAGTTATTAATTGATTGCCATTTTTAGAATTTGAGAATTACTAATACATATTTATGTTACTAGTAATATTTATATTTGTTGTGAATGAAAATCTTGCAACATGTATAAGCGTTGCAAACAAAAATATTGCAACATGTATAAGCGTTGCAAACAAAAATCTACCAACATTTATAAGCGTTGCGAATGAAAATTTACCAACGCTGATAAGCGTTGGGAGAGAAAATCTACCAACGCTTATAAGCGTTGGTACTACATTGCCACGCCCCCGTAACAACACTTATAAGCGTTGCAAAAATTGTTTGCAATGGTTATACTCGTTGGCAATTACCTGTTTTGGTGTAGTGTATAGACTTTGCGTATACGTCTGATCCACGTGTATTTGAAGTTTTAATATACTGGATAGATATAGAATCACACTCTAGTCGCCCAGAGACGATTCTGATGATAGTCTAGACATCATCAGAATTGGTATTAGAGTTTCGAAAGCGAGATTTCTATATATTTCCATTAGACTGGTGTGAGAACCAAAACTAGATAGGGCTTGTTGTTGTGATTTTCCATCAAAAATCTGATTTTTTGACTATATATCAAAGTTATGAATTTGAAAAGCTAATCAACTAATGGATTGATGGTTGTGTTGTTTGATTACTGTTTAGATTAATTGAAATTTTAACCATATAGCCAATTTGATCAAATATTGGATTATATTGAAATTTGGTCGCATTTTCTTGCATATACATGTACTTTCATTGAACAGGTCATAGCAAGGAGGCTAGAGCAGAGAAATAAAATTGTTTGCCTGACAAATAGGTACATGTTTACCATAATTTACTGTTTTGTTTGGGTGATGATGATTTTATGAGCCGATTGGCTAGCCGCTTGGCTTTTTCTTTTTGAGATCAGAAGGCCTGTATGGCAATTTCGGGATTTTCCCGTGCTCCCGGTGCAGGGGAGGTTTTGGCGAAATTTTTCGAAAATTTAGGGTGTTAGCCAAATTTTTGAAGTTTTTGAAAAGTTCTTAGAAACTGAAAAGTTGAATAACTTAAGCCGTAGTGAAAACACTGGAAGTTGAGTTGATTTGTGAAACAACTTTCGGCTTTGTTCCTTTTCGGGGACAAAAAGTTTTAAGTGGGGGAGATTGTAATAACCCGGAAATCTGGGCCAATTTAAAATTTTTATTTCGGCAATTTTAGCGAATTTTGATTATTTAAAATGAATTATTTTAAATAATATCGATGAGAAATTTATTTTGAATATAATTCGAACGTATATATTCGTTTGAATCGACGATAGAATATAAATATTTATTTATATTTATAAAAGGAATTGAAAATGGCACGGTAGTTCGATAATTCGATTTCAAACTTCAAATGAATGTACCGGGTGCAAAATAAACCGGATTTTAGTGAAACCAAAAATATTTGACTCTAATCGAGAATATCTTTCCAACGAATCCGAGAAATCGGAATTTCATAGCGGGAATCAAAAGATATGTCCAGTTGAAAATTCTGAATAGTCGCTATAGAATTCAGGCCCTTAAAAATCGAAATTTTGCAAACGACCTCGGTTTTCGACGAAACCACTTTTGTTGCATCCGGGATGTTAAGTTATTGCTAGATTTCAATTGTCATAATGTTTCAAATCAATATGTGAGCGTGGCAAAGGAAAACGCGTTTGACCAGTTTCAGTTGATTTTAATCGACTGGAAAATGGCCATTTTTCAAACGGTCTCAGGATTTGACGAAATTAGTTTTGTTAGGACCGTATCATCAATATGAAGCTAGAAATATTTTTTCTGGAATTTTTAAAGACTGTATGTGGCCCCGGTAATTTGAAATGTGCGTTTAAATTGAATATATAAAGAATTATACTTTAAATTCAACAGAAACTGATTCAAACAGTCGAATTGGCCTACGATACATATCCCATTGTGTTCGGGACGAGGGTAAAACGCTAGGGATGACAGTCGTTGGGTCCCATTTGCAGTTTGTTTTAAAAAAGCAATTTAAAGGAGGAAAATTAAATAAATTAAATAAATTAAATAAATTTTTTATACTTTGCCCCCCCCCCCACTTTCCCTCTTCTCTCTCTTCAGTGTTTTCCCGAAAAGAAAAAAAAGGCAGCAACAGAGACCCGACGCCCGCCACCGATGGAGCGCGACTCAGGCGCCAGCGCGCCGCCCTCTCCTTCCCCGCTCTCTCTTCTCCCTTCTCTCCTCTGTCACACGAGACACCCTCCCCCGTAAACCCTAAAAGCTGCGCCCCAATCCGCCTCGCTCAGCCTCCACCAGGCATGGCGCACCCGATCTCGCCCCTCCCCAGCTCAAATCCCCCGAAGCCCTAACCATCACAGACCCGCGCGAGCCACCCTCTCCGATGTCGCCTCCGTCCAGACACCCACCTCGACGCAGCCCCCAACCCTAGCACGCACCCAGGCGCCGTCATTTCCCCCACCACGCCCCCTTGCTCCCCCTCCTCTTCGTGATCGATGTAAGTTTTAAATCAGTTTTTAATTTAATTTCAGTTTTATTTTATATTGTAGAAGGTAAAAAAAAATATAATTTTTACATTATAGAAGTAGTAAAAATATGATTTTTATATATTGAATAGCAAAGTAAAAATATGATTTTTATATATTGAATAGTAGTAAAAATTTGATTTTTATATATTGAATAGCAAAGTAAAAATTCGATTTTTATATATTGAATAGCAAAGTAAAAATTCGATTTTTATATATCGAATAGCAAAGTAAAAATTCGATTTTTATATATTGAATAGCGAAGTAAAAATTCGATTTTTATATATTGAATAGCGAAGTAAAAATTCGATTTTTATATATTGAATAGCAAAGTAAAAATTCTATTTTTATATATTGAATAGCGAAGTAAAAATTCGACTTTTATATATTGAATAGCGAAGTAAAAATTCGATTTTTATATATTGAATAGCGAAGTAAAAATTTGATTTTTATATATTGAATAGCGAAGTAAAAATTCGATTTTTATATATTGAATAGCGAAGTAGAAATTCGATTTTTATATATTGAATAGCAAAGTAAAAATTCGATTTTTATATATTGAATAGCAAATTAAAAATTCGATTTTAATATATGTAGAGAATACGGGCAACGAAAATGACAAAAGGAAGAACGATGAAGATATCCTACATTTGAAGTGTCTTGGAGTTGGGATAGCTTTGGTGAGAACTTCTCACCTTTTAAATTTTGTTTTCTAGTTAATAATATATACTAGGATGCAGACGGTGTTTAGTAGCACCCGACACCCGTCGTCCACAGACCATGGACGGCTTGTATGCTTAGTTGTTTGATTTTGATGTGTAGTTGATTATGTGATGTGTTGTGAAATGAAATATTTATATAGTTAAAAATATTTTATAGTTAAAAATAGAATTTTTAACGTGTATATGAAATGAAATAAAAATAAACAAATCGGACGATTTGTTTATATACACCTATTTGACTGATACTGATTGGGACGATAAATTTTACACATCGCCCAACTGCACAAATAAAATCTGTGTTTGATTGTTTGTAAACCCCACACGGGTATTGGGATGATATACGACATACACTAATCCCAATAATTAGTTGTATGTCGATCGTTTGATTGACAGACTGTTATAAGTGTTAAATATTTATATTCGATGCTTATACAATGTAGAATGCACTTTTGGATGATGTTGATTATTCATCGTTGTTATTGTATACATGTGTTGTAGAAAATCCATATAATTAACATTATATGGTAATTGATTGGGCCTCGTTCCATATTTGAAAAAGAAACATTTGAAATAGAAATATTTGAAAAAGAAACATTTGAAATAGAAATATTTGAAATAGAATATTGAAAAATAGAAATATATGAAGCCGTGTTGATTAGATTGACGCCATTTTGACGTGAACGATATTTATATTGATTTTATTCATTTTATACTGAATATCAAAAGTGATTTCAAAATCTGATATTTTGAAAAGAATTGAATTCGAATTGAAATTGAATATAAATGAATTCGAATTGAAATTGAATAGAAATGAACTCGAATTGAAATTGAATATAAATGAATTCGAATTGAAATTGAAAATAAATGAATTCGAATTGAAATTGAATCGAATTGAAAACGAACTGAAATTGAATTAGAAATCAATTTGAATTGAAATCGATTTGAAATGAATTTAAAACGAATTTATTTTGGAATATTCAATTTTGATTTGAAATTGAATATGAAGTTGAAACCGTTTTGAAAGTGAATTTTAAAACGATTTATAAAGCACGTTTTGAATTAAAATCGACGAAGTATATATATTATATATATAATATAATGGCCTGAATAGAACGCGCTGCGCCGCGGCAGTTCACGAATTTCGACCATTGACTTCGAACGGATATTGCGGGAGATCCGACCGTCGTATTCTCCTAAAACCGAAACCGTTGGGTTCGTATCGAAAAGAGCTTTCTGATGAATATTAGAAATTTGAAATCTAACGGTTGGATTTGGAGTTACGTCCAAATCAAATTTGGAAAAGGTCGCTGTATGTGCAGTTCGATGGCCATTGATGGAAATCGACTGTACAGGCCTTGATAAAATTATTAAAAATAGTAATAATTTGTGTAAAATCATAAGAAATGATTTGTGAAGAATTGGGATGAAAAACTCCATATTTGAAAAGATAAAAATAGATTTTTATCGAAATGAACTAGTTTTGAACTAGAACAGTAATTTATTTATTTTTAAAATAAATAAAGTGAGTTTGAAATGGTTTTGAAATATAACCAGAATTTCCAATAATTGAATTGGAATGGATTTGAATCGAAATTGTCTTTGGAATATTTCGATGTTGGATTTCGTGATTATACAGATATTGTTTGGGAAATTTGAAAGATATATTAATATTGTTATTTCCAATACGATATTTGTTGGTCGTAGAATTTGATATTGAATATAAGCCGATATATTTTCTATTCAGAGCCTTGTATTTAATATCAAATGTGATTTGGGTTTGTCGTGAATGGTGTCTTTATTAACACTGTTCTAGAACCCAGTTGAGGAAAGATTAAATCTTTTTATTTAGATTTAATGAAGGGTACCAATTAAATGGTATTTAATTGGAATTGAGTTGGAATTGATTTTTGGGTTTATCGTGAACGGTGTTTTAAGTAACACTCGTTCTTTAACCCGATAATTAATGGAATGTGATTTTGGGTTTATCGTGAACCGTGTTTTAAATGATACCGATTCTTTAACCCAGTTAAAGATTAAAACTAAGTGGAGTTTTAATGAATCTTTAATTAGATTGAAAAGGTGTTAGAATGGAGTATCACCAGTTTTACCCCAGGCGATAGTTAAATCTTTAATTAGATTTGAACGTGAAATGGTAATTGAATTTACCGATAACACCGTGGTGTTAGATATGAAGTATTACCGGTTTTACTTCATGGGATGAATAGGTTGGGATTGGGAAATTAAAATAAATGATTACTTCGGTGTGGTTCGCTAATCCCGACTAGTTTGAATTGATATTCAAAGAAGATTAAAGAATAAATTTAAAGAATTTATCTTTGATAAAATTAATGAGAACCTTTCCCAAAGTATAAGAATATTTGAATAAAAGAATAGTCTGAATTGGAATGAGGCGTATGATGTGTTTGTGTAACACGTATTTATTATATACGCGAGTTATTCAGAAAGACCGGGTTTATCCCATTCTGAATAACTAATACGACGATAAGTCAAAGGTGAAGACGGTGGTTGAAGACCGGAGGTCTTCACGTCATTTGGATAATTACCGATGATCTTGATTGGGCCGTACACCCAAGAAGATGGAAACAGTTGGTGATCGCCCAGACGTACTTGGAGATCGATGGATGTGCGGGGTACTAGGTGCCTCTGGTTTTGTTCAGACCCAGAACGAACTTGTAAATGGACTGTGTGTCTGACATTGGATTTTAGTCTGTGTGATTGATTTCTATTAAATATATATCTGTTTGGCGGCGGAGAATTTATTCTCTTGCTTAACGCCCTTCTCTGAAACGTACGAGCTCAGGGGTTATATATCGATGGATATCAAACGCATGGAGTGAATTGCCTGTGTGGCATGCCTAAGTGACAATATGATCAAGGCTTCTGTTGAAAAGCAGAGTCTTGTGGTGGATGATCAAAGCACGGCCTTTGTGGCATAGCTTTGTGTAACGTTGATTCGCGAGCCTCACACCCCGGTGTGAACAAAAAACGGGAGACGGACCTCAGGGAGGGTATGCGTTTCCTTCTAGTTAGAAGTGGCGTCAGTGGTTTTACACGCCTTGACGAGTTTGACTTATGTGGTTGTTGCTGTTACGAGGCGCCTCGGATATATCGGTCGTTCTCGAACCGATGGAGTCATTTGTTGGCTCATTGACACCCCAAATGGTAGGGAAACGCAGTGTTCAGGCATTTTAATCCACATCGGTGGACCGGCCCTGACGATCCAAAGGTTACTCGAGCTCTGACCTGAGACACGGACTAGAGCGTCTCGAATCGGTTGAGGACTATCTTTTGCCTCGGTTCATAGATGGAAATCCAATTTCCAAATACGTGATTTTGCGGTTTTAATTGTAGAACTAGTATGTCGACATGATATATGGTACCCATGCCATCTATGATTGATACTTATGATTTGAAATTGTTTTATACACTATGCACTTGTAATAGTATCAAATGATTTGTTTTAAACGTACCAAGCATGTTTGGCTATTATAAGGTAAAAACCCTATCCTCCGGCTTGCGTTGCATTGTGTGATGGGAACTGGGTCTTATAATAGCCGCATTCTTCTTTATTTAGCATTGCACTGTTTGTTTGATGCAATGGTATTCTTGGGAGGAAACCCGTTCCGTATTATACGGCGTGGTCCCTTGATTTACCTAACTTTGAAATAAAGATTAATAACTGTTTTAGTTCTCACACCAGTCCCATGACTGACCTGGAGTTTATTGTTTTGACCAAAACTCTGGGTGCCCCTATTTTGACACGGGCAGCTAGTAGTTTTGGTTTTGCAGATTTATATTCATAGGATCCTGGTTTACAGCTGGAATGATATCCGGAAAGCTTTGTATCCGTATATCTTCTTCGGTTGTATATTGTATTATTTTCCGCTGCTATGTATTTAAATGTAATTTAAATCTCTGATATTTCTGTGTAATATTCATTTATACTCTGTATATTCTTGTATTCTGATGGAATTGTTGTAATAAACAATGAAATGTTCCTCTGCCTGCGTTCTATTTTGTCGTGTTCTCAAAACAATCAGGCGTTTCGAACGGTCTGGGTCGGTTTAGCGACTGATTCAGATCGAGCGGAATTCCTTTTTGTCACAAAAACAAAACGACTTTCAAAGCAAGAGATGGAATGTGTTTGTATTCTCCTTCAATGAATTGCTGTTATAATTAGAAGGAAGGGTATAAAAGGAGGAAGATGCGAAGGAGAGGGAGAAAGGAGAGCGAGATATAGGGTTATACGCAGAAAATGCGAAAAACAAGGAGCATCGTATATTAAAAGAAAATACGAGAAAGAGGGAGCATCGTATATTAAAGTCATACCAAGATCCACGAGCATTTTACCCAAGAACCCAGCTTTGTAGGCCTCCTACCTTGCTTTTTCAACGTTCATATGCTCAGTTATATACTCATCTGTAATATAAATATAAGCAGTTGTGGCACGGATAGCGACCCCTGCAATCAAGCAACCTTCAAGAAGTTTGTGTTGATCATGGCGCATAGCGACCCCGCAATCATGCAGCCTTCGAGAAATTCATGTGGATCATGGCGTAAGATTTCACGATTTTGCATGTTCTAGGTTCACTTTCATCAGCATTTACAATTAAATATGAAGGAGGACCGTACACAGTTAGCAAAATTAATAAGAAGAAGATATTTGCTTAGACAACTTTCATGCAATATAAATAAAAATACCAATTCGTGATGCAACCTGGATTATTATAGAACTTTCAGTATCCAAATTAACCTGCAAACAGTGTATGAAAATTAAGCACACAGAACAGAATGAAAAGAGACTCGTACAGATCTGGCGTGGAGAAATAAATATAAATACCATATGTTTAAATTACAATACTCCAGAGAGGATAAAGATGCCCCACAATAGAAAATTGTCAACGTATTGAGGAGAAAAAAGTTTCCGCTATCAGCCACCATTTCACTCATCATCTTTAACCATACGTTTTTTTCCAAACTGCTATCACTGATGTCCGAGGTCCACAAGGTTATCACTCAAAAGTTACATAATCAAGTTGCTATCCCTGTTTGATTATTTACTCAAAGCGTCAAGTTCCCAAATAGCCTTATAGAATGCTTGCTTTGCAAAGTGGCAAGCCCTTTAAGGAGAGTTCATGATCTCATAATAGAAAACTGAAAAAATTAACGTCAGGCCCAATCTAATTGAATAAGTAGGGGAGAGATATGCATGTGTGCCATTGTGCCATGGTGGAAGCTGTCAGCTACGCCTTCATCGTCTGCTCTGCATCGTCCTTCCTCTCATTGGCCATTTTTAAACTCAACCAAATACCTATAATAATCCCGCTTTATCTTGAAATAAAGAACAAAAGATCCCCGGCAGTAGCAGAAGGAACTAAATGCTTATTTATCACAGACACAATATCCATACAAATAGTAGAAAGTTAAATGAAGAATGACGGCTCCGCATATAACATAGGAGTATTTATTTTCTTGTATTGGGCCTATAGTCCAGCCTGCTTCCTTTGCGTTACCCTTAAAACTTTATAAAAGGGTTAAACGTTCAATGTGTAATCAAGTTCTGTTTTTACAGTTTACATTCAATAATATATTTTCTCTTCTACAAATCTGAATATTCTAACTTGGTATCAGAGCACAAGTGCTCTTTTAGCAATTGATCGTCAGAAGTGTCGATCAATTAGTGATCCATCAGAGTGATATCATCATCTGGATCCCCCTTCATCGAAGTTCTAGCTTCTCATTTGAAGGTTGTTGCCCTGTTTTGAAAGTCAAGAAGCCTTGCCAACAAATCTGTGGCTGCTGTCTTGCTCAAAAAAGGTTGATCAGAGGAAAACTCTTGAAAACTGATCAAAACAGATCAAGAAATCATCAATATTGTATAAAGTGCCGTCATAGATTGTCAATTAGATCTCTGTATTTGTTCTGACAAATTTGTGAAGGTATTCCTCTCCATTTTGACAATCTAAGTTGCAACATTCAACAATATTGTGTATCCTGAAATCTGTTCCAATTCAAGCCTCAGAGAGTAAAAACTTACCTATGATTTCGTCTGAATTCTCGATTTCTTGCATCAATGTGCATTTCTTTTCAGTTCTTTCATCATGGCAAATTCTGGAAATGAATCTAGCCCACAAATGTCCAGCAATAGGCCTTTAAATCCACCACCACCATCAGATCCCATCCAAGATTTAATGAAAAACATCATTAAGCCTCAGAATCAACTGATTTCAACACATCTTGATGAATCAAACTACCTGTTATGGAAATTACAGGTTGAAACAACAGTTAGAGCATATGGTCTTGAAGACTATATTCTTGGATCAAAGATTGTTCCTCCAAAGTTTATTAGAGACAGTGAAGATAAACTCATAAGTAATCATGAATACATAATGCATCAGAGGCAAGATGGTTTAGTATGTGCCGGGTTGATGTCATCTATTGGCCCAACTATCTTACCACAATTGATTTGAATTAAAACAGCTCAAGAAGTTTGGGAAACTGTTGCAAGAAATTTCTCAAATCAGTCATCTGCAAGAGTAATGCATTACAGATGACAGTTGCATAGCATAAGGAAAGGAGAGTCATCAATGAATGAATATTTGTTAAGAGTTAAGAACATTTGTGATCAGTTGAATTCAGCAGGACAAAGAATACCTGAATCAGAATAGGTTATTGCTATTGTTAGTGGTTTAGAGGATGAATATGAAGCTGTCACTGCAATAATACTATCCATGGACCCAACTTCTTCATTACAATATGTATATTCTACTTTACTATCACATGAAGGCAGAACAGAACACAAGAAAACTATTAATGCTGATTTTTCTGTCAATTATACAACATATGGCAGAGTAAAAAATCAGGATAAAGGAAGTAATTCAAGAAATCAGTTCAACAATCAAAGAGGGGGTTGGTCTGGAAGAGGTGGAAGAGGTGGTAGAAGCAACAACAACAATAATAGAGTCAGATGTCAAATTTGTGATAAAGTGGGGCATAGTGCTAGAAAGTGTTATTTTAGATTCAATACTAACTACAATTCCTCACAACAAAGCAACAATGCCTCGGCAAATTTGGTTAATTCATCAAATGAAGGAAGTAAAGCACAAGCAGAAATTCATAATGCTGATACTACCAACAGTGATGAAGTTTCAGATGATTGTTGGTTTCCAGATTCAGGTGTGACAAGTCATGTGACCTACATTCTAAATAACTTAAATTTGGAAAACAAGGAGTATAAAGGTACTCAAAATCTTACTGTTGGTAATGGTAAAACTGCACTTATTACACACATTGGAAATGCAAGTTTAGATGGAACAAAGAATTTATTTCTAAAGAATTTATTAAGAGTTCCATCAATTAAGAAAAATCTAATGAGTGTTTCCCAATTTGCTAAAGATAATAGGGTTTATTTTGAATTTTACCCTAATTCTTGTATTGTCAAAGACATACTAACACATAAAATTCTATTGCAGGGTAAAGAGAGTAATGGATTATACAGATTTGATGTCAGTTCAAATAATTCTAATCATAAAAATGATAATTGTGTAATGTCTGTTACTAATGTTCCTAACTGCATTAAGGACTTTGATTTGTGGCACTGTAAACTGGGTCATCCTAGTACAAAAATTACTAAGCATGTAATGATGAATAACAATTTTCCTGCCTATCAATTTCCTGAATCATATATGTGTTCTGCTTGTCAATTGGGAAAGAGTCATAAATTGCATTTCCAGACTCACACACTGTTTATTCTAGACCACTTGAACTTATTGCTACATATTTGTAGGGTCCTGCACATATTAATTCTTGCTATGGTCATAAGTATTATATATCATTCATTGATGCATACTCTAGATTTGTATGGATTTACATGCTAAAGTCTAAGTCTGAAACTAGTAATGTGGTGATACAGTTTATCAACAAAGTTGAAAACATGATTGGAAATAGAGTACGCACTTTTCAGACAGATGGTGGAAGAGAATTTTTACCCTTAAAATCCTTTTTTGATAAAAGGGGTATTAATCACAGAACTACATGTCCCTACACTTCAGAACATAATGGGTTGATTGAAAGAAAACATAGGCATATTGTTGAAACTGGTTTGACTTTATTAGCACAAGCTTCTATGCCTTTTAAGTATTGGGCAGATGCATTTTGTGTTGCAGTACATTTGATTAATTTAATGCCTATTAAGGTATTAAAATTCAAATGCCCCAAGAAGTTTTAACTAAAATTAAACTAGATTACAAACACTTAAAAGTGTTTGGATGCCAATGTTTTCCTTATATAAGGCCTTATAACAATCATAAGTTAGATTATAGGTCAACACCTTGTACTTTTCTGGGATATTGCAATAAACAAAAAGGATATAAATATCTGGATAAGAGGGGAAAGATTTATATTTCAAGACATGTAAGGTTTAATGAACATGAATATCCATTTAGCAAAGATTGTGAAAGTAATTCAGAAAAAAGTACAAGTACTAGACAGATAATGTATGACATACCTGATGAAACTGAAGTGTTAGTGCCAATTCAATGGTACAAAATTAAGCTCTCAACTCATTGTGCCATCAAGAAGGCCAGGTCAAGAGCAAAGCAGCTATGAAAGCCCTCAACACACCATGCCTTCAGATAGGCCAGGTCAAGAGCAGTCACCCTCTAGTCATCAAATTGAAGACAATGCTCAACAAAGGAGACAAAGTATTAGTATTTCTCATAATGATAATACATCAGATAATATAGATGCAAATGATAATCAAGTTGTTGCTGGTAATGAAACTACAAATCAGCATCCAATGCTTACTAGAGCGAAATGTGGAATTTTCAAACCCAAGATTTTTAATACTACATCTACTTCTGAAGAACCATCATGATATTATGAAGCAGCTCAAAATGAAAATTGGAAGTCTGCTTTGAATGATGAATATAGTGCCTTAATTAAGAAGGGAACTTGGAAACTGGTTGAAAGACCAGAACACAAAAATATTATTGGCTGTAAATGGGTTTTTAAATTAAAAAGAAATGCTGATGGCTCAATTTCAAAATACAAAGCAAGATTGGTTGCCAAAGGGTATTCACAACAGTATGATTTTGATTTTTCAGAAACTTTCTCACCTGTTGTGAAACCCACATCCATTAGAATAATTTTAACAATTGCTTTGTATAGAAATTGGGACATCAAACAATTAGATGTGAATAATGCTTTTCTTAATGGTGATTTACAGGAAGAAGTTTACATGGAGCAGCCTCCAGGCTTCACTCAACAGTCTAAAAAAAACTTGTTGTGCAGACTTAACAAGGCTATCTATGGGTTGAAGCAAGCACCTAGGGTTTGGTTTGACAAACTAAAAACAACCCTGATCAATCATGGATACAAATCTTCCAATTCTGATAACTCAATTTTTATTAAAATTACTAATTCTGATACAACATACATACTGATTTATGTTGATGATTTTATTATTACAGGAAACAATGGTGATGAAATCAAAGCTGTTACAAACATGTTGAATTCAGAATTTTCTATCAAAGATTTGGGAAATCTGAATTATTTTTTGGATTTAGAAGTGAAAAGAACATCTGGTTCTGAAATACATCTTAGTCAAAAGAAATATATATCAGAAATTCTTCACAGAGCTCAAATGCATAAAGCAAAGTCATTGCCTACTCCAATGGTCACTAATTTACAACTATCAAAATATAAAGGAGAATCCTTTCAAGATGGAAAATTTTTCAGAAGCATAATTGGTGCACTTCAATATGCTACTATAACTAGACCAAACGTAGCCTTTAGTGTCAATAAGGTTAGTCAATATATGTAAAATCCCTTGGACAACCACTGGAAGGCTGTTAAGAGAATTTTAAGGTATCTAATAGGCACAATTGATCATGGCTTAATTCTGAAGACAAGTAATACATTAAATATCAATGCTTATGCTGATGCTGACTGGGGAACAGATTGTGATGATAGAAAATCTACTTCAGGGTATTGTATTTTTCTAGGTAAAAATCTTGTATCTTGGTGTGCTAAAAAATAAAGTACAGTGTCCAGATCAAGTACAGAAGCATAATTTAGGAGTGTGGCTAGTTGTACAGCTGAAGTTATGTGGATAGAATCTCTGTTAAGTGAATTACAGATCACGTCAACCAAAAAATCTACTGTATGGTTTGATAATATTAGTGCAATATCTCTTACTTCAAATCCAGTGTTACATTCTAAGACCAAGCATATTGAATTAGATCTATATTTCGTCAGAGAGCAAGTTATGAAAGAAAAATTGAAGATTGGATATATACCTTCCTCAGATCAGAAAGCAGACATTTTTACAAAACCGTTGTCAAGACCAAACTTTTCTAGACTCAAAGAAGAATTAAACATAGATGCTGCCAGTATTGGTGAAAGGTCCAACAGAATCATTTACGTTCCAGACTCCTGAATTACTTCAAGCTACTTGAGGCATCTCGTCTGATTGTTGTCAGATCCGTTCTCCTCAGCTAGGACTTCATAAGAACACAATCGTTCCTCTTCCAGTTTAACCTCTCTCACCAAATTGAGCTCTCTCAAGTAATTAACTTAAGCATAGCTCGATTTACCTGTCGTGGAGGCCTGTGGAGGAAGATCTCTCATCAATTAGTCCATTGAAGCCAAGGGAGTCGCCATTTTTCTGTTTTTTCGAGAGCAAACCCTAACCCTAGGGTTGGTTTGAGGGGGGCAAATGAAAAATGATGGCTCCGCATATAACATAGGAGTATTTATTTTCTTGTATTGGGCCTATAGTCCAGCCCGCTTCCTTTGCGTTACCCTTAAAACTTTATAAAAGGGTTAAACGTTCAATGTGTAATCAAGTTCTGTTTTTACAGTTTACATTCAATAATACATTTTCTCTTCTTCAAATCTGAATATTCTAACTTAGTTCTAATTTAACTTCTATCTGTAGTCCGTAGTCGCCTGTGTTAGGATTTAATATAGAGAGAAAGAGAGATAGGCGGTTTTCAGAAAATAAACTACATTGTTATTGTTTACTTGAACAGTAGGAAACACACCTTATTAACTAATTAAAACATGAGATAACTTCTAACACCCTCCCTTAAACTGATTGTGCTTAATATTCAGTTTACAACTGCGATTCTCAATTTCTTCATCTTACATAGACGACTTCTGCCACAAGTTTCATCTCTTCATGGTTGGACATGCTCAACTGTTTCATGTTGATTGGTTATTCACTTTTCAACCCATCAGCAAGTAACTCTTGGTTTTCTCTTAGGGATCCACTGACCTCTCCATTCGGGTCTTCCCATGTATAAGTCATCCCCCAACAAGTGAGAACCGCAACTCTTCTTTTTTACTTATTGGATGGCATAAAACCAATACAGACATATCACCAAACAGTTCCTACGCATACTCTTCAAATTGTCCAACCCCATTACCAATATCATCTTCTTCCTTATTGCCATCCGCAACCAACGTTCTGCAGAACGTCTTCTCCATGCTGATATTAGCATTGCTCACCCTTCCTTACATAACTCCACTTCTTTACGGTTTCTTCCAGCTCCATTACAAAATGCCACAAACAAACACTTCAACAACTCATCATCACCCTACGACTTCACAAACAAGACTTCATCCATTCAAGCCATCCACTAACCTGCAGCACCATTTCGAGCAACTACACAGCACCAAAAATTAACAAAAAAAACTGCACCTACAACTCCTTTATAGAAAACCAGCAACCACACTTCATTAAACCCTTCTCTTCAACTCCACTTTCCTTACAACTACTTCAACAACCATTTCAGAAAACTGTCTACCAAATTCAATCAGAATCTGCAAACCAAAATTCGAAATCGCCAGTCACTTCAACACCCGAACCACCATACAACAGCCACCATCGCCTGAATGATCCTCACCCTCGCATCTGAACCCAAGCATATAAATAACCTGAATGCCACACCATCAAACTATTCACATCACTCCCCCACATCAAAAAACATCACTGCTACTATAAGACCAGACCATCCTTTAATAAAACTCATTTTCATACCATCCTCCTTCAAACGGTCACTACTCACATTACTACCTCACTACCAAAAAACTTCCCTACCATTCAATCAACTCAATACAACAACGAGCCAACATACAATCCACTCATATCACAGCCTTCCTCCTCCTTCCTCGACAGCCATCAACACCTAACAAAATTAGTTCTACAAGAATAGCTTTTTTTTCTCGCTTCTCAATGCTGCACGTCTTATGATCCTTCTTGCTACTGCCATTGCTATCCCCATAACAGCTATTCCAGCCACCTTAAGAAGCAGGCATGAAACTGCTAAGAGCGTTGCAATGCTTACTGCCTTTGGTTCCTGTCGCCTGAAACTACTCATATCCCTACCGGATCAGGACTTGTTGAGTATAATTTTGTTCTTGCTGCTCTTTTGCTGGACTTGATCTTGACCTTTCCGATGCAAGTGACTTTTGGCAACGATGGTTCAGCCATTTTAACGGAAGCGGACTGGCGATGAGCGAAGGGGAACATTGGGGACTGAACACCGGCAGAGGAGGATTCATGGCTGAAGCGACGACTGAGTGAGGCTGAGAGGGTAGGATTGTGGCTAGGGCTAGCTAGGAAGAGCCAGGGTTTCGCACTGTGAAACAGATGAAGAATCTCTTTGTTTTGTTTTGGAACGGGATCTTTATACATCAACATGGCATGTCTCTCTGGTTGGCATAGGCTTACAAAATAATTAGCAATTTCTCCGTGTCCCAAAATATTTGACAACCCAACTTTAATATTGAAAGCCTGGATCTGCAATCCTAGACTTATTATCTCCAACTGAATCAGCAATTTCAGATCTGGATTTTGATCACGACACGAGATTTTCAGGCGAACTTGAATTGTTTAAAAACTGACCTTTTTTTGTATAGAGATCTCTCTATCCCCTCTCAACGACCTAGCTCTGATACGATGTTAGGATTTAATATAGAGAGAAAGAGATAAACGGTTTTCAGAAAATGAACTACATTGTTATTTTTCACTTGAACGATAGGAAACACACCTTATTGACTAATTAAAACATGAGATAACTTCTAACAGCCTGTACATGACCATTGTTTCCTTTTGATTCTTCTTTTTGATCGATCAAGCGCAGAATAGGTCATATAGTTGTTCTTAATCCAACCACTTGTAAGCAACAAATAAAAGGTTCCTTTCCTCTACACTAAGTTTGATGTCGGGTTTTTCTACATTTTCACCGCATCCACAATTTCTTCCTGTCGTCGGCTTGCTCAACGAGCTTGGCGATGTAGATGAAGGACTCTCTTGATGCCATTGGAGATTTGATCTAAGTTTTAGTTATGTTCTTTGTCTGAATGGTAAACCTTTCATTATGATGAAACCATAAGGTAATACATATATAAATTGGATGAAAGTTGAAGTAGCTAATGAAGAAACATGATGTCAAGATAAACCAATTGTCTGCAGCAATGAAGGGAATTTATTATTCAAATAGGAAAACATGAACTAATCTCTGTTTACATGTCGATGTTAAGTGATAGTACCTGTTGTGATTTTTGTGCATATGCGGAAGAACAATAAGCAGGATCTAGATTTGCCAATTGTACATCAATCTAATCTGATAGCAATTATTCTATTACATCAACAAATAGTAAATAACTATAACAGAGAAACAAAGAGACACAATATTTATACTGGTTCCACTATCCTCGAGATAGTGTATGTCCAGTCCAACAGAGAGAGATTTTATACCACATGAGAGAATTACAAGAGATTACAAAATAAGAGTTTACATATCCAAACCTCAATCAAGTTTAACAAGAAGAGACACCATTGGGGATCACTGGCTCCAAGCCAGGATGGGTTTACACTAAAGTCTACCCCTCAATATATAGCCAGTGCAAATCTATGTGAGTCATCAATTAAATTACCAACATATGGTAATAATATAATGGGGGCAAATTACCATAACAACAAATGTGCAAACATAGGAAGTAAATCAATCCATTTCTTTAGCATAGATGGAAGAAATTAATCCCTTCATTTTTTTTCTCTACCACCTCATCAAATGCAATCAATGCATTCCTATTATAAAAATATTTACTTTCCATTCTTTGCAAATCTGTTCAAATCAATTTGTGATTTGGTATCACCAAATTTAACACTCCACCTTGATGCAAAATCACATATCTGCAATATCCCATCTCCAATCAAATTCTCTTTGCAACATAAAACTCTTCAACAGAACTCCACCTTCAATCAAAATCTCACAACGAGATACACCAAAAAATATATATTTACCAAATGGGTTCCAGCAAAGCTACCCCCATCACACAATTGCTAACGAGCTCAGACTACGTCCCCGTCCGCCAACAAAATGTTGCAAATATCCAAAATAACAAAAAAGACATATTCCAAAGTAATCTCAACACCACCAAGACAAAAAAAAATCTCTCAATCGCCAATTCAAATACAAAGCCAAAATTCAAATCTCTCTACGCACAAAAAACTCTCTCCTGCCACTTATTTATTACAAACTTCACCCACCGCCTGCAAAAGATGCATCTACCACCATGAGCTGCACCACGCATAAATCAACGGTCTAAAAGTGCTTGCAATACACATCGACACCCGTCTACCACTTGATCTGAGCTTCTTCCTCGATCACTCTGGATCCCTCGAGCATCATCAACATGAAGACCCCTGTCTAAACCACAATGATCTCTGTCTCGACACCCGTCTATCACTTGACCTGAGCTCCTTTCCTGATCATCATGGATCCCTCGAGCATCATCAACATGAAGACCACTGTCAGAAACATGATCCTCCACCTTAGGACCATAAGCAGTAACCATATTAACCTCTCCACCTTGCTGTGGACTAGGTTCTTCAACCGTCACCCGCCTTTTTCTTCATCTTCTTCCATCTTCCTTCATCCATATCAGAGGGCTTCTTCACAATAAACTCCATATCATGTCAAAGTTCCAAGATTGGAACGCTCTTCACTCTTAATATAATCTCCTCCACCAAAGTCTTCCATTTCTCCGAAAATAGTAATAGCACAATCACCACTCACTACAAAAGGCAGCTTAAATAGCGACGGGGGTGGGGCAACGGTTAGCGACGGCTAAAAAAGCGGCCGTCGCTTGCCGTCGCAAACCATTGTTCGATTTGCAGAATAATAACTGCCGAACCATCCTCTTCCTCATTATATTTTTTTCCCCAAAATCAGTCCTAAACCCTACCCGTCGCCATTTCTTGCTGCTCTGATTCCAAGCCTCCAATTTCACTTCCAAGGTATTGATTTCATTCTTCTATGTCTTCTAACTCTAGTTTATGCTTAATTAGGGTTAATTAGAGGCTTTGGTTGCTAATTTATATGAGTTTGCAAAATTGAATGTTTATGGATATGAAATTGGTTGTCTCGAGGGATGTTTATGATAACGGTTGTGTTGTGAGTTGATTTGGGGATAAGTGTAATTGATTAGGAGGGTAAAATCGATGAATATTACATATGTAATTGATTTAGGAAGTTGAAAACAATGATTATCACGTGTTTAATTAGACATACGATGATTGTGTTGTATGTAGAATGTGTGGTATGATGATTTGAAAATGAATGGAATTAATGTAATTGTTTAATGGTAGTAAATTGATTATTATTCAAATGGTGCAACGATGTCCCTAGCCTACATGCATGCACTGTTATGTCCCCATCGGATGCAAGAATGGTCGGTCCAAAAGAATGCACTTGCAATTGAAAAAAAAATTGTTTTGTTACTATAATATTTAGTAATCAAATGTTGATTAAAAATGTTAATTCAAAATAGTTCTTAATTTAGGTTTAGCTCGGTAAGAATCTTGTTAAATGTGATGAAAATCATATTACTCAACTCTTTGAATTTTTTATGAATTGAAATAATTAACTTGAAAGCTTAGTTTATCTTTCAAAATTTTAAACTAACTAAAATTAATTTTATAATTTATACATTAAACAAAAATGAATCAAAACTTACTAAAACTAATTGTCATGTTACTTTACAAATTGAAATTATGAAAACTTATTATGTAGACGCCATATAGTCAAGGTGCGCACATAGGCGCAAAAAGGCGTAAGGCGCAAGTACGGGTCTTTTTTGAAGTTTAAGGCGCATCTTTTACTGAAGCGCAAAAAAAGCGCAAAAAGGTCCAAAGCGCAAAAGGCGTGCTTTTTCATTTGATGTGTGTGTTTCTTGTTTTAAACTTAGGTTGAATGTGTTTTGACTAATTATGTGAACCCCTTAGATAAATTTGGCCCCGTCCGACAAGTGTTGTATATGATCGTTATATGGATATTCGTTTTTCCATAAAACGGAAATCTATATTCATCTGATACAATATTCGTTGGATTTGTCCTTGTATTGGACAAGTTACAAATATAACAACGTAACCATATTTTATAAATCATTTCAGTTTAAACGGTTAACAAAATTTCGATGGCACTTCCTTTTTGTTCCCTGTGTACACACATTTGTGTATGATACAGGGACCAAAGGGGAGTGCTGGGTAAGTATCTAATTTATTTCAGTTTAAATTAGTTAAAAATATATGCTTTATCTATGTAAACATGTACGCAGCACCGGGTTTGAAATCGAGCCAGCGGAATTCATTTTAAAAGTGTCGAAGCAGTCGTACACGAGTAGGATGTCTGGGACTTGGCCTCATTGGGATAGTATCCCACCCCACATCAAGAACGTCATTCTAGCCGATGTGCTAGTAAGTATTTATTTATTTTATTATTAGAAATTCATATATACTATAAATAATTCAAAATAAATTTAATTTGCACGCGGCTGTCCGTGTAGAGGAGCGGGACATGCAGGTTTTTTTGACACACTGGAATATCAAAATGCGAAAGAATTACCGAGAAACAATTTCCAGGGCGAAGACATCAGGGAAGAAGCCTAAATGGATGGCTGACGATGTTTGGGCTGGATTTCTAGCATATTGGGATACTGAAGCAGCGAAAGTAAGATATAATGAAAATAATCACATTTATGTTGATTGCATTCTTTTATTTAATAATGTATCCAATTTAATAGGAAGTAGCACAAAGGAATAAAGAAAATAGAGCTAAGAATCCTGGTTTACATCGCGGTGGCTCAAAATCATTCCAGCAGCATATGAGAGAATTGGTATAAATTTGAAATAGTTTTTAGCATATGTTCACATAAAAATTGAGTGCATATCATTTATTTTTATTTTTAGTAATTTTATTACTGTATATATACTCAGATGGCAAAGTATAGAAGGGAGCCTACGATGGCAGAGGTTTTCAGGCATACTCATGCGGTGGAGCATACTGATGACGAAGGGAACGTGACATATGATTGGGCGGATGACAAGGCTGCGGGCGTAATGGTAAATATACTTATTAATAATTAAAATATTTCATATTCGTTCATATCACATTATATTATTAAATTATATGACATTTGTATTGAAATTATATTGGTATTGTAGGAGAGATATGATGCAGAGTCAGCTAGAGTGACGCAGTCTAGTGGACGAGATGAGCTTACGGTTGCAGAGTGCGATCGTATTTGGGATGCTATTATTAAGCCGCCAACTCGTAATAGGCGATACGGCTTCGGCAATCAGGAGGTACCTTTTTTAATTTAAGTTTACATTTAAAATGTATTCAATTAACATGCATTCTTTTACCTTCTTTTTATATTAACATGTTAAATTGACATTATAAATATAGAAGCTTCAAATTGACATGTGTATTGATCTTCAAAGTCCATGTATATATTACAAGTCCATTTATAAATGTGAAATTGAACTATTTCGCAGGCTATTGATTTTCAGCGAGGATATAGGAAGTCCGTGGAGCAGGAGACTATAGCTCAGTTGAAGGAGCAACTGGAAGAGATGAACGATTGGAGAAGAAGCCAGCTGGCTCAGGAGATAGACGAGCGCATTGCACGCTATTATGACGAGCACGGATCGATGCTAGACGAGGACGATGGCGGGGATGCTACAAGCGAAGAAGAAGAAGACGACGAGTAGTTTGTTTGTTCTTGTGTTTGGGTATGTATATACACTTACTTTTTTATTTGCTTTATGTACGTACGATGATATTTGATGACGGTAGTGTGTAGTTTGATGTATTTTGATGTTTTGTGATGATGGGACGATGATATACGGTGATGATATTGTTTTTTGGATGTATGACGATGGTATGTTATGGTATTGTGATGAATTTAGTAATGTTTTGGATATATTGATGGATTTGGAATGATATTGATGGATTGGTAGTGGATTGGGTTTGATGTGGAGGCTTGTTGGAAAGGTATGGCTGTGTAGTGCAGAAAAAATGCTCCAGATTTGCGACGGCTAGTAACGGGTAGCGACGGAATTTTGGTCATTACTTTGCGACGGCTTGCGACGGAAAGCGTCGGCTAACAACACAGAAGAGCGACGGATAGCGACGGCGTTTTGGACAAAAATAGCCATGGCTTTTGCAACGGCTTGCAACAGCTTCACGGCAAAAAAAACCACCTGACTTCTGATGATGCCACGTGGTAAGTATCCGTTGCAAGCCGTTGCTAATCGAGTGACGGAGCCGTCGCTTTTTCCTCTCGCGACGACATTTATAGCGACGACAAATAGCGACGGCTTGCGACGGGGTGCGACGGCCGCCAACGCCTATTTGCCGTCGCTATTCACTGTTTCTTTTGTAGTGACTGAATCTACCAACCTTTGTAGAAATAATTGATGCACAATTTAAAACAAATTGCCTCGCTCCGATACCAAACTGTTGTGATTTTTGTGCATATGCGGAAGAACAATAAGCAAGATCTAGATTTGTCAATTGTACATCAATCTAATCTGATAGCAATTATTCTATTACATCAACAAATAGTAAATAACTATAACAGAGAAACAAAGAGACACAATATTTATACTGGTTCCACTATCCTCGAGATAGTGTATGTTCAGTCCAACAGAGAGAGATTTTATTCCACATGAGAGAATTACAAGAGAGATTAAAAAATAAGAGTTCACATATCCAAACCTCAATCAGGTTTAGCAAGAAGAGATACCATTGGGATCACTGGCTCCAAGCTAGGATGAGTTTACACTAAAATCTACCCCTCAATATATAGCCAGTGCAAATCTATGTGAGTCATCAATTAAATTACCAACATATGGTAATAATATAATGGAGGCAAATTACCATAACAACAAATGTGCAAACATAGGAAGTAAATCAATCCATTTCTTTAGCATAGATGGAAGAAATTAATCGCTTCATTTATTTCTCTACCATCTAATCAAATGCAATTAATGCATTCCTATTATAAAAATATTTACTTTTCATTCTTTGCAAATCTGTTTCAATCAATTTGTGATTTGATATCACCAAATTTAACAGTATCCAGTTGTGTGGTCGTCGCTACCAAAACCTTCAACGACAGATTAATAGGCGTACAGTCGTGGAAACTCCCAACCCAATAAGTGATATTTGGTCTATTTTTTTAACACTAAAATCTGGGCAAGCAACTGTTTATAACAGAACAGATGATGTATGAGCATAATGTAAGAGGTAGTGTAACCAGTACAGCTATAGCAGTATGACGATGTATCCACGTAATTGATACATTGCGATAAGCCAATGGTTAATCGTCAAATTTAAGGGTCATGCAGTAAAAATCTCGCGTATAGGAAACCTGTAACATACGAAAATGTAGGTTCAAACTTCAACCCAAAAATTATGTAGCACACATCGTCAAACGTAGGACAAATAATATATAGTGCAGGCTTTATGTATATCAGTATATGCGAATCCTTTATGTTTTCCATATTACAATCCTGGTAATGTATTGACATGGCAATCAACTTTACCATACTGAAAAACTGCAATGAATTTAAAGTGCTGGAAGCATTACCTTAATAAAATAATAATTATATGGAGCAAGTAGAAGTGCTAGCTTTGATAGCAGTAAGTGTTAAACACATCAGGAAAATGTGAGCATGGTATGAACATAAATGTATGACCCCATTCGGATAAGGTAAAACAAAGTTGGAAAATAGAACAATAAGTGCATGAGGCATTGTGCTTCATAGTTTTGGGTTACCTTGTATGGTAGAAAGCAAGGCCAGATTCGGGTCAACAGAATGAGGAAAAATATGCAGAGGGTGTCGTATTAGATTGTAGTAGTTGATAAATCAGCACATGATTAGGCATAACAATGACCACACAAACCGTACAGATTTGAACGAAGCAAGACACAATGATGGAAATATTAAAGACGGGTCACAGCGATAACCTCTGATGAGACACATTTAGAGTAGCCTGGAATTTGGATGTAGACAATCGGGGAAGTCCACCTTAGATCCTTAGAGTAAAGGAAGCATGTACTGATGACGTCCAACAATTCATCGGCACCGATGGATAAGCGACTTCAAAAAGATGTGGAGGATACTCTAGAATGACATTCTAGTGTAGGCATCAGGGCATTCCATCAGAAGCAGGATTTGTAGAGTCCATCAAAAGGGTATGCCTAGACTGCATGGGGAGGTCTAAAAACTGATGGGTGATTTGGTAGTTCGACGTAAGTTTTAAGGGGAACCCAAAAGGATAGCAGTCACTCGTTTACCAGTCATCACCAGTTAATATCGATTATGGGGACGGGCTTTGGCTCGACTGATAGACTATGATCATTCATTTTCGAGACATGGATTGAGGTAGGAAACACCACATTGTTGTTTTAGTTTGGTTTCTTAGGGCATGATCATTAACCCATGGAAAATGCCTTCAACCAGTAGAGGGGTGGCTACAGTGGCCATAACAACACTAATAAAGCGGTATACCATTATTACAGTAAATCATCAATTGAGCTCCGTATAGAATGGGCATGGGCGCCACCTATGAGGAGGGTGCATAAATATAGATAGGATGAATACATACAGGTCTACAATATAAGCGTTGAGGAGGTCCATTGTGGATACCCGCAATGTTGGCATTGGAGCGATCCATTGCAGACGCATCTTACATCTTATCTTATTGGATGATGGAACATATGTATTGAAGGCCGTACGAAGCATACCATTACATTTGTAGTCTCAGCAGTCGTATGGCAAGATGGTGGAAGCTTAGCGAGAAGGATACGAAAAGTAATATGCCAATACCTAGGCGATCAAAAGGCGCATATATATATATATATATACATATACATATATATATATATATATATATATATATATATATATATATATATATATAAATATAAAGTCAGATCTACATGGAAGTAGATGAATATGATTTATGCACAGACACGAGTGTTATGTAATCTTAATAAACCTAAAATGTATTGACATGGCAATCAACTTTACCATACTAAAAAACTGCACTACACTATACTTTTATTATCTCATGCATACAAAGGACGAAGTCACCCACTTGAAAGCCGCTATGAATTTAAAGTGCTGAAGCATTACCTTAATAAATTAATAATTATATGGAGCAAGTAGAAGTGCTAGCTTTGATAGCAGTAAGTGTTAAACACATTAGAAAATGTGAGCATGGTATGAACATAAATGTATGACCCCATTCGGATAAGGTAAAACAAAGTTGGAAAATAGAACAATAAGTACATGAGGCATTGTGCTTGATAGTTTTGGGTTAGCTTGTATGTGATGAAAATAATAGTCCCACGTCAGAAAATAATCAACTAAGATCCTGGATAAATACTAAGAGGCTATAATTCACAACAACCAATTGGTTTTGTGAACAAACTATATAGCTCTCTAAAGCTATAAAAAAAAATTGCCAACATGGTATCAGAGCTCAGGATTAGAGCCAATGCAAAAAAATACGTATGTATTTAACCATCATACGTTCCCCACTCCATCCAAAACACTATGTTCACGTAGATGGCTCAAATACGCCACACGTGAAGGGGGAGTGATGAAAATAATAGTCCCACATCAGAAAATATGCAACTATGATCCTGGATATAAACTAAGATGTTCCTCATCACATTGCCAATTGGTTTTGTGATAATAAAGGGATTAATAAAAAAAAATCTAACAGTATGGTTGAAAGCAAGGCTAGATTCGGGTCAATAGAATGAGGAAAAATATGCAGAGGGTGTTGTATTAGATTGTAGTAGTTTAAAATTTCAGCACATGATTAGGTATCCCTAACCTTGATGATATAACACAACGAATTGATATTTAGTTACAACCATGATTAAAGAGTTGAAAAGACTATGAAATGAAGGAGTTAAAAACATACTATATTTCAAAGTAAATAAATTTTCATATGTTTGGTTCTTTATTGTGGACTACAAGTAACTCCTCTACCTATGCAACACTTTCATGATAGAGTACAACTAGCTATATAGCTTGCCTGTATTGCATGGAAGAAACATGAGCATCTTCTATATCAAATTGGAAGAAAAATTTGATGGTTTGATTGTCATCGGTGTTTTCTCCATGTTAATCAACATTAGGAGGGGTAGGGAAATTTTTGTAGCTAATAGAATGGAGACTGGATGACCACCAATGGTTTGGTCAAGTGAAATAATATATATGTTGTAAAGAGATATCCAAAGGTACATCGAATTCGACAATACGCTAAAATTTTGAGAAAATCGAAGATTCATAATTGATGCAAATAATGTATTTTAGGAGTTGCCTTATTAGAAAGTTCTACTACTTCATTATAACATTGACGTTATTCATAATGAAACAACATGTTTGATAATCTACTTAACACAGTTTTGAATGTTAAAGGAAAGACTAAGACGATGTGAAATTAAGACATAATATTAAAGAATTATCCCCAAGATTCGTATCAAGCTGAATGATCTCATTAAAAAAAACCAAAGCATGCTATGAGTTATGTAATAATCATGTTACAGTTGTGTTAAAATAGTGAAATGGTTAAGATTTCCTGATGAGATTTTTGTTATTCTCCATGGATGTGTTGTTTCTAAAAATTGTAATGTTAATACCAAAATTAACTTCGAGACTAGCTGGCAATGAAGGGGTGTCGGGAGAATACAAGCATAGAAAAGTATTCTGAAAGCAAAAAGCCAAGCAATAGATAGAACCGGAAGCCGGGGAGAAAGGTTCGAAAGTAGCAAAAACCGACACCCTCCAGGAGGGGAGATGGCCAAAGTCTATAGAGTACCGACAAGGCACTTCTGATGGGGTCCTTCTGACAGAACCTATCCGTCAGAAAGAGTCGTGACAAAAGGCCCTTTAAATCAGAAAATAAGAAAGGAAAAGATAAAACTCCATTCCGCAAGACCCGGAGGGTTTATCAGTGCTAACATGCTCAACACCGATACTCTAGAAGGCATTAAAGGTACCGAACCAGAAATACGCAAGAGTCGTCCGGAACCGGCTTCCAAAAACAACCGTCACGCAAGTATCAAAAAGTCGTGTTAAAAGACAACAGAAACATAGTTGGAAGCCACCTTCCGAAATATCAGACTGACCCAATAGCCTCATCGGAAGGCTAACCAGGACCCAAGCAGAGATACATGCTACCTGCCCTAATCTAGCTAGAAAAGGAACTGATAGCGGTTTCGAACTGGCAACCCTCCACATACGCCATGGGGACAAGCTCCTCTAAGTATCTGCGAGAAGGCCGGAAGCCTACATCCAAAAGCTTACGTCCAAAAGCCTACATTTATAAGCTGCTACGGAGAGTTCAAATGTCGTCCTAAAGCCACCTCGTCAACGAGTCCCAAGCTATCCCAAAAGAGTCTGATTGACCAGGACTCCTACTACGAAAACTATAATTAAAACTGCAGGGGCAGCCGAAAGCTAAACGTTTGTGGTCAAGGAAGAAGCGGCCAACAATGGCCCCTGCATGCCCAATAACCCAACAACAGAAGGGGCTCCAAATCCTCTATAAATAAGACCCTAGGGGTCACACTGATGGGGGACGGGCTCAGATTTTCAGATTCTCCGTACTAAGGAAGATTATAATTCCCAAATTAGCTAGAGACTCTGGCTCGAATTCTTGTATTTATCCTCTTTAAACCCTAGCATAAAAAATAGATTGATAAATTTCCTCAATTCTATTCTTGTATGAAAAGTGGAGAGACTAATAAAGAGGGAATCCACATCTATGATGTTGCGCGTGAGTTTATCATGATTTTCCTTAATTCTATTATAATTTACTGTTTGCTACCTACGTTTTTGTGGATTTTATCCAAGTCTCTACCGATGATCGGAGAAAGCTTCCCCGACTATTAACTTAAATCCTCCCAGCAAGTCAGAGTCACATCTGTAGAATACAACCCCTCCATGAGATTAATCTGGATACGTAGAGACATTGAGCTAACTCAAACCTGCACCACAACAGAACTAGTATTTTATAGCGGCCTATAGCCGCTATGAATAATAACTATAGCGGTTCCATAACTGCTGTATATGGACATGTTATAGAAAACTGCTAAATATTTATAATGCTTCATTTGCCGCTATAAAAGTGCATGGTTTTATAACACAAATTTGTCGTTATGTTACTTACAGACAATAGCTCATGCTCACCACGATTAAACATCTGAATCTCAATGAATGTGGGAATCTTTTACAACACATTATAACCGCTATAACATATTTATTTAATGACGGCTATATGATGCTATTAAATTATCATGTTATAGTATTACTAAAACCTTTTACAACTCATATATGCCGCTACAAAATTCGTAGAACTATGCATATATATATATATTACATTTTAATAATAGCAATCAAAATAAATCTACATAACAATTTAAAGAGCAATGTAAGAACCAAAAAAATAATATAATAATCAACAAATATAACACATATTCATGATAACAAAATAAAATATCAACTAACAAAAAACAATTTCAATTCATGAGTTACCAAATTCAATACATATGTTTTCAATCCATGAGTTACCATATTCATGATAACAAAATAAATTATCAACTAACAAAAAATAACTTCTGGCACCATCTCTTCAAGTACTCACATTCTACTTTTGTTTGTTTCAGTTTTGTCCTGTTATTAGATGATTATTGTTAAGATTGCTAAACATGAAAGTATACTTGTATTATGCAACTTCTCCAAATGTTAAAAGGTTTATACCTTGCTCTTCTACTTTGAAACCAGACTTTGACTTGCTTGGGAGTTCAATTCAGCTGCTTTGCTAGTGCCGCCTCCTCTTTCTGCACATACACATCATTCTCAAAACTAGTCCAAACTTGACCTATAAACAACAAAAATTTTGTTAACTACTATTAACTACAAAGAAAACTCACTTGAGCATTTTGTCGAATAGTACGAGCTCACCAACCTGGTCGGTTCAAACATCCTCCACCTGGTCGGTCACCGTAAGTTCAATGGCTGAAGCATCACTCAAGAGAGGGATTGGTCACCACAAACCTGACAGCTCGAGCATCATCGGTCTCACATACTGCGTGGTCGAGCAAACCTTGCACAGAGTTGGTCTAGTAGCAGCCTACAACTGGTCGGTCTAAGATCCAGAGCTGGTCAGTTTAAGCCTCCGGAGCTGGTCGGTCAAGGCTCCAGTCACTGGTCGTCCAAGCTCCAGGGCTGGTCGGTTCCAAGGGCAAAAAGCGGAGCAGCCTTCATCCTAAGGACGCGGTCGAGCATGGAGCAAGAAAGGACTAGCTGGAGCGAGCTAGAAGACAAAAGGGGGAAAGATGTAATAAAATAAAACGTCATGGTTACAATACAATCTGGTCACTCATTGTATGCATAGAGCCGCCTGTACTTTCTGGTCGTTCATTCCTGCTCATACGCATTGATCGCTCCAAATACTGCTCGGTCCAAATGCTGCTCGCTCCAAATGATAGACGCCACAAAAGTTGACCGCTCCGACTCCTATTTGATGCCAACCGAGAGCCAACCCATCGCCAACCAAGCGCCAACTATACACCTCAAATTACAAGTGTACCACTACCCCTTATCTCCAACTATAAATACCCCCTTTCTCCACACTTAATGGAGGAGGATTCCAAAAAACCGGAGGGCTGCTAAAATCATTTCTCCAAGGCATTCTCAAGCCTCATCCATGGAAATCCATTCAAGCTCCACTTAAGCAACACAAGTCTCCATTGAATTCTCTCTAGAAACTTGGATCTACTATCAAAATGCTATGGAATCGAAGAGATCTACCTCTAAAGTGAAGCATTGAAGGCTTTTCATCCATTTCAATCAATACTTGGGGAGATCTAACCAATCCACTAGCTAATTCAAGTGCGATTCACATCAAAGAGGGAGAAATGAGAGATTCATTGTAAATTGAGGGAGATTTGTATGGCATTGTACTTGGAATCATGAAAGTGATAATGGAAAATGTTTGCATAGTGGACGTAGGTCACGTTTGACCGAACCACTCTAAAAATTGTGTGTTCCTTTCTCTTATTGCTTTGTTTTTGTGAATTGCGGTCTCACATTTCTTCATACATGCTTTTTATGGTGTCTCTCCCCTAATTTGGAAACATGCTTTCTTAGCACCTTGCCACTGAACGGGCGATGCACTCTTTAGAGCATCGTATTTGGTGTTTGATCATATTTTGATTAAAACATTAGGCGCCCACCGTGGGGCCGCATTCGCACTTCTCCCAAACTCGACAAGATTAAGAACTTTGCATGTAAGATCTAGGCTTGCTTCAACCATAGATCTCGCAAATCTCAGATCTGGGCCAATCGACGAGCTATCTTCCAAAGTCAAATCCATGTCCGAGATAATGGCTAAGTCCAAGAAAACCGCAAGTAAAACCGTTGGAGAAAACGACAACAACGACGACGTCAACAATGTTGCTAACAACGAAGCTACACCTCTTACTAATCGCTTCGAGGTTGGTCAAAATTCCATAACTGGAGCTGGAGTAACAAGGGCCGAGCTAGATGTCGTTGTCGCTAATCTACACCAACGGATGGAAGCTTCCAGTAAAGCCTTGTTGGATGCTAACAAAACTCTTGTGGATGCTAATCAAACTTTGATGGATAAAGTGAGCGCTCTCCTAAACGCTCAAGCCAATCCCGCTCCTCCTCAAAAGGCTCATGTCAACCTTGAGGGAAACACAAGTTCATCAACTTCTGATCATTATTGCAATGATAACATTGAAGGGTTCAACGGAGCCGACATTCATGCTTCCAAGCTGAAAGCCAAAAGCGTTTCCAATCGAGATGCCCGGCGAGTCGCAAGTCCTGAAAGGGGAGCACCTTCCCTTGCTGAAGGAAAAGGACCCATACACTCTAATCGCGATCAAGCATCCGGAAAGGAAATTGAGGTCCGCTCTCCCAAGCGACATTACTCAAAAAGGGACATCGAGGACGTGGTGAAGCGGATGATGAAAGACGGCCTAACCCGCAAAGATAGCGAAAGGGAATGGGATTTTTCTCCGAGCAGAAACCCATTCACTAGGAGAATTCGCAAAGCTGAGCTTCCGAAGAAGTTCGCACATCCCACCTTGCCTCCATACGATGGGACTGTTGATCCAAATCACTTCCTATACAGATATGAGTGGCACATGAATGTGGCTAAAGCGACGGATGAGATTAAGTGCTTGTGCTTCCCGCTCTATCTAGAAAGCGTCGCATCGCTATGGTTTACAAGGCTCCCGCCCAAATCCATCGATCGCTTTGATGATTTGACTCATAAGTTCAAAGAGCATTTCAGGTTGCTGGCCACAAAAGCTAAGGATGTCATCTCCCTCACATCAATGAAGCAGAATCCTGGAGAGTCAGTTAAAGCTTTCCTCAAGAGGTTCAATACCGTTTTAACCGAAGTAGGGAATCCTGACCCCCGCATGATCTTAGCATCTCTAATCGGCGCTATAGACAAGAATAGCGAATTCGGTCGATGGATCAAAATGAAGGAGCCGAACACGCTGGAAAAGTTCCAGAAGAAAGCCGAGGAGTATATGAGAGTGGGAGATCATCCTGTGCTTCATCAGACTGTTGATCCTCCCAAAAGCGCTGACATCCAGCTTAATCAGCACGATATCCAGGGGCAGAAACGAGCCAATGATGGGAAAAACAGCAAGGCAAACAAGAAGTTTCGCTTCTACAACCCATCAGAACTCACTCCTCTGAATGATACCATAGAAAACATTTTCCTTGCCACCAAGGATACCGAGCACTATCCGGAGCCACCAAAGTTCAAGGTTACACAGAAAACTCTGGACTCTGGAAAGTACTGTCGACTCCACAAGCTGCCGGGTCATGATACAAATGAATGCAGAATTCTCCAAAGCATAATTGAGGAAATGATTCAGAATGGCAAACTACAACAGTACATCAAGAATCTGCAATCCTCAAACGCCGCTCAGACTCCTCAGGGGCAAGGCTCTCTCTCGGTTCAACCCAATAACAGGCCAATCATCAACTGAGGGCTGATGGGAATCTCATTTCAACAACTCGAAATAAGCGATCATCATCGCCTTTCCTTACTTACTGCTTTGTTACTTGCTTTACTTTACATCTTGCTTTCTGTTACATTCAGAACTTCTTGTAAAAAACTTGTAATATTGCATAAGGATTGTACTGAACAATATCTCTGTGGATAAATTCCTGCATACTTGTGTGAATCTCTTACTTACAAGATCTTCGTTAATTCAAGAGTTGCTAAAAGACGATTCTCTATTACAGGTTATAGGACAAATGCTCGCTTCCTCGAAACCCGATGCACTATGGCGAACTCCACAACACTTATTCAAGCATGGGATGCACAAAGTGTTAACACATCTAAGTGCGATCATAAAAACACCATCTTGAAGGGTGGTTAGAGGGGATGGCCAAAGATGAGATGGTGGAGAGGTCAACAAGCATATCTAAAATCAACGCCGCAGGTTGTAAGTTCCAAGGGGCAACTTGCGCTCAATCATGAACACTTGCCATGATCAAGTGCTTCCAGTACAAGGCCAGTGTTCGCTCCACGGAATGACGCAAACCCCGCAAATCCCAAAAGAGCACGACTTCTCAATCCGGTTGCAATTGCTTATCACAACTAAGCACATCCAACGCGACTGTTAAAGTCTACCTCATGGGTTCCAAGCTTCACAAAAAAGGGCAGATCCCTGAAAACTTGATTAAGTCCCTGTCTCCTGATGTGGTGCAATTCACAAGCATGGATTACCCGATACATCAAGAGGGCTCACCAGGTCGAGGACCCATAGCGGAACAGCCGACTTCATAAGTCGCAGCTTCCTTAGCGAGGTCCCGCAAGCGTTGACCACACGATTCATCGAGGTGACTCACTAAATTGAACAACCCATGAAGGAACAAGCGACTACTTATGGCCCAGATTCCTAAATCGAGATCGTTTGCCATGCCAAAGCATCTAGTAAAGGAACTGGCGTCTGTCCCACGGATTCAAGTATAAGACCTCCCCATGCGGGGGCACAAAAAAGTCTAGCCTCTCTTCGTGAGAGCAACGGCGAAAGACCTCCCATGCGGGGGCACAAAAAAGTCTAGCCTCTCTTCGTGAGAGCAACGGCGAAAGACCTCCCCATGCGGGGGCATAAAAAAGTCTAGCCCCTCTTCGTGAGAGCAACGGCGAAAGACCTCCCCATGCGGGGGCAAAAAAAAGTCTAGCCCCTCTTCGTGAGAGCAACGGCGAAAGACCTCCCCATGCGGGGGCACAAAAAAGTCTAGCCCCTCTTCGTGAGAGCAACGGCGAAAGACCTCCCCATGCGGGGGCATAAAAAAGTCTAGCCCCTCTTCGTGAGAGCAATAGCGAAAGACCTCCCCATGCGGGGGCATAAAAAAGTCTAGACCCTCTTCGTGAGAGCAACGACGAAAGTCCTCCCCATGCGGGGGCATTAAATCCCAAGTCCTCCTCTAGCGGGGGCATCCAACATAAAGTCCTCCCCTAGCGGAGGCATCAAATCCCAAGTCCTCCCCTAGCGGGGGCATCCAACATAAAGTCCTCCCCTAGCAGGGGGCATCAAACCCAAAGTCCTCCCCTAGCGGGGGCACCTCACATAAGACCTTTTCAAGCGAAGGCAGAAAGATACAATGACTTCTCCACGTAAAAGTCCAAATTAATTGATCAAATTCGAAATTCTGATCCATCCAACGGCTACAATCGCCTCGGTGTCAGAAGCCCAAAGCAAAGTATTGATCCGATCAGGTGCACGTTTCATAAAACGTAAACCGTCATATGAGATCACGTAATTCATTGCAAAGGCGTAACTTGAAATCTGCAACTCAGAACTCAAGCGCCATTGTGAATTCAAACTCGAATACCATGTCTATGCAAACAATGTTTAACAAATCATAACTGTTAAGTAAAGCAGTTCTGCATAGATATGACATTCAATTTATTATACATCATTCATTAATGATTAACTAATCTGTTATTGATGTGGATGATCAATAACAATGTATAAGTCCAAAATCGTGCAAGTGCTTGTTTTCATTACAGAG
Organism: Allium sativum; assembly: GCA_030737875.1. Classification (NCBI taxonomy): domain Eukaryota; kingdom Viridiplantae; phylum Streptophyta; class Magnoliopsida; order Asparagales; family Amaryllidaceae; genus Allium; species Allium sativum. The sequence goes on along the minus strand of CM060909.1, from coordinate 968,368,779 downwards.
TAAGTGCTACGGAATATATAAGTCCAGTCAACAAGTTCAAAACTTGGATCGTCTGGAATCAGCGAGTCAAAGCAAGATTTGCCACAGCAAACAAAATGCTACGACCGAATTCCAACGCAGACCATGATAGCAACGCTCTTTTCGAAGCCCGCATTTCTCGCAAGCAAAAAATACAAGCTTCGAGGGGCAAATGTTAACTACTATTAACTACCAAGAAAACTCGAGCATTTTGTCAAACAGTACGAGCTCACCAACCTGGTCGGTTCAAACATCCTCCACCTGGTCGGTCACCGTAAGTTCAATGGCTGAAGCATCACTCAAGAGAGGGATTGGTCACCACAAACCTGACAGCTCGAGCATCATCGCTCTCACATACTGCGTGGTCGAGCAAACCTTCCGCAGAGTTGGTCTAGTAGCAGCCTACAGCTGGTCGGTCTAAGATCCAGAGCTGGTCGGTTTAAGCCTCCGGAGCTGGTCGGTCAAGGCTCCAGTCACTGGTCGTCCAAGCTCCAAGGCTGGTCGGTTCCAAGGGCAAAAAGCGGAGCAGCCTTCATCCTAAGGACGCGGTCGAGCATGGAGCAAGAAAGGACTAGCTGGAGCGAGCTAGAAGACAAAAGGGGGAAGATGTAATAAAATAAAACGTCATGGTTACAATACAATCTAGTCGCTCATTGTATGCATAGAGCCGCCTGTACTTTCTGGTCGTTCATTCCTGCTCATACGCATTGATCGCTCCAAATACTGCTCGGTCCAAATGTTGCTCGCTCCAAATGATAGACGCCCCAAAAGTTGACCGCTCCGACTCCTATTTGATGCCAACCGAGCGCCAACCCATCGCCAACCAAGCGCCAACTATACACCTCAAATTACAAGTGTACCACTACCCCTTATCTCCAACTATAAATACCCCCTTTCTCCACACTTAATGGAGGAGGATTCCAACACCCCGGAGGGCTGCTAAAATCATTTCTCCAAGGCATTCTCAAGCCTCATCCATGGAAATCCATTCAAGCTCCACTTAAGCAACACAAGTCTCCATTGAATTCTCTCTAGAAACTTGGATCTACTATCAAAATGCTATGGAATCGAAGAGATCTACCTCTAAAGTGAAGCATTGAAGGCTTTTCATCCATTTCAATCAATACTTGGGGAGATATAACCAATCCACTAGCTAATTCAAGTGCGATTCACATCAAAGAGGGAGAAATGAGAGATTCATTGTAAATTGAGGGAGATTTGTATGGCATTGTACTTGGAATCATGAAAGTGATAATGGAAAATGTTTGCATAGTGGACGTAGGTCACGTTTGACCGAACCACTCTAAAAATTGTGTGTTCCTTTCTCTTATTGCTTTGTTTTTGCGAATTGCGGTCTCACATTTCTTCATACATGCTTTTTATGGTGTCTCTCCCCTAATTTGGAAACGTGCTTTCTTAGCACCTTGCCACTGAACGGGCGACGCACTCTTTAGAGCATCGTATTTGGTGTTTGATCATATTTTGATTAAAACAAATTTTATTCGAGTCCAAGGACCTTCGCACTCTACAACGTGGAATCAGTCCTAGTTGATACTTATGCCACTTCAAACTTATTTTATCAAGCTACTCTATGATTAAGAAATTTTAGCAAGTTTGGTCTTCAATCAAAACTGTGGAGCGTGCTGTCCAGCGAGGAAGTATGGTTTGTGCTAGTAATGAACATGCTGCAAAACAGTTATCACAGATCTTTCCATTAGCCTATCTTATCCATAAGCCAGTCTTCTTGCAAGCTGTTTCCCACTTCTTCCATGCGTAAGGACAATTTCTCCAAACTTGTGCCCTCCCCTGTTGTCTTGAAGTTGAGACATCCTAACAAACAAATATATTTGAATTTTTTTCCAATACGACCACATGATCAATTCTACTGGCATCTCTAGTAGCTGAAACCTGAGAGCGCGGAGGTTCTCAGTTTTTTCAACAAGCAGCTTGATTCTTTTTTACATGCTCATATGCATCCGATAATCAATATTATTAACTTCTTTATCACTAGACACTAGCTATTTTGTCTTTGTGTCTCAATATGAACTAACCGACACTGTGTTAAATTTCAGGTCTCTAGAAAATCAGGAAAAACCTGTATTTTGTCTTAAATAACATAGAAACTCCTCGAGGATAGATTATTTAGTCCTTGACATAATAATTATGGACAAAAACGTCCGGAACTAATTTGTCACTGACTATTTTAAACATCAACATTATTCGTGACATTCAGAGGTGCATATATTTATCCAGACATATATAAATATGTATCTAGATATAAATAGTATACGTATTATGTTCTCAATATATAACTTCATCTCATGTTCTCATCATAACTGAACACTAAATGACTACAACCTAAATGAATTGCGATTTTAATATATAGCAAACATAGCGGCAACTTGATCTGGGATCTTCCGAACAAACATATATCTTAGCAGTGTATCATCTCTTATAGGAATTTGATCGAACGTGGAGGTTTCCTTAAGCTAAGAAAATTTGTTATGGATTCAAATCTCAAATATACAACCTTTTAATGTGGAAAATTATGTCCAATACAGTTTGGACACTTGATAAGCTCAAGTTATTGGAATGGTGCAAAGTGATAAGTGTTGTTGTGTGGAACAACTTCTGAAACCAACATGCACTTCATATTTAAATGCAACTATGTATAATTCAAATAGTGTGCATACCTATATTACAGATACTCTGGTACTTTTCATTATGCTCATCATAACATGCAAGAAGAAATGAGCCATAAACCCCTGTAGAAAGATGCAAATAAACAGACAAACATATAAAATGAACCGAAATTCAGAGCTGAAAAGACATCTAATAATAGTTTGAATTCACATTGGAATTTTTACCTTTACGTTTTCCACGACCATGAAAAGCTACAATAGGAACCAAATCCAAGGAGTCTCTGATGTTGCAGAATATCATAAACTTATATGAGATTTTCATGAAATGGGGAAACAAAATAACAGACTTCTTCTGAAGGTACGCGCCGTGTAATTGGTTAATGAAACATCTTATCACAAGCACAATGGGTAGCTCAAAACAAAATCCACCTTCAATATATTGCTATTAAAAAAACATTGGAGAAACAAGAAATGACCACTGGAGTTCAATTCTCTTCCTTCCATTGCAAGTATAACCCATGGAAGCTGCAGCATTTTTTTAGCTCAACACAACAAGAAAATGAGTGATATAAATTATGTTAATCTTAATGCTTTGATTTACAATATAAATGAAAAAATGAGCATGAATTAATGTGAAAATGGTGCCGAGTTCAAAGGTCGGTTCTAATGCATAAACCTCTTGGTTTACCTGACAATGCTTTAGGGGAAAACATAAACCTGAGTTTATGAGCAAAGCTTATTCTTAGGTCTTCACGTATATCTGACATTGTTTTCTTGGTTTTCACATTGACATTTTTAGTAATTAGGGATATGTTACTTGAATATTGACAAATAATATCTGATAATGTATATAAAAGAAATAAAACATCCATGTGCACTGTTGTTTCATTTTCTTTTGTCAGCATATACGATAATGTACATAAGGAATGGTTAAGAATGCTTGACAAAGCATAGCGTGATGAATGTTGCATGTTAAGTGTAATATAACATCCATGTGCGCTGTTGTTTCATTTCTTTTCTTACATCAGAATTGCATGCTGTAGATTTATATAACAGAATATGATGTCATCCCATGATTCTAAGAAAAGAACTAAAATAAACATGTTGGTCGTAAAAATCAGCAGGCAAAAGCATATAAGAACTGTCCTCTAGAAAGCTTATCAGTTTCACTACACAATTACCGTTCATTTCAGAAGACCGGACCTGATCCGGTTTAAAACTTGGAGATGTATGTGTATATCGACTATCTTTGGTTGCCTGTCATTTAGACAAACGAAAAGTACAAAATTATTTAACCATCAGTAGAACAAAAATATTGGGATGCAATCAGACAATGCTAACAATTCTTGTCTAAGTATAACATACAAAGAATACAAATTTTGATATGTTTCCATAATTCATACTTGTGCTAATTAAAAAACTAGACACTTGATAATCGACGCTCAGTGTACCGTTCAAAGAAAAGAAAATGATACACAGAAAATATCATAAAAACATTAGAAGAGGTTTGGTCTCATTAAAACAAAATTACAAACCATGGTTGCTAAATAGACTACCAACTTGCATGAAGAGAAGTTATATTACAAAATACTAGAGGTGTACACAAGATGGGAGAATGGAAGTCTATTTTCCACTTTTATAAATAAGAAAATTAGCATAAAAGTTTGTCCTTCGGCCTATTTTTCACTTTTATAAATAAGAAAATTAGCATAAAAGTTGCCAACTTTGGGTTAGCTAGTAAACGAGAACCAATATCAACTAAATAAATTGCAACTTCGGGGTGTAGCAGAAACCAATCATCGTATATTTGAGTATAATACTGAATAATGCTGGTTGGATCAATTTTGTACAGAAAACAATGCAAAAGTTGATGAAAACATGATGCACTCAGATAACATGCATGATATATTCAAGGAAACAAAACAGACATGAATGAAGCTCGGTAACAGACCTAAAGCCAAATGGATGTGACTGAGTTTGAAGGCCAAGTAACAATAACAATACAAGGAAGGTCATGAAGACATTAGTGGATTGGTTATCCTCAAATGTCGCCCTTATGGAAGAAAGATTATTTATTGATAAACAAATTGTGTTGTGTGCTATATCAGACTCTAATTCCAAAAACTCCCTCAACAGCAAAATATAATGAATTAACAGGAGGGAAAAAAAAATCAAACTAGGTTTCCTTTAAAGCCAATTATAACTTCAACCATTTTAATAACTTATCAAAAAGTATAGACCAGTTTTTGATCCTCGACCATATAGGTGAGTGTACTAGCACTTGCTCCATTTTTTCCTTCAGTTCAAAAAAACTTAAAGCGGCAACAGTAACTATTGTAACCAACTTAATTATGCAGCAGAAAAGGACACGGATGTAACACTGCCGAAACAAAGATGATACTAAAAAAACATGCAGTGATGCACAGTTGCACCCTACTCATTTATAACTCGATTCTGAGAACTGCACCCAGCATAACAAAGTTAAGAAATACAAAAAATGTGGCTTGCCTGCAATAACATTTTTTCTATATAAAATTGTTATTGTTTTTACTCTATTTATCCAACATTTTTAAACATACAACAAATATAGACTCATATCAAGACATATTAGAAATGTATGCCTATTTTTATCATGATGATTTCGATTCAACAATTTATAGAGGAGCATTCTAAAATAAACCAATACATTTTATTTTATTTTGGGAAAAGGTATTAGGGAACTTCTGAGAATGCTTTCCCATTCTCAATGTTCTCCAATACAAAATTATGGATCGGTACCAACATGGCAAAATAAACTTACACCTGTATTACGTTTTGAAATGGGTCAAAGTTTGTTATATATTTTGAAGAGTGGGCTGAAATGATTTAACTTTTTTTAACAATCTTACTTGTTGACTTGATGTGATTACTTCGTGGAGTTTTCAAACACCGAAACTGACAACCTTTAGGCACTAATTATCCATGTTAATAAAAAATGTGAAGTCCACATATGTGAAAACTAAAAAATGCAATTATATTTTATTAATCAATCTGACAGTTTCCTAACCAGAAAAGGTTGAGATGATGACTGTCATAAACTTGACATATATCTTTAAGTTCGTCCATAAAATATGAAGTGATTGTCAGAATGAATATAGTTACATGGTAGATAGAAAATTCACATTACCATTTTCTTTGGGGTTTTATCTTTACTTTTAGTTGATGCAAGAATATGAGGCATTTTACCAACAACCAACTTTTCTATCTCACCGTGGAGGGAAACTTTACCAATATCATTACTGATTCACCTTTCAAAATTTGAAGAACATTTTCTCCTAAGGGAGATATTTTCCGATTTTGGTTAAAGCCACTGGTTCGTTGTTCATTTTGTCAGGTGACGGTAACTGTTCGATAGAACAGGAAGCAATGTTCAAAGTAATTGAAAATTCGACATCATTTGAGCAATCAATTACGACTGCTCCTAATGGTATTACAGAGCCATTGCTAGACTCTTGAAGCAATTTGATCATCTTAAATCTCAATTCAGGAAAAAAGGATGAGCTTTCACCATAACAATGGACTTACAGTGTTTAACACTTTTTTCATACAGCGGATTGGACATAAATAAAAAGAAAAATAGTCCCAATCATACTTTGAGAATAGTGTCAAACAAAGCTGGAGATATGACTACTTCAGATGAAATATCACCAACAGTATATTCACCTTAACTGACTAACTGAAAATTTAAACTTAAATATTTTAATCCCATGGATTTTCATAATTACCTATATAGAAACTCAAATGACAAGGAAATGCAAACAAAATTTAAATCACCTTATTCAAAATTGAAATCAAATTTGATGTATTCGTTGTTTGCCCATTCTCACGTACTTTGACTTTGCCATTAACGTTTGATGGCATATCAACATTTTTTAGACTCTCAAGTGAGGCATCTGCTTTGGTATTTTCTTTGAAACCTGTTTGCTTTGTTGAATCTTGTATTATATATTTACCCTTGTGCTTAATCTTTAGCTTTGATGGTTTGCTTTGCAGTGGCACAGGAACTTCCCGAGGAGTGGAATGCTTTGAGCAATAAGCTCACTGCTCAACCTACAGACGAGATTTGTACAAAGGAATTTAATTTCATACAACAAGTGCAAAGATCATACATTAACATTACGCAAAACACTACTTATGTGTCCAAACAGTAAAAATTCAAAGTTGATGTGTTGCACCCTGATAACATTATTTTTTTCTTCTCCCTTTAATTTCCTAGCATTTACCATTTCATTCTTCAACACTCCACAATAAATAAAAATAAATAAGTGATTGATTTGTATTATTAGTCTTAGAATGAATTTTATTTTGCTTCATCACAAAACTTTAATAAATATAATGAGACATGGATCATCTCTTTCTTCGACTGAAAACAAACTATTGCATCATTATTTATTTCATCTTTTATTATACATAATTTATTCAACTAACATTTATTTGATTTTTTTTAGCATTGAAAGATTAGTTGCTGCATTTTTATTAAGCACTGCAGTTATTATTATTTTATATAGTTCGTTTAATTTTGGAATTCAGATTCTAATGTACTACTTTCAAATTTAGTTATATATCAAATTTCACAATTGATTAGCTTATATGACAATATTTTTTAGATTATTTCCATTCTCCCCCCATTTCCTCCTTACACACCCCATCGACTTCATCCGTACACAGATCAATGGACGACCGACGAACAGCTGCCGCTACTTGCAGAAAATGAAGTGCACAGATTACTTCATCAACGTGAATGGGGAGTGGACAGTAAATAACGAGGGGAGAATAGAAATAGACTATTTTTTATCATCAATCGAAGTACAAGTTTTTTACATGATTCCTTTCCACGATTTTTTTTAATATTTCGAAATTACATATCAAACTTAATGCAAATGCAGATGAAAACATGTTCACTCAAATCTAATGCAAATGCAGATGAAAACATCTACATGATTCCAACTAAAGGCCAACACTGATGAACCATACTAAAATAACCAAAATACTTTAATGAAACACAAGCATCTAATCATCTAAATTAGAAACCCTAGATGAATCCATACAAATCAAGAAACCGAAACTTTAAGCAGACGCATTTGGAGGCCTCCCCCTTCTTTCCTTAGCAGAACCACCATTTGCTCCGGTGTCTTCTTTGGAACCCGCGTCATCCTTCTCTGGTGTCTGCGTTCCTTATCAGTCTCCTTTGGAACCCGCCCTAGCTTCAACAGATCGATTGAGGAGATGGTAGATAGAAGAGTTTGCTTTCTTCGATTCAGTGAGGAGATTGAAGAGAAATGACCTAATTTTTGGGAGGCGAAATTGTTTTGGAGTGTGGTGAAATGATTTTGGAGGGAGGGAGACAATAATTTGGAAAGTTGGAGGGAGGCCGTGAAAAATTTGGTGAGGTGGAGCGTTACACGTGAAGTTAAAGGAGACACAAATAATTTTTAGAAGAGAGCCGTATAAATGATAACAGTTCATACTAACGTGTTATTAAATAACGTTATAAATAACATATTTTGTTGTTGTGCTGCGTAGAGCAAACGACCTAATTCTCCCTTAGATCCCTCTTCCCTAATCTACTCACCGGTGTTAAAGAAAAATATCATTAACATTTTGGCGCTAGAAGGAGGGCATGAACCTCCGACCTTGTGGTTAACCCCACCACATATCTACGTGAGTCGTTCCATCCCGGATTGGACTAAAGCTTTGAAGAAGCAAAGTTATGAGTAAGAGGTTCCAACAGAAGTGTTTAGAATCTTGAATGGATAAGTCAAAAACCACCGACCTTGAAGTGATAGCGGAGCAAGGGTTGAGAGAAGAAGCCTTGCGGGTAATAAAGTGGAAATTAGAACAATGTACTCATGACATTAAGAATAATAGCTTTTCCTATACAGGACCAACCATGACACCCCTTCTAAGTGATTCTACATTAGAGGATACTAGCGTCTTCTCTTACCTAAAGAACAATCTCTACAAGCGGGTCAGGGGAACAACGTTTGAACAAGAGATAATGAGTGATTTTAACCACTTCACCAACAAATGGTCCAAGGGGATGACCTCTCAATCTCAGTATGCCTCGAGAAGTAGGGACAGAGATGTAGAGGGAACGATAGGATTAGACCGCAAAAGGGTTAATCTCCAATGACCAGAAAAGAAGTTCACGACAAGACTACTTAAGGGATATTACTTTACCATGTCGATGGAGAATATCTATTTCCTGACCAGACATGAAATCAACTATTGGCCATCTGCGAAAAAAAAGCCCAGATATGAAAGGAAGATAGGAGGACCCTGTTGTCGCTACCATATGGAAAATGGACAAGACACCAATCGCTGTAGAATCTTTGAGGGAAGGATCATCAAAATCGTCCGCCATGGCCAACTACGAGAGTTTATAACGAGATCGATTTAGGTTCAATGAAAATCCTTAGGAAAGGGATTATCAAATGCAACCGTGGGTATGGAAACCCCCTTCCCCCCAATCCGAAGTTTAAAAGGAACCCAAAAGGGGTCAAATCATAAATGGATCAAATTCCTTGTACCAAAGTGGCCCTGGCAAGGCATTCCCCGGAGGGGGATGGTGTGTTGGTCTTTCTCCATGCCCAAATTAGAGGGGTCTAGGTTAAAGCATCAAAAGCGTAAGCCATCATTTCACACCAATAATGGCCATGGCGATGCATCTAAAGTTAGCACGCCTTGCCTCTGCTTGAGCTAAGCACATCCTACCTCTGCTCATAGAAGAGAACGTCATACCTCTGCTTATGTTCCGCATTACCCGCATAAGGGAACGCCAACCCCTATCACCACCTATGATGGTCAGGATAGGGTACCCCTCGATGGGGGTGGTGTGTAAGCCTTTGTCAGTACCTACAATGGTCAGTATAGAGCGTCAAAAAAATAAACCTTAGTTCTCTATCTACAATGTCCCCGTCTATGTTTCTAAAACCTTATCACTACCTACGATGGTTAAAATAAGGCGCCTCCAGGAGGTAGGATGGGTAAGTCCTTGGGCCATGCTTGTGGATAAGCTAACCAAGCGCACCGGAAGCACAGGCCTAGAGAGTGGCCGACAAAGCACATACATCTCTGCTTTGACATCGAAAGCCCAGGGAGTGGCTAAGGAAGCACATACACCCTCTGCTTCACAAATCATATACTGGAAGGGGATCCGTTCTTCCATCTATAAATACCCGAATCTGGGTCGATTCGACTCCTCACAATACCGGAAGGGTTCCCAGTCCTTAGATTATTTAATACCGGAAGGTTCCCAATCCTCGGACTATTTAATATCGGAAGGGTTCCTGGTCTTCAGGATATTTAATAACGGGTGGTTCCCAATCCTTAGACTATTTAATACCGGAAGGTTCCGAGTCCTCAGACTATTTAATACCTAAAGGGGTTTCCCAGTATTCAATCTTCGACTATCCGGATAAGAGTTTCGAGACCTCTATACAACACCGGAAGGGGATTACCAGTCATCAATCCTAAAAACACCTGAACAAATAACGATTTGGGACTTCTATTAATAACAAAAGACAGACTCTGATCCACAATCTTCAACACCCGAATCTGGGTCGGATCATTTTCTCACAAGTACCGGAAGCGGGCCCTTGATCTCTTACACATATAATTCGAACCTGGGCGAGATCTGATTTTCGCAAATACCGGAAGGGTAATCCTAGTCGGCTCAAAGAACAGAAGTAGGTCCTCAGCCTTATATCTCAAAACCTAACCCGAGACAATCCTAAAGTAAGTCACAACCGAATGAGGTGTTCCAATTTCTCCATGAACAACCCCAAACTTGGGCATAGTCGAGCTCTTGAATCTGAACAAGAAGGGATGGTGCGTCCTCCCCTTTGGAAATTCAGATATGGCATAGGATTATACTTTTGACGCTATTAAGGGCGGCATTAGGATTCTATCGGGGAAGTACCTTCAACCTGTGTATTCATTAGTTTATTTCTCGATGTACTAACTATTTGCATACGAAACAACGCATTAAAACCTCAGTTCAGGGAAGGATTGGGAAAAAGATCCCAAATATTTCTAATAAGATCATGCGGTTGGTATTATTCCTTTCTCCCTAGGAATTCTTGCAGAGAAGTTTTATCTGATGCTCAGCACAAATAGGCTTACTCTCGCTACGACACCATGCAGTAGGAAAAAACTTTTTTTGACAAAGCAATGCACCAAACCAAATCACTCAACCCACAAACGCTCCCGCTAACAAACAGTTACGTGAACACGATCACTGTCTTAGAGAGATACATATTGAAAACATACAAGGAAAACATATCACTCTAAATCTGGGTTTTGTAGGGCAAATTCCAAAGAAGCATAGTTTTCCTTAACTCTCCTTAGCTCATCTTCCAGCTTGTCAATCTGTTGATAGAGTCTACCCACTTCCGCATCAGTATTGATGGAGAACTTTGTTATTAGCCTACGCAAAAATCCCATTTATGAAATAATTCATAATTTCCTCGAATATTCTCGAAGATCGATTTAATTTCCCTTTTTGTCATTTAAAAGATTATATTCCTTTATAATCTCACTAATCGTTCCAAATTTTATTTTAAATATTATTTCATAATAAAAACTAAAATAGCTCAAATTAACATCTATTAACAAATATTATAGATTTCATTTCCAAAAGCATTAACCTTTTATTTATCATATCCTTTCTATTTGCAAAATACTTTGCCAATAACTGGGATTCTTTTACTTACCGTATTCTCTAGCAAATTTGCTAACATTAAACTCTTATTTGACAGATTCCTTTATTATAGGAAATCCATTTCACATTCTTTTCCCATATAATTCCTTTTATAAATGTATTCCTAATTATAACTACTTTGGGACATCTTGATTGGAAATATCATTTACTAAGTATTGCAAAATTAGTTTTACTCTTTAAATCAATTCACGTACATTTACAATTCCTTTAACCCATCTGAATACTTTAAAATCTTATCAATTCCATTTACGACACTTTAATGTCCTTAACACGACCATTACACTTAAATTCATTAGTACAACCAGTCATATAACATTTAACCAATAATTTAATAACACTACGGAATCAACTTTAGTTATATTAAAACAGCTATGAAAACATAAATTAAACTTTAAATTTAACTTTGAAAACAGAAGTCGTAATTCATTTTTAAAAAAATAATCTCTCTATTATATACACTTAGAATAGTAAGTTTAACTCGTATATAAATATTTTTAAAACGTTTCTGAATCAGTTCAAAATCGATTCCAACAAATTCTTCTTATAGCGATAGTACTAAAGAGGCCATTTTCTACTAAAGTACCAAACCGTTAAATATCAACCAGTTTCACATCCAATCACATTGATAAACATTATCAATATCAGTGAGAAATCTTGTTGGATTCCTCCAACTTGTTATTTCCTGCACAACAAATTCATATTTCAACATATATCAAAATATATAAAATTTAACAACTATTGGTGTGGAGTCCAGTTGGTTCCCTCCAACTTGTTTTTTTCCTACATAACACGATTACGTTAATATAATCATCCATAAGAATATCCAATTAACTGATGATTTATATAAATAACCGTAATTTAACATCAACCATTTTATTTAACATGTTTATATTGATATAAACGTGACCCACAAGGTAAGTTACCACAATTGTTTTCAATCGTTAAAATTACGATTTGTTTTTCAATTAAAATTAAACAAAAATTTAATTTCATCGATTTATTCAATATGAATAGATATGTAGCTAACACACATTCAACAATCAGCAATCATAGCACACAAGTTATAAATCCGACATATAAAATACTTGGTTAGAATGTGGTGGTTCTTGGTATGTACAGGTTGACATAAAATGAACTGGCACGTGGATTAGTTATGTATGCATAGGTGAGAGCTATTGGTGTAAGGAAGAAAATGTCAACTGGTATTGATAGAATTTGTTCGTTCCAATGCATGTATAGCGATACTTGATCGTTGGTTATGTAATTGGAGTACCTAATGTATATTAAAATTCTAGTACTACAGCATTGAACGCATTGAAAGGACATTAAGCATTTTATAAAAAAAGAAACTAAGATAATTTAGATATACAAAGGCTGCCTAAATTTTAACAACTAAATCAGAGATAAAATAATGTAACGCAAATGGGACAGAAGAAAGTTCAGATATACCGTGTACCAAAAGAAGTCAACAAATTGAAGTATAAAAAGAAAAAGACGTCACCAAGAATTTGCCTTCATAACCAAAACGTTGGAAATCGTCCGTTATTTTGTTTCAATGAAAGATTAAAAAATTGAACCACTTCAGTCTTGCCCAATTCTCTACGGAGAACAAAAATTGACTTTATATACACAGAAATAAAAATCTACTTTTGAAATTAAAATGAGTTACTTTTTAACAAAGAGCGTTGGCTGCCTTAATGATTTTTCATCTTTCTCAACTGACCAAAAGTTTCAATTATCAAATTATTTTCCAATAACAAACTCTCCCTAAACATTGATCCCCACAGACAATAATTCCCCTATTCCCATTCAATCCCAAACAACCATTCCTCTCCTTCCTAAAGCAACAAGGTCCTTACAGGGCTGCATCATGAAATCAGCTTCTAACACCAGCCTTACTCTTACCTCCCTTATTCAGTTCATAGTCAATATAGGTAAACTTCTCCTTAATAAATAAAAAAAGATTCCATAAACCACTCAATAAAATCAAATGGTTATACCTTGTTTCATAATATATCTTCATCACCACCATTTCAGCCTCGTCAAATTGTATGTGGTCAGGTTTCACCATCAAACTACTTGCGGGCATCGAAGTGTATGACACACTACTTCGCCCTTTATCAACTCCAGTACATGCTCCATGTCCGGCACAGTTACAGTCCCAAACTCAAATGATAACCATAATCTCTTAGCAAAGATTGTATTTTTTTCAATCTTCAACACCTCTTCTCATGTGATTGCAGCTTAACTATGCTTTAGAATTCCTATAGGCAATGATGTTTGAATGTCCAGTGGTTGCACGAAGATAGCGCATTTGATCCCATGATGTATTGAAAGGCCGATCATGTGATCCCCTTTTCATTTTCGATACAACTATGTACCCGTGCTTTACACATTGGTATAGCAAAAGTAATGTTGACTTGTTTGTATTTGTATTTGTATTTATTTGTAAATAGGAAAATGCATGTTACATGAATACGAACTATTGGAAGGGTGAAAGACTACATGTATATGTTTAGTTGTAGGGGTAGTAGATAGTCAAAAATATAGTATAAAAAGAAAGGGAAAAAAGTTAGGATGAGATATCATGCCATTTAATAAGGGAAATTTGTACTGGACATAGGAATAAATAATAAATTGCTGATATGAGCTTTGTTACATCATAATGTTTGTGGCAAGCAAGGGAATGCAATGTCACAATAGTTAGATAAGAATGAAAGTTAATTATTTAAAATAGGAAACTCGGTAATATCAAGGTCGACAAAGTGAAATAGAAATATAGAATAATTGAGAAAATGACGATTTTTTCACTATGTCTATAGACTCATCAGGTCGAACCGAGTCTCGCTAATGAAGATGGAACACTGGACGTAGCATACATAATTTGCTATACCTTTAAGCACGGTAACGAAGACAATAGAGCCGTTAGAGTGTGAACACGTTTTTATCATATTTAGCATGCTTTGTCATTATCTACTAGCTGTTAGGCTCATGCATACTTGGTATATTTAATACTAGCCGTTAGGCTCATACATATTTGGTATATTTTGAACTAGCCGTTGGGCTCATAGCACTATATATATGTGCTCTTTGTATCATGTTTTGTATCAATAAAAATTGCAATTGTTCCTCTCCAATAACTCTCCTCCTCATCCCTTAATATGGTATCAGAGCAGGTTTAATTCGTGCGCACAATGTCACACTTATCCACGTCACCCAATATAAAGGTCCACGTGTTAGGCTCATGATATGCCACATGTGCGGGGGCATGTTGAGACAAGTCCCACATTGGGGAATTTGTAAAATGAATCTTGTATAACTATAATGAGTTCACCCTTCACATAGCCAATTGGTTTTGTGATAATTTGGGGTTCTCTAACATGGTATCAGAGCTATTAAGGGATGAGGAGGAGAGTTATTGGAGAGGAACAACTGCAATTTTTATTGATACAAAACATGATACAAAGAGCACATATATATAGTGATATGAGCCCAACGGCTAGTTCAAAATATACCAAATATGTATGAGCCTAACGGCTAGTATTAAATATACCAAGTATGCATGAGCCTAACGGCTAGTAGATAATGACAAAGCATGCTAAATATGATTAAAACGTGTTCACACTCTAACGGCTCTATTGTAACGGCTCTATTGTCTTCGTTATGCCCCCTCAGTTCGAACTAGGGTTTCCTTGCTCATTCTGGCTTCCGCCTGCACTGATAACGCGAAGTTCCTCTCTCATTCTGATGAAATTTTTGGTCGAAAGGGCCTTTGTGAGAGCATCTGCTCTCTGATAGTATGCGGGCACATGACATATTGCAAGTCTTCCTGATTGCGTTCTTTCTCTCACAAAGTGGAGATCAATTTCAAGATGTTTCGTCCTTGAATGTTGAATAGGGTTTAGAGATAAAGATACTGTGCTCTTATTATCACACCAAATGACCGGCTTTCGTCTTGGAGTGAAACCAAGCTCCTCCATCAGTGACTCTATCCACATGATTTCGGCTGTAGCGCTTGCCAGTGCACGGTACTCAGCCTCTGTGCTAGATCTTGATGTGGTCTGTTGTTTCTTTGTACACCAGGAAATGATATTGGAACCGAGGTAAACGCAGTATCCTGAGACAGACTTTCGATCGTCAATATCGTTGGCCCAATCGGCATCGCTAAAGCACTGCAAGTTAAGTTCCATTTCTGAATTTAGACGTATGCCGTAATGTTTTGTGCCTTGTAAGTATCGTAACACTCTCTTTAATGCCATCCAATGTTCTGATAAAGGGTTCTGCATGTATTGACTGAGTTCATTGACGCTGTAGCATATGTCTGGTCGAGTAATAGTTGCGTATTGTAACGCTCCTATTATGCTTCTATATTGTTTGGCATTGTCTATAGCTTCTCCTTTATGCTTAGATAGTCTTAGGTTACTAATCATAGGCGTAGGTAATGGGCTTGCCTTGTGCATATTTGCCCTTTGCAGTATTTCAGTGATATAATTTTGTTGGGATAATATCAATTCACCATTGTTTTTCCTAATCACTTGTATTCCAAGAAATTTTTTTAGTTCCCCCAAGTCTTTAATGGCGAAATTTTGATCCAGTTTGTGTACGATTCTGTTTATTTCTTCGTTGTTGTCTCCTGTTATTAGCATGTCGTCAACGTATACTAGAATGAACACAGTTCCATGTATGCCCTTCTTCATATATAGAGAATTGTCCGATTTAATTTGTGAGAAACCCATGTTCGACAAAGTTGACTTTAGCTTTTCATACCAAGCTCTCGAAGCTTGTTTTAAGCCATATATTGCTTTGTGTAGTTTGCATACTTTATCACCAGTACCATATCCTTCAGGCTGTTGCATGTATACCTCTTCAGTCAATTCCCCATTCAAAAAAGCATTGTTGACGTCCATTTGCCTCACATTCCATCCTTTGTTTAGAGCAATGGTCAGTATAATTCTGATGGTTATGGGTTTTATGACTGGGGAAAAAGTTTCATTGAAATCAAAACCAAATTGTTGCGCGTAACCTTTTGCAACCAATCTTGCCTCTTGAAACCCTACTATATTTATTGATACTTAAAAAAAATCCACGATACCAACTTATTATATTTATTAATAGTTGCAATATCTTTAGCCACTTTTTTGATGTCAATATAAACTACTCAGAATGCCTCTTGAATATTACATAAAATAAGATCTAATCAGCCTTCATTTCACTAATTCACCACCCCTCTAATATCGCCCAAAAGTAAGATCTAATAAATAAACCTTCTTTGTAAATTCAAACTATATCTCTTTGAATATAACTAAATCTTAATATTACTTAAAAACTAGAGCGAACCCGTGTTTTGCACACGGAAATCACCTCAACATTTAAGTAAAACTAGAGTAGTCTTTTTTTAATAATAATGTAACATTGGAAGAGATATTTTGATTATATTTGTTTGAATATTATTTGATGGTAAACATTTAACATATAAATATAGTGTGGTGCTAAGGGCACCCCAACATGTTCTTCCTAATATCGCGACTAAAATATACCACAAGAAATAGTATTACACTCTTCTTAGTACCACACACTTACAAAATAGGGGCTACCACATTAATTTACCCTATTTCTATTTTGTTCAATATTCGTTCGTCCTCATTTGTAAAACCAATCAATAAGCTAAACCCTAGATCTATAAACGATCAACGAATTCGACGCTGCAATATACAAATGTCGTGAGTAAGGTTTGAATCAAGCAAACCAGAAGAAGTGTGAGATTATGGTTTTCAGATCACCAAACAATTAAGAGATTACCGTACAAATTTGAATTTTCCTGCGAGAGATGCAAAGAAGACAGTGATTACGAAAGATTAGGGTATTTAGATTAGCTTAATACGTGATTAGTTCGCAAATAATGATTGAGTGAGAGATTTGAATGGAGAGGTGATGTGGTATTAAGAAGCATACAAAATTTAATGATTTTAATTTTTTTTTAGTTGCGGTATAAGGAAGAACTTATTGGGATGCCCTTAGCACCACACTAAATATAAAGTAGCATGTGATGAACGGAGGACACAGACGTTGCTCATGCTGGTAGAGCATGGATTGATGTTTAGTATTTGGAACTTACAGCTGAAAGAGCTTGGCATTCATCCACGGCATAAGTTCAATAACTTATCATCCGCTCTTGTTTCATAGTGAGCATGATCTTAGTCTCAGCTATTACGCAGAAGCTCAATCAGCACCAAAATCTGCACCTGTCGTTCATTGCTCACATTGACATGCAACCTAGTGTACTCTATTTCATCCATCAAACTCATATCCCAAGCTGCCGTGTTTGCTTCTTTCACGAATATAAGGATTCTCCTTGCCCCCTTTGCTCTTCTCATATCCCAACAGCATGCGGCAACTTCTTAACTCTTGCTAAACCTCATAATTCAGATCCTATTTACCTCCCAAGCGCTTGATGCAGCCATCACCTCCACTGCAATACTCAACTTTGCTGCAAGACAATCAGACCATATTATTAGTTTTGGCTAGCTAATGCCGCCAAATAACATAACTGTAATGTTTTTTTTTTTCTTTTCAATTTTAGTCGAGCATCATAGTGAATACCTACCTTGGTTGTAATAGTTAAGTCCCATTTAACTAATTTATAGGCTTGTACCAAAAGGAATGGGTATGATAAAACTATTATATGTAGAAATATTATGGGATTGTCAATTTAAGATTTACCCTATTTGACACAGAAACATAGATTACAATTTAATTTGGAAAAATTTGCAACCATATGATACAAAATGTCACACGAATTAGTTGTCACCTTATTAACAATGTAGGTTTCTGTTTTGAATTATATTTTTTGTCTAACTTCTACAAAGATAGCAAGATAGGGTTGTCAAAATATTTTTTTATAATAAAATGATGTTAGGAAAACAATCTACTGCTAAAGAATTGATTAGTGTTTTGAATCAGGTATAGTTATAAGATTTATTTTATTTGTAACAGTGTGGTAATAAGCTTTTATTTTGAAATGGAGTAAAAACTAAAATCATAACGTTAGCGATTTATCAATTATGCGCTACCTAGCCCAATGGTGGAGTTGTGATAGTCCGAAAAAGTTTATGGAATAATAGACATATATGTTTTTTTGTTTACAAAAAGGAACATTATATTATGCTTTGCCCCATGTATGGAAAACAAGCTAAGTGAACAAACCATCCTACGACACAGTGACGGATTCATGTAAGGGGTGGATGTGGTGAAACTTTAGGTTATGTCAATGATCATTGTATCAAATTCTATATGCATTTACCATATGCAAACTGCAAAGTCCACATTGTTTCATGTTTGTCTAGTTTAATCTTGTGTTTATCGAGATTATTCAATGCTAGCTTGGTTAAGCATGTCTTCGAAGCTGTATGCAGAAAAAGATGTATGACATGGGTCTAAATCTTTATATCATAGGCAATTATTGGATCTTAAGTCGAAACTACGACAAAGAAAGCTGATGTACAAGCGCAAATAATTTATAAACAAAGTGATACAGTTACGTACCCCTTTCAAGTGAAGTGGATGATAAGTGTGAAATAAGATTCAAATGAACATCAAATGAATAAAATTAGTAAGTTTGGCCATGAAACTTTGAACATTTTGAACTTGCTTTCCACTACATTTAAAGCACTCAACAAATAATAAAGTTATGCAACATGTAACTACATTACAAATCTACTGTGATAGGGGACAACATCTAGAGCGCGATAAAATTATATATTGAACCAAAGTTGCGACTGGGTAGTATTTACTAATAAACTATTATTTCCAGTATTTATAGTGTAGAACAAATAAGATGGTGCTACTTAAATAAAACCAAGATTTAAACGATATCAATAATGTCATGATGCTAGCATATATTTCTAACACATTTCAATGAAAATTCAGTGTAGAGGAAATAATTACAGGTGTAGCGGTCATGATGGTTGTAGGCTCGGGTCTCTAGAGAATGGGTTCGCTGTTACACTTGAATTTGTTCTGTAATTATGTAGATTTAAACCAATTTCGACGTAGGTAATATGATTTATCCAAAGAACCATTTTTTACATTATAAAAGTATAAAAAATATTATTTTAAAAAGTTTCAAATTAAGTTTCAAAAAACTGACAATGGGGAACATTTACTGACGTATATAAATTTACGAGGCTCATAATACTTTGATTTACATGTTGCACTGTAGGTTTTGATAAACAAATTGCAAATTAGATAATTATTACATTATGAAATGCAAGGTAATTTCCTATTCAACTTTAAACCAATATTTTTCTTCTATGTGAAATAGAAGAATATTTAGTATAACAGTTGTTGAATTTTCAAATATAAAGAAAGAATACATGGTTTGAAATCTATTCCAAAGTGGGTATGTAACGTCCAATAAATTTCGATATCTGGAATATAAAATTTATTAGAGATATAATTATTAATGATCATTTTTACTGGAATTAGAAAGTTAAAATCAAATATATTGTTTGTACCTAAATTAAATTTAATATTTAATTTAGAGTGGTTGGTGAGAATCAAATATTTAGTATTGAATATTTGAATGAAATTTGGTTGAATTGGATTTGAAATTCTATAGAAGAATTTAAATGGTTGAATTAAAAATTATAAAATAAATGTTAATTAACATTAAATAAATTAGAGAATTTTATTTGTTTAGATATATAGGAATCGGCTTGTATTTGTGTGTATTTGTGTATATAAAGAAATTGAAATTTAATGTAACATCCTGTAAATTTTGAGCATTTATGTTATTGAATTAAATTTTATTATTGAATTTAAAGTGGTTTAAAAATAAAATTTATGATGTTATTAATGAAATTTATTAATTTCTGGTGAAAGATGGATTGAAAATAATTTGTACATTCTAATGGAAATAAATTCTAATACATAAATGTCTTTGGCTATTATCTTTAATTCTTTACCTGTTTGTTCAAAATGTAAATTTTAGGAATTCAGAATGTGGATTACATGTCCAATCAAACTTTCATTAATTAATTTAATTTGCAATGTTAATTACACATTCATTTCATTCCTTTATATATTAATTTATTTCCCTTCATTCTATTAATTTCTTTTACTTCATTCCATCTTACACATTCTATTTTATTTACGTATTTTTATTTTGTTAAATTTGCATCTTATTTCTCCTTTCCTATTTTCTTTCCCATCACTATTTTTTTTTTCAAAAACGAACCATCTCCATGTATATATATGTTTCTCTTCTCTTGAATATCATGTTTTCTATATTTAAAAAAATGATTAAACTTTTCAAATACCATGCGGCATTCATTTATTCCCATTTATTTTCAAGCATGTGTTTCATCATTTCTAAGTAAAATATGTAAGATTTTATAACCTGCGTGTTCCCTTCCTTATATTTTAAGGCATGCATCCTTGTAACATAATTTTTGTCATTTATATAAAAAAACATGCATTTTATTTTCAAAGTTTTCCCTCTTTAATGTTTCCTTTACATAACTTTCATTTCTTTTCCCTTCATTCTATTTTCATACATCTTGTCTTATTCCATTTGTGTACTTTCATTCCTTAAAAAATTAATTTTGAGTTGAATTTGGTATGTTTGTATTTACTTTAATTTAAGAAAATTAAATTAACCTTTGATAACCATGGAAATTTCCATGATTTTATCAATGCACGGCTTAAATAACATAGTTAATGGGTATTAATTTCAAAAATTTGCAATCAAATTTAATTGTATTAATATAGCAATGGAGGAATTTCCATAATAACACAAGGAAGTCTGTTCTGTTAGTAGTGTAAATATATTTCCCTTTCTATTCCAATATCTATATATTCTCAGCCTCTTTATTTTTGTACATTCAAAATTTATCCCTACTCATTTAGTTTCCTTTTGAAACCAAAGCAATTAATGAAAAAAGAATAATAAAAATAATAAATAAAAGAAATGTAACTAGTGTTTTCTCGTCTTCACCCAATGCTTATTTATTGAATCAAACAATCACTTTTTTTAGCTCCTTTCTCCATATCGTCTCTCCTTCCCTTCCTTAATTAATTCCTATAACTTCTTTAAAAAAACAATGGCCACCACCAAATTGATCATTGTTCGCTTATCCAGTGATCTATCCTTCGCCGTTCATCGCTTTCTCCTTCCACCTCAAAGTCGTGCCTTGTGTTGTCAGGCCCATCGCTACATCCAGCAGCCTTCGCCCGAATCGAGCTCGAGCCCATTCCTCTGCTTCAACTCCAAACAATCCACCCTTGCATCATCGCTTCATTGATTTAAAGTGAGTATTTGCTCACGGTTAATTATTGATTCAAGTTTATTAACTTTTGTAATTTAACTAAATATAATATTAATATATTATTTGCTTGATACTTTGGATTTTGCTTTTTTGCTGCCTTCGTACTGGTCAATTTTTTTTTGCAATTAGCTTGTGAAATTTTGGCTTGCATGATTTTCTTGTGTTTTATTTCCTATTATGTTCACTGTATATTCTGTTTATTACATGGCTTGTTCTGATTTGTTCATGCCACTAATCATGTGTAGGAATGTTACTAATATATGAATATATTTTATACTACTTTGATTTCACCCTGCTATATATAACAAATCTAAATATTTTGTTTGCATATTACGCAGTTTGCCAAAAATCTAAACTCTTATGTATGTATTTATTGTTTGCATCTGAATATTTTGGTCTTTGTTGCCTTGCTTCTGTTTAACAAGTTGCATGTGATCAAATTTTTCATGTTCAAAACTATGAAGATAAATCCATAATCACTTGGATTATATCTAAAGAAACCCTATACAAGTATATACTTTCATCTTGTCAGGAAAGCAGTTAAATTTAATATTGGACTAAACAATCCAAATCTATAGACTGCAAGTGACAATACTTTAAAATCATGATTTATTGTTCAAATCATTATTTAATCAATGTAAAGCATAAAGTAAGACGTTGCTTTTGAATAGTATGGAGATGTATAGGGAAGTCAAAATTTTGCCTTAGCATGTTAGGTATATCTCTGGAACATTAATTTGGAAATGAAAATAGAAATTGTTTATGATTATTAGCTTTATATTAAAAAATGTATAGAATGAATTATATGAAATTTTATTTGATGGCAGTTAAACATGTACTAATCGATGACTGAACATTCCAATAACTTGATAATTATTGTTGCATCTTTGTGCATTGTGCTTTGATTATATATCTGGGTGCGTGTGGGTGGATACATATGCATATGAACCTGGAAGCTTATATTTTGCCTCTGTTTGTGTATTATACTTCATATTATAACTTTAGTTAATAAGGGTAGATATATTATGCATGTCTTGAGACCTGAAATATGTTATACATATTTTTTATAATAAAAAAATATTGTTCATTGTTTTGTTACCCGCTGCATCATGTTGAGACATATATCCATTAGTCAATTACATGCAGACACTTTGAAAGTTACATTTTATTTGGCCAATATGTTCATATGTAACTATGTTGATTTTTGCCTTTAAATGCACTGTTTTGTGTATATTTATGCTACCTGTTTTGTTGTTATTCGCGCACACCCTATTGAACTGATACTACACTAAATTTGCACCAAGTATAAACTAATTTTAATAGACATTGCTCCCATTTTAAGGTGATACTGAATACATACTACACAACTGTTTATTTTGCATATGATATATTTGATGTTAGAATTAATTATTATATTCAGTTTTTATTGAAAATTAATTTACTTGAACAATTATTAATCCTGATTCGAGTGTTTTATGTTTTTGCATGTAATGCTCGAGTCAGATATGAGTGTTGCAGATTTAAAGGTTTCGGTTATTAAAGTTACATATTGACGAAGACGCTGCTTAAAATTCGCAAATTTTTGGTAAATAAATTAATGTATATTTTCTTCCATTGTGTTTAAAAATATTGTAAAACTCTATATTTTTGTAAAAACTATTTTGCTGCATGTTATTATGTTCGGTGATTCTGTGTGTTGATTATGTTAAACCTCATAAGCAATAAAAATCTGTCGTTTCGAGCGGTTTAAGTTGGTTTAACTACCGACTTGCACTACAAGAAAATAGACATTATATAGCTTTTATGTATAGCGTTTCCGCCTTCACTTCTATTAAACAATGAAGATTAATACACATGTCCATTACCAAACGCTATACAGTACACGTGTGGTCCTATTCTTATTAAATTTGACTTAAATGCTATCCATTTCACTTAGACCAATGTACAACGCGGGTTATTCACGTTTTCTTTCCTAATTTCCCTCCTAAAATTTCACTTACCGCTCATCTTCCTCATCTTCCTCTCACAACTCACGAATTCCACTTTTGAGATTTCAATCATTATAGGTTACAACTCACAACTCGTACTAGATACCCCTAATTTAAATCATCGCAGCATTATGTTCACTCCCTAGCTTCCCCATCTTCAATTAATCGCAACTATCAAGACCTCAACAGGCCAAACCCTAGTTTAGTTCACCGCAATTTTAGGTACTTTCTTCAAACATATGTCTTTTTCTACTGTACTATTTTATACCTATTGATTCTTCTATTGGTATTTTCTTGATGGTTCAAAAGTTTGGAGTTATCTAGTTGTATAGGATTCAAACCATATGATTTCCATGGAAATATTATAAAATATATAACGAGATCAAGGAAAATGGAAATTTACAGTTGGTAACTTTTTACTGCTATGACGAGCTACCAAAAGTGCATATTTTTTGTAGAAAATGATTCAGGTTGGACGTACAGAGCAAGAGAAGTGTAGATGGATTTAAGGAAATTGGTTTCTTCGTTAGTATATAATTATTTAAAGTTAACTAATACTACCATTATTTGATGATATAACAACTACTATCATTAGTTATTTGGAAAAACAACTTTCAGTCTATTACTGTAAGAATGTTTATGGTTTGCTATATTTCGCAATGTTTTTTATTAAGATTAGTCATGTTATGATAAAGTGGTTCATAATCAGATATTACGTTTGCAAGATTAGATCGCATATAAATTTATTATTGAAAAGTGGTAGGTATGGCATGTCAAGAAATACTCTGCATCAACATGATTATGTAATGAGGGTGCACACCATTCTTATGCTTTCATGCTTGGTTTAGTTAAGTTGCTTGAAATGAAATTTTAAGATAAAATCACGGTTGCCACCTTTGATATAAATGCATTTACCGGATTTTTTTCATATGATAATAATGATAATTATTGTATTGAAAACTGGATGCTAATTATTTAATAAAAATAAAAAATCTATCAACTTGTCAAAGAGCTGGCAAAATAGATATTAGTCTCTGGGCAATAAGATCGTCACATTAATGATCAATTTCTATATTGCATGCCATGTCTATACGTTTATATATATATATATATATATATATATATATATATATATATATATAATGGAAGTTATAATAAAACAACAATAAATAAATGACATACAGGAGTAATTCCTAATGAAAGCACACATTATGGCTGCTGAAACACATTACCGGTCAGTAGTGAATTGATAGAATCAGGAGCTGAGACAATAGGTTAATCAGGTGAATTGGACTGTTAGGTCTAGATAGATTGCACGACCTATGTTCCATATTAGCTATACCAGTGGGCTGAAGTGCTTAAAGCACCTGAAACCATAGTCTGATACGTAGGATGCTGAAGTTCAACTAGTTGTAAGTTGTAACACACTTAAATACTTTTGAAACATGAGTATCAGACTTCAGTCTGAATTTGAAAGTGGACTAAAGTTAGCATCTATTTTATAGCTTGGTACATACTGTTAGATGTGTTCATAAGTGGTAGTGACAACAAGTCACTTATAGTGGTTGTGATTCAATAGTTTCATGGCCAACACGTTCTTGAAAATGTACTATTATAATGCAAGAAATTGCTGCTAATGTGTTACCTTATTACACAGGTGGAGTAGATGTTGGTGGAATGTTAAATATGTTGGCATTCTTTAAAATACCAAAAAAATGGAACGCTGTCCGTAAAGAGAAACTGAAACAACATATTGGATTTGGAGCAGTCAGGTAAATTTCTTACTATCATTGTTTATATTGATTTATCATTTATCTTTTTTTGCATGATGTGTATCATTTATCATTCAAACATTGACGCTTTATTGAATTTCAAAATATATTCAGTTTAAGCAGCATGCTGTGTTTAGTAACCAATTCTCAACACCTATTGAAATTGAACACTACAACAAAATGAATGTTTAATAGCTATATTGAATAGTGTTGCCACCCAGCGCCTTTACACGCTGCAGAAGTTTAGGGTTCGAACACTATTCTCAAGTATTCGTCGCATGTTCAACACTATACAGCAAAAGATAGGCAGGAAATAATTTTCGTTGTGCGGGAAGTGAAACAAGTTCTTTTGTCCAATTTCCTTCCCAACATCCTTCCAAGTCTTCTTTGCCTCCATCATTTGAAGAATGAAAATCGGTCATTCGTAAATCGCAGCTCTCATTTCCGCATTTCCCTAGATCGCTCATTCCTAAATCGCTGTTGTCATTCCGCCATTATAAGAACGAAAATCGCCCAATAGCCTTCTAATTTCATTGCTCCGATCGATCCTGCATCTCTCTAACTCACTGTGTTATCGCTCTTCACAAAAACCGCAGATTGGAAATCGAAAATCGTGAAGGCACTACATGTACTACAAGCTTTGTCATATATTTTTTACTGCTTATTCTTGTAGTTATTGATTTTTTTATTAGTAGTGTTTAACCGATGCTTGGGCTCCTACTTGTTTGAATTGATCTGAATTTAAAATTGTTGTTGGGTTGATTTAAATTGAATAAAACGGAGAATCTATTATCTATATTTAGATGTTGATCATTTATTACCTATTATGTACAAGCCAAATCTTATATCAAAATTCAATGAAGATTGTTTATTCTTGGGTTTCAGGTAGTCATCTAGTTCTTAATTATCGCATCCTTTGCCAAAATTACATAGTTTATGGCCTAATTCTAAGTATTATTGGGACCAGTTTCATGTAACTTGTTCATATTATGTTCTAAGTTCGTATTATTGCCACTTACTATCATTTTTCCCATGACTTTAAGGATCCATTTTACAAAAAAAAAATTGAATGTTCATAACAGTGGCAAGAAATTGTGTAGGTTTCTGTTCATAAATCAGTTCTTTCCATGTAATGATATCATCCTCATCTAAAATAGGAACTGTGTTTGGGTACTTAAATTTCGAGTCCACTTATATTGATACTCTTGCATGTGCTCTTCGAATTATACCTTTAGTAACCTGATCAGGCTTTATAGCTTTACCAAAAAAAGAGACATTTCTTGTGATAGCTTCATTAGTTAAAAATTCTATGTCAGGCCCAAAGAATCCAATCCACATAGGTAAAGAATCGTACGAAGAGTAACATAAATAATTTAACTGCATAGAATTATGTACAACATGATCGGATCCAATTGCTTTCATTTACCCATTTTTGGTACAAATGTTTCTTTTCTTAGTTTTCATCATCATCATTTCTTACTTTACATTCTTGGTATGCTTTTGTCTTATGATATCAGGAGAAACTTCTTTATCAAAATCCCTTTCTGTTCAAGTAATTTCTACGATTCCATTAGTAATCAGTATTATGGTTAAAAAAATTTGGATCATGATTATCAATATCTTAAAAATTATATACGATATGTGATGATTTTTGCTATGATCTCATAGTCACCGAGGATGTTCCGGACTGATCATGATTTTGATTCAAGTAACGGTCCCCTTTTTTTTGCTCACGAGCATGGCTTTTAAATACCAGAATTCCATCCAGTATATAAGAATACCAGAATTTCATATTCTATATGTGAAAACCATAATTCCATCCAATATATAAGAATACCATAATTTCATATTATATATAAGAAATTCACAATAGAATCTCATATAAGAAAACTAGAATACCATATAATATAAGAAATCCTTAAAAATATGATAAGGGGATTCCACTTACATTGTGAAAAAAAAAATTAAAAAAATTTCTCAACTGTTTATCCGTAGCAGACATGTCTTTATTTTGTCTTATAAAGGTACTTGAATTCTATGTTGGTACATTGTGAATTCTATGCATAAACAAAAAGGAATTAAAAATTTCGATATGCGAAGTGGATACGATCATGGCGGCTCTACATGATTTTATTTTGAAAAAGTCTACTTAACATGTTTTATTTTGAAAAAGTTGATCCAATCCGATCATGTTTGAAAAGTTTTAGTGCAGAAGAAGTGCAACGTACACAATTTTATTTTTAAAAAGTCTATTTAACATGTTTTATGAAGCATAAACCATGGCGGCTCTACAATACAACTATTATATATGTTTATAAGTTGGTTGATTTTGTAATGGTATTATTAAGGAAATTAAGGATTGATCAAATCCCAATGCTAATTATGAGTAATTGTTTAACGGGGAATAACTTGTAATGCTGGTTATGTATGTCAACTAGTAAAATATGGAAGAAAGCGCATAGCAGTATAGACTATTAAATGATTTTAGTAATGGGGCTAAGACTCAAATTGTTCGGCTACTGTATTATCTGGAGATGAGAAAAAGCACATTAGGAATGTTGCTACTAAATGATGAGAAAAGATAAATTTTCAATATGTTACATCGCCGAAGTTCGAGCGCGCCACAATGTTTATGTTGCGATCCTTGTGTGCTTGACCCAATTTTGAAACCTAAACTGATTTCCAAGTTTGCTCATGCTTCCCTTGTATGCCCTGTGAGCTTATGTGATGATGCCTTAGCTTTCTTTTGTCTATCCCTTATACTGTATGATTGTGGAATGCCCGGTCTATGTTGCACTTGAACTTATGTTTATACAACTTGCCTTGTCGGGAACAACTTCAGTTTGATTTATGCACTTATCTTGTTGCAGTTTAGGAAGAATTGTGTTTTGGGTTTGCTTTTGTTATGTGCATGTCATGCTCTGCATATTGATTTCTGAATTGATTTCATCTACTCATGTCCATGTACCATTTTCCTGTTCCTAGCTGGTCATTAACTGGTCACTGTATGTATCAGTACCAGTTGCTTCATTGCGCCTTAACGTTGGGTTTGCATCCCTGTCTCATGACTTGTTTTTTTTATTCTGGTGTTGTTCTTATACTAAGAAATAATAATAATAAACTAACAGTATTACATTTTTATTTATTTCCTTAGTCTCATCCCTGGCCTTTTTGTTTCAATGCAATTTGAGGCAGGGTGTCAATGGCTTGGAAATTTGAATACGTTAAACTTTTTTTGGATCGGGCAGTTGTATGCTTTATCTTTATGTTTCTTTCTTTTCCTTTTTTGGTTTTTCATTTTGAAAATTAATATGTGGATCAAGCATGAATTATTCCATTGAATATGGTATGCTTTTAATCTTAGATGGGCAATGGTTTAATCTGAAGCGTGAACATCTTTAAGGAACTTGAAAAAAGAAAGTGGGATAATTTTTCCAGTCTATAATTTTATAATTCGTCTATTTATTATTTGCTTCCATTTACAGCAATATACTTTACATAGCTGAAAAGGGATAAAAGCATTTTACTGTTATATCTTTTTGTTGGATTTCCATTTAATACATTGATCTTTTTATCGGCTACTTACTACAATGCAGTGTCACTAATATATTTTTTTAAGCCATTCCATATAACAGCTAACTTATTATTATATGGATGAGAGGCTAGTTTGTGATTTGCATAAGTCATGTTTATAAAAGTAGCACACTTTTGTAAGTAGTAGTTTTCAAAATAATATTCCAAAGATAACACTGTTTGCAATGTGAGATAGATATCATTTAGGATAATATGGCATGTTATATATAAATATTTTCTGAGGATTTTTTTTTGAATATTGGATCTTCATTTATAAATTAAACATATTATTGCTCTTTTATGAATTACCTAATTGTTAAAAATTAGTATGGCATATTTATTTCAGACTGTATTGAATATTTCTCATATAGTGTCTCAGAGGGATGCATCCCCGTTAGAATTAAAAAAATATATCCTAAACATATCTACATACTAATAAGATAGATGATTTGCACCTTATTTAAGGCATGTTCCAATCACATTACACGTTATAACCCTTATTATGCCCGTTATTTATTTACATGCCTATTCAAGCATTAGACTCTTTATATATTCTTCCTTCCATTATACAAAACTGAGAATTGTTTGGAAATACCATTTCTATTTTTCTACATCTATTCAGCCAGTACTTCTTTCGTTTGAGCCTCTTCAAATCTTATTTTTCTAACATTCTTCTGCAAAGCAAAATATGGGTTCCTAAGGCATGAAAGGATAAACGTATTTCAGGTATTCTCATGTTTACACTGCTCATAGTCCATACAGCTATTTACGTGCAACTTTGGCTTCTAATTATCTAATATATGTGGTTTTCAAATGAATAGATATTTAAATAAAATAGCAAAAACTTTGATGTTTACAAACAAGTCTTGACCATTTCATTTTGTTTTCATTTATTTACAAGCAGGTCTGATGGTAAGTTTATACCTTGTCTGGGTGCATAGCTTGTTTATTTTGTGTAAAAGCAAGTAAGAGGGGGTAAGTAAATGGGGTTCAGTTCAGCTGTTCTCAAATTATGTGTCCCACGTGTGCAGCTAATCACAGTCATTGATTAATTGTGTGTCCAACGTGTAAGCTATGCATCCAGACAAGATATAAAATTGTGATTCAATGCCATATCAAATGTATTGTGAAGAATATAGAAATATATACACATAGTTATCTATTTCATTCTCCGTGTGATTTATTTTCTACTCTCTTTTCTATCTTGTTTGAATTTGTAATGGATCGAAGAATGCTTTGTGATCCTAATTGGTTTGTTCATTCTCCGTTTGATTTGTTTTCTACTCTATCTCCTGCATATCTTGTTTGAATTTGTAATGGAATGAAGAACACTTTGTGATCCTAATTATTTTGTTATATATATGGGACCCGACTCTTGTATGTATTGTTAATATTCTTCTTCCTATGCGATCTTAACTAGTTTGGTATATATAGAGGACCCAACCTCTTACATGTTGTTACTATTCTTCTTCTTTTGACAGTTCAATACAAAACAAGATGTTAGAAAATGGACAATGCAATGGAGATAAACTCAATCACATGGTATGATGTCTATAATTTAGTTTATATGTAGAGTCGCTTAATTTATTATATATTTTCATGTAAATCTTATTATTACCTATAATTTAAGGCACAAGTGGATCCTTCCCAACTTGCAAGCTCAACTTGGCAAGGAAATTTAGATGATGAAGAAAGAAATTTCGCAGTTCCTATTAGTTTAGTGGAGAAGATTAAGTTGGTCAAATTATCATTCAGACGCTGGCGTATTTAACTAATACAAATTCAAGATTAACTTCAGGAATTGAATGGTGGGACTGGAAATTGAGTGGGAAAAATTCATCATATCATGCTTTGTATCCGAGATCATGGGCAGTTTATAGCAGTATCTTTCAGTAAATAGAATTTCAGGATTTGTCTAATTTAGCTGATATTTTCTTAACTTTTTTGTTACGCTCGTAAGCGAACCTGACTCTGAAATAAAAATAACATGCCGTCAAATATCGCCATGTATTCCTCACAACTATCGGCAAAGCAGTCTTTCTGTTTCAGCGTTTACCTACACAATGAGAAGATCACTTATTGAATTATTTTTGATACAATTGTGTCACTATTTGTAGATTTACTTGCAATTATTTGTTTGTTAATGATTATTATAGCTAGTCAATTCTGGTAAGGCAGCTGCAGTTGTTACAATTCTATTCACCTGGGTAGTAAGTACATGTAAATTGTGAATCACCTGATTTTGTAAGGCGTAAGAGTGCTTGATTTTATATATTCGACATCAACGCAGAATTCTGTTGGTGGGAACTCTGGGTTTACCGGGAACCATTCAAACTCTAAATGAAGCGAGCTTTTGAATATTAACAATCAGTTTTGTATTCCTATTTTGGTATTAATAAGTACATCAGACGTTGTTTATGTGTATTGAAATATAATCTCATGAGTTGCCATTTACGTGACCTGCAGAGAAAAAGATGGTGTTCCTGGAATACTTCTGCATCACAGGTGATAAAAGATGGTACTTCAACATTTGTAACCGAGTTTTATATTGCCTCTGATACTATATTGCCAACTTAGGACTACAAAAGAAGATCATTACTGACATTTGCAATAGCAGCACAAGAAACATACGACGTTCATGTCTCGGAATGCCCTTACTTTGTTATATCTGGAAATTCAAAGCAATTCTCAGCAAGAGACTTGTGGGATGAAATTAAGAACGGATGAATTTATGCATGATGGCATACCTTGCTGTAAAATTCTGAACGTATATTGATTTGGTTTGACATAAATTCAAAAACTAGTTAAGTTAGAGATTAGCTATGTTATGTCAGTTTTCATTAAAGTTAATTTACTTGAACTATTATTAATCCTGACTCGAGTGTTTTATGTTTTTACATGGAACACACGAGTCAGACCCTGAAGCATTACAGTTTTAGAGATCACGGTTCAGAATTCGAAGATTTGCAAACTAGTGGTCCCGAAGATGCGCACTCTGAAGATTTCAAACTAGTAATTATTTTTCTTGCATTTAAAGTGTATTTTATAAACTCCGTTGTATATAGATAAGTTTTGTATTCAAAAATTCTGATTATAAATAAAAGTTTAATTCCACTGTTCAAATACTGTATTATTATTAATTTTCTATTTCTGTGTTGATTCTGTTTTTAAACTCAGTAAACTAAATAATGATCCATTGATTTGGACGTTTTAAATTGGTTTAGTTACCGACTTGAAGTGGCTAAATAAAAGGCAGGGCGTTACAAGTAGTATCAGAGCTTTAGTTCATTCGAAGCTTAGCTTATCGAGTTTAAATGAGTAGGATCGACACTAGAAAAACGAATTTTGAAAATAAAATGGTTTCAAAATATAAATTTTGAATGAAAATAATTTTTGTAGTAAATTTTGAAATGGAAATTATTTTTAAAATATTATATATTTTGAAACTAGTATTTTGAAACTTAATACAATGGAAATGAAATTTATTTTGAGATCTAAATTTGTTCGGAATCCCCAGTCTTCGGATCTAGATCAGAGAGTGCTATTCTTCGTTAAGCCCGCTTATATTTTAATCTCGAATTCGTCATCGAATGATATATAAGAAAACAACGATAAGAGAATTGATGAGGAAATTTCTTTAATCATGTATTTTAGCAATCAAAGACGACTGAAATATATGTGAAATAAGAATTTAAGTGAAAAGAATGAAAAAAGGAAATTTAGGATCGTTTTAAAAATGAAACTATGAATTTTATATCGATATTCGAAATATAAATTAATGAAATAAAAATCAAAAAGGGTGATTGTGTCAAATTGTATTACTGAGTTATTTGAATTATTCAGAACGTGGCAAGATAAATTGTAATTGGTTTTAAACCAATAATATATAATCGAATATATGAATTTGATAGTAAGTTACAAACTTGTCAATTAACTAACAAGAAGTGAGCTGTGAATGAGAGTTGTAAATGAAGCAAGATATGAAAGAAGAAAAAAGAACTAAAAAAAATTGAACCGATATTTTAATGTAATCAAAGTTGATTAATGTGACAAGTTCAAATTTCTATAGATGGGAATGATATTCATTTTTAAAAGTAAATAACGATTGAAAACATAAATGTTGCAAATGGAAGTAGTAATAGAGGAAAAGGAGTTAATCAGTACGGTGAGATTATTCCGACGTTCGGAATCTAAATCAAATGTGATTTTCCAAAGTTTGGGATATATTGTCGAATAAGAAATTATTCGAAAGAAGATTATTCATGGAAATAAATTATGTTGGATTTCAAGAAAGAATTATTTACTTCCTGCTTTAATCAAAAATTTAATATATTATTAAATAATTTTTTTTCAGATTAAAGAATAAACTATAATTTAAAGGTAAATATTTTGAAGGCGCAAATTATTATAATCAACGATTTTCATAAAAGATATAAATTCTTAACTTGAAATTGGAAATTACAGAAATGAATGTTTTGTTGGTGTTCGAAGTAGTAAATTTTATCTATTTCAAAGTTAATGATGTTGTTCAGTTAAGGTCTGAGAGGTAAATATACCCCAACTTGACTGACTTCATTGTTGACTAAGAAATGGTTAAGGTTCAATAGCAAGAGTGGTTAAATAAAGTAAGTAAATAAGCATCGGCAGTTAAGTGAAAATAACAGTGTTTTATTTAATATCTGTTGTAGTCCATTTAATGAATTTAGAAATGTTTCCCAAGATGAATGAAATATATTTTCTATGAAGAATAAAAATATGTAAATATATGGAAATGTTTTCCGATAAAAATTATAGGAAATAAATATGATAATTGGAAATGTTTTCAAAGGATCGTGAGAGGCTAACGGATTTTGATAAATCAGAACAACGAGAACTGAAGTATAAAAGGCCACACGATGAAAACGAAGGAAGGCAGAACATAAGAGAAGTAGATCCGTAAATTGAACTCAGGAATTGCGTAAGCAATAAATGGATAAGGAATAGAGTTAAGTAAATTGGAAACTGACTGGAGATTGGTTAAGTGGATGACTTTTTGAATATTGATCTGATGTTTGTTTCGGCCTTCGGGATTGATACTTAGGGAGTCGTTCACTAACTAATTTACGGTCAAGGATTGATGAATATGGAAGGATAGAAATGTGTGATAATATATATAACCATTTGGTTAAGTATATATAGTGATATTTTCAAGCAATGAAAATAAGCAATAAATGGATAAGGAATAGAGTTAAGTAAATTGGAAATTGACTGGAGATTGGTTAAGTGGATGACTTTTTGAATATTGATCTGATGTTGGTTTCGGTCTTCGGGATTGATACTTAGGGAGTCGTTCACTAACTAATTTAGGGTCAAGGATTGATGAATATGGAAGGATATTTTCAAGCACTGAAAATAATTTTAGGAGAATTGAGAAGTAAAAATAAGAATGGTGTAAATAGATTGACTAAAAATCGTAAAAGTTCAGGAATTACGATATTTGAGGGTGATAAATACTGTGGTGGCGGTTATGCAGAGATGGGGACTACTGATCAACAAACAGACAATCGCCAATGATTATAGATCCCAATTAATGAATGTGAAAAAATGGAAAGTTCAGAAAATGAAAGATTATATAGATATATTCTCGTCTTCTTATTTGCGGGTTTCATCGAAATGAAATGAGAAGTATATACGTGAATATGTACAGTTTATGCCCAGCTATTACCTCGCTATGACCCCGTTATATCCCGTAGCGTATAACTGCCGCTACGATTTTCCCAAATAGCCTCCAATATAGCCTTCCCGCTTTAAGCCCCGCTATATTCTGCTATTTCTGATATACCCCATTATTTCCGCTATGTTTTGCTTTTCTCGGTATATCTTTGATGAATGAAATGAGCTACAAATGATATGTATACATTAAAAAATATAACGAATAATGTTTTAGAATTGAATATTTTAACATATATTTTTATAAACAAAAATACTGCAATATTCTAATAAATTTAATTAAGTTAAATAATAATCCATGTTTATTTATAGATATCTGCATACGTTTTTATTTAAAATTAAGAATGTACTAATTACTCTTAAATTGAGTGTAAGTTTTTTATTTAATTATAGTTTATATATTCCGTAAAAACATTAAGAACGAGTTATATATGCTATTTTAGAGTCATCTGATATATCCTGTTATTTTCTCGTTTTATCCCTGCTATGACATTATGGACCTCCGCCGCATTGGATCCGCTAAGCGCTTTAACTGCATAGATGTGAATGGATTTGAGAATGAGAAGTGTTGAATGGGATGAAATGGAGTATGTTCCAAATTAATTTAAATAAGGGAATAAAATAACCTATCAGGTTGGTTATAATTGAGGAAACCGTTGAAGAAGATAAACGGTGTGTATTTGAATTGAACCCAAAGTGAAATAAATTGTGCATCAATTTGATTGCAGTTAAAGAGGTCGTTTGACGAGATTTGAGAATCCGATTTTAGAAAATTTTGAAAATTGATTTTCAAATAATTTGAAAATTTACGCCATATATAAATATTTTTAAATAGAAATATTTTCAAATAGAAGAAAGTCATTTTATAGCCTTACGGCTAGGTTGTTTTGATAAAATAAATTCATTTTGAAATTTGATTTGACAAAACAATTTGATTCAGGGGAGGATATATATGTATATGTGTATATATATTGACTATATATATATATATATATATATATATATATATATATATATGAATATTTGAAATAAAAACCCCGGAATTGATTATCAAGTTTGGTGAAATGGTAATCCGATATTTTGGAATAATGAGATTGTACATATAAGAGATGCATTGAAGAAAAGGATTAAATTCGTAACTTGAATTAGAAGGTGAATTGCCAGTTATTGAATAATTCAATAAGATTTGAAATTTTAAATTGGGATTCAAATTGAAATAGGTGGGAAACGAGTAAGATATCGTAAGCGGAAATGAATGAATTTCCATAGAAATGAAAATTTGGAAAGACTGAAAGCAAAAGCAAGGAATTTGGATAGGAATTTATCAATACAAGGATACATGAAATCTATTAGTCAATAAATTTGAATGGAAAATTTTAAATCGGCAAGATTGAAATTAAGCAGTGAACTTAATAATTGGAAAATTGGAAAGAAGTGGTTTGTGGAAATGATGGATTCATAAATCCGAGTTTGGAAAGATAGTATATATCTGAATTGATTAAGAAATCAAAAACTGAAGTTTTGAAATTTGAATGGAAATTTGAGAATATTCGGTTTTAGATATTGGATATAGTTTTTCGAAACATGTATGATAAATTATGTAGCAAATTCGAAAGTTATTGATTTGGAAGGTAGTCAATCTGGAAAGAAATTTTATACATTGGAACTTATATAAGAACGAGAAGTTTGAAATATGATTGAAAAAGAAAATCTTATGTAAATGACATAAGTATGATTTATGAAATAAATTACTGTATGTTTTCAAGTCAAGATAAGGGAAGTACCATCCTTCTCCTTTAAATTTCGAGCTTAGTGAGTGTACTGCTGGTGGTAGTAGGTTGTCCGGACATAAAACACGAGTTGTCTGAAAGAAAACGACCATTAATTCGCAGGGCTGTAGATGGCCTACGGTGGACGGTGTTTCTTGGGGAAACCAAGCGTAACCATTGTGTCTGCTGTGATCTACAGCAGTGATAAGGGCGTAATCCGCAGAGCTGTGAAAGATTACGGGTATGGATGTTTCCTGAGGGAATCAGGCGTAACTATTGTGTACCTGCGGTCCCCATGGCATATCTACAAGTGAAAGAGATGTAACCACTAGAGTTACTAAAGGTAGAATGGAGCCATGCGATGTTGAGATATCTTAGTGATGTTGAGCCACCTGTTTGATGCAGCATCATGTCTTCATGATTTGATTTCTCTAGTGACTTGATTGGTCCTTGTGACTTGATTATTTTCATGATTCGATGACCTGTTGTGACCCTGAGA
The DNA here is from genome assembly GCA_030737875.1 of Allium sativum. NCBI lineage: Eukaryota > Viridiplantae > Streptophyta > Magnoliopsida > Asparagales > Amaryllidaceae > Allium > Allium sativum. Next base: position 968,331,723 of record CM060909.1, on the reverse strand, counting down.
GAGAGCAACCAACGCTCAGTGACCTTAGATTTTTCTTTTCATTCTTAAATATCTTCCGTTGATTTATCCATGATGAAATTCACATGGAAGTAATTTCCTACGGATACAAATGTTTTCTGGGGGATCCAAATGAAACCATTGTGTATCTGCGGTTCATGAACAATCAACATATCAATATCACATTGGTACTTTCCGTATCTGTTTTCTTTTAAAACTGATTTTTGAAATATTTTCACTGGGAGTTGAAGCAAGGATATTTAGGACTTGTAGATTTTAGTCGTGCGCCTGACCAGCGTATGTCTAGCATCTGTGAGAATGACAATAGACTTAAAAGTTTTGAGTTATCAAATCAATAATTTGAAATTAAAATATACTTAATTTAATAAATTAATGAAGAGAATTTTGAACTATTTTCAAATTCCTAGCTTCGTAATAGTAATACAGATATTTTTGCACGAATTTCATGTTACGTATAAATATTATAAAAGAATTCGATTTTTGGAATTTTCAAGTCGATAAATTATGACTTAAAGAGAGGATGTTATTTACACTCTTCAATGAGAGTTGGAAAAGAGTAAATGTATTGAATGTAAAGAGATTGAGTTGAGGGTTGCAAAGCCTAGACCCATTACAGTTGCTTGGATAAGTAACATTGACAAATGAAGTTATAAAGAGAATGGGAGTAATTTGAGATGCATAAATCCAAGATATGCAGAAATTGGAATTTAAAACGAGAATGGTCTTGAAAAAAAATATGGTTTTGTATCGCTTGGAAGTTTAAATAGAATGTGGAATTAGGGAAAATCTGTATAGTTCAAAGAGCATGGAAATAAACAAAACCGATGCGGAAAATAAAGAAAATCTTGTTTAATCAAAAAATGATATCTAACTATAAGAAAGGAAATCTGATTTCCGAGTTATTTGAATAAAATAGATAAATAAAGAAGGTCCATAGCTTAAATATCGGTATTTAAAATAGTTAGGGAAAAGTTTCACTAAAATATGAAATTCGGAGCATACATTGGTAAAACTCTAACGATCTTTCCTTTCAGATGATGAAAAGTTTTAAAGGGGGTAGATTGTAACATCCTAGAAATTTCGACATCTAGAATGTAAAATTTATTAGAGATATAATTATTAATGATCATTTTTACTGGAATTAGAAATTTAAAATCAAATATATTGTTTGAGCCTGAATTAGATTTAATATTTAATTCAGAGTGGTTGGTGAGAATCAAATATTTAGTATTGAATATTTGAATGAAATTTGATTGAATTTGATTGATTTGGATTTGAAATTCGATTGAAGAATTTAAATGGTTGAATTAAAGATAATAAAATAAACGTTAATTAACATTAAATAAATTAGAGAATTTTATTTGTTTAGATATATGAGAATCGGCTTGGATTTGTGTGTATTTGTGTATATAATGGAATTGAAATTTAACGGTTCAAATTTGAAATCATACGGAGTTGTTTTGGGAACAAATGAAATTAAATCAGTGAACCGATAAATAGTTTGAAAATTTAGAATACTTGTATACAAACGAAGTCGCACTACAATTTAATTAATTTTATTGGATATAGGACGCGAAGACAGAGCGATACGTATAATTGTCATCGCGTTTGGAGAATGTTGTTAATGGTATGAATTTAGAACATTACATAATAATTCACGGTAGGATATAATCTTTAATTTAAAACGGTTGTGACCTACCTCAGAAAATTAACGCAGATATACGTCTTGAAAATCATGCAGACCTAAAGAGTATGGAGCGACTACACTATAACCTATTGATGGACTTCGTTCTTATCCTCCTCCTCCTCTTCTATAAAAATCATCGCAATTCCCTCATTTTCTTCAGCAACATTTGTTCCCCCTTTTCTAATTCTCAATGGCCGAAGCCCCATAACCTTATGCCTAGAATCCGTCGTCAACTCTGTCTACCTCAACCGCTGCAACCTGAATCAATTGCATCCAAAACCCTAAAGCGAAAACTTTCAATCATCATCGATCACCCTAGGCTCCTCCAATTTAAATTGTAAATAAAAGACAGCCGCTCGCCATCAGTACCACTCCAGCAACCTTGAACGTCACCGCTTTGCCGTTCAACTCCAGTCAACGTTGCCGAGTGAAGGTGAGTTATCTCACTCATGATTAATTTTAATTCAAGCATTTAGCTACAATATGAAGTTATGAACTGAATTGAATTAATTAGAATTGTGTTTGGTTTTGGCGGCTGCTATACTTAGTTGATTGAATAGGGTTGTCGACCATCGTAGGGAAATTACCGAAAATGTTATTACTGCTAAGGTCAGTTTGCATATTTAGTCTGCTTCCTTAAGGGTTTGCCTATCCTATCTTGTGAGGCTAAAACGAACATATATAAACACACACACACACACTCTATCGAATTTTTTTTGGATATAACTTTATTTCGGCATTCATGTCATTTCTATTATCGGCGGTATGTGAAAAATTTATTTTATTTATATGTATATGCGTGGAGACTGATGTGAATATGCATACATATATTTCATGTATGTATGTGTGTTGTCAGCATACCATGTATATCATTATGCAGTATTTCTTTTATAAACACTATGTTCGTAACCAAGGCCTGCTCCGCCTGTTTCTCTATGTGCACCCCTTGTCATGCAGTTTTTGTTGTTTCCACTTGTGCCTGCTTGAGTTTCCCCCTGTTGTCTGCTTAGATTGAAAAAAAAAATCGAGTTTGCAGTTGCATTGCTGACATAAAGAATCATTACTTCAATGTGTGAATAGTGAGATTAGACTTAGTTAAGAAGTTTTATCTACATTACACATTGACTACTCATAGATTTTAGATTTTTAGATTTTATAGGATTGATTAGTAGGATCGGAACAGGTCATATAGAAGTTGCTAGCGAACACAGCTGCTCACCTTGCATAACCATAGATTTATCTGTCTCAAGAGTGCAAACATGTATATATGCCGAAAGATTTCAAACAAGTTTAAATTCTAGAATGTTAACTGTAGATATGAAAATTTATGCTACTTGACACAAATCTGCTCTACATAGTTTGTGGACACTGTTCCATTTCGTGATTTTCCAAATAAGGGGTTCATACAAAAACAAAAGCAAAACTCTTTCTTTTTAAGTGGATATGTCACATTGTTATACATAAATTTTAAAAGACTGCTCTATGATTTGATTATTAGAGAGATTTGCATAATAAAACAACAATTAAGAGTGGTATTATACTAACCAATTTAGCAAGCAGCTTTGTGGAAAATTAAATGGGAAAGCCACAATTGGTTTTCATGATATCTGCACAAAATCATAACTCGACATAGTGTGTAAAACAAATAACAAAACAAAAAACTGTTGTTTAAGCAAGATTCTTTGGAAGTAGTATACTTTAAATTTTGTTGAATTAGGCTAACCAATCTGTAGGTAAGGCCAAACAACTAAGGTTATTCCAAATCTGAATGGAAAATGATTTTAAAGGGCTTTAGGATTGGCAACTGAGTGCTTACAAAAAGACGTAAAGTTTACAATAGAAATGAGAAAAATCATATATAAGAAAGAAACATGAATTGTGTTTAGTGAATTTACTTCACCTTCGACAAAAGGTTCTTGTTAACTATACTCAGCAGGAGTGACTGCAAAAACCAAAATAACTGATCCAAGTAATAAGCAAATCATGCATTTCAAAAGATTCAGGCCCGTTAATCAAACAAAAAATATAGCACCAAATGAGATTTTTTTTTTTCAAAAGGGAAAAATGAAAATGAAAAAAATAGAAAAACATTAAAGGTGTGAAAGGAGGAATGATAGAATGGAAGGAAGATGGAGGGGACCGCGGAGGGGATGTAGCAATCATGGAAGGAAGAATTGGTCTCCATGTTTCTCTTATTTCTCAAAACATGAAAAATAGATAAAAGTTGTTTTTTATTTTGTGTGTTAACTTTGTTTTCTAAAATGGTTGTTTTTCATGATATGCATGTGTTGTGCACATTATTGTATGGACGAAAACCCAAAACTTAAAATGGTAAACCAAACACTACCTAAAAGTTTACTATACTCAGCAGTAGTGACTGCAAAGATCAAAATACCTGGTTCAAATAATAAGCAAATCATGTACACTACCAAAGATTCATGCTTACTGATCAAACAGAAAAAAAATAGCACCTAATGAGAATTTTTTTTCCAAAAGGAAAAAATGAAAATGAAAAAAGAAGAAAAAATATAAAACCATCGATTTGCATAACTGGCTTATCCTAGCGTCTAAACATTATCATTGATACTGAAATATGATTGTTGAAATTAAGGCTCAATCCAGAAACATCACAAAACTACTAAAGATTCTAGAAAGAAGAAAAAATAAACCTGAAAGCGTACTGAGAAAAAGAAGCAAAGATGAATCGATGCCTATTGAATGCAGCAAGAGAAGGGCATCGACGATAGCACAGAAATTCGGGGCTGGATGTCGATGGCGTGGGGAGTAAACCACTGCCGATAGTGAGATCTCTAATTGCGGACCGCGGAAGCATAAAAGATACGGGATTGAGAGATAACCAATCGCAAATTGAAATGACAAAATGGGTGAAATGGAGAAAAGTAAAGGGGAAGCTTGAGAAGGCGAAAGAAATTGTGACCTTTGAATTCACAAAATGCTGAGAAAGTTTGTGAGCCCTCCAAGTAGAACTCACTAGTTATAATATAGTATGGATATGATGCAAGAAATAATAAAAATCTTTTATAAAAAAAATTGTTAAATGATAGTGCAACTTATAATTAAAACAAACAACAGATGGTGTAACATAAAAATTGAAATTCAAACTAATTAGACATTTCAACATAAAAGAATGACTAAATATTTGTACAAATCACTTCCTCTAAAATGTTTTAAAGGTGTACTATTTATAGAAGAACAATTCATGTGCAATGTGCATGCTATGATCATATATGAAGCACGCATGCTATGGTCATATATGAAGTGCGTGCTTTAACGTTCGTAATTGAAAGATTATGATCTGTGCCCTTTTCATTAATCACCAACCCTTAAATAGGGAGATAATTGTACTACAAGGATAATACAAATTATAAGATAGTACAAGGATAGTACAACAATATTAGGCAAATAATTAAAGCCTAGCCTAATTGATCAATATTAGGCAAACAATTAAAGCCTAGCCTAATTGATCAATATGAATACTAATTAGGTAAATAACTACAGCCTGATTGATCAATATGAATACAAAAATATATATTTACATATATAGTTTAACATGCCCCCGCAGTCGCAGCGGGAGGCTCGCGTACGCTGAGACTGTCCCGAAAATCTTCGAATAATATACGTGGAAGGCCCTTTGTAAAAATATCAGCAATTTGATAACGGGATGGAACATGAAGCACTCTAACTTCGCCTCTAGCGACCTTTTCACGGACAAAATGAATGTCCATCTCAATATGTTTAGTGCGTTGATGTTGAACTGGATTTCCTGACAAATAAATTGCACTCACATTGTCACAGTAGACCAGAGTAGCTTTTTCAATTGGACAATGTAGTTCGAGTAGTAAATTCCTGATCCAACAAGAATCAGACACAACATTAGCAACTCCTCTGTATTCAGCTTCTGCACTAGATCTAGACAAGGTAGGCTAACGTTTAGAGGACCAAGAAATCAAATTTTCCCCAAAAAAGACACAATAACCAGACGTGGAGCATCTGGTATCTGGACATCCACCCCAATCAGCATCTGTGTATGAGATAAGTTTTCCCAATGATGACTTGTACAGATGGAGGCCATAAGACAAAGTACCTTGAATGTAGCGCAAAATGCGCTTGAGAGCATTCATGTGTTCATTCCTTGGATCATGCATGTGGAGACACACTTGTTGCACTGCATAAGAAATATCAGGTCTTGTAAAAGTAAGATATTGAAGAGCACCTGCAAGACGATGATACTTGGTGGGATCTTCATATGGATCACCATTAGTAGCACTGAGTTTAGATTTGCTGTCAACAGGAGTGGGGCAAGTGTTACAATTAGACATGCCTGCCCGCTCAATGATCTCTATAGCATATTGTTTTTGAGACAAGAATAAGCCTTTCGCATGGCGAGTAACCGCGATACCTTGAAAGAAACTCAACGGGCCAAGATCTTTCATTGCAAACTCCGAACCTAAAAGAGCCATGAAACGCTTACATAGAATATCCGAAGAAGCTGTAAGAATAATGTCGTCAACATAAAGCAGAATATATGCAATATCAGATCCATGTTTGTATATAAACAATGAATGATCAGATTTACTGTGGGTGAAACCAATTGAGGCAACAAAATCAGCGAAGCGCTGATACCATGCCAGAGGAGCCTGTTTCAAGCCATATAGAGATTTCTTTAGTAAACAGACATGATTAGGCCGGCTATTGTCACGAAAACCCATAGGTTGATGCATATAGACTGTTTCATTAAGATAACCATGTAGAAAAGCATTCTTGACGTCCAATTGATGGATTGACCAAGATTTTGAGAGAGCAATGCTAAGAACAGCGCGAATAGTAGCAGGTTTGACCACCGGACTAAAAGTTTCATCGCAATCAACACCCTGTTGCTGAGTTTTACCATCACCTACAAGACGGGCTTTATGCCGCTCAAAAGAACCATCGGATTTACGTTTATGACGAAAAATCCACATAGATCGAATTACATTCACATTAGGTGGCCTAGGCACTAACTCCCATGTTTTATTATCAATTAAACATTAAATTCATCCAACATTGCAGTTTTCCAATTTTGATCACGAAGAGCACTAACCGGGTCCTTTGGTATAGGAGAGATGGTTGTAGTGGTGGTCGTGTGAAGATTGGTAGTATATTTGGGGTTTGGTTTAAAGATGCCATTTATTGCCCGGGTTGTCATACGGTGTAGCTTGGGATTATTAGGCCTTTAGGAGCTATTGGGTGAGTGTGATGAGGGGCTTTGTTCACAAACTGGAGTGGGTTGAGCAATGGGGTGGTGTTGTCTTACGGTTGATGTGACAGCAGGAGTATTGTGAAGAACTGAACCTGTGGGTGAGTGCAGCCTAGTTTGAGAGGAGGGGTGCTGATCAGTAGGATTTGAAGGAGAAGGGAGAATTGGGCCCGTGGGAGACTGTTGTCCAGTTGGAGATAGATACTGCGGTGGGCAAGTTTGCATAGGGGGTTGGGTTGTGTTTTGAGCAATGTCATTTGTGGTTTGTGCGATTGATTTTTCACGCAAATGATGCAACAAGTATGGAGAAATATTTTCATCAAGAAAAGCATACAAGTTATTTGTGTCCCTGTGGATTTTTGAGAATGGAAACTCAGTTTCAATGAAACGCACATGGCGACAAATAATAATTTTTCCGCTTGACATGTCGTAACACTTAGAGCCTCTATGATTTGAGGCTGGACCAAGATAAGTACATGGAGTAGACCGTTCCTGTAATTTGTGAATAGAGGTTGAGGGAAATAAGGGAAAACATAAGCAACCAAAGACACGCAAGTCAGAATAAAGCGGTGTACTTTGATATAGAATTTGAGTGGGAGATTGGAATCCCAAAATTTTTGTTGGAAGAATGTTTAAGAGGTATGTGGCCATTGCTAGAGCGTAATGCCAGAAGCTAGGGGGCATAGAAGCATGAGCAAGTAAGGTCCTAATGATATTATTTATAGATTTAATATGTCGTTCATCTTTTCCATTTTGTGGTGATGTATGAGGACATGAGAGACGGAATTGCATCCCATTTTGGGTAAAGAACTGTTTTAAAGTGCCATTTATATATTCTGTACCATTGTCACATTGGAATGTTTTGATGTTACGTTCGAATTGTGTTTTGATAAAAGCATGAAAAGAAATGAATAATTGTTTGACCTGAGATTTGTTGGAGATGGGAAAAGTCCAAAGAAATTTGCTGTAGTCATCAAGAAATAAAACATAATAACAATGACCAGAAGAACTTATAACAGGAGATGTCCACAAATCACTATGAATAATATCAAATGGCAAAAGAGTATGCGACATAGAATTATAAAAAGGCAATTTAGAGTGTTTCCCAAGAGGACAAGAAGAACAAAAGATTTTACGAGAATCATTACAACCAATCATGTGTTTACTACGAAGAGAGCTAAGAATAACATCTCCAGGATGTCCTAGACGACTATGCCAAAGATCAGATGACGCGGCAGTAAAAGCAGATGAATTGACTGAGAATGTGTCTCGTTTATTTTGAAAAATAGGATAGAGATCTCCAGTGCTGTCACATCTCATTAGTTTGGTCCCAGTCTATAAATCATTGACAGAAAACCCAAAAGGATCAAATTCAACTGAAACCATATTATCGGTGGTAAATTTTCGAATAGATACAAGGTTTTTAATGAGTTGAGGAGCACGCAATACATTGTTTAAGGTTAATGGAGGGTATGGTGGAGGCAAGTTAGTGCAACCGTGACCAACAACGGGGATCAAATGACCACTACCAACAACAATGTTATGATTATTATTGCTTGAATTGAAATAAGAAGAGAGTATCCCTTGATCCGCTGTCATATGAGATGCAACACCGGTATCCATGTAAAAATTTCCGTCTGGTTGAGAGAAGGAAAGGGCGTGCGTTGCGGCCTCGATGTCAGTTGGTGTGTAGCCGATTGGATCATGATGTGAGTGGGCAGTATAGGCTTGTGAGGGTTCTTGTGAGGGTTTTGATCCCAAAAGTCCCGAGTGCCTACTTGCTTGTTGAGGTCTTTGCTGCTGCATGTTTGTGGATGGGTACGGGCAAGGTGGAAGTCCCCATGGCCCTCTCCATTGCTGTGTCCAACCTCCCCAAGGTGCAACAGTACCATGCATCCATGATGTATGAGGACGAACTGCCCATTGCTGCCGTTGCAAATTGCTGCCGCTGGTTGCCTGTCCTCTGTCGTAGCTTCCCCTGCTAGGGTTCTTTCTATTTCCCTTGCCTCTATTGTTTTTATTATTATGATTTTGGCAAGGGTAATCTGCAGAATTTCCATGGTTGTTGTCATTGGAAGATGCTGTGAGAAGAGCAGTAGGTTTAGTTATGGTGTTTCCTTCCTTGGCGAGGCGGTTTTTTATGGTCCGCTCCGCTAGTTTCAACCATGAACGACAATTTTCAAAAGGAGGTAATGGATCTTGATTTTGTATGAAATCTACCATGCCAGTGTAGGACTCAGGTAAACCTGCAGTCAGCTTCAAAACAAGGCGGCTATTTGTGACCGGAGCATCAACGTCCGCAAGACGGTCAGCAAGAGACTTGATGTGATTGCAATAAGCGTCAATCGAGCCGAAATTATCAAAATCGGCATGAGCCAATTCCTCCTCGAGATGGGTTGCACGAGAGGCTTTGTTGTCTTGGAATTGTGCCTCCAACCGTTTCCACACCTTCTCGACCGAGTCATCTTTGAAGAGAACTGCATGGAGGAGGTCTTGAGAAATGGTGGCATACATCCATTGCTGTACAACTGCGTCAAGACGATCCCAAAGCTCGGGATCCGCCGCTTTTTGTTCATCATATTTGGCCTTGGCTTTCTCCTCCGTGGGAGGAATTATATGATGCAAGAGATTATGAACTCTCGCTTGTACCTTGAATAGAGCAGCCCATGAATGATAAAGACCGGTCTCATTATCCAATGTGATTGGAATCAAGGATTTGACATTGGTGATAGAAAGAGCAGGATGGAATTTTTCAGCCATGGAAGAAGAAATTATGAAGATTTGGAAGCAGGAAGATAGAATACAGTTAGTTTTTGAGAGGATCGTTACAGCTCTGATACCATGAATACAAATTAAACAATCCTAATCAACAAATTAACAGTAATAACAATCCTAAACAATGTTTTCTGGATGCCATATTATTGTAATAATAACCATCCTAATCAACAAATTAAAAGAAGTTTTAAAACAGCCTAAGGTTTCAAATTTAAATGGTTTGAATATTTTAATGGCCAAATTTAAATGGTTTCAAATTAAAAGAAGTTTCATCCGCCTTTTATTTCACGAAATGTGATTTCAGGTGGATAAATGAAACTTTCTCAGACTTATTTAAATTCATCATTACAAAAATTTAGTTTATTGGTGCTGCATATTAGAACGCATTAAAGCCGATTCACATCGCTATGCTCAATAAACGAAATAAGGGAAGCTCGAATAAAAAAAATATTAAAAAGGAAAAGTGCTTCTAAAACAAATTTGTTCCCATGCAATAGTCAAAAATTATTGACAGTATCCAACCGGAACGACTTGGCCATCCTATATGAATATGGTTTGTTTTTGAAACTGTCTTTTTATTCATTTACCAGAACAGAAGGATGCATAGTACAAAAGACGATATACAAACTAATATACAAACTATACGCAAATACACACGTGATAAAAATTTATTTAAGCATCTGAAAATAATTATGCCCCGTCCAAAATGCAATTCAGTAGAAGTCAGAGCCTTTTTACCTCAACCATTATCCTCTTGTCTGCACTGTTACAATAAATGAGACTTTCATTCACATTGCTAGCCAACTGTGTAATCATTGTCGTTGAAGTCTGACATCAACATATGTAAACTACTTGTCTTTTAGCATCGCTTTGCAGTTCTCCCATAGTCAAGATCATCGAGAAGTTCCCATGCATGTCTCATCTCGTTATCTTGAACCGGGTCTAACACAATATTCATTAGTAACCTTGAAGTCACTATTTAAATTTCACCAATATATCACTTGATGAAAATACTTTTGTCTGTAAGCATCAGGATAAGGATAGAAGAACATAAACTTAAAGAATTGCTAGTTGATTGGCTTTTTTTCTCATTCCAGAGTGTTGTAATCTATGCAGCCTCAACCATTATGCTATGGCGGAGTGAAATTTCTAAATAATTCTGTTGTCCATGAATAAGTAACAAAAAGTAGAGTAATAAATTTTTTTTAATAATGTCTGAATTATATAGAAGTATACAAATCTATGCCATTAGGAAAAGAGAACCATCAATTGAAATTATTTCCTTCATCTAAGTATATTATACAGACTGAGAATATGTAATTTATACATTAAAAGTTAACAAATAAATGTTTATATCTTAATAGCTATAAAATATATGGTACAAAGCATTAATGTCAAGAAATGCTTATTTTGAAATTTCTCGAACATGATCTGCTATACTTCCTAATTATTTGCTCCCCCCCCCCAACTTCTTACTCTAAGTTTGAAGTCGTTGCCATCATGACATATTGAACATCATGTTGTCATTATAAAGGCACCTATAAATTGAACTTATATAAGCATGCTGTAAAAAAATTCTTAATACATTAACTATTAATTATTAATTACTAAAATGAATTCAAAATAATAATTATAGACTTCTTGTGCATCCTTGCTTTAGTTGCTGATTGTTTTAGTACTTTTGTATTAAGTAACTATCCGTAGAATTTTGTTTTAGGACGCCCATACCAATGTGTCATTTTACGGGAAATTCTAGTCTTCTTAGTTGTATGCAATACAAATTCTTGTCTAAATAGATTAAACCATTAACTCGTGCAACCAAAGACCGTCCAGTTGCATGCCCGTAAGAAATTGAGTTTAAAAAATTAGAACTTTCTAAAGATCTAGAAAATCATAATGCACAATGTAAATATCTTGATTTTTATGAAATCGTGAGAAGTGCATTTCCAATTTTAAATGTCAGCACTCAACATCCTTCATTTTAACGTTAGGATTGCTTCATAGGATACACCATTTCATACATGAAAATTTGGCAGAACATGAAAACTGAGATGAGAATATATTTTATAGTGCATAAAAGTTTATTTGTATGTGTCATAGATATCAGCAAACATCCTAGGATAAATTAAACTTAAAATAATTAAACGATTACGGAGATAATGGTAAGATATTGAAAGAACATTGTTTGCTCTATTCAATGATTTAAGACTTTTTTTTTGTTTATTTGTACGGTAATGCAGATACGGCAATTTCCACCACTTTTTTTATGTGTTTAGGAAAAATAATATTAGCAAAAATTAATGCATGTTTTTCATTTTACCACATGACTATTATACGTATAGAATCATCATCACAAAACTTTCATTATTTTGTTGGTTATATGAAGAATTGGTGAATGGAAAATGTTTACAATAATAATAAATAATTTGAATATGTAAATAGATCAAACAGCATAGTTGAATATCTACCAATAAAAAATTAGTACGAAAAAGGGTTGCTATTTGAGTACATAAACTAAAGGATGCTAACAAATATGACAGAAAAACTTGAATTATAACATATGGAATAGATACCATCTCGGTTACGTAAAGACCAAATAGAATTGGAGCACTACTGTGAACATTTGTTTGTTCATATTTCACAATTAATTTTAACGTGAATCATCTCAAGTTCGATCTCCGTGGACTCACATCCTCTTTACTTGCACCCCTCACCTTGGTAATCATGTTGTACAGTAAACTATTAGTAGGATTTAATAGTTACTTCTGTATCAATAAATGAATTATTAATTATTACTCTCACTTGTAATCCTTGTGTTAGTTCTTTTAGAAGTTCGGCTTACGCTTTGATACAATGTATATCGTCTGTTCCAAATTCATTGTCATGCTTTGTTAAACGACATATATGTTAGCTTATGATTATTTACTGGTTACATGGAGTTTTCCTCTTAAACTTATGTGTACGCTGATTACACGGATCATATAAATTTTATTTTAGATTAACTTTTTTTTTTACTGCAATTTACAGGAAAATATGTTACAATTGGCCAGTCGATTCATTCCATGATGAAAACGTGTAAGTATGTAGCATATTAAAAACCCAAACACATGTATTTTACATTCTAAAGAAAATTATTCCAAAAAAATATGGTTAGATGAAAATTCAGTTGTAAAGGAAAAATAGGGCCGGTCATTCCAGCTGTTGACAGCTGTAAAGTTTGGGTCGGTCGGGTTTTAACCTAGTGGCATTTTCGTAAATAAATTTGTGACCTACCCAAAATCTGCACACCATATTTTCAGCTTTGCCACTACCTCAAAACCACACCTATTAATACCCCACTTCTCCACCATTCAAGGGACCGATTTTTCTACCCTGAAGGGCTATCCAAATCATTTCTCCACCACTTTCAAGCACTTCAAGCTCCATTAATGGCTTCTCAAACTCAACCAACTTCCTTCAACAACAAAATGACCAAATCTTCTCCAAACTCCATTAGAAATCTCTCAAACTCAATTCAAGTGATCTCCAACCGCCATTAATCCTCTCTCAAGCCTAGATCTAACACTAAATCATCATGGAACTCATGAAGATCATCTAATTGTTAAAGTGATTGAAGATCTACATGACTACCATCACAAAACAAGAAATCGCATCGATTCCTTTGAGAATTCAAGTGGAAATCTAGAGCGAAAAGAGAAAAATTAAATAGAATATCATTATAAAAGAGAGAAATGAGTGATTTGAGTGAAGTCATGTACTTTGTAAATCCAAAAGTGATTCCATAGTGGACGTAGGTCTAAATTGACCGAACCGCTCTAAAATTCTCATGTTCTTACTTGTTTTTATATTTTGTGGCTCCGTTTTTCTATTTCATAATTTTTGGTGAAGTGTTCTTGAACACATTTGATGTTGAGGTCATTTTTTAATTTCAACAATTACGACCTCTTATTACTTGTTTAGATTTAATTTGATTAAACCTTTCTTTAGAAATATCAACCTTTAATGGAAATGCATTCTCCAAATTCTTAATTCTAGCCCTGTTCATTCTGCTTTCATGAGCTAAAAGAGAACCCGTCAAATAATTCAATGAATAAGTTTTCATTTCATTAGATTTTTTCAATAGCGACAACTACATGATCCCATTTTGAAGGAAGACCTCATGAAAATTTCTCAACTAATTTTTGATCTAATATTTTCTCACCAAAAAATTTCATTTTATTAAATAAAATAGTAACTCTTGTGACATAATCTTATACTGATTCATCACCTTTCAAGAAAAACATCTCGAAATATCGACGATAGTTCTGTAGTTTCACTATCATTACTTTACTATCTCCACGGAACTCCCTACCTCAAAATTTCCCATGTTTCCTTCGATTTGGTAACGCTTGCAATGCATGGAAAGATGGCCTCTATTACAGCTTATTGTACAACAAGCAGGGCCTTCGCATCTTTCTTATGAAATTCTCTTAGCTCTACTACTGTTGTTGTCTTTACATATCCAGATTCGATAAGTTCCTAAAGGTCTTGAGAAATGAAGCAAGTCTTCATCTTAAAGCTCTAGAATTCGTAGTTTTCTCCATTAAAGATCGGTATTAAAGCCTGGTTTTGTGAAACATTAAGATAATCCATGTTAATTTGTGTTTGCTACTGCACTTGCTCTTTGAAACAAAGGCACTCGATTGAACTACCTTGGCTCTGGTATCAAAATTGTTAGCAAAAACTGAAAAACACACAAAATAGCTAATGCTTCTATAATATAGAACTGAAACTCTTTTTCTTACTTTTTTCTCTCATGTAGTAAAAACAAAGAACTGTAACAATTATAACCTAAATAATACATAAACTCAGAGTACAAATATGCATCTTATTTATTCAAATAAAATAAGACCTGGTCTAAAAAACTTATCTCATACTAGAATAAAAACTGACTTTGCCATCAACTTTTATCAAATAAATCTTTAGTGAGTGACTTGTTTGCATATAGAGACTATTTCTTAGGGATGAAGAAAATAAATCTATGTCAATATGCATGTCATTGACCCATACAGGATACACTTATCTACTCTGTTTCCTTCAATAATTAAGCATGCGCCTAAATTTCTAGTTGAAAATTTTTAATCAGGTAATTATGGCCTTCATTTGATTAATTTTTTTAAACATATATCTGAATCAACACTTTAATAGTTGAAAAATAATCCTAAAATTAAAAGCTTAAAATCCAAGATCCAAATGAAAGTTGAAATATGTTGTAGAATTTTGAAATACGATGACATTGTTTATAGCGATTCCTCGTTTTGTCCTTAAATCTAAATTTGGTAGGGTCTTAGGTGATCTAATTTTTTTAAAACATGCAAATTAAAGTGAAGGAATTTTAATAGAGGAGATAACAGTGATACAATGTAGTAATGACTTATAGAATAACATTGTTCATTGTTAGTTTAAATTGAAATCAGGTGCC
Source organism: Allium sativum (assembly GCA_030737875.1). Lineage (NCBI taxonomy): Eukaryota > Viridiplantae > Streptophyta > Magnoliopsida > Asparagales > Amaryllidaceae > Allium > Allium sativum. Next base: position 968,316,525 of record CM060909.1, on the reverse strand, counting down.
AAATAAAACATTGAGCTAGAAATTTTCTATTTTGAACAAAGGAAGCTTTAGCCTAGCTTTATCTTCATATACTTAGTTCAAATGAAAATATATTTATGGTCAAAATTCATAAAAAATACACATGTTTGTTATTTAAATTTTCAACATTATAAAAATATATTCTAATTAGTTGATAAGACGTTTTAGTAATTTAGAATTTATCATGCAAATAAATATTTTTCACATAACAATGCTATATTCAATCACAAACAGATATTATTACAACTTATTCGTTTACTACAAGTTCGAACAAATCATACAATTTGAAGCAACTTTATTGTAACAACCCGTATTTTAAATAACATGTTATAACATAAACCGAGGCATAATTAAATGATAAATTCTGAATCAATGGAAATGGGCTGTGCCATTGCGTTCGTCTCGGAAAAATACGCGAAATAGAGTCCGAGTTTTCGAAAATCGAAGTTCGTATGACCCAGTTATGGCCCATAGAAGTTTTCAGAAAATTCAAATTTAAAAACAGATTTCGAATTCAGCTGGGCAGGCGGGAAAAATTCCCGCCACCCCAAGTCGACTGGGGAGTCGACTTGGGAGTCGACACACCCCAGGCTATGTCGACTGCCCAGTCGACACCCCTGTCGACTTGGGTGGTCGGCCAGTCCAGCCTGGGTGCACCTGACTTGTTTCTCAAGGCATGTTTGGAGGCTAGTGACGTGAATTGATGGCCCAGATCTGAATTAAGGTTAATCGTATGGTCTAAACTAAGCTAATCATCTATAAAAAGACCCTAATACCTAGCCTAAGTCATCATAAATCAATCCTACAACTAAACTATGCCAAAATGTTTAATCATGGCCACCACCCTCTTGTCATAGCCTCCATCTTCATTCATATGAGAGTTCCTAAGCTTGTTTGAGAGTTTCTAAGGCCAAAATTCAATCTTTCTTCATCAAAGCAAGGATCTTTTTCTAATTTCTCAAGGGTTTTCATTGAAGCTTGCTATTTGGGGGTCTTTAGAGTTGCTAGTGGCTTCGTCTCATTCTTATTTATATTTTATAAGTCTTCATAGCATTTAAGCCCTATACTACTCTTAGATTCTAACTATGAAGTTAAATATGACATGTTGCAAGTTGAGTTTGGGCCTAAGTGTGATATGTGCTTTGATCCTATCATGTTATGCATAAGATTTATTCTATGCATGTTTGTAAAGCTATCACCTTGACTTTGTGCATAGAAAGCTATGAGCTTTGATTCTATCATGTTATGCATAGGCTTATTCTAGCATGTTTATAAAGCTACCACCTTGACTTTGTGCATAGAAAGCTATGAGCTTTGATTTGAAAATGTTGCATAGAAGCAACATAGAAACTCTTATAAACCTTGTGTTATCTTGCATATGATGTTATATGCGAATCACTTGCTATCATCCTATGTCATTTATGACCATGTTTCGTCTATTTTGCTAAAGTTGATATTATGCATGTTTTGAGACCTACAATGTAATATGCAATTTTATGAACACATTTGCCTCATATGCCACCATGTTTAACTTGTGGCCCAAACCTCATTAATTATGTCATGTTTCTAAGTTTCCCCCTTTGAGATCTATTTGTGTTTATGCGAACTTACATGCGATGGGGTTACGTTATGGGTAAACTAAAATAAAAACATGACTTGAAAAGATGACATGAAATATGACATGTGATTATGCTTGAAACATGAACATGAACTTGGAAACGACTTCTAGAAAACATGAGAATGGCCAACTCGAGGTTGGGTTGATTTTGTAGCATAAATCTACCCGGAACCGACCGGCTTAACTAGTGGCTACAAGCAATAGGACCAATGTGAGTAGTTGGTCATGTTGCACTTGAAACCCGAGGTTAGACCAAGTTGTGGTGTAAAGCTACCCGGACCCGCCCGGCTTAACTAGTAACCACAACAAAGTCTAATGTGAGAGGTTGGGTGCATTAAAGTAATTAATGCCACATGATAGGGTTAAGTCATGGACCACTTGAATACTTAACCAATTAAACACGATGGGTTGATAGGGTTAAGTCATGAACCTTGGGTACATTTAACCAACTTGATTGGGTAGGGTTAACCACATTTAACCCGTTAGAAACCCTAGTTACGTAGTCCTTTTCACCAATAACCCTCTTGATTGTATCATGATACCCTAGGGACTAGGATAGGGTGGGGCACGATTACTGGGCTGACATGTAAGCGACCAAAACGACGGCTGAGTAGGTGCGCCGGTGTAGGTTCAGGAGGACAATGGTCGTGCACATAGTCCGGAGTTGAAAAAGCAGACACGGGCACCCGTAGGTTTCGACTATGCGTGCTTGATTTGTGTCTGTGGTTGGCACCCTAGAGCTTGATACACCCTAGGGTGGACCTAGCACAGTTTGACTACACTTCGTGATTGGGCCGTATGACACCGATACTTGACGAGTTAGGCTTTTAGGGAGCCGATCGACTAGACCGTGTTGTTGGACCTTGATTTAGGTCATCTCGGGATGTTGGGCCAAGATTGGGCCAAGGGATCATTTCTAGTTTATACTTGACATGGATTACTAGTACACACTTGGTGCAACTTAACCTTGTACATGTGATGCCACACTTGATCTATCTTTTCACCATGCCAGTTATCACCCTATGTTTCATCTCTGCTTTACATGTCCAGTTAACTTTATTAGTTTTTATACTAATAGTAGATAGGACTTACCAGTCTTTTTGACTGACCCGTTTTCTTTCGCCTCTTTTCTTCCGTTTCCCCCCCAGGTTTGCAGGGTGGGAACACTGTTACCTAGCTGGATATTTAGCTGCTTTGCTGGATAGCTCATGTATGGTTTGGACTTGAGCATGCTATGGCTTTATTCTGCTTTGGGGATAGTTTACTTTATGTTATTTCCAGTTTTCAGTTTATGTTTTTCTAGACTTTGTTTTGTGGAAAATAATGACTCAGTACTTTGATGTAACTTGACTATGGTTTTGAAATGCTAATTTTATCCGCTGCTTTAATTACTCTGTTTTACTTATATGTTCTGTCTTGTGATATCTGCATGCATGTTTACCTTGTCCAACACCCCTCCAAAGCTAGTGTACTTGCAAGAGTGACCCTGGCGGAGGTGGGGTGTTACATTTGGTATCAGAGCATAAGGTTTACAAGATTTGAGCAAAAGTGTTTTTAAAATTTACCTTTTTGGAAAACTATTTTCAAAACCAATTAAGTATTTTCCAAGAAAAGTCTAGTTTATTTTAAAGGGCTATTCCCCAAAAGCCATTAGCACTATCCTTTGTTCCCTCGTTCTTAATCTATCTTTTCCTTTCTCAGCATGGCCGATCTTAACCTTCCCGAGGGAGTGACCATTCCCGGATGGTTCCGGAGGTACTTGGAAGCTAGGGCCAACGATGCGGGCCCAGCAAATACCCCCACCGTAACTGAGGTTCCTCCTCCTCCTCCTCCTCAGCATCCACAAGCAGATTTCGCAAAGGTTTGCAAGGACTTTAAGGCGATGGGTGGCAAGAATTTCATTGGGACGGAGACTTTTGTGGAGGCACGAAATTGGTTGAAAGAAACTGAAGATCTTTTCTCTATCTTTGATGTGGAAAACCATAGGAAGGTTTTATTGGCAGCATGGTTATTAAAAGAAGAAGCTGCTTATTGGTGGGAGGTCACCAATGCTACTAGGCCTATAGAGACTTGGGCCGACTTTAGGAGAAGATTCGGGCTTAAGTTTCTATCATCAGCTGAGGCGAATCTGCAATTGGAGAAGTTTATATCTTTGAAGCAAGGGGACATGACAGTGAGGGAGTATGTGAATATGTTTAACCAGCTCGCTCGATTCGGTTTGGACATGGTTAATACTCCCCAGAAGAAGGCTTTACGCTTTGCACGAGGGTTGAATGAGCCATTACAAGGTTTAGCCCTATCTCATATACCCATGGGGGCCACTTTTGAAGGCCTAGTAGACATGGCATTGCTTCAAGGAGACGATAAGAATGGCAAGAAGGAAGTCAAGACTAATGAGACTCAAACCAAGAAGACGGACTCCAAGTGGGGAGGAAATCAGAGCAATCAGAACAACAAGAACAACAAGGGCAATAAGGCCAACAACAACAAGGCAAAGGACCCAATAAAATGAAACTTCAGTGGGATTGTTGGGCACATAGCCAAAGATTGCAGAAAGAAGAAGAGGAAGTTGGGCGAATGCTTTCACTGTGGAGAGCCTGGACACCTTAGCAAGGATTGCCCCAAGAAGCAAGGACAAGGGCAAGGACAGACTCAGCGTGCAGGACCTTCTGGAGGGCAAGTGCATGCTCTCAACACTGCTCCAGTTCAGGACCGAGGTAGTATTTCTGTAGAAAGCCTTGTTTATATTTCTGATTATCCTGTTCGCACCTTATTTGATTCTGGCGCATCGCATACCTTTATTTCTGCTGACATTGTTGAAAGTTTGCACCTAAGTACTAGTCTAGTTGAGGATCCCGTTAGTGTTTCAAATCCAATTGGGGGTTCCGCTCATCTATCTATGATTTGTGAGGATTTGAAGATTTCTATCTTGACCGTAGAATTCACGTGTAATGCTTATGTTCTCGGGTTCACGGGATACGGGTTGATCTTGGGCATGGATTGGTTGTCCAGTTATGGAGCCATTCTCGATTGTGAGCAGAGGGTGGTGAGGCTCATGATTCGCCTCGGTAATACCCTAGAAATTTCTTGCAACCCATTGGATCCCGTCATGTTATGTTATCTTGAATCTCTTGACTCGTCCATCAATGATCTGCAATCTGTAAGGGTGGTTCGAGAATATCCTGATGTCTTTGAGGAGGTTAAGGGGTTACCCACTAAACGAGAGATAGATTTTCGCATTTATCTTGTCGATAATGCCAAGCCAGTATCATTGCCCGTTAGGCACATGGTCCCGCGAGAAAGAAGAGAGCTCAGTAAGCAAATCAAGGAGCTGCTTGAGAAGAGTTTCATTAGGCGAAGCATTTCTGAATGGGGTGCTCCGGTGGTATTCGCTACTAAGGCGGATGGTTCGCTTCGTCTATGTGTTGATTATCGAGAGTTGAACAAGCTGACGAAGAAGAATAGGCACCCATTACCGAGGATTGATGACCTCTTTGACCAGCTTGTTGGTGCTTCTGTTTTCTCTCAGCTCGATCTAGCCACCGGATTCCATCAACTTAGAGTGGCTGAGGATAGTATTGATAAGACTGCGTTTAGGACTCCAGATGGATTCTTTGAATGGCTTGTCATGCCATTCGGTTTGACTAATGCACCCGCCTACTTCGTAGATTTGATGAGTAGGGTGTTCAGGGAGTTCCTTAACAAGTTCGTGGTGGTCTTCGTGGATGATATTCTGATCTTCTCAAAGGATGAGGAAGAACATGCTAGACTTGTCAAAGAAGTGATGGATACGCTTAGAGCTCATCAGTTGAAAGCCAAGTTCTCCAAATGCCATTTTTGGAGAAGGGAAGTCCGGTTTCTTGGACATATAGTCTCTAAGCAAGGCATAACTGTGGATCCCGCGAAAGTGGTTGCAGTTCAAGACTGGAAGACTCCTAGGAATGCAACCGAAGTAAGAAGCTTTCTCGGTCTGGCGGGCTACTATAGGAAGTTCATCAGGGACTTCGCTAAGATTTCAGCCCCTCTTACTAAGTTGACGAAGAAGAACTTAGTTTTCGCATGGGACTTAGAGTGTGAGCTTGCTTTTCAAAGGCTCAAGAGGGCCCTTACTACAGCTCCAGTTTTGGCATTACCTGATGGCGGTAAGATGTTTACCGTATACACCGATGCATGTGGCACGGGGTTAGGTGTTGTTCTGATGCAAGAGGGAAGAGTGATATGTTATGGGGGTAGGCAACTTAAAGTTCATGAGAAGAACTATCCCACTCATGATTTGGAGTTGGCGGCAATCGTCTTTGCACTCAAATCCTGGCGCCACTATCTTCTAGGCGAAAGGTTTGAGTTGTATACTGATCACAAGTCGCTCAAATACCTCTTCTCGCAGAAAGATCTGAATCTAAGGCAGCAAAGGTGGATGGAATTCTTGGCATCATATGACTTCGAGATAGTTTATACCCTTGGTAAGGTTAATGTTGTGGCAGATGCACTAAGCAGAAGGAGGTTGACTTTGAGTCCCTTGTTTGTTGAGATAAGGAGCCTAGAGTTCTTGGAAACCTTTGATTTCACAACAGCTGTTGATTCGATGACGGGTTCGTTGGCATCTCTTGAGCTTAGACCTATACTTCTTGATCAAGTAGGGACTTCGCAGAAAGGAGACCCGCAGATTGTCGAGGTCATGGACAAGTTGATCCGTGGTGAGACGTCTAGTCACCTTGCTAGATATACTATTGATGACAAGGGTTGGCTAAGGCGTGATGGAAGGCTATGTGTTCCACAAGTAGGAGACTTGGTGCATAAAGTTCTCGAAGAAGCACATCACTCGAAGATGACTATACATCCTGGAGGAGATAAGATGTATAGAGATATGAAGCGCATTTTCTTTTGGGCTGGAATGAAGAAAGATGTGGCAGAGTATGTTTCAAAGTGCATGGTGTGCCAACAAGTGAAAGCCGAGTCAAAGAAACCCGGTGGGCTATTACATCCATTGGAGGTCCCGCAATGGAAGTGGGAGAGCATTTCTATGGATTTTATGGATGGATTGCCTAGGTCAAGGAAAGGGAACACGAGCATATGGGTCATAGTTGACAGACTTACGAAGAGTGCTCACTTCATTCCAGTAAAGAGCAAGAGGACCGCATCATGGCTAGCATCTATTTATCTTCGAGAGATAGTACGGTTGCATGGAGTTCCTTCTAGCATAGTTAGCGATCGTGACCCAATTTTCACTAGCCAGTTCTGGAATAGTTTGCAAGAAGCGATGGGTACGCGATTGAATCTGAGTAAAGCTTATCACCCCCAGACGGATGGCCAAACCGAAAGGGTGAATAGAGTGCTAGAAGATCTTTTGAGGCTTTGTGTTCTTGACTTTGGAGGTACTTGGGAAGACCACCTTCCTCTTGTAGAGTTTGCTTATAAGAATAGCTATCAAGCCAGCATAGGGATGGCACCATTTGAAGCTCTGTATGGGAGGCCGTGTAGGTCACCATCTTGTTGGTGGGAGACAACGGATAGGCTCATACTTGGGCCCGATATGATACGGGACACATCCGAGAAAGTTGAATTGGTGAGAAAACGGATGAAAGCGGCCCAAGATAGACAGAAATCCTACGCTGACAAGTGAAGAACAGATTTGGAATTCGAAGTTGGAGACATGGTTTTCGTGAAGGTTTCTCCTTTGCGTAATGTGGTTCGTTTTGGAGCAGTGGGGAAGCTGGCACCAAGGTTTGTAGGACCCTTCCCTATCATATAAAGAATTGGGAAGATGGCTTATAAGGTGGAATTGCCCGAGAAGCTGACCGGAGTGCATAATGTCTTTCATGTCTCGCATCTCCGAAAGTGCCTACATGAGTCCGCTGAGGTGGTTGAACCTAGTATTCTTGAAGATGTGGAGGTAGAGAAAGAGGCAACCCTGAGGAGAGCCCCGATTCGTGTCTTGGGAACAGAGATCAGGAAGCTAAGGAATCGAGAAGTCAAATTGGTGAAAGTTCAGTGGAGTGAAGCCGAAGAGGATGCAACTTGGGAAACCGAGGAGAAGATGTGTGGGCTTTATCCATTTCTTTTTGAGGGTACATTCTCGATCTCTTTTTCTTTTTTAGCATATCTTCCCTTTTGCTATCCATATTTATCCTGTTTATCTTGTTATCTCGTTAACCTTGTCATGAGAACCTTAGGTAGAAACCCTTTGGATGAAACATGTATTTGAAACATGTTATGCTTGATGTTTGCAAGTGGTTGCAAGTGTTTGCAAGTGGATACTCGTGGATGCATGATACACATTAGGCACTAAGATCGGCTCACACATTTTCATATCGCATATGCATGAGTGCTTATACTTATTCATGGATGAAACTTGTTATGCTATCACGTGGATGCTGCATATGGATGAATGTTATGTGCACTCATGTAGAGATTATAAATTATGTTAGGAATTTGCATACATATGGACGCATCTCACCAACATACTTTGCATTAAGGAGGTTTACTGAATCAGTAACCGCCTGATTTTCGCATTAGATAAGTACATATACACACACCTTTGCATATAATCATATAGCATTTAGAAGTTGTTAAGGACATTGACTGCACATGGATGATGTTTTGAGTAGATGGATGATGGATGGTAGGATACGTTCTTCTTAACTTAGAGATTTCGGGGACGAAATCCTTTAAGGTGGGGAGGATGTAACAACCCGTATTTTAAATAACATGTTATAACATGAACAAGGTAGAATTAAATGATAAATTCTGAATCAAGGGAAACGGGCTGTGCCATTGCGTTCGTCTCGGAAAAATACGCGAAATAGAGTCCGAGTTTTCGAAAATTGGAGTCCGTATGACCCAGTTATGGCCCATAGAAGTTTTCAGAAAATTCAAATTTAAAAACAGATTTCGAATTCAGCTGGGCAGGCGGGAAAAATTCCCGCCACCCCAAGTCGACTGGGGAGTCGACTTGGGAGTCGACACACCCCAGGCTGTGTCGACTGCCCAGTCGATACCCCTGTCGACTTGAGTGGTCGGCCAGTCCAGCCTGGGTGCACCTGACTTGTTTCTCAAGGCATGTTTGGAGGCTAGTGACGTGAATTGATGGCCCAGATCTGAATTAGGGTTAATCCTATGGTCTAAACTAAGCTAATCATCTATAAAAAGACCCTAATACCTAGCCTAAGTCATCATAAATCAATCCTACAACTAAACTATGCCAAAATGTTTAATCATGGCCTCCACCCTCTTGTCATAGCCTCCATCTTCATTCATATGAGAGTTCCTAAGCTTGTTTGAGAGTTTCTAAGGCCAAAGTTCAATCTTTCATCATCAAAGCAAGGATTTTTTCTAATTTCTCAAGGGTTTTCATTGAAGCTTGCTATTTGGGGGTCTTTAGAGTTGCTAGTGGCTTCGTCTCAATCTTATTTATATTTTATAATTCTTCATAGCATTGTAAGCCCTATACTACTCTTAGATTCTAACTATGAAGTTAAATATGACATGTTGCAAGTTGAGTTTGGGCCTAAGTGTGATATGTGCTTTGATCCTATCATGTTATGCATAAGATTTATTCTATGCATGTTTGTAAAGCTATCACCTTGACTTTGTGCATAGAAAGCTATGAGCTTTGATTCTATCATGTTATGCATAGGCTTATTCTATGCATGTTTATAAAGCTACCACCTTGACTTTGTGCATAGAAAGTTATGAGCTTTGATTTGAAAATGTTGCATAGAAGCAACATAGAAACTCTCATAAACCTTGTGTTATCTTGCATATGATGTTATATGCGAATCACTTGCTATCATCCTATGTCATTTAGGACCATGTTTCGTCTATTTTGCTAAAGTTGATATTATGCATGTTTTGAGGCCTACAATGTAATATGCAAGTTTATGAACACATTTGCCTCATATTCCACCATGTTTAACTTGTGGCCCAAACCTCATTAATTATGTCATGTTTCTAAGTTATGTCATGTTTCTAAGTTTCCCCCTTTGAGATCTATTTGTGTTTATGCGAACTTACATGCGATGGGGTTACGTTATGGGTAAACTAAAATAAAAACATGACTTGAAAAGATGACATGAAATATGACATGTGATTATGCTTGAAACATGAACTTGGACATGACTTCTAGAAAACATGAGAATGGCCAACTCGAGGTTGGGTTGAGTTTGTAGCATAAATCTACCCGGAACCGACCGGCTTAACTAGTGGCTACAAGCAATAGGACCCAATGTGAGTAGTTGGTCATGTTGCACTTGAAACCCGAGGTTAGACCAAGTTGTGGTGTAAAGCTACCCGGACCCGCCCGGCTTAACTAGTAACCACAACAAAGTCTAATGTGAGAGGTTGGGTGCATTAAAGTAATTAATGCCACATGATAGGGTTAAATCATGGACCACTTGAATAATTAACCAATTAAACACGATGGGTTGATAGGGTTAAGTCATGAACCTTGGGTACACTTAACCAACTTGATTGGGTAGGGTTAACCATATTTAACCCGTTAGAAACCCTAGTTACGTGGTCCTTTTCACCAGTAACCCTCTTGATTGTATCATGATACCCTAGGGACTAGGCTAGGGTGGGGCACAATTACTGGGCTGACATGTAAGCGACCAAAACGACGGCTGAGTAGGTGCGCCGGTGTAGGTTCAGGCGGACTATGGTCGTGCACATAGTCCGGAGTTGAAAAAGCAGACACGGGCACCCGTAGGTTTAGACTGTGCGTGCTTGATTTGTGTCCGTGGTTGGCACCCTAGGGCTTGATACACCCTAGGGTGGACCTAGCACAGTTTGACTACACTTCGTGATTGGGCCGTATGACACCGATACTTGACAAGTTAGGCTTTTAGGGAGCCGATCGACTAGACCGTGTTGTTGGACCCTGATCTAGGTCATCTCGGGATGTTGGGCCAAGATTGGGCCAAGGGATCATTTCTAGTTTATACTTGACATGGATTACTAGTACACACTTGGTGCAACTTAACCTTGTACATGCGATGCCACACTTGATCTATCTTTTCACCATGCCAGTTATCACCCTATGTTTCATCTCTGCTTTACATGTCCAGTTAACTTTATTAGTTTTTATACTAATAGTAGATAGGACTTACCAGTCTTTTTGATTGACCCGTTTTCTTTCGCCTCTTTTCTTCCGTTTCCCCCCCAGGTTTGCAGGGTGGGAACACTGTTACCTAGTTGGATCTTTAGCTGATTTTCTGGATAGCTCATGTATGGTTTGGACTTGAGCATACTATGGCTTTATTCTGCTTTGGGGATAGTTTACTTTATGTTATTTCCAGTTTTCAGTTTATGTTTTTCTAGACTTTGTTTTGTGGAAAATAATGACTCAGTACTTTGATGTAACTTGACTATGGTTTTGAAATGCTAGTTTTATCCGCTGCTTTACTTACTCTGTTTTACTTATATGTTCTGTCTTGTGATATCTGCATGCATGTTTACCTTGTCCAACACCCCTCCAACGCTAGTGTACTTGCAAGAGTGACTCTGGCGGAGGTGGGGTGTTACATTTATTATCGATTAATAGGATTGAGAAAGATTATTAGTATTACTACATGAATTCTATATTTTGGGAGGGCAATTCAATTAAAACAATACTCGATGCTCTAAACTGAAAAATTTAGTTGTATTTGGGCCGTGATTACTTGATTCAGCATACTCCGACGTTAGATGGTCATATTCACTTTCTTCTAAAATTTTGTATCAAACTCTTGTATCCTTTGAAGCCAAGCCAAGACTTTTTTCATTGTTGGTCTTTCACTCGGATTTTCCTCTAGACAGTTGCTCAAAAGCTCTGAAAATTCAGTTATTTGTTCTTTCGTCATCACATGCCTAATTTCATCATCTAAAATATGTTCGCGACCTTCTTCTTTGAACGTTCCCACAAGGTATTCTTTTTCTCCGAGCTCATCAAAATACACTGCTTTCATTTTAGTTAAAAGCCCCAGAAAGGCAACTGCAAAACTATACACATCCCTTTTTCTGATCAGTTGACATGTTAATAAACTCTCGAGATCTAAGTAGCCAAAAGTACCGGGTACACCTGTTTCATTTATTTCCATTAGGGGTAATAGTGAAGCTCCAAAATCTGATATTTTTGCAATATTATTCTCGTCTAGTAGAATGTTTGAAGATTTAATATCCCCGTCAATGGTTGGGGGCAAAGAATAATAATGTAAGTAAGTGAGAGCGGAAGCACAGTCAATTGCGATCTGAAGGCGAAATCCCAATGACATGCTTTGATTCTTTTATTGAATACGTTGGTATAGTGTACCTCCAGAGACGAACTCATAAACCAGGATGGGAACTTCAACTTCCAAACAACATACCAAAATTTGGGCTATGTTTTTATGGTTGATGAGAGATAGCATATACATTTCTTTAACGAATTCCTTCATCCTCTTTTCATTGATCACGACTGCCTGTTTTATAGCTACGTTTCTGTTGTCAATAAGTCCTTCGTAAAAAGTGCCCTAACCTCCACGTCTTTTAATGTTACCTTCATCGAAATTGTTTGTTGCCTTTAAGGTGTTTTTTATGGAAAGTATCCTGAACCGGACAGACTGATGTGCATTAATTTGTGCTTGAAGAAACAGCCCTCCATTTTGTTTAAAACATGTCTCCCTTCCTCCATTTTGTTTGAAACATGTCTCCCTTGTCCTGTTTAGTTTTGTCTTTCCAAGTATTAAACACATGATAGCAGCCACAACGCCGGCAAGCAATCTAGAGATGTGCTGCATATGGTATCAAGAGTTGTCATAAAGTAATAGCATAAAGTTTACATGTAGAACAACCATTACTACAAGGAACAATGTCATATGTCACTTTATTATGGTTGTAGCCACTCTTCGTGTTTATTTTGATGTTGGATGTTATTATAAGCATGGGTTTTATCATTTCTTTTTTTGTTTATTAATTTACAATTTGAATTACTGTACAACGGTGGGAAAAACCGACCGTTAATGTTCAATATAAAAAAAAAATTATTTGTTAAAAAATATTTCAAATTAGATTTTATTTTAAAGTTATGGGATAATTTAAGAGGAAATGAAAGTAAGTAATAAAGCATAAATTTAATTAAACTGAATTTTACATGTAAACCAACTTAAGACAAGAATATATTAGCAATGTATGGATTCAAATTAGTCTCAAAAACATACATGCATTTTTATTATATATCAAGTTGAATCAGTGTAATCTTATTGTTTAACTATTTGCAACTATAAACGACTAATTGAATAAAGAAATAAAAAGAGAAACGAAACAAATATAAGCTCATAACATATCATTATATCAGTGAACATTTAATTGAAATAAAAAAATATAAAGATTAGATGTAATAAGTAAATCCTAACTAATAATTAATTTGTTTAAATAAATCACTTAAAAGTACCACTGTCATTTGAAAAACTGAAACTACAGAAATAAAAATACTGAAGATAAAACTAAATGTCGGACTCACATAAAACAACACACATGTCTCACACATCTATACTTTTGATTATTCAATGAGTATACAAATTAAAATATGCAAAAAAATGTACAATTTTAAACCACCATATCAACTGAAAAACTACGTTAGTAAATTTTAATAATTATGTTACATGCATCAACATAGTAATCAATAGAAATTTCGTGAAGGATAGCAAATACGATGTACCCAAACGGATTAATCAAAGCAATCAGGTGGTAGAATTCATATTTTTTTTTTACAATAGACATGTTTGGATAAATGTAAAGAGTCTTCTTTGACATAACTAATGTGTATGTATACTTTTGAATGTTAAAAAAAAGTACTTTTGATTATTTAAAAAGAAGAATGCAATACACAAAGAGCTTCAAAGTAAAACAAAAAGAAACAAATGCAAATTATTTGTAGCTCGAATTCATGCTTACTGTTATTATGTTCTGCATCTCACTTTCATCACAATTCCGCAACTTGCAAAGCTTGCTCCTGCGCATGCATTGAATTCAATTAGGCAATCATTTAAAAGGACTGTTTCCTATGATGGAGATGAGCTTGATGACGATTTTACAGTAGCTGAAGAAGAGAAAAAGAACACAACATCAGCCACTGAACTCAGAAACTACTATAATTTTGTATACAAAACAACATAAGGTAATTAACAACACCATGCACACTTTAATGCACGCTACATAAGACCGCTATATACGTAGAAACTTTATTAATGATACCAAAATTCGATTTTCCAAACGGACTATGACTACAAACACAAATTGACAAGAGAAATTGACAGGGGACATTCAGATAAGTAAAGAAATGAACCAAAACGGGAAATCCAGATAAAAACTAAAGATCTCAATGCTGGAAAATGGAACATGAATGAATATGGGTCTCACTTTCTTTTTAGTTAAAACCTAAACAGGCCCAATATTAAAATTTAGCTTCTAGTTTCATGTACCTGTTTTATAAAAGGGGATTGTTAAAGGGATTCCATTTTTTGTTAAGGGAGGGACAATTTTCTAATTTTTGATGAATTGTTAAGGGAAGGACAAAATAAGTTAGCACCTCCTTAACTATATAATTAAAAATTCCAACACTACCCCTGTAATCCTCTTATACCTGCACATACACATACACAAAAACTCACACCAGCATTACCCATATACGTACAAATACATAACACATAAGCTCTCCTAACAGAGCAAAATTAATGCATACCTGCACATAAATATATAAATTTAAACACTTAAGCATAAGTCAGACCACACTTGCATGAACTCAAACACTTAAGCATAAGCTAGACACTTAGTACACTTCTTAGTCTAATAAGATACATGAATAATTAACTCTACAATTTGCAGAATAAATTTAGAAATGTTATAAAATAAAATAGAACATATCATAAAAGAGAAGACATTAGAGAAAACATAAGAGATAAAGGAGGAAGCTTTTTATTTCTCTTGATTCAGTGTACATAATTATATTACATTGGCTCCCTTATATATTGGCTTTGGAGCTGATGTTAGCCTTACTCCCAAAATGTGGGACTTAATATAATATGACAAACGCATATTCACTTATATGTATTACAACACTCCCCCTTGAATATGCGTATGTAAAGATGATAAGATTAATTGCCTCATTAAAAACCTTTTTATGAAAAACCCTGTGGGAAAAATCATAAACAAGGAAAAGAGTACAATTTTTATTTCATCTTCAGGTAACATATTGGCAATGTCCCAATGAGGGTTGATACTTCTGGATCAAAATAATGCCTCATTAAAAACATTACTAATAAAAACCCAGTGGGAAAAATATTAGTGAAGGAAAAGAGTGCATTACAACATAATATATGCTCCTCCTGATTCGTAATGCATTATTCAAATAGTTTGGTGATGCAAGCGGCGCATACCAATTTTATATATCATCTTCTGCAATGTTGATTTTGGAAGTGCCTTTGTCAATAGATCTGCTGGATTTTCTTGAGATTGGATTTGCTTCACTTCTATCTTATTGTCCTTTTCAAGCTCATGTGTGAAAAAGAATTTAGGAGAAATATGTTTTGTCCTATCACCCTTGATATATCCTGCTTGAATCTGAGCTACGCATGTTGCATTGTCTTCATAAATAATAGTTGATCTTTCTGTAGTTGAGGGAAGTTGACATGTGCTTCGAATATGTTCAATTAGTGACCTTAACCAAACACATTGTCGACTCGCTTCATGTAGTGCTAGAATTTCATAATGATTCGATGATGTTGCTA
Source organism: Allium sativum (assembly GCA_030737875.1). Taxonomy (NCBI): domain Eukaryota; kingdom Viridiplantae; phylum Streptophyta; class Magnoliopsida; order Asparagales; family Amaryllidaceae; genus Allium; species Allium sativum. The sequence goes on along the minus strand of CM060909.1, from coordinate 968,301,150 downwards.
CCAATGTTTGTTTTGTAGATCTTCATGAAATAGCTGCATTGTTGTTTGTAAACATATATCCAGTTTGTGATTTTGCTTTAAGTGGATCAGAAAGGTAATTTTAACACTCCTCATTGAATATGTGTCTACAAATTCTTAAATGCTCTTATAGTAGTTTGAAATTATCCCCCTTGAAAATTATTGCTCTCCCTCATCGATATTGTCATATTAAAATGATATTTCTTCTAAGAATTTGATACTTCAGGATCGATGTAATGCCTCATTAAAACCTTACTAATAAAAACCCTATGGGAAAAATCTTAGTGAAGGAAAAAGAGTACAAAAACATATTTTCAATAATTTACTACATTAATGTAGAATGATACTTCTGGATCAATTTAATTCTTCAGTAAAAACCTTACAAAGGAAAACCCAGTGGGAAAAACCTTAGTTAAGGATAAAAATACAGATTAACTTAAATATCATATTTGAGATGTTATTCCTTGATGTGGTGCTTGATTCTTCTAGATCAAGATAATGTCTCGTTACAAATTTCAATATTACTTTGAGGATGATACTTCTGGATCAATATAATATCTCATTAGAACTTTACTAAGAAAAACCCGGTGGGAAAAATCTTAGTTAAAGAAAAAGAGTGCATACTTTTTGATATCTCAATTTCGTTATAGATACTTCTGGATCCATAAATATATATCTCATTGATAATATTACTTAAACAAATCTTGTATAGAAAACAAACTCAAGAGATAATAAACTTTACTCTTCATACTTCTGACGTTCATCATTTATTAACATTTGCTTCATTAAAACCTTCACGATGGAAAACCCTATGGGAAAAAACCAAAGTGAAGGAAAAAGTGTACAACATCACAAGAAAATTCTTAACGAACTTTTCTTAAAAGACTTTTGTGTGCATTTTCATGCTTCAGGCATGTTTTCTTATTTAAAACACCTTTTGTTTGCGCTTACTTGCTATACACTTCGAGTGTTTACAATTTTGTGCTTTAATCAGGTTTGCACACTGCAATACAGTTGTAATGAACAATAATAGTTTCAATATAGAAATACTTATAAGCAGGAAGTAATCTACTCATCTTGAATTATATCAAGATTTTCATTGCAACAATACTTAGAAGCATGTTGTAATCTATATTCTGTGTTCTTTGCATTCTTTATAATCACTAAAGTTATTTATGTTCTTCAGGAACTTGTACATTTCAACGAATTTTACATATTGCAACTATACTCAAAAGTGTATTAAATGTTTCATTACAACAATACTTAAAAGCAGGAAATAATCTACTCATCATGAATTATATCATGATTTTCATTATAACAATACTTAAAAGAATGTTGTAATCAACTTTCTTTGTTCTTTATATTCTATATAACCAACAAAGTAGTTTATGTTCTTCAGGAACTAATATTCTTTCATCATTTAGTGTGATTTAACAAATATTCATACCTTCGAGATTTATTCACTACTTTGTGGGCTACAGGTCCACATTTCTCAATTAGAGAAGGATTCATGATGGCCAATCATGATTTAACATAAGCGCTTTACTTTTTATAACTTTATCATCGATGATTATATATTGTCAGTTCTAGATATAATTTACTGAGATCTCTTTATTTATCTATTTTACATACCTAAACCACTTCTGGGGTTATTTGACAATCATGTCATGAATCTCTTCAAGAGACTCCTTAGGTGTTTCTTTAAGAACACTCACCTCCTTCATCTGGCATCTTTATTACTTACTTCAAAAGTGTCTCGAACTGACTTTTAAACCAATCTTTAAATGTGGTTTATGCATTTTGATCCTTCAAGGATTCAAATATATATTGAAGCAAGTCTACAAGGGATATTATTTATAATTTATTCGTGTGTCAATTATACTGATACTCAAAATGAAATTGTATCCCTTTATCCTCCCCCTCAATGTTGACAAACATTGTCACACTAAATAATAATCATCATGGGATTCTCATTTTGATCCATTATCACATTGCTGCTAGCAAGTATTTTATATGTATATCCGTTGTTGGAGGATAACCCTTTAATTAGTCGATAAGATGCATGCATCATTATTTTTTATTACTTGTTCTCTTTCATTGATGTAGCAATATTGGAGGAATTTTCTTATTATATAGGTTATTTGAATACACATATGACTTCAGGTCATTCAGCATTCATGTTGACTGCAATTTAAATCACTAAATAATATTTATGCATAATCTATAAAATATGCTTATAACAATCTTCAAGTTGTTAGTTAAATATTTACAAAGATGAATATATAAATATGTGCGTCCACGTATTATAAATTTGCATAGCCTTTCTCATTTGAGTTAGTGATTTTAGAATAAATTATTACAAAGATCAAACTATTGATTTCAATGTATTGATCAATGTCATTACAAACTCTTCAGGATCGTATGATAATGTTCAAAACTTATGGTTTGAAAACATATCGAACTTCTGGTCCAAATAAATATATGTACAACTTCAAGTTGTTAAGTTGATGGAGTTTTAATATCGCTTTTTAATTGTAGAAATCTCTTCTGGAGATATTTTATTATTTTCATATAAACGGATCTCTTCTAGAGATATCTTATCATTTCCAAATATACAAATATCCTCTAAAGATATTTTGTTATCACCGCTTCTGGGATGAACTTATCTCCTCCATACAAACTATTGAAATATCATATCAATATACAAAAATACATATCAAACTTTAAATGCAGTAACGAAATTAGATGCAATAAATAAAAATAAGATTCAAGAAAAGAAATCACTACTTCTGGAGTGTATGATATTCCTTCAGGGAACATATTTTTTATTTATGTAAACGATCATAGTTGATTCGGAATGACCTAAACGATCATGCTAAAGAATCAATTCCTTTATGTCTGTGAGCTTCTAGCTCATGTTTATAAAATGAGATTTAACTATGCCAATTTTGGTAAAGTATAATCCAGTTGAAATTGTACCAAATTTTTCTAAAATAAGCTTCTGGCTTTCAATTTTAGAAATAACACAAAGATATTCTTTGTTGTTTTCATCTATGATATCCATTCATTCTTATATCTTTGATGCCAAGCAGATTTCTTTTAGAGTTGCTTGAATATAGTGCATTTTGAATGAATATATGTGTACACATATATTCATTCAAAATGGTACACATATATTCATTTAAAATGCACTATATTCAAGCAACTCTAAAAGAAATCTGCTTGGCATCAAAGATATAAGAATGAATGGATATCATAAATGAAAACAACAAAGAATATCTTTGTGTTATTTCTAAAATTGAAAGCCAGAAGCTTATTTTAGAAAAATTTGGTACAATTTCAACTGGATTATACTTTACCAAAATTGGCATAGTTGAATCTCATTTTATAAACATGAGCCAGAAGCTCACAGATACAAAGAAATTGATTCTTTGGCATGATCATTTAGGTCATCCTGGATCAACTATGATGCGTAAAATTGCTAAGAACTCAAATGGGCATGATTTACCAAATCAGTTAAATTTACCAAATGATTACATGTGCACATCATGTGCACAAGGAAAATTAATTACTCGACCTTCATACAGTAAGATCACCTCTGAATCTCCAGCATTTTTGCAAAGAATTCAAGGTGATATATGTGGTCTAATTCATCCCCCTTGTGGGCCATTTAGATACTTTATGGTGTTAATTGATGCACCGACTCGTTGGTCACATGTATGTTTGCTATCTACTAGAAACATGGCATTTGCCAAATTACTTGCTCAAATAATTAAATTAAGAGCACACTTCCCCGATCATCAAATTAAATCAATACGATTAGATAATGGTGGAAAATTCACTTCTCAAGTATTTGATGATTATTGTTTATCACTGCGAATTGACGTTGAACATACAGTAGCTCATGTTCATACTCAAAATGGTCTGGCAGAATCACTAATTAAGCGTTTGCAACTTATTGCAAGACCTTTACTTATGCAAACAAAGTTGCCTGTTACAGCTTGGGGACATGCAATTCTACATGCATCCAAATTGATTAAAATTAGACCAACGGCTTATCATCAATTTTCACCATCACAGCTTTTAAATGGATCCCAACCAAATATTTCACACCTACGAAAATTTGGTTGCGCTGTGCATGTACCCATTAGTCCCCCACTTCGTACTAAAATGGGTCCTCAAAGAAGGTTGGGAATTTACATGGGATTTGATTCACCTTCGATAATTCGTTATCTTGAACCTCTTACGAGTGATGTATTTACTACAAGATTTGCAGATTGCAAATTTGATGAGTCAAATTTCCCGCCGTTAGGAGGAGAAAAGACCGTTCCAGTAGATCGGCGTGAAATTTCATGGAATAATCCCTTTATGTTTCATTTGGATCCACGTACCAAACAATGTCAATAAGAGGTACAAAGAATTTTGCATATTCAAAATATTGCAAATCAAATGCCAGATGCATTTAATGATGCTGCAAAAATAACTAAATCTCACATTCCAGCAGCAAATACACCAGCTAGAATTGAAATCCCCGAAGGACCAATAGCAGCAAATGAATCTAAAGCTAGACAAAAACGTGGAAGACTGATAGGTTTAAAAGACTTGGCGCCTAGAAAAAGAAAGTCTAATGAAAAATCATCAATTAACAAACCTCCCGAAGAGGTTATAAATGATCCAAAGGATAACTCAAAAGAAAATATCAATTCTCCTAAAATCAGTGAAGGAACTATTATCCCAGAAGAAATAATAGAAGCTTCTGAAAATAAAACGGTACCTAATAATAATGAGATCTCAATGTTTTATACGAATTATGGAGAAATATGGGATCGAAGTAAAATAACTATTGATGATGTATTCTCATTCGCAGTAGCTACTGAAATAATTAAAAGTCATGACTATAATGAGAATAATGATAATGAACCAATTAGCATAAATGAATGTCGAAAAAGACAAGATTGGCCAAAGTGGACTATTCAGGTTGAGTTAGATTCACTTCAAAAACATGGTGTATTTGGACCAATAGAGAAAACACCAGAAGGTGTTAAACCAGTCGGTTACAAATGAGTATTCGTTAGAAAACGAAATGATAAAAATGAAGTTGTGAGAAACAAAGCAAGGCTTGTTCCACAAGGTTTCCTATAGAGACCAGGGTTTGACTTCAAAGAAATGTACTCTCCTGTTATGGATGTCATAACATTTCGATATTTAATAAGCCTTGTAGTTTCTGAGAAGCTTGACATAAGACTGACTGATGTTGTGACAGCTTATCTTTATGGTGAATTAGATACCAATATTTACATGAAAATCCCAGACGGATATAAATTGCCTGAAGAAAAATCAAAGTCAATGTATTCATTAAAATTGAGACGATCACTATACGGTTTGAAACAATCTGGAAGAATGTGGTATAACAATCTTAGTGAATATTTAGTAAAAGCTTGATACAAAAACAATCTCATTTGTCCATGTGTCTTTATAAAGAAATCGGTAAAGGGATTTGCTATCTTAGCGGTACATGTTAATGATATAAATTTGATTGGAACTCCAGAAGAGATCAATGAAACAATAGATTACCTAAAACAGGAATTTGAAATGAAAGATCTTGGCAAAACCAAATACTGTCTTGGTGTACAGATTGAGCACAGTAAAAATGGCATATTAATCCATCAATCAAATTACATTGAGAAAATCCTGAAGCGTTTTCAAATGGATAAAGCATATCCACTTAGTACACCTATGGTTGTCAGATCACTAGATATTAAAAAGGATCCTTACCGACCAAAAGAAGTTGATGAAAATGCCCTTGGTCCAGAAGTACCATATCTCAGTGCAATTGGTGCATTATTATATTTAGCACAATGCACGAGACCAGATATTGCATTTTCAGTCAATCTTCTAGCCAGATATAGTTTTGCACCTACTAAAAGACACTGGAATGGCATAAAACATATCATGAGATATCTGCGAGGAACCACATATTTAGGCTTGTTTTATTCTAACATAGGCAATAATCCGATTCTAGTTGGTTATGCTGATGCAGGTTACCTTTCTGATCCACATAAAGCAAGATCACAAACTGGATATGTTTTTACTAACAGCAAAGCAACTATTTCATGGCGATCTACAAAGCAAACGTTGGTAGCAACATCATCTAATCATTCTGAAATATTAGCACTACATGAAGCAAGCCGAGAATGTATTTGGTTAAGATCATTAATCGAACATATTCGAAACACATGTCAACTTCCCTCAACTACAGAGAGATCAACCATTATTTATGAAGACAATGCCGCATGTGTAGCTCAGATTCTAGCAGGATATATCAAGGGTGACAGGACGAAGCACATTTCTCTCAAATTCTTCTTCACACATGAACTTCAAAAAGACAATAAGATAGAAGTGAAGCAAATTCAATTTCAAGAAAATCCAGCAGATTTATTCACCAAAGCACTTCCAAAGTCAACATTTCAGAAGATGGTTTATAAAATTGGTATGCGTCGTTTGCATCACCAAACTATTTGAATAATGCGTTACAAATCAGGGGGAGCATATATATAATACTATAGTGTACTCTTTTCCTTCACTAATATTTTTCCCACTGGTTTTTGTTAGTAAGGTTTTTAACGAGGCATTATTTTGATCCAGAAGTATCAACACTCATTGGAACATTGTCAATATGTTACCTAGAAATGGAAATTGTACTATTTTCCTTGTTTATGATTTTTCCCACAGGGTTTTTCATAAAAAGGTTTTTAATGAGGCAATCAATTTTATCATCTTTGCATACGCGTATTCAAGGGGGAGTGTTGTAATATATATTATTTTAAGGGTGAATACGCTTAATGCAAGGGACATTATTGTAATTGTTGAGACATCTGAAGTCTATAAATAAAGAGCTCATGTAAGTTGTAAGGTGATCTGCATGAATAAAAATGTCTGCTCTTTCTTATTTTTTTGTGTTTTTCTTTTATTTTGTAACAGAAACATCATTAAAACATTTTAAAACTATAACGATTACTTGTTAATATTTTTAGCTATATATGGTTATAACTTAAATATTATATTTTTTCAATCAACACTATAAAATTTTCATATTATTAAATTGCATCAATGATAATCATATAATAACGAATGCATAAATTTTGAACTATTCTCCTACAACTCATTTTATTAAATTTTCTTATCATTGCGAACACATTATATTATGTTTATAATTTATCATTTAGTGATAAGAAAATAAAAATATAGAATTTTGTGTACATTAGAACACAATATCATCGGGTTATGAGCCGGGTCTGGTCTACCCTGACCCGTACGAGTTTCGGGTACGGAGCAAAATTCCAGACCCGCACCGAGTCTACGAAGTGGGTCTGCCTTGTGCCATGGTGGAAGCTGTCAGCTACGCCTTCATCGTCTGCTCTGCATCGTCCTTCCTCTCATTGGCCAGTCTTAAACTCAACCAAATACCTATAATAATCCAGCTTTATCTTGAAATAAAGAACAAAAGATCCCCGACAGTAGCAGAAGGTGTTGAAAATAAACCCAATTTATTATTCTTTCGTAATTTGTTATGTCTATTAGTTTAAATGTTATGTCACTTCGTTTAATGTTGTGTCTATTAATCAATCTGTGTCTATTGGTATGTGTAAGGGTGTGTCTAGTCTACTATATAAGGGTTGTCATATTTTGTTGTAAGAAATGAAATGCAAGTAATGCAAGGAATGCAAGCAAGTAAGTAAGAAAATTAAACCTCACCCTCCTCTTTAAATTCCAACAGAAGGAACTAAATGCTTATTTATCCCAGACACAATATCCATACAAATAGTAGGAAGTTCTAATTTAACTTTCTATCTGTAGTCCGTAGTCGCCTGTGTTAGGATTTAATATAGAAAGAAAGAGAGATATGCGGTTTTCAGAAAATAAACTACATTGTTATTATTCACTTGAACGGTAGCAAACACACCTTATTAACTAAATAAAACATGAGATAACTTCTAACACCTTCCTTTAAACTGAATGTGCTAATATTCAGTTTACAACTACGATTCTCAATTTCTTCATCATCTTACATAGACGAATTCTGCCACAAGTTTCATCTCTTCATGATTGGACTTGCTCAACTGTTTCATGTTGATCAGTAATTTTCAATCCATCAACAAGTAACTCTTGGTTTTTTCTTAGGGATCCACTAACCTCTCCATTCGGATCGTTTCTTGTATATGTCATCCCAACAAGTGAGAACCACAACTCTTCTTTTTTATTTGTTGGATGACATAAAATCAATACTGCTTCACTTGTAGTTTTGCCTACTTCACTTGTAGGTATGTCTGTCTTCTTACAGACATATCACCAAACAGTTCCTAAGCACTCTTCAAAATTTCCAACCTCATTACCGATATCATCTTCTTCCCTATCGCCATCCGCAAACAACGTTCTGCATAACGTCTTCTCCATGCTGATATCAGCATTTCTCACACTTCCTTACATAACTCCACTTCTTTACTGTCTCTTCCAGCTCCATTACAAAATGCCACAAACAAACAATACAACTCATCATCACCCTACGATTTCACAAACAAGCCTTCATCCACCTACCTGCAGCACCATTCCGACAACTATACAACACCAAAAATTAACAAAAAAAAACTGCACCTACAACTCCTTTATAGAAAACCAGCAACCACACTTCATTAAACCCTTCTCTTCAACTCCACCTTCCTTACAACTACTTCAACAACCATTTCAGAAAACTGTCTACCAAATCCAATCAGAATCTGCAAACCAAAATTCGAAATCGCCAGTCACTTCAACACCTGAACCACCATACAACAGCCACCATCGCCTGAATAATCCTCACCCTCGCATCTGAACCCAAGCATATAAACAACCTGAATGCCAAACCATCAAACTGTTCACATCACTCCCCCTCATCAAAAAACATCACTGCTACTATAAGACCAGACCATCCTTTAATAAAACTCATTTTCATACCATCCTTCTTCAAACAGTCACTGCTCACATTACTACCTCACTACCAAAAAACTTTCCTACCATTCAATCAACTCAATACAACAACGAGCCAACATACAATCCACTCATATCACAGCCTTCCTCCTCCTTCCTCAACAGCCATCAACACCTAACAAAAATTAGCTCTGCAAGACTAGCTTTTTTTTTCTCGCTTCTCAACACTGCACGTCTTATGATCCTTCTTGCTAGTGCCATTGCTATCCCCATAACAGCTATTCCAACCACCGTAAGAAGCAGGCATGAAACAGCTAAGAGCATCGCAATGCTTACTGCCTTTGCTTCCTGTCGCCTGAAACTACTCATCTCCCTACCGGATCAGGACTTGTTGACTATAATTTTGTTCTTGCTGCTCTTTTGCTGGACTTGATCTTGACCTTTCCGATGCAGGTGACTTTCGGCGACGATGGTTCAGCCGTTTCAACGGAAGCGGACTTGCGACGAGAGGAGGGGAACATTGGGGACTGAACACCGGCAGAGGAGGATTTAGGGCTGAAGCGACGACTGAGTGAGGCTGAGAGGGAAGGATTGCGGCTAGGGCTAGCTAGGAAGAGCCAGGGTTTCGCATTGTGAAACAAATGGAGAATCTCTTTGTTTTGTTTTGGAATGGGATGTTTATACAGCAACATGGCGCGTCTCTCTGGTTGGCATAGGCTTACAAAATAATCGGCAATTTCTCCCTGTCCCGAAATATTTGACAACCCAACTTTGATATTGAAAGCCTGGATCTGCAATCCTGGATTACTATCTCCAACTGAATCAACAATTTCAGATCTGGATTTCGATCACGACACAAGATTTTCAGGCGAACTTGAATTTTTTAAAAATTGATCACCTTTTTTTATAGAGATCTCTCTATCCCCTCTCAACGACCTAGCTCTGATACCATGTTAGGATTTAATATAGAGAGAAAGAGAGATAGACGGTTTTCAGAAAATAAACTACATTGTTATTATTCACTTGAACGGTAGGAAACACACCTTATTGACAAATTAAAACATAAGATAACTTCTAACAGCCTGTACATGACCATTGTTTCCTTTTGATTCTTGTAACGACCTAGGGAATTTGCGACCCTGGATATCGACATATAACACCTTGTCGACTATTCAGGCATCGAAAACACCGGATAGTCCATGAAAGAAATTAGAGGGTGAGGATAAATAAGATAGAAACTTAGAATAGAAGAAGAAGAACATACAACATCAGAGTAACACGAATCTCACAGCGGAATGAACAACATATTATAGATAACATATCTTTGAAATAAAATCAGTATATGTATACAGTAACATTATCAGAGTACAACACTTACAACACAGCGGAAATAACAATAGCTATAAAATCCTGAAGCCTCCTGCTCCAAGCTCTCCAAGTATATCTGTAAAATCCTGACTACTTGACAGCCCATACAAAATTGGGCACCCAAGAGTTTAGAGAAAATAAAACAAAACAAACTCTGGGTCAGTCATGGGACTGGTATGAGTAAAACCATTTAAAACAGTTTGAGTAATTAAATGATATCTCATAAGACCACGCTGTATAACGGAACCCATTTTCCCTTATGAGAATCCAAAACATTTGATTTAACTTTCAAAATCCTTTTGAAAGAAACGATAAACTTTATATCAAAACTCATTTGATATTATAATAATGTCTATCAACCACAACTAAATAATCATCTAGTAGAAATGCTTTCATCTCACATTCTACATATATAGAATACAATCAAAACTGCGAGCACTTATTGAGTAATGGATTTCCAACTATAATAAGGTATGGAACCACCTTCCAATAGCGTACCTCTAGAGAGGAATACACTGGGTTCAACAAGAACATCTTGCAACCCGGCCACACATGACCGACCACTCATTTCGCTTGAGTGTATCGAATGTATATCACCAATGGTTGGGATGAGCAACCGTTTCCCGAATGAGACAACATCGACAATAGATTATAGAATGAAATGAATATCTCTAGATAGGTGATAATACACCCTAATTGGAAGCCAACCACTTAGCCATGTTGCCTGCCCGATTTTTGTCATTTCCCGGTTGTGAGGCTAGAGGCCACGCTTATCTCTGATAGATCACAAATTTTTTCCACTTTGAATGACACATCGTCATACCTACCAAATCACAAATTGATTTCCCCAAAAATACAATGGGTATACAGCTAAGTGAAACGAATTCCTCCGCCACCAAACGTATATACGTTTGAAGAGATCAACTTACGCGATCTATTAAATATACTCTGTCAGACATTCTCCCATACAGGTCGTCCTGGGACTGGACAAACCGATGGCACTATTCTGTAAACAGGACAGCCCTTGCATAACTCCGTCTTTAATTCTCTCCATCATATTTGATTCTCAACGCTAATGCCCATACAGAATAGTTTTCAGATAATGAATCTGATCCCGGTCTCTCCGTATGGACAACGGATAAATGATCAAAAACTTCGATAGTCGGTGAGTTAACTATCAAAGAAAAACACGTGTGCAAACAACGATATTATTTCCAGATGGAAATTCTATCGATCAATCATCAATCATCATTTATCTTTTAAATTAATTTATCATTAATTTATTCATTTACGCATTTCCCATTTCCATATATTCATCAGATCCTTATTTTCTAATTTTAGAAAATATACGTTATTTTTTACTAGAAAACATTTCTGATATTTATTTGGAAAACATTTCCAAAACTCCTTCATTGGATTTAAACTAATGTTTAAATAAAACATCGCTATACCAACTCAAACCATTGCACTCATTAACTAAATTCACTTCACCAACCTTCACTATCGAAACTTAACCACTCCTTAGTTAAAAAACGAAGCCAATCAAGTTGGGGTATAACTACCTCTCAGACCTTAACTGAACAACATTTCTAACTTCAGATAGGAAAAGTCCATCTTCTAATTTTTAACAACCTCCTTATGTAACTCTCGGATTCTATCTACGAATCCACTTCTTTTATCGAAATCATTTGATTATAACAATAGTGTTATAATCCCTACTTTTGAAATATCTAATTCAAAATATAACTTTTATTCCTTAATTTAACTAAATAACTAAGTAGGCAATTTATAAATAAATCATTAAATCTTGATTAAAAATGGAAAGTGTACTTTCCCGAATTCGATATAATCGAATTTCAACATATAACTCTGCTTTGAATAATCTCTATTCGATAACTCCTTTTCGAATAAACTAATATTTGATAACTTCTTTTCGAATACTATATTCGATTAACTCCTTTCGAATAATCTAATATTCGATTAACTCCTTTTTGAATTACTTATTCAATTAATTCCTTTCGAATAAACTATATTCGATAACTAGTATTCGACTAACTCTATTCAATTTACTAATACTCCGCTAACTCTAACTCGATTAACTCTATTTGAATAACTCTAGTTCGATTTAACTCTAATCGATTAACTCTAACTGGTTAACCCTAACTGATTAACTCTAACTGATTAACTCTAATTGATTAACTCTAACTGTTAACTCTAACTGATTAACTCTAACTGATTAACTCTAACCGGTTAACTCTAACTGATTAACTCTAACTGGTTAACTCTAACTGGTTAACTCTAATTCTCTTTATAATCCTACTTACTTTCCAAATATTTCCTTTTATGATATCTTATTTATTTTCTAAATAAATATTCCTTTTATCTTTCTATTTATTTCCACAAATAAATAATCCTTTTATAATTCTATTTATTTTATAAAATATTTCCTTTATAATTCTATTTATTTCACAAATATTTCCTTTTTCATTTGTTTTACAAATATTTCCTTTATATTTGTTTTACAAATATTTTCCTTTTATATTTGTTTTACAAATATTTCCTTTTCTTTTATCATATTTATTTCCCATAAATATTCCCTTTTCAAAACCCTTTTGATTTTATAACTATTTTCTTTTATAAAATCCTTTTTCTTTTATATATAAAATCCATTGATTTTATATAAATAATTTATTTTCAAAATACACTTTGAAAATCCCCTTTTCTACATCCCAATATTTCTCACGGTATTTAAAATACCAAATACAATGATCGATATCATTCAAACACACATAATCAACACAGATTATATATCACATCATATATTACAATATATGGAAAGAACAGTATTATAAATATTGAGGAATCCAGTTGGATCCCTCCAACCCGTTTCTCTGCATCGCAGATGTTAAACAATATAATTAACATCGATTTCATTTCAATATGAAATATTCTGCTAGACAGAATCAATATTTGATTCACGATTTATGTATATATCATTATCTATAATTTCAACCAATACATGAGCAATTCAACCAAAGAGTTAACACATAGCAATCAACAGATAATTATCAGTTCTAAAAATATGTTATAAAAATATAACTATTCAGAGTTGATGAGTTTTACTCACATTGGACGATCATCGTTAATAACGATAACCATCGCTTGATTCTGTCGGACAATTTATTTTATTGTAAATTGTAATGAGATCCAATTCACTCCTAGTCAGTTCCATTGTGGAGCCACCGTCCATACGATCCTAACGGATCTTGTTTCACGCAATTCCGATAAAATATGTGAAAGTTATTTAGATTACAAGTTAATACAAATTTAAATTAAAAATAAACCAAGTATTTATTCAAATTGGGCTTAACCTTTATAAATAAGGCCCATCACTGTTTTAAAATACCGGACCGCACCCGATTTGCTTTCTTCCCCAAATGAGGCCAAAACCCGTCGCTCCCTTGTTGAAGGCCATCGTCGCACTTAACTTCACAAATATCTCCTCCCATACATCATTAAAACTCAAAAACTAATAACACGGTTACACTCCTCTACATACTCTCATCGTTTCCATACCCCTTTAGCACATCTCGATCTCCTTTTTGGGTTTCCGTTCAACTGTTGAACCCTTCCAGGTTGCGCGATATTTCAACCAGAAATTCCTCAAAACTTGTCGAGCTACTTCTCTTCGAGCCCGAGATCTAAATATGTACTCGAAATCATCCAACGTTGGATCGAAATCACACCTTTGCTAAACCTAGCTCAACTAACACCAAGCTGTACATTCTCGCACTGGAAAAACTGACATCGCACCTCATATAAAGCATACTGGGATAAGGAGGAAACTTTTAACATCACAAAAATACAAGTTTCAAATTTTATAAATTTTTGTTTGAATTTCTATGAATTTCTAAACCTAATGATTTTTCTGTAGGAAGAAATATGTTGCAGCGCGATGTGGTTGACTGTTTTTCACATTAAAAATCCGTACGGCCACATACTGCTTCTAAAAATCACGAAACTTGGAATCTGACAATAATTTAATATTACGGATCCAACAAAATTAGTTTCGTCGAAAAAGGAGGTCATTTGCAAAACTGGCTACTTTTAAAGCTCTAAATAACCCATTTAAATATATAAATATATTTAAAAATAATTAAATTAAATATTTAAAAAAATGTTATCGTATATATTCACAATAGAATATCATACAGCTCCACTAGGATTTATAACTCGATATTTCAAAGTTCTCAGTTATATCGATATTCGATTTATATTTAAATCCTTTTTAAAATATAAATAAATCGTTATAAATTATAAAGGAATTCCACATCGACTTTTCTAAAATTTGATTTGGGCATAAATCAAAATCTACACAATGAAATCCCGATTTTTCTCTTTCATTAGAAAAACATACTTCACCAGCTCCGAACGTTTCTTGTTTCACAGAAATCCGATTTAAAACGGATTATGTATATTCAATTGAAGTTCGAATCGCCAAATTACGAACTGCAGCGCCATTTCGAGCTCGATTTTAATTATAATATAATTATACGTTCAACTGACGTTATTTAAATAACTTCATTAATATAATTAAATTCTAAACTGAATTATGTATTTCAAATTTGTCCAGTTCACACGATATTGCCACTTCAGCTAATTCTGAATATTTCAGAATTAAATATATTATTTAATTATTATATTAATTAAATATTCAACATTATTTAATTAAACAACCATTTAATTCTCTAAATCACTAATTAAATAAATAAATTATATATCGCTGAAAATACGGGTCGTTACATTCTTCCCCACTTAAAATAATTTCGTCCTCGAAATTGCTAAGGTAGGAAACAAACCCTATTGACTTGTTAAAACTTATTTGTTCACTTCTTAATTTTAGTTTAAACTTAACCATTTAATTTCAATTAAATATTAGTTCATTTTTATTAACAAAAATTTTCAAAAATTCTGAAAATTTTCTAATACCCGAAATTTTCGAAAAATTTCGCCAGCACCTCCTTTGTATTGGTCAATTGGTACAACTACAACTCGCCTCTCTGGGCCTGCTCCATCCCAAAAGAAAATTAAACAGCCAAGGGGCTTGCCAATTCGGCTCATCAAAATCTCAACCCATATATAATATAAATTGGTACCTTTTTGTCGGGCATATCATTATATCCTTTACATCTGCTATCAGTTCAGCATATTCCAATGTCATCCTAATCAAACTCAAATCACTGTTATCTCCAACCCAACCATTCGCTTATACCCAAGCCAAATTTTTATTTCAAACCAAGTTCCATTCTTGATTTCAATTCTAACTCACCAATCCAACACCATTTCAGATTTCTATCTCACAATGCAAAATCTGATTCTACTTGATATATTATATTCCAATTCAATCTCCCGTTAATTGGTTCCAATTCATATTTGCTTCCATAAATTTCTATTTAATTTGGGTTTAATACAAACGATCTTCCCCTGAGAATTTTAAACAGTTTACCATGTCCCAAAAATCAAACTATTCTTTATCTGGATCCAAACAACTTGCTTTTCTCAAATCAATTCAAAAACAAAATCTTTGGTAGTAATCCGTCACTTAGAACTCGAAAATGAACACCGATGATGCTGCATAGTCATCTTCGGAATCTATTTCCCGGCGATCGAAGTGAGTTCAATGCTATATCACTTTCAAAACTATTCTAAACACTTCCATTTTAAAATTCATTTTCAAAATATTATTCCCAATGCTTGTAAAACAAATTTAAAATCTCCCAGGATTTTAAAATTCTCATATATTTAATTCAAATCCATTTACAAACACTTTTCCAACTTTTCCAAGGTTGAATTTCAATTCTGATTTAAATTCAGATTTAATTCATTTCATTTCATATATCACACTTATATGAATTCTGATTGGCTATTCACATAACCATTTTGCTTATAATCTTACTGATTATAATAACAACCAATATATCTAATATATTATAATCATTCCAATATAAATCCTTTATATCAAAATATACTTTGGGTAAACTTATTTTAATTTACCCTTTTTTCAAACCATACAGTGTCGGTTCATCGTATTCGAGTGTTTATAAATCCATACCGATACCATGGATCAAACTGATCGACTAGAACTCATAAACAACTCAACCAACAAAACTCCACAATATAAAACATTTTATATTGAATAACAAATACGCGCTCATATATATACACTCAAACTCAATCTAGGGTATTGCTAACCCTATCTCTACCGAGTCACGCCACAAAGCCAAGGTAATTAATTAACCTTAAGCTCTGATACCACTGTAACGACCTGGGGAATTTGTGATCCTGGATATCGGCATATAACACAATGTCGACTATTCAAGCATTGAAAACACCGGATAGTCCATGAAAGAAATTAGAGGGTGAGGATAGATAAGATAGAAACTTGGAATAGAAGAAGGAGAAGAACATACAACATTAGAGTAACAGGAATCTCACAGTGGAACGAACAACATATAATAGATAACATTTCTATGAAATAAAATCAATATATGTATGCAGTAACCTTATTAGAGTACAACACTTACAACACAGCGGAAATAACAATAGCTATAAAATCCTGAAGCCTCCTGCTCCAAGCTCTCCAAGTATATCTGTAAAATCCTAACTACTTGATTGCCCGTAAAAAATTGGGCACCCAAGAGTTTATGGAAAACAAAACAAAACAACTCTGGGTTAGTCATGGGACTGGTATGAGTAAAACCATTTAAAATAGTTTGAGCAATTAAAAGATATCTCATAAGACCACGCCGTATAACGGAATGGGTTTTCCCTTATGAGAATGCAAAACATTTGATTTAACTTACAAAATCCTTTTGAAAGAAAAGATAAACTTTATATCAAAACTCTTATGATATTATAATAATGTCTATCAACCACAACTAAATAATCATCTAGTAGAAACGCTTTCATCTTACGTTCTACATATATAGTATACAATCAAAACCACAAGAACTTTTTGGGTAACGGATTTCCAACTATGACAAGGTATGGAACCACCTTCCGATAGTGTACCTCTAGAGAGGAATACATAGGGTTCAACAAGAACATCTTGCAACCCTGCCACACATGACCGACCACTCATTTCGCTTGAGTGTATCGAATGTATATCACCAACGGTTGGGATTAGCAACCGTTTCCCGAATGGGACAGCATCGACAATAGATTATAGAATGAAATGAATATCTCTAAATAGGTGACAATACACCCTAATTGGCAGCCAACCACTTAGCCATGATGCCTGCCCAATTTTTGTCATTTCCCGGTTGTGAGGCTAGAGGCCACGCTTATCTCTGACAAATCACACATTTTTTTCCACTTTGAATTTCACATCGTCGTACCCGCCAAATCACAAATTGATTTCCCAAAAAATACAACGGGTATACAGCTAAGAGAAATGAATTCCTCCGCCACCAAACGTATATACGTTTGAAGAGATCAACTTACGCGATCTATTAAATATACTCTGTCAGACATTCTTCCATACAGGTCGTCCTGGGATTGGACAAACCGAAGGCAATATTCTGCAAACAGGACAGCCCTTGCATAACTCTGTCTTTAATTATCTCCATCTTATTTGATTCACAATGCTAATGCCCATACAGAGTGGTTTTTAGATAATGAATTTGATCCCGGTTTCTCCATATTGATAACGGAAAAATGATCAAAAACTTCGATAGTCGGTGAGTTAACTATCAAAGAAAAACACGTCTGCAAACAACGATATTATTTCAAGATGGAAATTCTATCGATCAATCATCATTTATCTTTTAAACTAATTTATCATTAATTTATTCATTTACTCATTTCCCATTTCCTTATATTAATCAGATCCTTATTTTCTAATTTTAGAAAATATACGTTATTTTGTATTAGAAAACATTTCTGATATTTATTTGGAAAACATTTCCAAAACTCCTTCATTGGATTTAAACAGATGTTTAAATAAAACATCGCTATACCAAATCAAACCATTACACTCATTAACTAAATTCACTTCACCAAATTTCACTATCGAACCTTAACCATTCCTTAGTTAAAAAACGAAGCCAATCAAATTGGGGTATAACTACCTCTCAGACCTTAACTGAACAACATTTCTAACTTCAGATAGGCAAAGTCCATCTTCTAATCTTCAACAACCTCCTTATGTAACTCTCGGATTCTATCTACGAATCCACTTCTTTTATCGAAATCATTTGATTATAACAATAGTGTTATAATCCCTATTTCTGAAATATCTAACTTCAAAATATAACTTTTATTCCTTAATTTAACTAAATAACTAATAGGCATTTTATAAATAAATCATTAAATCTTGATTACAAATGGAAAGTGTACTTTCTCGAATTCGATATAATCGAATTTCAATGTATAACTCTGCTTCGAATAATCTCTATTCGATAACCCCTTTTCGAATAAACCAATATTCGATAACTTCTTTTCGAATACTATATTCGATTTAACTCCTTTCGAGTAATCTAATATTCGATTAACTCCTTTTTGAATAACTTATTCAATTAATTCCTTTCGAATAAACTATATTCGATAACTAATATTCGATCAACTGTATTCAATTTACTAATACTCGACTAACTCTTACTTGACTAACTCTATTTGAATAACTCTAGTTCGATTTAACTCTAATCGATTAATTAACTCTAACTGGTTAACTCTAACTGGTTAACTCTAACTGATTAACTCTAACTGATTTAACTTTAATCGATTAACTGTAACTGGTTAACTCTAACTGATTAACTCTAACTAATTAACTCTAACCGGTTAACTCTAACGGATTAACTCTAACGGATTAACTCCAACTGATTAACTCTAACTGGTTAACTCTAACTGATTAACTCTAACTGATTAACTCTAACTGGTTAACTCTAACTGGTTAACTCTAATTCTCTTTATAATCCTACATACTTTCCAAATATTTCTTTTTATGATATCTTATTTATTTTATAAATAAATATTCCTTTTATCTTTCTATTTATTTTCACAAATAAATAATCCTTTTATAATTCTATTTATTTTATAAAATATTTCCTTTATAATTCTATTTATTTCACAAATATTTCCTTTTTCATTTGTTTTAAAAATATTTCCTTTATATTTGTTTTACAAATATTTTCCTTTTACATTTGTTTTACAAATATTTCCTTTTCTTTTATCATATTTATTTCCTATAAATATTCCCTTTTCAAAACCCTTTCGATTTTATAGCTATTTTCTTTTATAAAATCCTTTTTCTTTTATATATAAAATCCATTGATTTTATATAAATAATTTATTTTCAAAATACACTTTGAAAATCCCCTTTTCTACATTCCAGTATTTCTCACGGTATTTAAAATACCAAATACAATGATCGATATCATTCAAACACACATAATCAACACAGATTATATATCACATCATATATTACAGTATATGGAAAGGACAGTATTATAAATATTGAGGAATCTAGTTAGATCCCTCCAACCTGTTTCTCTGCATCACAGATGTTAAACAATATAATTAACATCGATTTCATTTCAATATGAAATATTTTTCTAGACAGAATCAATATTTGATTAACGATTTATATATATCTCGTTATCTATAATTTCAACCAATACATGAGCAATTCAACCAAATAGTTAACATACAGCAATCAACAGATAATTATCAGTTCTAAAAATATGTTATAAAAATATAACTATTCAGAATTGGTGAGTTTTACTCACATTGGATGATCATCGTTAATAACGATAGCCATCGCTTGATTCAGACGGACAATTTATTTTACTATAAATTGTAATGAGCTCCAATTCACTCCCAATCAGTTCCATTGTGGAACCGCCGTCCATACGATCCTAATGGATCTTGTTTCACGCAATTTCGATAACATATGTGAAAGTTATTTAGATTACAAGTTAATAGAAATTTAAATTAAAAATAAACCAAGTATTTATTCAAATTGGGCTTAACCTTTATAAATAAGGCCCATCACTCTTTTGAAATACCGGACCGCACCCGATTTGCTTTCTTCCCCAAATGAGGCAGAAACCCGTCGCTCCCTTGTTGAAGGCCATCGTCGCACTTAACTTCACAAATATCTCCTCCCATATATCATTAAAACTCAAAAACTAATAACACGGTTACACTCCTCTGCATACTCTCATCGTTTCCATACCCCTTTAGCACATCTCGATCTCCTTTTTGGGTTTCTGTTCAACTGTTGAACCCTTCCAGGTTGCGCGACATTTCACCCAGAAATTCCTCAAAACTTGTCGAGCTACTTCTCTTCGAGCCCGAGATCCAAATATGTACTCGAAATCATCCAACATTGGTTTGAAATCACACCTTTGCTAACCCTAGCTCAACTAACACCACGTTGTACATTCTCGCACTGGAATAACTGACGTCGCACCTCATATAAAGCATACTGGGATAAAGAGGAAACTTTTAACATCACAAAAATACAAGTTTCTAATTTTATAAATTTTTGTTTGAATTTCTATGAATTTCTAAACCTAATGATTTTTCTGTAGGAAGAAATATGTTGCAGCGCGATGTGGTTGACTGTGGAATGAATACGGTCTAGGGTTAGAGAGTGGGAGTGGGTACTTATAGGATAAAGATAATATATTTATATTCAATTATTATATTTATTTTTAAGCAACCGCTAAATGTATATGTTGAATAAAAATTCCTGTAATCACATACGATACCCAAACATCACGAAAATTGACATATAGAAACAGTTTGACATTGCGAACCCAAGAAAACTTGTTTCGTCGAATTCCGAGTCCTTCTTCTCACACAGTGTATTTTTAACCGTCAAAATACTGACTGTTTTTCACATTAAAAATCCGTATGACCACATATTGACTCTAAAAATCATGTAACTTGGAATCTAACAATAATTTAATGTTACGGATCCAACAAAATTAGTTTCATCAAAAACAGATGTCCTTTGCAAAACTGGCTATTTTTAAAGCTCTAAATAGCTCATTTAAATATATAAATATATTTAAAAATAATTAAATTAAATATTTAAAAATAAATATTATCGTATATATTCACAATAGAATATCATACAGCTCCACTGGGATTTATAACTCGATATTTCAAAATTCCCATTTATATCTATATTCGATTTATATTTAAATCCTTTTAAAATATAAATAAATTGTTATAAATTATAAAGGAATTCCGCATCGACTTTTCTAAAATTTCATTTGGATATAAATTAAAATCTATACAATGAAATCCCGATTTTTCTCTTCCATTAGAAAAATATACTTCACCAGCTCCGAACATTTCTTGTTTCACAGAAATCCGATTTAAAATGGATTATGTATATTCAATTGAAGTTCGAATCGCCAAATTACGAACTGCTGCGCCATTTTGAGCATGATTTTAATTATAATATAGTTATACGTTCAACTGACGTTATTTAAATAACTTCGTTAATATAATTAAATTCTAAATAGAATTATACATTCCAAATTTGTCCAGTTCACATGATATTGCCACTTCAGCTAATTCTGAATATTTCAGAATTAAATATATTATTTAATTATTATATTAATTTAATATTCAACATTATTTAATTAAACAACCATTTAATTCTCTAAATCACTAATTAAATAATTAAATAAATAAATTATATATCGCTGAAAATATGGGTCGTTACAATTCTTCTTTTTGATCGATCAAGCGCAGAATAGGCCATGTAGTTGTTCTTGATCCAACCACTTGTAAGCAACAAATAAAAGGTTCCTTTCCTCTACACTAAATTCGATGTCAGGTTTTGCTACATTTTTCACCGCATCCACAATTTCTTCCTGTCGGTCGGCTTGCTCAGCGAGCTTGGCGATGTAGACGAAGGACTCCCTTGATGCCATTGGAGATCGGATCTAAGTTTTAGTTATGTTCTTTGTCTGAATTGTAAACCTTTCATTAAGATGAAACCATAAGGTAATACATATATAAATTGCATGAAAGTTGAAGTAGCTTACGAAGAAACATGATGTCAAGATAAACCAATTTTCTGCAGCAATGAAGGGAATTTATTATTTAAACAGGAAAACATGAACTAATCTCTGTTTACATGTCGATGTTAAGCGACAGTAAACAGCTGTGCGGTCGTCGCTACCAAAACCTTCAACGGCAGATTAATAGGCATACAGTCGTGGAACCTCCCAACCCAATAAGTGATATTTGGTTTGTTTTAACACTAAAACCTGGGCAAGCAACTGTTTATAACAGAACAGATGATATATGAGCATAATGTAAGAAGCAGTGTAACCCGTACAGCTGTAGCGGTTTGACGATGTATCCAGGTAATTGATACATTGCGATAAGCCAATGGTTAATCGTCAAATTTAAGGATCATGCAGTAAAAATCTCTCGTATAGGAAACCTGTAACATACGAAAATGTAGGTTCAAAATTCAACCCAAAGATTATGTAGCACACATCGTCAAACGTAGGACAAATAATATATAGTGCAGGCTTTATGTATATCAGTATATGCGAATCCTTTATGTTTTCCATATAAACGGTACTGGACTTCTTTGTGGCTGATTACATCCTGGTAATGTATTGACATGGAAATCAAATTTACCATACTAAAAAATTGCACTACACTATACTTTTATCTCATGCATACAAAGGACGAAGTCACCCACTTGAAAGCCGCAATGAATTTAAAGTGCTAGAAGCATTACCTTAATAAATTAATAATTATAGGCAGCAAGTAGAAGTGCTAGCTTTGATAGCAACAAGTGTTAAACACATCAAGAAAATGTGAGCATGGTATGGACATAAATGTATGACCCCATTCAGATAAGGTAACAAAGTTGGAAAATAGAACAATAAGCGCATGAGGCATTGTGCTTGATAGTTTTTCGTTAGCTTGTATGGTAGAAAGCAAGGCTAGATTCGGGTCAATAGAATGAGGAAAAATATGTAGAGGGTGTTGTATTAGATTGTAGTAGTTGATAAATCAGCACATGATTAGATATAACAATGACCACACAAACCGTACAGATTTGAACGAAGCAAGACATAATGATGGAAATATTAAAGACGGGTCACAGCGATAACCTGATGAGACACATTTAGAGTAGCCTGGAGTTTGGATGTAGACAATCGGGGAAGTCCTCCATAGATCCTTAGAGTAAAGGAAGTATGTACTGATGACGACCAACAATTCATCGGCATCGATAGATAAGCGACTTCAAAAAGATGTGAAGGATACTCTAGGATGATATTCTAGTGTAGGCATCAGGGCATTCCATCAGAAGCAGGATCTGTAGAGTCCATCAAAAGGGTATGCCTAGACTGCATGGGGAGGTCTAAAAACTGATGGGTGATTTGGTAGTTCGACGTAAGTTTTAAGGGGGACCCTAAAGGATAGCAATCGCTCGTTTACCCGTCATCACCAGTCAATATCGAGTATCGGGAAGGGCTTTGGCTCGACTGATAAACTATGATCATTCATTTTCGAGACATGGATTGAGGTAGGAAACTGCACATTGTTGTTTTAGTTTGGTTTCTTAGGGCATGACCATTAACCCATGGAAAATGCCTTCAACCAGTAGAGGGGTGGCTACAGTGGCCATAACAACGCTAATAAAGGGGCATACCATTATTACAGTAAATCATCAATTGAGCTCCGTACAGAATGGGCATGGGTGCCACCTATAAGGAGGGTGCATAAATATAGATAGGATGAATACATACAGGTCTACAATATAAGCGTTGAGGAGGTCCATTGTGGATACCCGCAATGTTGGCAATGGAGCGATCCATTGCAGATGCATCTTACACCTTATCTTATAGGATGATGGAACATATGTATTGAAGGTCGTATGAAGCGGACAATTACATATGTAGTCTCAGCAGTCGTATAGCAAGATGTGGAAGCTTAGCGAGAAGGATACGAAAAGTACTATGCCAATACCGAGGCGATCCAAAGGCATATAACTATATATATTATGTATTAAGTCAGATCAACATGGAAGTATTTGAATATGATTTATGCACAGAGACGAGTGTTATGTAATCTTAATAAACCTAAAATAACAAAGAGGGTAGTAGAATATGCAGTATTATGCTTGAACGTATGTAACTTGTTAGTCACCAGCACATTAGTTCTAACATCCTCCTCATAACAACCCACAAGAGAGATAGAAGGCAAATGTTATTTAGCTTAGAGTAACTTGATATAGAAAGTGTCATTTGCTTAGTGAGTATTTGTTTACTATTTTTTTTAATCATTTATGATGTAGGTTATTTTCTTAAGCTCTAATTTATTTTCCTTTGCCTATTTGCAAGGTAACAAATACCCAACTCGAGCTTCATTAGACTTTGTTTTTAGCATTTTACAAAATTTCTAGACCTGGTGGGGTTTGGGTTGTTACAATCACTCATAGGCTTCAACGATTATATGAACCTTCTACAACCGTGACTAATATGAGATGACATAGTCTTCTCATACAGGGAAATGGTATACAAATGTACTCATCTGATGGACAAGCATAGAAGCATTTGATTAGACATATCCTAAATTTGCAGTGGAGAGTCGTAATGTTGGACTTGGATTATGTAAGGATGGATTTTCATCATTAACTCAATTTGATTATAAATATTCACCTGACCCATTACTGTTACACCATATAATTTACCCCCATGTATGTATATGAAAACTTCATACATGTTTCTTGCTGTAGTTATCCCTAACCTTGATGATATAACACAACGAATAGATGTTTAGTTTCAACCATGATTAAAGAGTTGAAAAGACTACGAAATGAAGGAGTTAAAAACAAACTATATTTCGAAGTAATTTTTTTTTATATGTTTGGTTCTTTATTGTGAACTACAAGTAATTCTCTGCCTATGCAACACTTTCAGGATAGAGTACAACTAGCTATATAGCTTGCCTGTATTGCTTGGAAGAAACGTGAGCATCTTCTCTACCACATTGGAAGAAAATTTTGATGGTTTGATTGTCGTCGGTGTTTTCTCCATGTTAATCAACATTAGAAGGGGTAAGGAATTTTTTATAGCTAATAGAATGGAGACTGGATGACCACTAATGGTTTGGTCAAGTGAAATAATATATATGTCGTAAAGAGATATCTAAAGGTACATTAAGTTGGACAATACGCTAAAGTTTTGAGAAAATCAAAGATTCATAATTGATGCAAAAAATGTATTTTTGGAGTTGCCTTATTAGAAAGTTCTACTACTTCATTATAACATTGACGTTATGCATAATGGAACAACATGTTTGATAATCTACTTAACACAGTTTTGATTGTTAAAGGAAAGACTAAGACGATGTGAAATCAAGACATAATATAAAAGAATTATCCCCAAGATTCGTATCAAGCCGAATGATCTCATTATAAAAACAAAAGCATGCTATAAGTTATGTAATAATCATGTTACAGTTGTGTTAAAATAATGAATTGGTTAAGATTTCCTGATGAGATTTTTGTTATTCTTCATGGATGTGTTGTTTCTAAAAATGGTAATGGTAATACCAAAATTAACTTCGAGACTAGCTGGCAATGAAGGGGTGTCGGGAGAATACAAGCACAGAAAAGTATTCCGAAAGAAAAAAGCCAAGCAATAGATAGAACCGGAAGCCGGGGAGAAAGGTTCGAAAGTAGCAAAAACTGACACCCTCCAGGAGGGGAGATGGCCAAAGTCTATAGAGCACCGATAAGGCACTTCCGATGGGGTCCTTCTGACAGGACCTATCCGGCAGAAAGAGTTGTGACAAAAGGCCCTTTAAATCATAAAATAAGAAAGAAAAAGATATAACTCCACTCCTCAAGACCCGGAGGGCTTATCAATGTTAACTTTCTCAACACCGATACTCCAGACGGCATTAAAGGTATGAACCAGAAATACGCAAGAGTCGTCCGGAACCTGCTTCCAAAAACAACCATCACGCAAGTATCAAAAGTCGTGTTAAAAGACAACAGAAACATAGTTGGAAGCCACCTTCCAAAAGATCAGACCGACCCAATAGCCCCATCAGAAGGCTAACCAGGACCCAAGCAGAGATACATGCTACCTGCACTAATCTAGCTAGAACAGGAACCGATAGCGGTTTCGAACTGGCAACCCTCCATATATGCCGTAGGGACAAGCTCCTCTAAGTATCCGTGAGAAGGCCGAAAGCCTACATCCGAATGATTACGTCTGAAAGCCTACGTTCATAAGCTGCTACCGGGAGTTCAAATGTCGTCCGAAAGCCACCTCATCAACGAGTCCCAAGCTATCCCAAAAGATTCCGATTGACCGGGACTCCCACTATGAAAACTATAATTAAAACCGCAGGGGCAGCCAAAAGCTAAACGTTCGAGGTCAAGGAAGAAGCGTCCAACAAAGGCCCGTGCAGGCCCAATAACCCAAAAGCAGAAGGGGCTCCAAATCCTCTATAAATAAGACCCTAGGGGTCACACTGAGGGGGGACGGGCTCATATTTTCAGATTCTCCATACTAATGAAGATTCTAATTCCAAAATTAGCTAGAGACTCTTGCTCGAATTCTTGTATTCATCCTCATTAAAACCTAGCATAAAAAATAGATTGATAAATTTCCTCGATTCTGTTCTTGTATGAAAAGTGGAGAGATTAATAAAGAGCGAATCCACATCTATGATGTTGCGCGTGAGTTTATCGTGATTTTCCTTAATTAATTCTGTTATAATTTACTATTTGCTACCTATGTTTGTGTGGATTTTATCCAAGTCTTTACCGATGATCGGAGAAAGCTTCCCCTACTATTAACTTAAATCCTCCCAGCAAGTCTGAGTCACATCTGTAGAATACAACCCCTCCGTGAGATTAATCTGGATACACAGAGACATTGACCCAGCTCAAACCCGCACTACAACAGAACTGGTATTTTATAGCGGCCTATAGTCGCTATGAATAATAACTATAGCGGTTCCATAACTACTGTATATGGACATGTTATAAAAAATTGCTAAATATTTATAACGCTTTATTTGCCTCTATAAAAGAGCATGGTTTTATATCACAAATTTGTCGTTATGTTACTTACAGACAATAGCTCATGCTCACTGCTACTTAACATCTGAATCTCAATGAAAGTAAGAATCTTTTATAACACATTATAACCGCTATAACATATTTATTTAATGACGGCTATATGACGCTATTAAATTATCATATTATAGTATTGCTAAAACCTTTTACAACCCATATATGCCGCTACAAAATTCGTAGAGCTATGCATATATATATATATATATATATATATATATATATATTACATTTTAATAATAGCAATCAAAATAAATCTACATAACAATTTAAAGAGCAATGTAAGAACAAAAAAATATAATAATCAACAAATATAGCACATGTTCATGATAACAAAATAAAATGTCAACTAAAAAAATATTCAATCCATGAGTTACCAAATTCAATACATATGTTTTCAATCCATGAGTTACCATATTCATGATAACAAAATAAATTATCAACTAACAAAAAATAACTTCTGGCACCATCTCTTCAAGTACTCACATTCTACTTCTGTTTGCTTCAGTTTTGTCCTGTTATTAGATGATTATTGTTAAGATTGCTAAACAAGAAAGTATACTTGTATTATGCAACTTCTCCAAATGTTAAAAGGTTATACCTTGCTCTTCTACTTTGAAACCCGACTTCGACTTGCTTGGGAGTTAACTTCAGCTGCTTTGCTAGTGCCGCCTCCTCTTTCTGCACATACACATCATTCTCAAAACTAGTCCAAACTTGACCTGCAAACAACAAAATTCTTATTCGAGTCCATGGACCTTCGCACTCTACAGAGTGGAATCAGTCCTAGTTGATACTTACGCAACTTCAAACTTCTTTTAGCAGGCTACTCTATGACTAAGAACTTTTAGCAAGTTTGGTCTTCAATCAAAACTCTGGAGCATGCTGTCTAGTAAGGAAGTATGGTATGTGCTAGTAATGAACATGCTGCAAAACAGTTATCACAGATCTTTCCATTAGCCTATCTTATCCATAAGCCAGTCTTCTTGCAAGCTGTTTCCCACTTCTTCCATGCGTAAGGACAATTTCTCCAAACTTGTGCCCTCTCTTGTTGTCTTGAAGTTGAGACATCCTAACAAACAAATATATTTGAATTTTTTCCAATACGACCACATGATCAATTCTACTGGCATCTCTAGTAGCTGAAATCTGAGAGCGCGAAGGTTCTCAGTTTTTTCAACAAGCAGCTTGATTCGTTTTTACATGCTCATATGTATCTGATAATCAATATTATTAACTTCTTTATCACTAGACACTAGCTATTTCGTCTTTGTGTCTCAATAAGAACCAACAGACACTGTGTTAAATTTCAGGTCTCTAGAAAATCAGAAGAAACCTGAATTTTGTCTTAAATAACATATAAACTCCTCGAGGATAGATTATTTAGTCTTTGACATAATAATTAAGGACAAAAACTGTCGGAACTAATGGGTCATTGACTATTTTAAACATCAACATAATTCATGACATTCAGAAGTACATATATTTATCCAGACATATATAAATATGTATCCAGATATAAATAGTATACGGATTATGTTCTCAATATATAACTTCATCTCATGTTCTCATCATAACTAAACACTAAATTACCACAACCTAAACGAATTACGATTTTAATATATAGTAAACATAGCGGCCACTTGATCTGGGATCTTCCAAACAAACATATATCTTAGCGGTGTATCATCTCTTATAGGAATTTGATCGAACATGTAGGTTACCTTAAGCTAAGCAAATTTGTAATGGATTCAAATCTCAAATATACAACCTTTTAATGAGGAAAATTATGTCCAATACAGTTTGGACACTCGATAAGCTCAAGTTACTGGGATGGTGCAAAGTGATTAGTGTTGTTATATGGAACAACTTCTGAAACCAACACGCACTTCATATTTAAATGCAACTATGTATAATTCAAATAGTGTGCATATCTATATTATAGATACTCTGGTACTCTTCATTATGCTCATCATAACATGCAAGAAGAAATGAGTGGTAAACCCCTGTAGAAAGACGCAAATAAAAAGACAAACATATAAAATGAACCGAAATTCAGAGCTAAAAAGACATCTAATAATAGTTTGAATTCATATTGGAATTTTTACCTTTACGTTTTCCACGACCATGAAAAGATGCAATAGGAACCAAATCCAAGGAGTCTCCGATGTTGCAGAATATCACAAACTCATATGAGATTTCCATGAAAAGGGGAAACAAAATAACAGACTTCTTCTGAAGATACGCGCCGTGTAATTGGTTAATGAAACATCTTATCACAAGCACAATGGGTAGCTCAAAACAAAATACACCTTCAATATATTGCTATTAAAAAAAATATTGGAGAAACAAGAAATGACCATTGGAGTTCAATTCTCTTCCTTCCATTGCAAATATAACCTGTGGAAGCTGCAGCATTTTTTTAGCTCAACACAACAAGGAAATGAGTGACATAAATTATGTTAATCTTATACTTTGATTTACTATATAAATGAAAAAATGAGCATGAATTAACGTGAAAATGGTGCCGTGTTCAAAGGTCGGTTCTAACACATAAACCTCTTGGTTTATCTGATAATGCTTTAGGGGAAAACATAAACCCGAGTTTATGAGCAAAGCTTATTCTTAGGTCTTCACGTATATCTGACATTGTTTTCTTGGTTTTCACACTAACATTTTTAGTAATTAGGGATATATTACTTTGATATTGACAAATAATATCTGATAATGTATATAAAAGAAATAAAAAATCCATGTGCACTGTTGTTTCATTTTCTTTTGTCAGCATATACGATAATGTACATAAGGAATGGTTAAGAATGCTTGACAAAGCACAGTGTGATGAATGTTGTGTGTTAAGTGTAATATAACATCCATGTGCGTTGTTGTTTCATTTCTTTTCTTACTTCAGAATTGCATGCTGTAGATTTATATAATAGAATATGATGTCATCCCATGATTCTAAGAAAAGAACTAAAATAAACATGTTGGTCGTAAAAATCAGCAGGCATAAGCATATAATAACTGTCCTCTAAAAAGCTTATCAGTTTCACTACACAATTACCGTTCATTTCAGAAGACCGGACCTGATCAGGATTAAAACTTGGAGATGTATGAGTATATCGGCTATCTTTGGTTGCTTGTCATTTAGACAAACGAAAAGTTCAAAATTCTTTAACCATCAATAGAACAAAAATATTGGGATGCAATCAGATAATGCTAACAATTCTTGTCTAAGTCTAACATACAAAGAATACAAATTTTGATATGTTTCCGTAATTCATACTTGTGCTAATTAAAAAACTGGATGTTATGATTTTTGTGTGCAGCGGAAGCTTGACAAAATGCCATGAAAAATTGGATCTTTATCACCCAATCACTTGAAGATGAATTTGATTGAAAAAAACACAACACAAATAATATCGGAAATATGAGCACACGATATTCCAACCAACCACCCTCTTTATTGATTCACTAATAAAAAATTGTTTACAATCGATCTCAACTATCGTTACAAACAATTACAACTTGAACCAATAACCTTATTGAGAAATAGGTAGAGAATATCTAATGGCTAAATAATTTGAAGGAGAACACTCAATTTGGAATAGCTAGAATGATCACTTTTGGTGGCTCTCACCCACCCTTGATGGCTCTCACCCACTACTCTATGTGGCTCTCACCCACCCTTGGTGGCTCTCACCCACCCTTGGTGGCTCTCACCCACCACTCTTGGTGGCTCTCACCCACACCTAATGAAGATGTTAGCTGGCCCTTTTTATAGAGAGAATTGCTTCATGCCCAAGAAAGCTTGGCATCCAAATTATCTTCATATATGTTTTAAAACTATTTGGATAAGCACCAAATATCCTTGCAATAAATGTCCACAAATATAGCAACCAATATCTCTCCATAAAATCTAGCATCAAATCTAGCACCAAATCTCTTCACCAAATCTAGCACCAAATCTAGCAACAAATCTCTCCACAAAATATGTAAGATTATTCGTTGCCCAAAATTATGATTTGCGTATCACCAATTTCAACACTCCACCTTGATACCAAATCACAACATCTCCTCCGCTCAAACAATAGCCCCTTCGCTCTCACTTTCAACCTCTTCTTTCTCAATTAACACCATCTCGATTTTAACGGCTACGAGATAAAACCATCCCGTCTTCTCTTCAAGTCCAGGCTCAATTGATTTACAGGCTCAATCATACCTTCTTGATTTCATCAGGCCACAAGATTACCTAATTGATTAATAGGCACAATCACACCTCCTCTTTATCAATATATGCCTACCACTTGATCCCTCTTCCTCTACATGGATCCCTCGAGAATTATCAACGTGAAGACAACAATCGATAACATGATCCTCAATGGATCCTCAGCAGTGATCAAAACCAACCTCTCCACCTTGCCGCGGACTAGGTTCTTCATTCCAAATTCCCAAAATCTCCTACTCCACAATAGCCATCCATGAAAGCAACATCATCTCCGACATCTACAATCTTCAATCCAAAATCACTCCAAGCTATGCGATGAACTAGCTCTGATACCAAACTGTTATGATTTTTGTGTGCAGTGTAAGCTTGACAAAGTGCAAAGAAAAATTGGATCTTTATCAGCCAATCACTTGAAGATGAATTTGATTGAAAAAAAAAACACAACACAAATAATATCGGAAATATGAGCACACGATATTCCACCCAACCACCCTCTTTATTGATTCACTAATAAAAAATTGTTTACAATCGATCTCAACTATCGTTACAAACAATTACAACTTGAACCAATAACCTTATTGAGAAATAGGTAGAGAATATCTAATGGCTAAATAATTTGAAGGAGAACACTCAATTTGGAATAGCTAGAATGATCACTTTTGGTGGCTCTCACCCACCCTTGGTGGCTCTCACCCACCACTCTTGGTGGCTCTCACCCACCCTTGGTGGCTCTCACCCACCACTCCTGGTGGCTCTCACCCACACCTAATGAAGATGTTAGCTGGACCATTTTATAGAGAGAATTCTTCATGCCCAAGAAAATGTGGCATCCAAATTATCTTCATATATGTTATAAAACTATTTGGATAAGCACCAAATATCCTTGCAATAAATGTCCACAAATATAGAAACCAATATCTCTCCATAAAATCTAGCATCAAATCTCTTCATCAAATCTAGCACCAAATCTCTTCATCAAATCTCTCCACAAAATATGTAAGATTACTCGTTGCCCAAAATTGTGATTTGCATATCACCAATTTCAACACTGGACACTTGATAATTAACATTAAGTGTACCGTTCAAAGAAAAGAAAATGATACACAGAAAATATCATAAAAACATTAGAAGAGGTTTGGTTTCATTAAAACAAAATTACAAACCACGGTTGCTAAATAGACTACCAACTTGCAAGAAGAGAAGTTATATTACAAAATACTAGAGGTGTACACAAGATGGGAGAATGGAAGTCTATTTTCCACTTTTATAAATAAGAAAATTAGCATAAAAGTTTGTCCTTCAGCATATTTTTCACATTTATAACTAAGAAAATTAGCATAAAAGTTGCCAACTTTGGGTTAGCTAGTAAACGAGAACCAATATCAACTAAATAAATTGCAACTTCAGGGTGTAGCAGAAACCAATCATCGTATATTCGAGTATAATACTGAATAATGCTGTTTGGATCAATTTTGTATAGAAAACAATGCAAAAGTTGATGAAAACATGCCGCACTCAGATAACATCCATGATATATTCAAGGAAACAAAACAGACATGAATGAAGCTTGGTAACAGACCTAAAGCCAAATGGATGTGACTGAGTTTGAAGGCCAAGTAACAATACAAGGAAGGTCATGAAGACACTAGTGGATTGGTTATCCTCAAATGTCACCCTTATGGAAGAAAGATTATTTATTATTGATAAACAAATTGTGTTTTGTGCTATATCAGACTTTAACTCAAAAAACTCCCTCAATAGCTAAATATAATGAATTAACAGTCAAACTAGGTTTCCTTTAAAGCCAATTATAACTTCAACCATTTTAATAATTTCTCAAAAAGTATAGACCAGTTTTTGATCCTCGACCATATAGGTGAGTGTACTAGCACTTGCTCCATTTTTTCCTTCAGTTCAAAAAAACTTAAGGCGGCAGCAGTAACTATTATAACCAACTTAATTATGCAACAAAAAATGAAACGGATGTAACACTGTCCTAAACAAAGATGATACTAAAAAAACATGCAGTGATGCACAGTTGCACCCTACTCATTTTTAACTCGATTCTGAGAACTGCACCCAGCATAACAAAGTTAAGAAATACAAAAAATGTGGCTTGCCTGCAAAAACATTTTTTCTACAAAAAATGTTATTATTTTTACTCAATTTATCCAACATTTTTAAACATACAACAAATATAGACTTATATCAAGACATATTAGAAATGTATGCCTATTTTTGTCATGCTGATTTCGATTCAACAATTTATAGAGGAGCATTCTAAAATAAACCAATATATTTTACTTTATTTTGGGAAAAGGTATTGGGGAACTTCTGAAAATGCTTTCCCATTCTCAATGTTCTCCAATACAAAATTCTGGATCGATACCAACATGGAAAAATAAGCTTACACCTGTATTATGTTTTGAAATGGGTCAAAGTTTGTTATATATTTTGAAGAGTGGGCTGAAATGATTTAACTTTTTTAATAATCTTACATCTTGTTGACTTGATATGATTACTTCTTGGAGTTTTCAAACACCGAAACTGACAACCTTTAGGCACTAATTATCCATGTTAGTAAAAAATGTGCAGTCCACATATGTGAAAACTAAAAAATGCAATTATATTTTATTAATCAGTCTGACAGATTCCTAACCAGAAAAGGTTGAGATGATGACTGTCATAAACTTGACATATATCTTTAAGTTCGTCCATAAAATATGAAGTGATTGTTAGAATGAATATAGTTACACGGTAGATAGAAAATTCATTACCAATATCTTTGGCGTTTTATCTTTACTTTTAGTTGAAGCAAGAATATGAGGCATTTTACCAACAACCAAACTTTTCTATCTCACCTTGGAGGGAAACTTTACCAATATCATTGCTGATTCACCATTCAAAATTTGAAGAACATTTTATCCTAGGGGAGATATTTTCCGATTTCGGTTAAAGCCACTAGTTCGTTGTTCATTTTGTCAAGTGACAGTAACTGTTCGACAGAACAGGAAGCAATGTTCAAAGTATTTGAAACTTCAACATCATTTGAGCAATCAACTACGACTGCTCCTTATGGTATTACAAAGCCATTGCTAGACTCTTGAAGCAATTTGATCATCTTAAATCTCAGTTCAGGAAAAAAGGACGAGCTTTCACCATAACAATGGACTTACAGTGTTTAACACTTTTTTCATACAGCAGACTGAACATAAATAAAAAGAAAAATAGTCCCAATCATACTTTTAGAATAGTGTCAAACAAAGCTGGAGATATGACTACTTCAGTTGAAATATCACTAACAGTGTATTCACCTTGACTGACTAACTGAAAATTTAAACTTAAATATTTTAATCCCATGGATTTTCATAATTACCTATATAGAAACTCAAATGACAAGGAAATGCAAACAAAAATCAGATCACCTTATTCAAAATTGAAATCAAATTTGATGTGTCTGTTGTTTGCCTATTCTCACGTACTTTGACTTTGCTATTAACGTTTGATGGCATATCAACATTTTTTAGACTTTCAAGAGAGGCATCTGCTTTGTTCTTTTCTTTGAAACCTGTTTGCTTTATTGAATCTTGTATTATATATTTACCCATGTGCTTAATCTTTAGCTTTGATGGTTTGCTTGGCAGTGGCACAGGAACTTCCCGAGGAGTGGAATGCTTTGAGCAATAAGTTTGCAGCTCAACCTACATATGAGATTTGTACAAAGGAACTTTAATTTCATAGAACAAGTGCAAAGATCATACATTAACCTTACGCAAAAAACTACTTATGTGTCCAAACAATAAAAATTCAAAGCTGATGTGCCGTACCCTGATAACATTATTTTTTTCTTCTCCCTTTAATTTCCTAGCATTTACCATTTCATTCTTCAATACACCACAATAAATAAAAATAAATAAATGACTGATTTGTATTATTAGTCTTAGAATGAATTTTATTTTGCTTCATCACAAAACTTTATTAAATATAATGAGACACAGATCATCTCTTTCTTCGACCAAAAACAAACTATTGCATCATTATTTATTTCATCTTTTATTATCCATAATTTATTCAACTAACATTTATTTGATTTTTTAGCATTGAAAGACTAGTTGCTACATTTTTATTAAGCACTGTAATTATTATTATTTTATACAATTTGTTTAATTTTGGAATTCAGATTTAATGTACTACTTTCAAATTTAGTTATGTATCAAATTTCATAATTTATTAGCTTATATGACAATATTTTTTAGACTATTTCTATTCTCCTCCTATTTCCTCCTTACACACCCCATCGACTTCCTCCGTACACAGATCAATGGACAACCGACGAACAGCCGCCGCTACTTACAGAGAATGAAGGGCACAAATTACTTCATCAACGTGAATGGGGGTGGACAGTAAATAACCCCGGGGGAGGGGGGAATAGAAATAGTCTATTTTTTATCATCAATCGAAGCACAAGTTTTTTACATGATTCCTTTCCACGTTTTTTTTAAATATTTGGAATTTACATATCAAACTTAATGCAAATGCAGATGAAAACATGTTCACTCAAATCTAATGCAAATGCAAATGAAAACGTCTACATGATTCCAACTAAAAGGCCAACACTGATGAACCATACTAAAATAACCAAAATACTGTAACTAAAACACAAGCATCTAATCATCTAAATCAGAAACCTAGATGAATCCATACAAATCAAGAAACCGAAACCTGAAGTAGTGTTCTTTGGATGCCTCCCCCTTCGTTCTTTAGCAGAACCACCATTTGTTCTGGTGTCTTCTTTGGAACCCCCGTCATCCTTCTCCAGTGTCTGCGTTCCTTAGCAGTCTCCTTTGCAACCCGCCCTAGCTTCAACAGATCGATTGAGAAGATGGTAGATAGAAGAGTTTTCTTTCTTCGATTGGGTGAGGAGATCGAAGAGAAATGACCTAATTTTTGTGAGGCAAAATAGTTTTGGAGGGAGGTGAAATGATTTTGGAGGGAGAGAGATAATAATTTGGAAAGTTGGAGGGAGACCATGAAAAATTTGGTGAGGTGGAACGTTACATGTGAAGTTAAGGAAGACGTGAATAATTTTTAGAAGGGAGTCGTATAAATGATAACAGTTCAGACTAACGTGTTATTAAATAGCGTTATAAATAACATATTTTGTTGTTGTACCGCGTAGAGCAAACGACCTAATTCTCCCTCAGATCCCTCTTCCCCAACCTACTCACCGGTGTTAAAGAAAAATATCATTAACATTTTGGCGCTAGAAGGAGGGCATAAACCTCCGACCTTGTGGTTAACCCCACCACATATCTACCTGAGCCGTTCCGTCCCAGATTGGACTAAAGCTTTGAAGAAGCAAAGTTATGAGTAAGAGGTTCTAACAGAAGTGTTCAGAATCTCGAATGGATAAGTCAAAAACCACCGACCCTGAAGTGATAGCGGAGCAAGGGTTGAGAGAAGAAGCCTCGCGGGTAATAAAGCGGAAATTAGAACAACGTGCTCACGACATTGGGTATAATAGCTTTTCCTATACAGGACCAACCGTGACACCCCTTCTAAGTGATTCTACACCAGAGGATACTAGCATCTTCTCTTACCTAAAGATCAATCTCTACAAGCGGGTCAGGGGAACAACGCTTGAACAAGAGATAATGAGTGATTTCAACCACTTCATCAACAAATGGTCCAAGGGGATGACCTCTCAATCTCAGTATGCCTCGGGAAGTAGGGACAGAGATGTAGAGGGAACGATAGGATTAGAACGCAAAAGGGTTAATCTCCAATGACCAGAAAAGAAGTTCACGACAAGTCTATTCAAGGGATATTACTTTACCACCTCGATGAAGAATATCTATTTCCTAACCAAACACGAAATCAACTATTGGCCATCCACGAAGAAAAAGCCCAGATATAAAAGGCAGACAGGAGGACCCTATTGTCGCTTGTGACGACCCCATTTCCCGTACAGACGGAGACAAGGGTAATCTTTGGAATATAACACAGAAACAGATAACAGCAGAACAAAATTAAATAAATACACCAGAAAATGAACAATAGAATATACTAGATAAAAGTAATCATCAGAGTTACACAGTATACAGGATCTTACTTAGTACAATTACAGTTCAACTATACATATATGTCTACAGCGGAAAAACAAACATAATGTACAATAGGAGCTGAACAGCATAAAAAGAGATAAATGATAGAATCCATCTTCAGCTCCAGCTATCCAGAGAAAGCCAGCTAAACCTAAATACAAGGCTGCCCGTGTAGAAAAAGGGGCGCCCGAGTTTGAAAGTGAAACAAACTACGAGTCAGTCATGGGACTGGTATGAGAAATCTACTCAACACATTCATAATATGGCTAATCACAGGACCACGCCACTTTCGTGGAACGGGTTTACTCCATTGGATTGCCAGTGCTTTAAAACAAATCATCTTTTAAACATCGCAATGCTTTTTATAAAAATGAAGCTATTATAAGACTCAGTTCCCATCACACAATGCAACGCAAACCGGAGGATAGAGTTTTTACCTTATAACGGCCAAAATATGCTTGATACGAATAAAACAAAAGCATTTGATATTATTGCTGGTGTTTATATGTTTTAAAAACAATTTCAGATCATAACTATCAATCATAGACGGCATTAATGCCCCATACCACTATGTCTCCATATATAGGTATACAATCAAAACCGCACGATGTCGTATTTGGAAATTGGATTTCCGTCATGAACCAAGGCAAAAGATAGTCCTTACCGACTTCGAGACTCTCTAGCCCGAGCCTCAGGGTCAGA
The DNA here is from genome assembly GCA_030737875.1 of Allium sativum. NCBI lineage: Eukaryota > Viridiplantae > Streptophyta > Magnoliopsida > Asparagales > Amaryllidaceae > Allium > Allium sativum. Next base: position 968,262,629 of record CM060909.1, on the reverse strand, counting down.
GCGCATCGACCCTTGGATCGTCAGGGCCAGTCCACCGATGTGGATTAAAAATTCCTGAACAATGCGTTTCCCCGCCCTATGGGGTGTAAATGAGCCAATGAATGACTCCACCGGACCAGGATCGTCCGATCAAACCGAGGCGCCTCGCAACAGCAACACCCACATAAGTCAAACTCGTCAGGGCGTGTAAAACCACTGACGCCACTTCTAACTAAAAAGAAACGCATGTCCTCCCTGAGGTCCTTCCTCCCGTTTCTGGTTCATACCGGGTGTGAGGCTCGCGATTTCACGTTATACACAAAGCTACGCCACACAGGCGGTGCTTTGATCATCAACACAAGACTTTGCTTTTCAACAGAAGCCCTGATCATTTGCCACTTAGGCATGCCACACTAGCAATTCATGCCATGCGACTGATGTCCATCGATATACAACCTTTGAGCTCGTGCGTTTCAGAGAAGGGCGTTAAGCAAAAGAATAAATTATCTGCCGCCAAACAGATGTATATTTAACAGAGATCAATCAACACAGAATAAAATCCAATGTCAGACACACGGTCCCTTTACAAGTCCGTTCTGGGTCTGAACGAAACCGGAGGCTCTATATACCTCGCAAACCCATCGATCACCACGTACGTCTGGACGATCACCACCCATTATCCATATTTCGGGATGCCTCCCAATCAGGACCTCGGTTACCATCCAAACGAGGTGAAGATCTCCGGTCTTCGACCATCGTCTTCATCTTCGATTTCTTATCGTCGATTCAGTTATTCAGAATGGGATAAACCCGGTCTTTCTGAGCAACTCGCGTATATAATAAACAAGTGCAACACTAACATACATACGCATCATTTCAATTCATTAGTCACTAGCCGTCAATCAGTAAGAGAACGATTTCCCAAATATTAACCCCGAAGGCCGAAACCAACATCAGATCAACACCCAGGAAACCATTCGACTTAGCCAACCTTCAGTTAATTTCTAAATCACATCCATATCGTTTATAATATTTTATAATGATTTATTGCTATTTTTATTTATTTTAAAATAGCCAATTTATTTAAAACGACGCTTCGGGCCATAACGCTGCCATGGCACTGTTTTTCTTCAGATTTGATTTACACATATCTGAAAATCTAACCGTTTGATCTTCACAAAATTTACATCATTAGAAAAATCTTTTCAAAACGAATCCAACGGTTCCAGTTTCGGGAAAATCCGACGGTCGGATCTCCCGGTATAATCGTTTGAAGTTTCGATTTCAAATTTCGAACTGCAGCGTCGTTATTCGATTAAATATAATTATAATTATATATATATATATATATATATATATATATAATCGATTCTGGCACTGTTTTTCTTCAGATTTGAATTAAACATTCCAGACAATCCAACCGTTGGATCTTTACAAAGTTGGTGCCGTTGGAAAGATATTTCCAAAGCGAACCCAACGGTTGCGATTTCAGGAAAATCCGATGGTCGGATCTCCCGTACTAATCGTTTGAAATCACGGTTTCAAAATACGAACTGCAGCGTCATTATTTGATATATTTTAATTCTATTTATGTATATATATATCGATTCTTTGATTTCAAAGCTATATTCTTTTCATACATTTGATAAAAATGATATTTTTATCTAACTGTCTTCTATTTCAACACTTCACTATATTTAGCAATTCATGTATATAATAAAAATGTGATTTTTATTGTAAAACAATTCATTTCAAAACACTATTATTTTATATAGTTTATATAGGTAATAAAAATAGGATTTTTATTATAAAACAATTTCTTTCAAAACAAGATTATTTTATATAGTTCATATAAATGATAAAAATGTGATTTTTATTATAAAACAATTTATTTCAAAATATGAATACCATTCAACACATGAATTTCAATTCAACGAATGAATATCGATTCACCACATGAAGGTTTTCTATAGTTTCTATATATAGATAAAAATGTGATTTTTATATTTAAAACACGAATACCATTCAACACATGAATTTCAATTCAACGAATGAATATCAATTCAACACATGAAGGCTTTCTATTCAACGAATAAATATAGTTTCAACAAATGAAAATACTTCAAACACATGAATATTATTCAAAATTTCGGCAGCATAACGGCAGGGTAGTTAAAACCGGGACCGTCCCTAGTACGGCTCCTCGCTCTACCTTAAAACCTCGCAGTTTTTGACAATGGGGAATCATGCATCTAGTTCGCACGCAGGTGGCATGTATATTTATTTCATTTCCACAAACTAATCCTATGTGGTTTCAACCAAATATTTCTCAACCACAAACGGGTATTTTTCAACCACAATCAATCAATATCAACCTAAAACAATCCCAATCCACCATTCGCTATCAATCAATTTTCACACCAATCACAACCAATAAATATCGTCCATGGTTTGCGGACGAGTGGTGTATATATATATATATATATATATATATATATATATATATATATATATATATGGCAATTCACTTCTATTTCAACACATATATAATTTCTACAACGCATATATAACTTATACATCGAACGTACAACTTATACAACGCTTATACAAGGGGTGTACAACGCTTATATAACTCATACATCGACCATATAATTTATACATCGTCGTTTTCCATATCGTTTATAAATTAGAAATCTCACATTGGGTTCCACTCCACCAAAAATAGCAGAAGGCTCAGAAAAACATGCGGTCTCTTCTAGAAGGTAGAAGACGTCCACACGGTAACGATGTTTCCTGTTTCATCAAATTTCATCAAGAAACGAAAAAGATATGATTTTTTACAGTGAAATCATAAACGGTAGCGCTTAGAACTGCTATAATATAGTTTATATTAAAATAGCCGTATACCTCTCTGATTTGTTCAAAACTAGGGTTGGGAATTTCGCGAAATCCGTGAAGCTAGAGGACGATCGGCCTTCGCAGCGTCGAAGGGCTAGGAGAGAGCTTCGCACGCGTGGGGGAGTGGGCCAGCTCGGTGGACCCTGGCGTTCGTGGCGGCGTCCTGAAACGCTCGACTTCGAGCTGCTGGTTCTTGCTGACGGCTGAACGTGGAGGGGCGAGACTAGGTCGGATTTGAAGAGGAGGGAGAGCTGGACAAAAACCCTAATTGGCGGAGGGGCTGAAAGTGGAGGAGGCGGTCGGAATCGGAGCTGGAAGCTTTGAAAAGCTTTCCGCCTTCAATCGCGACTGTCGGGAGAGAGAAAATGGGGGTAGTGGCCAATTAGTTTTTTTATTTTATTTTATAATTTTTAAAATCTCCAAAATACCCCTTTCGCCCACGAACCCCAATCCAAACCCAACGACTGTCATCCCTAGCATTTTACCCCCATTCCGAACACAATGGGATATGTTTCGTAGGCCCATTCGACTATTTCAGTCAGTTTCCATTCAAATTAAAATATATAACATTCAATATTCAATTTGAACGCACATTTCAATTTTCCTGGGCCACAAACTGATTTGAAAAATTCCAGAAAAATAAATCTTGCTATGTTTTGACGATACGGTCCCAACAAAACTAGTTTCGTCGAATTCTGAGACCGTTTGCAAAAAGGCCCATTTCTGGTCGATCCAATTTAACTGTAATTGACCAAAACACGTTTTCCTTTGCCACGCTCACATACTAGCTTCAAAAATTATGAAATTTGAAACCTAACAATAACTTCACATCCCGGATCCAACAAAAGTGGTTTCGTCGAATTCCGAGGTCGTATGCAAAATGGCCAATTTCACGGGCTATATAAATTCCATAACGACCTTTTTGGAAATTCATTTTGCCATAACTTTTGCTTTCTGCTATGAAAATTCGATTTTTCTGATTCGTTAGAAAGGTATTCACTAACAGATTTAAATATTTTTGGTTTCACTCAAATTCGTTTTGTTTTGCACCCGGTACAGTCCGACAAAGTTTGAATTCAATTTTTGAAACTGCAGTGCCTTTTCAGGCCTTGTTTATAATTGGAATTAATTATATTCATTCATTTTCAAACGTCGATTCAAACTCACTTTTCATTGCTATTATTTAAAATATTTATTTTAAATATTTAAAATCCATTATTTTAGCCAATTTAAAAAATTTAAATTGGTTCAGATTTTCTGGGTCGTTACAATCTCCCCCACTTAAAACTTTTCGTCCCCGAAAAGGAACTAAGTCGAAAGTGGTTTGATTATTCAACTCCACGTTCCATCTGGCTTCCATTCTCCAACTTTTCAGTTTCTGAGGATTTTCAAATTCTTCAAAAAAAAAATTGGCTAACACCCGGAATTTTCGAAAAATTTCACTCCTTTGTACGGGGAGAGGTTTGGAAATTTATTGGGCCGTATTAGGTACCCAATAAATCCTAATAAGCATACACATATTTATAGTAATATATTCTGGTGTTTACAGGGGAGCGTGTATAGATAATAACTCCAGAGAATAAATTCTCGTCACCCTGTCAAAGCCTGAGGAAGTGTGTATTTTAAATGCTCCAGAGGATAAATCCTCGTCACCTCGTCCCGTGTGGGAAATAAATAGTCCATGTGCCGTATCTAATAACTAGAGAGACGTGATTATTGTCAACTCCAGACCCGTGTGGGTTTTTTATTAATCTGGCAATTTAATCGTTATAATTTAAATAGTCCATATCAGTCATCAGTTCAACCTGTAAAATATAGTCATCGCCATACAAGCCTCTCGCTCGTATGGTAAATCTTCCACCTCGTCACACAAGCACCAAATGCTTATGTGGTATATGATGAAGTATGCCTATCTTCAGAAGTATGTCATGGAGTGTAGTTCAAAATTAATTGTTACTATCCTATGGCGACATTTATTATTACACACAGAATAACCAGCACTCCGCATCCAATGGCATTCACAGGAGTTGATATAATAATATTTCGCATCCAACTCATTAAGGTTTACCTATTTGTCGGGCACGCAAATAAAATCTTTACTCAACAACTATCCATTTACCTGTTCAAACATATATAATACACATGTATATATTTCTATTTATTTTCAAATCAGTTCAATGTGTGATCTAAATGAATAAATTCTACCATTATTCCATAATTGATTAAATTAACTATCATTTTAATAATTTAATTAATCAAATCTACTATCACACAACACAAACAACAATCAAATTGTTTTTAACTTTTCAAAAATATACTAATCAATTTCTATACTCTTCAAATATATACCTTTTATATATTCAAAAATTATATTTCTAAAACCAGACTATATATATAATCACAAATACGTTATTTAAAACATATTACTCTCGACTCGTCCTGGGGCACTTCTGACCCCATCTCTAACGAGTTGTTCTGATTCTGCTGTACTCATACTAGGATATTACTGATCCTATCTGTATAGAGTTACCCGTCCTAGAACACTATTGGTTCTATCTCTGACGAGTTCGTTAATATGTTATACTCCAAAACTAAGCTTAACCAAAGCTCCGATACCACGTTGTGACGACCCCATTTCCCGTACAGACGGAGACAAGGGTAATCTTTGGAATATAACACAGAAACAGATAACAGCAGAACAGAATTAAATAAATACACCAGATAATGAACAATAGAATATACTGGATAAAAGTAATCATCAGAGTTACACAGTATACAGGATCTTACATAGTACAATTACAGTTTAACTATACATATATGTCTACAGCGGAAAAACAAACATAATGTACAATAGGAGCTGAACAACATAAAAAGAGATAAATGATAGAATCCATCTTCAGCTCCAGCTATCCAGAGAAATCCAGCTAAACCTGAATACAAGGATGCCCGTGTAGAAAACGGGGCACCCGAGTTTGAAAGTGAAACAAACTACGAGTCAGTCATGGGACTGGTATGAGAAATCTACTCAACACATTCATAATATGGCTAATCACAGGACCACGCCACTTTCATGGAACGGGTTTACTCCATTGGATTGCCAGTGCTTTAAAACAAATCATCTTTTAAACATCACAATGCTTTTTATAAAAATGAAGCTATTATAAGACTCAGTTCCCATCACACAATGCAACGCAAACCGGAGGATAGAGTTTTTACCTTATAACGGCCAAAATATGCTTGATACGAATAAAACAAAAGCATTTGATATTATTGCTAGTGTTTATATGTTTTAAAAACAATTTCAAATCATAACTATCAATCATAGACGGCATTAATGCCCCATACCACTATGTCGCCATATATAGGTATACAATCAAAACCGCACGATGTCGTATTTGGAAATTGGATTTCCGTCATGAACCAAGGCAAAAGATAGTCCTTACCGACTTCGAGACTCTCTAGCCCGAGCCTCAGGGTCAGAGCGCATCGACCCTTGGATCGTCAGGGCCAGTCCACCGATGTGGATTAAAAATTCCTGAACAATGCGTTTCCCCGCCCTATGGGGTGTAAATGAGCCAATGAATGACTCCACCGGACCCGGATCGTCCGATCAAACCGAGGCGCCTCGCAACAGCAACACCCACATAAGTCAAACTCATCAGGGCGTGTAAAACCACTGACGCCACTTCTAACTAAAAAGAAACGCATGTCCTCCCTGAGGTCCTTCCTCCCGTTTCTGGTTCATACCGGGTGTGAGGCTCGCGATTTCACGTTATACACAAAGCTACGCCACACAGGCGGTGCTTTGATCATCAACACAAGACTTTGCTTTTCAACAGAAGCCCTGATCATTTGCCACTTAGGCATGCCACACTAGCAATTCATGCCATGCGACTGATGTCCATCGATATACAACCTTTGAGCTCGTGCGTTTCAGAGAAGGGCGTTAAGCAAAAGAATAAATTATCTGCCGCCAAACAGATGTATATTTAACAGAGATCAATCAACACAGAATAAAATCCAATGTCAGACACACGGTCCCTTTACAAGTCCGTTCTGGGTCTGAACGAAACCGGAGGCTCTATATACCTCGCAAACCCATCGATCACCACGTACGTCTGGACGATCACCACCCATTATCCATATTTCGGGATGCCTCCCAATCAGGACCTCGGTTACCATCCAAACGAGGTGAAGATCTCCGGTCTTCGACCATCGTCTTCATCTTCGATTTCTTATCGTCGATTCAGTTATTCAGAATGGGATAAACCCGGTCTTTCTGAGCAACTCGCGTATATAATAAACAAGTGCAACACTAACATACATACGCATCATTTCAATTCATTAGTCACTAGCCGTCAATCAGTAAGAGAACGATTTCCCAAATATTAACCCCGAAGGCCGAAACCAACATCAGATCAACACCCAGGAAACCATTCGACTTAGCCAACCTTCAGTTAATTTCTAAATCACATCCATATCGTTTATAATATTTTATAATGATTTATTGCTATTTTTATTTATTTTAAAATAGCCAATTTATTTAAAACGACGCTTCGGGCCATAACGCTGCCATGGCACTGTTTTTCTTCAGATTTGATTTACACATATCTGAAAATCTAACCGTTTGATCTTCACAAAATTTACATCATTAGAAAAATCTTTTCAAAACGAATCCAACGGTTCCAGTTTCGGGAAAATCCGACGGTCGGATCTCCCGGTATAATCGTTTGAAGTTTCGATTTCAAATTTCGAACTGCAGCGTCGTTATTCGATTAAATATAATTATAATTATATATATATATATATATAATCGATTCTGGCACTGTTTTTCTTCAGATTTGAATTAAACATTCCAGACAATCCAACCGTTGGATCTTTACAAAGTTGGTGTCGTTGGAAAGATCTTTCCAAAGCGAACCCAACGGTTGCGATTTCAGGAAAATCCGATGGTCGGATCTCCCGTACTAATCGTTTGAAATCACGATTTCAAAATACGAACTGCAACGTCGTTATTCGATATATTTTAATTCTATTTATATATGTATATATCGATTCTTTGATTTTAAAGCTATATTCTTTTCATACATTTGATAAAAATGATATTTTTACCTAACTGTCTTCTATTTCAACACTTCACTATATTTAGCAATTCATGTATATAATAAAAATATGATTTTTATTGTAAAACAATTCATTTCAAAACACTGTTATTTTATATAGTTTATATAGGTAATAAAAATAGGATTTTTATTATAAAACAATTTCTTTCAAAACAAGATTATTTTATATAGTTCATATAGATGATAAAAATATGATTTTTATTATAAAACAATTTATTTCAAAATATGAATACCATTCAACACATGAATTTCAATTCAACGAATGAATATCGATTTAACACATGAAGGTTTTCTATAGTTTCTAGATATAGATAAAATTGTGATTTTTATATTTAAAACACGAATACCATTCAACACATGAATTTCAATTCAACGAATGAATATCGATTCAACACATGAAGGTTTTCTATTCAACGAATACATATAGTTTCAACAAATGAAAATACTTCAAACACATGAATATTATTCAAAATTTCGGCAGCATAACGGCAGGGTAGTTAAAACCGGGACCGTCCCTAGTACGGCTCCTCGCTCTACCTTAAAACCTCGTGGTTTTTGACAATGGGGAATCATGCATCTAGGTCGCACGCAGGCGGCATGTATATTTTTTTCATTTCCACAAACTAATCCTATGTGGTTTCAACCAAATATTTCTCAACCACAAACGGGTATTTTTCAACCACAATCAATTAATATAAACCTAAAACAATCCCAATCCACCATTCGCTATCAATCAATTTTCACACCAATCACAACCAATAAATATCGTCCATGGTTTGTGGACGAGGGGCGTATGTATATATTTATATATAGCAATTCACTTCTATTTCAACACATATATAATTTCTACAACGCATATATAACTTATACATCGAACGTACAACTTATAAAACGCTTATATAAGGGGTGTACAACGCTTATATAACTCATACATTGACCATATAATTTATACATCGTCGTTTTCCATATCGTTTATAAATTAGAAATCTCACATTGGGTTCCACTCCACCAAAAATAGCAGAAGGCTCAGAAAAATATGCGGTCTCTTCTAGAAGGTAGAAGACGTCCACACGGTCACGATGTTTCCTGTTTCATCGAATTTCGTCAAGAAACGAAAAAGATATGATTTTTACAGTGAAATCATAAACGGTAGCGCTTAGAACTGCTATAATATAGTTTATATTAAAATAGTCGTATACCTCTCTGATTTGTTCAAAACTAGGGTTGGGAATTTCGCGAAATCCGTAAAGCTAGAGGACGATCGGCCTTCGCAGCGTTGAAGGGCTAGGAGAGAGCTTCGCGCGCGTGGGAGAGTGGGCTAGCTCGGTGGACCCTGGCGTTCATGGCGGCGGCCTGAAACGCTCGACTTCGAGCTGCTGGTTCTTGCTGACGGCTGAACGAGGAGGGGCGAGACTAGGTCGGATTTGAAGAGGAGGGAGAGCTGGACAAAAACCCTAACTGGCGGAGGGGCTGAAAGTGGAGGAGGCGGTCGGAATCGGAGCTGGAAGCTTTGAAAAGCTTTCCGCCTTCAATCGCGACTGTCGGGAGAGAGAAAATGGGGGTAGTGGCCAATTAGATTTTATTTTATTTTATTTTATAATTTTTAAAATCTCCAAAATACCCCTTTCGCCCACGAACCCCAATCCAAACCCAACGACTATCGTCCCTAGCGTTTTACCCCCATTCCGAACACAATGGAATATGTTTCGTAGGCCCATTCGTCTGTTTCAGTCAGTTTCCATTCAAATTAAAATATATAACATTCAATATTCAATTTGAACGCACATTTCAATTTGCCTGGGCCACAAACTGATTCGAAAAATTCCAGAAAAATAAACCTGGCTATGTTTTGACGATACGGTCCCAACAAAACTAGTTTCGTCGAATTCTGAGACCGTTTGCAAAAAGGCCCATTTCTGGTCGATCCAATTTAACTATAATTGACCAAAACACGTTTTCCTTTGACACGCTCACATACTAGCATCAAAAATTATGAAATTTGAAACCTAGCAATAACTTCACATCCCGGATCCAACAAAAGTGGTTTCGTCGAATTCCGAGGTCGTATGCAAAATGGCCAATTTCACGGGCTATATAAATTCCATAGCGACCTTTCTGAAAATTCATTTGGCCATAACTTTTGCTTTCCGCTTTGAAAATTCGATTTTTCAGATTCGTTAGAAAGGTATTCACTAACAGATTTAAATATTTTTTGTTTCACTCAAATCCGTTTTGTTTTGCACCCGGTACAGTCCGACAAAGTTTGAATTCAATTTTTGAAACTGCAGTGCCTTTTCAGGCCTTGTTTATAATTGGAATTAATTATATTCATTCATTTTCAAACGTTGATTCAAACTCACTTTTCATTGCTATTATTTAAAATATTTATTTTAAATATTTAAAATCCATTATTTTAGCCAATTTAAAAATTTTAAATTGGTTCAGATTTTCTGGGTCGTTACATCGCTACCATATGGAAAATGGACATGAGACCAATCGTTGTAGAATCCTTGAGGGAAGGATCAACAAAATCGTCCGCCACAGCCAACTACGAGAGTTTATAACAAGATCGATTTAGGTTCAATGAAAATCCTTAGGAAAGGGATTATCAAATACAATTGTGGGTATGGAACCCTCCCCCCCCCCCCCAATCCGAAGTTTAAAATGAACCCAAAAGGGGTCAAATCATAAATGGATCAAATCCCTTGTACCAAAGTGGCCCTGGCAAGGCATTCCCCGGAGGGGGATGGTGTGTTGGTCTTTCTCCATGCCCAAATCAGAGGGGCCTGGGTTAAAGCATCAAAAGCGTAAGCCGTCATTTCACACCAACAATGGCCATGGAGGTGCATCTAAAGTTAGCATGCCCTATCACCACCTACGATGGTCAGGATTGTGTACCCTCGAAGGGGGTGACGTGTAAGCCTTTGTCAGTACCTACGATGGTCAGTATAGAGCATCAAAAGAGTAAACCTTAGTTCTCTGTCTACAATGTCCCCGTCTAAGTTTCTAAGACCTTATCACTACCTACGATGGTTAAAGTAAGGCGCCTCCAGGAGGTAGGATGGGTAAGTACTTGGGCCCTACTTGTGGATAAGCTAACCAAGCGCACCGGAAGCATAGGCCTAGAGAGTGGCCGACAATGCACATACATCTCTACTTTGACATCGAAAGCCCATGGAGTGGCTTAGGGAGCACGTACACCCTCTGCTTCACAAATCAAATACCGGAAGGGGTTCCGTTCTTCCATCTATAAATACCCGAATCTTGGTCGATTTGGTTCCTCACAATACCGGAAGGGTTCCCAGTCTCAGATTATTTAATACCGGAAGGTTCCCATTCCTCGGACTATTTAATACCGGAAGGGTTCCTGGTCTTCAATCTATTTAATAGCGGGTGGTTCCATGTCCTCAGACTACTTAATACCGGAAGGTTCCCAGTCCTCAGACTATTTAATACCGGAAGGGGTTTCCCAATCTTCAATCTTCGACTACCCGGATAAGAGTTTCGAGACCTCTATACAATACCAGAAGGGGAGTACCGGTCATCAATCCTAAAAACACCTGAACAAAGAACGGGACTTCTATTAATACCAAAAGACAGACTCTGATCCACTATCTTCAACACCCGAATCTGGGTCGGACCGTTTTCTCGCAAGTACCGGAAGCGGGCCCATGATCTCTTACACATATAATCCGAACCTGGGCGAGATCTGATTTTCGCAAATACCAGAAGGGTAATCCTAGTCGACTCAAAGAACAGAAGTAGGTCCTCAGCCTTATATCTCAAAACCTAAACCCGAGACGATCCTAAAGTAAGTCACAACCGAATGAGATGTTCCAATTTCTTCATGAACATCCCCAAACTTGGGCATAGTCGAGCTCTTGAATCTGAAAAAGAAGGGATAGTGCGTCCTCCCCCTTGGAAATTCAGATACGGCTCAGGATTATACTTTCGACGCTATTAAGGGCGGGATTAGGATTCTATTGGGGAAGTACCTTCAACCTATATATTCATTAGTTTATTTCTCGATGTACTAATTATTTGCACACGAAACAACGCACTAAAACCTCAGTTCACGGAAGGATTGGGAAAAGATCCTAAATATTTCTAATAAGATCATGCGGCTGGTACTATTCCTTTCTCCCTAGGAAGTCTTGCGGAGAAGTTTTATCTGACGCTCAATGCAGATAGGCCTACTCTCGCTGCGACACCATGCACTAGGAATTTTTTTTTTTGACAAAGCAATGCACCATACCAAATCACACAACCCACAAACGCTCCCACTAACAAACAATTACGTGAACACGATCACTGTCTTAGAGGGATACATATTGCAAACATTCAAGAAAAACATATCACTCTAAATCTGGGTTTTGTAGGGCAAATTCCAAAGAAGCATAGTTTTCCTTAACTCTCCTTAGCTCATCTTCCAGCTTGTCAATCTGTTGATACAGTCTACCCACTTCCGCGTCAGTATTGATGGAGAACTTTGTTGTTAGCCTACACTAAAATCCCATTTAAGAAATAATTCATAATTCCCTCAAATATTCTCGAAGATTGATTTAATTTCCCTTTTTGTCATTTAAAAGATTATATTCCTTTATAATCTCACTAATCGTTCCAAATTTTATTTTAAATATCATTTCATAATATAAACTAAAATAGCTCAAATTAACATCTATTAACAAATATTATAGATTTCATTTGCAAAAGCATTAACCTTTTATTTATCAAATCCTTTCTATTTGCAAAATACTTTGCCAATAACTGGGATTCTTTTACTTAGCGTATTCTTTAGCAAATTTGCTAACATTAAACTCTTATTTGACAGATTCCTTTGTTATAGGAAATCCATTCCACACTCTTTTCCCGTATTATTCCTTTTATAAACGTATTCCTAATTATAACTACTTTGGTACATATTGATTTGAAATATCATTTACTAAGTATTTTAAAATTAGTTTTACGCTTTAAATCAATTCACATACACTTACAATTCCTTTAACCCATCTGAATACTTTAAAATCTTATCAATTCCATTTACGACACTTTAATGTCCTTAACACGACCATTACACTTAAATTCATTAGTACAACCAGTCATATAACGTTTAACCAATAATTTAATAACACTACGGAATCAACTTTAGTTATATTTAAACGGCTATGAAAACATAAATTAAACTTCAAATTTTACTTTGAAAACAGAAGTCGTAATTCGTTTTTAAAAAAATAATCTCTCCATTATATACACTTAGAATAGTAAGTTTAACTCGTATATAAATATTTTTAAAATGTTTCTGAATCGATTCAAAATCAATTCCAACAAATTCTTCTTATAGCGATAGTACTAAAGAGGCCACTGTCTACTAAAGTACCAAACCGTTAAATATCAACCAATTTCACATCCAATCACATTGATAAACATTATCAATATCAATGAGAAATCTTGTTGGATTCCTCCAACTTGTTATTTCCTACACGACAAATTCATATTTCAACATATATCATAATATATAAAATTTAACAACTATTGGTGAGGAGTCTAGTTGGATCCCTCCAACTTGTATTTTTTCCTATATAACACGATTACATTAATATAATCATCCATAAGAATATCCAATTAACTGATGATTTATATAAATAACCGTAATTTAACATCAACCATTTTATTTAACATGTTTATATTGATATAAACGTGACCAACAAGGTAAGTTACCGCAATTGTTTTCAATCGTTAAAATTACGATTTGTTTTTCAATTAAAATTAAACAAACATTTAATTTCATCGATTTATTCAATATGAATAGATATATAGCTAACACACATTCAACAATCAGCAATCATAGCACACACGTTATAAATCCGACTTATATAAAATACTTGGTTAGAACCCGTGCTTCACACATGGGTAGGTAAAGGAGATTCAGTGTGAAGGTAAAGCAGGTTGGAGTTGGAATATGGTGGTTCTTGGTGTGTACAGGTTGATATAAAATGAACTGGCACATGGATTAGTTATGTAAGCATAGGTGAGAGCTGATGGTGTAACGAAGGAAATGTCATCTGGTATTGATAGAATTTGTTCATTGCAATACATATATAACGATACTTGATTGTTGGTTATGTAATTGGAGTACCTAATGTATATTAAAATTCTAGTACTACAGCGTTGAACACATTGAAAGGTCATTAAACATTTTAGAAAAAAAAGAAACTAAGATAATTTAGATATACAAAGGCTGCTTAAATTTTAACGAGTAAATCAGAGATAAAATAATGTAATGCAAATGGGACAGAAGAAAGTTCAGATATACCGTGTACCAAAAGAAGTCATCAAACTGAAGTATAAAAAGAAAAAGATGTCACCAAGAATTTGCCTTCACAACCAAAACGATGGAAATCGTCAATTATTTTATTTCAATGAACGATTAAAAAAATGAACCACTTCAGGCTTGTCCAATTGTCTATGGAGAACAAAAATTGACTTTATATACACAGAAATAAAAATCTACTTTTGAAATTAAAATGAGTTACTTGTTAACAAAGTGTGTTGGCTACCTTAATGATTTTTCATCTTTCTCAACTAACCAAAAGATTCCATTATCAAATTATTTTCCAATAACAAACTCACCCTAAACACTGATCTCAACAGATAGTAATTCTCCTATTCCAATTCAATCTGAAACGACCATTCCTCTACCTCCTAAGGCAATAAGGTCCTTACAGGGCTGCATCATGAAATCAGCTTTTAACACCAACCTTACTCTCACCTCCTCTATTCAGTGCACCATCAATATAGGTCAACTTCTCCTTAAAATAAATAAAAAAGATTCCATAAACTACTAAAAAAATCAAATGGTTATACCTTGTTTCATAATATATCTTCATCGCCACCATTTCACCCTCGTCAAATTGTCTGTGGTCAGGATTCACCATCAAACTACTTGCGGTCATCGAAGTGTATGACACACTACTTCGCCCTTTATCAACTCCAGTACATGCTCCATGTCCGGCACAGTTACAGTCCCAAACTCAAATGATAACCATAATCTCTTAGCAAAGATTGTATTATTTTTTTCAATCTTCAACACCTCTTCTCATGCGATTGCGGCTTAACTATGCTTTAGAATTCATATGGGCAATGATGTTTGAATGCCCAGTGGTTGCACGAAGATAGTGCATTTGATCCCATGATGTATTGAAAGGACGATCACGTGATCCCCTTTGCATTTTCCATACAACTATGTACCCGTGCTTCACACATCGGTATAGCAAAAATAATGTTGTCTAATATGTATTTATATTTGTATTTATTTGTAAATAGGAAAATGCATGCTACATGAATACAAACTATTGGAAAGGCGAAAGACTACATGTATATGTTTAGTTGTAGGGGTAGTAGATAGTTAAAAATATAGTATAAAAAGAAAGGGAAAAAATTTAGGATGAGATATCATGTCATTTAGTAAGGGAAATTTGTACTGGACATAGGAATAAATAATAAATGGCTGATATGAGATTTGTTACATCATAGTGTTTGTGGCAAGCTAGGGAATGCAATGTCATAATAGTTGGATAAGAATAAAAGTTAATTATTTAAAATAGAAAACCCAGTAATATCAAGGTCGACAAAGTGAGCTAAAAATATAGAATAATTGAGAAAATGACGATTTTTTCAATACGTCTTTAGACTCGTCAGGTCGAACTGAGTCTCGCTAATGAAGATGGAACACTGGACGTAGCATACATAATTTGCTATACCTTTAAGCATGGTAGCACCAGTAATAATAGTAGAAAATACTTAGAAAAAAAATCCACGATGCCAACTTATTATATTTATTAATAGTTGCAATATCTTTAGCCACTTTTTTGATGTCAATATAAACTACTCAGAATGCCTCTTGAATATTACTTAAAATAAGATCTAATCGGCCTTCATTCCACTAATTCACCACCGCTCTAATATCGTCCAAAAGTAAGATCTAATAAATAAACCTTCTTTGTAAATTCAAACTGTATCTCTTTGAATATTACTAAATCTTAATATTACTTAAAAACTAGAACGAACCCGTGTTTTGCACACGGAAATCACATAAACATTTAAGTAAAACTAGAGTAGTCTTTTTTCAATAATAATGTAACATTGGAAGAGATATATTGATATTATATTTGTTTGAATATTATTGGATGGTAAACATTTAACATATAAATATAGTGTGGTGCTAAGGGCACCCCCAATATGTTCTTCCTAATACCGCGACTAAAATATACCATAAGAATTACTATTACACTCTTCTTAATACCACACGCTTAAAAAATAGGGGCTACCACATTGTTTTACCCTATTTCTATTTTGTTCAATATCCGTTCGTCCTCATTTATAAAACTGATCAATGAGCTAAACCCTAGATCTATAACCGATCAACGAATTTGACGCCGCAATATACAAATGTCGTGAATAAGGTTTGAATCAAGCAAACTAGAAGAAGTGAGAGACTGTGTTTTTCAGATCACCAAACAATTGAGAGATTACCGTACGAATTTGAATTTTCCTGCGAGAGATGCAAAGTAGACAATGATTACGAAAGATTAGGGTATTTAGATTAGCTTAATACGTGATTAGTTCGCAAATAATGATTGATTGAGAGAATTGAATGGAGAGGTGATGCGTTATTAAGAAGCATACAAAATTTAATGAGTTTAATTTTTTTAGTTGTGGTATTAGGAAGAACATATTGGGATGCTCTTAGCACCACACTAAATATAAAGTAGCACGTGATGGACAGAGGACACAGACGTTGCTCATGCTGGTAGAGCTTGGATTGATGTTTAGTATTTGGAACTTAGAGCTGAAAGAGCTTGGCATTCATCCATCGCATAAGTTCATTTTATCAATGTTCTAAACCGAAAATGAGTGAGCTAATTAGTGTGCATAGAAGCACACTGGTCTTTTTAAAAATATTTCAGAAGGGCAGAAGTCCACTATGCATATAAAAAAATGCCCTGTATGCTCTATCAAAACCAAAGCACATCAGCCATGGGCCAAAAAATAATATCACAATTGCACCAAAATGGAAAATACAGACATCAGAACAACCAAATGTGAATCTGATTAAAAAAAACATTGCCATAGTTGGACGCAAGTCACACAACTTGAATAATATACACTGCAACAAATAAGACTTTTACAGCATTTAAAAAATGCCATAAAAGGTATTAACAACGTTTTTAGATACGCTGTGTATCAACATGCAGTTAAAAGTCAGAACCATACAATAGCAATTACGAAACGCTGTGAAAAGTATTGTCCAATGGCGTTTCTTTTGTGCTGTCAATACAATTCACAGCGTTTAGTTTGATTTTTTTTATAGCGTTTATTTTTTGTTGTGATATTTATTTACAGTGTCTATGAATTGTTGTAAGTATTTCTATGTCAAATTTTGAATAAACTATTTATGGCATTTTAAAAACGCCATTGAAAAATCATCATAATTTTTTTTAATAGCGATTTAAAAACGCCGTAAAAAGTCCAAAATCAATCTCGGTATTTTTGTAGTTGCTTAAAATCAACATATTATATCAATACCACATTTTATAATCAATGCATCATATTAATAACACATTTTATGTTGATCACATAATTCATAACCAAGTAAAATTATATAATCAAAATATGCAATATTCTTACATCAAACATACACAATATCTCATAAAATAGTAGTGAGACATCAAACATACACATATACAAAGTAGTAGCGATCAAAAATAGTAATTCATACATTCTTACGAACCAAGATATAGTCTTAGCAGCAAAAATAACTTCAACCCATAACTAATTTGTAACAACCCACATTCTACGCATCGGAGGATCGTAGAATATTTATTTCTTTCCCATATGAAGTTTTATGGTCATGTAACTTTGGGAAACAACCATTAGAGTCATTTCCCATGTTCATGATTTTTGTCGATTTTTAAAATGACCGTTTTGCCCCTAGCTGATCTTGTTTCGGCCATAACTTTTGATTGGAAAGGAATTTTGACCTGAAACCACTTCCATTAGATTCGTTTGATGGTTTACCTTTCCGTAGAATGGTCGCATGTGAGAAACGGACTTACCGTTTGGGAGATATGGCTGAAATAAGGTTTGGAAGGTGAAAAACTGCTTAACCGAGCCAAATAGGGTGATTAGTGAATAGGCCCATAACCCATTTCGGGATTAGGGTTATGGGGAGGCTGAAATGAGTTAGGGTTTCATTTTATTTCAGTTTTCTAGCTTCCACTTACCCCTTAGAAACCCTAAAAAATGGCCTTCAACCTCTAAATCACCTCCAAATCACTTTCTACTTGAAGGTTGGGCTTAGCAACATCAAATCAAGAGATATCAACACCAAATCAACATTAGAGCTGCTGTTTAGCATTGGGATTCGCATCAAATCAGAGATTTATTTCAGATCTAAGGTTTATTTGTGGCTAAGGTTAGTGATTTGCATAGTTCCTCACTAATTATGGCTAATTAAGGGTAATTAGTGTTAATTAGCGAATTTAAACATGATAAAATTCCGGAAAAATATTTATAAAATTCGAAATAATGATTTAGACCTCTGATATGAGTTTGGGTTAATTTGGTTAAGTTTTGCTAATCATATCATTAGTTTCACCTAAACATGCTTAAGGGAAAATATGGGGTTTTGGCTATGTTTGATCCATTTTAACCTATCATATGGTTGTTTTGGTGTTTATGGTTGATTGTACATGTTGCTATGACTGTATGGTATGCTTTGTAATTGATTACAATAGTTGGAATGGTCGACAACGCCGTCGAGTGGCGTAAACTGCTTGCTGGAAAAAGTGCAGGAAAACACCCGAACCGGATCAGATCGGTTAGGAGGACCCGATCCGCTCTCACACCTCACGCTTCGATCCACTCGCACTTTTCATGGCATGCATCATTCGATCCGACCTTCCTGATGTTCTCCGACCCGATCCGCCATGGTGCCCCGACCCGAGCCGATGTACTACGACTGGGTTTGGAGACTACGACCCGACCCATGGTGCTTTAGAAGAGGCCGATCTGAACCGTGGCAAGATGGAGACACCGAACCGATCCGCCAGGGATGATGATGATCCGACCCGATCCAGTGAAGAAGAAGCATTCCGATCCGAACCGAACTGATGGTTAGGGGGAGATCCGAACCGATCCGGTGATGACCAATAACCCGAGATGCAAAGGTAGTCCAAATGGGAAGTTAGAGCTCAGGATCCAGTTGGGAACCAATGAGTTCACTTCATGGTGGGCTTTGCTGCGGGACGTGTGCTAAGGAATTGTCGACGTTCATAACTTCGATTCACCACAGGAAATGGATGATGGGCTACTTATCAGTGCAGTAGAGTCACTATGACTCGAAGGGCAAGGTGATGGTAGCAAGACTACGTTATCAGTGCAGTAGAGTCATTATGACTCGAGGGGAAAAGTGATGCGTAGTAAGACTATGAGCCAGTGTAGTGGGGTCATTATGACTTCATGGGGCAGAGTGGACATAGTAAAGGATTGGTAAGGCTATGAGCCAGTGCAGTGGGGTCATTGCGACTCCATGGGGCAAAGTGGACATAGAAAAGGATTGGCGGCTATGTATCAGTGCAGTGAAGCCATTTATGACTTCATGGGGCAAAGTGATCATAGCAAGGTATGTTGGGTGATCGAAGTGTTGAATATCGTATGCTTTACGCACTGAGTGAGAGATGTGAGGATGGTTACTATGCTTGATTTTTTTTGCCATCATTATGACATGCACACCCCCACCCCCGTTATCATTACACCATCTGTTTATTTGTACCTTAGAGTGTTGTACAGTATGTAGTGCTAACTCTTTGGTTGCAAGTCCAGGTTCAGGTATGGTTTAGTCTACCTGTTATTGTTTTGTTTAGATGCTTATCGCTCATACCAGGCTTTATGTCTGACCCAGAGTTTTATGTCTCTTCTTATTACTCTGGATGCTCACACGAGCAGACTAGAGACATGTTAGCTGGTGATGCACGAGTAGCTGATTCGGAGGCGAGCAGGAGGCTTCCACGTATGATATATATAGATATTCTCCCTGTGTCGTTGGTGGTCGCTACTTGGGCATTAGTAGTGTACCTCCCTCATCTTGCTTTGCTTTTTGAGACAGTTTGAAAAGTTGTAATAATGTTAGCTTTGGATCATAAGTTGTATTTGGATTTTCCACTGCTATGTTAGTTTATTTTCAGCTTACGCATTGTCTCACTTGTTTTATGTCAAGTATGTTGTTATTATATTTTATCCTATGCGCTGTGAGACATTCTACAGGTTCCTTGTTAGTTCATTTCCTTCTTTCCTTTCCTTCTGACGACCGTTCCGTGCTAACTGGACATGTGTACAGCGCACATTTGGAGTAAATGTCGGTTGGTGCGGGGCGGGCCGTCACACTTGGTATCAGAGCTCTAGGTTGCATAGTTAACCTAGGGAAAGACACTAGGGAGAGGTAGTACGTATATGAGAGCGCGTATTTGTGATTACTTTGGTTTTCAAAAGCTATATATATATACTATTAGTAGTATAAGAATGAAGTCATACTGCACTAGCACCACTATGGGGTCGTTAATCGTTTTCTCTTTACAGATTGAACGATGAGTAGAGACACCAGGGGTGCTGGTAGAGGGACCAACTATGGGAATGCTCCTGACATGAGGACAATGTTCACCAACTTCATGAGGGAGATGCTTAGGGATGTTCAAGGGGCAGTTCCCAATCCCGGAAATGGTAATGGTCCAGTAGTGCAGGCGCCTAGGGTCGATTTCGCCAAGTTGTGCAAGGATTACACTAACCTTAGTGGGAAGCCGTTCCACAGAACGGAGTCGACCACAGATGTTCAGGATTGGTTGGATAGCTGTGATCGTATCTTCGACGACTTGGGTATTGAGGATGCGATGAAGAGAAGGCTAGCGTATCGTCAGCTGCAAGGGCGAGCGATGAATTGGTGGAATGCCATGAGAACAGCTACTCCAGAAGATCAGGTAACTTGGGATCAGTTCAAGGCTCGCTTTAGCGAGAAGTTCATTCTAGCTGCCCAGAAGTCAGTGTTGTTTAAGAGATTCTTGGAACTCAAGCAGAATGGTAGGGCAGTCTCTGACTATATTGCTGAGTTCGACACTTTGTCAAAGTATGGACTATCTCTTATCGATACTCCTGAGAAGAAGAATGAGAAGTTCATTACTGGTCTGGATGGATACTTGGGGGAAAGGCTTATCAACCACATCGATGAGACTTTTGAATCGATTGTGGGGAAAGCTTTGAGGTCAGAGAGTCTTTACCCAAGCCAAAGACTGAGGTTGCATCTGCAGAAGGGCCAAAACCGCAAGCGGGCAGTGGAGGCAAGAATAACTCTCAGAATAAGAGGAAACAGAACCAAGATAAGGATGGTCAGAAAAAGAGTACGAAAGATGTTGAGTGCTTCAGCTGTGGTAAGAAGGGCCATAATGCTAAAGAATGTCGGGCCAAGCCAGCGGAAAGGAAGTGCTACAACTGTGGCCAAGTGGGACATCATAAGGATAGGTGTCCACAAACTCTTAAAGAGAAGCAGATTGTGAAAGCATATGCTATCGATGTTGTTCCTTCTTC
This sequence comes from Allium sativum, assembly GCA_030737875.1. NCBI lineage: Eukaryota > Viridiplantae > Streptophyta > Magnoliopsida > Asparagales > Amaryllidaceae > Allium > Allium sativum. The sequence goes on along the minus strand of CM060909.1, from coordinate 968,240,994 downwards.
GTCGAATGCCCCAATTGCGGCGGAGAAAGGAAAGAATGTCGTCATTCAAGGTATGCTTTCTATTTATGATGTACCAGTTCGAGTTTTGTTTGATACTGGGGCTTCCCGTTCCTTCATATCTAGTGACCTAGTAGATAGGTTGGGACTGGAACCCGAGATAGTCGATAGACCTTTGGTTGTGACGAACCCGATTGGTGGTTCGACTAACCTTAGTATGATTTGCCGAAATTTGGTCTTATCGAGTCATGGATGTATGTTTGTTTGTGATTGCTTTGTTTTGGGCTTTACTGGGTATGGCATTATATTGGGGGTCGATTGGCTCCAAAGATACGGGGTGGTGGTAGACTGTGAGGGCTTTTTGGTGATAGTTAGGGCGGATGATGGGCGGAGGGTAGTGTTTGGTAGTCTACCTAGTGATGGGGTAATGGCTAGTTTTATAAATTCCCTCGACATCCCGCATGATGAGTTGTCAGATGTGCCCGTGGTTGGCCAGTATCCGGACGTCTTCGAGGAGGTGACCGGGCTTCCACCACACCGAGAGATTGAGTTCTGTATTGATTTAGTGAAAGATGCCAGACCTATAGTGATGCCACTTCGTCGTATGGCACCAAGGGAGCAGCGAGAGCTTGGGGTGCACGTCAGCAATCTTTTGAAGAAGGGGTTTATTAGAAGAAGTGTCCCCGAGTGGGGAGCACCAGTTGTGTTTGCCATTAAGGCAGACGGTTCCCTTCGTTTGTGTGTGGACTATCGCGAGTTGAATAAGGTGACGAGGAAGAATAAGTATCCTCTGCCACGGATAGATGATTTGTTTGATCAACTGGAAGGAGCAAGAGTGTTCTCCCAGTTGGACCTCGCGACAGGATTTCATCAGCTCTGAGTAGCAGATGAGAGTGTTTCGAAAACGACATTTAGGACGCCGTCTGGATTCTATGAGTGGTTGGTTATGCCATTTGGGTTGACCAATGCACCAGCATATTTTGTGGATCTTATGAATCGGGTATTCAGAGATCAGTTGAATAAGTTTGTTCTTGTGTTCATAGAGGATATCCTTGTTTACTCGAGGACAGAGGAGGAACACAAGGGACACTTGAGGATAGTGATGGAGGTGTTGAGAAAACACCAATTGAAAGCGAAATTCTCTAAGTGTCACTTCTGGAGGAGGGAAGTGAGGTTCTTGGGCCATGTTGTTTCAGAGAATGGTATTGCCGTGGACCCAGCGAAGGTGGCTACGGTACAAGATTGGCCTACGCCCAAGAATGCAACAGATGTAAGAAGTTTCTTGGGGTTAGCTGGATATTATCATAAGTTTATCCAGGACTTCTCCAAGAGAGCAGCACCGTTGACTCAGTTGACTAAGAAGAATCAGGCCTTCGTCTGGGACGGAGAGTGTAACAACCCGCATTCTACGCATCAAAGGATCGTAGAATATTTATTTCTTTCCCGTATGAAGTTGTATGGTCATGTAACTTTGGGAGACATCTATTAGAGTCATTTCCCATGTTCATGATTTTTGTCGATTTTTAAATAACCGTTTTGCCCCTAGCTGATCTTGTTTTGGCCATAACTTTTGATTGGAAAGGAATTTTGACCTGAATCCACTTCCATTAGATTCGTTTGATGGTTTACCTTTCCGTAGAATGGTCATAATAGCCAAACGGACTTACCGTTTGGGAGATATGGCTGAATTAAGGTTTGGAAGGTGAAAAACTGCTTAACCGGGCCAAATATGGTGATTAGTGAATAGGCCCATAACCCATTTCGGGATTAGGGTTACGGGGAGGCTGAAATGAGTTAGAGAATCATTCCATTTCAGTTTTCTAGCCTCCACTTTTCTCCAAGAAACCCTAAAAATGGCCTCCAACCTCTAAATCACCTCCAAATCATCTTTTGATCAAGGATTAAGCTTAGCAACACCAAATCAAGGGAGATCTACACCAAATCAACATTGGAGCTGCTGTTTAGCATTGGGATTCGCCTCAAATCAGAGATTTATTTCAGATCTTAGATTATTTGTGGCTAAGGTGAGTGATTTGCATAGTTCCTCGCTAATTATGGCTAATTAAGGGTAATTAGTGTTAATTAGTGAATTTAAACATGATAAAATTCTGGAAAAATGTTCATAAACTCTTAAATGGTGTTTTAGACCTCTGATATGAATTTGGATTAATTTGGTTAAGTTTTGCTAATCCTATCATTAGTTTCACCTAAACATGCTTAAGGGGAAATATGGGGTTTTGGGTATGTTTGATCCATTTTACCCTATCATATTGATGTTTTGATGTTTGTGGTTGATTATGCATGTTGCTATGACTGTATGATATGCTTTGTGATTGATTTCAATAGTTAGAATGGTCGAAAACGTCGTCGAACGACGTAAACACTTACTGGAAAAGCTTCAGGAAACAGTGCAGGTTTCGGATCGGATCAGATATGGGGGCTCGGATCGGATAAGTTGAATTGGGAAAGGGATTCGATCGGATCAGAACTTGACACTTGAGGAACCTAGCAAAAAGGAAGGCCATGCTAATTGAACTGGGATCAGATCGGATAAAAGAGGGGGATCGGATCGGAGCATATGAAGAACGAGGGAGCTGATCGGAGCGGGAGCACGAACTGGATGGGAGATGGCACCCAACCCGACCCGAAGTGAGACACCCGACCCGAACCGACGCAATGCAGTGAACCCGAACCGAACCGTTACCAGAGGAAGACTATGAACCGACGCAACGCAGTGGACTGGACTCGAACCGATAGCTTGAAGGGGAATCCGACCCGACCCAGTATTGACCAATAACCCGAGATGCAAAGGTAGTCCAACATGGGAAGTTAGAGCTCAGGATCCAATTGGGAACCGATGAGTTCACTTCATGGTTGGGCTTTGCTGCAGGACGTGTGCTAAGGAGTTGTCGACGTTCATAACTTCGATTCACCACTAAAAACGGATGATGGGCTACTTATCAGTGCAGTAGAGTCATTATGACTCGAGGGGCAAGGTGATGGTAGCAAGTCTACGTTATCAGTGCAGTAGAGTCATTATGACTTGAGGGGCAAAGTGATGCGTAGTAAGACTATGAGCCAGCGCAGATGGGGTGAATAACTCCATGGGGCAAGTGGACACAGCGAAGGATTGGTAAGGCTATGAGCCAGCGCAGATGGGGTGAATAACTCCATGGGGCAAGTGGACATAGCGAAGGATTGGTAAGGCTATGAGCCAGCGCAGATGGGGTGAATAACTCCATGGGGCAAGTGGACATAGCGAAGGATTAGTGGCTATGTTATCAGTGCAGTGAAGCCATTTATGACTTCATGGGGCAGAGTGATCGTAGCAAGGTGTGTTGGGTGATCGAAGTGGTGAATATCGTATGCTTTACGCACTGAGTGAGAGATGTGAGGATGGATGCTATGTTTGATTGTTTGCCATCACTATGACATGCACACCCCCACCTCCGTATCTTTACACCGTTGATATGTCACCTTAGAGTATTGTACAGTATGTAGTGCTAACTCTTTGGTTGCAGGTCCAGGTCCAGGTATGTTTTAGCCTACCTGTTATTGTTCTGTTTAGATGCTTATCGCTCATACCAGGCTTTATGTCTGACCCAGAGTTTTATGTCTCCTCTTATTACTCTGGGTGCTCACACGAGCAGACTAGAGACAGGTTAGCTGGTGATGCGCGAGTAGCTGATTCGGAGGCGGGCAGGAGGCTTCCACGTATTATATAGATATTCTCCCTGTGTCGTTGGTGGTCGCTACTTGGGCATTAGTAGTGTACCTCCTTTATCTTGCTTTTGCTTTGAGACAGTTTGAAAAGTTGTAATAATGTTTAACTTTGGATCATAAGTTGTACTTACATTTTCCGCTGCTATGTTACTTGTTTTAGCTTATGCACTGTCTCACCTGTTTTATGTCAAATATGTTATTATATTTTATCCTATGCGCTGTGAGACATTCTACAGGTTCTTTGTTAGTTCATTTTCTTCTTCCCTTATTCCTTCTGATGACCCGTTCCGTGCTAACTGGACATGTGTACAACGCACTTTTGGAGTAAATGTCGGTTGGTACGGGGCGAGCCCTCACACTTGGTATCAGAGCTCTAGGTTGCGTAGTTAACCTAGGGAAAGACACTAGGGAGAGATAGTACGTATATGAGAGCGCATATTTGTGGTTACTTTGGTTTTCAAAAGCTATATGTATATACTATTAGTAGTATAAGAATGAAGTCGCACTGCACTAGCACCACTATGGAGTCGTTAATCGTTTCCCTTTTACAGATTGACGATGAGCTGATATGCTAGAGGTGCTGGTAGGGGAGCCAATAATGGGAATGCTGCTGACATGAGGGCAATGTTTACTGACCTCATGAGAGACATGCTTAGAGAAGTGCAAGGGGCAGTTCCCAATCCCGGAGTCGGTGTTGGCCCAGTCGTGCAGGCGCCTAAGGTCAATTTCGCCAAGTTCTGCAAGGATTACACTAACCTTGGTAGGAAGCCGTTCCACGGGACGGAGTCGGCCACAGATGTTCAAGATTGGATGGATAGTTGTGACCGTATCTTCGACGACTTGGGTCTTGAGGATGCGATGAAGAGAAGGCTAGCGTCTCGTCAGCTGCAAGGGCGAGCGATGAATTGGTGGAATGCCATTAGAACAGCTACTCCCGAAGATCAGGTTACTTGGGATCAGTTCAAGGCTCGCTTTAGCGAGAAGTTTATTCCAGCTGCCCAGAAGTCAATGCTATTTAAGAGATTCTTAGAGCTCAAGCAGAGTGGTAGGGCAGTCTCAGACTATATTGCTGAATTCGACACTTTGTCGAAGTATGGACTATCTCTTATCGATACTCCTGAGAAGAAGAATGAGTTCATTACTGGTTTGGATGGATACTTAGGGGAAAGGCTTATCAACCGCATCGATGAGACTTTTGAGTCGGTTGTGGGGAAAGCTTTGAGATCAGAGAGTCTTTACCCTAAGTCAAAGACTGAGGCTGCATCTGCAGAAGGGCCAAAGCCGCAAGCAGGCGGTGGAGGTAAGAGTAACTCTCAGAATAAGAGGAAGCAGGACCAATCTAAGGGTGGCCAGAAAAAGAACAAGAAAGATGTTGAGTGCTTCAGCTATGGTAAAAAGGGCCATTATGCTAAAGATTGTCGGGCCAAGCCAGCGGATAAGAAGTGCTTCAACTGTGGTCAAGTGGGACATTTCAAGGATAAGTGTCCGCAACCTCTTAAGGAGAAGTAGATTGTGAAAGCATATGCTATTGATGTTGTTCCTTCTTCGTCGAATGCCCCAACTGCAGCGGAGAAAGGAAAGAATGTTGTTATTCAAGGTATGCTTTCTATTTATGATGTACCAGTTCAAGTTTTGTTTGATACTGGGGCTTCCCGTTCCTTCATATCTAGTGACCTGGTAGATAGGTTGGGACTGGAACCCGAGATAGTCGATAGACCATTGGTTGTGACGAACCCAATTGGTGGTTCGACTAGCCTTAGTATGATTTGCAGGAATTTGGTCTTATCGAGTCATTGATGTATGTTTGTATGTGATTGCTTTGTTTTGGGCTTTACTGGGTACGACATTATATTGGGAGTCGATTGGCTCCAAAGATACGGGGTGGTGGTAGACTGTGAGGGCTTTTTGGTGACAGTTAGGGCGGATGATGGGCGGAGGGTAGTGTTTGGTAGTCTACCTAGTGATGGGGTTATGGCTAGTTTTGTAAATTCCCTGGACATCCCGCATGATGAGTTGTCAGTTGTGCCCATGGTTGGCCAGTATCCGGACGTCTTCGAGGAGGTGACCGGGCTTCCACCACACCGAGAGATTGAGTTCCGTATTGATTTAGTGAAAGATGCCAGACCTATAGTGATGCCACTTCGTCGTATGAAACCAAGGGAGCAGCGAGAGCTCGGGGTGCAAGTCAGCAATCTTTTGAAGAAGGGATTTATTAGAAGAAGTGTCTCCGAGTGGGGAGCACCAGTTGTGTTTGCCACTAAGGCAGATGGTTCCCTTCGTTTGTGTGTGGACTATCGCGAGTTGAATAAGGTAACGAGGAAGAATAAGTATCCTCTACCGCGGATAGATGATTTGTTTGATCAACTGGAAGGAGCAAGAGTGTTCTCCCAGTTGGACCTCGCGACAGGATTTCATCAGCTCCGAGTAGCGGATGAGAGTGTTCCGAAAACGGCACTTAGGACGCCGTCTGGATTTTATGAGTGGTTGGTCATGCCATTTGGGTTGACAAATGCACCAGCCTACTCTGTGGATCTTATGAATCGAGTATTTAGAGATCAGTTGAATAAATTTGTTTTGTGCTCGTAGACGATATCCTTGTTTACTCAAGGACAGAGGAGGAACACAAGGGACACTTGAGGATAGTGATGGAGGTGTTGAGGAAACACCAATTGAAAGCGAAATTCTCCAAGTGTCACTTTTGGAGAAGGGAAGTGAGATTCTTGGGTCATGTTGTTTCAGAGAGTGGTATTGCCGTGGACCCTGCGAAGGTGGCTACGGTACAGGATTGGCCTACGCCCAAGAATGCAACAGATGTAAGAAGTTTCTTGGGGTTAGCTGGATATTATCGTAAGTTTATCCAGGACTTCTCCAAGATAGCAGCACCGTTGACTCAGTTGACTAAGAAGAATCAGTCCTTCGTCTGGGACGGAGTGTGTGAGAATGCATTCATGAGTCTAAAGGAAAAGTTGACGCGTGCGCCAGTGCTAGTCATTCCTAAAGGGAATGAAGATATGACGGTATACACGGATGCTTGTGGTACCGGACTAGGTGCTGTGTTGATGCAAGGAGGTAGGGTTGTAGCTTATGCTAATCGGCAGCTAAAGCCGCATGAGAAGAAGTATCCTACCCATGATTTGGAACTAGCAGCGATCGTGTTTGCGCTGAAGATGTGGAGACATTATCTCTTGGGAGAAAGATTTGAGTTGTTCACCGATCATAAATCGTTAAAGTATCTCTTCTCCCAGAAAGATCTAAATCTCCGTCAGCAAAGATGTTAGAGTTCTTGGCTTCGTATGATTTTGATATCGCATACACACCTGGGAAAGGTAATGCGGTAGCCGATGCCTTGAGTAGGAGACATGCCAGTCTAGGGGCTATGTTTCTTGAATGGAAGCAACTGGAGTATATCGCGGGGTTTGATTTCAGGCCAAAGTGCGAATTGGATCCAGTCATGCTAGCTAGTTTGGTGATCATACCCACTTTGATAGAGCGCGTTGGTTCCAGCCAGAGGGACGATCCTAATCTATTAGAAATCATCTCCAAGTTAGAGATGGACATTGACGGTGAGGAGATGAATTTGTATGGGCTTGATCGAGATGGATGGCTTCGAAAGAATGGAAGACTAGTTGTACCCAACGTGAATGGTTTGAGAGATGAAGTACTTAGAGAATGTCATCACTCAAAACTGACTATACACCCCGGTGGTAATAAGATGTATCGAGACATGAAGCAGACTTACTACTGGGAATGGATGAAAAGAGACGTTGGGAAGTTTATATCCAAATGCATGAATTGCCAGCTAGTTAAAGCCGAGCAAAAGAAACCTAGTGGTTTGTTGCAACCATTAGAAATTCCCAAATGGAAATGGGAGCAAGTCTCGATGGATTTCATCGATGGTTTACCAAGGACTAGATCGGGACATGATAGCATTTGGGTAATTGTGGATCGATTGACTAAGAGCGCAAGATTTATACCAGTCAAATCGACCAGAACGGCAGCCAAGTTGGCAGAATTGTATATGAAGTGGGTAGTGAGATTTCATGGAGTACCCAAAGGTATTGTGAGTGACCGAGACCCGTTGTTTACTAGTGGGTTTTGGAAGAGCTTACAAGAGGCTCTAGGGTCAGGACTACATCTCAGTACCGCATATCATCCTCAGACCGACGGTCAGACGAAGAGGGTGAATCGTATATTGGAAGATCTCTTGAGATCTTGTATATTGGATTTTGGTGGATCATGGGATGACCATTTGCATCTAGTAGAGTTTGCATATAATAATAGCTACCAATCCAGTATCGGTATGGCTCCATATGAAGCTTTGTACGGAAGACCGTGCAACTCACCATCATGTTGGATAGAGACTGGCGAGAAGTTTATGCTTGGACCAGATGTGGTGAGAGAAACTTCAGATAAGATTAAGATCATTCAGCAACAAATGAAGGCTGCCCAGGATAGGCAGAAAAGCTATGCTGATAAAAGGAGAAGAGACATAAAATTCTCCGTTGGTGACTTGGTGTTTGTCAAGATTTCTCCGTTGAAGAGCGTGATACGATTTGGCAGGAGAGGCAAGTTAGCACCAAGATTTGTTGGCCCATTCCCTGTTCCTGAACTAGTCTGGAATTTGGCATATAGAGTTGGCTTACCAGAAAAGATGGCGGGAGTTCACAATGTATTTCATGTTTCCCAACTAAGGAAGTTCGTTCACGACTCAAATATGACTTTTTCACCTGATCAGTTAGAGGACTTCGAAGTAGAACCCGAGGTGGTTGGGAACCGCAAGCCGATTCGTATTGTCGAGCACGATACGAAGCAACTTCGAAGGAAGGCGGTGAAGCTAGTCAAGGTTCAGTGGGGCGAGAACGAGAATGATTGTACTTGGGAGACAGAGGAGAGCATTAGAAAGACGTATCGAGAACTCTTTGCCTGGTAAGATTTACTTCGTAATTTAGTTATTCCGCATGCTAGGATAGACTTGTTTTGCTTGTTTTGCATGTTTGATTGTTGTTTTATGGTTGATAGGCATGCAGGACCCTTTTGTGTGTTTTGGTTAGGGAATTTCGGGGGCGAAATTTCTTAAAGGGGGGAGAATGTAACAACCCGCATTCTACGCATCAAAGGATAGTAGAATATTTATTTCTTTCCCGTATGAAGTCATATGGTCATGTAACTTTGGGAGACATCTATTAGAGTCATTTCCCATGTTCATGATTTTTGTCGATTTTTAAATGACCGTTTTGCCCCTATATGATCTTGTTTTGGCCATAACTTTTGATTGGAAAGGAATTTTGACTTGAAACAACTTCCATTAGATTCGTTTAATGGTTTACCTTTCCGTAGAGTGGTCATAATAGCCAAACGGACTTACCGTTTGGGAGATATGGCTGAATTAAGGTTTGGAAGGTGAAAAACTGCTTAACCGGGCCAAATATGGTGATTAGTGAATAGGCCCATAACCCATTTCGGGATTAGGGTTATGGGGAGGCTGAAATGAGTTAATCATTCCATTTCAGTTTTCTAGCCTCCACTTATCTCCAAGAAACCCTAAAAATGGCCTCCAATCTCTAAATCACCTCCAAATCATCTTTTGATCAAGGATTAAGCTTAGCAACACCAAATCAAGGGAGAACTACACCAAATCAACATTGGAGCTGCTGTTTAGCATTGGGATTCGCCTCAAATCAGAGATTTATTTCAGATCTTAGATTATTTGTGGTTAAGGTGAGTGATTTGCATAGTTCCTCACTAATTATGGCTAATTAAGGGTAATTAGTGTTAATTAACGAATTTAAACATGATAAAATTATGGAAAAATGTTCATAAATTCATAAATGGTGTTTTAGACCTCTGATATGAATTTGGGTTAATTTGGTTAAGTTTTGCTAATCCTATCATTAGTTTCACCTAAACATGCTTAAGGGGAAATATGGGGTTTTGGGTATGTTTGATCCATTTTAACCTATCATATTGATGTTTTGATGTTTGTGGTTGATTATGCATGTTGATATGACTGTATGATATGCTTTGTGATTGATTTCAATAGTTAGAATGGTCGAAAACGTCATCGAACGGCGTAAACACTTGCTGGAAAAGCTTCAGGAAATAGTGCAGGTTTCAGATCGGATCGGATATGGGGGCTCAGATCGGATAAGTTGAACAGGGCAACGGATTCGATCGGATCGGAACTTGACACTTGAGGATCCTGGAAAAAAGGAAGGCCATGCTAATTGAACTGGGATCGGATCGGATAAAAGAGGGGGATCGGATCGGAGCATATGAAGAACGAGGGAGCTGATCGGAGCGGGAGCACGAACTAGATGGGAGATGGCACCCGACCCGACCCGAAGTGAGACACCCGACCCGAACCGACGCAATGCAGTGAACCCGAACTGAACCGTTACCAGAGGAAGTCTATGAACCGACGCAACGCAGTGGACCCGACCCGAACCGATAGCTTGAAGGGGAATCCGACCCGACCCAATATTGACCAATAACCCGAGATGCAAAGGTAGTCCAACATGGGAAGTTAGAGCTCAGGATCCAATTGGGAACCGATGAGTTCACTTCATGGTTGGGCTTTGCTGCGGGACGTGTGCTAAGGAGTTGTCGACGTTCATAACTTCGATTCACCACTAAAAATGGATGATGGGCTACTTATCAGTGCAGTAGAGTCATTATGACTCGAGGGGCAAGGTGATGGTAGCAAGACTACGTTATCAGTGCAGTAGAGTCATTATGACTTGAGGGGCAAAGTGATGCGTAGTAAGACTATGAGCCAACGCAGATGGGGTGAATAACTCCATGGGGCAAGTGGACATAGTAAAGGATTGGTAAGGCTATGAGCCAGCGCAGATGGGGTGAATAACTCCATGGGGCAAGTGGACATAGCGAAGGATTGGTAAGGCTATGAGCCAGCGCAGATGGGGTGAATAACTCCATGGGGCAAGTGGACATAGCGAAGGATTGGTAAGGCTATGAGCCAGCGCAGATGGGGTGAATTACTCCATGGGGCAAGTGGACATAGCGAAGGATTAGTGGCTACGTTATCAGTGCAGTGAAGCCATTTATGACTTCATGGGGCAGAGTGATCGTAGCAAGGTGTGTTGGGTGATCGAAGTGGTGAATATCGTATGCTTTACGCACTGAGTGAGAGATGTGAGGATGGATGCTATGTTTGATTGTTTGCCATCACTATGACATGCAAACCCCACCTCCGTATCTTTGCACCGTTGATATGGCACCTTAGAGTATTGTACAGTATGTAGTGCTAACTCTTTGGTTGCAGGTCCAGGTCCAGGTATGTTTTAGCCTACCTGTTATTGTTCTGTTTAGATGCTTATCGCTCATACCAGGCTTTATGTCTGACCCAGAGTTTTATGTCTCCTCTTATTACTCTGGGTGCTCACACGAGCAGACTAGAGACATGTTAGCTGGTGATGCGCGAGTACCTGATTCGGAGGCGGGCAGGAGGCTTCCACGTATTATATAGATATTCTCCCTGTGTCTTTGGTGGTCGCTACTTAGGCATTAGTAGTGTACCTCCTTTATCTTACTTTTGCTATGAGACAGTTTGAAAAGTTGTAATAATGTTTAACTTTGGATCATAAGCTGTACTTACATTTTCCGCTGCTATGTTAGTTGTTTCAGCTTATGCACTGTCTCACCTGTTTTATGTCAAATATGTTATTATTATATTTTATCCTATGCGCTGTGAGACATTCTACAGGTTCTTTGTTAGTTCATTTCCTTCTTCCCTTTTTCCTTCTGACGACCCGTTCCGTGCTAACTGGACATGTGTACAGCGCACTTTTGGAGTAAATGTCGGTTGGTGTGGGGCGGGCCCTCACAGAGTGTGTGAGAATGCATTTAAGAGTCTAAAGGAAAAGTTGACGCGTGCGCCAGTTTTAGTCATTCCTAAAGGGAATGAAGAGATGACGGTATACACGGATGCTTGTGGTACCGGACTAGGTGCTGTATTGATGCAAGGAGGTAGGGTTGTAGCTTATGCTAGTCGGCAACTAAAGCCACATGAGAAAAGGTACCCTACCCATGATTTGGAACTAGCAGCGATCGTGTTTGCGCTGAAGATGTGGAGGCATTATCTCCTGGGAGAAAGATTTGAGTTGTTTACCGATCATAAATCGTTAAAGTATCTCTTCTCCCAGAAGGATCTGAATCTCCGTCAGCAGAGATGGTTAGAGTTCTTGGCTTCGTATGATTTTGATATCGCATACACACCTGGGAAAGGTAATGTGGTAGCCGATGCCTTGAGTAGGAGGCATGCCAGTTTAGGGGCTATGTTTCTTGAATGGAAGCAACTGGAGTATATCGTAGGGTTTGATTTCAGACCAAAGTGCGAATTGGATCCAGAAATGCTAGCTAATTTGGCGATCAGACCCACTTTGATTGAGCGGATTGGTTCCGGTCAGAGGGACGATCCTAATCTATTGGAAATCATCTCCAAGTTAGAGATGAATATCGATGGTGAGGAGATGACTTTGTATGGGCTTGATCGAGAAGGATGGCTTAGAAAGAATGGAAGACTAGTTGTACCCAACGTGAATGGTTTGAGAGATGAAGTGCTTAGAGAATGTCATCACTCAAAACTGACTATACACCCCGGTGGTAACAAGATGTATCGAGACATGAGACAGACTTACTACGGGGAAGGGATGAAAAGAGACGTTGGGAAGTTTATATCCAAGTGCATGAATTGCCAGCTAGTTAAAGCCGAGCAAAAGAAGCCTAGTGGTTTATTGCAACCATTAGAAATTCCCGAATGGAAATGGGAGCAAGTCTCGATGGATTTCATCGATGGTTTACCGATGACCAAATCGTGATATGATAGCATTTGGGTAATTGTGGATCGATTGACCAAGAGTGCAAGATTTATACCAGTTAAATTGACCAGAACGGCGGCTAAGTTAGCAGAATTGTATATGAAGTGGGTAGTGAGATTTCATGGAATACCTAAAAGCATTTTGAGTGACCGAGACCCGTTGTTTACTGGTGGGTTTTGGAAGAGCTTACCAGAGGCTCTGGGGTCAGAATTACATCTCAGTACCGCATATCATCCTCAGACCGACGGTCAGACAGAGTGGGTGAATCGTATATTGGAAGATCTCTTGAGAGCTTGTATATTGAATTTTGGTGGATCATGGGATGACCATTTGCATCTAGTAGAGTTTGCATATAATAATAGCAACCAATCTAGTATCGGTATGGCTCCATATGAAGCTTTGTACGGAAGACCGTGCAACTCACCATCATGTTGGATAGAGACCGGTGAGAAGTTTATGCTTGGACAAGATGTGGTGAGGGAAACTTCAGATAAGATCAAGATCATTCAGCAACAAATGAAGGCTGCCCAAGATAGGCAGAAGAGTTATGCTGATAAGAGGAGAAGAGATTTAAAATTCTTTGTTGATGACTTGGTGTTTGTCAAGATTTCTCCGTTAAAGAGCGTGATACGATTTGGCAGAAAAGGCAAGTTAGCACCAAGATTTGTTGGTCCATTCCCAATTCTCGAGCAAGTTGGGAATTTGGCGTATAGAGTTGACTTACCAGAAAACATGACGGGAGTTCACAACGTATTACATGTTTCCCAACTAAGGAAGTTCGTACACGACCCAGATATGACTATTTCACTTGATCAGTTAAAGGACTTCGAAGTGGAACCTGAGGTGGGTGGGAACCGCAAGTCGATTCGTATTGTCAAGCACGATACGAAGCAACTTCGAAGGAAGGCGGTGAAGCTAGTCAAGGTTCAGTGGGGCGAGAACGAGAATGATTGTACTTGGGAGACAGAGGAGAGCATTAGGAAGACGTATCCAGAACTCTTCGCCTGGTAAGATTTACTTTGTAATTTAATTATTCCGCATGCTAGGATAGACTTGCCTTTCTTGTTTGCATGGTTGATTGTTGTTGTTTTATGGCTGATAGGCATGCGGGACCCTTTGTGTGTTTTGGTTAGGGAATTTCGGGGGCGAAATTTCTTAAGGGGGGGAGAATGTAACAACCCGCATTCTACGCATCGGAGGATCGTAGAATATTTATTTCTTTCCCATATGAAGTTGTATGGTCATGTAACTTTGGGAAACAACCATTAGAGTAATTTCCCATGTTCATGATTTTTGTCGATTTTTAAAATGACCGTTTTGCCCCTAGCCGATCTTGTTTCGGCCATAACTTTTGATTGGAAAGGAATTTTGACCTGAAACCACTTCCATTAGATTTGTTTGATGGTTTACCTTTCCGTAGAGTGGTCACATGTGAGAAACGGACTTACCGTTTGGGAGATATGGCTGAAATAAGGTTTGGAAGGTGAAAAACTACTTAACCGGGCCAATTAGGGTGATTAGTGAATAGGCCCATAACCCATTTCGGAATTAGGGTTATGGGGAGGCTGAAATGAGTTAGGGTTTCATTTCAGTTTTCTAGCCTCCACTTACCTCTTAGAAACCCTAAAAAATGGCCTCCAACCTCTAAATCACCTCCAAATCACTTTCTACTTGAAGGTTGGGCTTAGCAACATCAAATCAAGAGAGATCAACACCAAATCAACATTAGAGCTGCTGTTTAGCATTGGGATTCCCATCAAATCAGAGATTTATTTTAGATCTAAGGTTTATTTGTGACTAAGGTGAGTGATTTGCATAGTTCCTCACTAATTATGGCTAATTAAGGATAATTAGTGTTAATTAGCGAATTTAAACATGATAAAATTCTGGAAAAATATTTATAAAATTCGAAATGATGATTTAGACATCTGATATGAGTTTGGGTTAATTTGGTTAAGTTTTGCTAATCATATCATTAGTTTCACCTAAACATGCTTAAGGGAAAATATGGGGTTTTGGCTATGTTTGATCCATTTTAACCTATCACATGGTTGTTTTGGTGTTTATGGTTGATTGTACATGTTGCTATGACTGTATGGTATGCTTTGTAATTGATTACAATAGTTGGAATGGTCGAAAACGCCGTCGAGTGACGTAAACTGCTTGCTGGAAAAAGTGCAGGAAAACACCCGAACCGGATCGGATCGGTTAGGAGGACCGGATCCGCTCTCACACCGCACACTTCGATCCACTCGCACTTCTCGTGGCATGCATCATTCGATCCGACCTGCCTGATGTTCTCTGACCAGATCCGCCATGGTGCCCCGACCCGAGCCGATGTGCTACGACTGGGTTTGGAGACAACGACCCGACCCAGGGTGCTTTAGAAAAGGCCGATCCGAACCGTGGCAAGATGGAGACCCCGAACCGATCCGCCAGGGATGATGATGATCCGACCCGATCCAGTGAAGAAGAAGCATTCTGATCCGAACCGAACTGATGGTTAGGGGGAGATCCGAATCGATCCGGTGATGACCAATAACCCGAGATGCAAAGGTAGTCCAAATGGGAAGTTAGAGCTCAGGATCCAGTTGGGAACCAATGAGTTCACTTCATGGTTGGGCTTTGCTGCGGGACGTGTGCTAAGGAGTTGTCGACGTTCATAACTTCGATTCACCACTGGAAATGGATGATGGACTACTTATCAGTGCAGTAGAGTCACTATGACTCGAGGGGCAAGGTGATGGTAGCAAGACTACGTTATCAGTGCAGTAGAGTCATTATGACTCGAGGGGCAAAGTGATGTGTAGTAAGACTATGAGCCAGTGCAGTGGGGTCATTGTGACTCCATGGGGCAGAGTGGACATAGTAAAGGATTGGTAAGGCTATGAGCCAGTGCAGTGGGGTCATTGCGACTCCATGGGGCACAGTGGACATAGCAAAGGATTGGCGGCTATGTATCAATACAGTGAAGCCATTTATGACTTCATGGGGCAAAGTGATCATAGCAAGGTATGTTGGGTGATCGAAGTGGTGAATATCGTATGCTTTACGCACTGAGTGAGAGATGTGAGGATGGTTACTATGCTTGATTTTTTTGCCATCATTATGACATGCACACCCCCACCCCCGTTATCTTTACACCATCTGTTTATTGGCACCTTAGAGTGTTGTACAGTATGTAGTGCTAACTCTTTGGTTGCAGGTCCAGGTTCAGGTATGGTTTAGTCTACCTGTTATTGTTCTGTTTAGATGCTTATCTCTCATACCAGGCTTTATGTCTGACCCAGAGTTTTATGTCTCTTCTTATTACTCTAGGTGCTCACACGAGCAGACTAGAGACAGGTTAGCTGGTGATGCGCGAGTAGCTGATTCGGAGGCGAGCAGGAGGCTTCCACGTATGATATATATAGATATTCTCCCTGTGTCGTTGGTGGTCGCTACTTGGGCATTAGTAGTGTACCTCCCTCATCTTGCTTTGCTTTTTGAGATAGTTTGAAAAGTTGTAATAATGTTAGCTTTGGATCATAAGCTGTATTTGGATTTTCCGCTGCTATGTTAGTTTATTTTTAGCTTATGCACTGTCTCACCTGTTTTATGTCAAGTATGTTGTTATTATATTTTATCCTATGCGCTGTGAGACATTCTACAGGTTCCTTGTTAGTTCGTTTCCTTCTTTCCTTTCCTTTTGACGACCATTCCGTGCTAACTGGACATGTGTACAGCGCACTTTTGGAGTAAATGTCGGTTGGTGCGGGGTGGGCCGTCACATAATCGCAACAATGTTTTCCATCAGCTTCGTCTATCTACCTGTAAAGAAAAAATAAAAAATTTCATTATTGTTAGTACATTCAGAAGCCAAAGCAAAGTTAATCACCCAAAAATCAAAAATTTCATTATTGTTAACCCTTGACTCTCATCTCCTTATTAAACTTTTCTTTCATCTTTAAAAGGCTGCTTTCTCTTTACTTTAAGATCCAATTGCCACTAAACCTCTTAACTGTGTTGTTAAACTCACATGCATGCAAGTGGATATAAGGAAAGGTAAGACATAGTAAAAAGCGGTCTGCTTGAAAAGATGTTGATGGACACGAATCACCATTAGAAATGACGGGTTGGTGAAGAAATGATATTAACTGGTACTTAAACATTGCTTGAAGCAATGAAAAAATTGAACACAACCACAATCCAATTGATGTCATATTTACCACACATGCATACAATATGCAGTTTAGACTTATGTAGTTTCCATGGTCCTTATCCATGTATGCTCCGACGATTTTGAGGTGTCAATGCACAAGTATGGTAAAGTATGTCCCAGCAAAAAAAGTGCACAAGTATGGTAAGTTGTTGTTTTTTTGCACACCTTAATTTAACATATATTTACACAATCATTGGATTTGTGATTAGTGCTTTCCTGCGCACCTTAATTCAAATGTATTTACAAAATCAAAACAAGATCGGATTCATATCAAATATAACAAAATACACTTCATGTAGCATACACATTTAAATGCATAAAAATATACCTTTTCAAAGGAATTTCAGGTAGCAATCTTCCATATAGCAAAGCAATTGTTTTGTGTCCCTATATAGCAAAATAAAATGAATTATCAGGATGGAAATCTGGAAGAGCTATGTAATTATGCATGCCTATCCATATCCTCACAATTGTAAATTTATTTCCTTCTAAATATGCAGTTGCATTACCACTTGTGCTGTGAGGTACCATTCCTCCAGTATTGCTTGCTACAGCTAAAAATTAGAAAAGAACATGGAATATCAATAGGAGTTACTTATAGAAACACTAAAACTTCATCAAACATCAGAGTGAAAAAAAATGAAAAAAATAAACATTACTCGCGTTGCCTTTGCCTTCAAGAATATTTTCCAGCTGCTGAAAGTCCTTAGCAGCTTTTGAATTTGTTGGCAGCTTCAGTATAGCTGCATTATAGGAGCATTATGATCTGAATATCCAAACATTCAAGGTATGTAAATATGCATAGAAAATTAGCTTACTAGTGCAAGTAGAGATATTAAAAGGAGAATGAAACTTGGAAGGAAGCTGAATAGCGTAATCCACGTTAATAGTCAATCCAAGACCCGAATCATTTCGATCCTTTATGAGAATGTGCACACACTTCACGCTTTTAGTGGTCACTTGTTTATAACCATCGCAACAATCAGGGGTCAGAGCTTTTGCATTTCCTCCCACAAAAGGAAGACAAGTGGATAATCCGATAAGCTGGTTCACGCATTCATTGTAATCAGCTGCAAAATCTGAATCTGACAGTTTAACGATGCGTGATAGTAGTATAGCAATTATTAGAAGCAAGATTTTAGTTGAGTCCATTGTGAATGAAGTGTGTAATTGAACACAGATAATGGAATGGTTGTAACTGTACATATATGTGTAGATATAAGGAGCAGGCGGTGATAATTAGGTGGAAAAGCAATAATTAAATTGTTAGGGTTGATGGAAGTTATGTTATTTATGATTTATGAATGTATACTGATTTTACAATTGTGAGGATATGGATATGCATGCGTCACTTTTAAATTTATTTCCTTCTAAATTTATTTCCTTTTTATTTTCCTAGTGGGGGGCCAATATGTAAATTCCACAGTATGTATAACATATAACAAATTGATCACAGACTAATAGATTAAGATTGCTATTATTCTCATTTTCGTTTTAGGAAAATTAAATTGAAAACTTAAAAATCACATTTAGAAACAACCTGGTTTAACTCAATTTGAAATAATAAAAACATTCAATGAAGTATCGTTTGGCTGCGACCATTAAATTGAACAAAGCCAATAAAGAAACTAACATGCTAAACTAGTCAATTGCTGACATAAAACTTCTATAATCATATATATTCTACAAATATAGTATGGTCATTTGTGTTTATCGTATTCTTGTGCAGTCCTTGCATTGTCTCAACAAAACTGCCAATATATCTCGTATTTAAAATTACGTTTTCTTCTTGATTAGCACAGCATGATTTGATTGTATTCTTTTAATTTATTGGAATTATTGTACACACAAACTCAAGTGATAGGGCTATTTTTTTTATTCTATAATTTTATGAAGTACATTCGAACCTACCATATTTTCATACTCAGGATTATAGTCATAATTTAATATTTCGTGAAAAATCTATTTAAAACCAAACAACTACTTTTCTCAAATTCTAATATATTATAGAATTAGTATAAATTAAAGCTTTACGAACACGGGTATCAAATTAAGTAAAAAAAATGATATAAAAAGAAAATAATTCAGATGCAACAGTAGAAGTAGGATGGGTTTAAAAAAAAAAGCAATACGTTTACAGTACCAAAAATTAACAAAAATTGCATAGGCAGTTTGATAACTTTTTGGTGATATATTATGCATTTTTATTGTTAAACTTTTGTGTATTATTTCGACCTTATTACCATGTGCAAGAGTTACATTATTATAACATCATTTAATTTTTGGAAAATACTATTGAATTGCACAGAAAATGAGATGATTATGTTTTCTTAATGTAAGTTATTACTACAATTAAAATATAGGAATTTCATTATGCTTATGAAGTTTACAATAATTACCTTTTTTGAGTACTCATATACACTGTAATAGCAGACTCGTTTGCATGTGATGTTTTATCGAAATTTTGGTGAACCTTAACAGCATTTACTCGATTATTAAAAATTGTTAGAATGAAAACATAAACATCACACGTGTAGTCATAGTTCAGTTAGTACCATTATGCCATAATAAATTGCCTATTATTAAAAAGATGATTATCGATTTGAGCATGAAATATATACTCTTATTCATGTACATCCTCCATTCACAAACTACTCATTCGACGTTTTCACATTCAGATAAATATAAAATTGCTTACGTCATCTTGAGAAGATGAAATTATTCCAATGGTTATTTAAATAATTTCGGGGTTAAGAATATGTAATAATTGCATAAATGGGAAAAAAATGATGCAACTAACTATGGTATTCTTAGTTGGCCATTAACATATTAAAAACAATGTTATCTACTTGTAACAACAATTTTACCTCATTACTTTTATTTAGCATTAATAGCACCTTTTAAATGGACCGAATTTAAAATTTACTTGATATTTGATACTTTCTATTTAAATTCATGTAACACACGATCTATCAGACCATGTCTGGTTAGATAATGTTATAAGATAAAACAAAAACGAAATATAGTTACTTTTTGATTTTATTTTGTATATCCAACAAAATTATATTGCATAGTAACTTATGTTCCATGGTATAAAAATAAAAGCTACAAAAATCTGGAAATTTTGGTTGCTCCATGGTCTAAAATTTTAAATTACTTCGCATGGCATGCAGAATTTGTTACTTTATATGATGCAAGAGCTTAAATTGTCTCCCACTAATCATGAACTCTATATTGAATAAAAACTTTGAAAACATAGTTGATGTGCTTCTTTAAATAAGATGCGACCCCACATCAAATGTCCTTTCATATATCTTTAATTTTATTTATGCTCCTAATTAAAACTGCCATTTTTATTTTCCAATTGTTCAAACTGCTCTAATTCGTGTAATTTAAGGACATTAAACTTGACAAACTTCAAAATTTTGGTTAAAATGAATTTGTTTCTACGAGTTTCCAATAAAAATAAATATAACTGAACCAAATAAGTATGGTATGCAACGCTATTTATTCAGTTGGACCATTGATTATTCAAAAGCTTTAATATTATACAGTAACTGCTCGTATATATGCATATAAAACATGGTTGGAAGGTGTAATTTCATATAAAATATGTTAACTAAATTTCTAATAATCACTAAAGATTTGAACATCTTAATTATTTGTAGTAACTCATAGTTATTTATAATAATACGCCATAAATATGTATATTAAGCAGGCCAGGAAGATTTTATTTTATTGATATATATACGTGGGATTTTGCTCTTAGAATAATGAATATAACTTGTAAATAGAGAAAAATATATGTCTGACGAACAGGCATGTTAGGTAAATTAGAGACAATACCATGATAACTTCTAAACCATGTAGCCAACAGGTGTAATAATATATAATAAACGATAATAGGATCAATCAAAGGCAATCTTACTCTCTCATCCACCAAGAACCTTTCTTATTAAATCCATTGCAACTAATTCCAACTTTAGTACCGTCAATAGCAGCCAAAAGTTCCACTGATTTACTGGTCCAAATTACATATTTAACCAAGATCCTGCTCCAAGATACTTGTTTGTGAATGATATTTGCACTTTCTTTTAATCCAAACCTGAAGTAAATATAAAATCCATATTTCAAAGCAAAAGAACAATCAGTCCTTGTTCTTTTAGATGTCAATTTGCGACAAAATGAACAATATTATCAAATATACTATTTCAAAAAACGCATGAGAATATGTAAATGACATCTAATTAGCACGTAAGTTTGTCACCATCTAACACTTACCAGAACCATAACCTGTCAAAAACCTAAACTTTTAAAATCTTTCATATGGCTTTAAGTAGTTCCTCTCGTATCAACTATCAACAACAAACCTATTGTAGTCCCCACCTATTTTATCTCTTAACTGCTAACATTATACATTTTGCTATTTAACTATGTTGTTTTCAAAAGTGTATCCGGTTAGCTAAGAAATAAGATGGAGAATTTATCATATTCTGATGCCACATCTTCGACGAAGTAGCTGCTTTTGTTTCAAACTGCCTTGGCTTCAACTTGGAGCACACGACAGTTTAGTATCGACTGATTTCACTTAGTGCAGTGTTATGCACTGAGTCTGACTCAATGGAACCACCCTAGCCTACCAACTGGGATATGGAAATATATTTACTATTGAAATTATATTAATAGCCAACCACCTAATCAGCAAAAACCACATAATTTTCTTTTGAATGCATAATGGGGGAAAGAAAAGGTACTTAAAATTGAAGAGAGAACAGAGGATCAAAAATATTATTTGAAGATTATTTGGCAATCAGTAAACAATATAAATGGTAAATTTGTATCCTTTCCGTTTCTTAGAAAGAGAAACACTATCATTTTCAATTATCGTTTTATAGTTCTCCATTAAAACTCTTTATATTAATTATTCTACAATATAACTTCTATCAAATATACTCTTGTTTCCAGTTAAACTAACATAATAGAACTAAAACTATCACTCGACAACCAAGAAAAATAATATGAATATTGTCCAAGAATGAATTTAGAGGAAGAAATCAAGTGACTTACTATTAGTTGAAACCAAAGAACAAAAAAATTACTTTTTAGTTTGAATATAACAACATAAGAAATAACTCAGGATGCCTTACATGTTCACAACATGAAATATTGATGTTTAATGATCTATGGAGAGTATCAATATTTTTGAATACTAAGTATGCATGAGCCTAACGGCTAGTATTAAATATACCAAGTATGCATGAGTCTGACGGCTAGTAGATAATTACAAAACATACGAAATATGATAAAACGTGTTCACACGCTAACGACTCTATTTTCTTCATTATCCATAAAAACAGTAGTATGTGTGTTCGTGCAAAAGCAACTGGTATAACATATTGATAGCCTAAAAAAAACTTCTGTCAATTTAATAATAAGCAGTTGACCTCACTGCTGTAACATATTGATAGCCTTAAAAATCTTCATATACGATCAAAATATTCAGGCTGTTAAATAAAATGAAGGAAATTTAGTATTGTACTCATCTATGTGTAAGCTGTAGTCTTATAATTTGTTTTATTTTTGGTATGACTGAAACATGGTATTGCAGAAATCCACTATTGGCTGATAACTAATTTGGAATCCCAATACAAATAATAGAAAGATGAGGAAGCTTTGATCCCCTAGATTTATCAGCCAACATGATCAAAGATAATCAAAGAAAAGAGACGATGAAATTGATTGATTTTTACATATTTTTAGAATGCATCTCCTTTCCCTTTTATTCTTCTTTATTATTTTCCTATTTTTTACATCCAAATGCAAACTCATGTTTCAGATTTGTGTGGAAACATGTATTCAGATAAATATACTCTTAACATAATGTTCATATCAAATTTAGCCTGGTCATCACTAGTGCCGGTCATCCATATGTGGGAAGGCTATATCCTAATACAATTAACTTAATGCGGGTTGAATCAAAGTAAAGAGTCGAATAGTTTATGACTACAATGTCATATGCATCAAAACATATTTTACTGCAAGTTGGTGATTTAAAGCCATGTACATCATAATCTTATTGATATCCAAAACATGAAGTTTCATAAAAATAAAAAAATCATATGAAAACGACTTCTGGCTACAATACTGCATGGTTTACCTTTCAAAACTTCGATATGGATGTTATTACACTAACCGATAGGCGATAGGTAGTGAGAAGATAAAAATTACATAACCAGAGTATATCATTCATGATAATTTGCAAAGTTCATAAATCTTATATCATTAAAAAAACTAATATAAACAGACAAAAAATACTTCCTTGAGGTACAAGCTGAAACTACCTTGTACGGAGAAAAAAAAAACGTATGTTAAAGCTACCTTCGAGAAAGAATAAAACTGTGCATTCAAAATATAAGGGTACCCATTGGAAAATATGTGTACTGATTTAGAGTTCAAAAAAAAAAAGCTAAGCGGATTTTTACTGGTTTGACATGGTAGGGCTGAATGAAAAGGTAAACAAATCAACTTTTTTTCACTGTTTGTACATCTATTTACTTTCCCGTTACTGAAACCAGTTGTGTTAAAACGATGCACGTTTAAATTGTAAAGTAGGAAAATGGCACTGCTGATGTGGGTATCTCTAACTTTGGCATTTCAAAATAAAGTTTTTCACGCACTTGCTTCTTATTTCACGCACTACGTATCTTAAAAAAGCAATCTTCTCAAAAAAACTGAACTCAAATCTCTTTATCCATTTCAGTTTACATTCCCCAACTCAGTAAAAAAATTAACCAATGTTACCATTCCCTGTTAGCTATTTTAATTGCTCTGATACCACTTTGTTAGAATTTTTGGGAAGGAAGAAGAATAGATTAATGAGAAAAAGGAATATTTGGAAAAGAGGAAAACTTTTTAATTGACTTTGTTACTCTTTTCTTTAATTCTTCCTTCATACATACATTTCTTGACACTTCCTTCATTCATACAAATGAGACAAACTCTTATTTATAACATACAACACATCTTTCTAGATTTGCAGCATTAAAACCTCTCATTAATGAATAATTATCTTTTCCTAATTAATGAATAATTATCCTTTCAACATTAAAACCTTTCTAAAAATCTTCAATCTTTAATGGCTTGCCAAAAAACCATTTCAAATTATATTCCAACACTCCCTCCTAATTTGAAATTTCCTTTTTTTACTCCATGCATAGCTCTCATTCTTCGAAAATCTTTGTATCTCACGTGTTTTGGCAGAAATAAAGAAATTATCCAAGCTTTCCTTTTTCTTCTCTTCTTTTTCACCATGAAGATCTTTAACATGATTTCTCGAATCCTTGTTGCAAAGCTCCGTTCATTTTCTCCTCCTTCATTCGCACAAGATGTTCCAAAAAGTGTGTGCTCTAGCTTCCATTTAATTCTGGTGTCATTAACTTTGAATGAGTCATATAAGTCATCTTTCCATTCTTTCATAACTTCCAAATTTTTCTTGTACTTGAAATCTCTAACAGTATATTGAATTTCTTTGACTTCTTTATTTCCATCTCTTTTGTTATCACCTTTCTTAAAAGGATCACTGACTACATGACTCAAACCACGAGCTTTTGACTTTTCCATGAACTCATCGTATATTTTTTCATGCATAAAAGTACGAGAACCAGCACAATAATATTGTCCCTGATTAAAGAACAATGCAACATGAGCAAGCTCGTTAACATCCATGTGACTAGCAAAGGCTGCACTAGTTGTGGAGCCAAAACCAGAGATCACATTAAGAACACCATCAGGACCTCCTTTACATTCTTCTGCCTTCTTCGCATTTTCCCAAGCATCCTTTTTTATTGAATCATCATCGACCTTAGCATTGTCAGGGTCACTCATCTTGATATCCTTATTTTTATTATCTCCTTTGTCTTTTGTTTCTGCAACTTCTTTTATTTCACTGTAACTTTCTTCAACGTCCTTTATCTCCATGCCATCCTTTACGTCCTCTTCCGCTTCGATTATCCATTCATTTATCATGTCTTTATTCTTTTCACCATTCTCAATTTTTAAATCCTCTTTGAGGTTTACATCAGCAACTTTATCAACATTTTCCTCCTCCGCATCAATAAGTTTTTCATTTGCGCTATTCTGGTCACCGACTTCTTCTTTCTCTTCTTTTCCGTCATCTTCTTCTTCTACGTCATCTTCTTCTACTTCATATTCTTCCACGACTTCCTCCTCGATTTCTTCTTTAGCAGCTTTCTCTCTCATCAGCTCCTCTTCAGCTTTTAACTTCTTCTCCGCCACTCGAACATCAGCAATTTTTTCTCCATAGCCTCTTGACTGATTCACATTCGCCTTCACGCTTGTAAAGTAATCCGAAGTCGATTCGGATTCACTCATCTTCATTGCTTCGAAATCACTCCTTAGCGATTGAAGCTTAACTTTCTTTTCTTTATCAACTCCTTGGAAAGATTTTTTCAAAATTTCCCAGGCTTCTTTTGAAGTGGCTGCATCGATTACTATTTCAAACATTGAATCATCCAAACATTGATGGATGAGGCTAAGTGCATATTGATCTTTTCCCTTCATGTTTGCTAATGCTTCCTTCTCTGCTCGAGATAACGCAGTTTCATTTTCTGGCTTGTCGTAGCCTTTGTCTACGATCTCCCATACATCTTGTCCGCCAAGTATAGCTTTCATTCGAAGACACCATTTCTCATAATTTTCTTTTGTGAGACGAGGATATTGGAGGAAAAACATTGCACTGTTTGACATTTTATCACACCTTCACGAACTTGGCTCTGATACCACTTTGTTAGCTATTTTAATTGCTCTGATACCACTTTGTTAGAATTTTTGGGGAGGAAGAGGAATAGATTAATGAGAAAAAGGAATATTTGGAAAAGAGGAAAACTTTTTAATTGACTTTGTTACTCTTTTCTTTAATTCTTCCTTCATACATACATTTCTTGACACTTCCTTCATTCATACAAATGAGACAAACTCTTATTTATAACATACAATACATCTTTCTAGATTTGCAGCATTAAAACATCTCATTAATGAATAATTATCTTTTCCTAATTAATGAATAATTATCCTTTCAACATTAAAACATTTCTACAAATCTTCAATCTTTAATGGCTTGCCAAAAAACCATTTCAAATTATATTCCAACATTCCCCAACTCAAATCTCTTTATCAATATGTTATAGCAGTGTAGTTGTTATCCTAATATTTCCACCTCTACTTGCCAGTTGCCAAACTTTTTTACTGAAATGTCGCCTAATTTTCATACCAACTCATCTTAAGAACTATTTGTGTTTCATGCGTAGTATTTGTTAACCCATCTATACCCTGGAAGTATGCTTTATCGTCTATCAAAAAATGAATCAATAAATACTACTTAAAAATAAAATTTTAACACAATATTACCAAACCAATGAATGCATCTTTTACATACAGAAATATAGTCCATTGTATTAATCAAAGGTAACAGCTATAGAAAGGTATTTTGAGTAATAGTTTTTTCTTTAAGAACTTATATAAGAACTGCTGCTTAAAACGTCTGAAGCTAGAAACAGTAATAACGACGATATGTCACATGCTAAGTTTTTTGTCTTTACTGCTTTAATAATGCATTGAAATAATAACGCTAGATATAAGCAAAATGAGAATTCTTAAAGTACATTTTTGTTGATGTCTACTGGTGATTCATAAACTTGATCTTTAGTTACAATTAGACGTTGATTCAACGAGTTCAACAGCTGACCTGGTTATTCAAAAATAAGCGGGTAAGCATGAATAACTTGTGTATTTTGATAGAAAATTTTATCAACTACAATCACTTTACAATACAGGTTACATATTCGAGGAAAAAATTACAATAAATTACAAGAATCAATAATGGGGCGTAAGCTAATATGTTAGCGAGGATAAAACATGGTATAAAATTGTTGAAAATAAAATTCTGCTTTGCAATGGTACAATAGGATACCCGTAATTGCTGAATGTAATAGCATGTACAAGTACGAAGACAGAACAAACAAACTTTTATTACCAAAAGGATATCTTTTAGATTGTAAATTGCCATCTCATAAATGATGTATAACTAATTTGCTACTTGTACTCTCAAATAAATCAAGAAATAAACATCATAGAGCTATTGCAAGCAGACATTGTTAGAGGAACAAAATGAAGAGAAATGACGATTCTCAGTAACAACCAACTAGATATACACTGCTATTATGCCCTTTTTTGATGCCACAGGATAAGCTGCAACACTTTTAGATGTTGTAGAAAAAAATAATTAAAAGGTTAGCAATTTTAGTACGTGTATTTATAACTAATACTAATATCTATAGCCTCTAATATCAACAGGTTTAAACAACTACAGCTATATGTTTGATAAAATACTATTACGTAAAACTGAAACCGATTCATGTGATTTGTGACGGCCCGCCCCGCACCAACCGACATTTACTCCAAAAGTGCGCTGTACACATGTCCAGTTAGCACGGAACGGGTCGTTAGAAGGAAAAGGAAGAAGGAAATGAACTAATCAAGAACCTGTAGAATGTCTCACAACGCATGGAATAAAATATAACAATAACATACTTGACATAAAACAGGTGAGGCAGTGCATAAGCTGATAACTAATAATCAATGTCAACATCAGAGCAGCGGAAATCCAAATACAGCTTATTACAACCTTCCAAATTTACTGTCTCTAAACAAAAGAAAGCTAAAGTAGAAGATGCACCACCAATACCCAAGCGGTGATCTTCAACAACACAGGGAGAATATTATATATATATTACGTGGAAGCCTCCTGCTCGTCTCCGGATCATCTACCCGTGCATCACCAGCTAACCTGTCTCTAGTCTGCTCGTGTAAGCACCCAGAGTAATAAGAGGAGACATAAAACTCTGGGTCAGACATAAAGCCTGGTATGAGCGATAAGCATCTAAACAAAATAATAACAGGTATACTAAACAATACCTGAACCTGGACCTGCAACCAAAGAGTTAGTACCACATACCGTACAGTACTCTAAGGTGCCATAATAAATAGTGTAAGAATACGGGGGTGGGGTGTGCATGTCATAATGATAGCAAACAAATCATCCATAGCAACCATCCTCACATTTCTCACTCAGTGCGTAAAGCGTACGATATCTACCACTTTGGAACACTAGACAAACTGAGGCAACGACGAATCCGGACTTGTAGAAACCCTGCTATGACCAAGCTAAACATATGGAGTCATGACCAAACATTTCAATGACTCACTTCATTGGTTGTAGCCCTTGGTCCTACCGATGCCATAATGGCCCTGAATCCGCCTTCGTACCTCCTACCATAGTGGTCCAAAGCTATAGACGTCGATAACTCCTTGGCACGCATCCCGCAGCAAAGCCCAACCATGAAGCGAACTCGTTGATTCCCATCTGAATCTTAAGCTCTAACTTCTCATTTGGACTTCCTTTGCATCTCGGGTTTGGTCGAATTGGAGTGGGTCTTCAGAAGAGTTGTCGCGCATTAACAGTCCTAGAATTTGGTTCGGTTCGGTAGTCATCACCTTCATCGGTTCGGGTCGGTAGTCATCACCTTCATCGGTTCGGGTCGGATACTCCACTTCGGGTCGGGTCGGTGTCCTCCTCCGGGTCGGGTCGGGTTACTGTCTTCCTTCCAGTTTTCTTCGATCAGCTCCCTCGTTTTCCATCTACCCCGATCCGATCCGCTCCCGTTCTTCATCTGCCCTGATCCGATCCGCTCCCTTCGCCTTGCTCCAGTCGTAGCCTTCCATTCTTGAGCCGATCCGATCTGGTCTCCATTATTCTTCCGATCCGATCCCTTTTGTCCACTCCAACTCTAAGTAAACGGCCTTCCTTCTCGCCAAGTCTCCTAGGTGTCAAACTCCAGTTCGGGTCGGTTTTCTTGCCCAGTTCACATATCCGATCCGAGCCTCATCCGATCCGAACCGGTTAGGAACCTGCACATTTCTGCAACTTTCCAGCGAGCTTTCTATGCCATTCAACGACGTTTTCGACCAATTTAACTATTCTAATCAATCATAAAACATACCATAGAGTCATAGCAACATGTAATAGCAACCACAAACAGCAAACAACAATTCAAATGAATCAAAATGGATCAAAAGTGACTAAAACTTCATATTTTCCCATAGCATGTTTAAGTAGAACTAATCATAGGGTTAACAAAACTTAATAAAATCGAACCAAATTTCTAACAGAAGCATAAAATATTATTTAAGAATTTCTAAACATTTTTCCAGAATTTATTAGTGTATAAATTCGCTAATCTTCACTAATTACCCTTAATTACCGTAATTAGTGCAAAAACTATGCAAATCACTCACCTTTGCCACAACTAAAACCCCAAAACTGAAATATTCTCTGATTTGGCGCTGTTCCCAATCTTACACAGCAGCTCTACCTCGGTTCTCGTGCTAATACTCCTTGATTTGATGTTTGCTAAGCCTAATCTTCAATTAGAAAGTGATTAAGAGGTGTTTTGAAGAGATTTAGAGGGTGGAGGCCATGGCTAGGTTAAGAGGAATGAATAGTGACGGCTGAAAAATTAGAAAAAGGTATTCTCCAAACCCTAACAGCCCTTTTAAACTCCTAATCCCGAAATCTCCCTTTGGGCCTAGCTGTTAATCACCCAGTTAAGCCCAATTAAGCTGTTTTTCACCATCTGAAACTTGTTTCAGCCATATCTCCCAAACGGTGAGTCCGTTTGGCTAATGTGACCACTCTACGGAAAGAGAAACCATCATCCGAAGCCAATGGAAGTGGTTTCAGGTCAAAATTCATTTTCAGTCAAAAGTTATGGCCAAAACAGTGCCAACTAGGGGTAAAATGGTCATTTAAAAATCGGGAAAAATCATGAACATGGGAAATGACCACAATAGTCGTCTCCCAAAGTTACATGACCATACGACTTCGTATGTGAAAGAAATAAATATCCTACGATCCTATGATGCGTAGAATACGGGTCGTTACATTCTCCCCCCCCCCCCCCCCCCCCCTTAAGAAATTTCGTCCCCGAAATTCCTTAACCCAAAACATACAAAGGATCCCGCATGCTTAACAACCACATACATCCATCAAACATGCAAAACAAGCAAAACAAACCTATCCTAGCATGCGGAAAACTAAATCGAAGTCAAAATCTTACCAGGCAAAGAGTTCTGGGTGCGTCTTCCTAATGTTCTCCTCTGTCTCCCAAGTACAATCATTCTCGTCCTCGCCCCACTGAACCTTGACTAGCTTCACCGCCTTTCTTCGAAGTTGCTTCATGTCGTGCTCAACAATACGGGCCGGCTTGCGATTCCCAACTGCCTCGGGTTCTACTTCGAAGTCCTCTAACTGATCAGGTGAAATAGTCATATCTGAGTCGTGAACGAACTTCCTTAGTTGGGAAACATGAAATACGTCATGAACTCCCGCCATCTTCTCCGGTAAGTCAATTCTGTATGCCAAATTCCCGACTAGTTCGAGAACAGGGAATGGGCCAACAAATCTTGGTGCCAACTTGCCTCTCCTGCCAAATCGTATTACGCTCTTCAACGGAGAAATCTTGACAAACACCAAGTCGCCAACGGAGAATTTTAGGTCTCTTCTCCTCTTATCAGCATAACTCTTCTGCCTATCTTGGGAAGCCTTCATTCGTTGTTGAATGATCTTGATCTTATCTGAAGTTTCCCTCACCACATCTGGTCCAAGCATAAACTTCTCGCCAGTCTCTATCCAACATGATGGTGAGTTGCACGGTCTTCCGTACAAAGCTTCAAACGGAGCCATACCGATACTGGATTGGTAGCTATTATTATATGCAAACTCTACTAGATGCAAATGGTCATCCCATGATCCACCAAAATCCAATATACATGCTCTCAAGAGATCCTTCAAAATACGATTCACCCTCTCCGTCTGACCGTCGGTCTGAGGATGATATGCGGTACTGAGATGTAACTCTGACCCTAGAGCCTCTTGTAAGCTCTTCCAAAACCCACTAGTGAACAACGAGTCTCGGTCGCTCACAATGCTTTTAGGTACTCCATGAAATCTCACTACCCACTTCATATACAATTCTGCTAACTTAGCTGCCGTTCTGGTCGATTTGACTGGTATAAATCTTGCACTTTTAGTCAATCGGTCCACAATCACCCAAATGCTATCATGTCCCGATCTAGTCCTTGGTAAACCATCGATGAAATCCATCGAGACTTGCTCCCATTTCCATTCGGGAATTTCTAAGGGCTGTAACAACCCACTAGGCTTCTTTTGCTCGGCTTTAACTAGCTGGCAATTCATGCACTTGGATATAAACTTCCCAACGTCTCTTTTCATCCCTTCCCAGTAGTAAGTCTGCTTCATATCTCGATACATCTTGTTACCACCGGGGTGTATAGTTAGCTTTGAGTGATGACATTCTCTAAGCACTTCATCTCTCAATCCATTGACATTGGGTACAACAAGCTTTCCATTCTTTCTAAGCCATCCATCTCGATCAAGCCCATACTTGTTCATCTCCTCCTCAATATCCATCTTCAGCTTGGAGATGATTTCCAATAGGTTAGGATCGTCCCTCTGACTAGAGCCGATCCGCTCAATTAAAGTGGGTCTGATCGTCAAACTTGCTAACATTTCTGGATCCAATTCGCACGTTGGTCTGAAATCAAACCCCGCGATATACTCCAGTTGCTTCCATTCAAGGAACATAGTCCCTAAGCTGGCATGTCTCCTACTCAATGCATCAGCCATCGCATTGCCCTTTCCCGGTGTGTATGCGATGTCAAAATCATAGGAAGCTAAGAACTCTAACCATCTATGCTGACGGAGATTCAGATCTTTCTGAGAGAAGAGATACTTTAACGACTTATGATCTGTAAACAGCTCAAATCATTCTCCCAAGAGATAGTGTCTCCACATCTTTAACGCGAACACGATTGCTGCCAATTCCAAGTCATGGGTAGGGTATCTTTTCTCGTGCGGTTTCAATTGCCGACTTGCGTAAGCTACAATCCTACCACCTTGCATCAATACGGCACCCAGTCCGGTACAACAGGCGTCCGTGTATACCGTCATCTCTTCATCCCCCTTAGGAATGACTAACACTGGTGCGCTTGTCAACTTGTCCTTTAGACTTTTGAAAGCATTCTCGCACCTTTCATCCCAGACAAAAGCTTGATTCTTCTTGGTTAACTGGGTCAATGGTGCTGCTATCTTGGAGAAACCTTGGATAAACTTTCGATAATATCCAGCTAATCCCAAGAAACTCCTTACGTCTGTTGCATTCTTGGGTGTAGGCCAATCCTGTACCGTAGCCACCTTCGCCGGGTCCACGGCAATACCATTCTCTGATACAACATGGCCCAAGAACCTCACTTCCCTCTTCCAGAAGTGACACTTAGAAAACTTTGCTTTCAATTGGTGTTTTCTCAACACCTCCATCGCTACTCCAAAATGTTCCTTGTGTTCTTCCTCTGTCCTCGAATAGACCAAAATATCGTCAACGAACACAAGGACAAACTTATTCAACTGATCTCTGAATACCCTATTCATAAGATCCACAAAATATGCCGGGGCATTGGTCAGCCCGAATGGCATGACCAACCACTCATAAAATCCGGACGGCGTTCGAAATGCCGTTTTAGCTATACTCTCAGCTTCCACTCTAAGCTGATGAAAACCTGACGCGAGATCCAACTGAGAAAATACTCTCGCGCCACTCAACTGATCGAACAAATCATCTATCCGCGGTAGAGGATACTTGTTCTTCCTCGTCACTTTATTCAACTCGCGGTAGTCTACACACAAACGAAGGGAACCATCCGCCTTGGTAGCAAACACAACTGGTGCTCCCCATTCAGAAACACTCCTTCTGATAAATCCCTTCTTCAAAAGATCGCTGACTTGCACCTCGAGCTCTCGCTGCTCCCTTGGTGTCATACGACAAAGTGGCATCACTATAGGTCTGGCGTCTTTTACCAAATCAATACGGAACTCAATCTCTCGGTGTGGTGGAAGTCCGGTCACTTCTTCGAAAACATCCGGATACTGGCCAACCACGGGCAAACCTGACAACTCACTATGCGGAATGTCAAGGGAGTTTAGAAAACTAGCCAATACCCCCTTACTGGGTAGACCACCAAACACTATCCTCCGCCCATCATCCGCTCTAGCTGTCACCAAAAAGCCCTCACAGTCTACCACCACCCCGTATCTTTGGAGCCAATCTACTCCCAAAATAATGCCAAGCCCAGTAAAGCCCAAAACAAAGCAATCACAAACAAACATGCATCCATGACTCGATAAGACCACATTACGACAAATCATGCTAAGGCTAGTTGAACCACCAATCGGGTTCGTCACTACTAAAGGTCTATCGACAATCTCGGGCTCCAATCCCAACCTATCTACCAGGTCACCAGATATGAAAGAACTGGAAGCTCCGGTATCAAACAAAACTCTAACAGGAACATCGTAAACAGAAAGCATACCTTGAATGACGACATTCTTTCCCTTCTCCGCCGCTGTTGGGGCATTCGACGAAGAAGGAATAGCATTGAGAGCATATGCTTTCACCATTTGCTTTTCTTTGGGGGGTTGCGGACACTTGTCCTTGTGATGTCCCATTTGGCCACAGTTGAAGCACTTCCTATCCGCTGGCTTGGCCCGACAATTACTAGCATAATGGCCCTTTTTACCACAGCTGAAGCACTCCACCTCTTGCTTATTCTTTTTCTTCTGGCCATCCTTAGTTTGATTCTGCTTTCTTTTATTCTGGGAACCACCCTTGCCCCCACCACTTGCTTGTGGTTTTGGCTCTTCTGCAGATGCAGCCTCAGTTTTCAGCTTAGGGTAGAGGCTTTCTGACCTCAATGCTTTCCCCACAATCGATTCAAACGTCTCATCGATGTGGTTAATAAGTTTTTCCCCCAAGTACAGATCCAAACCAGTTATGAATTTCTCATTCTTTTTCTCGGCAGTATCAATAAGAGATAACCCATATTTTGACAAAGTGTCAAATTCAGCAATGTACTCCGAGACAGCTCTGCCATTCTGCTTGAGCTCTAAGAATTTCTTAAACAGCACTGACTTCTGAGCAGCTGGAATGAACTTCTCGCTAAAGCGAGCCTTAAAATGCTCCCAAGTAATCTGATCTTCGGGAGTAGCTGCCTTTATAGCATTCCACCAATTCATTGCCTGCCCTTGCAACTGACGGGACGCTAGCTTTCTCTTCATCGCATCCTCGATACCCAAATCCTCGAAGATACGTTCGCAACTATCCAACCAATCCTGAACATCCGTAGCCGACTCCGTTCCGTGGAATGACTTACCACCAAGACTAGTATAATCCTTATTCAGCTTGGCGAAGTCGACTCTTGGCGCCTGCACTATTGGACCACCACCATTTCCACCATTGGGAGCTTCCCTCTGTACATCTCTAAGCATCTCTCTCATGAGGTCAGTAAACATCGTCCTCATGTCAGCAGCATTCCCATTATTGGCTCCCCTACCAGCACCTCTAGTATATCGGCTCATCGTCAATCTGAAAAAGGAAACGATTAACGACTCCATAGTGGTGCTAGTGCAGTACGACTTCATCCTTATACTACTAATAGTATATATATATAGCTTTTAAAAACCAAAGTAATCACAAATACGCTCTCTCGTATACGTATATTATCTCTCCCTGATAACTTCCCTAGGTTAACTACGCAACCTAGAGCTCTGATACCAAGTGTGACGGCCCGCCCCGCACCAACCGACATTTACTCCAAAAGTGCGCTGTACACATGTCCAGTTAGCACGAAACGGGTCGTTAGAAGGAAAAGGAAGAAGGAAATGAACTAATCAAGAACCTGTAGAATGTCTCACAGCGCATGGAATAAAATATAATAATAACATACTTGACATAAAACAGGTGAGTCAGTGCATAAGCTGATAACTAATAATCAATGTCAACATCAGAGCAGCGGAAATCCAAATACAGCTTATTACAACCTTCCAAATTTACTGTCTCTAAACAAAAGAAAGCTAAAGTAGAAGATGCACCACCAATGCCCAAGCAGTGATCTTCAACAACACAGGGAGAATATTATATATATATATATTACGTGGAAGCCTCCTGCTCGTCTCCGAATCATCTACCCGTGCATCACCAGCTAACCTGTCTCTAGTCTGCTCGTGTGAGCACCCAGAGTAATAAGAGGAGACATAAAACTCTGGGTCAGACATAAAGCCTGTTATGAGCGATAAACATCTAAACAGAATAATAACAGGTATATTAAACAATACCTGAACGTGGACCTGCAACCAAAGAGTTAGTACCACATACCGTACAGTACTCTAAGGTGCCATAATAAATAGTGTAAGAATACAAGGGTGGGGTGTGCATGTCATAATGATAGCAAACAAATCATCCATAGCAACCATCCTCACATTTCTCACTCAGTGCGTAAAGCGTACGATATCTACCACTTTGGAACACTAGACAAACTGAGGCAACGACGAATCCCGACTTGTAGAAACCCTGCTATGACCAAGCTAAACATATGGAGTCATGACCAAACATTTCAATGACCCACTTCATTGGTTGTAGCCCTTGGTCCTACCGATGCCATAATGGCCCTGAATCCGCCTTCGTACCTCCTACCATAGTGGTCCAAAGCTATAGACGTCGATAACTCCTTGGCACGCGTCCCGCAGCAAAGCCCAACCATGAAGCGAACTCGTTGATTCCCATCTGAATCTAAAGCTCTAACTTCTCATTTGGACTTCCTTTGCATCTCGGGTTTGGTCGAATTGGAGTGGATCTTCAGAAGAGTTGTCGCGCATTAACAGTCCTAGAATTCGGTTCGGTTCGGTAGTCATCACCTTCATCGGTTCGGGTCGGTAGTCATCACCTTCATCGGTTCGGGTCGGATACTCCACTTCGGGTCGGGTCGGTGTCCTCCTCCGGGTCGGGTCGGGTTACTGTCTTCCTTCCAGTTTTCTTCGATCAGCTCCCTCGTTTTCCATCTACCCCGATCCGATCCGCTCCCGTTCTTCATCTGCCCTGATCCGATCCGCTCCCTTCGCCTTGCTCCAGCCGTAGCCTTCCATTCTTGAGCCGATCCGATCTGGTCTCCATTATTCTTCCGATCCGATCCCTTTTGTCCACTCCAACTCTAAGTAAACGGCCTTCCTTCTCGCCAAGTCTCCTAGGTGTCAAACTCCAGTTCGGGTCGGTTTTCTTGCCCAGTTCACATATCCGATCCGAGCCTCATCCGATCCGAACCAGTTAGGAACCTGCACATTTCTGCAACTTTCCAGCGAGCTTTCTACGCCATTCGACGACGTTTTCGACCAATTTAACTATTCTAATCAATCATAAAACATACCATAGAGTCATAGCAACATGTAATAGCAACCACAAACAGCAAACAACAATTCAAATGAATCAAAATGGATCAAAAGCGACTAAAACTTCATATTTTCCCATAGCATGTTTAAGTAGAACTAATCATAGGGTTAACAAAACTTAATAAAATCGAACCAAATTTCTAACAGAAGCATAAAATATTATTTAAGAATTTCTAAACATTTTTCCAGAATTTATTAGTGTATAAATTCGCTAATCTTCACTAATTACCCTTAATTACCGTAATTAGTGCAAAAACTATGCAAATTACTCACCTTTGCCACAACTAAAACCCCAAAACTGAAATATTCTCTGATTTGGCGCTGTTCCCAATCTTACACAGCAGCTCTACCTCGGTTCTCGTGCTAATACCCCTTGATTTGATGTTTGCTAAGCCTAATCTTCAATTAGAAAGTGATTAAGAGGTGTTTTGAAGAGATTTAGAGGGTGGAGGCCATGGCTAGGTTAAGAGGAATGAATAGTGACGGCTGAAAAATGAGAAAAAGGTATTCTCCAAACCCTAACAGCCCTTTTAAACTCCTAATCCCGAAATCTCCCTTTGGGCCTAGCTGTTAATCACCCAGTTAAGCCCAATTAAGCTGTTTTTCACCATCTGAAACTTGTTTCAGCCATATCTCCCAAACGGTGAGTCCGTTTGGCTAATGTGACCACTCTACGGAAAGAGAAACCATCATCCGAAGCCAATGGAAGTGGTTTCAGGTCAAAATTCATTTTCAGTCAAAAGTTATGGCCAAAACAGTGCCAACTAGGGGTAAAATAGTCATTTAAAAATCGGGAAAAATCATGAACATGGGAAATGACCACAATAGTCGTCTCCCAAAGTTACATGACCATACGACTTCGTATGTGAAAGAAATAAATATCCTACGATCCTATGATGCGTAGAATACGGGTCGTTACATGATTCTTTTTTGAAGAGTCATAAACTAAAAAAAATTACTTACAAATTCATCACAACTATATTTGAATACCAAATTGTAATGCTACAAACAATACACAATTGCAAGGGTCATAGCTGATAACTGCCAGCAAAACAACAATAAAAATGGCCAAACCAACAAAATTTACATGCTAAACAAATGCCAAAGAAGACAACGTTTTCCGAACACCTTCAGTTGCAGCCTCGACAGGAAAAAGATTTCAAGCTTATTGTTAATAATGGTCCCTGATTCTTTGATAATCATTTAATTATGATGAAAAGTCTTTCACCTGATATAAACATCAATAGAGATTTAAATGATTAATCAAACTATGAATTGATCAAACTATTTAATTATGTTGAAAAATAATGTTATTCATTACTCTTTATAGGATTGCTATGAATTAATCAAATCATTGCTCATTTTAAATGCAGATCGAGTCATTTTTATTTTATTTTATTTGTATATTTTCAGCGGTGATTATGGACATAGGGCCTTAACTAATAAATCTAAAAAGGAAAAAAAAAAGGAAATTTAGTTAAACATAAAACTGTTTCAATACTAATGTTTAAAACCATATCCCTATTCGCTTTTTTTATTGGATAATTTAAGCAACAATGCAGTTGCAGTCATTAAAGAGGAAAAAAGAAAGTTAAAAAAACACAACTGCAATATGATCAACTTTGGATTTCTGTTTAATCTCATTTCCCTCTAAAACACTACTTCCAATTGACAAACTGCACAACAATGCTACTTAATCCCAATCCTCCCTGGCATATCACCCATATGCGACTTAATGACAATTCTATTGCAATCATTTGAAATGTAGTTTGTGTTTAAATCCAAACTTGATCATATTGCAGTTGCATTGAAATTTTGGTCATTGTCCCAGTTCTATTGAGTATTGGGATGATATTCTGAACTGAGTGCCAATGATTAAAAAAGAAGACAAAAAACAAGTTATTATAATTTATAAAACAAGAAACCACGCAAACATAAATGACTTTGAAATTTATGGAATGATCAAGTATTCCATTTAGGCACGCAAATAAAACTGAATTTAAAACATTAAATATGCATGCATGAAAAACTTAAACCAAACAAGTTAACTTGACACTCATATAAACACTGAACACTTGCTAAATGTACAATTCTTGGATTCTAGACTCCAGAGTGAAAGTAAGTCTCCTGCATATTCATAAGTCATACTACTGTAGATATTGGGAATTTCAGGAAATTTGTGGTATCCTTAAAAAAAAAAAAAAAAAAAAAAAAAAAAAAAAAAAAAAGAACGTGTTTTCTTTTGATGTGTTGGAAAAACTAAAATGTTGTTTCCACTAATGTTTTTCTCTTCGAGGTCATGGAACAGCCATTTCGTTTGTGCTTTCTTTAACATGCAAGCAGCAAGCGATTGTTTGGACGCTGAAACACATTTAACTAAAATGTAAACTTAATGTTCCCATTCAGAGTAGATGTTTTTGTACAATTTGGCGATGAAGAAATTTGCATACCATGTATAATTTAAACCATAAACATTGACCGTATATACTGAAGTAGAAGAAATTAACGCTCAACCAGGGATGAAATTAGCAAGACATATGCTCATATATTCTCCCAATTGTTGCATTCTTAGATAAATTATAATATAAAACACAGATCGCTAGAATCTAAGCGTTTGAAATTACGGCCAGATACAGTTCAGCACAACAGGTCAAATAATTGCATACATGCAGAATACACATTATTTACATGCCCACGGAAAGTTTGTTGACGCCTGATGACAATAATTCATACATGCAGAATTCTATTCCCCCTTCATGCGCATAAACAATGTGTTATTTCAAAATAGTGGAGCATCGCTAAATGTACAATGTGTTATATAACTATTTAACCACTGTATGAAATAAATTAAAAACACTACAGCGCACCCAAAATGTATTATGGTAGACACAGAGGCAAGAATCATTTATAAATGCAGTTCTCTTAGACCTTTCTGAAATCTAAGATCATTAGCAGATTTTTTATTTTTGCACCAGCAAAAATACGTCTGTGAAAAAATAGGGTATCTTCGAACTCAGATTTAATAATAAGCAATGATTCGAAATCCAAATGAAAATAAGGGTTAAAGCGCTCACCAAAGTTTCTATGGTCCGTCGAAGGAAGCCAAACCAAAGATAGGGCGAAGGGAGAAGGAAGCTAAACCGAAGACAGGCCGAAGCAACCGCAGATACGGAAATCGAAGAGGAAAAGGAGATTTCCGAGCTAAACCAAATCTACGTGGAGGATGAAGGGATGAAAATCGAAATCGACATGGGGGAAAATTGAAACTAAAGAAGAGGAAAAATATACGGGGCTGGAACTTTTTTCTAACTTATGAGGGGAAATGAAAATTGGGAGGCAAAACAAATATATATTTTTCTCAGCGTTACAACGAAACGTCAATCCCGACCAATAAAGCTTCCACGACTTTCAATCTATAAATGCTGACATTATAAGCTGTGGAAACATAGTTTTGTTGTAGTGATAACATATTTACACAAATATGCTTCTAGCAATAAAAAGAAAAGGAGGCAAACCCACCAGTCTTGCAGCCCAACTTATCATTCGCTCTACTTATCATCCGCTCTTGTTTCATAGTGAACATGATTTCAGTCTCAGCTATTACGCAGAAGCTCCATCAGCACCAAAATCTGCACCTGCCATTCATTGCTCACATTGACATGCAACCTAGTGTACTCTATTTCATCCATCAAACTCATATCCCAAGCTGCCGTGTTTGCTTCTGTCACGAATATAAGGATCAAACTTATAGGATTCTTCTTGCCCCCTTTGCTCTTCTCATATCCCAACAACATGCGGCAGCTTCTTAACTCTTGCTAAACCTCATAATTCAGATCCTATTTACCTCCCAAGCGCTTGTTGCAGCCATCACCTCCACTGCAACACTCA
Source organism: Allium sativum (assembly GCA_030737875.1). NCBI lineage: Eukaryota > Viridiplantae > Streptophyta > Magnoliopsida > Asparagales > Amaryllidaceae > Allium > Allium sativum. The sequence goes on along the minus strand of CM060909.1, from coordinate 968,200,919 downwards.
ACTTTGCTGCAAGACAATCAGACCATATTATTATCTTTGGCTAGCAAATGCCGGCAAATAACATAACTGTATTTATTTTTTTCAATTTTAGTCGAGCATCATAGTGATAACCTACCTTGGTTGTAATAGTTAAGTCCAATTTAACTAATTTATAGGCTTGTACCAAAAGGAATAGGTATGATAAAACTATTATATGTAGAAATATTATGGGATTGTCAATTTTAGATTTATCCTATTTGCCATAGAAACATATATTACAATTTAATTTGGAAAAATTTGCAACCATATGATACCAAATGTCACACGAATTAGTTGTTACCTTATTAACAATGTAGGTTTCGGTTTTGAATTATATTTTTTGTCCAACTTCTACAAAAATAGCAAGACAGAGTTGTCAAAATATTTTTTATAATAAAATGATGTTAGGAAAACAATCTACCGCTAAAGAATTGATTAGTGCTTTGAATCAGGTATAGTTATTAGATTTATTTTATTTGTAACAGTGTGGCAATAAGCTTTTATTTTGAAATGGAGTAAATGTTAAGGTTTCCGCAAGATCACAACACAATTATAGTTTGAAAGACGGAAGAAGATAACAATAACAAGCAAATTCCACCAAATAAACCTTTATTATTCCACCAATTAATTACAAAGAAAGACCTAAAATTGAGAAGATATCTCAATCCCTAGAAAACAAAAACAAGTTTTTCTCCTTCAAAAGTACAAATAAATCTCTCTCTAATGAGATGCTTATATAGACAAATGAAAAGACTAGATCTATACCCAATTGGGCCCTAAAATATCTCAGAAATAAATACTCCTTAAATCTTGTTCAAAATAAAACTTTCTCTAAAATATCTCAGCAAATCCATAAAACTCGGTCAACAGATCCTAAAATCCCGCAACTTCCAATATCTCCACATTAATATCTATGTGATAAATATCACAAACCATAACACTCCACCTTGATATGAAATCCCTCCAACACTCAACAAATATAAAAACCACCCGCAAACTATATATGTGTTTCCCTAATGAGATACACCACATAAAAGATCTCAAAATTGCTTGTAATACCACAATGGCTTCCATGTAGACTTTGTGGCTTTACGTTGATGGCTCCACCTTAATTCAGATGAACTCGCCTCTCCTAATCCAATTTGAGAACTCATAACATTCTCCAGCGTTTTCGCAAGCAATTTATATATGTTATCATTTCCCCATTTTGCGCGCAGAAGCTCCTTGTTACCCCTCCAAACCCTTGTAACTCCACCTCTAGTCGAGAAATTGCAACCTTTATGTTCCAACTGTCCAATTGAAGCAAGATTCTTCTTAATTTCTGGAATGTACCTAACTCCCGTTAACTTCACCACCTTTCCATCATTCATCTTCAATCGAACTGAACCTATGCCTTTAACATGCAAATCTCGACCGTTGGCGGATACAACTTTACTACATTGTTCTTCATAATCAATAAATGCTTCCTTTTGATGGCACACATGGAAACAAGCTCCTGAATCAAGTATCCAATCTTTGCTTTTGCCTTCATTAACACATAAAACATTTCCTTCAATCTCCTCACCAAAATTCACCTCATTACCGTTGTAATTTTGTTCATCAGTCTCTTCTTTCAATGCCTTCATCTTCTCCTTATCCCTTTTAAGCTTGTGACAAAATCTCAATTGATGGTCGAGTTTGTCACAGTAAAAACAAATGTATTCCTTTCTCATGTCTGATCTATTCGATTGCCTTTCCATATTTCGTTGACTAACCCTCCTTGCAATAAAAGCTTTTTCAATTGGAGTTTCAATTCTCGTTGCCTCCTTATCTTTTCCTTCCATAAGACTCGTCCTTCGCATCTCCTCGTTAAATAATCTACTAACCACATACCCCATTGAAACAACGCCATCGGAATTTGAGTTATTCAACGCAACCACAAGTGTTTTCCAACTTTCTGGCAACGAACTCATTATCATTAAGGCTTGTGTTTCATCATCCACCTTGAAATTCACGGCAGCCAATTGATTTACAATTTCCTTAAAATCATTAAGATGCTCTCCAATTGATCCACCTTCCTTAAGCTTTAGATTAACCAGTCTTCTCATCTTCTCATAAGAAGAGTCTTATTTATTGCGGAGTTCTTTGCATAAACCCCTTCCAATTTTTTCATATTGCATAAGCAGATGTTTCATTAGCAACAATACGAAACACTGAATTATCCAAAAAACATCGAATAGACGCAACGGCCTTCCTATCCAAAGTCTCCCATTTTGCTTCGGATAGATTGCTAGGTTTTTCCCCATTATTCTCCAGTGGCTGATGAAGATCATTAAGATAAAGGAAATCTTCCATCTTTGTCCTCCATAATCCCCAATTTCTTCCATTAAGTTTTTCAATAATTATTTTATCCATATTGAAACAACTCTCCAAAAAAATTGTGTAGAAGACTCCGCTACCAATTGTTTGGGTTTCCGCAAGATCACTACACAATTGGATTTTGAAAGAGGGAAGAAGATAACAATAACAAGCAAATTCCACCAAACAAACTTTTATTATTCCACCAATTAATTACAAAGAAAGACCTAAAATTGAAAAGATATCTCAATCCCTAAAAAAAAAACAAGTTTTTCTCCCTCAAAAGTACAAATAAATCTCTCTCTAATGAGATGCTTATATAGACAAATAGAAAGACTAGATCTATACCCAATTGGGCCTTAAATATCTCAGAAATAAATACTCCTTAAAACTTGTTCAAAATAAATTTTTCCCTAAAATATCTCAGCAAATCCATAAAACTCGGTCAACAGATCCTAAAATCCCGCAACTTCCAATATCTCCACTTTAATATCTATGTGATAAATATCACAAACCATAACAGTAAAAAGTAAAATCATAACATTAGCGATTTATCAATTATGCGCTACCTAGCCCAATGGTGGAGTTGTAATAGTCCAAAAAAGTTTAACATATTAGGAATAATAGACATATATGTTTTTTTGTTTACAAAAATGAACATTATATTATGCTTTGCTCCATGTATGGAAAATTAGCTAAGTGAACCAACCAATCTACGACATAGTGATCGATTCACGTAATGGGTGGGTTTGGTGAAACTTTAGGTTATGTCAATGATCATTGTATCAAATTCTATATGCATTTACCATATGCAAACTGCGAAGTCCACATTATTTCATGTTTGTCGGGTTTAATCTTGTGTTTGTCGAGATTATTCAATGCTAACTTGGTTAAGCATATCTTCGAAGCTTATGCAGAAAAAGATATAAGACATGGGTCTTAACCTTTATATCGTAGGTAATTATTGGATCTTAAGTCGAAAATACGACAAAGAAAGCTGATGTGAAAGCGCAAATAACTTATAAACAAAGTGATACAGTTCACATGCCCCTTTCAAGTGAAGTGGATGATAAGTGCAAAATAAGATTCAAATGAACATCAAATGAATAAAATTTGTAAGATTGGCCATGAAACTTTGAACTTTTTAAATTTTCTTTCTGCTATATTTAAAGCACTTAATAAACAATAAACTTATGCAACATGTAACTACATTACAAATCTACTGTGATAGGGGACAACATCTAGAGCGTGATATATATATATATATATATATATATATATATATATATTGAACCAAAATTGCAACTGGGTAGTATTTGTTGGATCTAGAATAACCCTAGAGGGGGGGTGAATAGGGTTTTTCACAGTTTTTAACTGAATTAAAAACTTAACGAGATATATAATAATAAACTGATCACAGAAAATAGCAGAAACTGAAATGCAGAAAATAAATCACACACAGATATACCCAGCTTCGGCAAAACCCTGCCTACTGCTGCATTTCTAAGGTTTCTACTAGGTGATAGAACAGTTCCCGCATACAAGACCATGTACACTCGCAAACCCCTGCTCCTATTCTAACCCTACGCTCAAACCCCTAGACTGATTCAAACCCCTGAATCAGATTTTCCCCTAGTTTTACACAGACTAGTCAACTGCCAGTTAAACCCCTAACTGGTTCCCCCTAGATTTTACAGAATCTATAAACTGTTCGGTTTACAAAGAAATTAAAACTGAAACAATACAAAATAAAAGAAACTAAAGCAAAGAAAACCCTAGGAAATAAATAACAAGGGTCATCCCCTTTTAGCCTTTAAACAAAAAAAATGTGGCCGGCCCAATCTCATTTTGTTTGCACCCGATCCCTTTACTTTTTCTTTTGCTCTGGGAAACAAAAATGGCGGCGGCTTAGGGTTTCTTGAATCCTTCCCCAAATCGGTCGATTGCTTGAAAGATTTTGATTCTCTGATGCTTCACTTAGTTGACGCTAGTCGATTTGATGCTCCTCTCCGATTTGGGCTTTCTCTCGATCGAAAACTGTGAGTATGAATGAATTCAACCTTGTCTGCTCTTTGGATTTTTGCTGTTGGTTTTCGATTTTCTCTTTTGTTCTTTTAATTGAATTTGTGGGATTTCAAAAATTGGTCCTAGCCTGTGATGAAAATGGTGTCAGTATATAGGGCAATTCGAAACCCTATACTCTCTGATTTCAGTAAATTGACTTGGCTCTGATTGCGTGTGTATTCCTCTTTTTACTTCTCGGCTTGAAATTGACTCATGAATTTATGGTGAAAACTTGATAACCTTGGTTGTGAATTTGTTCCTGAATTGCGTTTTCCTCTTTTGGCATACCCGATTTGAAAAAGAATTTATGCTTTCCCCTTTGTTATACGACTTGAATGATTTTTTCCTACTTTCTTTTAGTCCTTGCGTGATGTTGTTGTTGCCGTGATTCTTGCCATGCTTATAGAACAGGAAATCAATTTTGTTGCCCAAAAAAAAACTGAAATTAAATCGGCTTGATTGATTGTGGCAATTCTGGATAATTGTTGAACTCTTTCCATATTTAACTTTCTGCAAATTAAACCTTTGCCAACCATTTCTTAAAAAAAACTGTTTCTTGGCATTTGAACAAATTGTCTGATGCACCTGATCTTGAAATTTGTCTTTGATTGAATCTGGTGATATTTGAATGATACTTGCCAAAAATTGATTTCACCATAAAACAGATTGATTTAAATGTGAGTTTACAAAACTGAAAAAGATGCACTTGCCAAAAAAAATGTTTACTGATTTTAGTAAACATATCTAAACAGAATTCATGGCTCTTTGAAATTTCCTTTGTGTCACTTAATTCATGAATGAATTGTTGCCTTAAAAAAAAACTGACTGATATCTGTTGCCATATATTCTCTGATGGTATATTTTTTTTTTAAGACTAGATTGAGCAGTCCATGAATAAATTTCAAGTATGCTTTCCTTTGATTGAATTTAGAAAATATTTCACACAAGTATTTCAATCTTGCCAAAACTTAATCCCTTGATTTCAGGATGGATTGAAAAACTTGCCAAACATTTTCTGCCGTGACATTTTTCTTGCCAAAAAAATTTTTTTTTTTTGATTTCTGAAACAGTTTTAAAAGCTTGCCAAATACTGGCTTTGATTGCTCAAATATGGTTCACTGTATTTTCCCTTTTGTTCACACCTTAAATAAAATTTAGTGTTGAAATCTTGCATGAACTTACCTGTGCACTTGTGTTCACTAATATTAGTTGTACCACTTGAACTGACTTGAACTTAAAAACTGCCTCGACTCCATGTGCTGAGATTTGCACATTGCTGAACTACCATGTTGCTCCTTTGATCATGTTGCATTCATCACTACTGTGTCTCCATCATGTGTTAACTTTGTTGTGTCTTCATTCTTGTTTGAGTTGTCCCCTTGTCTGTGTTTGCTTGTGAACTTGGATTTATGCATTTCTGCCTTCATGCAGACCTAACCATTTTGAGGTGTACACTTTTCCTTTGCTGCTCCACTTTGTTTTTGTTCACTTGCATTATGATTTGTATATGCTGTTCTGAAATGAACTTGTTGCACTCTAAATGTGCTGCTTCGATGCTTTGTAGCTGCTGTTCTTTGCCATGTATTGTTGCTCGACCACACATTGGCTATACTTGAGTTTCATATTGCTGTTGACCCATTTCTTCATTGATGTGATGTCTTGTTTGACCATGGTTTGACTTTGACATGGCTCGACGCTTGATTGGGCTGTTTTGACTTTGTTTATTGCACTGAGTCGAGCAGGTCCATGTGGCTACTCCTCAGTTGCGCACTGATTGGCGAGGCAGTGCACACGTGTATTTATACACGTGTGTATATGCAGCCATCAGACAAAATTTTCCTGTCCCTGCACTGTATATACATACTGTCTGCCTTGTGGTATTTACAGTGTATCACTGTGAATATCACAAGCTGTCTAGACACAGATTGATGGTTTTATAATTCAGATCAAGTCATGAAAAATGATGAGAAACACACCAGAAAACTGAGGCAAATAAAAATTTAAAAATAAAATTTATATTTGCATATATTCTGTTTTATTTCTATTGCAGTGTACTGTGTGTGTGTTTCACATGTGACAGATAGGCAGGAATGACTGGACTGACTGTGATGACTGGACTGAAAGCTGAAGATAAGAAGACAGTGTGTGTTGTCAATGAATGTATGAGTCTGTATATACAAGTGAAGATATGAAATGTAAACTGAATGAATGTATGAGTGTTGCTGTGAGGAGCTGTGTATATATGAAATGTACTGATGTCTGTAATAAACAAGTTTGATTGAAATAAAATATCATTTTATTGTTATCAAACGAACTTGTCTATTTTATTCTGTTTATACAAGTACAAATATTCAGTGAATGTATAAATAGTGGAGTTACAAATAGTTGTACTGTTTGAATATTGAAATAAAATATTCTATTTAAATAAAATACTGTGTTAATATTTGAATTTCTGTACAGTTGTATTTTATTTAAATATAAATATTATATTCATTGCTGTGATGTATATATATATAACAGTACAGTACCAAACACATTTATAATAAAAATATATTTGGTTGTTATCATCAAACAAAAATCATATAATTGTGTATACAACACCGTTATATACAACAATCTCCCCCTTTTGATGATGACAAACAAATAAAAGATTTTGAGTATAATAAATGTGTTTGTTCGTGGATATTTGAACTCCCCCTATTTAAATGCTCCCCCTACAACAGAAACTCCCCCTATAACTATGCATGAGTGAAATGTATGAATAATTAAATTTTCAAAATTAAAAAAATATTTATAAAATATTCACTCATAAATCAAAATCTAATCCATTCTCCCCCTTTTGTTATCATCAAAAGGATACAGATTTTAAAATATAGATGAATAATGACTAACAAACATTATATCAGCTTAAGAGGAAGAACGATCATCATAAATTTCAATCAGTCAAACAAAAATCATAATATTCTGAGAACAGGTGGCATATTTCACATTTTAGAGAATGACGGATTTACGATGAATTTTATATAAAATGGAAATGATTTCCAAATATTTTCAAAAGAATTTTATAAAAATGAGTTCAAAAACAGTGATGGATTCGGACTTATAATTATAAATTCAATTTAAATGACAAAATCGAACAATCTCAAATTCCAATATCTATCAATCAACAAATCATAATACGCCATAAAATTTCAACACATTTCACAGATTAGAAAGTGGATTGATAGGCTGGTTAATATACACCAAGGAGAATTTCACATAAAGATTTATTTATTGCAAATTATTTTCTTTTCTTTTTCTTTTGATTTAAGAGCACCCTGACCACGCATAACCAGAGCTTGGATTTTTAAATGAGGTCAGTCGCAGCTTAAATTACAAGTTGTCTCTTAACCATGCATGACCAGAGCTTGGATTTTTAAATGAGGTTAGAAACACACTTATAAATTAATTATATCATTTTTAGCTTTTAAAAAAAAACTCCTCGATATATAAAACTAGTATGGATGATAGAAATGTGGTAAGTACAGAGATGGACTGTGAAATAAATTTCTAAATTAATTATATTATGAGATATGCATGAACTGTACCGGGATTATTGAAAATTTTCATTTATCACTAATTCTGAATAATAATATAACCACAATTCCATCACAAATATTTTCACTGTTTATTTAAAATGATTTTAAGAAAAAATTAAACCCTCCACATTTATATAAAATCATAACGGATGGCAGAAGGATGATAAGTAATGAAGATGGCCGTGAAATAATTGCCAGTTCAAAGATATTATAATAAATATTCAACCATCATGAAAAAACTAAATAAAATTCTCCTCTTGTTGTGAAATATACTGCAGTCACAATTCATCACAATTTCTAAATCTGATTATAATTTTGATGAATTATAAATACAGTTTAATTTGGATATTGATTTCAATTTCTGAAAGAATAATCAATAAATAATTTTAAAATTGAAAATCAATTACAAGTGTAATATGCTGATCTATACATGACAAGAGGGAAAAAATATATACAAACAGAAAAAAAATATGCAGCACTTTTAAACTGATACCACATGGTGTCTCTATTAAAAAGGATATATATATATATATATATATATATATATATATATTTTAAAATACACTGGTGGCTAAACAAGGGTATCTCAGTCAACAGAAAGACTTAATTACAAAGCAAGCAACTCAAGCACACAAGTTTCATTTATCAGAGCACGATAAACCTTTGATACCAAATCAAGAAGTCCAAAAAAAATATACAAATCTATTTCTTATAATCAGAGCAGCATGATTCCAAAAACAAACATTTTTCAAAAAAACAGTTTCAGAGCAGCATAGAAGAATCATTTTCAAAGCAGACCTGTCAAGGAGATGTTCCAAAGATATTTCAAACAGTCAAAGAATTGTTCATGATTCAGGATTAAATATAGTTTATTTTAAATCAATTGAACGAATTGTGAAGATATCCGGATTCAATGAATCAATCACACGGTTTGTAAACTTTAGATTCAGAATATGTGTGTGATTCAATAAATCAATAAATTCAAATGATTTTAAACAAACTAGTATTCAAGTCAAATATTCATGAAATACCAATGACATTCAAATCCCAATTCTCAAAGAATTTACACAAATATTTCTGACAAACAGAAGAGTTATTTCAGATCATTTACATCAGAAATGAGAGATATTCATGATCTACATAATTAAACAATAGTTTATTTGAAATCAATTGAATCGATGTCAAAGTTTGAGATATAATGAATCAGTCACACAATATTGATAATTTTAATTTTAAGAAGTGTGTGAAATTCAAAATATCATGAATTTCAGTTGATTTCAAACAAACAAATTCCAAGTAAAATGATCATGAATATAAGATGAATTCCAAGATGTATCACAGATTCAATACAATTCAAAATATCCAAGCCAATCTGAAAAATAATGAAATTATCACAACTGATAAATATTGGTGTGCTGTAATATTTCAAGCTTTTCTAAAATGAATTAGAAGAAACTCAAAACAGCAGTGGTGTGTGAAACTTCATCAAATTTTCAGATCTTCAAAATTTAGAATTCTAATTAACAGTGTTCAAGATTTGACAAGAATACATCAACACTGTTATGAATTCATAAATCAGAAAAAAAACTTCAAAACAATTGCAGATATTTACACAAATAAATTCAAGATCTGGAAATAATTACAAACACGAGAGTTTTCTACAAATAAAATGAATTTCCAGATAAATATGAGTTTTGCAATTGGAAGTTAATGGAGCACAGAATAAACAAAGATATGGCAGTGACAAATCAAATAAAGACAAATAGAAGAAAATAAAATAGAAAGGGGTAGAAGAAGTAGAAAAAAAAAAATATTTACAAGGTTGAGGTCAGAGATCATACCTGATTCACAGAAAACGTTGTGGATCTCTAACTCGTCAGACTTTGCTAAGGAACAGTAGATGATTCAATGATGTGAAGTAGTTTGAATCAGTTTCTCTTTTCAGCACAGTTGTTCCTCAGCCTCCTTTGGTAGCTAACTGTTTAGAGGATTGAGTGGTCTAACAAAGGCAGTAAAACCACTCACAGTTGTATTTGTTCGTTTTGGTACCCAAACCTGTTTATATAACAAACCATCAGAATAAACCTTTGTACCCTTAGCAACCCAAATCTGTTTGAATTTCATGAAGTTTGGTTTATTTCTTTTTGGGATCCAGGATTGTTTAGAAGGATTATTATAAAACAATTTCTCATTTTGATTTTGACTCAAAAAACCTTTGAAATTATAAGAGTTCAAATTTTCAAATTGATTCTTTTCAAGATTGTTTGAAGAATTTTTCAAATCATTTGTAATTCGTCTTTCAAAAACATTATTTTTCTCAAACCCAAGTCCATGTTTATTTTGAACAGAAAATTGGTTTTTCAACAACATATTCAAAGATTTTTCACCGTTTGAAAAATTAGACAAGATTGTTTCAAGTTGTTGAATTTCAGTTTTAAGATTACCATTTTCTTTCAATAAATCTGAACAACGATTTTTAGTGATCTCACATCTTTTAAAATCAGATTTCAAAACCAAATTTTCATCTTTGAGTAACTTTATTTTGGTTTGGGATTCAACAATCTCAGCCTCAAAATGTTTTCGACTTTCAGACTCAAATTTCTTGAAATTTTCAATCTCGTTTTCAAGTTCTTTCAAAATCGAATTCGATTTCAACAGATTTTCCTTTTCTGCAATTTCAAGTTTGGAATGAATATTAGTTTTAAAAATTTCAAATTCCTTTTGCAGATGATTGTTCAAATTTGATAACTCAATCTTGTTTGCTTTTAAGACCAAAATTTCATCTTCAAACTTTTGAATATTTTTATTGAGATGAACAAGATTGGTTTTCGATTTCAAACAATTTTTACAATCTGGATCTGAAAGGTTTTTAAAATATTCAAGCCGTGATTCCAAATCATCAATTTTGCTGTTCAACTCAGAATTCCTAGATTTTAGAGTATTGTTTTTAGATTTGAGTTTATCAACAGATTTAGTTAAATCAACACACATATAAACCAAATCTTCGTATGAGAAATTTTCAATTTCAGTAACCGTTGATTCTCCATCATCTGATCCATCTGAATTCTCATTTGTAAATCCTGTTAAACAGAATTCTGAGTCTGAATTGACAATCTGGGGTTTTGAGCTGGAGTTGTCAATTTGACCATACTTCGTATTAAGAGCTGTCCAAATTTCCTGCGCAGTTAAACAATGGGAAATCAGACTGTATTGATTATCATCAAGATGAGAATAAAGAATATGTGTAGCACGAGAATTAAAAACTTTATCTACCATATCGTACCCATTGATAACAACATCCCAACATTTAATATTAACAGATTTTAAATAAAATTCCATTCTGGATTTCCAGTTTAAAAAATTTGTTCCAGTGAAAATAGTTGGAGATGAACTGGACTGACTCTCTATCGACTGACAACAAGGATTCACCATTTCTCTAGAGTTAAAGAATACCTGCTCTGATACCACTTGTTGGATCTAGAATAACCCTAGAGGGGGGGGTGAATAGGGTTTTTCACAGTTTTTAACTGAATTAAAAACTTAACGAGATATATAATAATAAACTGATCACAGAAAATAGCAGAAACTGAAATGCAGAAAATAAATCACACACAGATATACCCAGCTTCGGCAAAACCCTGCCTACTGCTGCATTTCTAAGGTTTCTACTAGGTGATAGAACAGTTCCCCCATACAAGACCATGTACACTCGCAAACCCCTGCTCCTATTCTAACCCTACGCTCAAACCCCTAGACTGATTCAAACCCCTGAATCAGTTTTTCCCCTAGTTTTACACAGACTAGTCAACTGCCAGTTAAACCCCTAACTGGTTCCCCCTAGATTTTACAGAATCTATAAACTGTTCGGTTTACAAAGAAATTAAAACTGAAACAATACAAAATAAAAGAAACTAAAGCAAAGAAAACCCTAGGAAATAAATAACAAGGGTCATCCCCTTTTAGCCTTTAAACAAAAAAAATGTGGCCGGCCCAATCTCATTTTGTTTGCACCCGATCCCTTTACTTTTTCTTTTGCTCTGGGAAACAAAAATGGCGGCGGCTTAGGGTTTCTTGAATCCTTCCCCAAATCGGTCGATTGCTTGAAAGATTTTGATTCTCTGATGCTTCACTTAGTTGATGCTGGTCGATTTGATGCTCCTCTCCGATTTGGGCTTTCTCTCGATCGAAAACTGTGAGTATGAATGAATTCAACCTTGTCTGCTCTTTGGATTTTTGCTGTTGGTTTTCGATTTTCTCTTTTGTTCTTTTAATTGAATTTGTGGGATTTCAAAAATTGGTCCTAGCCTGTGATGAAAATGGTGTCAGTATATAGGGCAATTCGAAACCCTATACTCTCTGATTTCAGTAAATTGACTTGGCTCTGATTGCGTGTGTATTCCTCTTTTTACTTCTCGGCTTGAAATTGACTCATGAATTTATGGTGAAAACTTGATAACCTTGGTTGTGAATTTGTTCCTGAATTGCGTTTTCCTCTTTTGGCATACCCGATTTGAAAAAGAATTTATGCTTTCCCCTTTGTTATACGACTTGAATGATTTTTTCCTACTTTCTTTTAGTCCTTGCGTGATGTTGTTGTTGCCGTGATTCTTGCCATGCTTATAGAACAGGAAATCAATTTTGTTGCCCAAAAAAAAACTGAAATTAAATCGGCTTGATTGATTGTGGCAATTCTGGATAATTGTTGAACTCTTTCCATATTTAACTTTCTGCAAATTAAACCTTTGCCAACCATTTCTTAAAAAAACTGTTTCTTGGCATTTGAACAAATTGTCTGATGCACCTGATCTTGAAATTTGTCTTTGATTGAATCTGGTGATATTTGAATGATACTTGCCAAAAATTGATTTCACCATAAAACAGATTGATTTAAATGTGAGTTTACAAAACTGAAAAAGATGCACTTGCCAAAAAAAAATGTTTACTGATTTTAGTAAACATATCTAAACAGAATTCATGGCTCTTTGAAATTTCCTTTGTGTCACTTAATTCATGAATGAATTGTTGCCTTAAAAAAAAACTGACTGATATCTGTTGCCATATATTCTCTGATGGTATTTTTTTTTTTTTAAGACTAGATTGAGCAGTCCATGAATAAATTTCAAGTATGCTTTCCTTTGATTGAATTTAGAAAATATTTCACACAAGTATTTCAATCTTGCCAAAACTTAATCCCTTGATTTCAGGAAGGATTGAAAAACTTGCCAAACATTTTCTGCCGTGACATTTTTCTTGCCAAAATTTTTTTTTTTTTTGATTTCTGAAACAGTTTAAAAGCTTGCCAAATACTGGCTTTGATTGCTCAAATATGGTTCACTGTATTTTCCCTTTTGTTCACACCTTAAATAAAATTTAGTGTTGAAATCTTGCATGAACTTACCTGTGCACTTGTGTTCACTAATATTAGTTGTACCACTTGAACTGACTTGAACTTAAAAACTGCCTCGACTCCATGTGCTGAGATTTGCACATTGCTGAACTACCATGTTGCTCCTTTGATCATGTTGCATTCATCACTACTGTGTCTCCATCATGTGTTAACTTTGTTGTGTCTTCATTCTTGTTTGTGTTGTCCCCTTGTCTGTGTTTGCTTGTGAACTTGGATTTATGCATTTCTGCCTTCATGCAGACCTAACCATTTTGAGGTGTACACTTTTCCTTTGCTGCTCCACTTTGTTTTTGTTCACTTGCATTATGATTTGTATATGCTGTTCTGAAATGAACTTGTTGCACTCTAAATGTGCTGCTTCGATGCTTTGTAGCTGCTGTTCTTTGCCATGTATTGTTGCTCGACCACACATTAGCTATACTTGAGTTTCATATTGCTGTTGACCCATTTCTTCATTGATGTGATGTCTTGTTTGACCATGGTTTGACTTTGACATGGCTCGACGCTTGATTGGGCTGTTTTGACTTTGTTTATTGCACTGAGTCGAGCAGGTCCATGTGGCTACTCCTCAGTTGCGCACTGATTGGCGAGGCAGTGCACACGTGTATTTATACACGTGTGTATATGCAGCCATCAGACAAAATTTTCCTGTCCCTGCACTGTATATACATACTGTCTGCCTTGTGGTATTTACAGTGTATCACTGTGAATATCACAAGCTGTCTAGACACAGATTGATGGTTTTATAATTCAGATCAAGTCATGAAAAATGATGAGAAACACACCAGAAAACTGAGGCAAATAAAAATTTAAAAATAAAATTTATATTTGCATATATTCTGTTTTATTTCTATTGCAGTGTACTGTGTGTGTGTTTCACATGCGACAGATAGGCAGGAATGACTGGACTGACTGTGATGACTGGACGGAAAGCTGAAGATAAGAAGACAGTGTGTGTTGTCAATGAATGTATGAGTCTGTATATACAAGTGAAGATATGAAATGTAAACTGAATGAATGTATGAGTGTTGCTGTGAGGAGCTGTGTATATATGAAATGTACTGATGTCTGTAATAAACAAGTTTGATTGAAATAAAATATCATTTTATTGTTGTCAAACGAACTTGTCTATTTTATTCTGTTTATACAAGTACAAATATTCAGTGAATGTATAAATAGTGGAGTTACAAATAGTTGTACTGTTTGAATATTGAAATAAAATATTCTATTTAAATAAAATACTGTGTTAATATTTGAATTTCTGTACAGTTGTATTTTATTTAAATATAAATATTATATTCATTGCTGTGATGTATATATATAACAGTACAGTACCAAACACATTTATAATAAAAATATATTTGGTTGTTATCATCAAACAAAAATCATATAATTGTGTATACAACACCGTTATATACAACAGTATTTACTAATAAATTATCATTTCTAGTATTTATATTGTAGAACAAATAAGATGGTGCTACTTAAATAAAACCAAGATTTAAACGATATCAATAATGTCATAATGTTAGCATATATTTCTAACCATTTCAATGAAAATTCAGTGTAGAGGAAATAATTACAGGTGTAGCGATCATGATGGTTGTAGGCTCGGGTCTCTAGAGAATGGTCCGCTGTTACACTTGAATTTGTTCTGTAATTTTGTACACTTAAACCAATTTCGATGCAGGTTATATGATTTGTCCAAAGAACCATTTTTACATTATAAAAATATAAAAAAATGTTATTTTAAAAAGTTTCAATTAAGTTTCAGAAAACTGACGATGGGAAACATTTACTGACGTATATAAATTTACAATGCTCATAATATTTTGATTTACATGTTGCACTGTAGGTTGTGATAAACCAATTTCAAATTAGATAATTATTACATTATGAAATGCAAGATAATTTCCTATTCAACTTTAAACCTATATTTTTCCTCTATGTGAAATAGAAGAATATTTAGTATAACACTTGTTGAATTTTCAAACGTAAAGAAAGAATACATGGTTTGAAATCTATTCCAGAGTGGGTAACCCTTAATAACATATATTTTTCAGTATAATTTAAATTAGTTATCACTTTACTTGTCTTTCCATGTATTACTAATAGAGAATGCAATGACAAATCCACAATGAATTCAGTAGAATTGCATTGTAAAGAGATTTCCTCATTTATTTACCTGCCAAGTTTGTCTTGTATATCAAAACGACACTTTGTTACCTTTCAACTTCCAACGGCTTCTTCATTTGAATAAGCACCCACCCAAATTATTTTTTTGTGTATTCACCGAGATCAAATCCTCAGTCCCCAAAATTCCCTATCTCTCTGTACCCAACCAATCAAAGCCTCTGATTTTCACATTTTTGCAATTAAGTCAAAGATAAAAAGGGTTTAATTGCAAAAGGTGGAAATCGGGAGGTTTTGATCGATCGGGTACAACGGGATAGGGGGTTTTGGGTATAGGGGATTTTCTTTGGTATTCACCACTCTCTTTTGGAAGACGTTTATAAGTTAGAAACTGGAAAATGCAGACAATAATACAATTTAAAACTGAAAATGGAATATAAATTAAAACTTAACTACTAAGATCATAATATAAATATTAATTAATGATCGTAAAGTACTCCAGCGCTTTGGGTTGATTGCGAGGGCATACTAAAAAGTGTAATATCTGTTCAACCTTTTTGGATAGAAAGAATGTTGGAAGCTTCAATGAAACATGTATGGAAATGGAAGTTTGTAATACATCTACCATTATAAGAAGCATGGAAAGAGTATACTATAAATTATATTAATTGTCTTTCAAATATAAGTTATATAGGACAAACACAAATCATGGGATTTCAAATTTTTACAAATGGAATTTAAATTGGTACGGAAATTGCAAAAATAGAAAGAGAGTGTTATAAATTGTATTTAACGTCATCCAAACGTAAATAATTTTTTACAAATCCAGAAATATTAGGAGATAATATCTTGGCTGACTGAAAATAAGTTGATGATAGGTATCAGAATAGAAAGAATATGCAATAAATATGTCTAATGTCATCCAAACATAGAGTATTGGAAATATGTGAAACTTCCATAAATTTATATTTCCCTTAAAGAAAGGCATAGTGAGTGAGATTCTGAAGCGAGGAGAAGGAACATTGAAAAAGGACATATATACACAATTATAACTACCTTAAACTTGATAGAGTTGAACATTAATAGCGATTAAGCTTAATTTCTTATTTTGAATTTGATTTTTTTTCTAAGGAATTAAGAAATACTTTTAGATACATTTCCCAACATACCATAAAAGAAAAACATAGATAAAATCACCTTGGAAGTTGAACCAACCGCAAACAGAACAGGTGGCACTGTGGTCACAATGAGTGAAATATGCACTATGCCTCAGTTTTCTTCTTAAATGTCGAAAATAGCTTTCTGTAAATTTTACTGCATTACAAAAACATGTGTTAAAGTCCTAAAAAGCTTCATTTGACATAGATTGCCAAGATTTAGATTTATACAGTAGATATAAATAGCCAACTATTATAAAAGTACAATTCTGGGCATTAAGGAAGAGCAGAAAGTCACAATTTTTCTTTTTAATTTTGAACTCAGCTCTTCCTGTTAATAAGATTTATCATTAAATGGTGCAGTGCATGGCACGGCATGGCAAATAGTAATCATTATTTTTGATCTTTTGATTAAAAAACATAAAATCAAGAAGTTAGATAAACTCGTATCTATTAGAGCCAGGACAAATAATAGTTTTTCCCAAAGTATGCTTTTTGATTTTATTACCCGTACAAATATAGGAATGAATGATCTTACGATCAAGTTATTTCCAACTAACAATACCATTTAAGTCATAGTTAGAGTAGGCATGTGTTAACGCAATCCTTCTTAGTTCTTAATTATGATAAACCAAAATTAGCTAGCTAAATTGAAAGCTTTACCTTAAAAGAAAAAAAAATTGAATCTGAACACTAAGTTTCCTTTAAGAATGTAATTTTATAGTCAATCAAAAGTATATTTCTTTGATGTTAGCAGAAAAAATTCCTCTTAAAAATGTAAGTAGAAAGGACAAATTAGTTAACAATAAATTTCGCAAAAAAAAAAAAAAGAAAAAAAAAATCATTCTTGAAATCAACTGTAATGCACAAAACAACATCTATTGCAGACCATATGGGAATATGGTTGAAAGAGAGAAATACTGAATCAACTTTGGAACGTAAACAAATTATCAAATTTAGTTAATTCAACCCTTTACAATGTAGCAAA
Organism: Allium sativum; assembly: GCA_030737875.1. Classification (NCBI taxonomy): domain Eukaryota; kingdom Viridiplantae; phylum Streptophyta; class Magnoliopsida; order Asparagales; family Amaryllidaceae; genus Allium; species Allium sativum. Next base: position 968,183,237 of record CM060909.1, on the reverse strand, counting down.
TAAAATTGATTGAACATCAAAATATAAAATGTATACAATGCATTAAATCCTACTTCATTGGACTACGAAGAATCCTAAGACAACATGTGCAATAAGAAAATATTAATGAGTAGGAAATACAGAGCTAAAATAATGAAAACTTGCTAAATTCAAGAATGAAGAAAAATGAAGATCTAAGAAAGCAAGTCTGCAATATATCAGAAGTTTGCAAAAAAATTAACAACTAGAGCTAGAACACAAAATTATGTGTAAATAATGTTGTGATTTGTGACATAAAATCACATATGTTGATAGAGACGAGGCGTGAATGTGCTTGGCGGTAGAGGAGATGCTGCAGTAACAGAAAGAAGGTTAAAAGGAACAGTTTGACATTTGAGCGGATTTATTGCTAGATTTTGATCCGGTCTTTCTGTGACTTATTCTGTAAGTATTAAAGGGATTATATTTCTAAAGGGAAAATGGGATTTTTTTTTCCTAAGCCTTCTATTCTCCTATAAAAGAAGCACATAGGGTTGGATAAATGTATGACTGAATAGAGTGGTGGCTGCGTGCCTCTAGGGCTTGGTGCCCTAGAGAGGATATGTGCTTCCTAGTTAATCCAAGGGTTAGCCGTCGTTCCTCATTGTTCTCCTTCTCCAACAAAGAGTGTTAGTCATCTAGATATCCTTTCCCTTTGTCAATAAGGTTATTGACTCTTGTAATTTTGTTTATTGTTTGTTCTGATCCATTGAGTGTAAACAAAATTTGTTTTTGTTGAATTAATAAAGAGGGTGGTTGGGTGGAATATCTTGTGTTTGCACGTGTGATTTCATATATGTGTTTGTTTCCAAAGAAATCTTCTTTAAGTAATTGGGTGAAAAAGATCCTGGTCGCTTCCGCAAAGGCGCAGTTTTCATAACAGTTGGTATCGGAGCTAGATCATCGCAAAGCTTAAAGTCATTTTGGATTGAAAAAAAAATGATTTTTTTTGGGAAAAAAATTGATTTTTTTGATGTCGGATATGATGGCGCTGTTTGTGATGACTAATTTTGATTGGGGATTTGAAGGCCTCAATGGTTTGGTTGATGGAGATAAAGAGAAACCCTCATATGTGGATGAGGGAAGATGGAAAAAGACGAAGATGTTGGCAATTGGTTTGATTTGACTATACCTTGGTGATTCGATTCACGTTTTCGATAGGGGTCTTCACATTGATGATGCTCGAGGGATCAGGAGTGATCGAGAAAGGAGCTCAGCTCAAGTGGTAGACGGGTGTTGATGTGGAAGGCGAGTGACGGTTGAAGAACCTAGTCCACAGCAAGGTAGAGAGGTTAATTTGGTCACTGCTGATGTGTTAGACATGGGTCTTCACGTTGATGATGCTCGAGAGATCCGGAGTGATCGAGGAAGGAGCTTAGATCAAGTGGTAGACGAGTGTCATTGTGGAATTGCAAGCACTTTTAGATCGTAGGTTTATGCGTGGTGCAGCTCATGGTGGTAGATGCATCTTTTGCAGACGGTGGGTTGTGTTTGTAATTGAGGTGTGGTCGGAGTCCTTTCAAATCGACTAGGTGTGATTGTTGCCCTGAAATCAATTGAGTCCCTGTACTCGGAACAGGTGGGGTGTATATCGTTGCCTAGAAATCGAGGTTGGTTTAATTGAGAGAAGGTGTCGTTGAAAGAGCTAGGTTGACTTGTTTGGAGTTTGTTGGAGTGTTGATATGATTTCAGATTAAGGTGGAGCGTTGTGATTTGTGATATCATATGTCCATGTTAGTCAGATGACATGTTGATGTGATTTCGTATCAAGGTGGAGTGTTGTGATTTGTGACATAAAATCACATACATTGATAGAGACGAGACGTGGATGTGCTTGGAGGTAGAGGGGATGCTGCAGCAATAGAAAGAAAGTTAGAAGGAGCAGTTTGGCGTTTGAGCGGATTTATTACTAGATTTGATCCGGTCTTTCTGTGACTTATTCTGCAAGTATTAAAGAGATATATTCCTAATATGTTTCTAAGGGAAAAATGGGATTTTTCCCAAGCCTTTTATTCTCCTATAAAAGCAGCACATAGGGTTGGATTAATGTATGACCGAATAGAGTGGTGGTTGCGTGCCTCTAGGGCTTGGTGCCCTAGAGAGGATTGGTGCCTCCCAGTTAATCCAAATGTTATCCATCATTCTTCATTGTTCTCCTTCTCCAACAAAGAGTGTTAGTCATCTAGATATTCTTTCCCTTTCTCAATAAGGTTATTGATTCTTGTAATTTTGTTTATTGTTGATTCTGATCCATTGAGTGTACACAAAATTTGTTTTTGTTGAATTAATAAAGAGGGTGATTGGATGGAATATCTTGTGTTTGCACGTGATATTTTGTTTTCATAAAAATCATCTTTAAGTAATTGGGTGAAGAAGATCCTGGTCGCTTCCGCAAAGACGCAGTTTTCATAACAAATAAAACTTAATGTCCATATATTACCACGTAGTGTCAATATATATATATATATATATATATATATATATATATATATGGAACTTAGTGCCAATATTATTGCAAATTTATGTGGATCATAAATACTCCTGAATGTAAAATCACATTAAAGGGTGGGTTAAAGATCAAAAATATAAAAAAAATCAAATAGAAAAAAGAGGGCAACAAATAGGTTAATGAATGGTAAATATTATGATCTTCTCTTATAGTTATTGATCACTGAATTAAAGGGCATAACTTTAAAAAAATGAATCTGTGAATGGTATTACTTGAGCATAGAAAATCAATTAGTACAGTACCTATATCAATGCGAAAATTGCAAAAAGGTATGACCTACACATTAGCAGACAAAAGAATTACATTAAGTTATATATTGAAATTGACAAATAAACATAATCATGCCATGTTATGATGCTTAATGTAGTTGATCCATCTAATTCTTGACATGAGAAATATATTTCAAATAGAAGTGTGAATTCATGATAGAAATATTACTTAGACAGAAACTTCTAAAGTTAGCACAATAGGAATGTATTACATAATAAAAGTGAAAATTTAAATAAAAGTGTTGATCAAAATCATATAACAATAATATGATTTTCTGCTTCTATTTATTTGTATGTGGTCAGTATGATAGGGAGAAAATTACTGCTCAACTGAAGTTACCATTTGTTTGTGTTCAACAATGCTTTTAAATGGCTCTTTTGACAATGCAGGAGTGAATTGTTCTGTCCTCATCCCTCTGTGTTCCCCTTGTGCCCACTCAATCACAGCCCCCTGATTTCCACCTTTTGCAGTTAAATCCCTCAATTGTTGTAGGACTTAATTGCAAAGGTGGAAATTAGAGAAATTTAGGCCGTTGGACACATGGAGACAGGGGGATGGAGACAGAAGAATTGGCCTCGACAATGCATGCAATAACAGAGTCCTTTTAGAATAGAATGTTACTTTAAATTTGTACTCGTTGAGCCATGGATCCAATAAAATGGTTAAATACAAAAGTGGGTCCTAAAGATTATTGAACTAAAGCATGCAGTAGGTGGTATGTTTATAGTTCAAATGTGGAAGAAAATTATATTGTTTAAAGTGGGCATATTTTGCCGCTCTGGTTGAGTTAAAATAATAATAATAGGTAAATATACATGAAGGTCTCTACATGTATTTGGTTTGAAATCAACTATTAGTACTTGTATTACTTATGTAATCATGTATTTAAATATTACATACAAACATGCGCACTAGACTCAATACAAATAGCAATATTTGCATTTTATGCTAGAAATATTCGCCCACGTTGTAAATATTTATTGGTAATTTTTACTTTAATTCACGGTTTTAATAAGTTAATCCACCATTTTACTTTAATAAGTTAATCCACAACTATTTTGTAAGTTAATCCACGAGTGGATTAACTTAAAGATTTCACCCTGTTATATAGTTAGCAATTGATTTTCTGCTTCTTTCACAATCCCGCATTATTTCATAATTATTTGTGTTGAGTTGTCCCTCCCATTTGATAAAGTAGTAACAAATAAATATGTGTTCAAAATAGAGTTGATAGCACTTGAATTTATCGAAGAAACAATCAATTAGATACAATTATTAGTTCACTAATTATCTCTGAACATGATCAGACATGATATGATAGTAGATGATTATGAAAATAAAAACTAAGATCAATATTCCAGTAGAGGAGTTCACATCAAATGTTTTCAAATAGCTTAATATTTTGAAGATACATCATCAATTACATCGGGCAACAACAGTAAATAAGAACTAAAATCAAATTCAAGATCTGTATATTAGACAAATAGCAAGTAATTAAGCAATACTAACAAATCAATAAAAGAGAAAATTGTATATTATAATTGTTTGAGAGTATAACTACTTAGGCAGTCTAGATAGTGAATGTTATCCAAACAGCCTATACTCCTATTACAATATTTGAATAAAATGGTACTCTACTTATGTACAATTTTTTGAAGATTTCAGAAAATAGCTAAACTACAATTATATGTGATAATGATGATATTAAAAAAACAATTTTGTATATACAATTAATCTACTTCAAAAAAAAAAAAAAAAAAATTAAACAAACTATTTACTGTTATTACGTTGAACTACTCCGCTTAAGCTTGGATTTAGATACTAGGAATCCAGAAATAAGAAGATGAGGAAAAAGACTGTGAAGAAGAGAAAATAACTACGTTTTTTTTTTTTTTTGATACACTGATTAAAATCTAAATTTAAGTAGAAGTCAACGATTAGGGTGGATTAATTACTAATATTGTGGATTAGAATAAAAATTACCATATTTATTTTACTAATATATGCATTTTAAGCTGAACATATTTCCAGTTTAAAATGCAAATACTTGCACTTTTAACTTCAACTACATGCAATTTAAAATACATGTATTTTATAATGCAAATTTCCACTGTAAATATCGAGCGAAGTCTTCTGTGAAATTTACTTTTCAGAAGAGTTCTTCATTTATTAAATTTGAAAATAAAACATGGATCATAACTTCCACTATTATTATAGGTTCAATTGTAGGCAGTAATGAAGTTATACGAATATAGGAGCAATTTTCATAGCAAAGCAAGATAGAATGCGACAGAAATGAGTGAATAAGAACAAATTGTTATAAAAAAATAAACTCATTCAGTTTTTGGATCCAATATAATAACTCATATGCAAAATTATATATATATATATACACACACACACACACACATACACATACATACATATATAGTTCATCCAAAAAACTGTAGATATTGAAGGAAAGACTTCTTAGATAACTTGAAAACATCCACTTCCAGCGTCAAACCCACAAATCACAGTGCATCTATAAAGCCTCATGTTCATATATAGACAGATGTATCACCTATTACAAACTCGATTTTACCTAGGAAATTCAGATTTTATGAAACATTATGGCGAAGAATATTATTTTGAAACATCAAGATTTAACAGCTAACTGAGAATTTCCATTTGGCATTTAGAAGCATAAAGATTTTAATAACCAGTATTTGGCTTTTAACACTGCAAATGCACACTCTTATACGGACAAAAATGAACCAAAAGTTGCCTATGTGCACTTTCATATGACACTGAGCGAAAATGAAAGTTAAAATAATTGGTTTATTTAGTTATAACTCAAAAACATGGATTATTCCCTAAGAAACCCAGTGAAAATGGAAAACAAAAGCGTACAAATAAATCTTTCTTTATAGCTAAAACCTTCTACATATCAATCTAAGTAAACCATGGTGAACTAATCATAATATTTTATTCTAGACTTTGTTAATAATGTGCATAACAAAAGCTCAACCGTAATCATTTCTATGATATGACCTATTGTTAACTTCTAATTATAAAGTTTATCGTTCATCTAAAAAGATAAATCACAATGCTTATGCATGAAATTCAACTCTACTAAAATAAACCTGTTTAAAAGAATATGCCTAGGTATACAATGTCTGGAAAATGAATTCAAGTAACTACATTTGCATATAATTATTTTAAGAATATCAGTAACTGAAAAATCAATGCAAAGACAAATGCAGAATCAAACTGATTAAAAACTGCAAACCTATAAATTAATAGAGAATGATTAAAGGAAGGAAAAACCTGACTTTCTCAATTTGACATGCTACGCTTTACGGTCTCTGCATTCCTACTTCTATGTAGCTTACAATCCTTGTTGCCTGTTGAATAAACAATAGCTTTCAATATTAAATAAGGTCCAACTAATCGTAACATGAAAATGAGGTAGTCTGCACAATGCATAGGAAATTATTATTTCTTATTTTAAGGACAATTTGCAAATGAAAATATCTGTGATGCAAATTAGATAACCTCATTGATATTTACTATTAACTGTAACGAACTACGAATATCAGAGCCTATGTAATATAATATTAAAGTCAATAAAATATTAATTAATGCTTCTTTTGTAAGTTATGCTTCCTTTGATACACAATAGAGTACATACGATAATGAGGATGATATCCTTTAAAATTTAGTGCCTCTACAATTCCAGAGTTAAACCTAAATACCCTACCTATGACACTTCCTTAATTGACTGTCATATAAGCCAATGTAATATAATATTGAAGTCAATAAAATATGTGTAAACTATGTTTCCTTTGATGCACAATAGAGTAATACAATCAGGAGACCGGTATCCCTTATATTTTAAAGCATCTACAATTCCAAAGTTAAACCGAGATACCCTATGACACTTCTTAAATTAACTGTCATATGAGCACAGTTGAGAAATGAATAATAACTTATCACAAAAATTCATTTTATTAATTCTAATTGTTGTTGCATTACTCAACCAAATTATTGAATCTAAGAAAAAGTTTATGGAGCTAATCTCGCCAACTTTTGTTCACATATAAAAAAATAAAAAGGACTGCGAGCTTTTATCCAATGTTTCACAAATTGAGCACTGAGCTAGAATGTGGCCACTAATATTGAAGCAATACATAATTGCAGCTTTATAATTGCATCTCAAGCCCAGGTCAACAAAGGTTTTTAATTTCTCTTTCTTTAAATGTAATATGAACATATTATGTTGAACTATTGGAATGGGCATGGAAGATATATAATACATACTTGAGTTTCTTTGCAAATAGGGGTTAATCTTACGATTGTAGCACAAATAAATGTTCAATTTACTTTAATACACAAATAAGGGGTTCATACAAAAACGAAAGCAAAACTCTTTCCTTTTAAGTGGATATGTCATATATTGTTTTACATAAATTTTAAAAGACTGCTCTATGATTTGATTATTAGAGAGATTTGCATAATAAAACAACAGTTAAGAGTGGTACTATACTAACCAATTTAGCAAGCAGCTTTGTGGAAAATTAAATGGGAAAGCCACAATTGGTTTTCATGATATCTGCACAAAATCATAATTCGAAATAATGTGTAAAACAAAAAACAAAACAAAAAGCTGTTGTTTAAGCAAGATTCTTTGGAAGTAGTATACTTTAAAATTTGTTGAATTAGGCCAACCAATTTGTAGGTTAGGCCAAACACTAAGATTATTCCAAATCTGAATGGAAAATGATTTTAAAGGGCTTTAGCATTGGCAACTGAGTGCTTACAAACAAAGAACAAAAAGATGTAAAGTTTACAACAGAAATGAGAAAAATCATATATAAGAAAGAAACATGAATCGAGTTTAGTGAATTCACTTCACCTTCGACAAAAGGTTCTTGTTAACTATACTCAGCAGGAGTGACTGCAAAAACCAAAATACCTGATCCAAGTAATAAGCAAATCATGCATTTCCAAAGATTCAGGCCCATTAATCAAACAAAAAATATAGCACCAAATGAGATTTTTTTTTTTTTTCAAAAGGGAAAAATGAAAATGAAAAAAATAGAAAAACTAAAAGTTTACTATACTCAGTAGTAGTGACTGCAAAAACCAAAATACCTGGTTCAAGTAATAAGCAAATCATGTACATTACCAAAGATTCATGCTTATTACTCAAACAGAAAAAAAAAAAATAGCACCTAATGAGATTTTTTTTTCAAAAAGGAAAAAATGAAAATGAAAAAAGTACAAAAAATATAAAACCATCGATTTGCATAACTGGTTTATCCTAGCGTCTAAACGTTATCATTGATACACGTTATCACTGATACTGAAATATGATTGCTGCAATTAAGGCTCAATCCAGAAACATCACAAAACTACTAAAGATTCTAGAAAGAAGAAAAATAAACCTGAAAGCGTACTGAGAAAAAGAAGCAAAGATGAATCGACGCCTATTGGATGCAGCGAGAGAAGGGTGCCGACGATGGCACAGAGATTCAGGGCTGGATGTCGATGGCGTGGGGAGTAAACCACTGCCGATAGTGAGATCTCTAATTGCGGACCGCAGAAGCAAAAAAGATATGGGAGTGAGAAATAACCAATCGCAACTTAAATGACAAAATGGGTGAAATGGAGAAAAGTAAAGGGGAAGAAGCTTGAGAAGGCGAAAGAATTGTGACCTTTGAATTCACAAAATGCTGAGAAAGTTTGTGAGCCCTCCAAATAGAACTCACTAGTTATGATATAGTATTGCTATGATCCAACAAATAATAAACATCTTTTATAAAAAAAAATTGTTAAATGATAGTGCAACTTATTATTAAAACGAACTAAGGTGTAACATAAAAATTCAAATTCAAACTAATTAGACATTTCAACATAAAAGAATGACTAAATATTTGTACAAATCAATTCCTCTAAAATGTTTTAAAGGTATACTATTTATAGAAGAACAATTCATGTGCAATGTGCATGCTATGATCATATATGAAGCAAGCATGCTATGGTCATATATGAAGTGCATGCTTTAACGTTCGTAATAACAATCCTAAGCAATGTTTTCTAGATGCCATCTTATTGTAATAATAACCACCCTAATCAACAAATTAAAAGAAGTTTTAAAACAGCCTAAGGTTTCAAATTTAAATGTTTTGAATATTTTAATGGCCATACAGAGAATGAATAACAACTACAAATTTTAGTTTCATCCGCCTTTTATTGCACGAAATGTGATTTCAGGTGGATAAATGAAACTTTTTCATACTTATTTAGATTCATCGTTACAAAAATTTAGTTTATTGGTGCTGCATATTAGAACTCATTAAAGCCGATTCACATCGTTATGCTCAATAAACGGAATAAGGGAAGATCAAATAAAAAAATATTAAAAAGGAAAAGTACTTCTAAAACAAATTTGTTTCCATGCAATAGTCAAAAATTATTGACCGTATCCAACCGGAACGACTTGGCCATCCTATATGAATATGGTTTGTTTTTTAAACTGTCTTTTTATTCATTTACCAGAACAGAAGGATGCACAGTACAAAAGACGATACACAAACTATACGCAAATACACACGTGATAAAATTTTATTTAAGCATCTAAAAATAATTATGCCCAGTCCAAAATGCAATTCAGTAGAAGTCAGAACCTTTTTACCTCAGCCATCATCCTCATGTATGCACTGTTACAATAAATGAGACTTTCATTCACATTGCTAGCTAACTGTGTAATCACTGTCGTTGAAGTTTGACATCAACATAAGTAAACTACTTGTCTTTTAGCATAGTTTTGCAGTTCTCCCATAGTCAAGATCATCGAGAAGTTCCCATGCATGTTTCATCTCATTATCTTGAACCGGGTCTAACACAATATTCATTAGTAACCTTGAAGTCACTGTTTAAATTTCACCAATATTTCACTTGATGAAAACACTTTAGCTTGTAAGCATCAGGATGGGGATAGAAGAACATAAACTTATAGAATTGCCAGTTGATTGGCTTTTTTTCTCATTCCAGAGTGTTGTTATCTATGTAGCCTCAACCATTATGCTATGGCGAAGTGAAATTTTTAAATACCATGAATAAGTAACAAAAAGTAGAGTAATATTTTTTTTTTTAATAATGTCTGAACTATATAGAAGTATACAAATCTATGCCATTAGGAAAAGAAAACCATGAATTGAAATTATTTCCTTCATCTAAGTATATTATACAGACTGAGAATATGTAATTTATACATAAAAAATTAACAAATATATGTTTATATCTTAATAGCTATAAAATATACGGTACAAAGCATTAATGTCAAGAAATGCTTATTTTGAAATTTCTAGAACATGATCTGCTATACTTCCTAATTATTTGCTCTCCCCCACTTCTTGCTGTGAATTTGAAGTCGTTTCCATCATGACATATTGAGCATCATGCTGTCATTATAAAGACACCTATAAACTGAACTTATATAAGCATGCTGTAAAAAAAATCTTAATACATTAATTATTAATTACTAAAATGAATTCAAAATAATAATTATCGACTTCTTGTGCGTCTGTGCTTTAGTTGCTGATTGTTTTAGTATTTCTGTATTAAGTAACTTTCCGTAGAATTTTGTTTTAGGACGCCCATACCAATGTGTCATTTTACGGGAAATTCTAGTCTTCTTAGTTGTATGCAATACAAATTCTTGTCTAAATAGATTAAACCATTAACTCGTGCAACCAAAGACCGTCCAATTGCATGCACGTAAGAAATTGAGTTTAAAAAATTAGAACTTTCTAAAGATCTAGGAAATCATAATGCACAATGTAAATATCTTGATTTTTGTGAAATCGTGAGAAGTACATTTCCAATTTTAAATGTCAGCACTCAACATCCTTCATTTTAACGTTAGGATTGCTTCATAGGATACACCATTTCATACATGAAAATTTGGCAGAACATGAAAATTGAGATGAGAATATATTTTATAGTGCATAAAAGTTTACTTATATGTGTCATAATTATCAGCAAACATCCTAGGACAAATTATACTTAAAATAAGTAAATGATTACGGAGATAATGGTAAGATACTGAAAGGACTCTGTTTGTTCTGTTCAATGATTTAAGATTTTGTTATGTTTATTTGTATGGAATGCAAATACGACAATTTCCACCGCTTTTTTATGTGTTTGGGAAAAACAATCTTAGCAAAAATTAATGCATGTTGTTCATTTTACCACATGATTGTTATGTTAAGGAAGATTGTTTTGATGAAGGGAACAAGTCCCACATCACCAAGTCATTTGGCCTATTCCAAGATATATATGAATGCTTTGCATATGATATTGTGAATTAAATAACTTGAGCTTGAACAAGGGGCTTGGATGTGTATGCATGTGGGCTTGGTTGGGCCTATAAATATTATTATGGTCAAAAGATGGGCCTCAAAACCAATCTGATTCTGTAAAATAATCAACATGTTATACGTATAGAATCATCATCACAAAACATTCATTGATTTAGTTGGTTATATGAAGAATCGGCGAATGGCAAATGTTTACAATAATAATAAATAATTTGAATATGTAAATAGATCTAACAGCATAACTGAATATCTACCAATAAAAAATTAGTACGAAAAAGGGTTGCTATTTGAGTACATAAACTAAAGGATGCTAACAAATATCACATAAAAACTTGAATTATAACATATGGAATAAATACCATCTCGGTTACGTAGAGACCAGGTAGAATTGGAACACTACTGTGAACGTTTGTTTGTTCATATTTCACACTTAATTTTAACTTGAATCATCTCAAGTTCGATCTCCCTGGACTCACATCCTCTTTACTTGCACCCCTCACCTTAGCAATCATGTTGTACAGTAATCTGTTAGTAGGATTTAGTAGTTACTTCTGTATCAATAAAATGAATTATTAATTATTACTCACTTGTAATCCTTGTATTAGTTCTTTTAGAAGTTCGGCTTATGCTCTGCTACAATGTATATCGTCTGCTCCAAATTCATTGTCGTGCTTTGTTAAACGATAGATATGTTAGCTTATGATTATTTACTGGATACATAGAGGTTTCCTTTTAAACTTGTGTGTACGCTGATTACACAGATCATATAAATTTTATTTTAGATTAACTTGTTATTTTTTTTTACTGCAATTTACAGGAAAATATGTTACAATTGGCCAGTCGATTCATTCCATGATGAAAGCGTGTAAGTATGTAGCATATTAAAAACCCAAACATATGTATTTTACATTCTAAAAAAAATTATTCCAAAAAAAATATGGTCACATGAAAATTCAGTTGTAAAGGAAAAATAGGGTCGGTCATTCCAGCTGTTGACTGTTGTAAAGTTTGGGTCGGTCGGGTTTTAACCCAGTGGCATTTTCGTAAATAAATTTATGATCGACCCAAAACCTGCACACCATATTTTCAGCTTTGCCACTACCTCCAAACCACACCTATTAATACCGCACTTTTCCACCATTCAAGGGACCAATTTTTCAAACCCGAAGGGCTGTCCAAATCATTTCTCCAACACTTTCAAGCACTCCAAGCTCCATTAATGGCTTCTCAAACTCAATCCAACTTCCTTCAATAACAAATTGACCAAATCTTCTCCAATCTCCATTAGAAATCTCTCAAACTCAATTCAAGTGATATCCAAACTCCATTAGAAATCTCTCAAACTCAATTCAAGTGATCTCCAACCGTCATTAATCCTCTCTCAAGCCTAAATCTAACACTAAATCATCATGGAACTCATGAAGATCATCTAATTGTTAAAGTGATTGAAGATCTACATGACTACCATCACAAAACAAGAAATCTCATCGATTCCTTTGAGAATTCAAGTGGAAATCTAGAGAGAAAAGAGGGAAAAAAATAGAAGATCATTATAAAAGAGAGAAACGAGTGATTTGAGAGAAGTCATGTACTTTGTAAATCCAAAAGTGATAATGAAAAGTGATTCCATAGTGGACGTAGGTCTAAATTGACCGAACCACTCTAAAATTCTCATGTTCTTACTTATTTTTATATTTTGTGGCTCTGTTTTCCTATTTCATACCTTTTGGTGAAGTGTTCTAAAACACCTTTGGTGTTGAGGTCATTTTTTAATTTCAACAATTACGACCTCTTATTACTTGTTCAAATTTAATTTCACTGAACCTTTCTTTAGAAATATCAACCTTTAATTGAAATGCATTCTCCAAATTCTTACTTATACCCCTGTTCATTCTGCTTTCATGAGCTAAAAGAGAACCCGTCAAATAATTCAATGAATAAGTTTTCATTTCATTAGATTTTTCAATAGCGATAACTACATGATCCCATTTTGAAGGAAGACCTCGTAAAAATTTCTCAACTAATTTCTGGTCTAAAATTTTCTCACCAAAAATTTTCATTTTATTAAATAAAATAGTAACTCTTGTGACATAATCTTATACTGGTTCATTACCTTTCATGAAGAGCGTCTCGACGATAGGTCTGTAGTTTCACTATCATTACTTTACTATCTCCGTGGAACTCCCTGCATCAAAATTTCCCATGCTTCCTTCGATTTGGTGATGCTTGCAATGCATGGAAAGATGGCCTCTATTACAGCTTATTGTAGAACAAGCAGGGCCTTCGCATCTTTCTTACGAAATTCTCTTAGCTCTGCTGCTGCTATTGTCTTTGCATATCCAGATTCGATAAGTTCCTAAAGGTCTTGAGAAATGAAGAAAGTCTTCATCTTAATGCTCTAGAATTCGTAGTTTTCTCCATTAAAGATCGGTATTAAAGCCTGGTTTTGTGAAACATTAAGATAATCCATGTTAATTTGTATTTGCTACTGCACTTGCTCTTTGAAACAAAGGCACTCGATTGAATTACCTTGGCTCTGGTATCAAAATTGTTAGCAAAAACTGAAAAACACACAAAAAAGCTAATGCTTCTGTAATATAGAATGGAAACTCTTTTTCTTAATTTTTCATCTCATGTAGTAAAAACAAAGAACTGTAACAATTATATACTAAATAATACGTAAACTCAGACTACAAATATGCATCTTATTTATTCAAATAAAATAAGACCTAGTCTAAAAAACTTATCTCATACTAGAATAAAAACTGACTCTGCCATCAACTTTTATCAGATAAATCTTTAATGAGTGACTTGTTTGCATATAGAGACTATTTCTTCGGGATGAAGAAAATTAATCTATGTTAATATGCATATCATTGACCCATATAGGATACACTTATCTACTCTGCTTCCTTCAATAATTAAGCATGCACCTAAATTCCTAGTTGAAATTTTTTAATCAGGTAATTATGGCCTTCATTTGATTAGTTTTTTTAAGCATATTTCTGAATCAACACTTTAACAGTTGAAAAAAAAAATCCTAAAATTAAAAGCTTAAAATCCAAAATCCAAATGAAAGTTGAAATAATGTTGTAGAATTTTGAAATACGATGACATTGTTTGTAGCAATTCCTCTTTTCTTTCCTCAAATCTAAATTTGGTAGGGTCTTAGGTGATCTAATTTTATTAAAACATGCAAATTAAAGTGAAGGAATTTTAATATAGGAGATAACAGTGATACAATGAAGTAATGACTTACAGAATAACATTGGTTATTGTTAGTATAATTGCAATCAGGTGCCAAATAAAAAGTTGAGTTAGAAATTTTCTATTTGAACTAAGCAAGCTTTAGCCTAGCTTTATCTTCATATACTAAGTTCAAATGAAAATATATTTATGGTCAAAATTCTTAAAAAATACACATGTTTGTTATTTAAATTTTCAACTTTATAAAAATATATTCTAATTAGTTGGTAAGACGTTTCAGTAATTTAGGATTTATCATGCAAACAAATATTTTTCACATAACAATGCTATATTCAATCACAATCAGATATTATTACAATTTATTCGTTTACTACAAGTTCGAACAAATCATACAATTTGAAGCAACTTTATTATCGATTAACAGGATTGAGAAAGCTTATTAGTATTACTACATGAATTCTATATTTTGGGAGGGCAATCCAATTAAAACAATACTCGATGCTCTAAACTGAAAAATCTAGTTGTATTTGGGCCGTGATTACTTGATTCAGCATACTCCGGCGTTAGATGGTCATATTCACTTTCTTCTAAAATTTTGGATCAAACACTTGTATCCTTTGAAGCCAAGCCAACACTTTTTTCATTGTTAGTCTTTCACTCACATTTTCCTCTTGACAATTGCTCAAAAGCTCTGAAAATTCAGTTATTTGTTCTTTCATCATCACATGCCTGATTTCATCGTTTAAAATCCGTTCGGGACCTTCTTCTTTGAACGTTCCCACAAGGTATTCTTTTTCTCCGAGCTCATCAAAATACATTGCTTTCATTCTAGTAAAAAGCCCCAGAAAGACAACTGCAAAACTATACACATCGCTTTTTTTGGTCAGTTGACCTGTTAATAAACTCTTGGGATCTAAGTAGCCATAAGTACCGGGTAAGCCTGTTTCATTTATTTCCATTAGGGGTAACATTGAAGCTCCAAAACATGACATTTTTGCAATATTATTCTCGTCTAGTAGAATGTTTGAAGATTTAATATCCCCGTGAATTGGAGGCAAAGAATAATAATGTAAGTAAGTGAGAGCGGAAGCATAGTCAATTGCGATCTGAAGGCGAAATCCCGATGACATGCTTTGATTCTTTTGTTGAATACATTGGTATAGTGTACCTCCAGAGACGAACTCATAAACCAAGATGGGAACTTCAACTTCCAAACAACAACCCAAAATTTGGTCTATGTTTTTATGGTTGATGAGAGATAGTATATACATTTCTTTAACGAATTCCTTCATCCTCTTTTCGTTGATCAAGACTGCCTTTTTTATAGCTACGTGTCTGTTGTCAATGAGTCCTTCGTAAAAGTGCCCTGACCTCCACGTCTTTTAATATTACCTTCATCGAAATTGTTTGTTGCCTTTAAGATGTTTTTATATGGAAAGTACCATGAACTGGACAGACTGATGTGCATTAATCTGTGCTTGAAGAAACAACACTCCATTTTGTTTGAAACATGTCTCACTTGCCCTATTTAGTTTTGTCTTTCCATGTATTAAACACATGATAGCAGCCACAGCGCCGGAAAGCAATCCAGAGACGTACTGCATATGGCATCAAGAGTTGTCATAAAGTAATAGCATAAAGTTTACATGTAGAACTACCTTTACTAAAGGAACAATGTCATATGTATCTTTATTGTGGTTGTAGCCGCTCTTCGTGTTTATTTTGATGTTCGATGTTTTTATAAGCATGGGTTTTATCACTTCTTTCTTTGTTTATTAATTTACAATTTGAATTACTGTACAACGGTGGGAAAAATCGACCGTTAGTGTTCAATATAAAAGAAAAATTATTTGTTAAAACATATTTCAAATTAGATTTTATTTTAAAATTAAAGGATAATTTAAAAGGAAATGAAAGTAACTAATAAGGCATAAATTTAATTAAACTGAATTTTACATGTAAACCAACTTGAGATAAGAATATAATACCAATTATTGATTCAAATTAGTCACAAAAACATACATGCATTTTTATTATAGATCAAGTTGGATCAATGTAATCTTATTGTTTAACTATTTTGCAACTATAAACGAGTAACTGAATAAAGAAATAAAAAGAGAAAGAAAACAAATATAAGCTCATAACATATCATTATATCAATGAACATTTAATTGAAATAAAAAAAATAAAAAAATAAGATGTAATAAATAAATCCCAATTAATAAACTAATTTATTTAAATAAATCACTTAAAAGTACCACTGTCATTAGAAAAACTGATACTGCTGAAATAAAAATATTGAAGATAAAAATAAATGTTGGACTCACACAAAACAACACACACGTCCCACACATCTATACTTTTGATTATTCAACGAGTATACAAATTAAAATATGCAAAAAGTATACAATTTTAAACCAAGTTAATGGCTGATTTCGAATATTTGAAAACCATTAGAGGTCCATGTAAGTACCATATGAATTGAAAAACTACATTAGTAAATTTTAATAATCATGTTACATGCATCAACATAGTAATCAATAAAAATTTCGTGAAGGATAGCAAATACGATGTACCCAAAAGGATTAATCAAAGCAATCAGGTGGTAGAATTCATATATTTTTTTACAATAGACATGTTTGGATAAATGTAAGGAGTCTTCTTTGACATAACAAACGTGTATGTATACTTTTGAATGTTAAAAAAAAGTACTTTTGATTATTAAAAAAAAAGGTGCAATACACAAAGAGCTTCAAAGTAAAACAAAAAGAAACAAATGCAAACTATATATAGCTCGAATTCATGCTTACTGTTATTATGTTCTGCTTCTCACTTTCAGCACAATTTCGCAACTTGCAAAGCTTGCTCCTGCGCATGCATTGAATTCAATTAGGCAATCATTTAAAAGGACTGTTTCCTATGATGGAGATGAGCTTGATGATGATTTTACATTAGCTGAAGAAGAGAAAAAGAACACAATTGATTCATTACTAGACACAGCATCAGCCACTGAACTCAGAAACCACTATAATTTTGTATACAAAACAACATAAGATAATTAACAACATCATGCACACTTTAATGCACACTACATAAGACCGCTATATACGCAGAAACCTTATTAATGATACCAAAATTCGATTTTCCAAACGGACTATGACTACAAATACAAATTGACAAGAGAAATTGACAGGGGACATTCAGAAAAGGAAAGAAATGAACCAAAACAGGAAATCCAGATAAAAACTAAAGATCTCAATGCTGGAAAATGGAACATGAATGAATATGGGTCTCACATTCTTTTTAGTTAAAACCCAGACAGGCCCAATATTAAAATTTAGCTTCTAGTTTCATGTACCTGTTTTATAAAAAAAAACTCAACAAGAACATTTAACCTATTAGCACAATGTCTCGGTTATATTTTTGTAATGACACATAGTATTACTAGCAAGTTGGTATCTTTTGTAAAGACAAAACGTTCCATTATGTATTATAGTCATTGTACTTGTCTTCTTTTTTTGAGGGGAATATTTACATTTCATAAATGTAATTTTAACACAGAAGCACAAACAAAGAATTAAAAGGTGTAAATTGCAACGAGGATAAGATTCATTCATTGATGCTGCTCTAACTTGTAAAAAGACATATGGTTGGTATACCTTTTTTACTCAATATAAATGAAAAAGAAAGGTATGTTTAGTAAAATTTTGTATTGTATGCATTCAACATTCACAATAATAAAATGTGTGGATAATGAAAGAGAAATTTAGAATTTCAGACCATTACGACGATGATGAGAAGGAAGAAAGGACGCTGAAAAGGATGAATTATTTTTTGTTCTTACAAAGTAAATTTGCTTTCTATTTCATATATTCATTTCTTTTTTGTCAAAAGTTTGTTTTCTAAAATACAAGTGTTTTTCTAAGCGTATTTTGGACATCTAAACTTCTTGCAGAAGACCTATATAACACATCATATTCTGGTGTTTTTAAGTTAGTAAACTGAGCGTTGGGTTACCACCAAATACAAAGAGCTTAATCAACGCTTGGATTATACTCTATATTGAATTTAACTGTAACAAGTGCTCATCATATTCCAGTTATGTTATATACAGAACCAAATTTACTTAAACAAAATCAAACCTGATATTGGTTGAATTGATTATGTGCGGAAGAGAAGTTCCCGATGTCATCAATTACGGATATGCATTCGTGGTTGATGTTCGGATTTGGTGACGCGGGTCGAAGATAAAGAAAATGTGCGAAACAGGGAATAAAGAATCGCAATCAACAACCAGTGAAACTGAGCAAAAATAACTAAAAGTACAAATTTTCAAAATATGCTTTGTTTTCAAAACTATTATTAGTTTTAGGCTAGTTTTGAAACTACTTGCAGAAATAGGCTTGTTTTGGCCACCTCAGCGCTGAGGTGGCCGGTATTTAAAAAAAAAACATGGTGACGCACTTGTGGAGTGCACCCTTATAAAAATACAAGGGCGCATTTGTCAAGTGCGCCGTTGCACATTTACAAGGGCGTCCTTGTATTTTTCCGTGTGCGCTCCTTGCAGGTGCGCCCGTACATTACTACATACATTTTTGGTAAAAGATTACCCTTAGTACAGAAGAATTAATCATTGCAAGTGCTGAAGCAAGATAAACAAAGATGGCCCCTGTATTAATGTACTACTGGAACAGGAACTTTAGCCATACTTTGTTCTTATTTTACAAGGTCGCTCACGTTGTTGTCACACCTGCAGATTCGGGGATGAAGTTGATGGTATGCCCATCAACCAATCTGCCATGCATTCCATATTTTCTTTTATGGACGATTATTTCCCCCAAATCTGAGCAGTTGAAAAATAATAAACTTTTTCCAAAGCCAAAAGCTTTTTATTCTCAGATAGAGATTCGTTTAAGAAATTTGGTAGGTATAAAAATAATGTCATTGTTTTATATACAGAGAGAACTTCAAATCATTTGATACTTCATATATATGTTTTGTTTGTAAGATTTGATTGTGCTGGAGAACGTGGAGCGTGTATCTAGAAGATACATGCATGTGAGGCTGCTGTAACTGTAAGTTAAAATAAGAACAAAGTAAGGCTAAAGTTCCTGTATGTAGTAATGTATGAGCGCATCTGCAAGGTGCGTCCATAAAAAAATACATAGGCGCACTTGTGAAGTGCGCCCTTGTATATATGCAAAGGAGCACTTGGCAAGTGTTCCCTTGTATTTTTATAAGGACGTGCTTCACAAGTACGATCCGTGTATTTTTTTTTTAAATACTGGTCAATTCTGTGCTGTGGTGGCCAAAACAAACTTATTTCTGCTAATAGTTTCAAAACTAACCTAAATCTGCTATTAGTTTTTAAATCTATTTTGAAAATTTGTCCTAACTAAAAATAAAGATCAATACTTTGCTTGTTCTCTCAGTTCCACCTTAACTCTTAATCTGCTACTGAAACACCTATACATAAATGCACAAAACATGTAGGTGCATAAGGTAATGGGAGACCATATTAAGAAAATTAGCAGGATAAATGCTTCTTTTTTTCTCAATAATATTGTATCTACGAGAATAAAACATAAAAAACATTCCAAACACGTACATAGAAGATCTTTTACGAGATTGAAGAAGCAGCAAATTTTAGGAAATTAACTTAAAACCCAGGAACAAACATCCAAAGTTCTAAGCTTAAAGCCATTAGAATATAACTGATACATTGCATTCAAGGTAAACAAAAATAAACTTACATGGAAATTGCAAAGAAGCGATAGTGATGCAAGATCAGAGGATGGAATAAGAGCTTTTTTGTATCGCGAACTGGAACACAAAAACAAAACGACTTTCAAAGCAAGAGATGGAATGTGTTTTTATTCTCCTTCAATGAATTGCTGTTATTAGAAGGAAGGGTATAAAAGGAGGAAGATGCGAAGGAGAGGGAGAAAGAAGAGCGAGATATAGGGTTATACGCAGAAAATGCGACAGGGAGCATCGTATATTAAAGGAAAAATGCGAGAAAGAAGCAGCATCGTATATTAAAAAAAACTGGGTCAGGACGCGGGCAAGTTATGGCAGGTTATTTGGGGGGGGGGGGGGGGGGGGTATGCGATGGAAAATATACATCATGCAAACGAGAACAAGGATAAGTATACATTACATTACAAATAGCAAATAAAATCACAGCGGGCAGTAAATAGATAACCATATCCAGGATAAGTATACATTACATTACAATAACAAATATCAGAAACATAATAATAAAAGCACCAACGCCTCAATTTGAGCAAGAACAGCTCTTTTTCATGTATAAAGAGGTTACACAGCACTTGTACAAATTTTATACAAATTTATAAAAGAGGCATTACAAACCCAACACCGTTAAGCAGCAGCTGCCTCCAAAAGCTCCCTTTCAACTCGTTCCCTGATCCACCTCTCGAGCTCAGGCCTGAAATGCCTGATAAGTCTCTGAACTGGCCACGCAGCAGCATCGTCATCCCAAGGCACAAGTCGTATGCTCTTCGATTTGCTTAGTGATCTCATGCAACATATCGATCTCCGGCTTGGCATTTTCAACCTACAGCCACTCCATCATCATCCAGAGCCGAGGCGTCCCATCCCTGCACGGCGTGCACTTCCCGCAGCTCTTGTGCTTGTAGAAGTACGATAGCCTAGCGATCGCATCAACGATGTCTATGCTTTTGTCCATCACGATCACTGCAGCCTTGCCCAGGCCAGAGGTCACCGCTTTCACAGCATCATCGAAGTCCATGAGGACGTCTTCCCAGACGTGCTTGGGTAGGAGAGGGACGGAAGAGCCGCTGGGTATGACTGCAAGCAAGTCCCAGCCGCCACGGATGCCGCACAGTGCCTTTCGAGCAACTCTCGTAAGCGGATTCTCATTTCCTCTTCTACGGTGCATGGTCTGTTCACATGCCCCGAAATGCAGAATATCTTCATGCTCAAGTTGTTTTTCGGCCGAAGCTTGTAAACCACTTGGGGACACGGCGTAATATTTTAGGGGACACTGCGACCGTTTCCACGTTGGTTAGGCAGCCATAAAGACCTGCATTCGCGTGAGACGGAATCTTTGCTTTCCTTGCTTGCCTTCCAGACTTTCCAACAAAGCAGTTTCCTCGGCACAGATATAAGCACCGGCATGAAAATGGATATAGACATCGAAGTCATACCAAGATCCACGAGCATTTTTACCCAACAACCCAGCTTTGTAGGCCTCCGGCCTTGCTTTTTCAACGTTCAGATGCTCAGTTATATTCTGTTGGAACTTTCTGTGAATTTATTAAAAAAAAAGGAGAATTAATTGCATTATCAAACTTTTTTATTATTGAGCAATTAATTCAATCGAGCCGTTGTAAGCTAATAACGGTAACATATTTTGTGCCATTATTTTGAGATGTTAATGCATATTTATGAGCCATTAATGCATAGAGCCGTTAGAAGTTATAAACGGTATTATATTTTGTATCAATAAATTTTCTGCTAGAGCTGTTACATTTGCATAACAGTTGAGTGTGTATATATATAAATGTATACATGCATTTGATTGAGTTGTTACAAAATATAAATAGCATTAACAAATTGCAATGAATGGTAATAAATAAATATTTATTAACATTCATCTTCTCTTTATGAAACGAATGCAATTTACACATTGCAAATTTCTTTGAGTGGTTTTTCATTAAATATGGCATTAATTTCAGTTCAATTTTCCACCCACTAGAATAGCCACCGTTTTTTTTTTCTTTTTTTTCTCTGTATAAGAACTTGGTCATAGACCAGAAAGAAGATAGAATACAGAACATTTTTTCATTGCTCTTTTCTAGAAAAACCCTCTCTTCCTCTTCCACAGAAAAAAAAAAATCATATATATTTTTCTATCCTCTTCTCAACCATTCTTTTTTGATAAATAGAAAGAAAATAAACTTGAGCAGTACTATTTTAGAGTGCAAACTGAATCGGATTCATATGTGCAAATGGTCCGATATAGAAAGAAAAATAAGGAAGAGGCTGTTTTATCCCAGAGGCGGCGGCGAACAGTACGAATTACTTTGCACCTTGAGTAGATCGCCGAAACGTCTTCAAGAAAGTGACCTACTCCACGACTCAGCCGAACCACTGTTTCCAACAAATTGAAGACGTTATCGGAAAAACAATGGCTTCGACTGCAAATCTTGACGATGTACGAAAGAGATCACTGTTTTGTGTATGCGGGCTTGGGACTATTGGTTTTCAAGAGAGAATTTGGACAAAACGCTAAGGTATGTAGAGATATTTCTGTCATGTACAGAATATAAAATAATTTTATGACATCAAAGACATTGGAAATTTCAAGGACAACTCAGATAACAAAGGTACTATTTTTATTATCATATTGTTACTGTTTACATATATTTACATATGTAAATAAGTGATAAACTATTTGTTTTAGTTTAAGAGCAGTTTCCTTTGGTAGATCTGCTTATGTCGCTTGTTAAATAACGTTGTTTGGACTAAGATCTCTAATGAAAAAATTGGGAGAAACAGTCATTATTTGATCTATATACAATTAGTTTAGTGCCTAATGGTCCTAAATTGAATATTGTCATTACCCCCTTTTTATACAAAAGCATGAATTTTGTGTTCAAATGGTAAAATCATATGCAAACCATTTCTTTATTTGGTGAAGAAGGAGATCCTCGTCTAGACAGCTTGTTGACAAACAAAAATAATGAATGATATTATATGCATATAAGCAAGACTTTGTACGGTGGTCATTGGTTATGAGAGCCACTGTTAATTTTTTGGTTGCTTATGGTAATACACATGTTTATTTGGAAATGTCATTAAAAATTGACATTAATGGAACGCATAAATTATTTGGAAATGTCACTATATATTTGACATTAATAGAATGCGTATGTTATTTGATAATGTCATTAAAATTGACATTAATAGAATGCATATATTATTTGGAAATGTCACTAAATATTTGACATTAATAGAATGTGTATGTTATTTGATAATGTCATTGAGAATTGACATTAATTAGATGAATCTGTTTTTTGCATCAAAATAAATTGACGAAGTTTATATGCATAAATTTAGGGAATGTCACAAATTGAGATTAATTGTATGAAAATTTGGAAATGCCTTCATTATAAATGGGCATTAATTACATGCATAATATCTTTTTTTGAATGTCATTAGGAAATGACAATGGTGTAGATTTAATAATCAATGAGTGTATTTTATGTGAAAATGAACAATATTGATTAGATATGGACAACACTATTTCGTCACTTTTATTTACGGTTGTTCTGTTTTCAAATTTGTAGTTCTCATGAAAAATAAAAGTGATGATTGAGACGTTCAAAAATGAAACTGAAATTTATCAAACAAGAAAAATAAAGGACTTTGTAGTAATAGAAGAACAGTATATGAATCTAGTTCTATTCTGAATTACTATAAGAACTGCACCTTATTCACCTGATATGAACGGTAAAGGAAAAAATAGGACCTTTACCGAATTTGTAATTGCCATCTTATTAATTTATGGTGCAGCAAAACATTGGTGGGGGATATATTATTAACTGTATGCTATTTTCTGAATAGAATCTCCAAATCTAAGAATGAAATTTCACCTTATGAAATTTTAAAGAATCATAAAACCCAATGTCTCATATTTTCGAACTTGGGGTTGTTTAGCATATATTCGCTTTTAGACCCTAAGAGAATAAAAATTGGCAAGTAGAGCATATGAATGTGTATTTATAGGCTATGCTATCAATAGCAAAGCATACAGATTTTATGACATAAATGCATATAATATATTTGAATCAAATGATGTCGATTTTTTATGAAACAAAATTTCCTTTTAAATTAAGGAATAGTGGGGGCACATCAAGTATGCCTATTAGAATAGAACTTAATAAAAGTTCTGAAGTTGAACCTAGAAGAAGTAAAAGAGCGAGAACCATAAAAGATTTGGTTTGGATTTTTGTGCTTTTACTATAGAGGAGGATCACTTAAACCTCCAAGAGGCCTTATCTTATTTAGACACCGATTTTTGGTGAGAGGCTATAAATGATGAGATGGATTCTCTGAAATCCAATAAGACTTGGCAATTGACAGATTTACCCTCTAGTTGTAAATCTACAAGCTGTAAATGAGTACTTAAAAAGAAATTAAAACCTGATATCACTATTGACAAATATAAAGCACGACTAGTAGCTAAAGGTTTTAAATAAAAAGAAAATATAGATTTCTTCGACACTTTTTTCACCCGTAGCTAGAATTACATCCCTTCGGGTATTAATCTCATTTTCTTTCATTCATAATTTATTAATACACCAAATGGATGTTAAAACTGCATATTTGAACGGTGAATTAGAAGAAGAAATTTATATGGACCAGCTTGAAGGATTTGTAGTACATGGTCATGAACATAAAGTATGCAAATGAGATAAATCATTATATGGTTTAAAACAAGCTCCTAATCATGGCATAAAAAAATTTGATAACTTAATCATTTCACATGATTTAAAGTTAATGAAAGTGACAAATGCATTCATTACAAATTTAAGAATGACACTTGCACTATTGTATGTCTTTATGTTGATGACCTACTCATATTATTTTTTTTGGTCTAACATTCATGCCATAAACTCATTCAAATCCTTATTAAGTGCCAATTTCGATATAAAAGATCTAGGTGAAGCGAATGCAATCCTTGGTATTAAAAATTACTAGGTCCGAAAAATGGACTTTCTTTGGATCAATCTCATTATATTGAGAAGTTTCTAAAGAAAGACAATCACTTTGACTGTAAACCAATATGTACACCATATGATCTCAGTGTAAAGACATTTAAGAACACCGGTGAAGGTGTAAGACAGTCAAAGTAAGTGAGCATCATTGACAGCCTTCGGATGTCACTGATTGTACTAGACCCAACATTGCCTATGTTGTGGATTATTATTTAGGTTTACTAGTAGACCTAGTATAGAGCATTAACATGCTATTGAGAGGGTTATGAGATACCTATAATAAACCTTGGATTACATTATGAAAAGTTTCCAGCTGTACTTGAAGTATATTCTGATACAGACTGGAATACTTTATATGATGATTAAAAGCAACCAGTGGAAATATATTTAGCATTATTAAAGAAGTTGTTTCTTGAAAATTTTTAGGAAACATACAATTTTGACTCAGTCTACTATAGAAACTGAGATAATAGCACTAGCCACAGCTAGTGAAGAAGCAGAGAACTAAAAAAATCTGCTAGTTGAGATCCCTTTATGTGAAAAATAGACACCAATGGTGTAATCGATTGCGATAGTACCGCGGCTTTTGCAAAAAGTATTGAACCGTTATTATAACGGTAAAAGACGACAGTCGTAAGGACAATACTGTAAGAGAACATCACATACATAGTGATGAAAATTTGACGACTATTGAAAGAAGGACAGAACCGATATTACATCGGTAAGAAATGACAGTCGTATGCACAGTATTGTTAGAGAACATCACATATAAAGTGATGATAACTTGGCAGATCCTTTGACGAAAGGACTGACCAAAAAGAAAGTCCTGAATGAATCTAAAAGAATGGGACTATTGCCCTTAGATTGATGAGTCACGCACAATGGTAACCCGACCTAAATGACTGGAGATCCCAAGAACTAGGTTCAATGGGTAAAACAAGTTGTGTAGTGATAGGAATTGAACATGCTATTTAATAAACTAAGAAGCATGTATTCCTGAAGTGATTAGAGGATGAGTTAATAGAAACTCTTAATGAGATCTATACTCTATTTGGAGTGGAGTACCTACCTTCAGGAGTACTCTTGATAGACTCACCTTTGTGAATGTGGAAATGTGGCCGTTTCCTATGGAGTTCTGGGCAAGATTCCTAGAGCGTTCACTAAACTGGGATAGATGTGCATGGCCATAAATGCACGGGCTTATTTGATTGCACTCTAGAAAGGTTGTGTGTGGTTTGATGTCAGGAATAGAGTTCAAGACTACGTGTCACTCTAGTAAAAACTGAATCTTATTCACTATGCAAAGGTTCAAGTCAGATGACACCTTTGTTTATGCACAATCTTATGTATTTTTCAATGAACTGCTCAAAAATATTTTTTTAAGAAATTCAAGTGGGGGATTGTTGGAACTTTTTGTGAATTTATTAAAAAAAAAGGAGAATTAATTGCATTACCAAATTTTTTTATTATTGAGCAATTAATTCAATCGAGCCGTTGTAAGCTAATAACGGTAACATATTTTGTGCCATTATTTTGAGATGTTAATGCATATTTATGAGCCATTAATGCATAGAGCCGTTAGAAGTTATAAACGGTATTATATTTTGTATCAATAAATTTTCTGCTAGAGCTGTTACATTTGCATAACAGTTGAGTGTGTATATATATAAATGTATACATGCATTTGATTGAGTTGTTACAAAATATAAATAACATTAACAAATTGCAATGAATGGTAATAAATAAATATTTATTAAGATTCATCTTCTCTTTATGAAACGAATGCAATTTACACATTGCAAATTTCTTTGAGTGGTTTTTCATTAAATATGGCATTAATTTCAGTTCAATTTTCCATCCACTAGAATAGCCACCGTTTTTTTTTTCTTTTTTTTCTCTGTATAAGAACTTGGTCATAGACCAGAAAGAAGATAGAATACAGAACATTTTTTCATTGCTCTTTTCTAGAAAAACCCTCTCTTCCTCTTCCACAGAAAAAAAAAAATCATATATATTTTTCTATCCTCTTCTCAACCATTCTTTTTTGAAAAATAGAAAGAAAATAAACTTGAGCAGTATTATTTTAGAGTGCAAACTGAATCGGATTCATATGTGCAAATGGTCTGATATAGAAAGAAAAACAAGGAAGAGGCTGTTTTATCCCAGAGGCGGCGGCGAACAGTACGAACTACTTTGCACCTTGAGTAGATCGCCGAAACGTCTTCAAGAAAGTGACCTAGTCCACGACTCAGCCGAACCACTGTTTCCAACATATACTCATCTGTAATATAAATACAAGCAGCTATTAGCGACACCTGCAATCAAGCAACCTTCAAGAAGTTTGTGTTGATCATGGCGCATAGCGACCCCGCAATCATGCAGCCTTCAAGAAATTTGTGTGGATCATGGCGTAAGATATCACGATTTTGCATGTTCTAGGTTCACTTTCATCAGCATTTACAACTAAATGTGAAGGAGAACTGTACGCAGTTAACAAAATTAATAAGAAGAAGATATTTGCTTAGACAACTTTCATGCAATATAAATAAAAATACCAATTCGTGATGCAACCTGGATTATTATAGAACCTTCAGTATCCAAACTAACCTGCAAACAGTGTACGAAAATTAAGCACACAGAACAAATTGAAAAGAGACTCGTACAGATCTGGCATGGAGAAATAAATATAAATACCATATGTTATCTTTAACCATAGGTTTTTTCCATCCTTGTTAGCATCCTCTCCCTCTTCACTGATGTCCGAGGTCCACAAGGATTTAGGGCTGAAGCGACGGCTGAGTGAGGCTGAGAGGGAAGGATTGCGGCTAGGGCTAGCTAGGAAGAGCCAGGGTTTCGCATTGTGAAACAGATGAAGAATCTCTTTGTTTTGTTTTGGAACGGGATCTTTATACAGCAACATGGCGCGTCTCTCTGGTTGGCATAGGCTTACAAAATAATCAGCAATTTCTCTCTGTCGCAAAATATTTGACAACCATAGGTTTTTTTTCCATCCTTGTTAGCATCCTCTCCCTCTTCACTGATATCCGAGGTCCACAAGGTTATCACTCAAAAGTTACATAATCAAGCTGCTATATATCCCTGTTTGATTATTCACTCAAAGTGTCAAGTTCCCAAATAGCCTTATAGAATGCTTGCTTTGCAAAGTGGCAAGCCCTTTAAGGAGAGTTCATGATCTAATAATAGAAAACTGAAAAATTTAACGTCAGGCCCAATCTAATTGAATGACTAGGGGAGAGATATGCATGTGTGCCATTGTGCCATGGTGGAAGCTGTCAGCTACGCCTTCATCGTCTGCTCTGCATCGTCCTTCCTCTCATTGGCCAGTCTTAAACTCAGCCAAATACTTATAATAATCCCGCTTTATCTTGAAATAAAGAACAAAAGATCCCCGACAGTAGTAGAAGAAACTAAATGCTTATTTATCACAGACACAATATCCATACAAATAGTAGAAAGTTCTAATTTAACTTTCTATGCGTAGTCCGTAGTCTCCTGTGTTGGGATTTAATATAGAGAGAAAGAGAGATAGGCAGTTTTCAGAAAATAAACTACATTGTTATTATTCACTTGAACGGTAGGAAACACACCTTATTGACT
Organism: Allium sativum; assembly: GCA_030737875.1. NCBI lineage: Eukaryota > Viridiplantae > Streptophyta > Magnoliopsida > Asparagales > Amaryllidaceae > Allium > Allium sativum. Next base: position 968,154,483 of record CM060909.1, on the reverse strand, counting down.
AATTAAAACATGAGATAACTTCTAATATCCTCTCTTAAACTGAATGTGCTAATATTCAGTTTACAACTGCGATGCTCAATTTCATTATCATCTTACATAGACGACTTCTGCCACAAGTTTCATCTCTTTATGGTTGGACATGCTCAACTGTTTCATGTTGGTTGGTTATTCACTTTTCAACCCATCAACAAGTAACCCTTGGTTTTCTCTTAGGGATCCATTGACCTCTCCATTCGGGTCTTCCCTTGTATATTTCATCGCCCAACAAGTGAGAACCGCAGCTCTTCTTTTTTACTTGTTGGATGACATAAAACCAATACCGCCTCACTCGCATGTTTTGCTTACTTCACTTATAGGCATGTCTGTCTTCTTACATACATATCACCAAACAATTCCTAAGCACTCTTTAAATTGTCCAACCTCATTACCAATATCGTCTTCTTTCCTATCACCATCCGCAACCAACGTTCTGCAGAACGTCTTCTCCATGCTGATATCAGCATTGCTCACCCTTCCTTACATAACTTCACTTCTTTACTGTCTCTTCCTGCTCCATTACAAAATGCCACAAACAAACACTTCAACAACTCATCATCACTCTATGACTCCACAAACAAGCCTTCCATCCACTAAAGCCATCCACCTACCTGCAGCACCATTCCGAGCAACTACACAGCACCAAAAATTAACAAAAAAAAACTGCACCTACAACTCCTTTATAGAAAACCAGCAACCACACTTCATTAAACCCTTCTCTTCAATTTCACTTTCCTTACAACTACTTCAACAACCATTTCAGAAATCTGTCTACCAAATCCAATTAGAATCTGCAAACCAAAATTCGAAATCGCCAGTCACTTCAACACCTGAACCACCATACAACAACCACCATCGCCTGAATGATCCTCACCCTCGCATCTGAACCAAGGTTCAAAATTCCGTTTTCCGTTTCCGATCCGTTCACATGTAAACTTTAAATTTTCAGTTCTGTTTCGCTAATTCCGGTTTAATTCCGGTTTAGCGATTCCGTTTCTTTTTAAACATAAATAGTTAAAATCCTCGTAAATGTTCATACTAACATAAAATATAACATATACTTTAATACATTCTTCAATGAAAAATATACAAATTTCATCTATACAAGCATTTTATAGGGTTTATTAGTTTGGTCTGTTCATATAATTAGCTATGTTATTAATTCAACGTTATAATTCAACCAAAGCCCGGCCCTCTTCCTTGCCAGTTGCTTTTAGCTTGTGATGTTACTGCTGTATGCTTCTTCCTAAACAACGAATCCATGATTTTATAACTCCAGATTCGAAATTGATGGCTTCCGAATTAAATCTGAGACCAAATCACTCCGCCTCTTCTTTATTTTTACTCTTGACTTCATCTTGCTCAATGATTGGGATTTTTTTTTCTTTTGGTGCTGTCACCCGGAACCGGATTATTCACCAAATTCCGTTCCGGCCACTGCCGAAACTGGACTAAAATGGCCGGGATTCCGGCTAGCCGGACGGAATTTAAAACCATGATCTGAACCGAAGCATATAAAAAACCTGAATGCCACATAATCAAACTGTTCACATCACTCCCCCTCATCAAAAATCATCACTGGTACTATAAGACCAGACCATCCTTTAATAAAACCAAGGTTCAAAATTCCGTTTTCGTTCCGTTCACAAGTAAACTTTAAATTTTCGGTTCCGTTTCGCTAATTTCGGTAATTCCGCTTTAATTCCGGTTTAGCAATTCCGTTTCTTTTTAAACATAAATAGTTAAAATCCTCGTAAATGTTCAATACTAATATAAAATATAACATATACTTTAATACATTCTTCAATGAAAAATATACAAATTTCATCTATACAAGCATTTTATAGGGTTTATTAGTTCAGCCTGTTCATATAATTAGCTATGTAATTAATTCCACGTTCTAATTCAACCAAAGCCCGACCCACATAATAACTTAACACTAAAAGATAAAGTTTCTCCCTGTCACGTGCTTTCTGCTTCAAGTCCTCTTCCTTGCAAGCTGCATTTAGCTTGTGTTGTTACTGCTGTATGCTTCTTCCTAAACAACGAATCCATGATTTTATAACTCCAGATTCGAAATTGATGGCTTTCGAATTAAATATGAGACCAAATCACTCCGCCTCTTCTTTATTTTTACTCTCGACTTCATCTTGCTTAATGATTGGGATTTTTTTTTGGTTTGGTGCTGTCACCCGAAATCAGATTATTCACCAAATTCCGTTCCGGCCACTACCGGAACCGGTCTGAAATGGCCGGGATTCCGGCTTGCCGGACGTAATTTAAAACCATGATCTGAACCCAAGCATATAAACAACCTGAATGCCACACCATCAAACTGTTCACATCACTCCCCCTCATCATAAAACATCACTGCTACTATAAGACCAGACCATCCTTTAATAAAACCAAGGTTCAAAATTCCGTTTTCCGTTCCGTTCACATGTAAACTTTAAATTTTCGGTTCCGTTTCGCTAATTTCGGTAATTCCGCTTTAATTCCGGTTTAGCAATTCCGTTTCTTTTTAAACATAAATAGTTAAAATCCTCGTAAATGTTCAATACTAACATAAAATATAACATATACTTTAATACATTCTTCAATGAAAAATATACAAATTTCATCTATACAAGCATTTTATAGGGTTTATTAGTTCAGCCTGTACATATAATTAGCTATGTAATTAATTCCACGTTATAATTCAACCAAAGCTCGACCCACACAAAAACTTAACACAAAAAGATAAAGTTTCTCCCTGTCACGTGGTTTCTGCTTCAAGTCCTCTTCCTTGCCAGTTGCTTTTAGCTTGTGCTGTTACTGCTGTATGCTTCTTCGTAAACAACGAATCCATGATTTTATAACTCCAGATTCGAAATTGATGGCTTCCGAATTAAATCTGAGACCAAATCACTCCGCCTCTTCTTTATCTTTACTCTCGACTTCATCTTGCTCAATGATTGGGATTTTTTTTTTGGTGTTGTTACCCGGATCCGGATTATTCAACAATTTTCATTCCTGCCACTGCCGGAACCGGACTGAAATGGACGGGATTCCGGCTAGCCGGACGGAATTTAAAACCATGATCTGAACCCAAGCATATAAACAACCAGAATGCCACACCATCAAACTGTTCACATCACTCCCCCTCATCAAAAAACATCACTGCTACTATAAGACCAGACCATCCTTTAATAAAATTAAGGTTCAAAATTCTGTTTTCCGTTTCCGTTCCTTTCACATGTAAACTTTAAATTTTCGGTTCCGTTTCGCTAATTTCGGTAATTCCGCTTTAATGCCGGTTTAGCAATTCCGTTTCTTTTTAAACATAAATAGTTAAAATCCTCGTAAATGTTCAATACTGACATAAAATATAACATATACTTTAATACATTCTTCAATGAAAAATATACAAATTTCATCTATACAAGCATTTTATAGGGTTTATTAGTTCAGCCTGTTCATATAATTAGCTATGTAATTAATTCCACATTCTAATTCAACCAAAGCCCGGCCCACATAAAAACTTAACACTAAAAGATAAAGTTTCTCCCTGTCACGTGCTTTCTGCTTCAAGTTCTCTTCCTTGCCAGCTGCATTTAGCTTGTGCTGTTACTGCTGTATACTTCTTCCTAAACAACGAATCCATGATTTTATAACTCCAGATTCGAAATTGATGGCTTCCGAATTAAATCTGAGACCAAATCACTCTGCCTCTTCTTTATTTTTACTCTCGACTTCATCTTGCTCAATGATTTGGATTTTTTGGTGCTGTCACCCGGAACTTGATTATTCACCAAATTCCGTTTCGGCCACTGCCGGAACCGGACTGAAATGGACGGGATTCCGGCTAGCCGGACGTAATTTAAAACCATGATCTGAACCCAAGCATATAAACAACCTGAATGCCACACCATCAAACTGTTCACATCACTCCTCCTCATCAAAAAACATCACTGCTACTATAAGACCAGACCATCCTTTAATAAAACCGAGGTTCAAAATTCCGTTTTCTGTTTCCATTCCGTTCACATGTAAACTTTAAATTTTTGGTTCTGTTTCGCTAATTTCGGTAATTCCGCTTTAATTCCGGTTTACCAATTCCGTTTCTTTTTAAACATAAATAGTTAAAATCCTCGTAAATGTTCAATACTAACATAAAATATAACATATACTTTAATACATTCTTCAATGAAAAATATACAAATTTCATCTATACAAGCATTTTATACGGTTTATTAGTTCAGCTTGTTCATATAATTAGCTATGTAATTAATTCCATATTTTAATTCAACCAAAGCCCGGCCCACATAAAAACTTAACACTAAAAGATAAAGTTTCTCCCTGTCACGTGCTTTCTGCTTCAAGTCCTCTTCCTTGCCAGCTGCTTTTAGCTTGTGCTGTTGTAACACCCCACCTCCGCTAGGGTCACTCACAAAGGGAATGCACTAGGTTTGGTGAAGCATTATCGAGGTAAACATGCACAGAAATATTACAAGACAGAACATATATAAAACAGCGGAAGTAAAACAAATTTCATTACCTTATAAAATAAGGTCTAAAGCCTTTTATATCAGAATACATCAAAACCTGTCTTGCAATAGTAAAGAAGCATAAAACCTTTTTCATAAATTATTCCCCAAAATAAAGCGGTGAAGCAGCCATAGCCAAGAGAAGACCAAGCTATACATGATGACCTTCAAACATAAGAGGCCCGAACTAAACAACATCATTTCCTCCCTGAAAACCTGGAGGGGAACGGAAGACAAAGAGGCGAAAGAAAACGGGGTCAGTCATAAAGACTGGTAAGTCCTATCTACTTCCAGCATAAAAACAGGTAAAGGTAACATGACATGCATAAACTAAAAGTAAACATAAGGATGACGACAAGATAGATAAGCTAAACCAAGATAACTGGATGAACTACTGTAGCAAGATAAACTAAGGTATCATGATAAACTACGGTGTCAAGATGTAGTGACCCGGATTTTGAGCGACTTTGGTTATCGACGTAAGCCCGACGTCGATAACCAAAACATCGAAAAATCCCGGTAATTAAAGAAAGAAATTAGAAGGTGAGAATAGATAAGATAGAACTTATAGAATAGAAGAAGAAGAAGAACATCATCATCAGAGTAAACACGAATCTCACAGCGGAACGAATAAAATATAACATAACATATATTTGAAATAACATCAGTATATGTATACAAGAACACTTATCAGAGTACAACATTTACAACAACAGCGGAAATAATAATAGCTATAGAATCCTGAAGGCTCCTGCTCCAAGCTCTCCAAGTGTATCTGTAAAATCTCGACTACTTGACTGCCCGTACAAATTTAGGCACCCAAGAGTTTAGGGAAACAACAAAATAAACTCCAGGTCAGTCATGGGACTGGTGTGAATAAACTCAAATCATTTAAACAGGTATATGATATCTCATAAGACCACGCCGTGAATACGGAACGGGTTTTTCCCTTATGAGAATCCAAATAACTTTTCAAAGCAATATCATTCTGATATTATAATAATGTCTAAGTACAAATAAATATCAATCTAGCAGAAACGCTTGCATCTCACGTTACTACATATATAGTATACAATCAAAATCGCAAGCTCGTATTGGATGATTGGATTTCCAACTATGACAAGGTATGGAACCACCTTCCGATCAGTGTACTCTAGGAACGATACACTGGAGTTCAACAAGAACATCTTGCAACTCAGCCACACATGACCGACCACTCATTTCGCTTGAGTGTATCGAATGTACATCACCAACGGTTGGGATCAGCAACCGTTCCCGTATATATATATATATGGGACAGCATTGATAGATTTAAGAAACAAATGAATATTCACTAGATAGGTGATTATACACCCTACTTCGGTGCGACCGACTTAGCCATGCTGCCTGCCCGATTTCTGTCATTTACCGGTTGATGAGGCTAGAAGCTACGCTTTATCATCACATCAGATTCACTTCGAATGCTACATTGTCAAATCCATCGAAATCACTAATTGACGTTTTACAACAGTACATTACGTGTCAGCTAAAAGAAGTTTCCTTCTTCGCTTCCACTCTTGGTACGGTTGGAGAAATCAATGTACGTGATCGTCTGGAAATACTCTGTCAGACATCCATCTTCATTCACTTAGAATGTCACATCGTCATACCCGCCAAATCACAAATTGACTTATCCAAAAATAACACGGGTATACAGCTAAGAGAAACGAATTCCTCCGCCACCAAACGTGAATACGTTTGAACAGATCAACTTACGCAATCCATTGGATATACTCTGTCAGACCTTCGTCCATACAAGTTGTCCTGGGACTGGACAAACCGAAGGCACTATTCTGTAAACAGGATAGCCCTTGCATTTTACTCCGTCTTCAATTATCTTTGACATATATGATTCGCGACGCTTATGCCAATACAGAGTGGTTCTTTGGATAAAAATCCAACCGGTCTCTCCATATTAACAACATTAAAATGGTCAAAAACTTCGATAGTCTGTGAGTTAACTATCGAAGAAAAACAAGTGCGCAAACAACGATATTATTTCCAGAAGGAAATTATATCGAACAAACATCATTTAACATAAATCTCTTCAGTTCATTTATTTACTAATCTCCTGTTTCCCTATATTCAATATTCTTATTTTCTTTTATCAGAAAACATTTCTGATTCTCGTTTGGAAAACATTTCCAAAACTTCTTTACGATCAAACCTTACCATTTCTTAGTTAAGAAGGAAGTCACCCAAGTTGGGTATAATTACCTCTCAGACCTTAACTGAACAACGTTATAACTTCGAAATGGTCAAAGTTTATCTTTTAATCTTTAACAACTTCTTTACGCCTTTCTCGGATCCAATTTTTACTGATCCTCTTCTATATTTAGAACGTTGGTTATAACGATAACGTTATAATCCCTACTTTCGAATTATCTAACTTTAATTATAACTTCTATCCTTATTAGTGAATAATTAACCTAACACTTATTTATTTATAAATAAATAAATCTCTATTTAAACACTGGAAAGTATAAGTACTTTCCCGAATTCGATATAATCGAATTTGCCGATTAACTCTCTTCGAGAAATCTCTATTTGATTAACTCTTCTTCGAATAAGCTATATTCGATTAACTTCATTCGAATAAACGATATTCGATAATCTCTCTTCGAATAACTAATAATCGATAACTCTTCCTTTTCAAATATCTCATATTTGAAAATCTCAATTCGATTAAACTATAATCGATAACACCTTTCGATGAAACTAACATCGATAACTCCTTTCGATGAAACTAACATCGATAACTCCTTTCGATGAAACTAACATCGATTAATTTAACTCGACGAACTTAACTCGACTAACTTAACTTGACTCGACTAACTCGACTTACTTGGTTCGACCAAATTCGATTCGATTAACTAGGCTCGACTAACTTGACTAACTTAACTCGACTTACTTGGTTCGACCAATTCGATTCGATTAACTAGGCTCGACTAACTTGACTAACTTAACTCGACTTACTTGGTTCGACCAATTCGATTCGATTAACTAGGCTCGACTAACTTGACTAACTTGACTAACTCTGTCTCAAATAACTATATTTGATTAACTCTAGTTCGTTTTAACTCTAATCGATTTAACTCTTACTAATTACTCCAACTGGTTAACTCTAACTGATTAACTCTAACTGGTTAACTCTATTTGACTAACTCGACTTGACTAACCCTTTTCGAATAACATATTCGATTAATTAACTTTCGAATACCATATTTGATTAACTAACTTTGAATACCATATTCGTTTTCTCCTTTCGAATGTCTATATTCGATTAACTAACTTCGAATACCATATTCGATTAACGAACTTCGAATACCATATTCGATTAACTAACTTCGAATACCATATTCGATTAACTAACTTCGAATACCATATTCGATTTACTAACTTCGAATACCATATTCGATTTACTTTATTCACTTTATAAAGATTTCCTTTTTTAACAACGTTTTATTCATTTGAAAAGATTTACTTTTAAATAACGGTTGTACACTTTAAAAATGATTTCCTTTTTATAATGTTCCCTTTCCAATTCTATTTGTAAATGGTTTACAAATATTCCCTTTTTAAATTTATTCTTGAAATATTCTAACTCCTTAGATTCCTGGGAAAATTCGCCATAACCTCCTTTGTATCGGGAGCATCGGGAAAATCCCCAAACCCGCCACACAGGCCTTTCCATTCAAAAAGAAATGTTTTGAATTTATTTTCCTTTTTTTTAAAATATCTCCTATTTATTTCTAAGTAAATAATCCCTATTTAATATTTTATTTATTTAACAAATAAATAAATCCATTTTATAGTATCTTATCTATTTATTCTAAATAAATAATTCACTTTATAAATGTTCCATTTATAAAGGCCTTCCTTCATTTAAAATTCCACTTAGACGTATTTTCTATTTATACATATTCCATTTACAAATATTTCTATTTATAAATATTCTATTTATAAATATTCTCTTTATAAATATTCTCTTTTCAATATTCCGGTATGTCACGGTGTTCAATCATATCAAATCACGATGTTCAATATGGTCCATACACACACAATCAACAACGGGTCATGATTCACATCATATATCAAAATATATGAAAAATAATAAAATAACTGTTGAGGAATCCAGCCGGATTCCTCCAACCTGTTTCCCTGCATCCACAGATGTTACACAATAAAATCAACATCACTTTCAGTTCTATATGATATATTCTGTTAAACAGAATCAATATAGAAATTCAACTAACTGACTAGCAGTTCAATCAAACAGTCAACACATAATCAAACAATCAATATTTAACAGTTCTAAAAATACAACATAAAAATATAAACTGTTCAGAGTTAGTGAGATTTACTCACAGTTGCAGTTCATCGCTAAAGAACGATAAACTGTATTTGATTTGAATCAAACAATTTATTTTGCCATAAATTCAAACGAGCTCGGATTGACTCGCGGTCAGTCCCATTGTGTTGCTCCCGTCCATACGATCCTGACGGATCCAACCTTTCGAATTTCTCTCGGCCCACTCCCATTTCAAAAGCCCACGTCCCAATCCCTTCTTCCCCAACTCACATTCCACGACGAGCTACAGACACCCATGACCGACGGTTTTCCTCCATCCACCCTCCTCTTCGCTTCACCATTCCACAAACTGGAACTACCATTATCATTCTCGTTCGAATCTCCCTCAACCCAATACCACCTCTTTGAACTCGCCCACACCATGATTTCCGTCGTCGAGACACACCCAGCAACCCACCGAACCTTGTTAGCATCGAATCAACCCAAATCGAGCGTACGGTTTCGGTTTTCCATCCTAGAACCATATACAACCACAAATTCAAACATCGATGCACCCAATCCGAGTTATATCCAACCCTAGCCCGCTGCTGGTAAAACTACCATCGACGAAACTGGTTCGAACCCATCAACGCTAGCATCAAAACGTAGAGAATGTCTTGAGGATCTCATAACACACTGATTTGCGATTTATAGATTTTATTTCACTTTGATATGAATTTTGAAATAGGATTTTTTTCCTGTAACGATGAACGGTGAAAAATAGAAACTGTTGACCAAAAGTGAAAGAAGACTTAGGTTTAGAAAATGATGCGGTTCTTCTATAGGAGGATTTTATTATTTTTTTTATTCATTTTTATATCGATTTTTAATCAATTGCTAGTTGTATTAATCCTTTAAAATTCCTGTGGTCACGTGCAATACCCAAAAATCACGAAACTGGACATGCAGCTACAGTTCGACATTATGGTCCCAACGAAACTGGTTTCATCGAATTCCGACTTCGTATGCTCACACAGCGTATTTTTAACCGTCAAAATACTGACTGTTTCTCACTCTAAAAATCCGTACGGCCACACAGTGACTCTAAAAATCACGAAACTTGACCTCTAACAACTATCTGATATTACGGATCCAACAAAATTCGTTTTGCTGAATTTTGAGGTCGTTTGCAAAACTGGTTATTTTTAAAGCGCTGAATAGACCATTTAAATATATAAATATATTTAAATATAATTAAATTAAGTATAAATATATATTATCGTCTACATTCACATGGAATATTTTTCATCTGCAAAATATGTGTGTTGGAATTTTCAGCTCGATATTTCAATTCCCTATTATATCGATATTCAATTTATATCGAAAACCCTTTTATAACGTAAATAAAGCGTTGCAAAATATAAAGGAATTCCACAGCGACTTTTCTGAAATTTGATTTGGACGTACATCAAAATCTATACGACGAAATCTCGATTCTTCTCTTCCACTGGAAAGATATACTCCACCAGCTCCAAACGTTTCTCGTTTCACAGAAATCCGGCTTAAAATGAATCCTGTATACTCAGTTGAAGTTCAAATCGTCAAATAGCGAACTGCCGCGTCGTTACGCTCTCGAATTTAATTATATTATAATTCTACGTTTCAAACTGACGTCGATTGAATATATTCGTCAGTATAATTCAACTCTAAGTTGAATTATATCTTTGGGATGACCCCATTCACAGAATATTTGTATTTCCAATATTTTTGATTATTTCGACATTATAATATATTTTATTATATTATAATTATCAATTAAATATTCAATATTATTTAATTCACGTTCTCGATATCGATAAATCGATATTTAATAATTAAATAAATTAATTATTCAGCTGCTAAAAATGCGGGTCACTACAATCTTCCCCCCTTAATAAAATTTCGTCCTCGAAATTTGCTAAGCTAGGGGATGACCCTATCTTCTGGGTAAAAATTTATCTGTTTACCTCTTGTCTCCGGTTTCAACTGAACCAATTAATATCGACTAAAATATTAATTTATTCCGACTAAATAAATTTTCAAAAATTCTGAAAATTTTCTAACACCTTAATTTTTCAAAATTTTTTGCCAGCACCCCCTTTGTACTGGTCAATATCTCAAACTCCAGCTCGCCTCTCTGGGCCTTCTTTAACCCAAAAGAAAATCAAACAGCCAAGCGGCTTGCCAATTCGGCTCATACATCTCATATCCATATATAATATAAACTGGTACCTTTTTGTCGGGAATATCAACTCTATCACTTCCATATGCTATCAACTCAGCATATACCAGTGTTATTTCCATAAAATTCCAATCAGTTCATATCCTCAAAACCAAATCGAATTTCATTTGAACCCGAATATCAAATTCCAAATTATTGACTCATCAACCCAATTTCATAACAGATTATTCTCTAATCCAATTCAATTTTATTTAACTCAGTTCAAGTTAATATTTCAATTTATCTCTACTATCTTATTCTATTTAACTTCATAAGTTAAAATTAAATTCCAAAACTTAATTTCCTGGGTCTATTTCAAATCAATTTGAAATTACAATGCCAATTCAAAACCTTTGAATTTCTAAACAACTTGTTTTCTTAAAACAATTCAAAAACAAAACCTTTGGTAGTAGTTCGTCACTTAGAACTCGAAAATGAACACTGATGATGTCGCGATTCATCATCAGAATCTATTTTCCAGCTATCGAAGTGAGTTCAATACTATATCACCTTCAGTTTGAAAAACATTTCCAAAATCTCCCAGGAACTTAAAATTTCCTTATTTTAATTCCAATCTGATTTAAATTCAGATTTTTCTTCATTTTATTTCATATACTTTACTTATATGAATTCTGATTAGTCATTTATAATCATTTTACCATTTTATAATCTTACTCGATTATAATAACAACCAACACAACCAATATACTATATCAAATATATTCGGGTAAAATTATTCCATTTACCCTCTTTCAAAACATACCATGACGGTTCATCGTATTCGAGTGTTTAGTAACCCCCATCGATACAGTGGATCAAACCGATCGACCAGAATTCACAAACAACTCAACCAATAAAACTCCACAATATAAAATCATTTTATATTAACTAACAAATACGTTCACTCGTATATATACACTCAAACTCAGTCTAGGATATTACTAATCCCATCTCTACTGAATCACGTCACAGAGCCAAGGTAATAACTAAACCAATGCTCTGATACCAACTGTAGTGACCCGGATTTTGAGCGACTTTGGTTATCGACGTAAGCCCGACATCGATAACCAAAACATCGAAAAATCCCGGTAATTAAAGAAAGAAATTAGAAGGTGAGAATAGATAAGATAGAACTTATAGAATAGAAGAAGAAGAAGAACATCATCATCAGAGTAAACATGAATCTCACAGCGGAACGAATAAAATATAACATAACATATCTTTGAAATAACATCAGTATATGTATACAAGAACACTTATCAGAGTACAACATTTACAACAACAGCGGAAATAATAATAGCTATAGAATCCTGAAGCCTCCTGCTCCAAGCTCTCCAAGTGTATCTGTAAAATCTCGACTACTTGACTGCCCGTACAAATTTAGGCACCCAAGAGTTTAGGGAAACAACAAAATAAACTCCAGGTCAGTCATGGGACTGGTGTGAATAAACTCAAATCATTTAAACAGGTATATGATATCTCATAAGACCACGCCGTGAATACGGAACGGGTTTTTCCCTTATGAGAATCCAAATAACTTTTCAAAGCAATATCATTCTGATATTATAATAATGTCTAAGTACAAATAAATATCAATCTAGCAGAAACGCTTGCATCTCACGTTACTACATATATAGTATACAATCAAAATCGCAAGCTCGTATTGGATGATTGGATTTCCAACTATGACAAGGTATGGAACCACCTTCCGATCAGTGTACTCTAGGAACGATACACTGGAGTTCAACAAGAACATCTTGCAACTCAGCCACACATGACCGACCACTCATTTCGCTTGAGTGTATCGAATGTACATCACCAACGGTTGGGATCAGCAACCGTTCCCGTATATATATATGGGACAGCATTGATAGATTTAAGAAACAAATGAATATTCACTAGATAGGTGATTATACACCCTACTTCGGTGCGACCGACTTAGCCATGCTGCCTGCCCGATTTCTGTCATTTACCGGTTGATGAGGCTAGAAGCTACGCTTTATCATCACATCAGATTCACTTCGAATGCTACATTGTCAAATCCATCGAAATCACTAATTGACGTTTTACAACAGTACATTACGTGTCAGCTAAAAGAAGTTTCCTTCTTCGCTTCCACTCTTGGTACGGTTGGAGAAATCAATGTACGTGATCGTCTGGAAATACTCTGTCAGACATCCATCTTCATTCACTTAGAATGTCACATCGTCATACCCGCCAAATCACAAATTGACTTATCCAAAAATAACACGGGTATACAGCTAAGAGAAACGAATTCCTCCGCCACCAAACGTGAATACGTTTGAACAGATCAACTTACGCGATCCATTGGATATACTCTGTCAGACCTTCGTCCATACAAGTTGTCCTGGGACTGGACAAACCGAAGGCACTATTCTGTAAACAGGATAGCCCTTGCATTTTACTCCGTCTTCAATTATCTTTGACATATATGATTCGCGACGCTTATGCCAATACAGAGTGGTTCTTTGGATAAAAATCAAACCGGTCTCTCCATATTAACAACGTTAAAATGGTCAAAAACTTCGATAGTCTGTGAGTTAACTATCGAAGAAAAACAAGTTTGCAAACAACGATATTATTTCCAGATGGAAATTATATCGAACAAACATCATTTAACATAAATCTCTTTAGTTCATTTATTTACTTATCTCCTGTTTCCCTATATTCAATATTCTTATTTTCTTTTATCAGAAAACATTTCTGATTCTCGTTTGGAAAACATTTCCAAAACTTCTTTACGATCAAACCTTACCATTTCTTAGTTAAGAAGGAAATCACTCAAGTTGGGTGTAATTACCTCTCAGACCTTAACTGAACAACGTTATAACTTTGAAATGGTCAAAGTTTATCTTTTAATCTTTAAAAACTTCTTTACGCCTTTCTCGGATCCAATTTTTACTGATCCTCTTCTATATTTAGAACGTTGGTTATAACGATAACATTATAATCCCTACTTTCGAATTATCTAACTTTAATTATAACTTCTATCCTTATTAGTGAATAATTAACCTAACACTTATTTATTTATAAATAAATAAATCTCTATTTAAACACTGGAAAGTATAAGTACTTTCCCGAATTCGATATAATCGAATTTGCCGATTAACTCTCTTCGAGAAATCTCTATTTGATTAACTCTTCTTTGAATAAGCTATATTCGATTAACTTCTTTCGAATAAACGATATTCGATAATCTCTCTTCGAATAACTAATATTCGATAACTCTTCCTTTTCAATCTCATATTTGAAAATCTCACTTCGATTAAACTATAATCGATAACACCTTTCGATGAAACTAACATCGATAACTCCTTTCGATGAAACTAACATCGATAACTCCTTTCGATGAAACTAACATCGATTAATTTAACTCGACGAACTTAACTCTACTAACTTAACTTGACTCGACTAACTCGACTTACTTGGTTCGACCAAATTCGATTCGATTAACTAGGCTCGACTAACTTGACTAACTTAACTCGACTTACTTGGTTCGACCAATTCGATTCGATTAACTAGGCTCGACTAACTTGACTAACTTAACTCGACTTACATGGTTCGACCAATTCGATTCGATTAACTAGGCTCGACTAACTTGACTAACTCTGTCTCAAATAACTATATTTGATTAACTCTAGTTCGTTTTAACTCTAATCGATTTAACTCTTACTAATTACTCCAACTGGTTAACTCTAACTGATTAACTCTAACTGGTTAACTCTATTTGACTAACTCGACTTGACTAACCCTTTTCGAATAACATATTCGATTAACTAACTTTCGAATACCATATTCGATTAACTAACTTTGAATACCATATTCGTTTTCTCCTTTCGAATGTCTATATTCGATTAACTAACTTCGAATACCATATTTGATTAACTAACTTCGAATACCATATTCGATTAACTAACTTCGAATACCATATTCGATTAACTAACTTCGAATACCATATTCGATTAACTAACTTCGAATACCATATTCGGTTTACTAACTTCGAATACCATATTCGATTTACTTTATTCACTTTATAAAGATTTCTTTTTTTAACAACGTTTTATTCATTTGAAAAGATTTACTTTTAAATAACGGTTCTACACTTTAAAAATGATTTCCTTTTTATAATGTTCCCTTTCCAATTCTATTTGTAAATGGTTTACAAATATTCCCTTTTTAAATTTATTCTTGAAATATTCTAACTCCTTAGATTCGCGGGAAAATTCGCCATAACCTCCTTTGTATCGGGAGCATCGGGAAAATCTCCAAACCCGCCACACAGGCCTTTCCATTCAAAAAGAAATGTTTTGAATTTATTTTCCTTTTTTTTAAATATCTCCTATTTATTTCTAAGTAAATAATCCCTATTTAATATTTTATTTATTTAACAAATAAATAAATCCATTTTATAGTATCTTATCTTTTTATTCTAAATAAATAATTCACTTTATAAATGTTCCATTTATAAAGGCCTTCCTTCATTTAAAATTCCACTTAGACGTATTTTCTATTTATACATATTCCATTTACAAATATTTCTATTTATAAATATTCTCTTTATAAATATTCTCTTTTCAATATTCCGGTATGTCACGGTGTTCAATCATATCAAATCACGATGTTCAATATGGTCCATACACACACAATCAACAACAGGTCATGATTCACATCATATATCAAAATATATGAAAAATAATAAAATAACTGTTGAGGAATCCAGCCGGATTCCTCCAACCTGTTTCCCTGCATCCACAGATGTTACACAATAAAATCAACATCACTTTCAGTTCTATATGATATATTCTGTTAAACAGAATCAATATAGAAATTCAACTAACTGACTAGCAGTTCAATCAAACAGTCAACACATAATCAAACAGTCAATATTTAACAGTTCTAAAAATACAACATAAAAATATAAACTGTTCAGAGTTAGTGAGATTTACTCACAGTTGCAGTTCATCGCTAAAGAACGATAAACTGTATTTGATTTGAATCAAACAATTTATTTTGCCATAAATTCAAACGAGCTCGGATTGACTCGCGGTCAGTCCCATTGTGTTGCTCCCGTCCATACGATCCTGACGGATCCAACCGTTCGAATTTCTCTCGGCCCACTCCCATTTCAAAAGCCCACGTCCCAATCCCTTCTTCCCCAACTCACATTCCACGATGAGCTACAGACACCCATGACCGACGGTTTTCCTCCATCCACCCTCCTCTTCGCTTCACCATTCCACAAACTGGAACTACCATTATCATTCTCGTTCGAATCTCCCTCAACCCAATACCACCTCTTTGAACTCGCCCACACCATGATTTCCGTCGTCGAGACACACCCAGCAACCCACCGAACCTTGTTAGCACCGAATCAACCCAAATCGAGCGTACGGTTTCGGTTTTCCATCCTAGAACCATATACAACCACAAATTCAAACATCGATGCACCCAATCCGAGTTATATCCAACCCTATCCCGCTGCTGGTAAAACTACCATCGACGAAACTGGTTCGAACCCATCAACGCTAGCATCAAAACGTAGAGAATGTCTTGAGGATCTCATAACACACTAATTTGCGATTTATAGATTTTATTTCACTTTGATATGAATTTTGAAATAGGATTTTTTTTTCCTGTAATGAAGAACGGCAAAAAATAGAAGCTGTTGACCAAAAGTTAAAGAAGACTTAGGTTTAGAAAATGATGCGGTTCTTTTATAGGAGGATTTTATTATTTTTTTTATTCATTTTTATATCGATTTTTAATCAACTACTAGTTGTATTAATCCTTTAAAATTCCTGTGGTCACGTGCAATACCCAAAAATCACGAAACTGGACATGCAGCTACAGTTCGATATTACGGTCCCAACGAAACTGGTTTCGTCGAATTCCGACTTCGTATGCTCACACAGCGTATTTTTAACCGTCAAAATACTGACTGTTTCTCACTCTAAAAATCCGTACGGCCACACAGTGACTCTAAAAATCACGAAACTTGACCTCTAACAACTATCTGATATTACGGATCCAAAAAAATTCGTTTCGCTGAATTCTGAGGTCGTTTGCAAAACTGGTTATTTTTAAAGCGTTGAATAGACCATTTAAATATATAAATATATTTAAATATAATTAAATTAAGTATAAATAAATATATATTATCGTCTATATTCACACGGAATATTTTTCATCTGCAAAATATGTGTGTTGGAATTTTCAGCTCGATATTTCAATTCCCTATTATATCGATATTCAATTTATATCGAAAACCCTTTTATAACGTAAATAAAGCGTTGCAAAATATAAAGGAATTCCACAGCGACTTTTCTGAAATTTGATTTGGACGTACATCAAAATCTATACGACGAAATCTCGATTCTTCTCTTCCACTAGAAAGATATACTCCACCAGCTCCACACGTTTCTCGTTTCACAGAAATCCGGCTTAAAATGAATCCTGTATACTCAATTGAAGTTCAAATCGTCAAATAGCGAACTGCCGCGTCGTTACGCGCTTGAATTTAATTATATTATAATTCTACGTTTCAAACTGACGTCGATTGAATATATTCGTCAGTATAATTCAACTCTAAGTTGAATTATATCTTTGGGATGACCTCATTCACGGAATATTTGTATTTCCAATATTTTTGATTATTTCGACATTATAATATATTTTATTATATTATAATTATTAATTAAATATTCAATATTATTTAATTCACGTTCTCGATATCGATAAATCGATATTTAATAATTAAATAAATTAATTATTCAGCTGCTAAAAATGCGGGCCACTACACAAGATAAATCAAGGTATCACATCGTCAGGTTTCTATCAAGTATACTACCCCAAGGTATCTATCATGTCTAACATCCCATGGTATTTATCATGTATATTTGCTCTGCACCTCTCGTACTAGTATCCCAACCCGCGTCATGTGTTAACTATGAATGTCCCTTGCCCAATGTCATGTAATGGTCCATGTCAACCAAATATATAGCATATGTAGTTTTTCCAAACTCGTATGTTTCTTTCCATGTATAAGTTCAGTCCTTTGCCGTAGGCCGTACGGGCTTTCCCATGTAAATCTATACCACCTCAACGTAGTACCATTTTATCCTTGAAGTTGTTTTGGACTGCTACCCTTGGTCGGGTTATGTTTTCTTACCATGAACTATCGCGTGTTCACCTAGGGTTTATGCCACTTAGGACCGCTAGGGATTATGGTACCTAATGAACGTTTTCGTATCTCGGTATGGGTTTTTGCCACCTAGGGCTACTAGGGATTATGCTACCCGTCAACCGCGCCCTTTTATCCCACGTATGAATCATGAATCGTTTTCCATGTCTAGACGCACATGTATCTCAATGTGCCATCCGAGTTCCGTGCCAGGGCAAATCAAGAAATACCGCTTCATCACCTAAATCAGATATTGCTCCACCTCGTGTATTTGCTGAAGCGACGACCTACCGAATCGGGTTACTCATCTATTATGAACTGGTCCAATTTCCTTGACTAATAATTATTACTTAGTTATCCTTAACTAAGGTTTATCACTTAGCTTCCTTTCCCGTCATCCTTGTTAACTACGGTTTTCCACTTAATCCCCTGAACTAGGGTTTTGTCTAATAGGTTAAGTGTTGTTATTCCAATTCATGACTTAACCCGCCTACGAATCATGTCAAGGTTGGATAAGTATTTTAGCCCAAGACTTAGCCCTACAAGTTGGTTAAGTATATCAAGAAGCTCATGACTTAACCCTATTCAATTATCAAGTCAAATTGGTTAAGTATTAGTTTGTCTTGACCCTATCAGATTATCGTGTTAGATTGGTTAAGCATAGATTATCTTAACCCCATCAGATTATCTAGTCGGATTGGTTAATTGTGGGTTAGCTCAACCTCATCCACTAATCGTATTACAATGGTTAAGTATATTTAAACGATCTTGTGACTTAACCCTATCAAGTTCTCATATTAGATTGGTTAAGTATAGGTTAATTAACCTCATCAAATCATCATGTATAATTGGTTAAGTATAAGCTACTTAACCCCATTAAATTATCACGTTTAGTTGGTTAAGTGTTGGTTACTTAAACTCATTGAATTATCAAGTTTAGATCGGTTAAGTGTTTAACTTAACCTCATCGTATTACCGTGTTTAGATTAGTTAAGTCTAGGTTAACTTAACTTCATCAAATTACCGTGTTTAGATTAGTTAAGTGTAGGTTACTTAACCCCATCCCCTAACTGTATTTTATGGTTAAGTGTCATTAAGAAATCAAGTCCGGTTTAACTTAACCTACCCCTTCATGTCATATCGGTTAAGTGTCATTAGTCAAATTTACTTAACCTTATCATGTGGCATTAATTAAATTAATGCACTCTCAACCTCTCACATTAGACCTTGTTGTGGTTACTAGTTAAGCCGGGCGGGTCTGGGTAGTTTTACACCACAACCTAGTCTAACCTCGGGTCTTAAGTGCTATATGACCGACTACTCATATTGGGTCCTATTGTTTGTAGCCACTAGTTAAGCCGGGCGGGTCCGGGTAGATTTATGCTACAAACTCAACCCAACCTCGAGTTGGCCACTTTCATGTTTTTCTACGTGTCATGTTCATATCAAATTTAGACCCCTTTTTAAGTCCATGTTTTGATGTAGCCCCATGTCAAGTTTTCGCGTCATATTCATGTTATTTATCATTACATGTTACATGTAATTTCATGTCAAGATCATAGCCAATTTTCAAGTTTGCCTAAACTACCCAAAGCGTGTCCCCAACGCACATGAAAGCGAATCAACATATTTGGGATAATATGACAAAGATGGGTACAAGATGGCAATGATGAATCACAAGTTAAACATGGTGAAAATTGAGGCAAAGGTGTTCACATAACTAGCATATTGCATATTGGCCTCTAAACATGCACAATGTCATAAAGGGAATTGGCCACAAACGTGAATAATATCATAAAGGAATTTGGCCACAAGAATGCATGATAACATAAGGGGTTTGGGTTCATTTACATGCATAAGCCCCAAAGTCAAGTCTTTGCCAATGTTTCACAAGTCAAATGGTTCCCAAAGGTTCATGCTAACATTCCATAGATAAAGATTCAAACTTGCAAGATAATCTAGGTTAAACATAACATGAGTGACATGATTAAGTCGCTAAAACTTAGCCCAAGGTCATAAATCATAGAAAAGGGGCAAAGTTAGGTTCACATAGGCTAGCATACTTATGTTTCATCGCATTTTATTCCATGCCATCATTAAAACTACCGTTTAGATCTAGAAGTAGCTAGAACTTACATAACGAGCCTTAAGGAAAGATCATGAATCGTCTTGACAAAAAAATGTGGCTCCTTTGTTGAAGAATCGTCATGAAATTTGCGTAGCAACGATGATCTCTCCTCGATTTGATGTAGAAAGCTTGCACCTTTTGATTTGAACCCGATTTGAATGCATAGTCTCTAGGGATTGGAGATGGAGGCCATGATCACTTGGCATTTGGGCAGCACTTCGTGGCATGAGTGATTTGTGAGGGTTTAGGGTAGGCTTAGGGGTCTTTTTATAGAGATTAGGAGTAGTTTAGGCCATAGGATAAACCCTAGGACATATCTGAGCCCTCAAAATCCGTCACAGGCCCATAAAACATGTCTTGAGAAACAAGTCAGGTGCACCCAGGCCAAACTGGCCGACCACCCAAGTCGACAGGGGTGTCGACTAGGCAGTCGACACCACCTGGGGTGTGTCGACTCCTAAGTCGACTCCCCAGTCGACTTGGGGGTGGCGGGAATTTTTCCCGCCTGTTCTGCTTGGTTGAATTTGAATTCTGAATTCAAATTTGAACTGTTTTTGAACTTGAAATTTTCTGAAAACTTTGACGGACCATAACTTGGTCATACGGACTCCGATTTACGAAAACTCGGACTCTATTTCGCGTATTTTTCCGAGACGAACGCAATGGCGCAACCCGTTTCTCCTGATTCAGATTATATAATTAAATTCTGCCTTGATTCTTGTCTTAACATGTTGTAAAAATCCGGGTTGTTACATCCTCCCCAACTTAAAGGATTTCGTCCTCGAAATCTCCAAGTTAGGAAGAACGCATCCTACCATCCATCATCCATCTACTCAAAACATCATCCACAGGCAACCATGGTCCTTAAAAGACTCCTAATGCTTTATGAACACATGCAGAAAGTGTGTGTATATGTTCCATAGCTAATGCTAATGATCAGGCCTGAATGATCTTTCTAATGCAAAATATGTTTAGTGCCATGAGTCCAACATGTATGCAAATAGTCCTAGTCATATAAGTACTACATGCGTGCACAAACATTCATTCATATGAAACATCCGCATGACAACACATTAACTTTCAAACAAGTATAAATACTCGTGCATATGCAATGCAAAATGTGAGTGCGTCGATCTAGTATCTAACGTGTATTCGCGCATCCACGAGCAACCATTTGCAATCATATCAATCATAACATGTTTAAAATACATGTTTACATCCATAGGGTTCTACCTAAGGTTCCCAAGATAGGATCGAGAAGATAAACAAGACAAACTCCTTACGGGGTTTGCAACAGAAACAGGACCGAGAGGATATCCACCAAGCGATAGCATGCAAGCAAGCTCTACAGGAGAACCAGGGATCAACGATATACTCTTAAAAAGAGACATGATGCGCGCGTCTAAGCCGCATTTCCATGAGCTTAATTCCATTGTGCCTTGACCGCCTTCGACTTCATGATTTCGTAGCTCCTTGATTCCTATTTCCAAGGTATGAGTCGGAACTCATTTCACTGTCGCCTCTCGTTCCTTTTTCACTTATTCTTTTCTAAAATACTTGGCTCAACCATAACTGCGTACTCATGCAAGCTCTCCAAAATTCACTAGTGAATTCTGGATCTCGTTTACCGATGCCAATCCATGTTACCACATGCACTTACTAGGGTGATTCCTATAACCCATGCTTAAGCGGGACAAACCATCCGCCTTATTCGCGAACGTTACTTGATCGGGTCAGAGATTTCCGCTAAATGCATCAAGAGATTCTAGGTAACTAACCATGACAGAACTCATAAGGTTACACGAGACTTCGAGGGTATTACCAAGGCAAGTTAAGAGTTTAACTACCCTCCTTTCAAAACCGAGAATGGCATCCCTTACTGGATAACCACTTCATCCCTAGAATCCATCCATAGCTCAACAATAGGAGCATTGCTTCTAATCTCAACACTTGGCGTTTACACTCTCAATTCCAAACAAGTCATGAATAAATGGACTGACTCTTCAACCAGATTTTTGGGACAAAAGTGGGATCTTCTACCATGCTAGTACTAAGGTGCAGAGACTTAACTATTGAGGCAGACTTAAATGATGCGATGATCAAAACAAGGTCTAGACGGGACGATAGAAAAGAAAGGCTAAGCCTTTAACAGAAACGGTACCATTCCTCTTAGGTACGCTAGAAATGAGAGCATACAATTGCCCTCTCGCTGATCTTGTCCTTATCTTCCTTTGTGGATCAAGCCATACCAACAAGTTGCTTATTCTTAAGCTCGTGTCCTTTATCCTTGCTCTTATTATCCCTTCTTATAACTTCGGTAACAGGTCTCTCGAGAACTTCCTCCATCGCACGGGGAAAACACTTACGTAGCTAGACAAGGATTAGTCGCAGTTAAAACTACTGTGACTATAGATGGAGGAAAGAAAGGAAAAGAGGTTCAATCAAGGAAACAAAGGATAGTGCTAATGGCTTTTGGGGAATAGCCTTTAAAAAAAACTTTTCTTGAAAAATGCTTCTTTGTAAACGGTTTCTCAAATAGTTTTCAGAAGGTTTTAAAAACTTTTGCCCAGTCTGGTAACCTTCTGCTCTGATCCCAAATGTAACACCCTACCTCCGCTAGTGTCACTCACAAAGGGAATGCACTAGGTTTGGTGAAGCATTATCGAGGTAAACATGCACAGAAATATTACAAGACAGAACATATATAAAACAGCGGAAGTAAAACAAATTTCATTACCTTATAAAATAAGGTCTAAAGCCTTTTATATCAGAATACATCAAAACCTGTCTTGCAATAGTAAAGAAGCATAAAACCTTTTTCATAAATTATTCCCCAAAATAAAGCGGTGAAGCAGCCATAGCCAAGAGAAGACCAAGCTATACATGAAGACCTTCAAGCATATGAGGTCCGAACTAAACAACATCATTTCCTCCCTGAAAACCTGGGGGGGAACGGAAGACAAAGAGGCAAAAGAAAACGGGGTCAGTCATAAAGACTGGTAAGTCCTATCTACTTCTAGCATAAAATCAGGTAAAGGTAACATGACATGCATAAACTGAAAGTAAACATAAGGATGATGACAAGATAGATAAGCTAAACCAAGATAACTGGATGAACTACTGTAGCAAGATAAACTAAGGTATCATGATAAACTACGGTGTCAAGATAAATCAAGGTATCACATCGTCAGGTTTCTATCAAGTATACTACCCCAAGGTATCTATCATGTCTAACATCCCATGGTATTTATCATGTATATTTGCTCTGCACCTCTCGTACTAGTATCCCAACCCGCGTCATGTGTTAACTATGAATGTCCCTTGCCCAATGTCATGTAATGGTCCATGTCAACCAAATATATAGCATATGTAGTTTTTCCCAACTCATATGTTTCTTTCCATGTATAAGTTCAGTCCTTTGCCGTAGGCCGTACGGGCTTTCCCATGTAAATCTATACCACCTCAACGTAGTACCATTTTATCCTTGAAGTTGTTTTGGACTGCTACCCTTGGTCGGGTTATGTTTTCTTACCATGAACTATCGCGTGTTCACCTAGGGTTTATGCCACTTAGGACCGCTAGGGATTATGCTACCTAATGAACGTTTTCGTATCTCGGTATGGGTTTTTGCCACCTAGGGCTACTAGGGATTATGCTACCCGTCAACCGCGCCCTTTTATCCCACGTATGAATCATGAATCGTTTTCCATGTCTAGACGCACATGTATCTCAATGTGCCATCCGAGTTCCGTGCCAGGGCAAATCAAGAAATACGGAACTCGGTCGGGAGTTTTAAGTCATCTGCCGATGCAGATATCAAGGTCTGTTTTTGTATCTGTGGCTATGGTCCCACGTGACCCCTCCCTCAACTACTGAAAGGCAAAACAAGAAAAGTCATGTATGAGAACTACACTAAGGCCATCGATGCCCTCTTTCCGGACGGCCAACCTCACCCATATCTAGATTGCAAATATGGTCTGTTGGGTGTTCTCTGCCTTTCCGTACGTCCACGATTGACTAAAGATGGTAGGTGGCCGACGAATGTGCTATCTAGGGCTACCGTGAAAATATCGCCGACCCCACGCTAATCCACCCCAGTCTTTAGGTTGCTCGCCCAGCAACCAAGGCATACCCTTGGTTCTTCTACCGCAGACCTTAACCTCTGTGAGCCTAGGTTTTATGGACCATCCGCAACCTCACAGAGGGATACCAAGAGTATCCTCACGTTCCCCGAAGCTACCGCTTCATCACCCAGTTCGTTGGAGCCTTTATCTAAATCAGATATTGCTCCACCTCGTGTATTTGCTGAAGCGACGACCTACCGAATCGGGTTACTCATCTATTATGAACCGATCCAATTTCCTTGACTAATAATTATTACTTAGTTATCCTTAACTAAGGTTTATCACTTAGCTCCCTTTCCCGTCATCCTTGTTAACTACGGTTTTCCACTTAATCCCCTGAACTAGGGTTTTGTCTAATAGGTTAAGTGTTGTTATTCCAATTCATGACTTAACCCGCCTACGAATCATGTCAAGGTTGGATAAGTATTTAAGCCCAAGACTTAGCCCTACAAGTTGGTTAAGTATATCAAGAAGCTCATGAATTAACCCTATTCAATTATCAAGTCAATTGGTTAAGTATTAGTTTGTCTTGACCCTATCAGATTATCGTGTTAGATTGGTTAAGCATAGATTATCTTAACCCCATCAGATTATCTAGTCGGATTGGTTAATTGTGGGTAAGCTCAACCTCATCCACTAATCGTATTACAATGGTTAAGTATATTTAAACGGTCTTCTGACTTAACCCTATCAAGTTCTCATATTAGATTGGTTAAGTATAAGTTAATTAACCTCATCAAATCATCATGTATAATTGGTTAAGTATAAGCTACTTAACCCCATTAAATTATCACGTTTAGTTGGTTAAGTGTTGGTTACTTAAACTCATTGAATTATCAAGTTTAGATTGGTTAAGTGTTTAACTTAACCTCATCGTATTACCGTGTTTAGATTAGTTAAGTCTAGGTTAACTTAACTTCATCAAATTACCGTGTTTAGATTAGTTAAGTGTAGGTTACTTAACCCCATCCCCTAACTTTATTTTATGGTTAAGTGTCATTAAGAAATCAAGTCCGGTTTAACTTAACCTACCCCTTCATGTCATATCGGTTAAGTGTCATTAGTCAAATTTACTTAACCTTATCATGTGGCATTAATTAAATTAATGCACTCTCAACCTCTCACATTAGACCTTGTTGTGGTTACTAGTTAAGCCGGGCGGGTCTGGGTAGTTTTACACCACAACCTAGTCTAACCTCGGGCCTTAAGTGCTATATGACCGACTACTCACATTGGGTCCTATTGTTTGTAGCCACTAGTTAAGCCGGGCGGGTCCGGGTAGATTTATGCTACAAACTCAACCCAACCTCGAGTTGGCCACTTTCATGTTTTTCTACGTGTCATGTTCATGTCAAATTTAGACCCCTTTTTAAGTCCATGTTTTCATGTAGCCCCATGTCAAGTTTTCGCGTCATATTCACGTTATTTATCATTACATGTTACATGTAATTTCATGTCAAGATCATAGCCAATTTTCAAGTTTGCCTAAACTACCCAAAGCGTGTCCCCAACGCACATGAAAGCGAATCAACATATTTGGGATAATATGACAAAGATGGGTACAAGATGGCAATGATGAATCACAAGTTAAACATGGTGAAAATTGAGGCAAAGGTGTTCACATAACTAGCATATTGCATATTGGCCTCTAAACATGCACAATGTCATAAAGGGAATTGGCCACAAACGTGAATAATATCATAAAGGAATTTGGCCACAAGAATGCATGATAACATAAGGGGTTTGGGTTCATTTACATGCATAAGCCCCAAAGTCAAGTCTTTGCCAATGTTTCACAAGTCAAATGGTTCCCAAAGGTTCATGCTAACATTCCATAGATAAAGATTCAAACTTGCAAGATAAACTAGGTTAAACATATGTGGCATGATTAAGTCGCTAAAACTTAGCCCAAGGTCATAGATCAAAGAAAAGGGGCAAAGTTAGGTTCACATAGGCTAGCATACTTATGTTTCATCGCATTTTATTCCATGCCATCATTAAAACTACCGTTTAGATCTAGAAGTAGCTAGAACTTACATAGCGAGGCTTAGGGAAAGATCATGAATCGTCTTGACGAAGAAAGGTGGCTCCTTTGTTGAAGAATCACCATGAAATTTGCGTAGCAACGTTGATCTCTCCTCGATTTGATGTAGAAAGCTTGCACCTTTTGATTTGAACCCGATTTGAATGCATAGTCTCTAGGGATTGGAGATGGAGGCCATGATCACTTGGCATTTGGGCAGCACTTCGTGGCATGAGTGATTTGTGAGGGTTTAGGGTAGGCTTAGGGGTCTTTTTATAGAGATTAGGAGTAGTTTAGGCCATAGGATAAACCCTAGGATAGATCTGAGCCCTCAAAATCCGTCACAGGCCCATAAAACATGTCTTGAGGAACAAGTCAGGTGCACCCAGGCCAAACTGGCCGACCACCCAAGTCGACAGGGGTGTCGACTGGGCAGTCGACACCACCTGGGGTGTGTCGACTCCTAAGTCGACTCCCCAGTCGACTTGGGGGTGGCGGGAATTTTTCCAGCCTGTTCTGCTTGGTTGAATTTGAATTCTGAATTCAGATTTGAACTGTTTTTGAACTTGAAATTTTCTGAAAACTTTGACGGGCCATAACTTGGTCATACGGACTCCGATTTACGAAAACTCGGACTCTATTTCGCGTATTTTTCCGAGACGAACGCAATGGCGCAACCCGTTTCTCCTGATTCAGATTATATAATTAAATTCTGCCTTAATTCTTGTCTTAACATGTTGTAAAAATCCGGGTTGTTACAGCTGTTACTGCTGTATGCTTCTTCCTAAACAACGAATCCATGATTTTATAACTTCAGATTCGAAATTGATGGCTTCCGAATTAAATCTGAGACCAAATCACTCCGCCTCTTCTTTATTTTTACTCTCGACTTCATCTTGCTCAATGATTGGGATTTTTTTGGTGCTGTCACCCGGAACCTGATTATTCACCAAATTCCGTTTCGGCCACTGCCAGAACCGGACTGAAATGGACGGGATTCCGGCTAGCCGGACGAAATTTAAAACCATGATCTGAACCCAAGCATATAAACAACCTGAATCCCACACCATCAAACTGTTCACATCACTCCCCCTCATCAAAAAACATCACTGCTACTATAAGACCAGACCATCCTTTAATAAAACCGAGGTTCAAAATTCCGCTTTCTGTTTCCGTTCCGTTCACATGTAAACTTTAAATTTTTGGTTCTGTTTCGCTAATTTCGGTAATTCCGCTTTAATTCTGGTTTACCAATTCTGTTTCTTTTTAAACATAAATAGTTAAAATCCTCATAAATGTTCAATACTAACATAAAATATAACATATACTTTAATACATTCTTCAATGAAAAATATAGAAATTTCATCTATACAAGCATTTTATACGGTTTATTAGTTCAGCTTGTTCATATAATTAGCTATGTAATTAATTCCACGTTCTAATTCAACCAAAGCCCGACCCACATAAAAACTTAACACTAAAAGATAAAGTTTCTCCCTGTAACGTGCTTTCTGCTTCAAGTCCTCTTCCTTGCTAGCTTCTTTTAGCTTGTGCTGTTACTGCTGTATGCTTCTTCCTAAACAATGAATCCATGATTTTATAACTCCAGATTCGAAATTGATGGCTTCTGAATTAAATCTGAGACCAAATCACTCCGCCTCTTCTTTATTTTTACTCTCGACTTCATCTTACTCAACGATTGGGATTTTTTTTTTTGGTGTTGCACCCGGAACCAGATTATTCATCAAATTCCGTTCCGACCACTGCCGGAACCGGACCGAAATGGCCGGGATTCCGGCTAGCCGGACGGAATTTAAAACCATGAATAAAACTCATTTTCATACCATCCTCCTTCAAATAGTCACTACTCACATTACTACCTCACTACCAAAAAAACTTCCCTGCCATTCAATCAACTCAATACAATAACGAGCCAACATGCAATCCACTCATATCACTGCCTTCCTCCTCCTTCCTCGACAGCCATGAACACCTAACAAAATTAGCTCTACAAGAATAGCTTTTTTTTCTCGCTTCTGAACGCTGCACGTCTTATGATCCTTCTTGCTACTGCCATTGCTATCCCCATAACAGCTATTCCAACCACCGTAAGAAGCAGGCATGAAACTGCTAAGAGCGTCGCAATGCTTGCTACCTTTGCTTCTTGTCGCCTAAAACTACTCATCTCCCTACCGTATCAGGACTTTTTGACTATAATTTTGTTCTTGCTGCTCTTTTGCTGGACTTGATCTTGACCTTTCCAATGCAGGTGACTTTCGGCGACGTTGGTTCAGTCGTTTCAACGGAAGCGGACTTGCGACGAGAGGAGGGGAACATTGGGGACTGAACACCGTCAGAGGAGGATTTAAGGCTGAAGCGATGGTTGAGTGAGTCTAAGAGGGAAGGATTGCGGCTAGGGCTAGCTAGGAAAAACCAGGGTTTCGCATTGTGAAACAGATGAAGAATCTCTTTGTTTTGTTTTGGAACGGGATCTTTATACAGCAACATGGTGTGTCTCTCTGGTTGGCATAGGCTTACAAAATAATCAGCAATTTCTCCCTATCCCAAAATATTTGACAAACCAACTTTGATATTGAAAGCCTGGATCTGCAATCCTGGACTTACTATCTCCAACTGAATCAGCAATTTCAGATCTGGATTTTGATCATGACACGAGATTTTCTGGCGAACTTGAATTGTTTGAAAACTGACCTTTTTTTATAGAGATCTCTATATCCCCTCTCAACGACCTAGCTCTGATACCATGTTAGAATTTAATATAGAGAGAAAGAGAGATATACGGTTTTCAGAAAATAAAATACATTGTTATTATTCGCTTGAACGGTAGGAAACACACCTTATTGACTAATTAAAACATGAGACAACTTCTAACAGCCTGTACATGACCATTGTTTCCATTTGATTCTTCTTTTTGATTGATCAAGCGCAGAATAGGCCATGCAGTTGTTCTTGATCCAACCACTTGTAAGCAACAAATAAAAGGTTCCTTTCCTCTACACTAAGTTCGATGTCGGGTTTTGCTACATTTTTCACCGCGTCCACAATTTCTTCCTGTCGGTCGGCTTCCTCAGCGAGCTTGGCGATGTAGACGAAGGACTCCCTTGATGCCATTGGAGATCGGATCTAAGCTTTAGTTATGTTCTTTGTCTGAATGGTAAACCTTTCATTAAGACGAAACCATAAGGTAATACATATATAAATTGCATGAAAGTTGAAGTAGCTAATGAAGAAACATGATGTCAAGATAAACCAATTGTCTGCATCAATGAAGGGAATTTATTATTTAAACAGGAAAACATGAACTAATCTCTGTTTACATGTCGATGTTAAGTGACAGTACGCAGCTGTGCGGTCGTCGCTACCAAAACCTTCAACGGCAGATTAATAGGCATACAGTCGTGGAACCTCCCAACCCAATAAGTGATATTTGGTCTGTTTTTTTAACTAAAACCTGGGCAAGCAACTGTTTATAACAGAACAAATGATATATAAGCATAATGTAAGAGGCAGTGTAACCCGTACAGCTGTAGCAGTATGACGATGTATCCAGGTAATTGCTACATTGCGATAAGCCAATGGTTAATCGTCAAATTTAAGGATTATGTAGTAAAAATCTCTCGTATAGGAAACTTGTAACATACAAAAATGTAGGTTCAAACTTCAACCCAAAAATTATGTAGCACAGATCGTCAAAGGCAGGACAGATAATATATAGTGCAGGCTTTATGTATATCAGTATATGCGAATCCTTTATGTTTTCCATATAAACGGTACTGGACTTCTTTGTGGCTGATTACAATCCTGGTAATGTATTGACATGGCAATCAACTTTACCATACTAAAAAACTGCACTACACTATACTTTAATCTCATGCATACAAAGGACGAAGTCACCCACTTGAAAGCCGCAATGAATTTGAAGTGCTGGAAGCATTACCTTAATAAATTAATAATTATATGCAGCAAGTAGAAGAGCTAGCTTTGATAGCAGTAAGTGTTAAACACATCAGGAAAATGTGAGCATGGTATGGACATAAATGTATAACCCCATTCGGATAAGGTAACAAAGTTGGAAAATAGAACAATAAGTGAATGAGGCATTGGGCTTGGTAGTTTTGGGTTAGCTTGTATGGTAGAAAGCAAGGCCAGATTCGGGTCAATAGAATGAGGAAAAATATGCAGAGGGTGTTGTATTAGATTGTAGTAGTTGATAAATCAGCAGATGATTAGGTATAACAATGACCACACAAACCGTACAGATTTGAACGAAGCAAGCCACAATGATGGAAATATTAAAGACGGGTCACAGCGATAACCTGACGAGATAGATATAGAGTAGCCTGGAGTTTTGATGTAGACAATCGGGGAAGTCCACCGTAGATCCTTAGAGTAAAGGAAGTATGTATTGATGACGACCAACAATTCATCTGCACCGATAGATAAGCGACTTCAAAAAGATGTGGAGGATACTCTAGGATGACATTCTAGTGTAGGTATCAGGGCATTCCATCAGAAGCAGGATCTATAGAGTCCATCAAAAGGGTATGTCTAGACTGCATGGGGAGGTCTAAAAACTGATGGGTGATTTGGTAGTTCGACGTAAGTTTTAAGGGGGACCCAAAAGGAGAGCAGTCGCTCGTTTACCAGTCATCACCAGTCAATATCGAGTATGGGGAAGGGCTTTGTCTCGACCGATAGACTATGATCATTCATTTTCGAGGCATGGATTGAGGTAGGAAACACCACATTGTTGTTTTAGTTTGGTTTCTTAGGGCATGACCATTAACCCATGGAAAATGCCTTCAACCAGTAGAGGGGTGGCTACAGTGGCCATAACAATGCTAATAAAGGGGCATACCATTATTACAGTAAATCATTAATTGAGCTCCGTACAGAATGGGCATGGGCGCCACCTATGAGGAGGGTGCATAAATATAGATAGGATGAATACATACAGGTCTACAATATAAGCGTTGAGGAGGTCCATTGTGGATACCCGCAATGTTGGCATTGGAGCGATCCATTGCAGACGCATCTTACACCTTATCTTATAGGATGATGGAACATATGTATTGAAGGCCGTACGAAGC
Source organism: Allium sativum (assembly GCA_030737875.1). Classification (NCBI taxonomy): domain Eukaryota; kingdom Viridiplantae; phylum Streptophyta; class Magnoliopsida; order Asparagales; family Amaryllidaceae; genus Allium; species Allium sativum. The sequence continues at coordinate 968,122,744 of CM060909.1, read as the reverse complement.
GGACCATTACATATGTAGTCTCAGCAATTGTATGGCAAGATGGTGGAAGCTTAGCGAGAAGGATACGAAAAGTACTATGCCAATACCAAGGCGATCCAAAGGCATATAGCTATATACGAAAAGTACATTGTTGCCTTGTTAGAAAGTTCTACTACTTCATTATAACATTGATGTTATGCATAATGAAACAATATGTTTGATAATTTACTTAACACAGTTTTGAATGTTAAAGGAAAGACTAAGACGATGTGAAATCAAGACATAATATAAAAGAATTATCCCAAAGATTCGTATCAAGCTGAATGATCTCATTAAAAAAACCAAAGCATGCTATGAGTTATGTAATAATCATATTACGGTTGTGTTAGAATAGTGAAATGGTTAAGATTTCCTGATGATATTTTTGTTATTCTTCATGGATGTGTTGTTTCTAAAAATGGTAATGTTAATACCAAAATTAACTTCGAGACTAGCTGGCAATGAAGGGGTGCCGGGAGAATACAAGCACAAAAAAGTATTCTGAAAGCAAAAAGCCAAGCAATAGATAGAATCGGAAGCCGGGGAGAAAGGTTCGAAAGTAGCAAAAACTGACACCCTCCAGGAGGGGAGATGGCCAAAGTCTATAGAGTACCGACAAGGCACTTCCGATGGGGTCCTTCTGACAGGACCTATCCGACAGAAAGAGTCATGACAAAAGGCCCTTTAAATCAGAAAATAAGAAAGAAAAAGATATAACTCCACTCCTAAAGACCCGGAGGGTTTATCAGTGTTAACCTGCTCAACACCGACTCTAGAAGGCATTAAAGGTACCGAACCAGAAATACGCAAGAGTCGTCTGGAACCTGCTTCCAAAAACAACCATCACGCAAGTATTAGAAAGTAGTGTTAAAAGACAACAGAAACATAGTAGGAAGCCACCTTCTGAAAGATCAGACCGACCCAATAGCCCCATCGAAAGGCTAACCAGGACCCAAGCGGAGATACATGCTACCTGCACTAATCTAACTAGAATAGGAACTGATAGCGGTTTCGAACTGGCAACCCTCCACATACGCCGTGGGGACAAACTCCTCTAAGTATCTGTGAGAAGGCCGAAAGCCTACATCCGAAAGGTTACGTCTGAAAGCCTATGTTCATAAACCGCTACCGGGAGTTAAATGTCGTCTAAAAGCCACCTTATCAACAAGTCCCAAGCTATCCCAAAAGATTCCGATTGACCAGGACTCCCACTATGAAAACCATAATTAAAACCACAGGGGAAGCCGAAAGCTAAACGTTCGATGTCAAGGAAGAAGCGGCCAACAAAGGCCCGCACAGGCCCAATAACCCAACAGCAGAAGGGGCTCCAAATCCTCTATTAATAAGACCCTAGGGGTCACACTGAAGGGGGACGGGCTCAGATTTTCAGATTCTCCATACTAAGGAAGATTCTAATTCCAAAATTAGCTAGAGACTCTTGCTCGAATTCTTGTATTCATCCTCTTTAAACCCTAGCATAAAAAATAGATTGACAAATTTCCTCGATTCTGTTCTTGTATGAAAAGTGGAGAGGTTAATAAAGAGCGAATCCACATCTATGATGTTGCGTGTGAGTTTATCGTGATTTTCCTTAATTAATTCTATTATAGTTTACTGTGTGCTACCTATGTTTGTGTGGATTTTATCCAAGTCTCTACCGATGATCGGAGAAAGCTTCCCCTATTATTAACTTAAATCCTCCCACCAAGTCTGAGTCACATCTGTAGAATACAACCCCTCCGTGAGATTAATCTGGATACGCAGAGACATTGACCTAACTCAAACCCGCACTACAACAGAACTGGTATTTTATAGCGGCCTATAGCCGCTATGAATAATAACTATAGTGGTTCCATAACTGTTGTATATGGACATGTTATAAAAAACTGCTAAATATTTATAACGCTTTATTTGCTGCTATAAAAGAGCATGGTTTTATAGCACAAATTTGTCATTATGTTACTTACAGACAATAGCTCATGCTCACCGCTATTAAACATCTGAATCTCAATGAAAGTGGGAATCTTTTATAACACATTATAACCGCTATAACATATTTATTTAATGACGGCTATATGACGCTATTAAATTATCATGTTATAGCATTGCTAAAACCTTTTACAACTCATATATGCCGCTACAAATTTCGTAGAGCTATGCATATATATATATATATATATATATATATATATATATATATATTACATTTTAATAATAGAAATCAAAATAAATCTACATAACAATTTAAAGAGCAATGTAAGAACAAAAAATAATATAATGATCAACAAATAAAACACATATTCATGATAACAAAATAAAATATCAACTAACAAAAAATAATTTCAATCCAAGAGTTACCAAATTCAATACATATGTTTTCAATCCATGAGTTACCATATTCATGATAACAAAATAAATTATCAACTAACAAAAAATAACTTCTGGCACCATCTCTTCAAGTACTCACATTCTACTTCTGTTTGCTTCAGTTTTGTCCTGTTATTAGATGATTATTGTTAAGATTGCTAAACATGAAAGTATACTTGTATTATGCAATTTCTCCAAATGTTAAAAGGTTTATACCTTGCTCTTCTTCTTTGAAACAAGACTTCGACTTGCTTGGGAGTTAAGTTCAGCTGCTTTGCTTGTGCCGCCTCCTCTTTCTGCACACACATCATTCTCAAAACTAGTCCAAACTTGACCTGCAAACAACAAAATTCTTATTCAAGTCCAAGGACCTTCGCACTCTACAGCGTGGAATCAGTCCTAGTTGATACTTACGCCACTTCAAACTTCTTTTAGCAGGCTACTCTATGACTAAGAACTTTTAGCAAGTTTGGTCTTCAGTCAAAACTCTGGAGCGTGCTGTCTAGCAAGGAAGTATGGTTTGTGCTAGTAATGAACATGCTGCAAAACAGTTATCACAGATCTTTCCATTAGCCTATCTTATCCTTAAGCCAGTCTTCTTGCAAGCTGTTTCCCACTTCTTCCATGCGTAAGGACAATTTCTCCAAACTTGTGCCCTCCCTTGTTGTCTTGAAGTAGAGACATCCTAACAAACAAATATATTTGATTTTTTTTCAATACGACCACATGATCAATTCTACTGGCATCTCTAGTAGCTGAAACCTGAGAGCGCGGAGGTTCTCAGTTTTTTCAACAAGCAGCTTGATTCTTTTTTACACGCTCATATGCATCCGATAATCAATATCATTAACTTCTTTATCACTAGACACTAGCTATTTCGTCTTTGTGTCTCAATAAGAACTAACAGATACTGTGTTAAATTTCAGGTCTCTAGAAAATCAGAAGAAACCTGAATTTTGTCTTAAATAACATAGAAAGTCCTCGAGGATAGATTATTAGTCTTTGAAATAATAATTAAGGACAAAAACTGCAGGAACTAATAGGTCACTGACTATTTTAAACATCAACATAATTCATGACGTTCAGAAGTACATATATTTATCCAGACATATATAAATATGTATCCAGATATAAATAGTATACGGATTATGTTCTCAATATATAACTTCATCTCATGTTCTCATCATAACTGAACACTAAATGACCACAACCTAAACGAATTACGATTTTAATATATAGCGAACATAGCGGCAACTTGATTTAGGATCTTCCGAACAAACATATATCTTAGCGGTGTATCATCTCTTATAGGAATTTGATCGAACATGTAGGTTACCTTAAGCTAATAAAATTTGTAATGGATTCAAATCTCAAATATACAACCTTTTAATGTGGAAAATTATGTCCAATTCAGTTTGGACACTCGATAAGCTCATGTTATTGGAATGGTGCAAAGTGATAAGTGTTGTTGTGTGGAAAAACTTCTGAAACCAACACGCACTTCATATTTAAATGAAACTATGTATAATTCAAATAGTGTGCATGCCTATATTACAGATACTCTGGTACTCTTCATTATGCTCATCATAACATGCAAGAAGAAATGAGTCGTAAACCCCTGTAGAAAGACGCAAATAAACAGACAAACATATAAAATGAACTGAAATTCAGAGATAAAAAGACATTTAATAATAGTTTGAATTCATATTGGAATTTTTACCTTTACGTTTTCCACGACCATGAAAAGATGCAATAGGAACCAAATCTAAGGAGTCTCCGATATTGCAGAATATCATAAACTTATATGAAATTTGCATGAAAAGGGGAAACAAAATGACAGACTTCTTTTGAAGGTACGCGCCGTGCAATTGGTTAATGAAACATCTTATCACAAGCACAATGGGTAGCTCAAAACAAAATCCTCCTTCAATATATTGCTATTAAAAAATATATTAGAGAAACAAGAAATGACCATTGGAGTTCAATTCTCTTCCTTCCATTGCAAATATAACCTATGGAAGCTGCAACATTTTTTTAGGTCAACACAACAAGGAAATGAGTGACATAAATTATGTTAATCTTAATGCTTTGATTTACAATATAAATGAAAAAATGAGCATGAATTAATGTGAAAATGGTGCCGAGTTCAAAGATCGGTTCTAAAGCATAAACCTCTTGGTTTATCTGATAATGCTTTAGGGGAAAACATAAACCTGAGTTTATGAGCAAAGCTTATTCTTAGGTCTTCACGTATATCTGACATTGTTTTCTTGGTTTTCACACTGACATTTTTAGTAATTAGGGATATGTTACTTGGATATTGACAAATAATATCTGATAATGTATATAAAACAAAAAAAACATCCATGTGCACTGTTGTTTCATTTTCTTTTGTCAGTATATAGATAATGTACATAAGGAATGGTTAAGAATGCTTGACAAAGCACAGTGTGATGAATGTTGCATGTTAAGTGTAATACGACATCCATGTGCGCTGTTGTTTCATTTCTTTTCTTACTTATGAATTCCATGCTGTAGATTTATATAACAAAATATGATGTCATCCCATGATTCTAAGAAAAGAACTAAAATAAACATGTTGGTCATAATAATTAGCAGGCATAAGCATATAAGAACTGTCCTCTAAAAAGATTACCAGTTTCACTACACACCGTACATTTCAGAAGAACGAACCTGATCAGGATTAAAATTTGGAGATGTATGTGTATATCGGCTATCTTTGATTGTTTGTCATTTAGACAAACAAAAAGTTCAAAATTCTTAAACCATCAGTAGAACAAAAATAATGGGATGCAAACAGACAATGCTAACAATTCTTGTCTAAGTCTAACATACAAAGAATACAAATTTTGATATGTTTCCGTAATTCGTACTTGTGCTAATTAAAAAATTGGACACTTGATAATCGACGCTCAGTGTACCGTTCAAAGAAAAGAAAATGATACACAGAAAATATCATAAAAACATTAGAAGAGGTTTGGTCTCATTAAAATAAAATTACAAACCACGGTTGCTAAATAGACTACCAACTTGCAAGAAGAGAAGTTATATTACAAAATACTAGAGGTGTACACAAGATGGGAGAATGGAAGTCTATTTTCCACTTTTATAAATAAGAAAATTAGCATAAAAGTTTGTCCTTCGGCCTATTTTTCACTTTTATAAATAAGAAAATTAGCATAAAAATTACCAACTTCGGGTTTTCTAGTAAACGAGAACCAATATCAACTAAATAAATTGCAACTTCGGGGTGTAGCACAAACCAATCATCGTATATTTGAGTATAATACTAAATAATGCAAGTTGGATCAATTTTGTATAGAAAATAGTGCAATAGTTGATGAAAACTTGCCGCACTCAGATAACAGCCATGATATATTCAAGGAAACAAAACAGACATGAATGAAGCTTGGTAACAGACCTAAAGCCAAATGGATGTGACTGAGTTTGAAGGCCAAGTAACAATAACAGTACAAGGAAGGTCATGAAGACATTAGTGGATTTGTTATCCTCAAATGTCGCCCTTATGGAAGAAAGATTATTTAATATTGATAAACAAATTGTGTTGTGCGCTATATCAGACTTCAACTCAAAAAACTCCCTCAACAGCTAAAAATAATGAATTAACAGGAGGAAAAAAAAAATCAAACTAGGTTTCATTTAAAGCCAATTATAACGTCAACCATTTTGATAAATTCTCAAAAAGTATAGACCAGTTTTTGATCCTCGACCATATAGGTGAGTGTACTAGCACTTGCTCCATTGTTTTTTTTCCTTCAGTTCAAAAAAACTTAAGGCGGCAGCAGTAACTATTGTAACCAACTTAATTATGCAACATAAATGGACACGGATGTAACACTATCCTAAACAAAGATGATACTTAAAAAACCATGCAGTGACGCACAGTTGCACCCTACTCATTTATAACTCGATTCTGAGAACTGCACCCAGCATAACAAAGTTAAGAAATACAAAAAATGTGGCTTGCCTACAAAAAATATTATTATTTTTACTCAATTTATCCAACATTTTTAAACATACAACAAATATAGACTCATATCAAGACATATTAGAAATGTATGCCTATTTTTGTCATGTTGATTTCGATTCAACAATTTATAGAGGAGCATTCTAAAGTAAACCAATATATTTTATTTTATTTTGGGAAAAGGTATCGGGGAACTTCTGAGAATGCTTTCCCATTCTCAATGTTCTCTAATACAAAATTCTGGATCAGCACCAACATGGAGAAATAAGCTTACACCTGTATTACGTTTTGAAATGGGTCAAAGTTTATATATTTTGAAGAGTGGGCTGAAATGATTTAACTTTTTTAACAATCTTACTTGTTGACTTGATATGATTACTTCGTGGAGTTTTCAAACACCGAAACTGACAACCTTTAGGCACTAATTATCCATGTTAATAAAAAATGTGCAGTCCACATATGTGAAAACTAAAAAATACAATTATATTTTATTAATCAATCTGACAGTTTCCGAACCAGAAAAGGTTGAGATGATGACTGTCATAAACTTGACATATATCTTTAAGTTCGTCCATAAAATATGAAGTGATTGTCAGAATGAATATAGTTACACGGTAGATAGAAAATTCACATTACCATTGTCTTTGGGGTTTTATATTTACTTTTGGTTGAAGCAAGAATATGAGGCATTTTACCAACAACCAACTTTTCTATCTCACCGTGGAGGGAAACATTACCAATATCATTGCTGGTTCACCTTTCAAAATTTGAAGAACATTTTCTCCTAAGGGAGATATTTTCAGATTTCGATTAAAGCCACTAGTTCATTGTTCATTTTGTCAAGTGACGGTAACTGTTCGACAGAACAGGAAGCAATGTTCAAAGTATTTGAAACTTCGATATCATTTGAGCAATCAACTACGACTGCTCCTAATGGTATTACAGAGCCATTGCTAGACTCCTGAAACAATTTGATCATCTTAAATCTCATTTCAGGAAAAAACGATGAGCTTTCACCATAACAATGGACTTACAGTGTTTAACACTTTTTTCATACAACAGGCTGGACATAAATAAAAAGAAAAATAGTCCCACTCATACTTTGAGAATAGTGTCAAACAAAGTTGGAGATATGACTACTTCAGATGAAATATCACCAACAGTGTATTCACCTTGACTGACTAACTGAAAATTTAAACTTAATTATTTTAATCCCATGGATTTTCATAATTACCTATATAGAAACTCAAATGACAAGAAAATGCAAACAAAATTCAGATCACCTTATTCAAAATTGAAATCAAATTTGATGTATCCATTATTTGCCCGTTCTCACGTACTTTGACTTTGCTATTAACGTTTGATGGCATATCAACATTTTTTAGACTCTCAAGAGAGGCATCTGCTTTGGTCTTTTCTTTGAAACCTGTTTTCTTTATTGAATCTTGTATTATATATTTACCCTTGTGCTTAGTCTTTAGCTTTGATGGTTTGCTTGGCAGTGGCACAGGAACTTCCTGAGGAGTGGAATGCTTTGAGAAATAAACTCGCAGCTCAACCTACATACGAGATTTGTACAAAGGAACTTTAATTTCATAGAACAAATGCAAAGATCATACATTAACCTTACGCAAAAAAACTACTTATGTGTCCTAAACAATAAAAATTCAAAGCTGATGTGTTGCACCCTGATAACATTATTTTTTTTCTTCTCCCTTTAATTTCCTATCATTTACCATTTCATTCTTCAATACTCTGCAACAAATAAAAATAAATAAATAAATGATTTGTTATTAGTCTCAACATGAATTTTATTTTGCTTCATCACAAAACTTTAATAAATATAATGAGACACGGATCATCTCTTTCTTCGACCGAAAACAAACTATTGCATCATTATTTATTTCATCTTTTATTATCCATAATTTATTCAACTAACATTTATTTGATTTTTTAGCATTGAAAGATTAGTTGCTACATTTTTATTAAGCACTGCAGTTATTATTATTTTATACAATTCGTTTAATTTTGGAATTCAGATTCTAATGTAATACTTTCAAATTTAGTTATGTATCAAATTTCACAATTGATTAGCTTATATGACAATATTTTTTAGACTATTTCTATTCTCCCCCCTTTTTCCTCCTTACACACCCCATCGACTTCCTCCGTACACAGATCAATGGACAACCAACAAACAGCTGCCGCTACTTGCAGAGAATGAAGGGCACAAATTACTTCATCAACGTGAATGGGGGGTGGAGAGTAAATAACAGGGGGAAAATAGAAATAGTCTATTTTTTATCATCAATCGAAGTACAAGTTTTTTACAAGATTCCTTTCCACGATTTTTTTTAATATTCAGAATTTACATATCAAACTTAATGCAAATGCAGATGAAAACATGTTCACTCAAATCTAATGCAAATGCAGATGAAAACATCTACATGATTTCAACTAAAAGGCCAACACTGATGAACCATACGAAAATAATCAAAATACTGTACCTGAAACACAAGCATCTAATCATCTAAATCAAAAACCTTAGATGAATCCATACAAATCAAGAAACTGAAACCTAAAGCAGTCTCCTTTGGAGGCCTCCCCCTTTGTTCCTTAGCAGAACCACCATTTGCTCCGGTGTCTTCTTTGGAACCCCCTTCATCCTTCTCCGGTGTCTGCGTTCCTTAGCAGTCTCCTTTGCAACCCGCCCTAACTTCAATAGATCGATTGAGGAGATGGTAGATATAAGAGTTTTCTTTCTTCGATTGGGTGAGGAGATCGAAGAGAAATGACCTAATTTTTGTGAGGCGAAATAGTTTTGGAGGGTGGTGAAATGATTTTGGAGGGAGAGAGACAATAATTTGGAAAGTTGGAGGGAGAACGTGAAAAATTTGGTGAGGTGGAGCGTTACACGTGAAGTTAAGGGAGACGCGAGTAATTTTTAGAAGGGAGTCGTATAAATGATAATAGTACAGACTAACATGTTATTAAATAGCATTATAAATAACATATTTTGTTGTTGTGCCACGTAGAGCAAACTACCTAATTCTCCCTTAGATCCTTCTTTCCCAACCTACTCACCAGTGTTGAAGAAAAATATCATTAACATTTTAGTGCTAGAAGGAGGGCATAAACCTCTGAGCTTGTGGTTAACCCACCACATATCTACCTGAGCCATTCCATCCCGGATTGGACTAAAGCTTTGAAGAAGCAAAGTTATGAGTAAGAGGTTCCAACAGAAGTGTTCAGAATCTCGAATGGATAAGTCAAAAACCGCTGACCCTGAAGTGATAGCGGAGCAAGGGTTGAGAGCAGAAGCCTCGCGGGTAATAAAGTGGAAATTAGAACAACGTGCTCACGACATTGGGAATAATAGTTTTTCCTATACAGGACCAACCGTGATACCCCTTCTAAGTGATTGTACATCAGAGGATACTAGCGTCTTCTCTTACCTAAAGAACAATCTCTCCAATCGGGTCAGGGGAACAACGTTTGAACAAGAGATAATGAGTGATTTTAACCACTTCACCAACAAATGGTCCAAGGGGATAACCTCTCAATCTCAGTATGCCTCGGGAAGTAGGGACAGAGATGTATAAGGGAACGATAGGATTATACCGCAAAAGGGTTAATCTGCAGTGACTAGAAAAGAAGTTCACGACAAGACTATTCAAGGGATATTACATTATCACCTCAATGGAGAATATCTATTTCCTAACCAGACATGAAATCAACTATTGGCCATCCGCGAAGAAAAAGCCCAGATATAAAAGGAAGACAGGAGGGCCCTATTGTCTCTACCATATGAAAAATGGACATGACACCAATCGCTGTAGAATCCTTGAGGGAAGGATCATCAAAATCGTCTGCCACGGCCAACTACGAGAGTTTATAACAAGTTCGATTTAGGTTCAATGAAAATCCTTAGGAAATGGATTATCAAATACAACTGTGGGTATGGAAACCTCCACCCCCCCCCCCCAATCCGAAGTTTAAAAGGAACCCAAAAGGGGTCAAATCATAAACGTATCAAATCCCTTGTACCAAAGTGGCGCTGGCAAGGCATTCCCCAGAGGGGGATGGTGTGTTAGTCTTTCTCCATGCCCAAACCAGAGGGGCCTAGGTTAAAGCATCAAAAGTGTAAGCCGTCATTTCACACCAATAATAGCCATGGCGGTGCATCTAAAGTTAGCACGCCCTGCCTCTGTTTGAGCTAAGCACGTCCTACCTCTGCTCGTAGAAGAGAACCTCATACCTCTGCTTATGTTCCGCGTTACCCGTAGAAGGGAACGCCAACCCCTATCACCACCTACGATGGTCAGGATAGGGCACCCCTCGGAGGGGGTGGCGTGTAAGCCTTTGTCAATACCTAGGATGGTCAGTATAGAGCGTCAAAAGAGTAAACCTTAGTTCTCTGTCTACAATGTCCCCGTCTAAGTTTCTAAAACCTTATCACTACCTACGATGGTTAAAATAAGGCACCTCCAAGAGGTAGGACGGGTAAGTCCTTGGACCCTGCTTGTGGATAAGCTAACCAAGCGCACCGGAAGCATAGGCCGAGAGAGTGGCCGACAAAACACGTACATCTCTGCTTTGACATCGAAAGCCCAAGGAGTGGCTTAGGAAGCACGTACACCCTCTGCTTCACAAATTAAATTCCTGAAGGGGTTCCATTTTTTCATCTATAAATACCCGAATTTGGGTCGATTCGGCTCCTCACAATACCAGAAGGGTTCCCAGTCCTCAAATTATTTAATACCGGAAGGTTCCCATTCCTCAGACTATTTAATACCGAAAGGGTTCCTGGTCTTCAGGCTATTTAATACCGGGTGGTTCCCTGTCCTCAGACTATTTAATACCGGAAGGTTCCCAGTCCTCAGACTATTTAATACTGGAAGGGGTTTCCCAGTCTTCAATCTTCGACTATCCGGGATAAGAGTTTCGAGACCTCTTTACAACACCGGAAGTGGAGTACCGGTCATCAGTCCTAAAAACACCTGAACAAAGAACGATTCAGGACTTCTATTAATACCAAAAGACAGACTCTGATCCACAATCTTCAACACTCGAATTTGGGTAGGATCGTTTTCTCACAAGTACCGGAAGCGGGCCCTTGATCTCTTACACATATAATCCGAACCTGGGCGAGATCTGATTTTCGCAAATACCGGAAGGGTAACCCTAGTCGACTCAAAGAAAAGAAGCTGGTCCTCAGCCTTATATCTCAAAACCTAAACCCAAGACGATCCTAAGGTAAGTCACATCCGAATGAGGTGTTCCAATTTCTTCATGAACATCCCCAAACTTGCGCATCGTCGAGCTCTTGAATCTGAACAAGAAGGGATGGTGCGTCCTCCCCTTTTGAAATTCAAATACGGCTCAGGATTATACTTTCGATGCAATTAAGGGCGGGATTAGTATTCTATTGGGGAAGTACCGTCAACCTATGTATTCATTAGTTTATTTCTCAATGTACTAACTATTTGCATAAGAAACAACGCATTAAAACCTCAGTTCAGGGAAGGATTAGGAAAAAGATCCCAAATATTTCTAATAAGATCATGTGGTTGGTACTATTCCTTTCTCCCTAGGAAGTCTTGCGGAGAAGTTTTATCTGACGCTCAGCGTAGATAGGCCTACTCTCGCTGCGACACCATGCAGTATGAAAAAACTTTTTTTGACAAAGCAATTCACCATACCAAATCACACAACCTACAAACGCTCCCGCTAACAAACAATTATGTGAACACGATCACTGTCTTAGAGAGATACATATTGCAAACATACAAGAAAAACATATCACTCTAAATCTGGGTTTTGTTGGGCAAATTCCAAAGAAGCATAGTTTTCCTTAACTCTCCTTAGCTCATCTTCCAACTTGTCAATTTATTGATATAGTCTACCCACTTCTGCATCAGTATTATGGAGAACTTTGTTGTTAGCCTACGCTAAAATTCCATTTAAGATATAATTCATAATTTCCTCGAATATTCTCGAAGATCGATTTAATTTCCCTTTTTTCCATTTAAAAGATTATATTCCTTTATAATCTCACTAATCGTTCCAAATTTTATTTTAAATATCATTTCATAATATAAACTAAAATAGCTCAAATTAACATCTATTAACTAATATTATAGATTTCATTTCCAAAAGCATTAACCTTTTATTTATCATATCCTTTCTATTTGCAAAATACTTTGCCAATAACTGGGATTCTTTTACTTAGCGTGTTCTTTAGCAAATTTGCTAACATTAAACTCTTACTTGACAGATTCCTTTATTATAGGAAATCCATTTCACACTCTTTTCCCGTATAATTCCTTTTATAAACGTATTCCTAATTATAACTACTTTGGGATATCTTGATTTGAAATATCATTTACTATGTATTGTAAAATTAGTTTACTCTTTAGATCAATTCACATACACTTACAATTCCTTTAACCCATCTGAATACTTTAAAATCTTATCAATTCCATTTACGGTACTTTAATGTCCTTAACACAACCATTACACTTAAATTCATTAGTAAAACCAGTCATATAACATTTAACCAATAATTTAATAACACTAAGGAATCAACTTTAGTTATATTTAAACGGCTATGAAAACATAAATTAAACTTCAAATTTTACTTTGAAAACAGAAGTCATAATTCGTTTTTTAAAAAATAATCTCTCCATTATATACACTTAGAATAGTAAGTTTAACTCGTATATAAATATTTTTGAAATGTTTCTGAATCGATTCAAAATTGATTCAAACAAATTCTACTTATAGCGATAATACTAAAGCGGCCATTGTCTACTAAAGTACCAAACCGTTAAATATCAACCAATTTCATATCCAATCACATTGATAAACATTATAAATATCAGTGAGAAATCTTGTTGGATTCCTCCAACTTGTTATTATCTGCACAACAAATTCATATTTCAACATATATCATAATATATAAAATTTAACAACTATTGATTGTAACAACCCGGAAATTCTGAGCCAATTTAAAAATTTTATTTTGGCAATTTTAATGAATTTTGAATATTTAAAATGAATTATTTTAAATAATAACGACAAGAAATTTATTTTGAATAGAATTAGAACGTATATATTTATTTGAATCGTTGTTGGAATACAAATATTTATTTATAATTATAAAAGGAATTGAAAATGGTGCGGTAGTTTGAAATTTCAATTTCAAATTTCAAATTTCAAATGAATGTACAGGATTAAAAATAAACCGGATTTTGGCGAAACCAAAAATATCAGAATCTACTTGAAAATATCTTTCCAACGAATCTAAAAAATCGAAATTTCATAGCGGGAATCAAAAGTTACATCCAGTTGAAAATTCGGAATAGTCGCTATGGAATTTTTGACCCTTAAAAATGGAAATTTTGCAAACGACCTTTGTTTTCAACGAAACCACTTTTGTTGGATCCGTGATTACAAGTTATTGCTAGGTTTTAGAATTCGTAATTTTCTGAATCAATATGTGAGCGTTGCGAAATAAAACGTGTTTTGTCAATTTCGGTCGACCAGAAAATAGCCATTGTTCAAACGGTCTTGGAATTTGGCGAAATTAGGTTTGTTATAACCGTATCGTCAATACGAAGCTAGAAAATATTTTTTGGGAATTTTCAGAGTCCGTATGTGGCCCTGGTAAATTGAAATGTCGTTCAAAATAAATATATAGATTTATATTTTGATTTTGACGGACACTGATCGTAACGATCGAATTGGCTCTCGAAACATATCCCATTGTGTTCAGAATGGGGGTAATTAGCTAGGAGTGACAGTCGTTGGGTTGGATTTCGAGTTCGAATAAAAAGTCAACCTTTATAGAAATAATAAAATAATTTTAAATATATATTTATTATAAAACCTTATTACCCTCAACCCTTTTTCCCCAAATAGAATCTCGCGAATAAAAAAAATGGCCACCTTTGATCCGTCACTCCACCGCACTGCCTCCTCCTTCATCGGCCTCGTCGAGCTCCTCCATCACCACCTCCATTCACAACCGCTGCTCCGACGTCGACCCCCCTTCCTCTCGAACCCCTGCGCCCTCCCTCGTCGACAGCCACAGACCACTGCTCCACCACCATTTGCCCACAGCTGCCGTGAGCTGCACCTCACACCATCCTCCAGTCATCCGCCCCCCATCCCCCATACTTCCAAGACCAACGCACCACTCCGGCGAGCGCAGAAAACCCCCTTTCTCTGATTAACAGTAAGTTGTTTTAATTTTTATTTATATAAAATCTAAGTTATTTTATTTATATAGTATGGCATTGCTTAATAAAAATTGAATTTTTATAATGAAGAAAGCGATATAAAGATCAGATTTTTCTTTATGTAAATAGCATATAAAGATCAGATTTTTCTTTATGTAAATAGCGTATAAAGATCAGATTTTTCTTTATGTAAATAGCGTATAAGATCAGATTTTTCTTTATGTAAATAGCGTATAAAGATCAGATTTTTCTTTATGTAAATAGCGTATAAAGATCAGATTTTTCTTTAGGTGAATGTAGTATAAAAATTGGATTTTTAATTATTTGAATGGCTTATAAAAATAAGATTTTTATTAGAGAAAAAAATTCGATTTTTATAAATATGAAGTGAAAATAACAATTTGATCTTTATATAAGAAGTAGAGATATAAAAATATATTTTTTATATAGAAGGGAGCATTGTAAAAATATATGAAGTAGAAATAAAAATGTGATTTTTACTGTGAATAGCGTGAAAAGGTCGCATTGGAATTTTGGGCATATCCGAACCGTTCAGAAAGACTGATGGAGTGGAACCCCAAGGTGAGAACTTCTCACTTTAATTCTTGTTTTCTAGTTAAATTATATACTAGGATGTAGACAGTGCTTAGCAGCACCCGACACCCGTTGTCCACAGACCATGGACGACTTGTTTGATTTTGTTGTGTGATGAAAATTGATTTTGTTGTGGAATGAATGGAAATATATCCATGTGTTGAAATAAATATTTTATTGTTAAAAATATAATTTTTAACGGGTATGTGAATAAAATAAATATTTGTTTACAAATCAGACGATTTGTTTATGTACACTCATTTGAAGGATATTGATTGGCACGATAAATTTTACACATCGCCCAACTGCACAAATAAAAATCTGTGTTTGTTGACTGAAACCCCACACGGGTGTTGGGATGATATATGACGTACACTAATCCCGATTGTTTAGTTTTATGTCAATCGATAGGTTGACAGACAGTTGTGTAGTGCACTTAGGATGATGGTTGATTATTTATCATTGCTATTATATACATGTGTTGTATGGAAACCATATAATTAACATTATATGGTAATTGATTGGGACTCATTCAAATTGGGAAAATAAAGAATATTATAAAATATAGATTCATGTGTTGAATAGAATAAATATTCATGTGTTGAATAAAATATATAGTCATGTGTTGAGAATATTCATGTGCTGAAAATATTCATGTGTTGAATAAAATATTTATACAATAAAATTCACATTTTTATTGTAAGGAAGAATGAATAAATATTCATGTGTTGAATAAAGTATATATTCATGGGTTGAAGAAAATATTCATTTGTTGAATAGAATAACGAAGTTATTGAAATATATAAAGCCGTGTTGATTAGATTTGCGCCATTTTGACGCGAACGATATTTATATCGATTATATTCGTTTTTATAATGAATATAGAAAAGAAAGTGACTTCAGAATATAACTTTTTGAAAATATTATCATTTATATATTAATGATATGGAGTATTCAATTTTGATCTAAAATTGAATACGAAGTTGAAATTGTTTTTAAAACGAATTTGAAACGATTTATAAAATACATTTAGAATTGAAATCGACGAGATATATATAATGTATATATTATATATATTAAATGGCCTGAATAGAACGCGCCGCGCCGCGGTAGTTCGCGAATTTCGACCATTGACTTCGAATTGACGTTACGGGAGGTCCGACCGTCGGATTCTCCTGAAACCAGAACCATTGGGTTCGTATCGAAAAGAGCTTTCCAATGAGTATTAGAAATTTGAAATATAATGGTTGGATTTGGAATTATGTCCAAATCAAGTTTGGAAAAGGTCGTTGTAAGTGCAGTTCGACGACCGTTATTGGAAATCGACTGTACGAGCCTTGATAAAATTATTAAAAATATCAATAATTTGTGTAAAATCATAATAAATGATTTAGAAAGAATTGGGGTGAAAAATCCCATATTTAAAAAGGATAAAAATATATTTTTATCGAAATGAACTAGTTATGAACTAGAATTATAATCCAATATTTTTGAATAAATAAATTGGATTTGAAGTGGTTATAAAAATAATCAGAATTTCCAATATACGAATTGGAATGGATTTGAATCGAAATTATCTTTGGAGTATTTCGATGTTTGATTTCGTGATTATACAGATATGGTTGTGGAAATTTGAAAGATATATTTATATCGTTATTTCCAATACGATATTTGTTGGTTTAAGAATTTGTTATTGAATATAAGCCGATATATTTTCTATTCAGAGCCTTGTATTTAATATCAAATGGGATTTTGGGTTCGTTGTGAATGGTGTCTTAAATAACACTGTTCTTGGACCCAGTTTAGAAAAGAATAAATCTTTTAATTAAGATTTAGTGAAATTGTCCAGTTAATTAGTATTTAATTGGAATTGAATTTAAATTGGTTTTTGGGTTTATTGTGAGCGGTATTTTGAATAACACCTGTTCTTTAACCCGATTAACAATGGAATGTGATTTTGGGTTTATCGTGAACCGTGTTTTAGATGACATTGGTTCTTTAACCCAGTTAAAGACAGGACATTGATTTTTGGGAAGATTAAAACTAAGTGGAGTTTTAATGAATCTTTAATTAGATTGAAATGATCGAGAATGGAGTATCACCAGTTTTGCTCCAAAGCGATAGTTAAATCTTTAATTAGATTTGAACGTGAAATGGTAATTAATATTTACCGATAACACAGTGGTGTTAGATGTGGAGTATTACTAGTTTTGCTCCATGGGATGAATAGGTTGGGATTGAGAAATAAAATAAATGATTACTTCAGTGTGGTTCGCTAATCCCGACTAGTTTGGAAAACCTTAACATGGTTTGAAATGATATCCAAAGGAAGATTAAAAAATAAATTTAGAAGAATTTATATTTGATAAAATTAATGGGAACCTTTCCCTAAGAATGTGAATATTTGAATAAATAATATTCTGAATTGGAATGAAGCGTATGTTGTGTTTGCGTAACATTTGTTTATTATATACGCGGGTTATTCGGAAAGGCCGGGTTTATACCCATTATGAATAACTGATTCGACGATAAGTCGAAGATGAAGACGGTGGTTGAAGACCGAAGGTCTTCACATCGTTTGGATGATTACTGATGATCTTGATTGGGCTGTACACCCAAGAGGAGGGAATCAGTTGGTGATCGTCCAGACGTACATGGAGATCGATGGATATGCGAGGAATAAGGTTCCTCCAGTTTCGTTCAGACCCAGAACGAACTTGTAAATGGACTGTGTGTCTGACATTGGATTTTATTCTGTGTGACTGATTTCTATTAAATATATCTGTTTGGCGGCGGAGAATTTATTCTCTTGCTTAACGCCCTTCTCCGAGACGTACGAGCTTAGATGTTATATATCGATAGATATCAGTCGCATGGCATGAATTGCCTGTGTGGCATGCCTAAGTGGCAAATAATCAAGGCTTTTGTTGTAAAGAAAAGTCTTGTGGTTGATGATCAAAGCACGGCCTATGTGGCACAGCTTTGTGTATTGCGTTAATTCGCGAGCCTCACACCTCGGTATGAGTCAAAAACGGGATAGTGACTGCAGGGAGAGCACGACGTTTCTTTCTAGCTATGGGTGGTATCAGTGACCTACCAGTCCTGATATTTATATACTTTTTTACCTATGTGGTTGTTGGAATGTGAGGTGCCTCGGATATAGGTCCTATAGGACCGGGAATCGTGTGTTCAGGAATAACTAATCCTCAAAAGTATGAGATGATCGGCCCTGAAGATCCAGGATCGCTGTGTGTGGTCCTGAGACATTTGTTAGAGTGTCTCGAACGGAGAGGAGCTTGCTCCTTGCCTCGACTCATGATGAAAATCCAATTTCCAATACGACCTTTGCGGTTTTAATTGTAGAGCTAGTATGGCGACATAGTGGTATAGGGCACTTATGCCGTCTATGATTGATACTTACGATTGAAACTATTTTGACACTATACACTTATAGTAATAATAAAAGAAGAAATTTAGCGTATCAAGCATTCTTTGGCTATTATAAGGTAAAACCCTATCCTCCGGCTTGCGTTGCATTGGGTTGATGGGACCTGGGTCTTAAAATAGCTTCATTTTTCTTTATTTAGCATTGCGCTGTTTGTTTTATGCACTGGTACTCTTGGGAGGAAACCCGTTTCGTGTTATACGACGTGGTCGATTGATTTACCTAACTTTAAAAATAAATATTAATAAATGTTTTTAGTTCTCACACCAGTCACATGACTGAGCTAGAGTTTATTGTTTTAACCTAAACTCTGGGTGCCACTATTTTCCACATGGGCAGCTAGTAGTTTTTGTTTTGCAGATTTATATTCACAGGATCCTGATTTATAGCTGAAGTGATATTCGGAAAGCTCTGTATCCGCGTATTTCTTTCAGTTATGTTTTGTATTATTTTCCCGCTGCTATGTATTTAAATGTTATTTAAATCTCTGATATTATCAAATGTGTAATATTTACTCATACTCTGTATATTCTTGTACTCTGATGGAATTGTTGTAATAAGCAATGAAATGTTCTTCTATTTTTGTTCCAATTTGTCGTGTTCTCAAAACAATCAGGGGTTTCGAACGGTCTTGGTCGGTTTAGCGATCGATTCGGATCGAGCGAAATTTCCAAATTGTTACACTATTGGTGACGAGTCCAGTTGGATCCGTCCAACTTGTTTTTTTCCTGTATAACATGATTACGTTAATATAATCATCCATAAGAATATCCAATTAACTGATGATTTATAGAAATAACCGTAATTTAACATCAACCATTTTATTTAACATGTTTATATTGATATAAACGTGACCAACAAGGTAAGTTACCGCAATTGTTTTGAATTGTTACGATTTGTTTTTCAATTAGAATTAAACAAACATTTAATTTCATCAATTTGTTCAATATGAATAGATATATAGCTAACACACAATCAACAATCAGCAATCATAGCACATACATTATAAATCCGACTTATATAAAATACTTGGTTAGAACCCGTGCTTAACACATGGGTAGGTAAAGGAGATTCGGTGTAAGGTAAAGCAGGTTGGAGTTGGAATGTGGTAGTTCTTGGTGTGTACAGGTTGACATAAAATGAACTGGTATGTGGATTAGTTATGTAAGCATAGGTGAGAGCTGTGGGTGTAAGGAAGGAAATGTCATCTGGTATTGATAGAATTTGTTCGTTGCAATGTATAACGATAACTGATCGTTGGTTATGTAATTGGAGTACCTAATGTATATTAAAATTCTAGTACTACAGCGTTGAACGCATTGAAAGGACATTAAACATTTTAGAAAAAAAGAAACTAAGATAGTTTAGATATACAAAGGCTGCCTAAATTTTAACGACTAAATCAAAGATGAAATAATGTAACGCAAATGGGACAGAAGAAAGCTCAGATATACCGTGTACCAAAAGAAGTCAACAAACTGAAGTATAAAGAGAAAAAAACGTCACCAAGAATTTTCCTTCACAACCAAAATGATGGAAATCATCCGTTATTTTATTTCAATGAAAGAATAAAAAATTGAACCACTTCAGTCTTGTCCAATTCTCTATGGAGAACAAAAATTGACTATATATACACAGAAATAAAAATCTACTTTTGAAATTAAAATGAGTTACTTGTTAACAAAGAGCGTTGGCTACCTTAATGATTTTTCATCTTTCTCAACTGACCAAAAGCTTCCATTATCAAATTATTTTCCTATAACAAACTCACCCTAAACAATGATCTCCATAGACAAACGACAATTCCTCTCCCTCCTAAGGCAATAAGGTCCTTACAGGGCTGCATCATGAAATCAACTTCTAACACCAACCTTACTCTCACCTCCCCTATTCAGTGCACCATCAATATAGGTCAACTTCTCCTTAAAATAAATAAAAAAGATTCCATAAACTACTAAATAAAATCAAATGGTTATACCTTGTTTCATAATATATCTTCATCGCCACCATTTCATCCTCGTCAAATTATATGTGGTTAGGATTCACCATCAAACTACTTGCAGTCATCGAAGTGTATGACACACTACTTTGCCTTTTATCAACTCCAGTACATGCTCCATGTCCGGCACAGTTACAGTCCCAAACTCAAATGATAACCATAATCTCTTAGCAAAGATTGTATTTTTTTTTTTCAATCTTCAACACCTCTTCTCATGCGATTGCGGCTTAACTATGCTTTAGCATTCCTATAGGCAATGATGTTTGAATGTCCAGTGGTTGCACGAAGATAGCGCATTTTATCCCATGATGTACTGAAAGGACGATCATGTGATCCCCTTTGCATTTTCCATACAACTGTGTATCCGTGCTTCACACATTGGTATAGCAAAAATAATGTTGTCTAGTTGTATTTATATTTGTATTTATTTGTAAATAGTAAAATGCATGCTACATGAATACAAACTATTGGAAAGGCAAAAGACTACATGTATATGTTTAGTTGTAGGGTTAGTAGATAGTTAAAAATATAGTATAAAAAGAAAGGGAAAAATGTTATGATGAGATATCATGTCATTTAGTAAGGGAAATTTGTACTGGACATAGGAATAAATAATAAATGGCTGATATGAGCTTTGTTACATCATAATGTTTGTGGCAAGCAAGGGAATGCAATGTCATAATAGTTGGTTAAGAATAAAAGTTAATTATTTATATAGGAAACTCAGTAATATCATGGTCGACAAAGTGAAATAGAAATTTAGAATAATTGAGAAAATGACGATTTTTTCACTACATCTATAGACTCGTTAGGTCGAACCGACTCTCACTAATGAAGATGGAACACTGGACGTAGCATACATAATTTTGCTATACCTTTAAGCACGGTAGCACTAGTAATAATAGTAGAAAATACTTAGAAAAAATCCACGATACCAACTTATTATATTTATTAATAGTTGCAATATCTTTAGTCACTTTTTTGATGTCAATATAAACTACTCAGAATGACTCTTGAATATTACTTAAAGTAAGATCTAATCGGCCTTCATTTCACCAATTCACCACCCCTCAAATATCATCCAGAAGTAAGATCTAATAAATAAACCTTCTTTGTAAATTCAAACTGTATCCCTTTGAATATTACTATATCTTAATATTACTTAAAAACTAGAGCGAACCCGTGTTTTGCACACGGAAATCACCTAAACATTTAAGTAAAACTAGAGTAGTCTTTTTTTTTAATAATAATGTAACATTGGAAGAGATATTTTGATATTATATTTGTTTGAATATTATTTGATGGTAAACATTTAACACAAAAATATAAAGTAGCACGTGATGGACAGAGGACGCAGATGTTGCTCATGATGGTAGAGCATGGATTGATGTTTAGTATTTGGAACTTAGAGCTGAAAGAGCTTGGCATTCATCCACTGCATAAATTCATTTTATCAATGTTCTAAACCGAAAATGAGTGAGCTAATTAGAGCACTCCCAGCAGTCAACCAGAATTCGAGCGTTAATCCCGCTACTAAAGCGTTAATCCCCCTCACCCTTCCAACAGTGGGTGGGGAGAAGATGAATTTTTTTTTTTTTTTTTTTTTTTTATAGTTTTAAATGCCTTAAACGGTTTTCTGAAAACTGTTTAAGGACTAAACGGTTTTCATAAAACCATTTAAGAATTAATTTTTTTAGTTGAAAATTCCCTAATTGGTTTTCTGAAAACCGTTTAAAATCTAAACGGTTTCCTGAAAACCGTTTAAGGTCGCTGCTCTTAATTTCAAAACGGTGACAATTGCCATTTCATTCCTCTCCCCACACCTATCCTCACGCTCCTGGATCCTTTAATTATGGTTTGAAGCGTTAATCTTCCCCATTTCCCTTTCCCTTTCCCTAGCCACTGCTGAGACTGCTCTTAGTGTGCATAGAAGTGCACTGGTTTTTTTAAATATTTCGGAAGGGCAGAAGTCCACTGTACATATCAAAAAAAATGTCCTGTATGCTCTATCAAAAACAAAAACATCAGCTGTGGGCAAAAAATAATAATATCATAATCGCACCAAAATGGAAAATACTGACATCAGAACAACCAAATGTGAATCTGATAAAAAAACATTGCCATATTTGGACGCAAGTTACACAACTTGAAAAACACAACATATTTACAAAAATATGCTTCTAGCAATAAAAAGAAAATGGGGCCAAACCCACTAGTCTTGCAGCCCAACTTATCATCCGCTCTTGTTTCATAGTGAGCATGATTTCAGTCTCAGCTATTATGCAGAAGCTCCATCAGGACCAAAATCAGCACCTGCCATTCATTGCTCACATCCTCACATTGACATGCAACCTAGTGTACTCTATCTCATCCATCAAACTCATATCCCAAGCTGCCATGTTTACTTATGTCACAAATATAAGGATCAAGACTTATAGGATTCTCCTTGGCTCCTTTGCTCTTCTCATATCCCAACAGCATTCGGCAGCTTCTTAACTCTTGGTAAACCTCAGAATTCAGATCCTATTTACCTCCCAAGCGCTTGCTGCAGCCATCACCTCCACTGCAATACTCAACTTTGCTGCAAGACAATCAGACCATATTATTAACTTTGGTTAGCTAATGCCGCCAAATAACATAACTGTAAGACCATAACCAACAATCCGTTCAGTTCAGTTCACTTCTTCTCTTTCATCCAAACAAACCACAACACACCCAGCAATACAAAACTAGTCACAACCAGCCACAAACCACTTTAAAAAAATATTATATAATACAAACAGTATAAAACAGCAAACACCGCTTCCATCTAATATTACAACTTTTCACCGCAGCAAACAGCATTTGCATGCTTTTTTATTAGTAAAAGTTTATAACGGCAAAGTCTTTGCCGTTATAAATTTATAACGGCAAACACTTCGCCGTTATAACACCAACCTCTGTTCACTCAACCAGCCACGAACCACATTCAAACTAGCCACGGATGACTGAACAAGCCATACCTGATTGCTCCGTGGCTTGTTTAGTAACTGAACAAGCCATTGTTGGTTGTGCTCTAATGTTTTTTTTATCTTTTCAATTTTAGTCGAGCATCATAGTGATGACCTATCTTGGTTGTAATAGTTAAGTCTCATTTAACTAATTTATAGGCTTGTTATTTGTACCAAAAGGAATAGGCATGATAAAGCTATTATATGTAGAAATATTATGGGATTGTAAATTTCGGATTTATTCTATTTGTCACAGAAACATAGATTACAATTTAATTTGGAAAATTTTGCAACTATATGATACAAAATGTCACACGAATTAGTTGTTACCTTACCAACAATGTAGGTTTCTATTTTGAATCATAATTTTTGTCCAACTTCTACAAAGATAGCAAGACAGAGATGTAAAAATATTTGTTTATAATAAAATGATGTTAGGAAAACAATCTACTGCTAAAGAATTGAATAGTGCTTTGGATCAGGTATAGTTATAAGATTTAGTTTATTTGTAACAGTGTGGTAATAAGCTTTTATTTTGAAACGGAGTAAAAAGTAAAATCATACCATTAGCGATTTATCAATTATGCGCAACCTAGCACAATGGAGTTGTAATAGTCCAAAAAAGTTTAACATATTAGGAATAATAGACATATATGCACTACAAAAGGAACAGTGTAACACCCCACACCCGCTATAGTCACTCACTAAGGGAATGCCATAGCATCGGTGGAGTATTTTTAGTGAGTATAGAACAGTAAAATTACAACAAGACAGATATAATGTAATACTTGAAAATTTAAAACATCATCTCATAGCAGCGGAAAGTAAAACATGTTTGGTTACATCATAAAACCATAACAAGAGTCAAGTACAAAATATCCATCCTGAATAAAATAAGTACATAATCCCACTACTCATAACAAATAGCCATAACAGAAAAGATAAGATAAGCTGAGCTCTACATCTACGGTCCAAGCTCCAAGATATGGATAAAGCAAACTGATCAAAGCCCACTAGCACTAGGCCCAACCTGAGGACCTGAAGGAAAAAGATAAAAACAACGGGGGTCAGACATAAGCCTGAGTGAACCCTATCTCCTTAATAATACAATTATTAAAGTAATTAGGGTATGATATGAACTCGGTATGGTATCTTTGGGGATAATGACTACACTAAGTTGCCCACGAACACAGGACGAACTAAGATAACCGTAAAGACGCATCTACCCACCCAAGGATAATTACTAACTGCACCACACCAGTCATTCCTACTTAAAAGGTGATCCCTTCCAAAGACTTAGAGAATTTCCCCAGTAGTTTCATGTACCCCTAGCCCACTACATAGGTGCCGTCTGCCCCTATCTCCACTAGGTGTACCCGGTAATTCTTACCCAGTAGTTTCGTGTACCCCTACATAGGTGCCGTCTGCCCCTATCTTCATTAGGTGTACCCACTACTTCCCAAGCGATCGGCTCCCTACCGTAGATACCCGTGCTGGTCCCACAGTGGGGTGTATCACTCCCCTAAAGTGGCTACCCAATACTAACGGTGCACGGCTTTATATCTACACGATGCAACAACGGCTTATCTACCAGCCCGGGCCCACACACGCATATGAAACCCGTTGGACTTGCGTTGCCACCGCTAACCCGTTTTGGCCTCTTATAATCAAGCCCAATATGCGTGTCCCGTCACTCGACTTGGGTCGAGCCCACAAAGATACGTTAGGGATATTGGTTGAAATGGGCCCCCACAAGCTACCCACCAGAGCTTGTTATTAATCTAGTGTTCCCCACTTAACCCTTTAATCATGTTTAATTACATGTTTCACTTGGTTAAGTATTCTAATCGTATTTTCTATTGCCACCCAAGGCAACCCACTAGATTCCTCATGCCACCCAAGGCACCCACTTAACCCCTCATGTCCCACTACATGCTAATATGGTTAAGTGTTTCTTAATTAATTAAGACCTTGATTTCCCATAAAGACCTCCCACATTAGACTGGCTGTTATGACCGCCTGGTTAAGCCGGTAGGGTCCGGGCAGTCTTACGTCATAACAGAGTCTAACCTCGTGTCTTTACTTTAATCACGTATTTAATTTGTGCCTAAGACCTCTCACATTAGACTGGCTGTTATGACCGCCTGGTTAAGCCGGTAGGGTCCGGGCAGTCTTACGTCATAACAGAGCCTAACCTCGTGTCTTAGTCGATTAATTACACCTAATTAATCACCCCCATATTAATTATCCCTAATTAATATCAATTTATTCATAACATGGGTAGACCTAACTCAATAGGTAAATTCCCATGGGGTAGACCTAACTCAATAGGTAAATTCCCACTTATGTTAATTAATTTTTTATGGTATGCTTAATCATACCCATTTCAACATACTTTTAATTAACATATTAATTAACCCCATCGTTCCCCACGTAAATCGTCATTATGACATAACATAATAAAGGGAAGATTTACCACACATAACATGGGTTTAGCATATAACTTTATCATGGGTTAAGAGGATGTCAACTTGCATATATGAGCATGTATTAACCCAACTATATTCAACCCAAACTTGCATATTATCAAACATGTGTCTTACATAACATGTTGCATATGAACTTACATATCATCAAACATGTGATTTGCATAACATGTTGCATATGAACTTACATATCATCATACATGTGATTTGCATAACATGTAGAACTTGCATTTTAGCATATACTTAACTTGCATAAGCACTCACATACTTGCATAAGCATTCATATACTTGCATAAGCTTGCATATCATGTTAAACTTGCATTTCAACATATACATAACTTGCATAAACATTCACATACTTGCATAGGCTTGCATATTATGTTAAACTTGCATTTCAACATATACATAACTTGCATAAACATTCACATACTTGCATAGGCTTGCATATTATGTTAAACTTGCATTTCAACATATACATAACTTGCATAAACATTCATATACTTGCATAAGATGTTAAACATGCATATAAGCATATACATGACTTGCATAAGTACTCACATACTTGCATAACATGTTTGCATAATGGATCCATATTCACTTAGTGTTTTGCATCATAAACATCATGAAACAACTTGCATAAAAATATCATGATTACATATTATGAAACTTGCATGACATAAGGCATATAACTTGCAAAACACATAATATTCACTACATCAAGCTTGCATAAATGTATGGATCCACAAACATAGCCATACTTTATCACATCTTATCATAATCAATTCAATAATTGATTATTAAGGGGATAGAAGCTCACCAAAACAAGATTAGCAAGTTAAATGAAGCAAATCCCAATGATTAAGTAGAAGAAGATGTAGATTAGCTTGCAAACCCTCTTAGGATTTTTAGTGGAGGCTCTCCAATTTTCTAAGTGGTGGCATAATGGCCTTAGATCTATTTTTGGTAAGGATAAGGGGGGTATTAGGGTGTATATATAGATTAGTTAGATGTTTTAGGACCATAGGATATACCCTAGAACCAATCCTAGCCTTTAAAGCATGTCTTGGGGAAGAAGTCAAGTGTAGGAACCATTTAGGGCCCAAAAAAAACAGCCCAAGACTCATCCCGGGCCTCAAAACATGAGCAGTTTTCGTTTTTGATTTTTCGTGAAACTTTGACGGGCCATAACTTGGTCATACGGACTCCGATTTACGAAAACTCGGACTCTATTTCGCGTATTTTTCCGAGACGAACGCAATGGCACAGCCCGTTTCCCCTGATTCAGAATATTAAATTTAATTCTGCTCTGATTTATGTTATAACAAGTTATTTAACATACGGGGTGTTACATTCTCCCCTACTTAAAGGATTTCGTCCCCGAAATCTCTAAGTCAAGAAGAACGTATCCTACCAACCAAACAACCATCTACTCAACCATCAAACACTGGCATCCATTGTCCTTAAAGTTTCTAATGCTGTATGAACATATGCAAAAAGTGTGTGTATATGTTCCCTATCTAATGCAAAATCAGGCGGTCTACTGATTCAGTTGACCTCCTTAATGCAAACCATGATAGTGCCATGCATCCAATATGTATGCGAAAGAACCCTATCGACACATACTATTTCTACATGCGTGCACAATCATTCACCGAATAAATGCATCATCCATATGATAGCACAACCATCATACATCCATTAATATAGCTACCTACACACATTTATATGCAATATGCAATATGAAGTGATTGAGCCGATCTAGTGCCTAAAGTGTGTGTATATGCATCCACGAGCAACCACTAGCAAACACTTGCATCCACTTGCATCCATCAATCATAACATGTCTCAAACACATGTTTCAACCATAGGTTTACCCTATCTAAAAGGTCAAAGGTGCTAACGAGAGGACATACTAAGGACAAGATAAGTACAAGATAGACAATAAAGGAGAAGTTAAAGAACATACTCTCGAAAAGAAAAGGGTACAAAGAACGCATCTTCGCTTCCGTCTCCCAAGTAGCATTGCTCTCGTCATCTCCCCATTGCACTTTGACTAGCTGAACCTCTCTGTTTCTCAACTTCTTAATCTCTGACCCAAGGATGCGAGTAGGAGCTCGTCGAATCGTCGCATCACGCTCTACTTCCACTTCTCTAAGCAAGCTCGGCTCTACCACCTCTGCGGTCTCATGTAGGCACTTCCTCAAATGTGACACATGGAAAACATCATGTATACCACTAAGTCTGTCTGGCAACTCCACCCTATATGCCATCCGTCCAATTCTTTCCTTGACAGGAAACGGTCCTACAAACCTCGGTGCTAACTTCCCAGCGGATCCAAAGCGAACAACATTCCGTAATGGAGACACTTTGACAAAAACCATGTCCCCAACTTCAAACTCAAGATCAGTCCTCCTCTTATCTGCATAAGATTTCTGTCTGTCTTGCGCTGCTTTCATCCTTCTTCGAATCAAATCAACCTTCTCTGAAGTCTCTCTAACCATATCGGGCCCTACCAAGATCTTATCCGTAGATTCCCACCAACATGTAGGTGATCGACAAGGCCTTCCATAAAGAGCTTCAAAAGGTGCCATACCAATACTGGACTGAAAGCTGTTATTATATGCGAACTCCACCAGTGGAAGATGCTCTTCCCATGTACCTCCAAAATCTAAGATACAAAGCCTCAAAAGGTCTTCTAGAACACGATTCACCCTCTCAGTCTGGCCGTCTGTCTGAGGATGATATGCGGTGCTCAGACACAATTGAGTCCCCACTGCTTCTTGCAAACTTTTCCAGAACTCGCTAGTGAAGATAGGATCTCGATCACTAACTATGCTAGAGGGTACCCCATGCAATCGAACTATCTCTCGAAGATATACAGAAGCTAGCCATGGAGCGGTCCTCTTGCTCTTCACAGGTATGAAATGGGCGCTCTTAGTAAATCTATCTACCACCACCCAAATTCCTGTATTACCCTTCCTCGACCTGGGTAACCCGTCAATAAAATCCATCGAGACGCTATCCCACTTCCATTGCGGAACCTCCAATGGGTGAAGCAACCCACCTGGTTTCCTTTGCTCCGCCTTCACTTGCTGGCACACCAAACATCGAGCGACATACTCGGCCACATCTTTCTTCATACCGGCCCAGAAGAAAACCCTTTTCATGTCTTGGTACATCTTGTCCCCACCGGGATGAATGGTCATCCTAGAACGGTGTGCGTCATCAAGAATAGCCTTCCTCAAACCCTCGTCTTGCGGTACACAAAGTCTACCATCTCTACGCAAGTACCCCTTATCGTCTAGGGTGTACCTACTCAAATGGCTGGACGACTCCCCCCTTATGAGCTTCCCTATCAACTCAACCAATTGTGGGTCGTCCCTCTGGGCTTCCCCAATCCGCCCCAAAAGAGTAGGCCTAACTTCCAAGGAAGCTAGCAAACCGGGTACATAGTCAACGGAAGGTCTGAAATCAAACATCGAGATAAACTCCAAGTCTCGTCGTTCCACGAACAATGGACTCAAGGACAACCTTTTCCTACTCAAGGCGTCCGCCACTACGTTACCCTTGCCAGGGGTATACGATATCTCGAAGTCATAGGATGCTAAAAACTCCATCCACCTTTGCTGTCTTAAGTTTAAATCTTTCTGAGAGAACAAGTACTTCAAAGATTTATGGTCAGTGAACAACTCGAATCTCTCACCAAGAAGATAATGGCGCCAAATCTTAAGCGCAAAAACAATAGCGGCCAGCTCTAGATCATGGGTAGGGTAATTTTTCTCATGTGCCCTCAACTGCCTTCCACCATAGGCTATTACCCTTCCCTCTTGCATTAAGACTGCGCCAAGTCCTGTCCCACTGGCATCAGTATAGACAACAAATGGCTTGCTCCCATCTGGCAACACTAAAACTGGAGCGGTGGTTAAAGCTCTCTTTAACCGTCGGAACGCATCATCACAATCTACGTCCCATGTGAAAACAAGGTTCTTCTTTGTTAAGCGGGTTAATGGGGTTGATATCTTCGCGAAGTCTTTAATAAACTTCCTATAATAACCCGCCAACCCTAAGAAACTTCTTACTTCGGTAGCATTCTTCGGAACCTTCCAATCCTGAATTGATACTACCTTCGCGGGATCCACAGCTATCCCTTCCTTGGAGACCACGTGCCCCAAGAATCGTACTTCCTTCCTCCAGAAGTGACATTTAGAGAATTTAGCCTTAAGGCTATGTGCTCGAAGAGTCTTCAACACTTCCCCAAGATGTAGGGCATGCTCTTCTTCACTCTTAGAAAATACTAAGATATCATCCACAAAGACCACCACGAATTTATTAAGGAACTCCCTGAACACCCTACTCATCAAATCAACAAAGTATGCAGGGGCGTTCGTCAACCCAAATGGCATCACCAGCCACTCATAGAAACCATCCGGAGTTCTAAAGGCAGTCTTGTCTATACTATCCTCAGCCACCCTCAACTGATGAAACCCCGTGGCTAAGTCCAACTGAGAAAATACTGAAGCGCCAACCAACTGATCGAAAAGATCATCAATCCTCGGCAATGGGTGTCTATTCTTCTTTGTGAGCTTGTTGAGTTCTCTATAGTCTACACAAAGTCTGAGGGACCCATCTGCCTTCGTAGCAAATACTACTGAAGCACCCCACTCTGATATGCTCCGTCTTATGAACCCCTTCTCAAGCAACTCCCCTACTTGCTTATGGAGCTCCCTCCTCTCACGAGGAGCCATGTGGCGCACTGGTAAAGATACCGGTTTAGCATTATCCACCAAATATATTCGGAAGTCAATCTCCCGCTTCGGAGGTAAGCCCTTCACCTCCTCAAACACATCCGGATATTCCCGGACCACTCTTATAGATTGCAGACCCTCGACCGAAGCGTCAAGCGATTCAATATAACTTAGCATAACAGAGTCCATGGGATTACAAGAAATCTCGAGAGTGTTACCCAAGCGGGTCATGAGCCTAACAACTCTCCTTTCGCAATCAAGAACGGCACCATTACTGGATAACCAGTCCATGCCCAAAATCAACCCATAGCCCGTGAAGCCCAACACAAAAGCATCACATCTAAACTCAATGCTAAGTATAGAAATCTTCAAACCCAAACATATCATAGACAAATAAGTGGAGCCCCCAATTGGGTTTGAAACAACCAAGGGATCATCTACCAGACTGGTGTCTAGGTGCAGTGACTCAACTAATGATGATGAGATAAACGAATGCGATGCGCCTGAATCAAACAATGTACGGACAGGATTGTCAAATAGAAAAACCAGAATTTCAACAGAAATAGTTCTACCTCTCTCCTGAATCGGTGGAACTGCGAGAGCCTGTACTTGCCCCCTAGCCTGACCCGGTGCCATAAGAGCTTGCACCTGTCCTCCTGAGGTAGATCCCGTCCTCTGCCCCTTCTTAGGACAGTCCTTCACCAGATGCCCTGCTTCGCCACAGTGGAAGCAGCCAGTCTTCTTCTTCTTGCGACAATCCTTGCTTAGGTGGCCTGGTGTCCCACAATTGAAGCACTTCTTCTTCTTCCCCTTGCCACCATTGCCTTTCCCATTCTTGTTTTGCTGTTGTTGTTGAGGTCTCTTCTGATCTCCTTTCTTCTCGGGTGCTTTACTAGTATTGGGACCCTTCTCTTCCTCATACATAAGTGCCATGTCAACTAGCTTCTCAAAGGTAGCCCCCATAGGAATGTGAGTCATAGCCAACCCATGCATAGGTTCATTCAAGCCTTTCACGAACCTCAAAGCCTTCTTCTCCGGTGTATTCACCATGTCTAGGCCAAACCTTGCCAATTGATTAAACTTGTTGACATATTCTTTCACCGAAAGATTTCCTTGCTTTAGAGTCAAGAATCTTTCCATATACAAGTTTTCCTCCGCCCTCGAGAGAAACTTTGCCACAAATCTTTGCCTAAAATCCGCCCAAGAGTCAACGGGGCGTTCTCCATTAGTGACCTCCCACCAGAATGAGGCCTCTCCCTTCATTAACCAAGCAGCCAACTTGACTTTCTTCCCTTCTTCCATCTCAAAGATATCTATCAACTCTTCCACCTCTTTAATCCAATCTCTAGCCTCCACAAAGGTTTCAGATCATTGAAAAGGTTTCCCTCACATAGCTTTAAATTCCTTGCAAGTCTTAGCAAAAACATTCGTGCGAGGAGGAGGGGGAGGAGGAAGATCGGGTGCTACGGTTGGTGGAGGAATATTTGCTGGACCCGCAGTAGTGGCCCTAGCCTCCATCAATCTCCTATACCATACTGGTACCGTCACACCCTCTGGAAGATTAAGATTCTCGGCCATGCTGAAACGAAAAAGGAAGGATTCAAAACGGAGAATTCGAAGGATATAGATATGGCTATTGGGGATTATGCTTTTCTTTCAAAAACTTTTCTCTTAAAAGACATGTTTTTGAAAATATCTTTTTCAAAAATGTTTTTAGAAAAATAGTTTTCTAAAAAAAAATTTATCTGTTCCGGTAACCTTTGTTCTGATACCACGTGTAACACCCCACACCCGCTATAGTCACTCACTAAGGGAATGCCATAGCATCGGTGGAGTATTTTTAGTGAGTATAGAACAGTAAAATTACAACAAGACAGATATAATCTAATACTTGAAAATTTAAAACATCATCTCATAGCAGCGGAAAGTAAAACATGTTTGGTTACATCATAAAACCATAACAAGAGTCAAGTACAAAATATCCATCCTGAATAAAATAAGTACATAATCCCACTACTCATAACAAATAGCCATAACAGAAAAGATAAGATAAGCTGAGCTCTACATCTACGGTCCAAGCTCCAAGAGATGGATAAAGCAAACTGATCAAAGCCCACTAGCACTAGGCCCAACCTGAGGACCTGAAGGAAAAAGATAAAAACAACGGGGGTCAGACATAAGCCTGAGTGAACCCTATCTCCTTAATAATACAATTATTAAAGTAATTAGGGTATGATATGAACTCGGTATGGTATCTTTGGGGATAATGACTACACTAAGTTGCCCACGAACACAGGACGAACTAAGATAACCGTAAAGACGCATCTACCCACCCAAGGATAATTACTAACTGCACCACACCAGTCATTCCTACTTAAAAGGTGATCCCTTCCAAAGACTTAGAGAATTTCCCCAGTAGTTTCATGTACCCCTAGCCCACTACATAGGTGCCGTCTACCCCTATCTCCACTAGGTGTACCCGGTAATTCTTACCCAGTAGTTTCGTGTACCCCTACATAGGTGCCGTCTGCCCCTATCTTCATTAGGTGTACCCACTACTTCCCAAGCGATCGGCTCCCTACCGTAGATACCCGTGCTGGTCCCACAGTAGGGTGTATCACTCCCCTAAAGTGGCTACCCAATACTAACGGTGCACGGCTTTATATCTACACGATGCAACAACGGCTTATCTACCAGCCCGGGCCCACACACGCATATGAAACCCGTTGGACTTGCGTTGCCACCGCTAACCCGTTTTGGCCTCTTATAATCAAGTCCAATATGCGTGTCCCGTCACTCGACTTGGGTCGAGCCCACAAAGATACGTTAGGGATATTGGTTGAAATGGGCCCCCACAAGCTACCCACCAGAGCTTGTTATTAATCTAGTGTTCCCCACTTAACCCTTTAATCATGTTTAATTACATGTTTCACTTGGTTAAGTATTCTAATCGTATTTTCTATTGCCACCCAAGGCAACCCACTAGATTCCTCATGCCACCCAAGGCACCCACTTAACCCCTCATGTCCCACTACATGCTAATATGGTTAAGTGTTTCTTAATTAATTAAGACCGTGATTTCCCATAAAGACCTCCCACATTAGACTGGTTGTTATGACCGCCTGGTTAAGCCGGTAGGGTCCGGGCAGTCTTACGTCATAACAGAGTCTAACCTCGTGTCTTTACTTTAATCACGTATTTAATTTGTGCCTAAGACCTCTCACATTAGACTGGCTGTTATGACCGCCTGGTTAAGCCGGTAGGGTCCGGGCAGTCTTACGTCATAACAGAGCCTAACCTCGTGTCTTAGTCGATTAATTACACCTAATTAATCACCCCCATATTAATTATCCCTAATTAATATCAATTTATTCATAACATGGGTAGACCTAACTCAATAGGTAAATTCCCATGGGGTAGACCTAACTCAATAGGTAAATTCCCACTTATGTTAATTAATTTTTTATGGTATGCTTAATCATACCCATTTCAACATACTTTTAATTAACATATTAATTAATCCCATCGTTCCCCACGTAAATCGTCATTATGACATAACATAATAAAGGGAAGATTTACCACACATAACATGGGTTTAGCATATAACTTTATCATGGGTTAAGAGGATGTCAACTTGCATATATGAGCATGTATTAACCCAACTATATTCAACCCAAACTTGCATATTATCAAACATGTGTCTTACATAACATGTTGCATATGAACTTACATATCATCAAACATGTGATTTGCATAACATGTTGCATATGAACTTACATATCATCATACATGTGATTTGCATAACATGTAGAACTTGCATTTTAGCATATACTTAACTTGCATAAGCACTCACATACTTGCATAAGCATTCATATACTTGCATAAGCTTGCATATCATGTTAAACTTGCATTTCAACATATACATAACTTGCATAAACATTCACATACTTGCATAGGCTTGCATATTATGTTAAACTTGCATTTCAACATATACATAACTTGCATAAACATTCACATACTTGCATAGGCTTGCATATTATGTTAAACTTGCATTTCAACATATACATAACTTGCATAAACATTCATATACTTGCATAAGATGTTAAACATGCATATAAGCGTATACATGACTTGCATAAGTACTCACATACTTGCATAACATGTTTGCATAATGGATCCATATTCACTTAGTGTTTTGCATCATAAACATCATGAAACAACTTGCATAAAAATATCATGATTACATATTATGAAACTTGCATGACATAAGACATATAACTTGCAAAACACAAAATATTCACTACATCAAGCTTGCATAAATGTATGGATCCACAAACATAGCCATACTTTATCACATCTTATCATAATCAATTCAATAATTGATTATTAAGGGGATAGAAGCTCACCAAAACAAGATTAGCAAGTTAAATGAAGCAAATCCCAATGATTAAGTAGAAGAAGATGTAGATTAGCTTGCAAACCCTCTTAGGATTTTTAGTGGAGGCTCTCCAATTTTCTAAGTGGTGGCATAATGGCCTTAGATCTATTTTTGGTAAGGATAAGGGGGTATTAGGGTGTATATATAGATTACTTAGATGTTTTAGGACCATAGGATATACCCTAGAACCAATCCTAGCCTTTAAAGCATGTCTTGGGGAAGAAGTCAAGTGTAGGAACCATTTAGGGCCCAAAAAAAACAGCCCAAGACTCATCCCGGGCCTCAAAACATGAGCAGTTTTCGTTTTTGATTTTTCGTGAAACTTTGACGGGCCATAACTTGGTCATACGGACTCCGATTTACGAAAACTCGGACTCTATTTCGCGTATTTTTCCGAGACGAACGCAATGGCACAGCCCGTTTCCCCTGATTCAGAATATTAAATTTAATTCTGCTCTGATTTATGTTATAACAAGTTATTTAACATACGGGGTGTTACAAACAGTGAATAGCGACGGCAAATAGGCGTTGGCGGCCGTCGCACCCCGTCGCAAGCCGTCGCTATTTGTCGTCGCTATAAATGTCGTCGCGAGAGGAAAAAGTGACGGAAAAAGCGACGGATCCGTCACTCGATTAGCAACGGCTTGCAACGGATACTTGCCACGTGGCATCATCAGAAGTCAGGTGGTTTTTTTGCCGCGAAGCCGTTGCAAGCCGTTGCAAAAGCCATGGCTATTTTTGTCCAAAACGCCGTCGCTATCCGTCGCTCTTCTATGTTGTTAGTCGACGCTTTCCGTCGCAAGCCGTCGCAAAGTAATGACCAAAATTCCGTCGCTACCCGTTACTAGCCGTCGCAAATCTGGAGCATTTTTTCTGCATTACACAGCCATACCTTTCCAACAAGCCTCCACATCAAACCCAATCCACTACCAATCCATCAATATCATTCCAAATCCATCAATATATCCAAAACATTACTAAATTCATCACAATACCATAACATACCATCGTCATACATCCAAAAAACAATATCATCACCGTATATCATCGTCCCATCATCACAAAACATCAAAATACATCAAACTACACACTACCGTCATCAAATATCATCGTACGTACATAAAGCAAATAAAAAAGTAAGTGTATATACATATCCAAGCACAAGAACAAACAAACTACTCGTCGTCTTCTTCTTCTTCGCATGTAGCATCCCCGCCATCGTCTTCGTCTGGCATCGATCCATGCTCGTCATAATAGCGTGCAATGCGCTCGTCTATCTCCTGAGCCAGCTGGCTTCTTCTCCAATCGTTCATCTCTTCCAGTTGCTCCTTCAACTGAGCTATAGTCTCCTGCTCCACGGACTTCCTATATCCTCGCTGAAAATCAATAGCCTGCGAAATAGTTCAATTTCACATTTATAAATGGACTTGTAATATATACATGGACTTTGAAGATCAATACACATGTCAATTTGAAGCTTCTATATTTATAATGTCAATTTAACATGTTAATATAAAAAGAAGGTAAAAGAATGCATGTTAATTGAATACATTTTAAATGTAAACTTAAATTAAAAAAGGTACCTCCTGATTGTCGAAGCCGTATCGCCTATTACGAGTAAACGGCTTAATAATAGCATCCCAAATACGATCACACTCTGCAACCGTAAGCTCATCTCGTCCACTGGACTGCGTCACTCTAGCTGACTCTGCATCATATCTCTCCTACAATACCAATATAATTTCAATACAAATGTCATAAAATTTAATAATATAATGTGATATGAACGAATATGAAATATTTTAATTATTAATAAGTATATTTACCATTACGCCCGCAGCCTTGTCATCCGCCCAATCATATGTCACGTTCCCTTCGTCATCAGTATGCTCCACCGCATGAGTATGCCTGAAAACCTCTGCCATCGTAGGCTCCCTTCTATACTTTGCCATCTGAGTATATATACAGTAATAAAATTACTAAAAATAAAAATGAATGATATGCACTCAATTTTTACGTGAACATATACTAAAAACTATTTCAAATTTATACCAATTCTCTCCTATGCTGCTGGAATGATTTTGAGTCACCGCGATGTAAACCAGGACTCTTAGCTCTATTTTCTTTATTCCTTTGTGCTACTTCCTATTAAATTTGATACATTATTAAATAAAAGAATGCAATCAACATAAATGTGATTATTTACATTATATCTTACTTTCGCTGCTTCAGTATCCCAATATGCTAGAAATCCAGCCCAAACATCGTCAGCCATCCGTTTAGGCTTCTTCCCTGATGATTTTCATCACATTTAACAAGATTCTTACCGATCTAAACCTAAATTAAGAACTATTTTGAATTAACATTTTTAATTAACATTTTTAATCAACATTTGATTAATAAATATTATAGTAACAAAACAATTTTTTTTCAATTGCAAGTGCATTCTTTTGGACCGACCATTCTTGCATCCGATGGGGACATAACAGTGCATGCATGTAGGCTAGGGACATCGTTGCACCATTTGAACAATAATCAATTTACTACCATTAAACAATTACATTAATTCCATTCATTTTCAAATCATCATACCACACATTCTACATACAACACAATCATCGTATGTCTAATTAAACATGTGATAATCATTGTTTTCAACTTCCTAAATCAATTACATATGTAATATTCATCGATTTTACCCTCCTAATCAATTACACTTATCCCCAAATCAACTCACAACACAACCGTTATCATAAACATCCCTCGAGACAACCAATTTCATATCCATAAACATTCAATTTTGCAAACTCATATAAATTTGCAACCAAAGCCTCTAATTAACCCTAATTAAGCATAAACTAGAGTTAGAAGACATAGAAGAATGAAATCAATACCTTGGAAGTGAAATTGGAGGCTTGGAATCGGAGCAGCAAGAAATGGCGACGGGTAGGGTTTAGGACTGATTTTGGGGAAAAAAATATAATGAGGAAGATGATGGTTTGGCAGTTATTATTCTGCAAATCGAGCAACGGTTTGCGACGGCAAGCGACGGCCGCTTTTTTAGCCGTCGCTAACCGTTGCCCCACCCCGTCGCTATTTAAGCTGCCTTTTGTAGTGATGTTTCTTTGTTTACAAAAAGGAACATTATATTATGCTTTGCCCCATGTAAGGAAAATAAGCTAAGTGAACAAACCAATCCTATGACACAGGGATGGATTCACGTAATGGGTGGATGTGGTGAAACTTTGGGTTATGTCAATGATCATTGTATCAAATTCTATATGCATTTCCCATATGCAAACTGCGAAGTCCACATTGTTTCATGCTTGTCGGGTTTAATCTTGTGTTTGTCAAAATTATTCAATGCTAACTTGGTTAAGCATATCTTTAAAGCTGTATGCAGAAAAAGATGTATGACATGGGTCTAAACCTATTGGATCTTAAGTCAAAAGTATGACAAAGAAAGCTGATGTGCAAGCACAAATAATTAACTTATAAACAAAGTGATACAGTTTACGTACCCCTTTCAAGTGAAGAGGATGACAAGTGCGAAATAAGATTCAAATGAACATCGAATGAATAAAATTTGTAAGCTTGGCCATGAAACTTTGAACATTTTGAACTTGCTTTCCGCTACATTTAAAGACACTTAACAAACAATAAACTTATGCAACATGTAACTACATTACAAATCTACCGTGATAGGGGACAACATCTAGAGCGCGATAAATATATATATTGAACCAAAGTTGCGACTGGGTAGTATTTACTAATAAATTATTATTTCCAGTATTTATATTGTAGAACAAATTAGATGGTGCTACTATAATAAAACCAAGATTTAAACGATATCAATAATGTCATGATGCTAGCATATATTTCTAACACATTTCAATGAAAATTCAGTGCACAGGAAATAATTACAGGTGTAGCGATATGATGGTTGTAGGCTCGGGTCTCTAGAGAATGGTCTGCTGTTACACTTGAATTTGTTCTGTAATTTTGCAGATTTGAACCAAATTCGACGTAGGTAATATGATTTGTCCAAAGAACCATTTTTTACATTATAAAAATATATAAAATATTATTTTGAAAAGTTTCAAATTAAGTTTCAGAAAACTGGCGATGGGGAACATTTACTGACGTATATAAATTTACAATGCTCTTAATACTTTGATTTACATCTTGCACTGTAGGTTGTGATAAACAAATTGCAAATTAGATAATTATTACATTATGAAATGCAAGGTAATTTCCTATTCAACTTTAAACCTATATTTTTTTCTTCTATGTGAAATAGAAGAATATTTAGCGTAACAGTTGTTGAATTTTCAAACATAAAGAAAGAATACATGGTTTGAAATCTATTCCAGAGTGGGTATCCCTTAATAACATATATTTTTCAGTATAATTTAAATTAGTTATCACTTTACTTGTCTTTCCATGTATTATGCAATGACAAATCCATAATGAATTCAGTAGAATTGTATTGTAAAGAGATTGCCTCATTAATTTACCTGCCAAGTTTGTCCAGTATATCAAAACGACACTTTGTTACCTTTCAACTTCCAATGGCTTCTTCATTTGAATAAGCACCCACGCAAATTTTTTTTTTGTGTATTCACCGCTCTCTTTTGGAGGACCTTTATAGGTCAGAAACTGGAAAATGCAGGCAACAATACTATTTAAAACTGAAAATGGAATATCAATTAAAACTTAACTACTAAGACCATAATATGAATAAATAGTAATTAATGATCTTATAGTACTTCAGTGCTTTGGGTTTATTGCGAGGGCATACTAAAAAGTGTAATATCCGTTCAATCTTTTTGGATAGAAAGAAGGTTGGCAGCTTCAATGAAACATGTATGGAAATGGAAGTTTGTAATACATCTACCACAATAAGAAGCATGGAAAGAGTATACTATAAATTATATTAATTGTCATTCAAATATAAGTTATATTGGACAAATACCAAATGTGGGATTTCAAATTTTTACAAATGGAATTTAAATTGGTAGGAAATTGCAAAAAAAGTTAGAGAGTGTTATAAATTGTATTTAACGTTATCTAAACGTAAATATTTTTTATAAATCCAGAAATATTAGAAGATAATATCTTGGCTAACTGAAAATAAGTTGATGATAAGTATCAGAATAGAAAGAATATGAATAAATATGTCTAATGTCATCCAAACATAGAGTATTGGAAATATGTGAAACTGCCATAAATTTATATTTCCCTTAAAGAGAGGTATAGTGATTGAGAATCTGAAGGGAGGAGAAGGAACGTTGAAAAGGACATATATACACAATTGTAACTACCTTGAACTTGATAGAGTTGAACATTAATTGTGATTAAGCTTAATTTCTTATTTTGAATTTGATTTTTTTGCTAGGGAAGTAAGAAATATTTCTAGATACATTTCCCAACATACCATAAAAGAAAAACATAGATAAAATCACCTTGGAAATTGATCCAACCGCAAACAGAACAGGTGGCACTGTGGTCACAATGAGTGAAATATGCACTATGCCTCAATTTTCTTCTTAAATGTCGAAAATAACTTTCTGTAAATTTTACTGCATTACAACAACATGTGTTAAAGTCCTAAAAAGCTTCATTTGACATAGATTGACCAGGATTTAGACTTATATAATAGATACAAATAATTAACTATCATAGAAGTACAATTCTGGGCATTAAGGAAGAGCAGAAAGTCACAATTTTTCTTTTTAATTTTGAACTCAACTCTTCCTGTTAATAAAATTTATCATCAAATGGTGCAGTGCATGGAAAATAGTAATCAATATTTTTGATCTTTTGATTAAAAAACATAAAATCAAGAAGTTAGATAAACTCGTATCTCTAATTATGTTGAGCCAGGACAATTAACAATTTTTCCCAAAGTATGATTTTTTACCCGTACAAATATAGGAAAGAATGATCTTATGATCAAGTTGTTTTCAACTAACAATACCGTTTAAGTCATAGTCAGAGTGCGCATGTGTTAAGACAATCCTTCTTAGTTCTTAATAATGATAATCCAAAATTAGCTAGCTAAATTGAAAGCTTTACCTTAAAAGGAAAAAAAATGAATTTGAACACTCAGTTGCCTTTAAGAATGTAATTTTATAGTCAATCAAAAGTAAATTTCTTTGATGTCAGCATAAAAAATTCCTCTTAAAAATGTAAGTAGAAAAGGCAAAGTTAACAATAAATTTCTCAAAAAAAAAAAAAACTAAAAATCATGCTTGAAATCAACTGTAATGCACAAAACAACATCTACTGCAGACCATATGGGAATGGTTGAAAGAGAGAAATACTGAATCAACTTTGGAATGTAAACAAATTATCAAATTTATTTAATTTAACCCTTTACAATGTAGCAAATAAAATTGATTGAACATCAAAATATAAAATGTATATAATGCATTAAATCCTACTTCATTGGACTACGAAGAATCCTAAGACAACCGTGCAATAAGAAAATATTAATGAGTAGGAAATAGAGAGCTAAAATAATGAAAACTTGCTAAATTCAAGAATGAGGAAAAATGAAGATCTGAGGAAGCAAGTCTGCAATATAACAGATATTTGCAAAAAAATTAACAACAGGGGCTAGAACACAAAATTATGTGTAAATAAAACTTAATGTCCATATATTACCACGTAGTGTCAATATATATAAATAGAACTTAGTGCCAATATTATTGCAAATTTATGTGGGTCATAAATACTCCTCAATGTAAAATCACATTAAAGGGTGGGTTAAAGATCAAAAATATAGAAAAAAAATCAAATAGAAAAAAGAAGGCAACAAATAGGTTAATGAATGGTATATATTATGATCTTCTCTTATAGTTATTAATCACTAACTTAAAGGGCATAACTTAAAAAAAAAATGAATCTGTGAACGGTATTACTTCAGCACAGAAAATGAATTAGTATAGTACCTATATCATGCGAAAATTGCAAAAAGGTATAACCTACACATTAGCACACAAAAGAATTACATTAAATTATATATTGAAACTGACAAATAAACATAATCATGCCATGTTATGATGCTTAATGTAGTTGGTCCATCTAATTCTTGACATGAGAAATATATTTCAAATAAAAGTGTAAATTCGTGATAGAAATATTACTTAGACAGAAACTTCTAAAGTTACCATAATAGGAATGTATTTCATAATAAAAGTGAAATTTTAAATTAAAGTGTTGATCAAAATAATATAACAATAATATGATTTACTGCTTCTATTTATTTGTAAGCAGTCAGTATGATAGGGAGAAAATTACTGTTCAGCTGAAGTTACCATTTGTTCGTGTTCAACAATGCTTTTAAACGGCCCTTCTGACAATGCATGCAATAACAGAGTCCTTTTAGATTAGAATATTACTTTAAATTTGTACTCGTTGAGCCATGGATCCAATAAATTGATTAAATACAAAAGTGGGTCCTAAAGATTATTGAACTAAAGCATGCAACAGGTAGTATGTTTATAGTTCAAATGTGGAAGAAAATTATATTGTTAAAAGTGGGCATATTTTGCCGCCCTGGTTGAGTTAAAATAATAATAATAGTTAAATACAAATGATTGTCTCTACATGTATTTGGTTTGAAATCAACTGTTGGGACTTGTATTACTTATGTAATCATGTATTTAAATATTATGTATAAACATGTGCATTAGACTCGATACAAATAGCAATATTTGCATTTTATACCACAAATATTGGCCCACGTTGTAAATATTTATTTTACAAAGGAATTTTTACTATCTTAGGCCTGTTTAGAAGTAGTATTACACGTATAGCCATGTTTCAGAATTAATTACGGATGTAGGCCTGTTTTGGTTTCGAAGGCGAGTTTTCAAAACTCGCCTTCATTAAAATACAAAGGCGTGTTTTGAAAACTCGCATTCGACAGAACCCACCACACACTCACCAACTAACAACAAAACCTTTAGCATTCAGTAATTTTTCTCTTATTCACTGAAGTTGAATAACATTTCACTATAGAAAAAGAAGAGTCACAAGAGACCACTCTGTGTAATTGCACTGAAGTTGAACAACAAAATTACTGAATTATATATGTAGTGAAATGTTCAAATGTATCGAATTTCATAAACCAAATAACAACAAATATTTACTAGAAAGCTAATTACAAGAGACCATAACACAGAAATAAGTACTAAAACTCAGGAGGAAACAGATGCTAACACGAGACTAGATACTATAGCTTAGGATACAGCAAATGCTAATTAGGAAAATAGTATGATAACCAAACTACAACTGACGTTCATGCTCTTGGGATGTGAAGCAGCTTAATCATCACGGTTAATCCGCAACTGTTCAATAATGTTACGGAGATGTCTAATCTCTTGTTCGTTTGCATATGTTATTCCCCTTGTCCCTATCGGTTCGTCTATCCATTCTGTGTAATTGCACCCATTCGGATAGGATGGACATTGCTGAATGCGACGACCAATATCGTTGCCATCTGCTCGAACCACAACTTCAACTAGATAACCGCAGTAGCAACAAACTTGA
The DNA here is from genome assembly GCA_030737875.1 of Allium sativum. Taxonomy (NCBI): domain Eukaryota; kingdom Viridiplantae; phylum Streptophyta; class Magnoliopsida; order Asparagales; family Amaryllidaceae; genus Allium; species Allium sativum. Next base: position 968,078,851 of record CM060909.1, on the reverse strand, counting down.
TAAGAGTCACCTTTCTGTTCATATGGAATTGGAACATATGGTACTTGATAAGAACCAACTTTTTGTCGTGGTACAACGACGGGTTGTTCATGCGTGTGTTGAACGTTTGGTACTTGGGCTTGATGTGGAGGTTGGACGGGCCGTTGTTCGGACAGTGGTCCAAGCTGAGAGTTCAGTTCGTTTAGAAACTCAAGTTCATCTGCAAGCGCCTGAAGTTCCATCTGTTTGTAGGCCTCTTCCTCAGAGTCTGGAGATGATGGCCAAGAAGGCATAGTTGTGGTAAAGCACAGGGTAGTTGGAAACAAAGTTGTGGGAGTGAGGTAAATTTTGAGAAATTCGATAGAGATATATAGTTGCGTAGTGTACAAGTGAATAGAGGGTAAAACAAAGAATGATGTGAAGGGTCACTGGTAGGGAATCTGCTTTACATATGGTACTGTAGGGAATCTGCTTTACGTGTTGCACGACACTTTAACCCTACTTCGAGTAGTCGTATCAAAAGAGAATCTACTTTACAGTTTTTATCAGCAATATTCGTACTTCTAGGAATTTTAATATATTGCATTACAGAACTGAGAAACGCAAACTACAATCATACGAAATACAACAAAAGAACACACGAACAAAAAATTCAAAGTACAATAAAACACATTAAGATAGTTTCCACATACACCTACCATGGACGTCGGAAAAATCTAGCTCTAGTTGACTTAACTCCACGTTCACACATCGGAGGGTCAATCCACTGCTTAATGTAACAACAATCAATTTCATCAGGAAAAACCGTGTGGTCCTCGCAGGCTTCAAAACCAAAAAATCGACGATCATCATTTTTTCCGGTTTTGGAAACAACCACGACCGATACTTCTCCACAACGGCAAATAGGGTTGGATCCACCATGAATTAGTGGCTCTACAACGTGCCCTGCAACTACCCTTTCTTTTCCAGGTCGTTGATTTACTTCCGATTCATCGTCGTTTTCCCATTTGTCCACGGTAGAGCCTACACTTTCTTTTCCTTGTTTCGACATGGTGAAATTGTGAATGAGGGTTTAGCTGGATTCAGAGAAGCCGCTATATATATCGGAAAACAGGGTCGTTCCCAACCATATATAATTTAAATATTTCTCTACATAAAGGAGTTAAAAAACAGTGTCGTCCCAATTCACATGTGCAACATGGCAGGCCAACAGTGTACCAGGAGAGAATCTGCTTTACGTACTCCTTTAACTCTCCACTGACTAGTCGTATCAGGAGAGAATCTGCTTTACGTACTACTTTAACCCAGCACTGACTAGTCGTATCAGGAAAGAATCTACTTTACATACTCCTTTAACCCAGCACGACACTGTTTCGTCTGACGTATTACTGTAGGGAATCTGCTTTGCAGAGATGTAATGTTGCTATTTCATAGATGTTTCAAACAAGCCTTTCTTCCTCTCTCCCTTATTAAAGACCAACCAACCTCTCTCTTCCTCTCTTCATCACTCCTTGGTTTTTTATAGAGTAGTTTACTGTCAAAATGGCTAACTGGGCATACGACGACGATACCATGGTTTAAATGTATGATGAGTACGAACGGGGTAAACAACCTGCAGAAGATGTCGAATTTGTGTCCGAAACGCAAATGGGAGTCCAAGTAGATGCAGCAGAGGTCGAGTTGTAACGTCACAGTGCAACACAACCAAATGTTGCAGTCCAGCGCATCAGACCGGTTCAAAAATCCCTCAATGCTCAGTTGACGGAAGTTATTGCTCGGTAGAACCCCGATAGGTCAAGCTCCAGCATGACGGGTCGTTCAGTCCTTTGCTATTGCAGAGTCGAATGTAATGTGCTTGTTTCTAAAAGTCAAACGAATGCAGGTCATCGCTTTTATGGTTGCAAAGCGTACGTTCATGCACAGAATCGCCAAGGGTTGCAGAGTTGCAATTTTTTTCCATGGTACGAACCACCTTTAACTGAGAGAGGTGTCCAGTACGCACTTGAGATGCAAGCTGAGATTAATCGCTTGGAAATAATGAATGTGGCAATTAAGAATGAAATGCTTCATGGGTGCTACGGTTCATTCCGAAGCTATGGCTCGTAGTTACGTTGTACCGGGTCGTGGTTATGTTGTCTCGTTGGGTCTAAGTTATGTTGTATCGTTGGGTCTAAGTTATGTTGGATCTACGTTATTTTGGGTCTTATTTATGTTGTATTCGGTCGTACTAATATAATTTATAATATTATATAATATAATTATATTGTTAGTATCTAAAAATATGTACTTGGCAAGATTCAAGCTTGGATCTCTCACCAAGAAGGCCAAGCATGCTTTTATGCAAATTTATACAAATTTATACAGGCCAAGCAGGTCGAGTATCTAAAAATATCTACCATCCAAGCAAAATATGTACTTGGCAAGATACAAGCTTGGATCTCTCACCGAGAAGGTCGAGTATCTAAAAATATCTACCATCCAAGCCAAGCATGCTTTTATGCAAATTTATACAGGCGAGTTTTGAAAACTCGCACAAAAGCGCGTTTTCAAAAGTCGCCTATATGCTCACCTGGACAAAACAGATCTACTTTTGTAATAACTTTTGAAAGATGGTTAAACTTGTTATAAGTTTTAAAAACAGGCCTAAATGGGTAAAATGTCCTTTTACAAATATATGCATTTTAAGCTAAACATATTTCCAGTTTAAAATGTAAATACTTGCATTTCTAACTTCAAATACATGCAATTTAAAATACATGTATTTTATAATGCAAATTTCCACTGTAAAGATCGAGCGAACTCTTCTGTGAAATTTACTTTTCAGAAGATTTCTTCATTTATCAAACTTGAAAATAAAACATGGATCATAAATTCCACTATTATTATAGATACAATTGTAGGCAGTAATGAAGTTACAGGAATATAGGAGAAATTTTCATAGCAAAGAAATATAGAATGTGACATAAATGAGTGAATAAGAACAAGTTGTTTTTAAAAACAACCTCATTCACTTATTGGATCCAATACAATAACTCTATGTAAAATAATATATATATATATATATATATATATAAACTGTAGATATTGAAGGAAAGACTTCTTAGATAACTTGAAAACATCAACTTCCAACGTCAAACCCACAAATCACAGTGCACCTGTAAAGCCTCATGTTCATATACAGACAAATGCATCACCTATTACAAACTCAATTTTATCTAGGAAATTTAGATTTTATGAAACATTTTGGCAAAGAAGATTATTTTGAAACATCAAGATTTAACAGATAACTGAAAATTGCCATTTGGCATTTAGAAACATAAAGATTTTAATAACCAGTATTTGGCTTTTAACAGTGCAAATGCACACTCCTATATGGACAAAAATGAACCAAAAGTTGCCTATGTGCACTTTCATACGACAATGAGCGAAAATGAAAGTTAAAATAATTGGTTTATTTATTTATAACTCCAAAACATGGATTATTCCCTAAGAAACCCAGTAAAATGGAAAACAAAAGCGTCCAAATAAATCTTTCTTTATAGCTAAAACCTTCTACATATCAATCTAAGTAAACCATGGTGAACTAATCATAATATTTTATTCTAGACTTTGTTAATGATGCGCATAACGAAAGCTCAACCGTAATCATCTCTATGATATGGCCTATTGTTAACTTCTAATTATAAATTTTACCGTTCATCTAAAAAGATAAATCACAATGCTTATGCATGAAAATCAACTGTACTAAAATAAACTTGCTTAAAGAATATGCCTAGGTATACAATGTCTGGAAAATGAATTCAAGTAACTGTTATAACCGTTGTGATTAATCTAATTCAAGACCACTCAAATCGAATATCTAAACCACAAAGCGCTTAGCGGAAGACTAGATTATTGTTAGACTTGAAAAAACAACCAAACCAATAACTCTAGTCACAAACAATGATCAACCAATCACGAACAATCCAAATCTCAATCATAAGCAAGAAACTAATGACAATAGTAGCAAAAATAAAACACACAAGGATTTATAGTGGTTCCACTAACTTCTTGTTAGTGTACATCCACTTTGGAGAGAGTATTTTATTACCACGATGAAAGGAATACAAGAGATTGATCCAATGATCATTATATTTCAATATAAAAAAAGAGTTTGAGGAGAATAGAATTGAACAATTGGAATTGGGTTATAAACCCTAATTAAACCCTTGAGAAGTAACCTTTGATTTTAATCAAGTCTCTGAGCTCTCCCACTAACAAACCAGAAAATAGTTTATATAATGATAGGCCAATTACTGAAATTGGCCCCAAGTATTCACAAAGCAGTTTGCCAATTTTCCAGCCCGAAAACCACCCAAAAATCTCGTCAGACGTCTGTCGTGGGAGCCGACAGACGTCTGTCCCTCCCAGGGAATTAATTGGGCTTCAGCACCCAGCTCAGACGTCTGTCGTTGGACCTGACAGACTTCTGTCCATCTCAGACGTCTGTCGTGGAACGACAGACGTCTGTAGGAACTCTTGGGAAAATTTCCCTGAAAACTCAGACGTCTGTCGTATCCCACAACGTACGTCTATCACTGAAGCCAGCAGACACCAAACACCAACACTACAAAAAAAATACCATATTGCAACTAGCTATTTGCAACAGGCAACAAAAGACAGCTGCAGTAAATGATATTTAGCAACAGACCTATTATAGCAGTTGCAATAGATAAGATTTTGCAATAGGCCTATTCTTTCTGTTGCGAAAAACATATTTTTAGCAACTGCGCTTTCTTTCCTGTTGCAAAAACATGCTTTTAGCAACTTTGCTTCCATAACTGTTGCAACAAACATATTATTTGCAACTGCGCTTCCAAGCCAGTTGCAAATAAATAACTTTAGCAACTGTTTTCGCCAGTTGCAATAACTTTATTTTTTACAACAGGTAAAAGTAGTTTCGAAAAACGAACTAAAAATAAGTATAAGCTCTTAATTATTAACTTTTAATAATTAATTTTAAATAGTTACCATTAAATGATTAACTACTCGTAACTATATAATAATTAAGATTACTATTTAATAATTAATAATAAAATTTAAGTATTGTAAAGTGATATTTATAAATGATAATTAAATAATAAAAAATAATTAATAATTAACAAATAATAATAAATAGCATTTAAAAAATAATAAAATAAATAATTATTAAATAATAATAGATTAATAATAAAAAACTAATGGATAACAGTAAATAATTAATTTGAATTTCGAATATGTTTAAATGATTTATAACTAATATTTTAATAATAAATAAGTAATATTTTAATAGTTTATAATTATTAAGTAATATTTTTATAATTTATAATTATTTTTAGTAATTAATAATATGTAATTATAAATACTTAACTAATTTAATGATAATTTTCAAATAATAATGCATTGTAATAATATATACTTAACATTTAGTGATTTATACTTAATAATCATTATAATCATAATTAATATTGCTTCTGATAATTGTTAAAAATTATTGATTAATCATTAATTATTAAAAGAAAATATCGATTATTGCTTTTTAAAAACTAATAATTATCGAAGGCTAATTGTTGTCCCATTGATTTACAATATGAAATGATTGGGTTTATGTGTATTTGTAATTAGGTTTATAGTGAAAGGCCAAAATATAACCAAACTTTTTTCTAAACGTTTGAAGTGGAACGCGATTCAGTGAATCCGCAACTGTCAAAACTAACAAATTTTGTTTCAAGCCGAGTACATAGATTTACCGATCCCGCTTCATTTTTTTCATTTCCCGCTTCATAATCGAAATCCAACGGCTTCTCTTCTTCTTCCTATATCTCAAAAAACCTAATCCTAAAAAAGCCCCAGAACAAAAATTCCGATTCGCTTCCAGTCTTACGCCAACCAAAAAACGGCCACCCCAATCTTTCTCTCTACCTTTGTTCCACCCCAATCTTTAAGCCAGCTTTTCTCGTTGTTGTAAGTAGGCCCTCCCTCCGTTCTCCAGTGCCTTTTTTCAACTTGATTTCCTCCTTCAGGTCCATTTGTTATTCAGATCCAAGTGTTGTTCTTCCACATTCAAACGAACTTTTCTTACCTCCATTCTACTGTCCTGTTCTAGGTGGTGACGTCGGATCTTCTCATGACTTCTGGTGTTTGCGATTTTGGTTGTGCGGCTTCAATCGCGTTCTGGCTTCTGGCGTTTCTCTGTTATGTTATGTTATTTTGTTATTGTTATTGGCTTCTGGTGTTTGCGATTCTGGCTTCTGGGAACAGATAATGTTACGTGATTCAGAGAATGTAATTGGTGATTCTCTGTTCTTGTTATGTTATGCGGCTTCAATCTATTTGTTGTGATATTATCTTGGCTCTGCTTGTTTATTTTGGTAGTACTTTGCGATTTTGGTTGTCTGTTATGCTCTTTGTCCAACTTCTCTTAGCTTCTTGTGGCGATTGCAATGCAATAGTGGTTTACTATTTGCTAGGGTTGTTGTGTATAGTGATAACAACATACTTATTTCAAAGTCTGCTTGTTGTTTACAAAAAACCCCAATTTTTTGTGTGATTATCACAGGTATGTTCTTGTCTATGTTGTAATGTTGTCTCGAGATAATTATCTGGTGGTTATGGCCAATGTCAGAGTTCTTTTGCTGCTGTTAAGATATGAAAAATATTTTTTGAGATTCTGTTACTTCAAGTCAAAAATAAGTATCAAAGACGGCCGTTTCTTAATCCTCTAACTCTGCTTTTCAGTGCTTGAGAGTTTCCTGGTTGTGATTTGTTCTACTTCTATTTTGGTTCCTATAAACAAGGTAACTGACTTCTTTTTGAATAAATTTCAATTTTAATATTTTATCAGCATTTTGATTTCTGAATATATATATATAATTATTCACTTCGTATTTGATATAAATGTTTAAGCATATGATGGAGTATAATAAAAGGTTATTTGTTTGGTAGAAATGAATGGTTGAGTTTTGGTTTAGGTTGAGATGTTATAGATGGCCATGCTAGGCATAGCTGATGATTGCGTGAGGAAAATTAGGCACGTAGTAAGAGCTGCTGCTCCAATTTGGGAAATGTTGCTCATGCTTCTAGATGGTTACAACTCATTCAATATTGATGTATGTGAATATAGAATTCCATATTGCAAAATTTAGCACTTGGACTGACAGTTGTATGTATGGATATATGTATGTTTGTATGAACATGTTCATATTACTTGTCTTTCACTCATTCGTTTTTTTAACCATAATCTTTACTTGTCTTTCATTCGTTGGTCATTAATCTTTGCTTATATGCGTAATTACAATTTTTATTGTAATTTTTTTCCCTTTTTGGTATTATAGATGGAGAAGAAGAGGCTGAAAGAAGAGAAGAGGCTGCTGTGTAATGGAAAATAGAAGAAACGAAAAGACTAATGTTACAAGCAATGTTAACCAATACATAATGGTTAAACTACATCTAATGTATATGATCTCCATTAGTGTGAACTAGGACCTGTAGAAATGTTTGGTGAACAATCTTTGTACTGTTAAAACTTTATTAAATAAAATTTTTATTTGTTTATTTCATTCTGTGGCATGCACTATTACTAAAACGAATACATGTAATATGTAGTATCTGTAAGCCGTAATTTTTTTTATAGATATATAAATCTATTGCAACTGGTATATACTGTTGCAAAAGGATCTGTTGCAACAGCAAAAGCCTATTGCAAAAAATTCTACCGCAACAGGCGAAAAATGTTGCAAACTTTTTACAACTCTAGCTATACCAACAGGTGCAAGTCTGTTGCAATTGGTCTACTGCAACAGATATTACCTGTTGCGAAAAGTGTCTTTTGTTGTAGTGCAATTCGGTCTAACTTTTGCGTATGAGCTTCGATTTGCGAACGGTATTCTCCGACTCGAGGCTATCTTCATCCTCTTCAATTCAACATATAGTATCGCATACTTCAACACTCCACCTCGATACTATATCCATCTCCATACTCCAAACTCCAATGCACCCAAGCATTTCCTTCTACCTTCAACCAAGCACCATGAATATTTTCCTAATGAGCTCCGGCAAAGCCACCGCCCATTGCACTCCGTTAACGAGCTCCGGCAAGGCCACCGCCCATCAACAAAGTGTTGAAGGTATTCAAACCAAAACCGTCACACCAAAAGACAATGTACTCGGGAGTGAAGCGAGTACTTACCATGAAAATAGATTTCCAATCTCTCACCGCTATTCCTTTCCATCAAAACAAACAAAATCGCTCTCTCCAACCGTGCCACCCCATGGCACCTAGCAATTCAACAAGCGAATTAAGCTCGAGCAATGCTCAAACTTCCAAACTGGCAATGCTTTAGTAAACAAGTTCGCCGCATTATCCTTTGTGTGCACTTTCCGAAGGTATACTAGCTTACCCTCATCCATGGCTACAAGAAATGACTCTCTCATCTTAATATGCTTGGTTCGTGAGCTAAACGCCAAATTCTCCACAAAATGGATAGCACTTTGGCTATCACATCGAACATCAATACTCTCATGTTCGAAACCCAAGTCACACAACAATCGCTTCAAGTAGAGTGCCTCCTTAGCCGCTTCCACCATGACAATCAACTCCGCCTCCATAGTGGATAAAGCAACTACGGTTTGCAATCTTGATCTCCAACTAATGGATGTCCCGCCAAGTGTGATGACATATCCGGAAGTTGATTTCCTCCGATCCCTATAACCGACGTAGTCTGAGTCACAATAACCAACCAACTTGTAACTCCTCTCATCACTACCGCCAAAAACAAGACCATGAGATTCTGTGCCTTTCAAGTATCTCAATATAGCCTTCACGGCTTCCCACTGCAATTTCCCCAGACTAGACATATACCGACTAACTACCCCGACGGCATTTGCAATATCGGGCCTTGTGCACACCATGGCGTACATTAAACTACTAACCGCACTTGCATATGGTACATTTTTCATATAAGCCTTGTCTTTATCCCCGATAGGTGATCCCTTATCTGAAAGCTTCATATGCAAAGGTAAAGGTGTATTTAACGTCTTTGCATTCCCCATGCTAAACCGGCAAAGAAATTTCTTAATGTATTCCTTTTGAGTCAATCTCAACTCAATACACTTTCGGCCCTTCCAACTTCCATGCCCAAGATTTTCCTTGCTTCTCCAAGATCTTTCATCTCGAATTCCGATTTCAAAAGCATCTTTAACTTGTTGATTTCATTTTTATCCTTGGAATCAATGAGCATATCATCCACATACAAGAGTAAATACACCCAACAATCATTTCCCAACCTCTTGAAATATACGCAAGCATCCTTGATGCTTCGATAGAAGCCACTTTCAAGCATGAAATGATCGAATCTCTTGTACCATTGTCTAGGTGATTGCTTTAACCCATATAGTGATTCTTCAACTTGCAAACCGTTTAAGACATACCATCTACAACAAACCCTTCTGGTTGCCCCATGTAGATTTCTTCATCCAAGTCTTCATGCAAGAAGGTGGTTTTCACATCATGTTGCTCCAACTCCAAGACATGGATAACAACTATAGCTAGTAACACCCGGATAGAAGTATGACGTACCACCGATGCAAAAATTTCATCATACTCCTTTCCTTTTCTTTGTGCAAACCCCTTTGCCACTAACCTTGCTTTGTACCTTCCATCATCCTTTACCTTGTAAATCCACTTGCACCCTATAGCACGGTTTCCTTGAGGAAGTGGAACCAAATCCCAAGTTTGGTTCTTCATCAATGATTGCATCTCTTCCTCCATAGTGCGAATCCACTTCGAGCTCTCACTCGACTCCATGACGTCAACAAGGTCCATTGGCTCGTCTTGGACTACATTGAGAGCATAGTCCAAATGATCACAAAAGCTAAGGTAGTTCCAATAACCATATCTTTTAGGAGGTCTTATTGCATGTCGACCAACCTGAGTAGAAATACTATCACCCAAACCCTTTTCGGCTCCATTTTGAGTCAAAACTTCTTTAGTATCATGTACATCACCAACATCACTAGAGGAACCATGTGGACTATGTGATGTTTCATCAACCGCTTCAACCCCACGAGCTTTTTCTTCAACTCTACTACCACTTGGACGGAATGTGGGAATGACTTCCTTCTCCTTTGATTCACCATGAACCAAATCCGGAACATCCGATGAGTTCTCATTCTCCTTGAATAAAGTTGACTCATCAAAAGTGACATGATGAGAATTAACAACCTTCTTCGTTTCCGGATTCCAAATCCGATAGCCTTTCACGCCGTCTGTGAAACCAAGCAAGACCCCCTTTGAATGCTCTAGCTTCAAGTTTATCATTCCCCAGATCATGCACATAAACTGGGCTACCAAACACATGAAGATATCTCAAGTCAACACTCTTCCCTTCCACACTTCCTCCAGAATTTTGTTATTAATGGCCGAGCATGGAATTCGATTCACAATATGCACTGCGGTTGACAAAGCTTCGGCCCAAAATCCCTTAGACAAACCCAATGTCAATCTCAAGCATCGAGCTTTCTCAAGTAGAGTTCGGTTCATTCTCTCCACTACTCCATTAGATTGCGGATCTCCTGGTGTAGTAAAATGTCTCCGGATTCCATGATGCTTACAATACACCAAGAATTCCCAGGAAACATATTCGCTGCCATTGTCGGTGCTTAACACCTTCAAAGTCTTGCCACTCTCATTCTCAGCAAGAGCCTTCCACAAATTGAACTTAGCAAATGCCTCCAACTTGGCCTTCATTACATACACTCTTACCTTTCAAGACAAATCATCAATGTACCATGCTCCACCTAATGAAGTAACTAGTGTCGGCCCCCAAACATCCGAATGAACATACACAAGAACCTCCTTTGAGTCATGCTTGTCTTCATCGAATGATACCTTTGTTTGCTTCCCCATGACACATTCCTCGCAAAACTCTAGTTTGTTGAAACTCTCACCATTTATCATCTCCCGCTTCTGAAGAATATCCAAACTCCTCTCTGAGACATGATTCAGTCTCAAAAGCCACAACCATGTCGCATCCAAGTCTCGAGAACTATCAACACCCACACAAGTCTCACCTCCTATGGTCACACCTTGAAGCAAATATATACCATGAGTCCTAGCACCCTTCATAACCACAAGTGCCCCCTTCGAAACCCTCAAGCAATCCTTCTCGATAGTGATCTTGAATCCTAGAGAATCCAATTGCCCCAAAGATATAAGCGACTTCCTAAGTCCCGGAACATAGCGAACATTGGTGAGCGTGCGAACAACTCCATCAAACATCCTTATTTGCATGGAGCAAATACCCAATTACTTGCAAATAGAACCATTTCCCATAGCAATTGCATTTTCCTCTTGAACTTCATAAGACGAAAAACAATTTCTATTTGGTGTCATATGATACAATGCACCCGAATCGAGTACCCATTCGTTACCCGGAACACCCGATGCTAATGCCGTCAATACATTCTCATCTATCTCACCATTCCCACTCTCCACCACTATGGAAGAAGATGCTACTTACTCCGGAATTAATTCTTCCAATGTCCTGATTTTTTGCAAATAAAGCACTTTCCATTTCTCTCTTTCGATGTACCTTGTCCACCGGGCTTCCTTGATTTAGAACGCCCCCGGTTTCCTTTCTTCACATTCTTTTCTTTCTCCACAAACAACCCGTGACCACTACTAGCTCCACTACTACCTTCACTCATCTCCTTCATTTGATCTCTCATCTCCTCACTAAGAAGACCCGTCTTGACATCATCTAGAGTCAAGGTATCCCAACTATAGATCAAACTATTTGAGAAACCCGTATAGCGACCCGACAACAAACACAATAATATCATCGCCTTTTGCTCTTCCTCAATCTTCAAATCAACGGCCTTAATCTTCATGAGGAAGTCATCAAAGGCATTCAAATGTGCCTTAAGCATATTACCCACCTTCATCTTAAAGGTGAAAAATGTCCGCAGCAGGATCAAACGGTTAGTGAGTGACTTCTTTATATACAATTCCTCCAACTTGTCCCAAATACCTTTAGCGGTCGTCTCACCACTAATTTCGGAGACCACATTCTCCCCCATAGCAAGTTGAAGAGTAATATAAGCCCATTCCTTCATCTCCTCTCTCTCAACATCCAAGATATCACTTGGCAATAAATGAGTATCAAATACCACTCGGTGCACCCGATTCTGCCTAAGAACCGCTTTCATTTTCCATTGCCACTTCTCAAAGTCATTATCACCATTCCACTTGTCAATTACCAATTGAGAACCTGACGTCGCATATGAACCTCGTACATAAGGCTCCACACTATTCGGACTTCCGGTTGAAGGACTTACTGAGTTATTATTCGTTTCCAGCATTTTCACAAACACCTAACAAGCACCAATTGCTCTGATACCAACTGTTGTAACCGTTGTGATTAATCCAATTCAAGACAACTCAAATCGAATATCTAAACCACAAAGCACCTAGCGGAAAACTAGATCGTTGTTAGACTTGCAAAAACAACCAATCCTATAACTCTAGTCACAAACAATGATCAACCAATCATGAACAATCCAAATCTCAATCACAAACAAGAAACTAATGAAAATAGTAGCAAAAATAAATCATATAAGGATTTATAGTGCTTCCACTAACTTCTTGTTAGTGTACATCCACTTTGGAGAGAGTATTTTATTGCCACGATGAAAGGAACACAAGAAATTGATCCAATGATCACTATATTTCAATATAGAAAAGAGTTTGATGAGAATAGAATTGAAGAATTGGAATTGGGTTATAAACCCTAATTAAGCCCTTGATAACTAACCTTTGATTTTAATCAACTCTCCAAGCTCTCCTACTAACAAACCAGAAAATAGCTTATATAAAGATATGCCAATTCCCGAAATTGCCCTAAGTATTCAAAAATCAGTTTGCCAATTTTCCAACCCGAAACAACCCAAAAGTCTCGTTAGACGTCTGTCGTGGGAGCAGACATACGTCTGTCTGTCCCAAGGAATTAATTGGGCTTCAGCACTCAGCTCAGACGTCTGTCGTTGGATCTGACAGACGTCTGTCCATCTCAGACCTCTATCGTGGGAACGACAGACGTCTGTAGGAACTCTCGGGAAATTTTCCCTGACAACTCAGACGTCTGTCGTATCCTATGACATACGTCTGTCGCTGAAGCCAGCAGACACCAAACACCAATTCGGTCTAAATTTTGCATACGAGCTCCGATTTGCGAAAGGACTTCTCCAACTCGAGGCTATCTTCATCCTCTTCAGTCCAACATATAGTGTCACATACTTCAACATTAACTACATTTGCATATAATTATTTTAAGAATATCAGTAGCTGAAAAAACAATGCAAAGACAAATGCTGAATCAAACTGATTAAAAACTGCAAACCTATAAATTAACAGAGAATGATTAAAGGAAGGAAAAAACCTGACTTTCTCAATTTGACATGCTACGCTTTACAGTCTCTGCATTCCTACTTCTATGTAAATTACAATGCTTGTTACATGTTGAATAAAAAAAATAGCTTTCGATATTAAATAAGGTCCAACTAATTATAACATGAAAATGAGGTAATTTGCACAATGCATAGGAATTTATTTTTTCTTGTTTTAAGGACAATTTGCAATGATAATATCAGTGATGCAAATTAGATAGCCTCATCGATATTTACTATTAGCTGTAACGAACTACGAATACCAGAGCCTATGTAATATAATATTAAAGTCAATAAAATATTAATTAATGCTTCTTGTGTAAGCTATGCTTCATTTGATACACAATAGAGTACATACAATAATGAGGATGATATCCTTTAAAATTTAGAGCCTCTACAATTCCAGAGTTAAACCTAAATACCCTATGACACTTCTTTAACTGACTGTCATACAAGCCTATGTAATATAATATTGAAGTCAATAAAATATTAATTATTTCCTCTTGTGTAAACTATGTTTCTTTTGATGCACAATAGAGTACATACAATCAGGAGACTGATATCCCTTATATTTTAAACCATCTACAATTCCAAAGTTAAACGTAAATACCCTATGACACTTCTTAAATTAACTGTCATATGAGCACAGTATAGAAATGAATAATAACTTGTCACAAAAATTCATTTTATTAATTCTAATTGTTGTTGCATTACTCAACCAAACTGTTGAATCCAAGAAAAAATTTATGGAGCTAATCTCGCCAACTTTTGTTCACATATAAAAAAAGAAAAAGGACTGCCAGCTTTTATCCAATATTTCACAAATTGAGCACTGAGCTAGAATGTGGCCACTAATATTGAAGCAATACATAATTACATCTCAAGTCCAGGTCAACAAAAGTTTTATATTTCTCTTTCTTATAATTGCATCTCAAGCCCAGGTCAAGCAGGTGCGAAAGTCGCACCCAGCAGGATGCGAAATTCGCACCCATCAAGGTGCGAAACTCGCACCCAGTAGGGTGCGAAATTCGCACCTCGGGAGATACGGTTTTTGCATCCCCCCTGGGGCACGAAATTCGTACCCCGCGAGGTGCGAAATTCACACCCCAGGGCAGGGTGCGAAATTCTAGCATGTGCAGGCTCCAGGTGCGAATTTCCGGGTGTGGTCCCCTATTTCTACCTACTCCCACCTACTCCTACATAACCCCTTTCCTATATATACCCCATGATTTCACACTTCAATGGGGTTGGAATTTGAGACCTTGGGACCTTTAGAGAGCTCCATTAATGGCATCTTCCATTTGAGGAAGAAAAAGGGCAAAAGTGTCCTTTTCTTAATATATTAAATATATGATAATTATGACATCATATATGAGAATGATGACAACATCTAACATAAAGATGAATGTAATGAAATGTAATGAGATGTCATGAGATGGTCTCAACCTTGTAACCTTTTGTGATCAATAATATTCCAACAACGCTTCAAAGTGGACGTAGGCCCCTCAAGAGGCCGAAGCACTATAAATCTCTTGTGTTATTTACGGCTTTCAGCTCTTTTCTATACAGCCAAATTAATTATTCCTAGTACTTGGAATCTTTGGTGTTTACAACATTTTTTACCGTCAACATTTGGTGCTTTCACTAAGAATTGAACTCAATTTTGTGCCTTTGTCGCACGTTGTCATCTCGACCCCCAACGAGCTTTAGGTTCCTTTCTAAACCTATTGTCGAGTCCGCTCATGGTGGAAAAGTGACCAAAGAACGCAATGGTCGGCTCTTCAGCCGCAGACGAGGCAGGTACATCCCAATAACCTCAACCGACGGATATCCCGGCCACTAATGAAACCGTCCCTCCTATTGTGGACCCCGAAGCATCCGCAACACAAGCTCAAATCCGTGCACTTAATGAAAAATATGAGAGCACAGCTGTAGAGCTTAATCAAGCATTAAGGAGTAACATCAACCTTATGCGACAACTTCAAGAAAGTCAGCGCATCGTCGCTCGACTTCAACTAGCTTGGAACAACGCTCGACCTCGACCAATTGTCTCGGAAACTTCCTTTTCCGAGTCGAGGGGCCCGCATCAAAGGAGGAGGTTTAGCCTTATCAACAACGTCGCCGCCCGCACTAATGCCCTCGACAACAGTAATGGCAATGCCTACGCCAACGGCAATGGAAACGACAACGATGACCGAACTACAGTCACATATAGCGAGGAGGCACAACCAAGACCACTCTCGCTTGATCATCAATGACGGACTAGGTCCTACTAACCAACCTACTCCTCGACACAACCCTACAGTCGCTAATCAGGATGATGGGCCCGCTATTCCAACGACCCGCGTTCCTCTAGAACAGGATTCGCATCACCCTGCTCCACCTCACCGTCCACATCAGGACCTAATCATAGATGTCGAGGACATGGAGGAAGACGATCCGGACATCCATCATAGAAGACGCCCCCACAACAGAACTTTGGAACCTCGCCAAAACCCATGGGTCCGTATGGCGGATCCCCATCCAACTTACCTTCCCGACATGATTCGAAGAATTTTGAGGGAAATGCAAGGAAATGTGCACAATTCATGAGAAGCACACATTAGGCGTAACCCCTTCACAAGAAGGGTAAATGAAGTTGAATGGCCATGACGCTTCATCATGCCGCAAATGTCGCTCTACGACGACAATACCGACCCATGTGCCTTCCTAAATCGATATGAATGGCAAATGGAATCGAGTAGGGGCAACGATCCGGTCAAATGCAAATGCTTCTCAGTCCTTCTATCAGGAACCACATTGTTATTGTTCTCTCGTCTTCCACTCGATTCCATCAACAACTTTGGGCAGCTAGCAACAGAATTGGTCAAGAAATTCAGAGTACACATCCCAACTCCAAAGAATGCCCTCACCCTATCCAAGCTATACCAAGGGCCTGCCGAGTCACTCAAAATCTACCTCTCCAGGTTCAACGTCGCCCTCACCGAGGTCGAGGATCCGGACCCTCGCATCATACTGTTCCAGTTAGCAAAGGGCGTCCCCCTACTTCCGAATTCGGGGAATGGATCGATTGAAAGCAGCCAAAAAGCCTCGACGCTTTCCATGAAAAGGCTAGACAATACTTATGTCAAGAAGAAGCGAGACGAAAACGACTCTCTAGGGCCGGTCTTCCTAACAATCCATATGCGAATACCATCAATGACAATGTCAAGGAGCAATAGATGGGGGAGCTCTTCGGTAAGGATAAGGGGGCAGGTCCCTACAAACAAAGGCCGAATAACAATAGGCAAGGCGGTCAGAACAACAGTTAGGTTCCTATAGAACCCAAGAAGCCCGGCATCCGCCGGGTATATGAGACCTACACCTCGCTGAATGAAGACATAGAAACATTCTACCTAGAAACATGTAGCATGCTTCAATACAAGAAACCATACAATAGGGAATCCACTTATCACGAGAAGAATACCGGCAAGTACTATCGATACCATGACATGTATGGGCATAATGCCAATGACTGCCGTCAACTCAAAGACGCAATTGAAAAGCTTACGCCTTGCGCAGTATGTCCAAAAAGCACGATGAACCTCATCGTCATTAGGCAGAATTCCGGCAAAACCTAACGCTCACCCCGTTGGCCGCAATTGATGCTGGTACCTCTCACCAGCCCCGAGTGGCAGAGAACCCACTGGAAATGGGTCTCCTTTCACTAATGGACCCGAAGCTCTTGCGAATCAAGCACAGATTCACACGCTTAATAAGAAATATGAGAATGCAACTCTCGCGCTAGTCGTTGAAGATTAATATCAACCTTATGTGCCAACTTCAAGAAAGTCAACACATCGTCATTCTACTTCAGCTTGCTCAGAATCGCGCCTTCTCGCGGCACACCGCATCGAAAATTTCTTCTTTCGTAGCTGGGGACCCACATCGAGGAAGAAGGTTAAGCCTCGTTAAAAACATCGTCGTCCGCCCCAACACTCGTATGGCGACACCAACGACAACAAAAATGAGATGATGATCGAACCATCATCGCTTACGACCAAGGGACACAGTAACAAACCGGGTTCGAGTAACCAACCTTCTACTCGGAAGAGCCCAACTGTCGTCACTCACAACCAGAGTCCCACTCTTCTAGCAGCTCGTCGGGCCAGAGTACTTCTGGACTAGGGTGCACACCGGCTCGCCCAACCTTGAGAGCCAGACCATCCATGACATGAAAGAGGGCAAGCCAGATGTGTACAACAGAAGACGACGACAGAATGGAACTCCCGAAATTCATCAAAACTAACGGGTTCCATGAGAAAATCTCCCTTTGGCATATCTCCCAGACGTGGTCCGAATAATCATAAGAGATATGCGAAGAAATGCCGACTACTCAAGAGAAACCCACTTGGGGCATAATCCCTTCACTAGGATCGTATATAAAGATGAGTGGCCCCGACACATTCACACACCACATGTGGCATTCTATGAAGGCACGACTGACCTCTAATCTCGGGGATGTTGGAATCACCATAAAAAAAAATGGAACGCGTCATCCTGGATGTCCCCGACTTTGATGCTCGAGTCTCCGCTAGGCGGACTCAAACTGCTATGAGTCCAAACTTGTCACCTACAATTCTAGCATCCAACTGGGCCCAAGCTCACTTCAACCAACTTCTGCATAATCATGCAATCGAAGTGGGAGACTCATAGATTGCCTAATACCTTCCGTCAAGGAGGCGTACTAGGCTCCAAAGTCCTGGGCTAGATCACGACCTCTATAAGGCGACAGGATCCCAACCTCTGATTATCGCCGACACGGTTTGTGGAATCGTGAGGGAACCACGGGGGCATGCCCTCGACGTCTGAAAAAACCAATACAAGACATAACCCGTTCACGTCGGCCACCCTTAATACTGAATGGCGCAAGTGCTTCGACATATCAACACTCGCCTCATACTTAAAGAAGCCATGATTCCCAAATCTTCATTAGCTGCCACAAATGGAACATGGGTTCATTACACATCACCCGTGCCATAAAGTGCAAGTGCTTCCCCGTCCTTATCCAAGATGGCTCTATCCGGGTTCTCTCGACTTCCACCTTGAACTATCCCAATTCTCGAATAACTCACCGAAAGATTGGTCGCGCAATCCAGGTTGCGCATCACGATGCCCAGAGATATCCTCTCAGTCTCGAACATTTACCAAGGCACCCATGAAAACTATCAAAGGCTATCTCGCAAGATCCCACACCGCCTTGGCTGAACTCAAAAAAACTGCTCCTCGAATCGCGCTCATCCAGCTTACGAATGACATACTACCTGATTCCGAACTTAAAGCATGGACCGATCAGAAGCACTCAAAGATTCAGAAGATCTTCTACATGAATGCTGACTACTTCCTACACCGAAATCTAGCCTAAAGCAATCACACTCCTACCCTCAACATCCTGTCGCGTGACGACGCCCATGGCTCCAACAACTCTAATTCCACCACTCTGCGCGATCTTGCTCATACTGTAAAAGGTAGTCGCAATAATAAAAGGAAGCGCCTTCGGCTTCCTTCTTTCCGCAGCTGTACTGCTTTTAGGGACACCCTCGTAAAAATCTACCTCACAGCACGTAATTCCCAACCATGCAGAAGGCCAAGACCTAAAAGTTCGACGAGCACACCAAGGGATTCTACAGGATATTGTTGGTTCTTCAACATCCATGGACACAACACAAACATGTTCCGTCACTTGCAGAATGACAGAGAGGAACTATCCGCATGGGAACTCTGAGCCACTCAGCGCTCATCAAGGACTCCCACAGCACGGGATCTACGAACCACTCGATGCTCATCGAAGATTCTCAGTACATGGGACCTTCGAGCCACTCGATGCTCATCGAGGATCCCTACTGCATGGGATCTCTGAGCTACTCAATGCTCATCAAAGATTCCCACTAAACAGGACCTCTACCGACAACTTATCCCTCAAGATTGCCCCCCACCTCGTCAGGACTACAACTTCCATGGCGCAATTGATTTTAGGTTGTCATCGGAGATACCGGTTTGTGACTCCTCCCTGCCTATGCCTCCCTCATTGGAAGCAGAACATAAACTAAAAGTGAACTTTCTCCTATAAAAGACACCTTCTTTTCGCTGTGCCATAGCCCTTTTTGTCCTCCATGCGGCGCTCCCGGCCTCCTCCAATCAGCAGGGGGCACGTTGGGAAGCATTACCGGAGGAACATTCGGAAGCAAGCCCGAGAATTTCAGTTCTCTGTCATCCTCAAGACCGTCGTCTACGATAAAGCAATCCCCGGGGTTATCATTGGAGATATCGCCATTGACTCATTAACATCATCAGCTCGCCCATAAAAAAAAAGAGGAGGCAAGAGAAATGATTCAATAGCATGATGAGGGAATACACGTTAATGTTTAAAGGTCAAAAAATATGACCTTGAGCGCAATTTCCGATGGAAATGTCTGTTGGTAAAGGGTCGCAACCTTTTCAATAGTCGTCACCGTTGCAATTCAAACAGAATCACCCATTCATGGATAGGTGCCTCATTCCGACCTATATATATAAGCCTACAAAAAAAATGAAATGAAAACGAAAAGCAAGGCTCCTTCTCCAAGACACACCTCCTCTTTGCTATATCATAACCATCCTCCTCCAACTAATGCTCCAACCACTTGGGGTACGACTGGAAGCTCAGCCAAGAGCCCAAACGAACTCACATTGGCGGCCTCGCCTTCAAACGGGCCTTTCCTCCACCTGCAGGCCTCGCTCCTCGCTAGGAAGGCCCATACTCATACAACGGAAGCTCGGCGATGGAACTTTCAAACTCTCAAGCATGGATGGAACCGAACTCCCAAGGGCATGGAACAACGAACATCTCCGCCTTTACTTTACATAACTTAGTGAACAATTGCTTCACACCTTCCAACGATGTTTAGCTTTCCTGCGATTCGAGGCCTTGCAAAGGCTACTACTACCAAAGTTATCCATAAGAGTGATGTTCAGTTTCCTGTCTCCCTTCCATGTTCGCTCCATGCATGACATTCATGACGCATTTGATTAATCTTGACAACCGGCTTGCGTTCAAAATTTCAATCGCCGCATCGACTCCCCGAGCACGAGAGACGGCGCCGCCATCTGAACCTCAATCCAACATCGAGGCCATGCAACAGTGGCTACGATCGGCACCCCGAGCACGGGAGCCGACAACGCTAGTCAAGTCGCCGGCCCGCGGCGCGACCGAGTATAAATAACCACAAACTCGAACCTCGGCCCCGTGCCGAGGCCGAGGATAAATCGTTTCGCGCCCAAGTCCCAAGCGACTTGGGGCTGCCCAACAGACAGCCGGGAGTGATGTAAATTTCTCCCCTGGCTACGAGTGTTTGTCGAATCTCAGCGCAGCACCGAGACCGACATTAAATCGTTTTCTCCATGAAGCTCTGAAGGCATAGGTGCAGCCCATGGACACGATCGGACCCTACAGGCTGATGATTCGGGCTTTTCTCCGGCGAACAAATGACGCCGTCGCTCGAAACAAGCCGATGAACGATGG
This sequence comes from Allium sativum, assembly GCA_030737875.1. Classification (NCBI taxonomy): domain Eukaryota; kingdom Viridiplantae; phylum Streptophyta; class Magnoliopsida; order Asparagales; family Amaryllidaceae; genus Allium; species Allium sativum. The sequence goes on along the minus strand of CM060909.1, from coordinate 968,057,871 downwards.
GAGAGCCACACACCAGACAGATCGCATAGCGTGATGTCATACGCCTTCGCTACACTTAGGATTAACTCCGGGCAACCCAAAACAGCAGGCGCTCAGTCTGGCTTCGCAAACTACGGGTTTCCTGAGCTGAGGGAAACTTACTAGAAGCCAACGCTCTATCACACCCCTATGGAATAATAGACCCAGAGCGCGGTCTCCGATCGCATTTCTGTTGGTGTAACAACAAGTACGCTTGTGCAAGTACGGGATGCTGGAAAACATGAGAAGAACGTTCGAACACTTAACACAAAATGCGATCTTTACTAATTCATACTTCACTTTCACACACATACATTAAACAGACTACATGTCTAACATCTCTTCTCTCTGATGACAGGGTGTACATGAATACCACACCATGTCTTTAAGGACCAAAAGCGAGGACCGCACTCGCATAAACTATCGGTCCACCTAACCCAAAATATCTATAATTCCTTTAACAATTATTGATGCTACTCATCCTTCCCTTTTCTCTTCTTTTTTCTGTACAGGTTCGGCACTTGGTAGGTCACCACCAGTGATAGGACCCTTCCTTCCATAACCGCTTCCTCCCCCTCTACTCTTCACAGGAGTAACGGATTCATGAGACATCGATGTGCGCTTCCCGCCGTCATCCTTGCCCCCTTTTAATGGGCATCATCGATGGCTTTCCTTTTTCCTAGCCTACTCAAAGGCCCTCTCCTTCTCCGCTTCAATATCGACCTACTTCTTCGCCACCACAACAGCAGATTTTTCCTCGATGTCGTTGCTAATCTTTTCCTAGGCATCTTGTACGGCATCCTCATCCTATCCCTCTTCCCCTCCGGTTCCTCAGAATTTTCTACCAGTCAGGCTTCCTGATCTTCCACCTTAGCTTGCATTATTTGCACACTTACATCAGATGCACCCATCGTGTGAGCTCTTCGGCCAACCACAAATTCTCTTCCTTCGAAGAGACTCATATAAATATGGGATCCTGAAGCCACGAGTTCTCCTACTTCTCCATATTGTTCCCGCTGTAACTCCAACCGAGACTCGGACGCTTGTGGAAGCACATGGGCAAAGCCTGGTGTTGCCCCCGCTCCAAGGGGGCTACACAGCAAAAGAGGCAATTATTTGACATTTGGGGGTTCATCGCTGGCATCCTCTTCAGTTGGTAAGAACTCAAGCTTGGGGCAGTCCTCCACCTATCTTTACACCAGCTTGACCATTGCTGCAAGCTTAACAGCAACCATTTCTAAACGGGAACGACCATCTCGCGTCGAGGGTAACTCAGACCCAAAAGCTCGGGTCTTGGAAGCTTCTGACCTTCCTCCGATACGAAGCAGGCCGGGCATAAAGGCCCAAACCGAAAGACAAGCGGAGCTACACAATCACTAGTTCCTCGAGGAACATGGGAATTTAGACAAGTTCTCAGTATGTGAAATAAAAATTCATATCTTGATGCAAGTTCTCGAGTTCCCATGGCTGGTTCATTGGGTTCCCAAAGTCTCAACGCCCTGCCAGCAAACTCATGCTTAAGCGCAACGCGAAGCTGACCCACACCTCTTGATGCCAAAGCTTCCTAATTACGAGGGAATTGAAATGCGGTGACGACATCTAGTTTTAATAACTAAAACCATGATTACCGATAACCATTAACACCATTTTCGGATCGGATAATGACCACGACATAATTGGGTTGGAGACTAATAACTCGACCGTATGTCCACATCTTATGCGCATATCCAAGCGGCCAGTCCAAATAAGTTTATTTCCAGAATCATTTGCCAACCAGTTGTATTACGTTCAACTTCAATTAAAAACCAGACATGAAACATTTAACAATGATCCGAACTTGCTACCTCATCCCTGACGTCAAGCAAAATCTAGCAGATACCCGGGCTTGGGGGCAGCCCTCTACCGATTATCGCACCGGCCTAGCAATCTCAAGACTCGATCAGATCCCTTTCATTCCCTGCACTGGCGTCATCTTCATAGCATCCCTTGGAGCCACCATCTTGAGAGTGCCTTCCCCTCGCAACGAAGGTAATCCAGAGCCAGAATCCAGGCCCTAGAGGCTTTTCGTCTTTCCATCAATGCCCAGACTCCACAAAAAGCAGACACTCCGGAACATGATGGCAACCTTTAGCCTCAACAACTAATGCCACGGCCATCACCAACCACCAGCGCAACGCCTGAGTCAAGATGCAACTGTGTCGTGGTTGGGTTATTGATCGGATCCCGAACCTAACAGCTCAACTGTGTGTCACATCCTACATACGCATTCAGGCTGACAGTCCAAGCAAGTCCATTCCTCGAGGACCGCATCGCAAAACCAAAACTCACTGATCATTGTCTGCTCATCGGGCGCCATGCAAATGTTTATTTTTACTAGCCCAAGCTTGGAGCCAAGACCAAGTCATCGGAATGCGAAGTTATGCGTCGTGCTCCCATGTACTTGCTGGATTATCACGTCGCTCAAATCGAGTTCGACCTCTTGAAAAACCAGGAGGGTTTATTAAGTGTTCGGGATACGAAGCCCATTCCCATATTCACACGTACTTGGCGACCATTATCCGAATTCCAAATTTCGTTCCGTAAGATCCACCGCTCAATTTTCTTAAGTGCCAAATCCGAAAGCCCTCTTACTTTCCATATCTCTCTTCCCTTCTCCTGAAAACCTAACAACACCTCGAACATCCAAAGTTCAAAAGAATTATTTTGGTATCCTCCATGCCTCAAGCAGATTTTCTGTCCGGAGAAGAGAAGAAATGAAGCACCTACCATCAGGGGATCGACATACCCCGAATGAACGTTCCGAGATCGGAATTTGGGATCGTACACCAAGCTATGATCATATTTCGAAGCTCCAACTACCAAGTCAATCACGACTCAGCGACCACTCGTGTACTCACCAATGCCCAATCATCAAAGTGAACGCGCTTAGCATTTGGGACCGACCTCGCCTCAAAGGAAAATCTACGAGACTATATGCCATGACATATGCCAAGTATTGTCCTAACAACGACATCTGCATATGAGAGTTGCCGAAACTTTGATCGGTGGGACCAGCTTGGATCGATGAATGACTTTGGCCTCGCAAATCCAAGTGATCTAGCGGATACTCCATGCAATCAAGCTCCATCCCAACAACATTTCAACCGCCAATTAGGGCTATCGCACTCCTAGGCCATGGCAATAACCATGCATACACACTTTGGAAATCTCAACCGAGCAGACCGACTTGATTCAAATGCATGCTTACAAGACTTAAGGGTTCAAATGTACACACCAAACGGTCGTCTCTCGATCCAAAAACTTCTCGAAAAGCTAAAATACGTGATTACAAGCCCATGGCGTGCAATCCACTTTCATGTTACCTAGCCCAGTTCAGATCGCACCACACAAAACCACGTGCAAACTCGTGATTGCACACGCAATTATGAGCCGATTATGAACCATTTGCACTTCGATGCAATTGGGAGTTGGCAACTGACTTTCTTTGTCATTAATCTACTGGAACTAAATGCCTTGGACATGTTTCAACCCAAGCTGCAAGACTTAAGCAAGTTAAGTTCTTAGAAATGTTGGAATCCTAAGCTCATACCAGCATATTCCGAAAAGACGTCCCAACCGCTCCAAAGTAGTGTGCTCTCGGCATACAACTTAAGAGGAAGGTCATGACGAATTGCTAAGCACCGCATAGAGATGTTGACGTCCATACTCGACTCATCTCACTTCAAAGCAAGTCCCGTTAGCACAAAACATACTTTGAGGGGGCAAATATTAACCGGCCTTTTGGTCCGGTTCCCAAAAGTACACAAAACACGCTCGACTCAACATATCGCGTGATATTACAGCCCAGAGGCGTTGCCAATACCAGAAGACTCGACTCTGGCCACTAGCAGAGTGTCGCATCCCTCGAACACGACCTCCATCAGTATCTGTCTACAGCCGAGCCGAAGGAGAGCCGAAGGTGAGCCGTCAAGCGCGTCCGGGCATAGCGCCGGTGGGGGTCCGGCGCCCCACAGTCCCAGTGGGCACCGCCCGATCCATCTGATTTCCGCCAACAAGTGTGTTGCCCAAAATTAACAGATCGACTCAAAGTCAAGATTCATCCTACAACTTCCGCGAACCTCGCCGCTCCTCCAAACATTGCCAAACAAACACCTCGCAGTACGAGCTGTGAACCCGAACCTCGGGCCACCAAAACACCCACACCTATGGCCTTCGCACCACCCATAAGGCAACCTTCATACCCCTTAGGGTGAGAATTTCGCACACCTAAGGGGTGCGAAATTCGCAACAAACAGGTGCGAAATCGCACCCAGCAGTTGCGAAATCCGCACCTAGCAAGGTGCGAAATGCGCACCCAATAGGGTACGAAATTCGCACCCAGCAGGTGCGAAAGTCGCACCCAGCAGGTGCGAAAGTCGCACCCAGCAGGTGCGAAAGTCGCATCCAGCAGGATGCGAAAGTCGCACCCAGCAAGGTGTGAAATTTATACACTGGGGTGCGAATTTCGCACCCCCCCCATAGGGCACGAATTTCGCACCCCGCGAGGTGCGAAATTCACACCGCAGGGCAGGGTGCGAAATTCTGGCATGTGCAAGCTCCAGGTGCAAATTTCTGGGTGTGGTCCCCTATTTCAACCTACTCCTACCTAACCCCTTTCCTATAAATACCCAATGACTTCACACTTCAAAGGGGTTGGAATTTGAGACCTTGGGACCTCTAGAGAGCTCCATTAATGGCATCTTCCATTTGAGGAAGAAGAAGGGCAAAAGTGTCCTTTTCTCAATATATCAAATTATGATAATTATGACATCATATATGGGAATGATGACATCATCTAGCATAAAGATGAATGTAATGAGATGGTCTCAACCTTGTAACCTTTTGTGATCAATAATATTCCAACAACGCTTCAAAGTGGACATAGGCCCCTCACGAGGCCGAACCACTATAATCTCTTGTGTTATTTACTGCTTTCCGCTCTTGTCTATACGACCAAATTAATTATTCCTAGTAATTGGAATCTTTGGTGTTTACGACATTTTTTGCCGTCAACAGTGGATGTTCGACATATTGCATATTGGCCCTGTGCAAAATTTCAGAAATATAATTTTCCTTGGATAAAATCAATTTTCCTTCACTGTGTTTGATAATTTGAATCCCAAGAAAATATTTTAACTCTCCTAAATCTTTAATCGAAAATGTTAATCCAATAATTGTATGACTTTGCTTATCTCTTGATCACTGTCTCTTGCGATTAACATATCATCCACATATACTAAGATAAAGATAGTTCTTTGCCTACTCCTTTTCATGTATAATGAGTTGTCAGACTTGACTTGAATATACCTAAATTTAATAATGTCATCTTGAGTTTCTCATACCAAGCCCTTGAAGCTTGCTTGAGTTTATAGATTGCTTTATAAAGCCTGCAAACCCTTTTATCATCAGAATTGTATCGTTCAGTGTTGCTTGTAGACTTCTTCAGTTAATTCTCCATTCAGAAAAGCATTGTTCACATAAAGTTGTTTTATATTGCACCCCTTACTTAAGGCAGTAGTTAAATTTATCCTAATAGTAGTAGGTTTTATAACCGGAGAAAAGGTTTCATTGAAATCAAAACCAAATTGTTGTGCATAACCTTTAGCTGCTAGTCTGGCTTTGTATTTTTCAATAGATACATCAGCCTTTCTTTTTATCTTATATACCCATCTACAACCAATTACATTCTTGTGTGCTGGTGTTACAACAAGTTCCCAAGTTTTGTTTTTCATAAGAGCTTCATGTTCTGTATCCATGGCCTTTTTCCAATTTCTTGACTTTAGTGCTTGAGTGAAATTAAGTGGTTTAGTTCAGTGATGGCCACATTATAGACTTTTGATTTAAAAATACCACTTTTTGATCTAGTAGTCATGTGATGCCTTCTTTGATGTTGTTATGCCCGTTGTGATTGTTGTTCCTGTTGTGATATCCTTGTACTGCTGTTGCTTTGCCTACTACCATTATCATCAATGTTGTGCATGTTATTATCATCTTGACTTATTTCTATGTCTTCTGAATTGCTCTTTCTTCTGATCCATTAATGTATACTTATTTATCTTATATCCTCAGCTCGTGTTCCTGAATGTTCATTGTCTTTAATTGTTTCAAGAGTAACTGGTCTAAACTCCACAGTCTTAATAGATTCCACTCTATTGTCTTCTTTGGAATTATGTCTATCTGCATAAGGAAATTTACTTTCATCAAATATCACATGTCTTGAGACATAAATTCTACCATTCTTGTAAAGACATTTATAACCTTTTTGATTTTGAGCATATCCAATAAATGTGCATGGACTTGACCTCATACTTAATTTATATTTATTATAATCTTTCAGACATGGAAAACACAGACAACCATATATTTTTAGAAACTTATAGTCTGGTGTAATATTGTATATCATCTCATGTGGAGTTTTATTATCTAGGATCTTAGTGGGTAACATGTTAATAAGAAAAACTGAAGTAAAAAAGGCTTCATTCCAATACTTCATGGGTAATGAGCTTTGTGACAACAATGTTAAACCAGTTTCTACAATGTGTCTATGTTTTCTTTCAACCAAACCATTCTTCTCAGATGTGTGAGGACATGTTAATCTGTGTTTAATTCCTCTTTTTGCAAAATAATCAGCCAAAGGTTTGAATTCTGCCCCACCATCTGTTTGCAAAATTTTGACATTACAATTTAGTTGCTTTTCAACACGCGTTATAAATTGTATAACTGTGTTAGAAGTTCCAGATTTATTTTTAGCATATATATCCAAGTGTATCTCTAATAGGTATCTACAAAAGAAAGATAGTACCTGTGCCCCTGATATGAATTTAGAAGTGCTGGCCCCCATAAATCTGCAGCTACAAGCTCTAATGGCTTATTATACCTGGTTTCAGAATTACAAAAAGGAAGCTTGTGGCTCTTGCCAAGTCGACAATGTGTACATGTGTATTTAACAGGTGCATTTTTAAAAGCAATATTATTAATAGATAAAAAAGATCTTACAGTTTCAAAATTTGGATGTCCAAGTTTCATATGCCATAAAGTAATATTATCTAAAACATTATTTCTATTATAGTGCTTATTACTACTGCAATCATTATTACTACAAGCATCCACATTGTTGCACCAGAGTTCACCACTTGAATTTCCAGTTTTCAAGTTATTAAATCTGTAAAGCCCATCATGTAGACTACCCTATAGTAATATTTCATGACTTAGAATATCTTTGACTAAGCAAAATGTTGGGTGAAACTCAAAATATACACAATTATCATTAGCAAATTTTGATACACTTAAAATATTTTTATTTATAGTAGGAACCCTAAGCATGTTATTTAGTTGAAGTTGTCTTTTACCTAGAATAGTACCTTTGCCAATATGTGTTATATTTGAAGTCTCACCATTGCCCATATGCAATTTTTTCATACCTAAGTAATTTTTGCTTCCAATTCAAATTCTGAAGATTATTAGTAATATGATGGGTTGCACTTGAGTCTAGATACCATTCCTCAAAACTACTTTCATCACCCTTGTCTGCATCATTACTGTTGACTATCATTTTTGCCTTTGCTTGAGTTTATTGTAGCAAAATTTGCCTTTGCTCCTTTCTGAGAAAAACCGCTTTGACTGTTTTGAGAACAATTATCTGAATTGTACCTAAAGTAACATTTATTTACCATATGACCAAATTTTTGGCAAATTTGACATTTTACATGATTGTTATTATTCCGTCGGCCTCTTCCATGACCTCGCTGAGGTTGGAAACCCCTTCTTTGTGCTTGAAAACCTCCTTTTTGTGTTTGAAATCCTCCTTGAAAATTTCCTCTTTGTGATTGAAAACCTCTTGAATACTGATTTTCTTGTCTGTTTGAATCATTATTGTAGTTGTTTCCTTGTTGATTATTATTATCTACTGCATAGTTGACAGAAAAATCACCTTATATGGTTTTTCTTTGTTCAATCCTTCCTTCTTGAGCAAGTAGAGCAGATCTAAAAAACTGCATATCAGGTAATGTTTGTTGAGTAGCAATAACAGTTATTAATGAGTCATATTCCTCATCAAGTCCACTAGTGATAAACAATATTTGCTCACTATCACTTGTCTTATGTCCAACTGCAATTAATTTATCACAAGTATTTTTAATTTTGCCTAAATATCCTTTCATACTCATGCCTTATTTTCTGGAGCTTTGTAAATCCCTTCTATACTGCATTACCCTTGCTGCAGACTGAGAACTAAAAATTTGCTCAATAGATGACCGTGTTTCACGAGAACTAGTACATCCTACTATCTGTGATAACAAATTTGAACTTATAGATGACATAAGCCATGATGATAATAGATTATCCTGCTTTTGATATCTAACATAATCTGGATTTGAAACAGTGCTACCGTCTTGATTCAAACTCATGACTGGTGGTATTGTTATGGTTCCATTGATGTATTCCAATAGTCCATAACCTTTTAAAGAAACTTCAACTTGATATTTCCATAATATATAATTGTCTTCATCAAGAGATGTGGTAATAATTTGGCTTTTGGGTTTTATTAGTTTGGGGGTGTTTGGTGGTGGATTAGCACTTGTGTTGAGCGTAGCTGCAGACGTGGCTTCATTATCGTTGGCCATAGTTGATTAGAAAAAATATTGAGTGAGGAAAAAGCAGGAAATTACAGCCAATGTAAAAAAAATGCAAAAGAAGAAGAGCAATAATAAGGTATATAATGTATGCCTGGCACGCAATATCGGATCTTGTAGCCGCCTTTGTGCTTGGCAAGTCAAGACTGATATTTGTAGCCGCTACAAAAAAAATACCTATGATTAGGAGAGGTTCAATAAACTAGCAGCATGTTGATCTAGGTGTGGCTAGTTTTCAGACCAATGATCCAAAAACAATCAAGAGTTGGATGTCCCTTCGGTGAGATCTCCAACGATGATAAAAACAAAACTGAGGAGGCAGATAATATATAACAACTCTTGGTTGATAGAAAGCCTTTCAGCAATTTGCTCTGATACCAAAATTGAAGGATAAGAAGAACAAGATGAATATTGAGAAGCAGAAGATTTTATTGATGAAATAATATATTTCTTGTACAAGGAGTAATGAAACAAAGACATGTATATATAGGAAAGCAGTGCAACAACTAATTGTAAATTACAAATCATACTAAATATAACATAACGGCTAATTGTAAATTATAAATCATACTAAATATAACATAACAGCTAATTGTAAATTATAAATCATACTAAATATAACATAACGCCTCTTTTGACTTCATTATAGAGAATGAATAACAATTACAAATTTTAGTTTCATCCGACTTTTGTAGCACGAAATGTGATTTCAGGTGGATAAATGAAACTTTTTTGGACTTATTTAAATTCATCATTACAAAAATTTAGTTTACTGGTGCTGCATACTAGAACTCATTAAAGCCGATTCACATCGCTATGCTCAATAAACGGAATGAGGGAAGCTCAAATAAAAAAATATCAAAAAGGAAAAGTACTTCTAAAACAAAAAATTTCCCATGCAATAGTCAAAAATTATTGAGAGTAACCAGCCGGAACGACTTGGCCATCCTATATGAATATGGTTTGTTTTTGAAACTGTCTTTTTATTCATTTACCATAACAGAAGGATGCATAGTACAAAAGATGATACACAACCTATACGCAAATGCACACATGATAAAATTTTATATAAGCATCTGAAAATAATTAAGCCCAGTCCAAAATGCAATTCAATAGAAGTCAGAACCTTTTTACCTCAGCCATCATCCTCATGTATGCACTGTTACAATAAATGAGACTTTCATTCACATTGCTTGCTAATTGTGTAATCACTGTCGTTGAAGTAAGACATCAACGTAAGTAAACTACCTGTCTTTTAGAATCGCTTTGTAGTTCTCCCATAGTCAAGATCATCGAGAAGTTCCCATGCCTATCTCATCTCGTTATCTTGAACCGGGTCTAACACAATATTCATTAGTAACCTTGACGTCACTATTAAAATTTCACCAATATTTCACTTAATGAAAACACTTTATCCTGTAAGCATCAGGATGAGGATAGAAGAACACAAACTTATAGAATTCCCAATTGACTGGCTTTTTTTCTCATTCCAGAGTGTTGTAATCTATGCAGCCTCAACCATTATGCTATGGCGAAGTGAAATTTCTAATTAATTCTGTTGTCCATGAATAAGTAACAATTTTTTTAATAATGTATGAACTATATAGAAGTATACAAATCTATGCCATTGGGAAAAGAGAACCATGAACATCTAAGTATATTATACAGACTGAGAATATGTAATTTATACATAAAAAGTTAATAGATATATGTTTATATCTTAATGGCTATAAAATATACGGTACAAAACATTGATGTCAAGAAATGCTTATTTTGAAATTTCTCGAACATGATCTGCTATACTTCCTAATTATTTGCTCTCCCCCACTTCTTCCTCTGAACTTGAAGTCGTTGCCATCATGACATATTGAACATCATGCTGTCATTATAAAGACACCTATAAACTGATCTTATACAAGCATGCTGTAAAAAAAATCTTAACACATTAATTATTAATTACTAAAATGAATTCAAAATAATAATTATCGACTTCTTGTGCGTCCATGCTTTAGTTGCTGATTGGTTTAATATTTCTGTATTAAGTAACTTTCCGTAGAATTTTGTTTTAGGACGCCCATACCTATGTGTCATTTAATGGGAAATTCTAGTCTTCTTATCTTGTTGTATGAGATACAAATTATTGTCTAAATAGATTAAACAATTAACTCGTGCAACCAAAGACCGTCTAGTTGCATGCACATAAGAAATTGAGTTTAAAAAATTAGAACTTTCTAAAAGATCGAGGAAATCATATTGCATAATGTAAATATCTTGATTTTTATGAAATCGTGAGAAGTGCATTTCCAATTTTAAATGTCAGTAGTCAACATCCTTCATTATTTTAACATTAGGATTGCTTCACAGGATACACCATTTCATACATGAAAATTTGGCAGAACATGAAAACTGAGATGAGAATATATTTTATGGTGCATAAAAGTTTACTTGTATGTGTCATAGATATCAGCAAACATCCTAGGACAAATTAAACTTAAAATAAGTAAACGATTATGGAGATAATGGTAAGATACTGAAAGGACCGTGGTCGTTCTGTTCAATGATTTAAGATTTTGTTATGTTTATTTGTACGGTAATGCAAATACGGCAATTTCCACTGCTTTTTTATGTGTTTGGGAAAAACAATATTAGCAAAAATTAATGCATGTTGTTCATTTTACCACATGACTGTTATACATATGGAATCATCATCACAAAGCTCTCATTGATTTAGTTGGTTATATGAAGAATCGGTGAATGGCAAATCTGTCCAATAATAATTAATTTGAATATGTAAATAGATCTAACAGCATAAGTGAAAATCTATCAATAAAAAATTAGTATGAAAAAGGGTTGCTATTTGAGTACATAAACTAAAGGATGCTAACAAAATATCACAGAGAAAACTTGAGTTATAACATATGGAATAAATACCATCTCGGTTACGTAGAGACCAGGTAGAATTGGAGAATTACTATGAACGTTTGTTTGTTCATATTTCACACTTAATTTTAACGTGAATCATCTCAAGTTCGATCTCTATGGACTCATATCCTCTTTACTTGCACCCTCACCTTAGTAATCATCTTGTACAGTAAACTGTTAGTAATAGTTACTTCTGTATCAATAAAATGAATTATTAATTATTACTCTCACTTGTAATCCTTGTATTAGTTCTTTTAGAAGTTTGGCTTATGCTCTGCTACAATGTATATCGTCTGTTCCAAATTCATTTTCGTGCTTTGTTAAACGACGGATATGTTAGCTTATGATTATTTACTGGTTACATAGAGTTTTCCTTTTAAACTTGTGTGTATGTTGATTACATAAATCATATAAATTTTATTTTAGATTAACTTGTTATTTTTTTAATGCAATTTACAGGAAAATATGTTACAATTGGCCATTTGATTCATTCCATGATGAAAACGTGTAAGTATGTAGCATATTAAAAACCCAAACAAGTGTATTTTACATTCTAAAAAAAATTGTTCCAAAAAATATAGTCACATGAAAATTCAGTTGTAAAGTAAAGCCAAAATAGGGTCAGTCATTCCAGCTATTGACAGTTGTAAAGTTTGGGTCGATCGGGTTTTAACCTAGTGGCATTTTCGTAAATAAATTTATGACCGACCCAAAACTTGCACACCATATTTTCAGCTTTGCCACTACCTCCAAACCACAGCTATTAATACCCCACTTCTCCACCATTCACGGAACCGATTTTTCTACCCCGAAGGGCTGTCCAAATCATTTCTCCACTACTTTCAAGCACTTCAAGCTCCATTAATGGCTTCTCAAACCCAATTTAACTTCCTTCAATAACAAGTTGACCAAATCTTCTCCAAACTCTGTTAGAAATCTCTCAAACTCAATTCAAGTGATCTCCAACCGCCATTAATCCTCTCTCAAGCCTAGATCTAACACCAAATCATCATGGAACTCATGAAGATCATCTAATTGTTAAAGTGATTGAAGATCTACATGACTACCATCACAAAACAAGAAATCTCATAGATTCCTTTGAGAATTCAAGTGGAAATCTAGAGCAAAAAGAGAGAAAAAATAGGAGATCATTATAAAAGAGAGAAATGAGTGATTTGAGTTAAGTCATGTACTTTGTAAATCCAACAGTGATAATGAAAAGTGATTCCATAGTGGACGTAGGTTTAAATTGACCGAACCACTCTAAAATTCTCGTGTTCTTACTTGTTTTTATATTTTGTGGCTCCATTTTTCTATTTCATAACTTTTGATGAAATGTTCTAAAACACTTTTGGTGTTGAGGTCATTTTTTGATTTCACAATTACGACCTCTTATTACTTGTTCAGATTTAATTTCATTGAACCTTTCTTTAGAAATATCAACCTTTGATTGAAATGCATTCTCCAAATTCTTACTTTTAGCCCCGTTCATTCTGCTTCCATGAGCTAAAAGAGAACCCATCAAATAATTCATGAATAAGTTTTCATTTCATTAGATTTTTTAGTAGCGATAACTACATGATCCCATTTTGAAGGAAGACCTCGTAAAAATTTCTCAACTAATTTCTGATCTAAATTTTTCTCACCAAAAATTTTCATTTTATAAATAAAATAGTAACTCTTGTGACATAATCTTACACTGATTCATTACCTTTCATGAAGGGCATCTCAAAATATCGACGATAGGTCTGTAGTTTCACTATCGTTACTTTACTATCTCCACGGAACTCCCCACCTCAAAATTTCCCATGCTTCCTTCGATTTGGTGACGCTTGCAATGCGTGGAAAGATGGCCTCTATTACAGCTTATTGTTAGAACAAACAGGGCCTTTGCATCTTTCTTACAAAACTCTCTTAGCTCAACTGCTGTTGTTGTATCTGCATATCCAGATTCGATAATTTCCTAAAGGTCTTGAGAAATGAAGCAAGTCTTCATTTCAACGCTCTAGAATTTGTAGTTTCTCCACTAAAGATCGGTATTAAAGCCTGGTTTTGTGAAACATTAAGATAATTCATGTTAATTTGTATTTGCTACTACACTTGCTCTTTGAAACAGAGGCACTCGATTGAACTACCTTGGCTCTGGTACCAAAATTGTTAGCAAAAATTGAAAAACACACAAAAAAGCTAATGCTTCTGTAATATAGAACTGAAACTCTTTTTCTTACTTTTTCCTCTCATGCATAAAAAACAAAGAACAGTAACAATTATATACTAAATAATACATAAACTCTGACTACAAACATGCATCTTATTTATTCAAATAAAATAAGACCTAGTCTAAAAAACTTATCTCATACTAGAATAAAAACTGACTTTGCCATCAACTTTTATCAGATAAATCTTTAATGAGTGACTTGTTTGTATATAGAGACTATTTAATAGGGATGAAGAAACTAATTCATGTCAATATGCATATCATTGACCCGTATAGGATACACTTATCTACTCTGTTTCCTTCAATAATTAAGCATGCGCCTAAATTCCTATTTGAAATGTTTTAATCAGGCAATTATGTCCTTCATTTGATTAGTTTTTTTAAACATATATCTGAATCAACACTTTAATAGTTGAAAAAATCCTAAAATTAAAAACTTAAAATCCAAAATCCAAACGAAAGTTGAAATAATGTTGTAGAATGCTGAAATACGATGACATTGTTTGTAGCGATTCCTCTTTTTTTCCTCAAATCTAAATTTGGTAGGGTCTTAGGTGATCTAAAATTTTTAAAACACGCAAATTAAAGTAAAGGAATTTTAATAGAGGAGATAACCGTGATACAATGAAGTAATGACTTACATAATAACATTGGTCATTATTACTATTAATTGCAATCGGGTGCTAAATAAATAATTGAGTTAGAAATTTTTTATTTGAACCAAGCAAGCTTTAGCCTAGCTTTATCTTCATATACTAAGTTCAAACGAAAATATATTTATGGTCCAAATTCATAAAAAATACACATATTTGTTATTTAAATTTTCAACATTATATTCTAATTAGTTGATAAGACATTTTAGTAATTTAGAATTTATCATGCAAATAAATATTTTCACATAACAATGCTATATTCAGTCACAAACCGGTATTATTACAATTTATTCGTTTACTACAAGTTCGAACAAATCATACAATTTGAAGCAACTTTATTATCAATTAACAGGATTGAGAAAGCTTATTAATATTATTACATGAATTCTATATTTTGGGAGGGCAATTCAATTAAAACAATACTCGATGCTCTAAACTGAAAAATCTAGTTGTATTTGGGCCGTGATTACTTGATTCAGCATACTCCGGTGTTAGATGGTCATATTCACTTTCTTCTAAAATTTTGGATCAAACTCTTGTATCCTTTGAAGCCAAACCAAGACTTTTTTCATTGTTGGTCTTTCACTCAGATTTTCCTCTAGACAGTTGCTCAAAAGCTCTAAAAATTCGGTTACTTGTTCTTTCGTCATCACATGCCTGATTTCATCGTCTAAAATCCGTTCAAGACCTTCTTCTTTGAACGTTCCCATAAGGTATTCTTTTTCTCCGAGCTCACCAAAATACACTGCTTTCATTCTAGTTAAAAGCTCTAGAAAGACAACTACAAAACTATACACATCGCTTTTTTTGGTCAGTTGACCTGTTAATAAACTCTCAGGATCTAAGTAGCCATAAGTACCGGGTACGCCTGTTTCATTTATTTCCATTAGGGGTAACATTGAAGCTCCAAAATCTGATATTTTTGCAATATTATTCTCGTCTAGTAGAATGTTTGAAGATTTAATATCCCTGTGAGTGATTGGGGGCAAAGAATAATAATGTAAGTAAGTGAGAGCGGAAGCACAATCAATTGCGATCTGAAGGCGAAATTCCAATGACATGCTTTGATTCTTTTGTTGAATACGTTGGTATAGTGTACCTCCAAAGACGAACTCATAAACCAAGATGGGAACTTCAACTTCCTAACAACACCCCAAAATTTGGGCTATGTTTTTATGGTTGATAAGAGATAGTATATACATTTCTTTAACAAATTCCTTCATCCTATTTTCAATGATCACGACTGCCTTTTTTATAGCTACGTGTCTGTTGTCAATGGGTCCTTCATAAACAGTGCCCTGACCTCCACGTTCTTTAATGTTACCTTCATCGAAATTGTTTGTTACCTTTAAGATGTTTTTTATGGAAAATATCCTGAATCGAACAGACTGATGTGCATTAATCTGTGCTTGAAGAAACAACCCTCCATTTTGTTTGAAACATTTCTCCCTTGCCATGTTTAGTTTTGTCTTTCCATGTATTAAACACGTGATAGCAGCGACAACGCCGGCAAGCAATCCAGAGACGTGCTGCATATGGCATCAAGAGTTGCCATAAAGTAATAGCATAAAGTTTACATGTAGAGCTACCTTTACTACAAGGAACAATGTCATATGTCTCTTTATTGTGGTTGTAGCCGCTCTTCGTGTTTATTTTGATGTTCGATGTTATTATAAGCATGGGTTTTATCACTTCTTTTTTTGTTTATTAATTTACAATTTGAATTACCGTACAATAGTGGGAAACATCGACCGTTAGTGTTCAATATAAAACAAAAATTATTTGTTAAAACATATTTCAAATTAGATTTTATTTTAAAATTATAGGATAATTTAAGAGGAAATAGAAGTAACTAATAAAGCATAAATTCAATTAAACTGAATTTTACATGCAAACCAATTTGAGACAAGAATATATTACGAATGTATTGATTCGAATTAGTCACAAAAACATGCATGCATTATTATTATATATCAAGTTAGATCAATGTAATCTTATTGTTTAGCTGTTTTGCAACTATAAACGGCTAATGGAATGAAATAAAAAGAGAAACGAAACAAATATAAGCTCATAACATATCATTATATCAATGAACATTTAATTGAAATAAAAAAACATAAGAGTAAGATGTAATAAATAAATCCCAACTAATAAACTAATTTATTTAAATAAACCACTTAAAAGTACCACTGTCATTTGAAAAACTGGAACTGCTGAAATAAAAATACTAAAGATAAAATTAAATGTTGGACTCACACAGAACAACACATACGTCTCACACATCTATACTTTTGATTATTCAACGAGTATACAAATTATAATATGCAAAAAATATACAATTTTAAACCAGTTAATGGCTGATTTCGAATATTTGAAAACCATTAGAGGCCCACGTAAGTACCATATGAATTGAAAAACTACGTTAGTAAATTTTAATAATCATGTTGCATGCATCGACATAGTAATCAACAGAAATTTCGTGAAGGATAGCAAATAGGATGTACCCAAATGGATTAATCAAAGCAATCAGGTGGTAGAGTTCATAATTTTTTTTACAATAGACATGTTTGGATAAATGTAAAGAGTCTTCTTTGACATAACAAACGTGTATGCATACTTTTGAATGTTAAAAAAAAGTACTTTTGATTATTGAAAAAAAAAAGTGCAATACACAAAGAGCTTCAAAGTAAAACAGAAAGAAACAAATGCAAACTATATGTAGCTCGAATTCATGCTTACTGTTATTATGTTCTGCATCTCAGTTTCAGCACAATTCCGCAACTTGCAAAGCTTGCTCCTGGCATGCATTGAATTCAATTAGACAATCATTTAAAAGGACTGCTTCCTATGATGGAGATGACCTTGATGATGATTTTACAGTAGCTGAACAAGCTTATTTGTGTAAATAGTTTTAAAACTAACATAAATCTGCTATTAGTTTTTAAGTCCATGTTGAAATTTTGTCCTAACTAGAAATAAAGATCAGTACTTTGCTTGTTCTCTCAGTTCCACCTTAACTCTTAATCTGCTACTGAAACGCAGTACATAAATGCACAAAACATGAAGGTACATAAGGTATTGGGAGACCAAATTAAGAAAATTACCAGGATAAGAGCATCTCCAACAGTGGAGGAAATTCATGTTAAGGGGTGTAATATCCCTTATTTTTGCATCCAACAGTTGTTACACGGTGTAATATGAAGGCAAATGTTACGGGCTGGATTCAGAGTTCGGAATAGGGCGCGCGAGCTGATTTTATCAGCTCGTGATGTCGCGAGCTGATTTTATCGGCTCGCGACTTCAGGAGCCGATAAAATCAGCTCGTGGCCTTTTTTTTTCCAACTATTTTTACCATATACAATACCAAATGCATATAACCAAACACCCCCCCTCCCCCCCCCCCCTCCAGCCATATATAGGCATTTTATCAGCTCGCGAGCTGATAAAATCAGCTCGCAGACTGCGAGCTGATAAAATCAGCTCGCGCCTGTTGGAAGATATCAAAGATATCTCCCGTAATGTTACGGGCCGTAACGTTACGGCCCGTAACACTGTTGGAGATGCTCTAAATGCATCTTTTTTTCTTAATAATATTCTATCTACGAGAATAAAACATAAAAAACATTCCAAACACGTACATAGAAGATATTTTACGAGATTGAAGAAGCAGCAAATTTTAGGAAATTAACTTAAAACCCAGGAACGAACATCCAAAGTTCTAAGCTTAAAGCCATTAGAATATAACTGATACATTGCATTCAAGGTAA
The DNA here is from genome assembly GCA_030737875.1 of Allium sativum. Lineage (NCBI taxonomy): Eukaryota > Viridiplantae > Streptophyta > Magnoliopsida > Asparagales > Amaryllidaceae > Allium > Allium sativum. The sequence continues at coordinate 968,039,624 of CM060909.1, read as the reverse complement.
ACAAAAATAAACTTACATGGAAATTGCAAAGAAGCGATAGTGATGCAAGATCAGAGGATGGAATAAGAGCTTTTTTTTGTCTCGCGAACTGGAACACAAAAACTAAACGACTTTCAAAGCAAGAGATGGAATGTGTTTTTATTCTCCTTCAATGAATTGCTGTTATTCGGAAGAAAGGTTTTAAAGGAGAAAGATGCAAGGAGAAATTGAAGAGGCGAGATATAGGGATATACGCAGAAAATGCGAGAAACAGGGAGCATCGCTTATATTAAAAGAAAATGCGAAAAACAGGCGAGATATAGGACACGGGCAGGCAAGTCATGGGAACATACAAAGAGAATCAAAGAGTTAAAAATGCTACTTGAAAGTAGTTCATACAGAAGATATTAAAATACAGGTTGATCAGTTGATGAGAAAAAACAGAATTTAAATCACAGTAGTGGATAGTCCTGTACGAATGGTTAAAAAATAGGAAATATTGGTTCCCTGATCCACCTCTCGAGCTTGGGCCTGAAATGCCTGATAAGTCTCCGAACTGGCCAAGCAGCAGCATCATCCCAAGGCACAAGTCGTATGGTCTTCGATCTGCTTAGTGATCTCATGCAACATATCGATCTCCGGCTTGGCATTTTCGACCTACAGCCACTCCATCATCATCCAGAGCCGAGGCGTCCATTCCCTGCACGGCGTGCACTTCCTGCAGCTCTTGTGCTTGTAGAAGTACGATAGCCTAGCGATCGCACCAACGATATCTATGCTTTTGTCCATCACGATCGCTGCAGCCTTGCCCAGGCCAGAGGTCACCGCTTTAAGAGCATCATCGAAGTCCATGAGGACGTATTCACAGACGTGCTTGGGTAGGAGAGGGACGGAAGAGCCGCTGGGTATGACTGCAAGCAAGTCCCAGCCGCCAAGGATGCCGCACAGTGCCTTTCGAGCAACCCTCGTGAGGGGATTCTCGTTTCCTCTTCTACGGTGCATGGTCTGTTCACGTGGCCCGAAATGCAGAATAGCTTCATGCTCAAGTTTTTTTTTCACCGAAGCTGGTAAATCACTTGGGGACACGGCGTAATATTGTAGGGGATACTGCGACGGTTTCCACGTTGGTTACGGTGGCTAGGTAGCCATAGAGACCTGCATTGGCATGAAATGGAGTCTTCAATCTTTGCTTTCCTTGCTTGCCTTCCAGACTTTCCAACAGAGCAGTTTCCTCGGCACAGATATAAGCACCGGCATGAAAATGGATATAGACATCGAAGTCATACCAAGATCCACGAGCATTTTTACCCAACAACCCAGCTTTGTAGGCCTCCTGCCTTGCTTTTTCAACGTTCAGATGCTCAGTTATATACTCGTCTGTAATATAAATATAAGCAGCTGTGGCATGCATAGCGACCCCTGCAATCAAGCAACCTTCAAGAAGTTTGTGTTGATCATGGCACATAGCGACCCCGCAATCATGCAGCCTTCAAGAAATTTGTGTGGATCATGGCGTAAGATTTCACGATTTTGCATGTTCTAGGTTGACTTTCATCAGCATTGACAACTAAATATGAAGGAGGACCGTATACAGTTAGCAAAATTAATAAGAAGAAGATATTTGCTTAGACAACTTTCATGCAATATAAATAAAAATACCAATTCGTGATGCAACCTGGATTATTATAGAACCTTCAGTATCCAAATTAACCTGCAAACAGTGTACGAAAATTAAGCACACAGAACAGATTGAAAAGAGACTCGTACAGATCTGGCATGGAGAAAGAAATATAAATACCATATGTCGAAAATTGTCAACATATTGAGGAGAAAAAAGTTTCCGCTATCAGCCACCATTTCACTCATTATCTTTAACCATAGGGTTTTTTCCATCCTTGTTAGCATCCTCTCCCTCTTCACTGATGTCCGAGGTCCACAAGGTTATCACTCAAAAGTTACTTTATCAAGCTGCTATATATCCCTGTTTGATTATTCACTCAAAGTGTCAAGTTCCCAAATAGCCTTATAGAATGCTTGCATTGCGAAGTGGCAAGCCCTTTAAGGAAAGTTCATGATCTCATAATAGAAAACTGAAAAATTTAACGTCAGGACCAATCTAATTGAATGAGTAGGGGAGAGATATGCATGTGCCATTGTGCCATGGTGGAAGCTGTCAGCTACGCCTTCATCGTCTGCTCTGCATCGTCCTTCCTCTCATTGGCCAGTCTTAAACTCAACGAAATACCTATAATAATCCCGCTTTATCTTGAAATAAAGAACAATAAAGAATCCCGACAGTAGTAGAAGGAATTAAATGCTTATTTATCACAAATACAATATCCATACAAATAGTAGAAAGTTCTAATTTAACTTTCTATCTGTAGTCCGTAGTCGCCTGTACATGACCATGTTTCCTTTTGATTCTTCTTTTTGATCGATCAAGCGCAGAATAGGCCATGCAGTTGTTCTTGATCCTACCACTTGTAAGCAACAGATAAAAGGTTCCTTTCCTCTACAGTAAGTTCGATGTCGGGTTTTGCTACATTTTTCACCGCATCCACAATTTCTTCCTGTCAGTCGGCTTGCTCAGCGAGCTTGGCGATGTAGACGAAGGACTCCCTTGTTGCCATTGGAGATCGGATCTAAGTTTTAGTTATGTTCTTTGTCTGAATGGTAAACCTTTCATTAAGATGAAACCATAAGGTAGTACATATGTAAATTGCATGAAAGTTGAAGTAGCTAATGAAGAAACACGATGTCAAGATAAATCAATTGTCTGCAGCAATGAATGGAATTTATTATTTAAACTGTAAAACAGGAACTAATCTCTGTTTACATGTCGATGTTGAGTGACAGTACGCACCTGTGTGGTCGTCGCTACCAAAACCTTTAACGGCAGATTAATAGGCATACAGAAAATTCAAGAACAATGTCCTATGGAAAATATTGAGTTATAAAGTTTGAAAACTTGAATTTTTTTAGGAGTCATAGATATCATGAAATTATAAGAAATGTAAACTATTTGGCAATGAACACTAACCATTCAGATGTACAACAAACATTACTTCGGTTATATTCATGTAAACCAAAGCTGAAAATGACATACCAGTGACACCACCTTGCCAAATCATCAGCTGAACCAATTGTTGCAGCAATGAATGGAATTGAAAGAGAAAAGTGCACCGAGCTTTACTATAAAATGTTTGTTCAAATGCAAAGAAGGGACTCAAAAAGTGGATTCCGTAAGTGAAAATCCATGTCTGTTTGCACTAACGTGCATGTTCAAAAGCTTCTTCTTCCACATCACACGGTTACTATAAGTCTATAGCTGTTACTAAGTCATGTAACCATCTACGTTCGTCCAACCAACTTCTTGCTCTCCGTAGGTAAGAAGTTACAAACCATGTTTTGTCAAGTAGCAGCAACCATGTCTCTGGGTACTTGAACCAACAAACGATATTTTCACCAACAGCAGTTCGACTGTGGGGAAATAGACCAAATCCAATGTGTAGATCAACATCTGAGAACGCAGTAAATCACAATATGATATAAATAGATGTACATTGGATTAAGATTCCTGTACATCTTCGCAAATCAGCAGACAGCGATTCTAGAAGCATAAGACTGAACAAAAACTTAGTTGTAACTGGTTTATAGTATTACGTTTTACTTTAACTGCTAAATATACAGAAGGTAAACATTTTGTACACGATTATATTAACTCGAGATGGTCAGTCCATGTCCTTTTACTATGAAGTTTTTCATGCTAATATTGGTATTTGTCGGAGTATAGTGAACACAGAAAGTAATGATCAACTTTAATACACTATTTTAGGAGATAAAATAATATAAATTTTCCTAAAAATTAATTTTGTGGTTTCCCAGCATTTTTCTTATATCGAATCTTGTTGAGTGGTAATACACTAATATTATCTAAAGATTGTCCAACATTGACATTTTACAAAAATATATGATATGTCTTCTCGGTATCATTTCTTAAACTAAATATGTACACGAAAATCAAAAATTAATCAGAGATAAAATTTCATAGAATTAATCCTAAAAGTTAGGTAATAGGAAACACATGGTATATGCTATGAAGTACAAACTCGCAGTACATAAACAGTCGACTGCAGTAATGTAACCAATTGTACTATACGATAAAATGAACTTGGCCTATCACTATGGATGTATAGTAGATAGCGTACAATGATTGGTCCGTTGTCATGTAAAACCACACCGTAGATGGTGCAAACCTGTAAAGAAAGGAAACACCTTCTTAATAACAGCAAAAAAAAATATTAGAACCAAGAAACATTAGCAACTATAAATGCATATGGTGAAGGAGAAAGTATAACAAAATTTTGAGTTTGGGCAGTCCGTTCTTAACTGTGGCAAATGATCAAACAATTTGGGTGCGTTCATAGTTCATACTACTCATTTCCAAACTTTATTTCAAATTAAGTACTCGAAGTGGATGGAGTAACATGCGGTGGCCTGGAATGGAACGAAGAGCGTACCAACAAAAACAACATGCTTGATTTCAAACGCCCTATGTACCGGTTCAAATGGAGGTTGAAATTATGGGGATAATTTTTAGTGGGGCAATTAACAACAAAGACAACCACTTACTATAATTTATCCATAAGGACAGCTGCCTAATATTTTTTTTAAAGGACAATACACTGCAATACTCCCACTCGATTTTCTACCATATCGCGCTTCAAGCCGCTGCCTTCTTCTCCGATTCCTCCAGCGATATTCATTGTCGGTCATCTCTCTAGCGTTTTCATCATCATCTTCAGAATTTTTCGAGCTCCTCAATTTATTCGATTTGCCTAATTTAATCGTCTCAAAAGTTTCGTCGATTCATGAAGATACCGCAGATTTTGATTCGGTTGGCAGTAAAGATGATTGCGTGATTTTTGATTTCGTGATTTCGTCGTAGAAAATCAAACGAGAGAGATGAACGACGGAAAATACTTTTTTTGATGGTGAATTTAGCAGCAGTTTTTAGGAATCAGTTTGCTATTTTTTTGAGCTAATTCTATTCATACATCTGTAATTCCTTAACATACACCGTAAAATGAAATAAAATAGCATACACCAAAAACTTCTTTTCATATACCGCGTCTTTCACAAAATTACCCTTTTATATTTTCATCACCTTTCCTCTCTTTAATCTTAAAACTAAATTACATAAAACTGGGAATTTATTACAATAGATTTACCTAGAACTTAAAAAAAAACTTTTATTTTAACACTAGTATCTTAAATTATTTGATTGTTTTATTTTTAAATCACTATAATTTTAGATGATGGAAATTTGAACTTATTTTTTTTAATATTAGAAAGTTAAACTAGTTAAATTAATTTGGTGTTAAATTTAAACATGATTAAATTTGAATGAAAGATTGAAGAATTTAATACCATGTATAACATTAATTTTAGTAGTTAGTTTTAAATTTTAATTTTTATATTTAATTAAAGTGAAAACTATTAAAATTAACTGTATATAAATGTTGCTTGTAACGATATGAATATATTTTAATCCTCAAAAGAAATATAAAATTAATTTAACCAGTGATATAAATTAATTTATAATATACTAACTTTACAAGAGAAATTATATCGAGTATACATAATGCAAACAAGGGAGAATTGTATATATTTTCATTCTTTAATATTGATTCTTTTTTAATATGGTCATTTTGGTCTGAAATTTTATTTAAAATCCCATGGTGTAGGTAAAGCAATTTGCGGTGTTTGAATAAAATTTGCCCTTTTTTTTAGGTATCCGTTTTCCTGTATTAACAGTGTTATGCTTTTGTGTTTATAATTTTAGTGTTATATTGGTTTGTACTTGTATTGTTGCATTAGCTTTGCAACTCAATCGAAATTATGTCATTTTAATCAATCAAACTGTGATATAAACGTTTTTTGTATTAGTTTTTCTTTATAATCTCATAGCAATTTTTACGTATCGGTTTTATATTTTTTAGGTATCAGTTTTATATTTTTTAGGTATCAGTTTTATATTTTTTTAAGTATCAGTTTTATATTTTCTAGTTGAATTTACATAATTATGTTGGTATCAGTTTTGATTGTGTATGAAATACTTGCAGATACTACATGCTGTTGGAATTTACTTGAATTCAAGACTGGATTGAGTACAAGTAAAAGTAAATGCATGAATGCATGCCTGGAATGGTGAACAGTATTGTATGTACTTAAATCGTGTAGGAAAACAACGTTTCGCACATCAGTTCTGACTGAATTGATGTACCTAATACTAATGTTACTCATATATATGTTGGTGGATGAAATATCCATAATATTGTTGTTCTGCATGACAAATTATTGAAGTGATACCAATTTTAATGCAGTAGTCATATTGTGACAGTCATGCACGACTGAATTTTTCAAAAACTGATACCTAAAATACTGTAAAATTGATACCCATACGCTACAAACAACAAAAAACAGAATACTGATACCTTCTAAGGCATAAAACTGATACCTAAACACATGTGAAGAAATCTGTGTAGTTTATGCCCCGCTATTACCCCGTAATGTGACGGCAAGGAATTTCGCTCGATCCGAATCAGTCGTTAAACCGATCTAGACCGTTCGAAACCCCTTATCGTGTGAGAACTGGACAAATCAGAACGCAGACGGAAGAACATTTCATTGCTATTACAACAATTCCATCAGATACAAGAATATACAGAGTATAAATGAATAAATTACATTCGATAAATATCAGAGATTACAATAAATTACATAGCAGCGGAAAATAATACAAAGCACAACTGAAGGTGATATACGGATACAGAGCTTTCCGGATATCATTCCAGCTGTAAACCAGGATCCTGTGAATATAAATCTGCAAAACCAAAACTACTAGTTGCCCATGTCGAAAATAAGGGCACCCAGAGTTTAGGTTAAAACAATAAACTCCAGGTCAGTCATGTGACTGGTGTGAGAACTAAAGCAGTTATTTAAAGCTTTACTTTAAAAGAGAGTAATTCAAGGGACCACGCCGTATAACACGGAACGGGTTTCCTCCCAAGAATACTAGTGCATAGAATAAACAGCGCAATGCTTTTTCAAAAAATGAAGCTATTATAAGACCCAGGTCCCATCACACAATGCAACGCAAGCCGGAGGATAGGGTTTTACCTTATAACAGCCAAACATGCTTGGTACGTTTAAAACAAGTCATTTGATACTTTAATAAGTGTATAGTGTCAAAACAGTTTCAATCATAAATATAAATCATAGGCGGCATGAATGTCCCATACCACTATGTCGCCATACTAGTTCTACAATTAAAACCGAAATGCACGTATTGGAAATTGGATTTCCGTCATGAGTCGAGGCAAGGGGCAAGCTCCTCTCCGCTTCGAGACACTCTAGCAAATGCCTCGGGACTACACACTCTGGGCAACCCCGGATGCGGCTGGGCCGGTCCTCACTTACGTTAGAGGATTAATTATGCCTGAACACACGTTTCCCGGTCCTTACAGACCTATAATCGAGCCGCCTCATTCCAACAACCACAAAGGTGAAAAGTATATAAATGTCAGGGCTAGTAAGTCACTGACACCACCAAAGCTAGAAAGAAACGTCGTGCTCTCCCAGCGATCCGTATCCCGTTTTTAACTCATACCGAGGTGTGAGGCTCGCGAATCCACGCTATACACAAAGCTGCCACGTAGGATGTGCTTTGATCATCAACCGCAAGACTTTGCTTTTCAACAGAAGCCTTGATACATGTAACTCAGCATGCCACACAAGCAATTCATGCCATGCGATTGATATCTATCGATATATAACCTCTAAGCTCGTACGTCTCAGAGAAGGGCGTTAAGCAAGAGAATAAATTCTCCGCTGCCAAACAGATATATATTTAACAGAAATCAATCAACACAGAATAAAATCCAATGTCAGACACACAATCCATTTACAAGTTCGTTCTGGGTCTGAACGAAACCGGAGGCACTTTCCTCGCATATCCATCGATCTCCAAGTACGTCTGGACGACCACCAACTGATTCCCTCATCTTGGGTGTACAGCCCAATCAAGATCATCAGTAATCACCCAAACGATGTGAAGACTTCCGGTCTTCAACCACCGTCTTAATCTTCGACTTATCGCCGAATCGGTTATTCAGAATGGGTATAAACCCGGCCTTTCCGAACAACCCGCGTATATTAAAAACAAATGTTACACAAACACAACATACGCCTCATTCCAATTCATATTCATAGGGAAAGGTTCCCATTAATTTTATCCAAGATAAATTCTTTAAATTTATCATTTAATCTTCTTCTGGATGTCATTTCAAACCAAATTATGGTTTTCCAAACTAGTCGAGATTAGCGAACCACACCGAAGTAATTATTTATTTTATTTCCCAATCCCAACCTATTCATCCCATGAAGCAAAACTGGTAATACTCCATATCTAATACCACAGTGTTATCGGTAAAATTGATTACCATTTCACGTTCAAATCTAATTAAAGATTTAACTATCGCTTTGGAGCAAAACTGGTGATACTCCATTCTCGCTCATTTTCCAAATTTGATAATTTAAATTATCAATTCACATTTCAATCTAATTGCAGATTCATTAAAACTCCTTTTACTGGGTTACAGAACTAATGTCTTTTAGAACACAGTTCACGATAAACCCAAATCACATTCTATTTATTATCGGGTTAAAGAACTAGTGTTATTTAAAACACCGTTCACGATAAACCCATGAATCAATTCTATTTAAACCCATTTCAAATCCAATTTATTTATTTAAAAAAATAAATGGGTTTTAATTTCAGTTCAAAACTAGTTCATTTTGATAAAAATCTATTTTTATCTTTTCAAATGTGGAGTTTTTCATCCCAATTTTTCTCCAAATCATTTCTTATGATTTCACACAAATTATTACTCTTTTTAATAATTTTATCAAGGCTCTTACAGTCGATTTCCAACAATGGCCATCGAACTGCACTTACAGCGACCTTTTCTGTATTTGATTTGGACGTATCTCCAAATCCAACTGTTAGATTTTGAATTTCTAATATTTGTTAGAAAGCTCTTTTCGATACGAACCCAACGGTTCCGGTTTTAGGAGAATCCGACGGTCGGATCTCCCGTAATGTCCGTTCGAAATAAATGGTCGAAATTCACGAACTGCCGCGGCGCGGTGCGTTCTATTCAGGCCATTATATTATATATATAATATATATTTCGTCGATTTCTATTTAAAACGAATTTTATAAATAGTTTTGAATTCGTTTCAAAAACATTTCAACTTCCATTTCCAATTCAAATCAAAATTGAATTTTTCCTTATAAATTCGTTTTAAAATTCATTTCTATTCAATTCAAATTTCAATTCAATTTGAATTCATTTCAATTCGTTTTCAATTTAAATTCGTTTTCTATTCGATTCAATTCAAATTCGTTTTCTATTCGATTCAATTCAAAGGGTTTTCTATTCGATTCATTTCAAATTCGTTTTCTATCCGATTCAATTCAAATTCGTTTTCTATTTGATTCAATTCAAATTGGTTTTCTATTCGATTCAATTCAAATTGGTTTTCTATTCGATTCAATTCAAATTGGTTTTCTATTCGATTCAATTCAAATTGGTTTTCTATTCGATTCAATTCAAATTCGTTTTCTATTCGATTCAATTCAAATTCGTTTTCTATTCGATTCAATTCAAATTGGTTTTCTATTCGATTCAATTCAAATTGGTTTTCTATTCGATTCAATTCAAATTGGTTTTCTATTCGATTCAATTCAAATTGGTTTCCTATTCGATTCAATTCAAATTTGTTTTCTATTCGATTCAATTCAAATTTGTTTTCTATTCGATTCAATTCAAATTGGTTTTCTATTCGATTCAATTCAAATTTGTTTTCTATTCGATTCAATTCAAATTTGTTTTCTATTCGATTCAATTCAAATTGGTTTTCTATTCGATTCAATTCAAATTGGTTTTCTATTCGATTCAATTCAAATTGGTTTTCTATTCGATTCAATTCAAATTGGTTTTCTATTCGATTCAGTTCAAATTGGTTTTCTATTCGATTCAATTCAAATTGGTTTTCTATTCGATTCAATTCAAATTGGTTTTCTATTCGATTCAATTCAAATTTGTTTTCTATTCGATTCAATTCAAATTGGTTTTCTATTCGATTCAATTCAAATTGGTTTTCTATTCGATTCAATTCAAATTGGTTTTCTATTCGATTCAATTCAAGTTTGTTTTCTACTCGATTCAATTCAAGTTTGTTTTCTATTCGATTCAATTCAAATTTGTTTTCTATTCGATTCAATTCAAATTGGTTTTCTATTCGATTCAATTCAAATTGGTTTTCTATTCAATTCAATTCAAATTGGTTTTCTATTCGATTCAATTCAAATTTGTTTTCTATTCGATTCAATTCAAATTGGTTTTCTATTCGATTCAATTCAAATTGGTTTTCTATTCGATTCAATTCAAATTCGTTTTCAATATTCATTTTAAAATGAATAAAATCAATATAAATATCGTTCGCGTCAAAATAGCGCATCTCTAATCAATATGACTTTATATATTTCAATAATTCCTTTATTCTATTCAACAAATGAATATTCATTTTTATCAACACACGACTAATCTCAACGAATGAGTACTGTCCACGTGTGACTATTTTTGTTAAAATATTTCGTTCAACACATGACTAATCTCAACGGATGAGTACAGTCAACACATGAACCTTTATTTTATAATATAAAGATGTAAATTTTATTGTTAAAATATTTCGTTCAATACATGACTAATCTCAACGGATGAGTACAGTCAACACATGAACCTTTATATTATAATATTATTTATTTTCTAAATTGGAATGAGGCCCAATTAATCACCATATAATGCTAATTATATAGATTTTCATACTTCACACGTATATAATAGCATTGAAAGATAATCAACCATCAACCAAAGTGCACTACACTGTATAAGCATCAAATATATATATCTAACGCTTATAACAGCCTGTCAATCAATCGATCGACATATTTAATCAATCAGGATGAGTGAACTTCAAATTTCATCCCAACACCCGTGTGGGGTTTCAAATCAGCAAACACAGATTTTATTTGTGCAGTTGGGCGATGTGTAAAATTTATCGTCCCAATCAATGTCCTTCAAATAGGTGTACATAAACAAACCGTCCGGTTTGTAAATGAATATTTATTTCTTCACATTCACGTTAAAAATTATATTTTTAACGATAAAACATTTTATTTTAACATATGAATTTCTATTCAGTTCATTCTTTAAATAAAATGATATTTTTATTTTTCTGACTTATTTTAGGAAATTTTGGCGGCATAACGGCACGATACTAGAAACGGGACAAGGCCTAGCCTTATCCCCGGTCTAGTGAAGGCCCACGCCATTCACACGTCAATCAAATCAATTTTATTTCACCAAACAATTCAATTCAAACCAAATAGTCTAACCAACTACACAACCAAACAGTTAAACAAACAAGCCATCCATGGTCTGTGGATGACGGGTGTCGGGTGCTACTAAACACCGTCTGCATCCTAGTATATATATATATATATATATATATATATATATATATATATATAACTAGCAAAAGAATTTGAGTGAGAAGTTCTCACCGAAAGCTATTCCAACTCCACGCCACTTCATTTAGAGAAATCTTCGTCGTTCTCGCCTTTTGTCGCTTTCGTTGCCCGTAGCCACTATATATATAAAAATCGAATTATTATCTCGCTATTCTATATATAAAAATCGAATTTTTACTTTGCTATTCAATATATAAAAATCGAATTTTTACTTCGCTATTCAATATATAAAAATCGAATTTTTACTTTCACGTTTTATGGATAAAAATTATATTTTTATCGCTACCTCAAAATGGAAATATGATTTTTCTTCACCTTCTTATATGGAAAAAATCTAATTTTTATTTTAATAAAAATTCTATTTTTACAACGCCACTACATAGATAAAAATTCCATTTTTATCACACTATTCTATATAAAAAGATTTTGCCTTTTCAATTTTAAAGATATCGTCTTTTTCAAATTCATCATTATAAAAATCACATTTTTATTTTGCTACACATATAAAGATGATATTTCTAATATTCCTATCATGTAAAAATTATATATTTAATTCTCTTCATAAACAAAAATCATATTTTTACATCTCCTATATAGTAAAGATTATATTTTTAATACTTTAAAAATATAAAAATCATATTTTTATTACTTTAAAAATATAAAAATTATATTTTTAACTTTCCTATATTATAAAAATTATATTTTTATTCTGCTAGGAATTTTAAAATCTGAAAATAAAATCCAATACTTCCTTTAAAAAGGAAAACTGATTTTCAAAACCATTTTATCTCATCTAAAAATCCTGTCTTTAGTTGCTAAAATAAATAAAAATAGAAATAAATAAATAAATAAAACTTACAGTTGAAAATCAGGGAGGAGGGGGTGTTTCACGTCAGTCGAGGAGGTCGGGGAGGTGTCTTCAGCGCTGGAGTTGGAAGCTAGGGGGTTAGGCGGTCTGGGTGCGGGGGGTTGGGGTCCGCGGTCGCCATTAGAAGGGGAGCGAGAGCGAGGGAGAGGGGGGTGCGGTTGGCACGGGGGAGGGGGGCGCCTACCCTAGGCGGCGACGTCGAGGTCGATAAAGGGGGCTGGAGCGTCGATGTTTTCTTAGTAGAGGGAAGAGGGATGGAGATCGAGAAGGAGATGGAAGAGGGATGGAGATCGAGAAGGAGATGGAAGAGGGAGGAGGAAGATGAGGAGGGGAGGGCGGCGCAGGTGTCGACGACGGCGGTGGAGGGTGGAGGAGAGGGAGGCGTGATTTTTTTTTTCGTCTCTGATTTGAACTGAAGGGGGGGGGGGCAGAAGTTTATAAGGGAAGGAGAGAGGATCTATATTTTTAATTTATTTAATTATTTTATTTTCTCCAAAAAGCAACTTTTATTTTCGACCTTAAAACGAGGCCCACCGCCTGTCGTCCATAGCGTTTTACCCCCATTCCGAACACAATGGGATATGTATCGTAGGCTGATTCGATCGTTATAATCAGTTTCTGTTAAAATCAACATATAACTCTATATATTGAATTTGAACGCGCATTTCAATTTACCGGGGTCGCATACTAACTTAAAAAATTCTAGAAAAATATTTTCTAGCTTCGTATTGACGATACGGTCCTAACAAAAGTAGTTTCGTCGAATTCTGAGGCCGTTGAAAAAATGACCATTTTCCAGTCGATTAAAATCAACTGAAACTGGTCAAACGCATTTTCCTTTGCCACGCTCACATATTGATTCGAAACATTATGAAATTTGAAACCTAGCAATAATTTGACATCACGGATCCAACAAAAGTGGTTTCGTCGAAATTCGAGGTCGTTTGCAAAATATCTATTTTTAAGGGCCTGAATTCCATAGCGACTATTCAGAATTTTCAACTGGACATATCTTTTGATTCCTGCTATGAAATTTCGATTTGTCGGATTCGTTGGAAAGATATTCACGAATAGATCCTAATGTTTTTGGTTTCACTAAAATCCGGATTGTTTTGCACCCGGTACATTCAATTGAAGTTTGAAATCGAATTATCGAACTACCGCGCCATTTTCAATTCTATTTATAATTATATATAATTATTTATATTCTAACGAAGACGCGTATAAATATATACGCTCTAATTATATTCAAAATAAATTTCTCGTCAATATTATTTAAAATAATTCATTTTAAATGTTCAAAATTCACTAAAATTGCCAAAATAAAAAATTTAAACTGGCCCGGATTTTCCGGGTTATTACACGTAATATCTCCCCTATATCGTGTAGCGGATTTCTACAGCTATGTTATTTCCAAATAGCATCTGAAATAGCCTCTCCGCTTTAATCCCCGATGTATTCCGATATTCCCGATATATCCCATAATTTCGACTATATTCCGCTATTTCCGCTATATCCTATATTAAAGAAATGATTTAAAATGACATTTATAGATTATAAATTTTATAAAATTAGCTTTTTGACATAATTTTTTAACAAATATTTTTCTGAATATAAAATACTACAATATTCCATTAAATATAATCAAACTAAACAAAAGTTTACATTTATTTTCATATATTTGCTTACGCGTTTTTTTTTAAGTTAAGAATGCACTAATTATAATTAAGCTAAATGTTAACTATCCATATATTTATATATATCATTTTTTTATTTGTAAAAGCATTAAATATAAGTTTTATATGCTATTTAGACTCATCCGCTATATCTTGCTGTTTCCTCGATTTATCCCCACTACAACTTTTTGCGCCTCTACCGCATTGGATCCGCTGAGCGGTTTAACTGCACATGAAAAAATAAAATAATTAAAACTGATACCTACTGCGATATAAAACCGATAACAACAAACTGCACATAAGAGAATTAGAAAAAATTGATACCTAGAACGATTAAAAACTGATACCCAGTTCCTGTTACAAACTGGTACAAGTGATCATAAAAACCATTTATCCTAGTATATCAGTTATGTATCATTGTAGGTATCATATGATACAAATGATTAGATTGTAGCAACATTCTGTACTAGTGATGAATTAATATCAGTGGGTATTATTGAAAATAAATATCATTTTTGTGAGAATTGAATTGAATTGATTACTATTTTTTCTAATCAGTTGGTATTATTGGGGATAAATATTATTTTTGTGAGAATTGAATTGAGTTGATAAGCATAGCGGTATATGATACAATGAAAATATGCTGAATCGTTTATAATTTCAATACAAATTATTTGTATTGTGTTTTTAGTAGGTGGTTATCCTCAAATTATTGTGCTGATGTATAATAGGATCTCAGATTTTTATGATCGCTGGTAGCATTATGTATGCTGCTTTTTATTTTTATTTTTGTTATGATGCCCTTTGAACATACTTATGGTTATCAGTTTTACCACCCTGTAGGTATTAGTTTTTTGTATTATTTATTGGTTACACGTACTGAGTATCAATTTTATACCATTGTAGGTATCAGTTTTTTTTATTTTCTTCTTTACAGTTTTTAGGTGTCAGTTTTATGACACTGTAGGTATCAGTTTTTGTTATTTTCATTTTTGATCATTTTTCTCCAGTTTCACGCCTGGTTTCCATTTTCTTCCTCGATTGTCTCTCGCGCATAAAACCAACCATATCGTTTCATATAGTTTCATTGATTACCAATTTCAGATTGCAAATTAAATTCAGTTTGCAAATTCGATCTCGTTTGCATCGATTGGGAAATGCTTTTTACCCTAATCTCCTGAACGAATTCCCAAACCAATACGCGTGAGATCGATTTTTCATTTGAAATTCACGATCGATATGGATGTTTGAAGATGACTGTTGGAGATTGAAATATTATAGGAAAAAAAATTGGCGTTGAAAATCAATTACGAGATCGACATATAGGCGAGAGCCGATTGATGAAGAAAAGAAAACATCGACCGAATAAATTATTGTAGTGTATTGTCCTTTTGATTAAAATTTTAATGGGTTGTCCTTATGGTTAAGAAGGCCTTGATTTTTGTCCTTGTGAATATTTTCCAGATTTTTAATCTGCAAAAGTGAAGGTGGGGTGGATTTATATATTGTACGTGAGAGGGTATAAGAAAAAAAGAAAAAAAATGGATAGCGAAAAACATCAAAAATGATTACCGCGATAGTTGCCAGAATTTAAGAATACTGCTTCCGACAACGACGCTATATAGTCTGCTGCGAATATCTTACCGGCAACGGATTGGGAGAAAATCAAACAGACGCTAAACAGTTTCGGTGAGATGAAATACGAGCAGTGCCGACCCTGAGCTGATGGAGGCCCTAGGCGAAATTGTGATTGTGAAGCAAAATAATGGAGGGTAAAAAGTTAAAAAAAAAATGGAGCATGAGTCCATGACAGAGACCATAATCGAACTTCAGATCTACAAGGAAGAAGCCATGTCACTTAATAACTTCACCACTATTTCATTGCAGTTATATTGCTAGTCATATGTATACAACAAGCTAAAGGGGTATTTGAGGCCCTCTAAAGAAATCTGACACCCTAGACATTGGCCACCGGAAATCCGAGGCCCTTGGCGGCCGCCTATGCTTAGGGTCGGGCCTGAATTCGAGGAAATGCTGTGAAGAATCGATGGTAAATGAAAAGGGAAAGCAGAAACTTGGGGAAGGGGAAACAAAAGTAGGTATAGGATGGTTAGATGAATTATTATATTATATTATTATGGTAATTGTGATAAGTAAAACAAAAACGGTCAAATACAGGGATGGGTAGAAACAACGAATTGGGAAGAAAATAAGTAGGACACGTAAACAGAGATTAGTTCCTGTTTTCTGGTTTAAATAATAGATGCGAGAAACAGAAATGCGAGAAACAATGCAAGAATATGAAAAAAATTACATTAGAATGCGTCATTCTCTTTACAAAAATTTTGCTAAGTTTGTCCTTCAAACTATTTTCCATAATATCAAACCCATGACTTTTTCCATTTTGCTTTTATGTTCTAACCAGCTAAGACAAGGATGTTTATCAAATCAAAAAAATATTATTGGATAAAAATTGTTTTTTTTTAAAGTGGTCAAACATAACTTTTTTTTTTGGATTTTAATGATTCTGTGGTTCTCGTAGATAACATGATTAAAAACTACATCTTTTTTAATCACTTTTATTTTACAATTATTAATGAACATGTTATTATATAGGATAAATATATCTTGATGAGGAAGAAATTTTGATGTTTTCCGCAAGAAGAGACCTTTTCGAAATAATATCCGACTCTGACTCGTTATAACCCTTTGACATAATATATTGTGACAATAATTTCAATACCAACGACATTGTTTAGGTCACATGTATAAACACTCCAACTTTAGTTTATTCTATCGTATATTCAAATTTACGATTTTCATTTAGAAAAAACTACTCTTGATACTGTAAAATTAGCAAGTCACAAATCATCTTACTAGAAAAGTATAAAACATGGAAGCAAGCCCAAAAAAATAATGCATCCTTAAAAAAACCGAGCTTGTATCAGGTGGAAAAATATATATAAGAAAATCAAACTCATAGTGGATTGAAAAACATAAGTAATCAAACTTGGATCGAGTAAAGAAACTTAGCGATCAACATCACTTCAAATGTAGCTAATATAAAATTTTCACTAATATCACGCTCCATGTGTAACTAGTTACATATACAATCTCGCAAAATCAAAGCAAAACTTCATACATTCAGCTTGCGAATGTCGCATAGGTTGAATGTGATTTTATTTAAAACCACGATGAATATAAGCATTATGTTTTTTGTAACAACCATAGTTTGGAGATTACCATTAATATTAAATTATAATGTAAATTATAATTTAGATAAAATAACATGGAGAATAAAAATGAAGATTTATATTGTTTATTTTATATAAAAACAATATCTAGATAGTTAAAGCTAGGAATTGAAATAGATGGAATAAATTGTTGGTTAATGTGGTTTACCTAAATAAACAATAATTTTTTAATAAGAATTTGGGTTTGAATTTAAAATGATTTAATTTAACTCATAAGGTGTTATTTCAACATAATAATGGTTGGGATAAACACCACAAATGGCAATAAAATGTAACGTAATTTATTTATGGGATTGTGGAATGAATATAAATGATAAAGGTAGAGTATTGGGTTAAAATTTATAATATTGGAAATTTTATTCCACTATTAGCCTTTTAACACAAAATAAAAGAATAAACATGGAAGAAAGAAATTAATAGGGATGTAATATTGTTAGAAATGGTGTTTTAATATTTTAAAATTGTTAAAACACATTTGTATAATTTATAGAAGCAAGAAAAAAATTATTGGGTAAAATATGTCAAATTTGGATAATTTGTCCATAAGCAACAATACTGACAAACATTATGTAATAAAAGGAAAATATGAATAAAATAAATAATTATGGTCCAAATATGTTTGAAATAATGTTTTAGAGTTATATGAATGTTAAAAATATTTTTATGCATTCACTAGATGTGAAAAAAAAAATTGTCGGCGGAAAATGATGAAACTAGTGATTTTTCACTATTAAAGTGAGTATTAGTTAATAATTGGTTATAAATTGTGTAAATGGCATTTTAAATTAGAAAACTTAGTTTTTAGCGTTACCAATATGTTTCATTTATTAAAACATGAAAAATGCAATTCGTTTCATATAAATTGGATTTTTTTTTGAGGAAGCTATGTATAATTTAATGTAATGTATGACATACTATAGCCTAAAATATTCTAAAGTATTGATAATTGGCTTTAAGAAAGAAAAAAACCCATACCCCTTTACCCATTTGCCTTATCTGGAAACTTCAGAAGTTCTGAACGATCACTTTCCCCTTGCCAGACGTTCTTCTTCCTCAAAACCTAGAAAACAAAATAATGAAAATGGCTTTCACATCAAATAAAAAATTCACCAAATACTCTTGCAATCTAGAGAAAATTCAAGTTAGATATAGAAACTATAGGTAGGTAGAGCTTGAGTCTCCTCCAAAGTTCCAACTTTTGTTGCCATAAACTTGCTAAATTGCCGCCAAAAAATAGAGGTAAGCAAAAATGCTTACAATTAGCTGGTTATTTCCAAGTTTGCTAAGATTTGATGAAATCTCATAGTTGTTTTTATTTGAGCTCTCTAGATCTCATTTTCTAAAAATAGGCTGTAGTAAAACAACCATATCTCTCTCATTTCTTATCCGATTTATGCCCTTTTTTTTGTGAAAACTAAATTCAATAAGGAAAAATTCTTCTTTAGGTTATATTTTGATATTTTGTTGTTTGATGGACCTTAAATCGAATTGAAAACAAAAGTACAATTCTGTCTTTGATAGAATTATTTTGAGTTTGAATCTGAAACTATTTTGAGCATAACTTCTTCGTTCCATAATCGAATTAGATGATTTTTAATGTTTCGGGAAGCTTAGAATCCAAGCTACAATTTTCATTTTATATGTTTCTTAAATTTTGAAGTTTTCTATGCTAAAATCACGATTGTGGTCGCTGGCTTAGTAATAAATGGCAGCGACACTGAATTTAAAATCTGATATTGTATTGGCCATATCTTTCATGTTTCTTAACGAAATTTGATAATTTTGGATGTTCTGGAAACCTTATACTTTTAGCTCCTATTTCTATTTATTGAGTTTTTTGAAATTTCGATGTTTGCTTGGTCAAAATTGTGTTTGTTTGTTGTTGTCCCAAAGAGAAAAACGACAACAACAACAATCACATATCTGAAAACGGTATTGGTCATAACTTGCTTATTTCTTATTCAAATTTAATAATTTTACATGTTCTGGAAAGCTTAGACTTAGTGCTACAAGTTTATGTAGTGGGTCGTCTAAAATTTTGAAGTTTGCTTGATCAAAATTGCTTTTTTCGTTGTTGTCCTAAGAGCAAAATGATAGCGGTAACAACTATCGACCTAATAATTTTGTTAGCTTATTTTTGCTCTCATTCTTGTTTGGTTTTGATGTTGTACTTGAGATGTTTTGAAAGCTATAGTTCCTACCAATAAGCTAGCTATACTTGGAGTATTTGAAATTCAAATAGTAATAGAATTTGAATTGATTTTAGGTTAAATTTGAATTGAATTCGTATTGAATTCAAGTTATCAGTTTTGAATGATCTTTCTTGGTTTTATTGTTTTAGAGCATGGTTTCATTAATACTTTTTGAAATATATGGATATTTCAAATTATTATCATAAAGTATTTTAACTTTTTTTCTATAAAAATATATATTTATTACCTATAATAAAGGAATTTCAAATATTGGTTTTAATAATCATTTTCGGAAAATCGCTTTAAATTCCTAGTCTCTCTAATAAATTTATTTTATTAATAAATTATTTATTTATATTAATTTCGAATGCATGAGAAAGACAATTAAACGGTAAAGTAAAGTATGTGTTATGGGACACATAGATTTGCTTTATCGTTTAATACCAGACTTATACGATCAAAACCTTTTCGATGAGCTGTTTGAGATGATTTTAGATGTTATTAAATTTTGTGTAGATTAATGGCCCGAGAACTCCAATTTAGTAGTATACTTGATGCAAGATCATTTTTTTAGACGTATTTCTTAATCGCTAATGAAATAAGCTGAATTAAGAGCTAGAAATTCCTATTTGTAATTATGGTTATAAATAACCATCTAGATGTTATTTTTACTTGCCGATGAGATGAGGTAAGCTTCTTTATGATGATTTTACGATGTTGAGATGTATTATGATAGTTTAAACTTGTCGATGAGATGAGACCAGTCGCTATGCCACTAGTACTCGTCGATGAGATGAGACAATATGGGCATTGAACATACTCGCCTGAGAGATGAGGCAGAGTATATTTTCATGATGTTTATGATGTTTTACTAATGTGGTACCAACTGATGGATAGTCAACCATTAGGTGCGATGTATGGTATGGAACGTACGTTAACACATGTTGGTTTCCTATCCAATAAGTTGAGACAAATTCACATTGTTTACTAGTACTATAGACCACGAGTATTTGATTGAAGTCATCACGATGTAGTTGCTACTCCGATCATCACGAAGTTATTAACTCTTGTCTTTATGACTGGGAGTCATTATGATGTTATAGACTATAGTCATCACAATGTTAAGATGTTATTTACACCATTCATCACGATGTTATAGTACCAAATAGTATTACTGATCACGATGTAGCACACATAGCATTGCTTCGGCATGCAATCGAGGATTCAACCAATCCGAAATTTCTTTGAGTTTTGATGCTTTAAATTCCTCTATTTTTTGTATGATTATTATATTGATAACCTAGTTCCATATGAGATGTGTGTGTGTGTGTGTGTATATATATATGTGTTGAAATCAATTATGATGTTACTCTTTGATTGAGTTATTTGCATTATGGATTGATGATTTGAGGATTTTAAAAAACACTTGATGTTAAGATGGAGTTGAGATGTATTTATATTTCTATATCAATGAGATGAGGTATAAATGATTGTAAAAAACCTTTTATGATGAGTTTTAGAGATGGATATAAGACGTATCTATATGCATACCGATCAGATGAGGTATGATGCTTCTTTTATGATTAGGTTTTATATTTCTTTGAATGATCCTTAGGATATGCCGATGAGAAGAGGCACATCCATATGCGTTTTATTCTATGAAGGTTATGTACCTTTGAGGTATTGTATATTGACGACCACCTCTAAAAAATGGTTGAATCATTCAAAGTCATTTGCCATATCCCTTTATATCGCCGATGCTATGAGGAAAAAGATAGGTTTATGTAACACTCCGTAATTTAAAACACACTGTTAACAATAAATTAAGGAATACTTAAATTGTGAAACAGACTGCACTCGTTCGTCTCGAAATTCTGGTCAAGATAGACCCCTAGTTTGCGTAAAACGGACATCATATGAAGAAGTTATTAAAGTTAAAAGTTTGTATACGCGTAAGAGAAATATATATAAAGAAATTAATCTAGAAATTCAATTTAATTCAAAAATTAAACGAGGTAAGAGAACACGGGAAATCGACCCGTTGGGGGTCGACCCTATGCCTTCAGGGTGTTGACCCATGGGTCGACCCCTCTGGGCGCACCTGGACGTCTTTCTGGTTTTGTTCGTAGGTTGATGGCTATATAAAGGACCCTATACCCATTGTTTTATTCATCTAAATCAATGGCGATGATGAGATGTTGCTCCAACTCAGATTAAATTAGCCTTTTCTTTAGGAATGACGATTCATACGTATTCAAAGATCGTTGATTCAACATCAACACACATTTCTCAGTTTTCTTAGATCCATTCTCTGTGAGTTTATGTTGCTTTTAGATATAAACACCTAAAATGTAATCTTGACATGTATATGAATTTGGATCTAAAACTATGCCTAATCAGTTCTGTTATCACATTTTGTTCTTATATGTCTATCTTGTCATTAAGCCCAATTCTGTCACTATATGCTTATTCAGTTGCTATGCCTATTTCTACCATCATATGCCTATCTTGTTTTTATGCTTTTTTCTGCTCTCTTCCCTCCTTCTTTCCCTTTTTAATTTTATAGCCAGGTCACCTTCGAGCCTTGGCATACCGCTGAAATATGCGAACGCATGAAATTGGGAATGAGTGGAAATGTTAAAACTAGGGCATAACTGTATTAGGAAATTGGGGCATAACTTGAATTGAAAACATGAATACGGATTTAGGGCATAAACCAAACTGTGACTAAAGACTTTAATTTGGGGCATATTATACATGATGAATATGACATGGGAAAGGGGCATGAATCCTGTAATGAAATAGGAATAATTGTTAAAGAGTGAATATGCCAAGATTTATAGTAATTGGAAATTGTAACCGCACTTAGACAAGTGGTTAGATTACGCTTGTGGTAGAAGTCTTCCTGGAACCGCCCGACAATTCTAGCATCCACAAATGGTTAATCTAATGTGAGGGTTCGAGTGCATAAATGTACACATAATAAGGCTAAGACATAAGGTTAGGTCTGGCTTGTGGTATTAGGCTGCCCGGACCCAACCGGCATATCCAGCATTCACAAGTGATAGACTTAATACGAGAGATCTAGCATATGAATAACCCTTGGTGAATGAATGGTAATAAATACTTAACCTATTTAATTATGTGGGGGTTATTTAAACCTGTCAGTTGAATAGGGGTTAAGTAAACTTGTTTGAATCAGTGGGGTTAAGTTAATCTTGTTAGTATATAGTGGAGGGAAATATGTATATATGTACCTGACAATTTAACTGTTGGGGTTATGCAATCTTGTTAAACCATTAGGCATAACCTGTTGAAATCCAAGTAGCGGGGATGCAAGACAAAGTGGAGAGATTGCATCATCTGTAGTGGGGACCCGTATCAGTCAGTAACCTATCTTGGTATCAAACGGAGTACCCCGAACTAGGTTGGGGTCAGGGCACGCTTACTGAGCTAGTTATAAGAGGTCACTTGACTAAAAGGTTTCTGATGGTGCGTTCCATCGGAGTCATGTGCGTGCATGGGTCCGCCTTCTCGGGAAGATAAGACATTGTGACATCAGTAGATACAGATGTGCATCTTGGAAATAACGGGTTTGCCACTTTAGGAAGTGATACATCCTACTGTGGGGCCAACACGGGTATCTACAAGAGATAGGGAGCCGATCGATTGGGGTAGTAAGTAGGGTACATCTAGTCTTGCTTGTTTAGGAGCCCATTATTATAGTTTGAGAGACTCTTGTCATGTTGGGCTACCTGTTATGATTGTATGGGGTAAAAACCTCTCACTAGAAGTACACCTAAGTCTACCATCTTGTTCTTGTTGGGGTCATCATGTTACAGTTATACTAGTAGTGGTGCAGAGCAAAGTACTTAAGAAGCGCAATATATCATGTTCTGTTTATCTTTTTATCATGCTGGGTTTGGTATACTCGCCTTATATATTGTTATCATGTTCATCCAGTTTATATGCATGTCATGATGTTTTTACTTATTTATATGCTAAAAGTAACTGGACTCGTAAGACTTTATATCTGACCAATTTTATTTCCTTTTCTCTCTCTCTCTCTTTCTCCACCCCAGGTTCTCAAGGTGGGAGTGCTCAGGCTTGATTAGGATTCTCTCTCTTGCTTTAGCTTGGATCTTGGATTTGCTTTGATGTACCGCTTTGGTTATTCTTCTTCTCTATTATGGCTCTTTTTGGGACTATGATTTTATATTATTGTACTCTGATGATATAAGTACAAGACAGATATTTTACATAACTGGTATTCAGTATTTCAGCCTTATGATGTAACTGAGTTTTGGACCACGATGTTTTCCATTAAATAAAGTTTTAAAAATTCCGCTGCTATTTATATGTCTGTCTTGATATATTTATGTTCTTGTTTACCTACAAAGCTTCACGAAACTTAATGCATTCTAATAGAGTGACATTAAAGGACGTGGGGTGTCACATTTGGTGTCAAAGCTTAAGGTTACAAGATCGGATAAAATATTTTGAAAATTGTTTTCAAACAGTTTCAAAAAAAAGTATTTTCAAGAAAAAGTCTGTTTTTGAAAGCATAATTCCCAAATCCATAAAGTATCTTTTCGACTCTCTGTTTGGTTCCTTTTTCCCTTTTCTTTTCAACATGTATGGGGAATCGAATATTCGTGAGGGCGTTCAGATACCAGCTTGGTTCCAGAGGTATCTAAAGGCTACGACACATGTTGGAGGCCAAGCAGACGCTCCTCCCCCAGTTGTAGACGCCCTCCCCCAGTTGCAGCCGCTATTCCACCTCCCATCCTCCATGAGCAGATAATTTCTCCAAGATATGTAAGAATTTCTGCGCTATGGGCAGGAAGCCATTCCAAGAGATAGAGACTTTTGTAGAAGCAAGGAATTGGCTGAAGGAGACGGAGGATTTGTTTGGGATTTTAAGGTTGACAATCGCAGGATGATTCAGTCGGCCGTTTGGCATCTAAAAGATGAGGCCTCGTTCTGGTGCGAAGTGACACAAGTAGGGCGTCCAGTGAGACTTGGGAAGATTTCTGTTAGAGATCCGAAATGAAGTTTCTTTCTCAAGTCGAGCAAAGTATGCAAATGGAAAGGTTTTTGGCGCTTAAGAAAGGAAGCATGTCAGTGAAAGAGTATGTTAATAAATTCAACCAATTGGCGAGTTTTGGTTTGGAGCTAGTGAATACCCCGCACAAGAAGGCTTTGAGGTTTGCTAGAGGATTGAATGAACCCCTTCATGGGTTGACTATGTCTCATATTCCGATGGGAGCAACTTTTGAGAAGCTCGTTGATATGGAATTGATGCACGAAGAAGATAAAGGTGAAAAGAAAGAGTCTAAGGTTGAGGAAACGCAAAATAAGAAAGTGTGGTCCAAGAAAGGACAATAACGACAAAAGCAAGGCGGAAAGAACGACAAAGCCCAAGACGAGAGGAAATGCCATAATTGTGGTCGAGTGGGTCATGTGATCCAGAGGGCAGGATTTTCTGGAGGGCAGGTGCATGCTCTCGTGACAGGTGTTCCAGATAGAGGTAGTAAAGTTTCTGTTGAAGGTTTGATTTCTCTTTCCAATCATCTTGTTAGAACTCTTTTTGATTCTGGCGCTTCGCATTTTTTTATATATGATTCTGTGGTTGAGTCTCTACACCTTAGTACTAGCATGGTTTTGGATCCTATTGTTGTCTCAGACCCCCTTAGGGGTACGACTCATCTATCTATGATTTGTCGGGGTTTGAGAATATATGTGTTGGGCATTGAGTTTGAATGTAATGCATATGTGCTTGGTTTTATGGGCTATGGTTTGATTCTAGGGATGGATTGGCTATCCATGCATGGTGTCATTCTGGATTGTGAGAGGAGGGTCGTTAGACTTTTGACTTGCCATGGGAGGACCCTCGAGATTTCTTGTGACCCTAAGGGGTCTGTCATGCTTAATTTCCTAAAGTCTCTTGATGTGTCTATCGATGATGTGCAATCGGTACCAGTAGTCTATGAGTATCCAGATGTTTTTGAGGAGGTTCGGGGATTACCTCCGAGGCGCGAGATAGATTTCCTCATATACTTATTGGACAATGCAAAGCCAATTGCATTTCCAGTGCGCCATATGGCTCCGAGAGAAGGAGGGAGCTCAGCAAGCAAGTTGGGGAGCTACTTGAGAAAGGGTTTATTAGGAGAAGCATATCTAAATGGGGTGCTTCAATAGTATTCGCCACTAAGGAGGATGGTTCTCTTTGCTTATGTGTGGATTACAGGGAGTTGAATAAACTCACTAAGAAGAATAGGCACCCACTTCCGAGGATAGATGATATGTTCGACCAGCTTGTTGGTGCATCTGTCTTCTCCTAATTAGACTTGGCCATGGGGTTTCATCAGTTGAGGGTGGTCGAGGACAGTATAGATAAGACCGCTTTCAGAACTCCAGATGGTTTCTTCGAGTGGTTAGTCATGCCTTTTGGATTGACTAATGAACTCGCATATTTTGTGGACCTGATGAGTAGGGTGTTCTGGGAGTTTCTGAACAAGTTTTTTGTGGTCTTTGTTGATGACATCTTGATTTTCTCAAAGAGAGTGGAAGAGCATGCCCGACATTTACGGGAGGTTTTGAAAACTCTCTGTGTGCATTAGCTTAAGGCGAAATTCTCCAAATGTCATTTTTGGAGAAAAGAAGTGAGATTTCTAGGGCATGTGGTATCTAAAGATGGGATAGCAGTAGTTGCCTCGAAAGTTGTTGCAGTTCAAGATTAGTAAGTTCCAAAGAATTCCACGGAGGTGAAGAGTTTTCTTAGTTTAGCGGGCTATTATAGGAAGTTCATTAAAGACTTGCGAGGATATCGGCCCCACTCACTAGACCGACGAAGAAGAATATGACGTTTTCTTGAGGTATAGATTGTGAAGATGCTTTTCAGCAATTAATGAGGACTCTGACAACGACCCCAGTCTTGACTTTTCCAAATGGGAACAAAGTGTTTACAGTATACACTGACACATGTGGTATCGGGCTTGGTGCGGTTCTGATGCCAGAGGAAAGGGTAGTATGCTATGGAGGTAGACAACTAAGAGTTCATGAGAAGAACTACCCTACCCATGACTTGGAGTTGGTTGCCATAGTATTCTCTCTTCGAACTTGGCACCGTTATCAACTTGGAGAGAAGTTTGAGTTGTACACCGATCATAAATCTCTTAAGTACTTGTTCTCGCAGAAGGACCGCAATTTGAGGCAACAAAGGTGGATGGAGTTCTTAGCATCCTATGACTTTGAGATTACTTATACCGCTAGCAAGAGTAATGTGGCGACAGACGCATTGAGTAGGCAGAGGATGACATTTAGTCCTTTGTTTGTGGACAGGAAAAGCTTGGAGTTTATATCGACCTTTGATTTTAGACCCTCCACCGAGTTTACACCTGATTTATTGGTATCACTAGAGGTGCGACCTACTCTTTTGGATCAGATAGGAACTCACAGCGAGAGGATCCATAGATTTCAGACATCTTGGATAGGCTCGGTAGAGGGGAGACTTCCGGTCACCTCAGTAGATATTCTACGGACGATAGAGGGTGGTTGCAATGAGATGGAAAGCTTTTTGTTCCCCGAGTTGCGAGTTTGTTGAAGATAGTCTTTGAGAAGCCCATCATTCTAGGATGACTATTCATCCAGGCGGTGATAAGATGTACAAATATATGAAGAATGTTTTCTTTTGGGTTGGAATGAAGGAAGATGTAGCAGAATTTGTTTCTCGATGTTTGATTTTTCAGCAAGTCAAAGCTGAGAAAAAGAATCCCGGTGGTTTACTTCATCCTTTGGAGATCCCATAGTCGAAGTGAGAGAGCTTCTCTATGGATTTCCTTTATGGTTTTCCTAGATCGAGGAAAGGCAACACCAATATTTGGGTTATAGTGGACAGGCTTACTAAAAGCGCTGATTTCATTCCAGTTAAGAGTAAGAGGACGGCAGCATGGTTGACAGCGGTTTACCTCCGTGAGATAGTCCGTCTTCATGGAGTACCTTCCAGTATCGTAAGTGATCGTGACCCCATTTTTACCAGTGAATTCTTGAGGAGCTTGCAAGAGGCTTTGGGTACACAGTTGTGTTTGAGCACCGTATATCACCCTCAGACCGATGGACAAACTAAAAGGGTAAATAGAGTTCTAGAGGATCTTTTGAGGTTGTGTATCCTTGACTTCGGAGGTACTTGGGAGGAGCATCTTCCATTGGTAGAGTTCGCCTACAATAATAGTTGTCAGGCTAGTATTGGCATGGCACCCTTCGAGGCATTATACGGACGATCTTGTAGACCAGCGACTTTTTGGGGGGAGTCTACAGACAGACTTACTTGGACCTGATATGATTTGGGAAACTTCAAAAAAGGCTGACCTTATCCGCAGACGCATGAAGACAGCTCAGGACCGGCAGAAATCCTATGCAGACAGAAGAAGGACTGATACTGAGTTTGAGGTGGGATACATGGTTTTCATAAAAGTATCACCTTTGAGGAATGTGGTTCGTTTTGGATCTGTAGGGAAATTGGCACCGAGGTTTGTATGACCTTTTCCTATCATGGAAAGGATAGGTCAGATGGCCTATATGGTAAGACTACCAGAGAGATTGGCCGGTATTCATGATGCTTTCCACGTTTCTCATTTGCAGAAGTACTTGCACGACACTGTAGAAGTGGTAGAGCCGAGCTTACTTGAGGAAGTAGAGGTAGAAAGGGAAGCGACAATTAGACGAGTACCTACTCGCATACTTGGATCGGAGGTTAAGAAACTAAGCAACAAGGAGGTTAAGTTAGTAAAAGTGCAATGGGGAGAGGACCCCGAGAATGCAACTTGGGAGACTGAAGACAAGATTCGCGCTTCATATCCTTTCCCATTTTAGAGTACGTTCTTAACTTCTTCTTTTTCCCAGCTTTCATTAATACTTGTATCTATTGTATGATATATCCTATCGATCAAGTCTTCGACCTTTAGGTAGAAATCTCATGGATGTAAACATATGTTTGAGACATGTTATGTTTGGTGGATTCAAGTGGATGCATGTGTTTTCTAGTGGTTTCTCGTGGATGCATATACACATATTAGACATTAGATCAGCTAAATCACTTACATATTGCATATGGATGTGTGTGCATTTTAAATTTTATGGATGAAAATGGGTGTATCATCATATTGATGCTGCATTTGAATGGATGATTGTGCACACATATAGAACTTACATGTTACACTAGGTCTATTTTCATACACTTTGGATTCATGGCACTAACATACATTGCATTAAGGAGGTCAACTGAATCAGTAGACTGCCTTATCTTTCGCATTAGTGTAGGGACATATACACACACTTTTTCATATGTTCACAAGCATTAGAAATCTTTTAAGGACAATGGATGCCAGTGATTGGTGGATGAGTAGATGGATGATGAATGTCAGGATATACATTCTTCTTAACTTGGAGATTTCGGGGACGAAATCCTTTAAGTAGGGGAGAATGTAACACCCCATAATTTAAAACACACTGTTAACAATAAATTAAGGAATACTTAAATAAATATTCGGAATTAAGCTAAAGAGACTGCGCCATTGCGTTCGTCTCGGAATTCTAGTCAAGATAGACACCTGATTTGCATAAAACAGACATCGTATGAAGAAGTTATTAAGATCAAAAGTTCATATATGCGTAAGAGAAATATATATAAACAAATTAATCCAGAAATTCAATTTAATTAAAAAAAATCAAACGAGGAAGGAGGATGCGGGAAATCGGTCCGTTGGGGGTCGACCCCGTGCCCTCAGGGTGTCGACCCATGGGTTGACCCCTCAACAGGGGTGTCGACCCCTGTGGCGACCCCCTTGGGTGCACCTGGACGCATTTCTAGCTTTGTTCGTCAGCTGATGGCTATATAAAGGACCCTATACCCATTGTTTTTATTCATCTAAATCAATGGCGATGACGAGAAGGTGCTCCAACGCAGATTAAATTAGCCATTTCTTCAGCAACGATGATTCATACATATACAAAGATCACTGATTCAACATCAACATGCTTTTCTCAGTTTTTTGATCCATTCTCTATGAGTTTATGTTGCTTTTAGATATAAACACCTAAAATGTAATCTTGACATGTATATGAATTTGGATCTAAAATTATGCCTAATCGGTTCTGTTATCAAATGTTCAATAGATATGTTCTTATATACATATCTTGTCATTATGACCAATTCTTTCACTATATGCTTATTCAGTTGCTATGCCTATTTCTGCCATCGGATTCCTATCTTGTTATTATGCTTATTTATGTTCTCTTCCCTCCTAATTTCTTTTTTTTATTTTTATAGCCAGGCTACCTTTGAGCCTAGTCATACCGTTGAAATATGCGAACGCGTGAAATTGGGAACGAGGGGAAATGTTAAAATTGGGGCATAACTTATATTAGGAAATTGGGGCATAACTTGAATTGAAAACATGAATACGGATTTTGGGCATAAACCAAACTGTGATTAAAGACCTTAATTTGGTGCATATGGTACATGATGAATATGACTTGGTAAAAGGGCATGAAAACCTATAATGCAATAGGAATAATTTTTAAAGAATGAATATGCCAAGATTTACAGTAATTGGAAATTGTAATCACACTTAGACACGAGGTCAGATTACGCTTGTGGTAGAAGTCTGCCCGGAACCGCCCGGCAATTCCAGCATCCATAAATGGTTAATCTAATGTGAGGGGTCGAGTGCATAAATGTATACGTAATAAGGTTAAGTCCGACTTGTGGTATAAGGCTGCCCGGACGCAACCGACATAACCAGCATCCACAAGTGATAGACTTAATGTAAGTGGTCTAGTGTATGAATAACACTTAATGAATGAATGGTAATAAATACTTAACGTATTTAATTATGTTGGGGTTATATAAACCTGTATGTTGAGTAGGGGTTAAGTAACTCGTTTGAATCGGTGGGGTTAAGTTAATCTTGTTAGTATGTAGGGGCGGGCTATATATATATACACCCGACAACTTAAACGGTTGGGGTTATGCAATCTTGTTAAACAGTTAGGCATAACCTATTGAATTCCTAGTAATGGGGATGCAAGACAAAAGGGAGAGCTTGCATCATCTGTAGTGGGGACCTGTATCAGTCAGTAACCTATCTTGGTATCAAACGGAGTACCCCCGAACTAGGTCGGGGTTAGGGCATGCTTACTGAGCCGGTTGTAAGAGGTCACTTGGGTAAAAGGTGTCTGACGGCGCGTTCCATTGGAGTCATATGCGCGCATGGGTCCGCCTACTCGGGAAGATATGATGATGTGACATCAGTAGATATAGCTGTGCATCTTGGAAATAATGGGGTTGCCACTTTAGGAAGTGATACATCCTATTGTGGGGCCAGCACGGGTATCTACGAGAGATAGGGAGCCGACCGATTGGGGTAGTAATTAGGGTACATCTAGTCATGCTTGTTTAGGAGCCTATTATTGTAGTTGGAGATAACGCTTGTCATGTTCGACTACCTGTTATGATTGTATGGGGTGAAAAACCTCTTACTAGAAGTACACCTAAGTCTACCATCTTGTTCTTGTTGGGGTCATCATATTACAGTTATACTAGCAGTGGTGCAGAGAAAAGTACTTGAGAAGCGCAATATATCATGTTCAGTTTATCTTTCTTATCATGGTCGGTTTGATATACCTGACTTATATATTGTTATCCTGTTCAAACAGTTTATGTGCCTGTCATAATGCTTTTACTTATTTATATGCTAAAAGTAACTGGACTCGCCAAACTTTATGTCTGACCCGTTTTGTTTCCTTTTCTCTCTCTATTTCTCCCCCCAGATTCTCAAGGTGGGAGTGCTCAGGCTTAATTAGGATTCCCTCTCTTGCTTTAGCTTGGATCTTGGATTTGCTTTGATGTACCGCATTGGTATATCTGTTAAGGCTCTTTTTGGGATTATGATTTTATATTACTATACTCTGATGATTTAAGTATAAGACAGATATTTTATGTAACTGGTATTCAGTAATTCAGACTTATGATATAACTGAGTTTTGGACCACGACGTTTTCTATTAAATAAAGTTTTAAAAATTCCGCTGCTATTTTATATGCCTGTCTTGCGATATTTATGTTCTTGTTTACCAACAACGCTTCATGAAACTTAATGCATTATAATAGAGTGACATCAAAGGATGTGGGGTGTCACAGTTTATTTAGTCTTATCTTTAAGACTTTCCTCATCGATGTTCCATTTGCTTAAGTGTCAGTTCCACCACTTAAATATGACTTTATCATCATTATCTCTTCTACCTGCCAAGAAGAGATGTTGTCCTTTCTTATGATGTTGAAACTCTACTTAAGGCATGGTGCCCTTTATGAAAAAGGATACCATAACTTTCATCTACTTATCCTTATCATTTATTCTGTTTAACTATTGAGTTTTGCTAGCCTGACCCGTGTGTTTTCACTTGGGTCCGACCGAGTTTGTTTCAGTTTTAGCTCGTCTCTTGATCGTAGCTGAATCTTGGTGCCATCTTTTAAGATTGGGCTATCTCTTTTGGATTGTTCATAGTCTTTTGGCATATCATCAAGTGTTTAGCCTTTACTTTTCGTATATTGAGCGATCGTCGTACCACTTTGATGTAGTATTTGTATTGTATCGAGATGTATCATTGTATATGCATGCATATGTGTATGTATATATATATATGTGTGTGTGTGTATTTGTTGCTATTCTGTGATAAGATATTCATTTAGTTATAGTGTTTTGTTATGGTAAATCCATGGCTATCTATAGCATTCTCTCAAGTAAATATTAAATACGTCAATCCACGTGAAAAATAAATATAGCATTTGTCAGCGTGTTTAGTATATGGTTGGGACAAGGTTATAGTTGGTCACCGCTAACCTGCCGTATTCTCTGCATTAGCAGACATAATTGCTTTGTAATTCTCTTTGTTAATGTGGGTCTCAGGGTGGGGTGTCACAATTTAGTATCAGGGCATGATTTTCAAAATAAAATACGATAAACGCAGAACATAAGCATATATAATGATACATCCAATTATGTTACAAGTGTTGTCAATCCCTCATCTTTGAGTTCTTGTCCTTTCTTTATTTGTTAGGTGAAAATTTAGGATACGTCTAGGAATATACTTATTGTAACAACCCGGAAAATCTGAGCTAGTTCAAAAATTTTAAATTGGCTATTTTAGTGAATTTTAAATATTTAAAATAAATATTTTAAATAATAACGATGAAAAGTATGTTTGAATCGATGTTTGAAAATAAATATAATTATTTTAAATTATAAACAAGGCCTGAAATGGCGTGGCAGTTTCAAAATTGGAATTCAAACTTTGACTGATTGTACCGGGTGCAAAATAAAACAGATTTTAGTGAAACCAAAAATATTTAAATCTGTTAGTGAATATCTTTCTAACGAATCTGAAAAATCGAAGTTTCAAAGCAGGAGTCAAAAGTTATGGCCAAATGAATTTTCAGAAAAGTCGCTATAGAGTATATATAGCCCGTGAAAATAGACATTTTGCAAACGACCTCGAAATTCGACGAAACCACTTTTATCGGATCCGGGATGTCAAATTATTGCTAGGTTTCAAATTTCATAATTTTTGAAGTTAATATGTGAGCGTGGAAAAAGGAAATGTGTTTGGTGAATTTCTATTAAATTGGATCGACCAGAAAATGACCATTTTTCAAACAGTCTCAGAATTCGACGAAACTATTTTTGTCGGGACTGTATCGTCAAAACATAGCTAGATTTATTTTTCTGGAATTTTTAGAATCAGTATGTGGCCCCGGCAAATTGAAATGTACGTTCAAATCAAATATTGAATGTTATATATTTTAATTTGAAAGGAAACCGACTGAAACAGTCGAATGGGCCTACGAAACATATCTCATTATGTTCAGAATGGGGGTATTTAGTTAGGGACGATAGTCTTGGGATTGGATTGGAGCTAGTATGTAAAGAGGGGTATTTTAGAGTTTTAAAAATATATAAATAAATTAAAAAAAATCCTATTGGCCCATCGTTTCTTCTCTCTTCCCGAAAGCTCCTGAAACGAATGGCGGAACAGGTCTCCATCTTCTCTCCTCAAATCCGCCTAATCCACTCAATAAAATCAGTAGACCTAGTTGAAGTATTTGTAGATCCGAGTTCCCTCTTCAGATCCATATAGATTTTAGGGGTTGTCGTTAAGTAGAGAGGTTGAATCACCTCCACGAAGTGCAGTCGTTCATCGTCGAAGTTCACCCTCTAGCCGAGTTCGAGCTTGACCTCGTAGGTAGCGCCAGGTGCGCCTCTCGAGCGCTACATCGTGGCTATGGTTGATCGACGTGAAGCTTCACGGTTTGGAAGTTAAATCGAAACCTAGTTTTGAACAAAATAGTGAAGGTAATGGCCTATATTTTATTTTATAATTTATAGGACTTTAAAGCGCTACGGTTTTTGATTTCACTATAAAAATCATATCTTTTTCGTTTGTGGTCAAAATCCAGTGAAACAAGATACAGTGGACTCGTGAGGACGTCTTCTACATTCTAAAAGAGACCGCATATTTTTCCGAGCCTTCTGCTATTTTTGGTGGAGTGGAACCCAATGTGAGATTTCTAATTTATAAACGATATGGAAAACAACGATGTATAAATTATATAGTCGATGTATGAGTTATATAAGCGTTGTACACCACATGTATAAGCGTTTTATAAGTTGTATGTTCGATGTATACGTTATATATGCATTGTAAAAGTGATATATGCGTTGAAATTAATTGAAATGATATTGAAATGAAAGTGAAATATATTTATATACGAATATATATATATATACACACTCCCCTCGTCCACAGACCATGGACGATATATATTGGTTGAGATATTGTTTGGATTGGTTGATGTGAAATTTGGTGAATATCATGAATGGTTGAATTTAAATGATTGATTGTTATTGAAATCCTAATAGGATTAGTATATGGGAAAATTTGCCTGCGTGCGAACTAGATATTGAAAATCCCCATTGTCAAAAACCGCGAGGTTTTAAGGTAGAGCGAGGAGCCGTACTAGGGACGATCCCGGTTTTAACTACCCTGCCGTTATGCTGCCGAAATTTTCAATAATATTTATGTGTTAGAATTATTTTCTTGTGTTGAAACTATATTCATGTGTTGAATAGAAATTCATGTGTTGAATAAAAATTCATGTGTTGAATGAAGTTCATGTGTTGAATAAATTATTTGAAAGATAAAAATCACATTTTTATTATATATACAGCCTACATAAAATATTAGTATTTTAAATAAATTGTTTTAACACCAAAAATAAACTTTTTACCTTACGTATAGACTATATAAACTAATCGTTTTTTGAAATAAAGTGTTTTACAATAAAAATAACATTTTTATTCTATATATCAACTATAGAAAATATTCATGTGTTGAATAAAGGACTAGAACGATAAAAATCACATTTTATCGTATGTGCGAAGTCGAAAACGTTCATGTGTTGAATATAAAGATTGAACAATAAAATCTACATTTTTATTGTGATTATGAAGTGTGAAAAATGGTGATGTGTGGAATAAATATTTTTGATGATAAAAATATCATTTTTATCAAATATATAAAGTGGATATAGTTTTGAAATCGAAGAAAGAATTATATTTATATGTATATATATAAATATAATTAAAATAAATCGAATAACGAAGCTGCAGTTCGTGTTTTGAAACCGTGATTTCAAACGATTAGTGCGGGAAATCCGACCATCAGATTTTCTCGGAATCACAACCGTTGGGTTCGCCTTGGAAATATCTTTCCAAAGGCTGCAACTTTGTAAAGATCCAACGGTTGGATTGTCTGGAATGTTTAATTCAAATCTGAAGAAAAACAACACCAGAATCGATTATATTTATATATAAATATAAGTATAATTAAAATAAATCGAATAACGACGCTGTAGTTCGTATTTTGAAATCGTAACTTCAAACAATTAGTGTGAGAGAATCGACTGTCGGATTTTCCCGAAACTGAAACCGTTGGATTCGTTTTGAAAAGATCTTTCTAATGATATAAAATTTGTGAAGATCCAACCGTTAGATTTTCAGATATATGTAAATCAAATCTGAGGAAAAACAGCACCACGGCTGCGTTATGGCCTGAAGCGTCGTTTGAATGAATTGATTATTTTTAAATAAACAAAAATAGCAATAAATAGTGATAAAATATTATAAACGATATGGAATGAAAATAAACTGAATTTGCTCCGTTTATTGGATATTTGATGGTTGAATGTGTTTGGCGTGAAAATTACATTAAAGAACAGAATAATTGATGTCGAATAATTTAACCATTGAAATGAATTGATTTGAAATTCTAAATATATGTGAATTATTTGAAAAGGCCAAGTTAATTCTCATTTCAAATAATTGATCGACGATTAAAAGTCGAAGATATGAAGGCAGTGCAAGACCGATGATCTTCACGTCAAATGGGAGGGTAATACTGATGCTCATGATGGGAGTAGCTACCTTGAAGGGGCTGAAGTAGTAGTCGTCCGGACGTACATGTCGACTGTACGGATATGCGAGGAATAAAAATCCTCCGGTTTCGTTCAGACCCAGAACGGACTTGTAAATGGACTATGTGTCTGATATTGGATTTCGTTCTGTGTGATTGATAGACGTCAGTTGCATGGCGTGAATTGCCTGTGTGGCATGCTGAGATGCAATGATCAAAGCTTTTGTTGAAAAGCAGAGCTTTGTGGTTGATGATCAAAGCAACGCATGTGTGGCATAGCTTTGTGTATAACGTGAATTCGCGAGCCTCACACCCCGGTACGGACCAGAAACGGGAGAGGACATCAGGGAGGGCATGCGTTTCCTTCTAGTAGGGTAGTGTCAATGACCTACCAGCCCTGATATTTATATTACTTTCACCTGTGTGGTTGTTGCTGTTGCGAGGCGCCTCGGATAAATCGGTGACTGTGTGGAGCCGATGGAGTCATAGGACTCATTTACGCCCCGAAGGGCGGGGAAACGCAGTGTTCAGGCATTTTAATCCACATCAGTGGACCGGCCCTAACAATCCAAGGGTCGATGCATTCTGATCCTGAGACTCGGGCTAGACAGTCTCGAATTCGGTAAGGACTATATTTTGCCTTGGTTCATGATGGAAATCCAATTTCCAAATACGACATCGTGCGGTTTTGATTGTATACCTATATATGGCGACATAGTGGTATGGGGCATTAATGTCATCTATGATTTATATTTATGATTGAAATTGTTTTTGAAACATATATACACTAGTAGTAATGTCAAATGATTTGTTTTATTCGTATCAAGCATATTTTGGCCATTATAAGGTAAAACTCTATCCTCCGGTTTGTGTTGCATTGTGTGATGGGTACTGAGTCTTATAATGGCTTATTTTTATAAAAAGCATTGCGATGTTTAAAAGATTTATTTATTTTAAAGCACTGGCAATCCAATGGAGTAAACCCGTTCCGCGAAAGTGGCGTGGTCCTGTGATTGGCCATATTATGAAATGTATTAAGTAGATTTCTCATACCAGACCCATAACTGACTCGTAGTTTATTTCACTTGCAAACTCGGGTGCCCCTATTTCTACATGGGCAGCCTTGTATTCAGGTTTTATCAGGCTCTTTCTGGATAGCTGGAGCTGAAGATGGATTCTATCATTTATCTCTTTTTATGTTGTTCAGCTCCTGTTGTACATATTATGTTTTCTTTTCCGCTGTAGACGTTTTATGTATAGCTGAACTGTACTTTGTACTAAGTATAATCCTATATACTGTGTAACTCTGATGATTATGTTTATCCAGTGTATTCTATTGTACATTATCTGGTGTATTTATTTATTTATGTCCTGCTGTTATCTGTTTATGTGTTATATTCCAAAGATTACCCTTGCCTTCGTGTTACGGGGTTTGGGTCGTCACAAACGTGGTATCAGAGCTTTGGTTAAGCTTAGTTCTGGAATATGACAAATGAACAAGCTCGTCAGAAATAGAACCAGCAATGTTCTAGGATGAGTAACTCATTACAGATAGGATCCGTTATATCCTAGTATGAGTATAGCAGAATGAAATACACCCTGATAGACACATTTACATTCAAGTATATGTTTCTATGCTTTATGATATCTTTTCTGTTGACCTGACACTTGGTCTGCTATTTGCAGAAGTACAAGAAAATGAGTGCCAGAAACAGAAGCAATGCAGACCCAGATATAGAAGCCCTATTTATGAAATATAGAAATCTGGGTGGAGTGCCGTTCTCAGGTAATGAATCTATTATTCAAACACAAGCATGGGTTCGCTCTACTGAGAAAATCTTTGAAGGTTCAAACCTGAGGGATGACCAGAAAAGATTTATAGCATCTTGGGCACTCAAAGACGAGGCTTTGTTCTGGCGGGATTCGATTGTTAAAGATAATCTAGAAGATGATATCACCTGGGATAGATTCAAAGAGCTTTTCAGTGAAAAATTTATTCCTCCAGAAGCAACTGAGCGGTTATGTGACGAATTCTACTATTTGATACAAGGAGATATGAATATCCCAGAATATCATAAGAGATTCAATGAACTTTCTCATTTTGCTCCGCATCTGATTCAAGATCCAAAGCGGAAGAATCTGAGGTTTATAAACGGTCTTCGAAGAAAATACTAGAATAAAGTAATGGGGCATCTGAAGCTTCCTTTTTCTGAAATGATATACATGGCCTACCAGTATGAGGATCTCGATAGGAAAGGTATGTTGCGAGATGAAGAGGAAGTCAGTTCTAGCAGCAAAAGAAAATTCGAAACTGATAGCCCAAAGACGAGTACATAGCGTGAGGCCAGTACGAAGTCTGAGTTCAGAAAGAAGCCTAAGGTCGATCTGAACAAGGTTAAATCCGAGGAAGGACCAAGAACGACTGCTACATGCTCGAGCTGCAATAGACAGGGACATTTGGTGGTAAATTGCAAATCTTGGAACAAACGAAGGAAGGATAAATCCAAACCCAAGGGCAAGTTTCAAGAGAATGAAAAATGCAATCTTTGTCATCAGGTTGGTCATATAAAGCGAAACTGCTGGCTGTTGAAGGCCAAAGTGGATCAAGTAAATGAAGTGGCTGAAACTTCAGACCCTCTGCTACTCAGAGAAAGTCAGATGTTTTAGAAGGCACGCTTACTGTCAAGGATATCCCAATTAAAGTACTATTTGATACAGGCGCGTCGCGAAGCTTTATAGCAAAGAATGTGGTTAAGAAGCTGGATTTTGAAATTGAGAAAGCTTAAAGAACTAATGACTGTTCATAATCCGGTTGGGGTTTCCCTCGAGCTTAGTTGGATTTGTGGAGTGCCTGTTTCTTTTTCACGTTATCGATTCCCCACTATCGCGATCATTATGAATTTTACCGAATTCGATCTCATTTTGGGATTGGACTGGTTAACCCAATATAAAGCCAAAGTTAAATGCACTGCGAGGGTTGTTAAGGCAAAAACAAAGTT
The DNA here is from genome assembly GCA_030737875.1 of Allium sativum. Lineage (NCBI taxonomy): Eukaryota > Viridiplantae > Streptophyta > Magnoliopsida > Asparagales > Amaryllidaceae > Allium > Allium sativum. The sequence continues at coordinate 968,000,468 of CM060909.1, read as the reverse complement.
TGAAGAATATATAACCATTCCATGCGAAGGACCGAATTCTAATAGAAAAGATTTCTGGGTGGCTTTGGATGTTTTTCCTGCTCAAATAGAACCTGTTCCTGTCGTCCCAGAGAATGTTCCGGTCGACATTGAAAATATACCAGTTGTGAAGAACTATGCGGATGTGTTCGAAGAAGTTGTTAGCTTATCTCCGCAGAGAGAAATTGATTTCAAAATCGCTTTAGTTCCGAATGCAAGGCCAAAAGTTCATGCTATTCGAAGAATGACCTTGAAAGAGAAAGATGAGTTAGATAATCAGACTCGACAGCTTGTATGGAAAGGTCTGACCAGGCCTAGTTTCTCTGATTGGGGAGCAGCAGTGTATTTGTCCCAAAGTCAGACGGTACTCTTAGATTATGTGTAGACTATCGTGACTTGAATAAGCAGACGCTGAAGAACAAATATCCATTGTCGCGGATTGACGATTTTTTGGATCGATTAAATGGAGCACAAGTATTTTCGCGAATGGACCAAGCTACAGGTTTCCATCAACTTCGTATTGCCGAAGAGTGTGTTCCTTTGACAACACTCAGGGGTCCAGACTTATTCTACGAGTGGTTAGTAATGTCGTTCGGCTTATGTAACGCTCCAGCTTATTTTGTCGATCTAATGAACCGAGTATTCAGAGGAGTTTTGAATAAATTTGTTCTGGTTTTCATTGACGATATACTGATCTTCTGTAAGTCAGAAAACGAGCATGAAAAACATTTGGAACAAGTATTAGAAATTCTGAGAAAGAATGTTTTGAAAGCAAAGTTTTCCAAATGTATATTTTGGTAAGAAGAAGTCAAATTTCTTGGCCACGTCGTGTCAAAACAAGGAATCTCAGTGGATCTCTGTAAAATCACTGCTATTCAGAATTGGAAATAGCCTCGTACACCCGCAGAAGTCCGAAGTTTTCTCGGGTTGGCCAGTTATTATTGGAAATTCATCAAGGATTTCACGAAGACATCTAGTTCTTTAACAAAACTGACTAAGAAACATTCGAGATTCAACTGGACTCCCGAATGTGAGGAAGCTTTCAAGAAGCTGAAATTAAAACTGACGACTGCTCCAGTGTTAACAATAAGATGGCAATCAGGACTTGAAAATCTGGACAGACGCTTCAAGAGAAGGCCTTGGTGCAATATTAATGCAAAGAGGTCAAGTGATTGCTTATGCTAACCGTTAGCTGAAACCGCATGAGAAGAATTACGTTACTCATGATCTTGAGTTGTTAGCCATTGTATTTGCTTTGAAAATCTGGAGGCACTATCTTTTGGGTGAGAAATTCGAATTGTATACAGACCATCAGTCATTGAAGTATCTGTTCACCCAGAAAGACTTGAATCTGAGGCAGCAGCGTTGGCTAGAATTTCTTGCAGCGTACGATTTTGAGATTTTGTACACTCCAGGGAAAGCCAATGTTGTGGCTGATGCGCTAAGTAAAAAGAATGTGATAATCATCAGTTTTATTATCACGACTTCATTGATCGATAAAATATCTGCTCTTCAGAGGGACAATCACTTCATTCAAAGAATCAGAGAAAGAATATAGAAAGGCGAACCCTTGAGTTTCCAGATTGATAACGAGGGAATTCTAAGGTTGAAGGGCCGAATATGTGTGCCAAACATTCCTGAACTCTGGAGAGAAGTATTAGATGAATGTCACAAAGCCAAGCTTAGTATCCATCCAGGAGTGAGCAAGATGTATAATGATATCAAACGCAGTTTCTGGTGGAGATCTATGAAACGAGACATCTCCTTATATGTAAGCCGGTGTTCCACCTGCCAGCAAGTTAAAAGCGATCAGCAGAAACACGCTGGATTGTTGCAACCGTTGGAAATTCCAGGTGGGAAGTGGGAACAGATTTCTATGGATTTCACAGATGGTTTGCCCAGAACCAGGAAAGGAAATGACAGTATTTGGGTGATCGTAGATCGTTTCACGAAGACCGCTCATTTCATACCTGTCAGATCGAACAGAACTGCTCAAAGTCTGGCGCAGATTATTTTAGAGAAATTGTTAAACTTCACGGAGTTCCCATGAGTATCGTTAGTGATCGTGACCCGATTTTTGCTAGTAAATTGTGGGAAGCATTCCAAGCAGAATTGGGAACGAAACTGGACTTGAGCACCACATATCATCCTCAAACAGATGGCCAAACTGAGAGGGTGAATCGTATTCTTGAAGATCTATTGCGGGCGTGTATTATTGATTTCGGCGGATCATGGGAAGACCATTTACATTTGGCCAAATTCTCATATAACAACAGCTACCAAGCGAGCCTGAAAATGTCTCCATTCGAAGTATTATATGGTAGACCGTGCCGATCCCCTGCTTGTTGGGTTGAACCTGGTGATAGACTTGTATTGGGGCCAGATATTATTTGCGATGCTGCGGATAAAGTCGATTTCGTTAAGAAACGATTACTAGCTGCCCAAAGCCAACAGAAAAGCTATGCAGATAAGAAAAGAAGAGATATATCATTTACTGTTGGCGACTATGTATATTTGAAGGTATCTCCGATGAGAGGAGTCATCCGATTCGGTAAAACGGGGAAATTGGCGCCCAAATTCATTGGTCTGTTTCCTATTCTAGAACGGATTGGAGCTCTCGCATATAGGGTTCGATTGCCTAATTGGTTGCTTGGAGTGCATGATGTATTTCACGTATCTCAACTGCGAAAGCATGTGCATGATCCAGATCTCGTTGTAGAAGAAGCCGCAAAACAGGAGTTGGAAATCACTCCAGAAATGGCAGTTAGAAGAGAGCCGATGAAGATCATTGGCAAAGACACCAAAGAGCTGAGGAACAAAAAGGTTCACTTAGTCAAAGTGCAATGGAGTGGAGATCCGCGAGATTGTACTTGGGAAACAGAGGAGAGTATTAAGAAAGCCTATCCTAAGTGCAGGGTGGATGTCTCTAATTGACTCTGGTGCAAGGTACATCTACCATATTTTTCATTTCCATTCTGTTTTTTTATTTTGTTGTTATCTTCTTTGCATGGATGTAAACTTTTTAATTATATAGTCTGAATGATGTTAAAAGAGTATATGAATTAATTAGTATAAATACATGTGCACTATATATGTTTGAACAGGTAAATGGATTAGCTGTTGAGTAAAGAATTTATTTGCGTGCCCGACAAATAGGTAAACCTTAATGAGTTGGATGCGCAATTTTATTATTATATCAACTCCTGTGAATGCCATTAGATGCAGAGTGATGGTTGTTCTTTGTGTAATAATAAACGTCGCCATAGGATAGTAACAATTAATTTTGAACTACACTACATGGCATACTTCTTGAAGATAGGCATACTTCATCATATACCACATAAGCATTTGGAGCTTGTGTGACAAGGTTGAAGATTTACCGTACGAGCGAGAGGCTTGTATGGCGATGACTATATTTTACAGGTTGAACTGATGACTAATACGGACCATATAAAATATAACGGTAAATTGCAAGATTAATAAAAACCCCACACGGGTCTGGAGATGACAATAAACACGTCTCTCTGGTCATTAAGGCACAAAAACCATTTATAGGGTGACGAGAATTTATTCTCTGGAGTTATGATCTATACACACTCCCCTGTGGACACCGGAATATATCACTATAAACATGTGCATGCTTATTAGGATTTATTGGGTACCTAATACGGCCAAATAAATTTCCAAACCCCTCCCCGTACAAACGAGGTTATGGCAAAAAAATTCGAAAATTTAGGGTGTTAGCCAAATTTTTGAAGAATTTGAAAATTCTTAGAAACTGAAAAGTTGAAGAATGGAAGCCAGATTGAAAGTAGAGTTAGTAAATTAAACCACTTTCGACTTTGTTCCTTTTCGAGGACGAAAAGTTTTAAGTGGGGGAGATTGTAACAACCCGAAAAATCTGAGCCAGTTTAAAATTTTTAAATTGGCTATTTTAGTGAATTTTAAATATTTAAAATAAATATTTAAAATAATAACGATGAAAAGTATGTTTGAATCGATGTTTGAAAATAAATATAATTATTTTAAATTATAAACAAGGCCTGAAATGGCGCGGCAGTTTCAAAATTGGAATTCAAACTTTGACTGACTGTACCAAGTGCAAAATAAAACGGATTTTAGTGAAACCAAAAATATTTAAATCTGTTAGTGAATATATTTATAACGAGTCTGAAAAATCGAAGTTTTAAAGCAGAAGTAAAAAATTATGGCCAAATGAATTTTCAGAAAAGTCGCTATAGAGTATATATAGCCCGTGAAAATAGACATTTTGCAAACGACCTCAGAATTCGACAAAACCACTTTTGTTGGATCCGGGATGTCTAACTATTGCTATGTTTCAAATTTCATAAATTTTGAAGTTAATATGTGAGTGTGGCAAAAGGAAATGTGTTTGGTGAATTTCTATTAAATTGGATCGACCAGAAAATGGCCATTTTTCAAACAGTCTCAGAATTCGATGAAACTAGTTTTGTTGGCACCATATCATCAAAACATAGCTAGATTTATTTTTTTGGAATTTTTAGAATCAGTATGTGGCGCCGACAAATTGAAATGTACGTTCAAATCAAATATTGAATGTTATATATTTTAATTTGAAGGAAAACTGACTGAAACAGTCGAATGGGCCTACGAAACATATCCCATTGTGTTCGAAATGTGGGTATTTAGCTAGGGACGACAATCGTTGGGATTGGATTGGAGTTAGTATGTGAAGAGGGGTATTTCAGAGTTTTAAAAATATATAAATAAATTAAAAAAATCCTATTGGCCCATCATTTCTTCTCTCTCCCCGAAAGCTCCTAAAACGAACGGCGGAACAGGTCTCCATCTTCTCTCCTCAAATCCGCCTAATCCATTCAATAAAATCAGTAGCCCTAGTTGAAGTATTTGTAGATCTGAGTTCCCTCTTCAGATCCATATAGATTTTAGGGCCTGTCGTTAAGTAGAGAGGTCGAATCACCTCCACGAAGAGCTGCCGTTCATCGTAGAAGTTCACCCTCCAGCTGAGTTCGAGTTTGACCTCGTAGGTAGCGCCAGGTGTGCCTCTATGAGCGCTACATCGTGGCTGTGGTTGATCGACGTGAAGCTTCGTGGTTTAGAAGTTAAATTGAAACCTAGTTTTGAACAAAACAGTGAAGGTAACGGCCTATATTTTATTTTATAGTTTATTGCACTTTAAAGTGCTACGGTTTTTGATTTCACTGTAAAAATCATATATTTTTCGTTTGTGGTCGAAATCCAGTGAAACAAGAGACAGTGGACTCGTGAGGACGTCTTCTACATTCTAGAAGAGACCGCATATTTTTCCGAGCCTTCTGCTATTTTTGGTGGAGTGGAACCCAATGTGAGATTTTTAATTTATAAACGATATGGAAAACAATGATGTATAAATTATATTGTCGATGTATGAGTTATATAAGCGATGTACACCACATGTATAAGCGTTGTATAAGTTGTATGTTCGATGTATAAGTTATATATGCATTGTAAAAGTGATATATGCGTTGAAATGAATTGAAATGATATTGAAATAAAAGTGAAATATATTTATATACAAATATATATATATATATATATATATACACTCCCCTCGTCCACAGACCATGGATGATATATATTGGTTGAGATATTGTTTGGATTGGTTAATGTGAAATTTGGTGAATATCATGAATGGTTGAATTGAAATGATTGATTGTGACTGAAATCCCAATAGGATTAGTATATGGGAAAATTCGCCTGCGTGCGAACTAGATATTGAAAATCCCCATTATAAAAAACCGCGAGGTTTTAAGGTAGAGCGAGGAGCCGTACTAGGGACGGCCCCGGTTTTAACTACCCCGTCGTTATGCTGCCGAAATTTTCAATAATATTCATGTGTTAAAATTATTTTCATGTGTTGAAACTATATTCGTGTGTTGAATAGAAATTCATGTGTTGAATAGAAATTCATGTGTTAAATGAAGTTCATGTATTGAATAAATTATTTGAAAGATAAAAATCACATTTTTATTATATATATAGCCTACATAAAATATTAGTATTTTAAATAAATTGTTTTAACACCAAAAATAACATTTTTACCTTATGTATAGACTATATAAAATAATCGTGTTTTGAAATAAATTGTTTTACAATAAAAATCACATTTTTATTATATATATCAACTACAGAAAATATTCATGTGTTGAATAAAGGACTAGAACGATAAAAATCATATTTTATCGTATGTGTGAAGTCGAAAACGTTCATGTGTTGAATATATAGATTGAACAATAAAATCCACATTTTTATTGTGAATATGAATAGTGAAAAATGGTGATGTGTGGAATAAATATTTTTGATTATAAAAATATCATTTATATCAAATATATTAAGTGGATATAGTTTTGAAATCGAAGAAAGATTTAGATTTATATGTGTATATATATCTATAATTAAAATAAACCGAATAACGAAGCTACAGTTCATGTTTTGAAACCGTGATTTCAAATGATTAGTGCGGGAGATCCGACCATTGGATTTTCCCGGAACCACAACCGTTGGGTTCGCCTTGGAAATATCATTCCAACGACACCAACTTTGTAAAGATCTAATGGTTGGATTGTCTGGAATGTTGAATTCAAATCTGAAGAAAAACAGCGCTAGAATCGATTATATTTATATATAAATATAAATATAATTAAAATAAATCGAATAACGACACTGCAGTTCGTATTTTGAAATCGTAACTTCAAACGATTAGTGCGGGAGATCTGACGTCGGATTTTCCCGAAACTGAAACCGTTGGATTTGTTTTGAAAAGATCTTTCTAATGATATAAAATTTGTGAAGATCCAACGGTTAGATTTTCAGATATGCTTAAATCAAATCTGAGGAAAAACAGCGCCACGGCCGCGTTATGTCCTGAAGCGTCATTTGAATGAATTGGTTATTTTTAAATAAACAAAAATAGCAATAAATCATGATAAAATATTATAAACGATATGGAATGAAAATAAACTGAATTTGCTTTGTTTATTGGATATTTGATGGTTGAATGTGTTTGGCGCGAAAATTACATTAAAGAACAGAACAATGGATGTCGAATAATTTAACCATTGAAATGAATTGATTTAAAATTCTAAATATACGTGAATTAATTGAAAAGGCCGAGTTAATTCTCATTTCAAATAATTGATCGACGATTAAAAGTCGAAGATATGAAGGCGGTGCAAGACCGATGATCTTCACGTCGAATGGGAGGGTGCTACTGATGCTCATGATGGGAGTAGCTACCTTGAAGGGGCTGAAGTAGTAGCCGTCCGGACGTATATGTTGATTGTACGGATATGCGAGGAATAAAGATCCTCCGGTTTCATTCAGACCCAGAACAGACTTGTAAACGGACTGTGTGTCTGACATTGGATTTCGTTCTGTGTGCTTGATAGACGTCAATTGCATGGCGTGAATTGCCTATGTGGCATGCTGAGATGCAATGATCAAAGCTTTTATTGAAAATTAGAGCTTTGTGGTTGATGATCAAAGCAATGCCTGTGTGGCATAGCTTTGTGTATAATGTGAATTCGCGAGCCTTACACCTTGGTACGGACCAGAAATGGGAGAGGACATCAGGGAGGGCATGCGTTTCCTTTTAGCTATGGTGGTGTCAGTGACCTACCAGCCCTGACATTTATATTACTTTCACCTGTGTGGTTGTTGCTGTTGTGAGGCGCCTCGGATAAATCGGTGACTATGTGGAGCAGATGGAGTCATAGGACTCATTTACGCCCCAAAGGGCAGGGAAACGCAGTGTTCAGGCATTTTAATCCACATCGGTGGACCGACCCTGACGATCCAAGGGTCGATGCGTTCTGATCCTGGGACTCGGGCTAGATAGTCTCGAATTCGGTAAGGACTATCTTTTTCCTTGGTTCATGATGGAAATCCAATTTCCAAATACGACATCGTGTGGTTTTGATTGTATACCTATATATGGCGATATAGTGGTATGGGGCATTAATGCCGTCTATGATTTATAGTTATGATTGGAATTGTTTTTGAAACATATATACACTAGCAATAATATCAAATGATTTGTTTTATTCGTATCAAGCATATTTTGGCCATTATAAGGTAAAACTCTATCCTTCGGTTTGTGTTGCATTGTGTGATGGGAACTGAGTCTTATAATGGCTTCATTTTTATAAAAAGCATTGCGATGTTTAAAAGATTTATTTGTTTTAAAGCACTGGCAATCCAATGGAGTAAACCCGTTCCGCGAAAGTGGCGTGGTCCTGTGATTGTCCATATTATGAAATGTATTAAGTAGATTTCTCATACCAGTCCCATGACTGACTCATAGTTTGTTTCACTTGCAAACTCGGGTGCCCCTATTTCTACACGGGCATCCTTGTATTCAGGTTTTATCAAGCTCTTTCTGGATAGCTGGAGCTGAAGATGGATTCTATCATTTATCTCTTTTTATGCTGTTCATCTCTTCTTGTACATATTATGTTTTCTTTTCCGCTGTAGACATTTTATGTATAGCTGAACTGTACTTTGTACTAAGTATGATCCTATATACTGTGTAAATCTGATGATTATGTTTATCCAGTGTATTCTATTGTACATTATCTGGTGTATTTATTTATTTCTGTTCTGCTGTTATCTGTTTATGTGTTATATTCCAAAGATTACCCTTGCCTTCGTGTTATGGGGTTTGAGTCGTCACACTTATTCTGTAGTATCTCAAATTTATTCGATATCGTCATTTCATAAGAGTAGTTCTTTAAAATTAACCTAACTGACTTTTCTTACCTTTCCGCATCGAAGAAGTTATAGATGATCTTTGATGTTTTAGCTTAAGGAACCTTTGAGAATTGCAAACTCGGTTGAGAGAGAATCTTTGGTATTTGAATTGATGTTAAGGATTATGGGATTTATTCCTTATGATTCGTTTTTTCATGCGTATTAGCATGAAAATTTTCGATCTGGAACCTTTCTAGAATTTTCCATATTTGAGATAGGTGGTTTGGGTATTGTAAACAAAAGTCACCCATTTGATGCTATGTATATTCAGATATCCTAATCCTTTTGATTTGTGTTCCTATTTTAAGAATATTGCTCATAACTCCACAACCCTTGAGCTTAATCCTGAGTATTAAGATAGTGATGATATATTTCGAGTTTCATTAATGACCTTGTTGTTTGAGTCCATTGGGTGACTAGATGTTGAGTTTGACCTCATTTCGGGATTTGAGCTGTCCAATCATTCTTCCATGGGAGTGTCTATCACGGAAGTGAGGTATGCCCTGAATTTGTGTATTTGAGCTGTTCTTGTATTCTTCAAGTTTTTCTTCTTGGATACCCACACTTAAATTTCTTTTAATCCATGAAAGTGTTGGACCATTATCCTGGTCTGACTTTTTGATTATTTCCTTAGACTACCAATCACGGAGAATGGCACGGTCTTTACTATACCTCATAATCGAGTGGTTCTCCTATGTTGTTCGTTATACCATATAGTATGACGAGCATTTCAGTTTATTTTATGAATATTAGAATTGAGTATCCTAAGAATATCTGGATGAGTACGTTTTGTGATTTTGATTTTCTAAGTTGAATCTAAACCGAGTTTTTACATTAAAGTAAAGATTTGTTTAAAGAGGATTGATATTTATTTTGAGATAAGAAATGAATTGAAAACTATGTAAAAAATATTCTTTATAGGAAATGATTTTTCTTCATGTTGGGTCGTCCATCGAGTATTTAAAGATTCTGGTCGATACACCTGATCAACGTTGTCGATAGTAATTTCCTAAACACTTAGATGAGACAATCAAACATAATAAATAAAATTGATATGGAAAATTTTATATCTTTAAGAATTGATCCAAAAGTTTATTTGAGTGACTTTTGTAATATCTTTAGAAATTTGGAATAAAATTTCAATATCTTACTTTTGGAATAGGCTAAAAAGAATTGTGCGAAGAATTAATCTTTATGAAGTAAGAATATATATAAGATTAAATTTACTTACAAATTAAGAAGTTATAAGACTAAGAATTTTTCTATCGAAGGAAAAATAAGGTTTTATATTTATGACTAATAAATTTTAAATTATAATAATTTTGAGTCTATATCCATCTATTTAGGGTATCTTAAGTTCTTGAGCTTCTATTGCCCTCATGCAATAATCTAATGACTTGGATTTTTGCAGTCATTGAGGTTGGTGGCTCATGATGAAACGATCTTCTTCTGAGTTTCTCTATCCTTCATGGCGTTTTATCTTTCATTATAGTAGTTTTTCCATTGTGCAATATGGAAAATTTGTGTTGCTGATCTCTTTGATGTCTTCAGTTTTAGATGAAGTTGAGTGAAACCTCAATCTCATTTGAGGAATTTTGAGGAATCTTTCTTTTTAGATAGACTTTGAGAGGTATTTTTGCCTTTGTGTTCTTTTTCGAAGGTGAGGTGCCATCAAAATTTTGACATGTCGCTTGGAATTTTTTTATAAATCGCTTATCCTAGATACATGCTTAGGGAGAATTTATAGAATTACAAAGCAATTATCTTCCACTTTTTCTTCGTCCTAAATGAGATATGAGGAAATTTTGATTTCATACATGAATGATGAGATTAAGATGTTAAGTACATACTCTTCTGTGGAAATTGTGAGGACGCTATTTTATTAAGGAGGAGAGTCTGTAACAACCCCGTTTGGAGATTACCATTAACATTAAATTATAATGCAAACTATAATTTAAATATTATGAATACAAAATAAATTGCAGAATAAAATTGAAGATTTATATTTTTTATTTTCTATATAAACAATATCTGGATAGTTAAAGCTAGGAATTGAAACAGATGGAATAAATTGTTGGTTAATGTGGTTTACCTAAATATACAATAATTGTTGATAAGAATTTGGGTTTGAATTTAAAATGAGTTAATTTAACTCATAAGGTGTTATTTCAACATAATGATGGTTAGGATAAACACCACAAATGGTAATAAAGTGCAAAATTCATTTATGGGATTGTGGAATGAATATAGAAGTAGAGTATCAGGTTAAAATTTATAATATTTGTAATTTTATTCTAACGAGAAGAGACAGTAAACAAGATTGTGTTGATTGCAAGGTCATACCTGGAGAATGTGTCGTCTCACAACAGCAACTCTTGGTATGCGTGTTTCGTCTTCGGACGGTGAAGGATATGGGAGCGAAGATTAGCAGGATGAAATGGTGGAAACTTAAAGGAGTCGCTTCATGTGTGTTTAAAGATATACTGATGGAAGAAGGGGCTTGGAATGTAGAAGGAGAAGCAAATGTCATGTGGAATGCGATGGCAACTTGCATTCGGAGAGTGACTACTGAGGTATTTGGGATAACAAGAGGAAACAAGCAAGATCCCAAGGATTCGTGGTGGTGGAAAGACGAGGTGCAAAAGGCTATCAAAGAGAAAATGGAATGCTACAAGTTCATACACCATCATAGGAGCGAGGAGAACATGCACAAGTACAAAATGGCAAAGAAGACTGCAAAGAGAGAAGTCAGTGAAGCAAGGGGACAAGCATATGAAGATTTGTATCAAAGGCTAAGTACAAAGGTGTAACAACCCGTATTTTTATAACATATTAAAGTCATAAATCAAGGAAGAATTAAATTTTAAAATAAGAATCAGGGGAAACGGGTCGCGCCATTGCGTTCGTCTCGAAATTCTTCATGAAATCGAGTCCAAGTTTTCGAAAATCGGAGTCCGTATGACCAAGATATGACCCTCCGAAGTTTCAGGAATTTAAATGAAATAAAACAGCTCGAAAATAAAGCCAGAAATTCGAAATTCAAACCCAGAGAAGGCTGGCGGGAAAATTCCCGCCCATATACCCAGGTCGACTGGGGAGTCGACCCCCCCAACCAGGTCGACTGGGGAGTCGACCCCCCATGACCAGGTCGACTGGGGAGTCGACCTGCCTCTCGAACCTATTTCCTGAGCCAAATGCATTCTGATGTATTTAGACTTGTTTTGTGACCAGATTCGTCTGCCTAACCCTATATATAAGCAGCCCCCTAGCCTCATTCTCTCCACACCATTTCATTATGTCCTTATGATGCTTCTAAGATAATCAAAATAATAAGATAAAAAAGGAAGAAAAAGGACTGCTTCTTCTCCATCAAGACTACGCTTAGAGATTTGCAAATTAAGGGATTTCAATTAGAACACGATCAATCAAATAGAGATTCAACAATCAAATTCTGCTTTCTGATTCTCGATCCATGCACCGTAAGTTCTACTTACTTTGAGATCTAAACTTGTTAATTGTAATTTGGATATGTGATAAAGTGAAATTTGACTTAAGCACGATAATCGATTCATATCTATTCTTGTTCTTCTTGGATCTTGACATTTGGAATATTTCTTTGAAATCAGTTTGGGCCTATTCGCATTTATAAATCAAACGTTATCATGCCTATGACATTGAAACCATTGTTAATGGCCAAGGACTATGACTGAGAATATAAGACTATGCCTATGACTGAGAACATAAGACCATTGCCTATGACTATGACAAGGACAATTGTGGCTAATCACCTATGACTCGTGACTATGAATTACTGCCTATGATTATGAACATAAGACTATGACCATGACTTTGAAACTATTACAGTTAATTGCCTATGACTATTAGGGTAGTTGCCTAGAACTCTTTTGGATAATTATCCATGACTATTGTATAACTATTGTGGTTAATTGACTATTATAGTTGATTGCTCATAGCACTATTGTTGAAAACCATGTTGAACACCGAATTGGCATTTAGTTGGATCCCATACCTAGGGTGTGACTTGCTTAGTTTATTCCTTGTTATGTACACCAAAAACCATTGACCCATTATCCTTGTATTTGGCTTTCTTGTGCATGCCTATTCTTGTATGTCAAGTTTTTATCAGGACTATCGCCTTATTTTGCTAGATTTGAAAACCCTGTTAATTTCTATATGCCAGTGATGTTGTAACCGATTATCTCAAGTTATATCATGCCAGTCTTGTAATCTCTTTTATCGCTTTATGCTTTTCCCTTCTGCCGATCATAGTTTTGATGTTATTCCCTTTATCTCTAGATTTAGATTTGCTTATAATTTAGATCGATTAACGTTTACATGCGATGGGAATACGATTTGGGTAGATTAGGCAAAACATGAACTGGTTATAAACATGAATCATGAACTTGGTAATAGGCATAAGTTGAAACATGAAGCTTGGCACGAACTTGACATGAAACTTGAACATGGTCACGACACTAGAATGAACTTTAAAATGGCCAACTCGAGGTTGGGTTGAGTTTGTAGTGTAAATCTGCCCGGAACCGCCCGGCAAATCCAGTTACTGCAAAAATTAGAATCCAATGTGGGTAGTTGGTCATATCGCGCTTGAAACCTGAGGTCAGACTGAGTTGTGGTGTAAATCTGCCCGGAACCGCCCGACATATCCAGTGATCACAACAACAGGTCTGATGTGAGAGGTTAGGGTGCATTAATGAATTAATGCCACATGATAGGGTTAAGTCATGAACATGAAAGACAACACTTAACCAACTTGAAATATGATTGGTAGGGTTAGGTCATGAACTTGAACGACAACACCTTAGCCACTTAACACGTGAATGGTAGGGCTAAGTCACGAACTTAAATGACAACACTTAGCCAACTTGACATGCTAGACTGATGGGGTTAAGTCTCGAATTTAAATGACAACACTTAACCTACTAGACGGAAACCTTAGTTACGCGGTCCATTTCAGCAGTGACCCACAAGATGTATCATTGTGCCCTGGAACTAGGCAGGGTGGGGCACGATTACTGGGCTGATTGTAAGCGACCAGAACGACGGCTGTGTGGGTGCGCCAGTGTAGGTTCAGGTGGGCTATGGTCGTGCACGTGGTCCGGAGTTGAAAAAGCAGGCATTGGGCATCAGTAGGTTTATCTGTGCATTCTTGATTCGTGTCGGTGGTTGGCACCATAGGGCTTGATACACTCTATGGTGGACCTAGCACAGGTGACTACATTCGTGATTGGGCCGTATGACACAGAAACACAACGAGCTAGAACTTGTAGGGAGCCGATCGATTAGTGGATCGTTCCATTGGACCTAGTAATGGTTCATTCACGATTTTAGGCCAAGGGATCATTTCATGATTAATACTTGACATGGGTTGGGCTACTAGTACAGTTGGTGCAGCGAGCCTTGAACATGCGATGCTATACTTGACCTATACTTGATTCATCATGTTATCTTAGTCTATCTTATCCATCTTGACATCATACTTATGTTTACTTTCAGTTTATACATATTATGTTACCTTTACCTGTTTTTATGCTGAAAGTCACTTGGACTTACCAGTCTTTATGACTGACCCATTTCCTTTTGCCTCTTTTTCTTTCGTTTCTTCCCCAAGTTCTCAAGGAGGAAACTCTAGCTCTTAGCTTGGATTTAGCTTGCTTTCTGTCAGCTCATGTACGGTTGGTCTTGAGCTATGTTATGGCTGCATGTCTGCTATTTTTGGGGAATAATTTACTTTTGTTATTTTTAAGTTTATGCTTCTTTATTTAAAACTTGATGTAATGGAATAATGGCAACTTGTACTTTGGATATATGAGGTTTTGACTCTTTTCTTGAAAATAATAAGATTTGGTTTTTAAATTCTACCGTTGCTTTATTTATGTTCTGTCTTGTGATATCTCTGTGTATGTTTACCTAGATAACGCTCCACCAAAACTAGTGCATTCCCTTTGTGAGTGACCCTAGCGGAGGTGGGGTGTTACATTTGGTATCAGAGCAGAAGATTACCAGACTGAGCAAAAGCTTTTAAAAACCTTCTAAAATTATTTTCAAAATATTTACAAAGAAACATTTTTCAAGAAAAGTTTATTTTGAAAAGGTTATTCCCCAAAAGCCATTAGCACTTTCCTTTGTTTCCTCGTTTGAATCTCTATCTTTTCGTTTTTCAGCATGTCTGGGAATCTTAACTTTCCAAAGGGCGTGCCAATACCTGGCTGGTTCAGGAGGTACTTAGAGGCTAGGGCCAACGATGCAGGCCCAGCAGATATTCCTCCTCCAGCTGCAGCGATTCCTCCTCCTCCTCCTCCCCCTCGTGGAAATGCTTTCGCAAAGACATGTAAAGACTTCAAGGCTATGGGTGGAGAGGACTTCTATGGGACTGAATCCTTCGTGGAAGCGAGGAACTGGCTGAAGGAGACCGAAGATTTGTTCGTCATCTTCGAAGTTGACGACAAGCAAAAGATACAGCTAGCGGTGTGGTTGCTTAAAGATGAAGCTTCGTATTGGTGGGAGATTACTCGTGCTGAGAGGCCAGTGGAAACTTGGGAAGACTTCCGTATGAGATTTGAGATGAAATTTCTCTCCCAAGCTGAAAGAAGCCTGCAAATGGAGAAGTTCCTAACTCTTAAGCAAGGAAGCATGACGATCAGGGAGTATGTCAATCGGTTTAATCAGCTGGCAGATTTGGACTGGATTTAGTGAACACCCAACACAAGAAGGCTCTTCGCTTCGTCAGAGGTTTAAATGAGCCACTACACAGCCTTGCTATGACTCATGTACCCATGGGGGCAACCTTTGAGAGCTTGGTGGATATGGCCCTACTTCATGAAGAAGACGAGAATGGCAAGAAGGAGGTCAAGGCGAATGATTCTCAAAACAAGAAGAAAGACTCCGAGAAAGGAGGCAAGAACAACAACAACAATAATGACAACAAGACACGTGAGAAAAGAAAGTGCCACTTCTGCGGTATTGAAGGGCATATAGTCCAGGATTGTAGAAAGAAGAAGATGAAGATGGGAGCATGCTTTCAGTGTGGTGAAACTGGACATATCAGCAAGAACTGCCCTAAGAAGCAAGGGCAAGCCCCGCAAGCAGGACCTTCTGGGGGTACATCTTTAACTTCTTCTCCTTGATTCTTTGTTTTATCTTGCTTATCTTCTCGATCCTATCTTGAGAACCTTAGGTAGAACCATATGGATGGAAACATGTATTTGAAACATGTTATGGTTGATGTTTGCAAATGGTTGCAAGTGGTTGCTCATGGTTGCATAACACACATTAGGCACTAGATCGGCTCAGACACGTTTTCATATTGCATATGCATGAGTGTTTATACTTGTTTATGGATGAAATTGAATGTGTTATCATGTGGATGTTGCATATGGATGAATGTTTGTGCACACATATAGTGTTTATGTGACTAGGATTATTTGCATACATGTTGGATTCATGACACTAAACATATTTTGCATTAAGAAGATCAAACAGGCTTGATCATTTGCATTAGATAAGCAACATATACACACACTTTCTGCATATGTTCATATAACATTAGAAGTCTTTTAAGGACAACGATTGCTCGTGAATGATGGTTAAGTAGATGGGTGATTGGATGGAAGTATATATTCTTCCTAACTTAGAGATTTCGGGGACGAAATCCTTTAAGGAGGGGAGAATGTAACAACCCGTATTTTTATAACATATTGAATTCATAAATCAAGGCGGAATTAAATTTTAAAATAAGAATCAGGGGAAACGGGTTGCGCATTGCGTTCTTCTTGGAATTCTACATGAAACCAAGTCTGAGTTTTCGAAAATCGGAGTCCGTATGACCAAGATATGACCCTCCGAAGTTTCAGGAATTTAAATAAAATAAAACAGCTCGAAAATAAAGCTAGAAATTCGAAATTCAAACCTAGATAAGGCTGGCGGGAAAATTCCCGCCCATATACCCAGGTCGACTGGGGAGTCGACCCCCCCAACCAGGTCGACTGGGGAGTCGACCCCCCCATGACCAGGTCGACTGGGGAGTCGACCTGGGGGTCGACCTGCCTCCCGAACCTATTTCCTGAGCCAGATGCATTCTGATGTATTTAGACTTGTTTCGTGACCAGATTCGTCTGCCTAACCCTATATATAAGCAGCCCCCTGGCCTCATTCTCTCCACACCATTTCATTCTGTCCTTATGTTGCTTCTAAGATAATCAAAATAATAAGATAAAAAGGAAGAAAAAGGATTGCTTCTTCTCCATCAAGACAACGCTTAGAGATTTGCAAATTGGGGGATTTCAATTAGAACGCGATCAATCAAATAGAGATTCAACAATCAAATTCTGCTTTCTAATTCTTGATCCACGCACTGTAAGTTCTTGTTACTTTGAGATCTAAACTTGTTAATTGTAATTTGGACATGAGATAAAGTGAAATTTGACTTAAGCATGATAATCGATTGATATCTATTCTTGTTCTTCTTGGATCTTGACATTTGGAATATTGCTTTGAAATCAGTTTCGGCCTATTCGCATTTATAAATCAAACGTTATCATGCCTATGACATTTAAACCATTGTTAATGGCCAAGGACTATGACTGAGAACATAAGACTATGCCTATGCCTATGACTGAGAACATAAGACCATTGCCTATGACTATGACAAGGACAATTGTGGCTAATCACCTATGACTCGTGACTATGAATTACTGCCTATGATTATGAACATAAGACTATGACCATGGCTTTGAAACTATTACAGTTAATTGCCTATGACTATTAGGGTAGTTTCCTAGAACTCTTTTGGATAATTATCCATGACTATTGTATAACTATTGTGGTTAATTGACTATTATAGTTGATTGCTCATAGCACTATCGTTGAAAACCATGTTGAACACCGAATTGGAATTTAGTTGGATCTCATACCTAGGGTGTGACTTGCTCAGTTTATTCGTTATTATGTACACCAAAAACCATTGACCCATTATCCTTGTATTTGGCTTGCTTATGCATGCCTATTCTTGTATGTCAAGTTTTTATCAGGACTATCACCTTATTTTGCTAGATTTGAAAACCTTGTTAATTTTTATATGCCAGTGATGTTGTAACCGATTATCTCAAGTTATATCATGCCAGTCTTGTAATCTCTTTTATCGTTTTATTCTTGTACCTTCTGCCTATCATAGTTTTGACGTTATTCCCTTTATCTCTAGATTTAGATTTGCTTGTAATTTAGATCGATTAACGTTTACATGTGATGGGAATACGATTTGGGTAGATTAGGCAAAACATGAACTGGTTATAAACATGAATCATGAACTTGGTAATAGGCATAAGTTGAAACATGAAGCTTGGCATGAAATTGACATGAAACTTGAACATGGTCATGACACTACACTACGCCATAGATGACCTATCGCAACGAAAACCCATGGTGTTGCTAGCTACAATGTTGCCATTGCTATGCTGTTTTTTGTCTATTGCAACGCACGCTTCAATGTGTTAGTATAGATATCAACATGTGTTGCAGTAGCTATAGATATAGTCAAATTAAAATATTAATAAAACTAACAATCCGTGTGAATACGATCCAACGGCCTACGTTAACAACCTACGTTAATTTGATTTTCTTCCATCGCTTCACCTCTTTTATCCCAAATTTTCATTTTGCCGCTGAAACTTTTGCCCTAATTTTTCATTTTGCCACTGAAAGATAATTCGTGTTTCTTTTTCACCTTAGAAATAATGCACCGATGGAAAACTAGGGTTTCTGCCCTCAATTGGAGATGATCCACTGATCATTCAAAGCTTCCGCTCAATCCTTTTTTACATCTTTAAGCCGGATCCCATCCATCTCCACAAACCGATCCTACCCAAGTACAGATCTGCAAAATGAAGCGGTTTTATTTCGATGTAAAAAAGGTAAGAAATCTGTATCCAATCTGATTTGGGGGTAATTCAATTAGATGGCTTATAAATTAGAGTATTGGTTCTTTTTTGGGGTTTGTTCATTCAATAGAAGAAATCGGCTAACAGAATGATTATGTGTTATTTTTTTGTACATTGGATCCGAAGTTGGTTAGAAAAATCATCTTTTGCTGATGGAAATCCAGGTACTGGTTCACAGCACATATTGCTTGTATTTATTACCTGATTAATGCGGGCTTGAATGAAATTATGCTTCCACGACATGAGCTCGTCAATTCAACCTTCAGATATATATATATATATATATATATATATATATATATATATGAATTCAACGTGTTTGATGAAATTACTGAACACTAAACTAAAATGGTGACATCAATTATGTTCTTGCAGCCAATTTTAGTCACAGGCACCCGTAATCTCTGAAGGGGTAACAACAACCAAAGTTGAATGTTTTGAGATTTTTTGTACTACTAAAATCTCAAAGCAGTAAGTTAGAATTTTCGACTACCGTGGATTAATTACATAACCAGTTCAACTGGTTCTTTTAGATTAAGATGTATTCTTTGTTGGCAGGATGAGACAAAGTCATGGAAGAAACGGATTACTATATCGATTTCAGGAGCAGCTGGAATGATATCAAATCATCTACTCTTCAAAGTAAACTAAACCATTTGTTTGATTTTCTTTAGCACTGTACACATCATATGGTTAACCGTTATCCTTATTCCGGTTACATTTATAAATAAGACGCTGACTGTTATGATCTGAGAATGCAGCTTGCATTTGGCGAAGTATTTGGACAGGACCAACCTATTGCTCTTAAATTACTCGGTTCTGAAAGATCCTTTCAAGCTCTTGAAGGTATTTTTCTTTTTTCAGTTTATCCTACCTTGTCTACTATTATTTTCGCTATGTTTGAGAGTTGACTTGAATTGTATCTACTATTATTTTTGCTATGTTTGGTTATGGTTATGGTTTTAGTCTGTTTTCGGATTTTGTTTGGCTCTTAGACTGTTTAGTCTGTTTGGAAGTTGGTGACTTTTGTTTTGTTATGGCGTACATGGTTTGTTTGATGCATCTGTTTACTACGGATACAAAAGTATCAGATATGGTGAAGCACAGTTATCAGTATTGGTATTATCTGGTGAAGTAATAAGGGTTCCTGCTTTGAAGATGTTTCAATGTTGCACCAAGGATACTTCTTCCTTTTGCGATGGTTCAAATCTTATGATATTGGGAAGTCATACAGTTCAAATCTTATGTTATTGGATGGAAACAATGTTGCACTAGTAATAAGGGTTCTTATATTTGCAGGCAAACAGCTTGAATATGGTAGAACGCTAGCAGACTACAGTATTCAAGACATGCAGGTTCTGAGACTGGGAGAAGTCATGCAAATATTTGTGAGGAATCTGGAAGGGAATAGCATAGCTGTGGAGGTAGACACCTCAGGCACCGTTGATGATGTGAAGGCGACGATTCAGGACAGGGAGGGTATCCCACCAGATAAGCAAAGGTTGATATATGCGGGAAGCAGCTTCTAGATGGAAAGAAGCTTGCAGATTATGGCATTCGGAAAGACTCTACGCTTCATCATGTTCTTCGATTTCTTTGCGGTGTCTGCCAACTGTTTAATGAAATTTTAGCGCTTAATGTTCAAAAAAAAAAAAAAAAGTTACCACATCATAATTCATATCATATGGAGCATGATCAACAGGATATGTTGGTGGATTTTACGGTAAAAAAAAATAGTTACCACTTCTAAGTCTTAACTGCAATTTCTTTTCTTTTTTCTAACTGCAGATTTAAGCAAAGCAGGATATGTTGGTGGCTTTTACCGTAAAAATGCTGATGATCTTCCAACACCCGACAAAGTTGCTCAACTAGTAAGCATCAAGAATTTTTTTGTTAGTTTGATCCTTTGTTATACACAAGTCTAACAATAGTTAGGGACTGGTCGGTAGCATATGAGTGAATCGATTGACAATGTAGCGAGGAATGTATGTAAATACGAATGTTTGTGTAATATACGAGTGAATGTACAATAGTGGAGTCAAAAAAATTGTATCATTTGAAATGTTGAAATAAAATATTTATTTGAATAAAATGCTGTGTTATAATAATATTTATTATAATATTATGAAAGTTTGGATTAATAGCAATTGAGGTGTAATAATATTATAAAATGCTGTGTTTTAACAACTGCTAGAAACAGTTGTAAAAAAGGTTGACTTTATTACGTTTGGCAGTTGTGAAAGGGTATTTTTTTGTAATAGTGGTACCTGTGGCAACACCTGTATCGATATTGCCATAGGGTCGCAAAGGCGTTGCCTTTGACTCTAAGGCAACGCGGCAAAAGGCAACCCCAAAAAAGTGTTGCCACAGATCATTTTTTTCCTATAGCAACACTTTTTTGCATCTACTCCGTCACTTCTCTGGGGTTGCCGTAGGCCATCTATGGCGTAGTGCTAGAATGAACTTGAAAATGGCCAACTCGAGGTTGGGTTGAGTTTGCAGTGTAAATCTGCCCGGAACCGCCCGGCAAATCCAGTTACTGCAAACAATAGGATCCAATGTGGGTAGTTGGTCATATTGCGCTTGAAACACGAGGTCAGACAGAGTTGTGGTGTAAATCTTCCCGGAACCGCCCGGCATATCCAGTGACCACAACAACAGGTCTGATGTGAGAGGTTAGGGTGCATTAATGAATTAATGCCACATGATAGGGTTAAGTCATGAACATGAAAGACAACACTTAACCAACTTGAAATATGATTGGTAGGGTTAGGTCATGAACTTGAACGACAACACCTAACCAACTTAACACGTGAATGGTAGGGCTAAGTCACGAACTTAAATGACAACACTTAGCCAACTTGATATGCTAGACTGATGGGTTAAGTCTCGAATTTAAATGACAACACTTAACCTACTAGACGGAAACCCTAGTTACGCGGTCCATTTCAGCAGTAACCCACTAGATGTATCATGATACACTGGAACTAGGCAGGGTGGGGCACGATTACTGGGATGATTGTAAGCGACCAGAACGACGGCTGTGTGAGTGCACCAGTGTAGGTTCAGGCGGGCTATGTTCGAGCACGTGGTCCGGAGTTGAAAAAGCAGGCATTGGGCATCAGTAGGTTTATCTGTGCATTCTTGATTCGTGTCAGTGGTTGGCACCATAGGGTTTGATACACCCTATGGTGGACCTAGCACAGGTGGCTACATTCGTGATTGGGCCGTATGACACAGAAACACAACGAGCTAGAACTTGTAGGTAGCCGGTCGATTAGTGGATCGTTCCGTTGGACCTAGTAATGGTTCATTCACGATTTTGGGCCAAGGGATCATTTCAGGATTAATATTTGACATGGGTTGGGCTACTAGTACAGTTGGTGCAGCGAACCTTGAACATGCGATATTATACTTGACCTATACTTGATTCATCATGTTATCTTAGTCTATCTTATCCATCTTGACATCATACTTATGTTTACTTTCAATTTATACATGTCATGTTACCTTTACCTGTTTTTATGCTGAAAGTCACTTGGACTTACCAGTCTTTATGACTGACCCATTTCCTTTCGCCTCTTTTTCTTTCGTTTCTTCCCCCAGGTTCTCAGGGAGGAAACTCTAGCTCTTAGCCTGGATTTAGCTTGCTTTTTGTCAGCTCATGTACGGTTTGGTCTTGAGCTATGCTATGGCTGCACGTCTGCTATTTTTAGGGAATAATTTACTTTTGTTATTTTTAAGTTTATGCTTCCTTATTTAGAACTTGATGTAATGGAATAATGGCAACTTGTACTTTGGATATATGAGGTTTTGACTCTTTTCTTGAAAGTAATAAGATTTGGTTTTTAATTTCTACCGCTGCTTTATTTATGTTCTGTCTTGTGATATCTCTGTGTATGTTTACCTAGATAATGCTCCACCAAAACTAGTGCATTCCCTTTGTGAGTGACCCTAGCGGAGGTGGGGTGTTACAAAAGGAGGGTGAAAGAGACATCTTCAAAATAGCTAGGCTACGTGAGAGGAGGACAAGTGACTTCAATCGGGTTAAACACATTGAGGACGAGAATGATAGACATTTGGTTAAAGACGACGAGATAAAGAATAGGTGGAGAGAATACTTTGATAAGCTTTTCAACGAAGAAAGTGATAACTCCTCAATCAAGTTGGAAGACTTTGCCGACATCACCAATAGATATTTTGTTAGAAGAATTCAAGAGGCTGAGGCAAAAGGGGCGTTGAAACAGATGAAAACTGGCAAGTCGGTAGGGCCTGATGACATGCCTATTGAGGTGTGGAGATGCCTTGGAGATGCAGGGGTAACCTGGCTAACTAAGTTGTTTAATAATATTTTCAGATCAAAAAAAATGCTAGATGAGTGGAGGAGAAGCAACTTAGTTCCAATCTTCAAAAATAATGGAGATATTCAAAGTTGCACAAACTACAGAGGAATTAAGATTACGAGTCATATAATGAAGCTGTGGGAGAGAGTTTGCGTGGAGCGTTTGAGGACGTTGACAAGTGTCTCTAGGAATCAATTTGGTTTTGTGCCTGAAAGGTCAACTACTAAGGCGATTTTCTTGGTTAAGCAACTTATGGAGAGATACATGGAGCAGAAGAAAGATCTCCACATGGTTTTTATTGATTTGGATAAAGCTTATGATAGAGTACCGAGGAAGGTTATGTGGTGGATGCTGGAAAGGAAGGGAGTGCCATCAAAGTATATTACCCTTATCAAGTATATGTATGTGGGGGTTGTGACTAGTGTCAGGGCATGCGATGGGGAGACCAGGGACTTTCCAATTAACATAGGGTTACATCAAGGTTCATCTTTGAGCCCCTATATTTTTGCATTAGTGATAGATCATATCACAAAAGGGATACAAAGGGAGATTCCTTGGTGTATGCTCTTTGTTGATGATGTTATGTTGATTGATGAAAGTAGAATAGGGGTTAATAGACAACTAGAGTTGTGGAGAGATCTATCTGGCAGTTCACTCTACTCTGACTGATTCTCACATTGGAATTGAAGGATTTTAGGCTTAGCAGAAATAAAACAGAGTATATGAAGTGTGAGTTCTGCGGTGTCCGGTCAGACAACGGAGAGGTCACCCTGGCCGGTCGAGTAGTACCCAAGAAGAAATCGTTTTGATATTTAGGATCTATGTTGCAGTTTGATGGGGAGATTGATATGGATGTTAGTTTTAGAATTCAAGCAAGATGGATGAAATGGTGACTAGCAAATGGCATTATCTGTGATAGAAAGATTCCTCAGAAGCTTAAAGGAAAGTTCTATAGAACATCAATCAGGCCTACGATGTTATATGGTGCAGAATGTTGGCCCACTTAAAGGCAACACGTCCAGAAGATAAATGTAGCAGAGATGCAGATGCTGTGCTGGAGCCGTGGGCATACCAGACGAGATCGGATTAGAAATGATGATATTCGGGAAAAACTTGGAGTTGCACCTGTTGAAGAGAAGTTAGTCTAACACTGCTTGAGATAGTTCGGACATGTCCAACGTAGACCGCACGATGCACCTGTGCGTATTGGAATTATAGGTTGCGCCGAAGGCCCAAAAAGAGGCAGAGGTTGACCTAAAATGACATAGGAGGAGACAATAAAAAGAGATTTAAGAAATTGGAGTATATTTGAAGAGCTAGTAGTGGATAGGAGTGCATGGAAGTTGGTAATCCATGTACCAGAACCTCAGGGTTTTTTTTTATGATCATACTACAACTTTTTTTTCTATCTATTTAATTATTTTTATTTTGCTTTCATTAACGGCTTTTTTAAATCCTTTATGATAATATTACAAATTTTTTTTAATCTTTTTAATTATTTTAAACTTTATTTTGCTTTCCAGTTTTTTTGGGTTCCATATCTAGCCAACCACCACTTGTTTGTGATTTATGGCTTTGTTGTTGTATTAGCCTTTTAGCACGAAATAAAAGAATAAACATGGAGGAAAAAAATTATTAGGGATGTAATATTGTTGGAAATGGTTTTTTAATATTTCAAAAAATTGTCAAAACTCATTTGTATAGTTTATAGAAGCGAAGAAAAAAAATTATTAGGTAAAATATGGTAAATTCGAATTATTTGCCTATAAGCAACAACAATACTGATAAACGTTGTGTAATAAAAGGAAAATATGAAGAAAATAAATAACTGTGGTGCAAATATTTTTGAAATACTGTTTTAGAGTTATAAGAATGTTACAAATATTTTTATGCATTTACCGGATGTGGAAATAAATTTTGTCGGTGGAAAATGATGAAAATATTGATTTTTCATTACAATTGTGAGTATTAGTAACTAATTGGTAATAAATTGAGTAAATGGTATTTTTAATTGGAAAGCTTAGTTTTTAGAATTACTAACATGTTCCATGTATTAAAACATGAAAAATGCAATTCGTTTCATATAAATTGGAATTTTTATGAGGAAGTTATGTATAATTTAGTGCAGTATACAAAATACTATAGCCTAAAATATTCTAAGTATTGATAATGGGTTTTAACAAAAAAAAAACCATTAGCCTAATCTAGAAACTGCAGAAGTTCTGAACGATCACTTTCCTCCTTCCAGACGTTCTTCTTCCTCCAAACCTAGAAAACAAAAGAATGAAAATGGCTTCCAAAAATTCACCAAATACTCTTGTAATCTAGAGAAAAATCAAATTAGAAACAGAAACCACAGGTAGGTAGAGCATGAGTCTCTGCCAAAGTTCCAAATTTGAAATAATGCCTCTTGTAGTCGTTGATAGCCGCTGATAAATTATGAGCAAACAATCGATACCTGCATCTTCTTCCTCATTCCGTCTTCCCCCAATAACTCGGCCAAAACCCCTCCTCTTCTCCCCCCCCCCATTTTGCCACCCTCCGCCTTGCACCCTGTAACGACCCGGATTTTTAGTCGATTTATTTTAAATATTTAATATAGTTTTAAATATTGAATTTTATAATATAAATGGTATTTTATTCGATTATCGATTAAATAATCGAAATACGATTTAATTTGATAATTATCAAAATACGTGAACTAAACAATTTAATTCAAAGGTAAAATTGAATATTAACAGTTTAGATGATCAATGTATATATACGATTTAAATATGAACAATGATAATTTAAATTTATTTTTAAATGTATTTGTTTTGAATTTAAATTTGATTTAATATGGCTATTTTAAATATACGTTCAAAATAAATGGTATAATCTATTTCGTTGAATTCAAAATAGCGTTATAACATTATAACGACGGTCGGTATGCTAAAATAGCGGTTCGGATTTTCGGGTTAGGTTAGCGATTCAGGATGGTGCGTTATAGGACCACGAGATATTTTCAACTAATATACCAAAGTAAAATATATTTATACGTTACATCAGCCGACCTCCTTCTGTAATGAGCCACCCTGAAGTTTCAAATCACACAGCCTGTTCTTCCTCGAGTTGTAAAATTGGTCTCCCTCCTTCAAATATCTAAGAGACAACATTTTAATGCCTGTCTGCTCTCGCGCCTATATAATAAACTGATAGCCTTCAATGCTCAAACCAGACATTCACTCCCACAAAACCAGTCGATCCTGCTTTCCCCTTTCTATTCCTTTTCTTCAATCAAAACGCGAAATCAAATTGAGTCTCTTCCTTTCATTTCCATCTTCCCGTCCATATCAGAAATCGATCCGCGATATTCTTCTAAGACTCGTGGACGCTGCGAAGTAAATTGAAGGGGGGCTAATCACGGATTGCGATGTGATTCTGAGGGGGAAATCGGCGCTCGAACAGTGGCGACGTGGAGGTTCAAAGGGGATGTGAGTTGACCGATTGTGTTAAGGTCAAGGGTTTCAATGGGACGATGGTCGGGAAGGCGTGTTCAGCGATTTGGTGTTACTGAGAATTTCGATTAAGGGGTTCGAAGTCTGAAGGGTTGCGATGCCTAGGCACAGTTCGGTGGTGCTGCTGATTACGTGAAAAGGTTGATTGATGATGTGGGGAGGGCGCGCTGTTGAAATCGACGGTGAAGTCGAGGGCGATGTTGGTCACGGGATGCGGTTCGGTGGGTGTTCTGACCATCTTAAAGGGTGCGATGAGGGATTCGAGTTAGGGCTTCGGTCTGAGAATGTCTGGTGATGATCGAACTTGTAACTCGAGTGTTGAACGAAATGGTTGAAGTGGGATTAGCAGTGAAATTGTGGAGGAAATTGGTTTGTTATAGCTGATGTCGAACTGGAGTATGGCATGGTAGTTGGCAAAAGAGGGAGATCAGATCTGTGAAGATGGAGATAAGGCTGGTATGCGAAGCAGGAAAGAAGAAGGGTTTCACAGTTGGTCGACATCAGTAAGGTTCAAAAAACAATTTATTCGAAATGAGTCGAGATGACTGGTAGCTAAGACGATATGGGAATTAATTGGATATTCGACAACTGCAATTTAGGTGAGTAAATCTCACTCACCTTTTATTTATAATTATTTTTATTTCATTAAAAATAATTGTTGTTGCTCGTTTGGATTTTTCTGCTTGCTTTATATATATTAGTTATTTAGGCTATATATATATATATATATATATATATATTGGGTTGATTGATTGGTTGGATTCCCGCAGTCTCATTAGCGGATGCCCGCAGTTTCATAGCGGATGATTACCCTATACGCCCCACGCTATGATTAGTGGATGACCTTCTATACCGCGATATTCTGCAACGAAGCAGAATGGGTATTATTTATGTGCTAACATCTGTGGATGCAGGAAAACAGGTTGGAGGAATCCAACTGGATTCCTCAAAAATATATTATCTGTTTGTTTGTTATTTGTTTGATTCCATATATATTTTTCATATATGACGTGAAAAAAAATCAAATGATTGGAAATTGGGTGATTTGATTGGTTTAAATATCACTGGGCTAAGTGTTAATGTATTTAAAATATCGTGGAAGGATATTTGAGATTTTAAAAGGGAAAATTCTATTTTTAAATAAAATTTGAATTTTTAAATGGAATAGAAATATAAAACTTGTTTTTGAAAAATAAAACAAGTAGTTTCTTTATAAACGAAGTTTATAAATAGTTCTTTTATAACGAATTTATAAATGAAGTAAAAAGAATTATCATTTGATAATTCAGAAATAGAAATACAAGTGAGAAATTGGAATTTGAAATGGAATTTCAAAATAAGATGTGAAAAATGAAATTTTAAATATATAACTCAAATGAAATTTGAGTATAACAATTGAATAGTAGAATTAGAAAAGGAGTTTAAATATTTGAATTTTAAAAGGGGATTGAATATTAGAAATTCAAATAGAAGTTCAAATAGAATTTGAATAGATGAAATTAGAATGAAAAATAGAATTTGAATTCAAGGAATTAAAATATAATTTGAATTCGAAGGAATTCAAATAAAGAAAATTCAAATAGAGATTTGGATATAGAATTCGAATGAAATTCAAATATAGAAATTTGAATATGGAAGTTCAAATGGAATTTTAAATATAGAGTTTGAATAAGAGATTCAAACAGCATTTGAATAAGAGAGTTCAAAATGGAATTTGAATAAGAGAATTGAAATAGAATTTGAATAAAGAAATTCAAATAGGGATTTGAATATAGAATTTCAATTTGAAATAAACTTTGAAAATAGGATTTCAAAGTAGAATAGGAAATCCAAATGGTTTGAAATGGAATTTGAATTCAAAGGAATTCAAATGGGTTTGAATAAAGAAATTCCAATGGGATTTAAATATGAGATTTCAAATAGAAATTTAAATGAAATTTAAATATTTAAATTCAAATATGATTTTCAAATATAACCATTCAAAAGGGATTTGATTATAGAATTTAAAGTGGAATTTAATTCAAAGGAATAAATTAAGGTATTGGGATTCAAGAAAATTAAATGTGGAGTTTAACTAATGAATTTGAATTTAGAATTGAAATGGTATTTGTAAATGAATTCGAATTTAGAATTCAATGGTGTTTGAAAGAAAATTGGAATATTTTAATTCAAATAGAGTTGGAAATAGATTTGAACATAGAAATTCAAATGGGGTTTGAATATTTGAATTTCAAAAGGGAATTCAAAATGGAGTTGAATATCTAAATTCAAGTATGAATTTCAAATATAGAAATTCAAAAAGGAGTTGAATTAAAGTGGGAATTCGAATAGAGGATTTGAAATGGAATTCGAATAAAGGATTTGAAATGGAATTCGAATAAAGGATTTGAAATGGAATTCGAATAAAGGATTTCAAATGGGATTTGAATACAGGATTTAAAACTATGGAATTTGAAATGTAAAGATTCAAATGGAATTTGGAATATATATATATATATATCTATATATATATATTAGAATGAAGTTGAATTCATTTTAAAGAAGTTTAAAGGTATATATATATAAATATAATTAAAACGAACTCGCCGCAGCGCTGCAGTTCGTAAATTGGCGACTCGAACTTCAATCGAATATATAGAACTCGATTGAAGTCGGATCTCTTTGAAACAAGAAACGTCATGACCGATTTGATAATAGTTTTCTAATGGAGGAGAAAAACCTGAATTTCGTCGTATAGATTTTGAGTTATGTCAAAATCAAATTTTCAGAAAAACAGCGCCAGAACTATTTAAAAACCATAACGGTTTATTTCATTTTATAAAAGGATTTTAAGCGAATAAAATCCGAATTTCTATTTAGAAAATTTCAGATTTGAGTTATAAAATATATGTGAACTCAAGTGAAGTAATGAATTTGATTTTGAAACAGAAATCAGATTTTTGATTATTGAATAGAATTAACTAATTCGAATAGTAATTAGTAAATGAGATGTTGAATGGATATTGAGCTTTAAATAAGTGAATTCGATTTGAAAATTTATATTCGAAATAGAAAAGAGAACTAGAATTGAAATCGAAATTCAATTTGGTTATGAACGAGTTAAATATTTTGTTTAAACATGTTATGTTCAACAAAGAAGTGAAATAGGCAAAATGACTAATTAAAGAATAAATGGGCGAAACTGAATTCAAACGATTAGATGGCATTGAATTGAATTGGAAACAGGTGAACATGTGTAAGCAGGTTTGATATGAAGTATATGAAGATTTAAATTTATGTGCTCGACAAAAAGGTACGTGTTTAATTCATATATGAGATTTTATGCGCCGTATCGGCTAGCCGCTTGGCTTTTTTCTTTTTCGTTTTGAAATGAGAAGGTACCGGGAAGCTATTTGAAATTTCCCGATGCTCCCGATACAGGGGAGGTTATGGCGAATTTTTCCGGGAATTTAAGGAGTTAGAATATTTTTGAGAAATTTGACAATTAGAAATCTATATATCGATATATATAGAATTCGATAAGGAAATGAAATCAAAAATAGCGTAAAGGGCCAAGATTGATTATTGAAATATTTGGTAAACAAATATTGATAAGGAAATGGAGAAGTGATTTAATTAATGAATATTAATTACAGAGCCCAGTGATTTATTTGATATGTTGGATGAACACTTGTTTTATTTCGATAGTTAAATCACAAACTATCGAAGTTTTGACCATCGTTGTCAATATGGAGAGACCGGTTGGATTATTATCCGAAGAACCACTCCGTATCGGCATAAGCGTTGCGAACCAAGTATGCTGAATATATTGAAGACGGAGTAAAGTGCAAGGGCTTTTCTATTAAATAGAAATGGTGCCTTCGGTTTCGTTCAGTCCCAGAACGAACGTAAATGGACGAATGTCTGACAAAGTATTTCCATGATCAAATGGGTTGGTCTGCATGAATATATATGGTTGCAACGGATTTATCCCTTAGCATAATATCCAGAATATTTGTGCAAACCCAACTAGTGATTAACGGATCTGACAATGTGGCATTCAAAGTGATTGTGCTATAAATGAATGGTAAGCATTCGTAGCCTCAGGCCTCAACAACCGGGAAAGGACAAAAATCGGGCAGGCAGCATGGCTATGTGGGTCGCACCCATTAGGGTGTATAATCACCTATCTAGAGGTTCATTTAATTTCTTATTCTATTCGATGCTGTCCCAGTCGGGAGACGGTTGCTGATCCCAACCGTTGGTGATATACATTCGATACACTCAAGCGAAATGAGTGGTCGGCCATGTGTGGGCCGGGTTGCAAGATGTTCTTGTTGAACCCAGTGTATTCCTCTCTAGAGATACACTAGCGGAAGGTGGTTCCATACCTTGTCATGTTGGAAATCCAATCTCCAATAAGCGCCATGCGGTTTTTGATTTTATACTATATATGTGGAGCGTGAGATGCAAGCGTTCTGCTATTTGGTTATTTACTTGATGTAGACATTATTATAATATCACTGGAATTTCGTATCAAAGTGTTTTGGGTTATAGTAAGGTAAAAACCCGTCCATGTTTATGTGTGGGCTGGTCTTACTATTATCTTTTCCTTCGAAAAGGGTTTTGAAAGTTAAACAAGTGGTTGGAGTTTACTCACACCAGTCCCATGACTGACCCAGAGTTTGTTTTGTTTTTCCTAAACTCTTGGATGCCCAAATTTGTACGGGCAGTCAAGTGTTTTAGGCTTTTTTACAGATACACTTGGAGGAGCTTGAAGAAGGAGGCTTCAACGTTAGTTATTTAGAGTTACTTCCGCAGAATCAAATGTTATGTGTACTCTGATGATGGTATGTGTATATGTACAAAACAGATTTGTATTTCAAAGCTTATGTTATAGAATATATTTTATTCGTTCCGCTGTGAGTTGGGATCTTCGTTTTTCTTCTATTCTAATATTTCTTTCTTCCTATTTCTCATCTTCTAACTTCTTTCTATTAATGGTTCGTATTTCTGTGTTATTTGGGTTAGACGTGTGGTGTATTTAGTCAACTCAAATAGCTCAGATCTGCGGGTCGTTTCAGTTGGTATCAGAGCTTAGGTTGAGCGAATACCTAGGCTTGTGTGGTATGTACTCATTAGAGATAGGGCCAATAGTACCCTAGAATGAGTTGAGTGTATATACGAGAGAGCATATTTGTAAATTGATATAAAATTGTTTTATATTGTGTTGGCTTGTCTGTTGAGTAGTTTATGAATTCTGGTCGAATCGTGGGACGCCGCGAAGTCGATAGGGATTTCTAAATACTTGAACAGAAAATACGACATGATATTGTTTTTAACTGGGTAAATGAAATAATTTTACCCAAAATTCTATTTTGATATAGAAAGAATAATTTTCTAGAATTATTATTATATGGATGTGTTGGATGTTGACTTTATAATCAAATGAGATTATAAATTTAGAATGGTTATTTATAACCAGAGTAGAATTTGTATAGGAATTATATATACAAATGAGATAAATTAGAATAAAATTCAAACCAGAATTAAGAATTCAAAATCCTGGGAAGTTGAAAAATATTTTTCAAAGTATATTAAAATAATATAGATTTGTTTTAAACGATTTGAAAGAAAATCATGGATTTTGAAATAATAGGGCACTGAACTCACTTCAGTGGCTGCGAAATAATTCTGATGATGACTGCAGCCTCATCAGTGTTCATTTCCGAGTTTCTAAGTGATGAATTGCTACCTTAGAAAAGTTTTGATGGAAATTTGTTTGAAAGAAAACAAGTGGTTTGAAAATTCAAATGTTTTAAATTTGAAATGAAAATAAATATATGTATATATTTATAGGATTTCAAAAGAATTTGAAAAGAAAAACCCAGGAATTTGAATTCTGGAATTTAAAATTTAACTTAAACAAGTTAAATGGGTCAAAGTGAATGAATTGACTTAGAATCAATTTGAATGCATGTGAATGAGAAACCAAATGTTTTGGTAGAACTAAAATTGTTGAAATATGAAGAGGTGAGTTTCAACATAAAGAAGTTTTGAAAAGTAATGGATTTGTACCATTTTCCTACCTTAGCAATTTCGAGGACGAAATTATTTTAAGGGGGGAAGAATGTAACGACCCGGATTTTTAGTCGATTTATTTTAAATATTTAATATAGTTTTAAATATTGAATTTTATAATATAAATGGTATTTTATTCGATTATCGATTAAATAATCGAAATACGATTTAATTTGATAATTATCAAAATACGTGAACTAAACAATTTAATTCAAAGGTAAAATTGAATATTAACAGTTTAGATGATCAATGTATATATACAATTTAAATATGAACAATGATAATTGAAATTTATTTTTAAATGTATTTGTTTTGAATTTAAATTTGATTTAATATGGCTATTTTAAATATACGTTCAAAATAAATGGTATAATCTATTTCGTTGAATTCAAAATAGCGTTATAACATTATAACGACAGTCGGTATGCTAAAATAGCGGTTCGGATTTTCGGGTTAGGTTAGCGATTCAGGATGGTGCGTTATAGGACCACGAGATATTTTCAACTAATATACCAAAGTAAAATATATTTATACGTTACATCAGCCGACCTCCTTCTGTAATGAGCCACCCTGAAGTTTCAAATCACACAGCCTGTTCTTCCTCGAGTTGTAAAATTGGTCTCCCTCCTTCAAATATCTAAGAGACAACATTTTAATGCCTGTCTGCTCTCGCGCCTATATAATAAACTGATAGCCTTCAATGCTCAAACCAGACATTCACTCCCACAAAACCAGTCGATCCTGCTTTCCCCTTTCTATTCCTTTTCTTCAATCAAAACGCGAAATCAAATTGAGTCTCTTCCTTTCATTTCCATCTTCCCGTCCATATCAGAAATCGATCCGCGATATTCTTCTAAGACTCGTGGACGCTGCGAAGTAAATTGAAGGGGGGCTAATCACGGATTGCGATGTGATTCTGAGGGGGAAATCGGCGCTCGAACAGTGGCGACGTGGAGGTTCAAAGGGGATGTGAGTTGACCGATTGTGTTAAGGTCAAGGGTTTCAATGGGACGATGGTCGGGAAGGCATGTTCAGCGATTTGGTGTTACTGAGAATTTCGATTAAGGGGTTCGAAGTCTGAAGGGTTGCGATGCCTAGGCACAGTTCGGTGGTGCTGCTGATTACGTGAAAAGGTTGATTGATGATGTGGGGAGGGCGCGCTGTTGAAATCGACGGTGAAGTCGAGGGCGATGTTGGTCACGGGATGCGGTTCGGTGGGTGTTCTGACCATCTTAAAGGGTGCGATGAGGGATTCGAGTTAGGGCTTCGGTCTGAGAATGTCTGGTGATGATCGAACTTGTAACTCGAGTGTTGAACGAAATGGTTGAAGTGGGATTAGCAGTGAAATTGTGGAGGAAATTGGTTTGTTATAGCTGATGTCGAACTGGAGTATGGCATGGTAGTTGGCAAAAGAGGGAGATCAGATCTGTGAAGATGGAGATAAGGCTGGTATGCGAAGCAGGAAAGAAGAAGGGTTTCACAGTTGGTCGACATCAGTAAGGTTCAAAAAACAATTTATTCGAAATGAGTCGAGATGACTGGTAGCTAAGACGATATGGGAATTAATTGGATATTCGACAACTGCAATTTAGGTGAGTAAATCTCACTCACCTTTTATTTATAATTATTTTTATTTCATTAAAAATAATTGTTGTTGCTCGTTTGGATTTTTCTGCTTGCTTTATATATATTAGTTATTTAGGCTATATATATATATATATATTGGGTTGATTGATTGGTTGGATTCCCGCAGTCTCATTAGCGGATGCCCGCAGTTTCATAGCGGATGATTACCCTATACGCCCCACGCTATGATTAGTGGATGACCTTCTATACCGCGATATTCTGCCACGAAGCAGAATGGGTATTATTTATGTGCTAACATCTGTGGATGCAGGAAAACAGGTTGGAGGAATCCAACTGGATTCCTCAAAAATATATTATCTGTTTGTTTGTTATTTGTTTGATTCCATATATATTTTTCATATATGACGTGAAAAAAAATCAAATGATTGGAAATTGGGTGATTTGATTGGTTTAAATATCACTGGGCTAAGTGTTAATGTATTTAAAATATCGTGGAAGGATATTTGAGATTTTAAAAGGGATAATTCTATTTTTAAATAAAATTTGAATTTTTAAATGGAATAGAAATATAAAACTTGTTTTTGAAAAATAAAACAAGTAGTTTCTTTATAAACGAAGTTTATAAATAGTTCTTTTATAACGAAGTTATAAATGAAGTAAAAAGAATTATCATTTGATAATTCAGAAATAGAAATACAAGTGAGAAATTGGAATTTGAAATGGAATTTCAAAATAAGATGTGAAAAATGAAATTTTAAATATATAACTCAAATGAAATTTGAGTATAACAATTGAATAGTAGAATTAGAAAAGGAGTTTAAATATTTGAATTTTAAAAGGGGATTGAATATTAGAAATTCAAATAGAAGTTCAAATAGAATTTGAATAGATGAAATTAGAATGAAAAATAGAATTTGAATTCAAGGAATTAAAATATATTTTGAATTCGAAGGAATTCAAATAAAGAAAATTCAAATAGAGATTTGGAAATAGAATTCGAATGAAATTCAAATATAGAAATTTGAATATGGAAGTTCAAATGGAATTTTAAATATAGAGTTTGAATAAGAGATTCAAACA
This sequence comes from Allium sativum, assembly GCA_030737875.1. Lineage (NCBI taxonomy): Eukaryota > Viridiplantae > Streptophyta > Magnoliopsida > Asparagales > Amaryllidaceae > Allium > Allium sativum. Next base: position 967,965,119 of record CM060909.1, on the reverse strand, counting down.
GCATTTGAATAAGAGAGTTCAAAATGGAATTTGAATAAGAGAATTGAAATAGAATTTGAATAAAGAAATTCAAATAGGGATTTGAATATAGAATTTCAAAATAGAATTTGAAATAAACTTTGAAAATAGGATTTCAAAGTAGAATAGGAAATCCAAATTGTTTGAAATGGAATTTGAATTCAAAGGAATTCAAATGGGTTTGAATAAAGAAATTCCAATGGGATTTAAATATGAGATTTCAAATAGAAATTTAAATGAAGTTTAAATATTTAAATTCAAATATGATTTTCAAATATAACCATTCAAAAGGGATTTGATTATAGAATTTAAAGTGGAATTTAATTCAAAGGAATAAATTAAGGTATTGGGATTCAAGAAAATTAAATGTGGAGTTTAACTAATGAATTTGAATTTAGAATTGAAATGGTATTTGTAAATGAATTCGAATTTAGAATTCAATGGTGTTTGAAAGAAAATTGGAATATTTTAATTCAAATAGAGTTGGAAATAGATTTGAACATAGAAATTCAAATGGGGTTTGAATATTTGAATTTCAAAAGGGAATTCAAAATGGAGTTGAATATCTAAATTCAAGTATGAATTTCAAATATAGAAATTCAAAAAGGAGTTGAATTAAAGTGGGAATTCGAATAGAGGATTTGAAATGGAATTCGAATAAAGGATTTGAAATGGAATTCGAATAAAGGATTTGAAATGGAATTCGAATAAAGGATTTCAAATGGGATTTGAATACAGGATTTAAAACTATGGAATTTGAAATGTAAAGATTCAAATGGAATTTGGAATATATATATATATATATCTATATATATATATTAGAATGAAGTTGAATTCATTTTAAAGAAGTTTAAAGGTATATATATATAAATATAATTAAAACGAACTCGCCGCAGCGCTGCAGTTCGTAAATTGGCGACTCGAACTTCGATCGAATATATAGAACTCGATTGAAGTCGGATCTCTTTGAAACAAGAAACGTCGAAACCGATTTGATAATAGTTTTCTAATGGAGGAGAAAAACCTGAATTTCGTCGTATAGATTTTGAGTTATGTCAAAATCAAATTTTCAGAAAAACAGCGCCAGAACTATTTAAAAACCATAACGGTTTATTTCATTTTATAAAAGGATTTTAAGCGAATAAAATCCGAATTTCTATTTAGAAAATTTCAGATTTGAGTTATAAAATATATGTGAACTCAAGTGAAGTACTGAATTTGATTTTGAAACAGAAATCAGATTTTTGATTATTGAATAGAATTAACTAATTCGAATAGTAATTAGTAAACGAGATGTTGAATGGATATTGAGCTTTAAATAAGTGAATTCGATTTGAAAATTTATATTCGAAATAGAAAAGAGAACTAGAATTGAAATCGAAATTCAATTTGGTTATGAACGAGTTAAATATTTTGTTTAAACATGTTATGTTCAACAAAGAAGTGAAATAGGCAAAATGACTAATTAAAGAATAAATGGGCGAAACTGAATTCAAACGATTAGATGGCATTGAATTGAATTGGAAACAGGTGAACATGTGTAAGCAGGTTTGATATGAAGTATATGAAGATTTAAATTTATGTGCTCGAAAAAAGGTACATGTTTAATTCATATATGAGATTTTATGCGCCGTATCGGCTAGCCGCTTGGCTTTTTTCTTTTTCTTTTTGAAATGAGAAGGTACCGGGAAGCTATTTGAAATTTCCCGATGCTCCCGATACAGGGGAGGTTATGGCGAATTTTTCCGGGAATTTAAGGAGTTAGAATATTTTTGAGAAATTTGACAATTAGAAATCTATATATCGATATATATAGAATTCGATAAGGAAATGAAATCAAAAATAGCGTAAAGGGCCAAGATTGATTATTGAAATATTTGGTAAACAAATATTGATAAGGAAATGGAGAAGTGATTTAATTAATGAATATTAATTACAGAGCCCAGTGATTTGTTTGATATGTTGGATGAACACTTGTTTTATTTCGATAGTTAAATCACAAACTATCGAAGTTTTGACCATCGTTGTCAATATGGAGAGACCGGTTGGATTATTATCCGAAGAACCACTCCGTATCGGCATAAGCGTTGCGAACCAAGTATGCTGAATATATTGAAGACGGAGTAAAGTGCAAGGGCTTTTCTATTAAATAGAAATAGTGCCTTCGGTTTCGTTCAGTCCCAGAACGAACGTAAATGGACGAATGTCTGACAAAGTATTTCCATGATCAAATGGGTTGGTCTGCATGAATATATATGGTTGCAACGGATTTATCCCTTAGCATAATATCCAGAATATTTGTGCAAACCCAACTAGTGATTAACGGATCTGACAATGTGGCATTCAAAGTGATTGTGCTATAAATGAATGGTAAGCATTCGTAGCCTCAGGCCTCAACAACCGGGAAAGGACAAAAATCGGGCAGGCAGCATGGCTATGTGGGTCGCACCCATTAGGGTGTATAATCACCTATCTAGAGGTTCATTTAATTTCTTATTCTATTCGATGCTGTCCCAGTCGGGAGACGGTTGCTGATCCCAACCGTTGGTGATATACATTCGATACACTCAAGCGAAATGAGTGGTCGGCCATGTGTGGGCCGGGTTGCAAGATGTTCTTGTTGAACCCAATGTATTCCTCTCTAGAGATACACTAGCGGAAGGTGGTTCCATACCTTGTCATGTTGGAAATCCAATCTCCAATAAGCGCCATGCGGTTTTTGATTTTATACTATATATGTGGAGCGTGAGATGCAAGCGTTCTGCTATTTGGTTATTTACTTGATGTAGACATTATTATAATATCACGGGAATTTCGTATCAAAGTGTTTTGGGTTATAGTAAGGTAAAAACCCGTCCGTGTTTATGTGTGGGCTGGTCTTACTATTATCTTTTCCTTCGAAAAGGGTTTTGAAAGTTAAACAAGTGTTTGGAGTTTACTCACACCAGTCCCATGACTGACCCAAAGTTTGTTTTGTTTTGTTTTTCCTAAACTCTTGGGTGCCCAAATTTGTACGGGCAGTCAAGTGTTTCAGGCTTTTTTACAGATACACTTGGAGGAGCTTGAAGAAGGAGGCTTCAACGTTAGTTATTTAGAGTTACTTCCGCTGAATCAAATGTTATGTGTACTCTGATGATGGTATGTGTATATGTACAAAACAGATTTGTATTTCAAAGCTTATGTTATAGAATATATTTTATTCGTTCCGCTGTGAGTTGGGATCTTCGTTTTTCTTCTATTCTAATATTTCTTTCTTCCAATTTCTCATCTTCTAACTTCTTTCTATTAATGGTTCGTATTTCTGTGTTATTTGGGTTGGACGTGTGGTGTATTTAGTCAACTCAAATAGCTCAGATCTGCGGGTCGTTTCACACCCCTTCATTAGCTTCTTCAACTCCTGGAGACTTTCCTCTCTTCCTCTCGAATGTCCTAATCTCCTCAAGAACAAGTGTTAAAGCTAAAGCTTCATTAATTAAGTTTGTTAATTCAGGGTTGGTTTGTTCATTTACATGTTTGTATTGCCGAATTGTATGTGTAATGTAGTTTATTGAAGCTTAAATATTGTTATTAATCTAAGTATTGCAAGTTTCTAGTTTCTGTGACAATATAGTAGCGTACTATATTAATGCTATTTGTCTTGTTTGGGTTATGTAGTGCGTATGAGCATAATTTAGTTAACGCATTTAAAAAACGTCGAAAACTATAATTAATTTCATATAACTTATGATTAGTTGATTAAATTATAAACATGTGCATATATGTAATAAACTTCATATACATACGGTTGGATTGTAATTAAGTCGTTCAAGCCTATTGAATTTAAAATTTGTTGCTTTAAGCAGATTGATAACAAAAGTTCTATTCGTATAAGTTGATTTTTAATATACATGTCCATGTTATTAAATTACTGCAAACTGCAGAATAGGAAAATGTCCATGATTTTTATTTTTATTTCTATAAAGAATCCACATTTTTTTAGGAAAATTTTCATGATTTTCATATAAGTCGAAAGCTAGTGTATTAGTAAGTGTAAAACATGTAATATATTATATTCATAAAACCAGCTTTTAACCTTTTTTGTTCCATTTCTGGCCAACCTTAACTTGTTTGGGATTTACAGCTTAGTTGTTGTTGTCGTGTTATATTCATAAAACCCTTAAAGTGTTTTTGGTCCTGTCTAATAAGTATTATATATGATCGTTATGTGCGTATTCGTTTTTTAAAACAAAATGGACATTTATATTTATCTTGTACAATATTTGTTGAATTTGTCCCTGTATTGGACATGTTATGAGCACTGCACAATAATGTAATTAAATCGCATAAATCATTTCATCTTAAACGATTCACAAAATTTAGTTACGTTATTGTACTCGTAATGGGAGGTAGTATGACTTAACAACAAAACGTTAATGATCAATTGGTACAACATTAGCCTATAAAATTGTTTTAGTAAATTGGCAATGCAATTTTAGTCTATATCATACTTTTTGATTAGTACATAGAGGAAATGGTCAATTATTTTACTGATCGGAGCTAGATGTGTCAGTAATGAATGGAAATTCAACTGCCTTTATAATACAACAAAAATTGCAGCAAGCACGAACACAGATATTAAAAGACATTGGACGAGCTGATTTGACTACTGGCAAGAAGGATGTCATTTTTGAGGCTATCATGGATCCACCAATTCACAACATGCGCTATGGATTTGGGAACTAAATGATAATTTTAAATTAAATTTATGTGAATTGCGATTATAATTTTGGAAATACAATGAAGTTTTATCTGATTGCAGACTAAGATAGTTCAAAAGGTATATCAGAGGGCTCAGGACAAAGCGGAGATATACAACTATGAGCCTAGATCGTCTAGTTGATGAGCATGATCATCACCATGACGTGCAGATAGAGTAGTTGTTCCAATTTTTTGTGGAAATTATAAAGCACTTTGGTTTAGGAGTTAGTTTGGACAATGGTTTGCATGTTGGTTTGTATGATGTTGGTTTGTTATATTTTGTTCGATGTTGGTTTGAATATTGTATATATGTTATGTATATTGGATTACATGTGCATGGTTTGGACTGAATATTGTATTTGAGTATATATGTGATAATTTTTGTTGTATATATGCTCAAAAATGGAGCTATTATGATATATATGTGGTTATGGATGGTTAGAAGCAAACATGCCTAAATCTAGAAGCAGAAAAATATACCCGGATTTTCAATGGCTTGTAAAGTTTTTAGGTAGTTGATTAGTAACGAAGACCAACCAATTTTCTCAACAGTTTCTAACAATTTTCAATGACTGTTTGGTCAACAGTATTTATCACATGATCATATTGACCGTTGGAAGCCGTTGGAAAAATCTCGTCGATGCAATTGGAAAGCGTTGAGACATTGGTACCTATACCAATGGTGTTTCCAATGGCTATTAATGGTTTATCAACGGCCACCAACGGTTGATAGCCATTGAAAACCACTGTTTTCTTTTTGTAGTTTTCTGGACAATACATAAGTTAGTCTACATGGTTGTATTAGTTCAGAAAATCCAACGGAAACATGACTTTTAATACCATGCAAGGTAACTTGAAAAATGAAATGAAATGCATAATTTCTGAAAGAATTTGAAAAAGATGCGGCTGGTAATCAAATAGCTAAAACAAACAGTGTAAATATGAAAGAGATTATATAAGCTTTGCTTACTCTTTTTTGGTCATTTTTTTCCCTTAAAGGTTATTACAGTAAGAAACCAAACATGATGAGATCAGTCATTTAGCTGCCTTAAAGTTGGTTGAAATGTTATGATATCTTTTTTGTCCATCTGCCTAGGCTTGGCCTAGAAGAGAATTAATTACTGCAGCCTCTTTCCATTAGCAATCCAGTCGCAAAAGTTATTATGAAATTTCCAGCCAATCCTATAAACAACTTAATGGATTTATTACAAAACAAGCCCAAACCGGTCCACTGTAAACTAGCCCTTTAATTATTATATGGGTTTAGCTGGGTTGAGTAACCCACAGAATGACATAATATGATCATATCCACGCAGAATGTAGTTTTATCTGTTGATCTTATGAGTAATATTATCATATCCATAGAATTTCATATACCGAACCCTATAGCTCAAAACATTATAAGATTTTTTGTATGACCCAACACAAAAAACAATCAATTAATTAGTGCAATCAGTTTATAAGAATTAATCCTCACACTCAGTACAGGTATTGCACAAAAATGTTAAGGCCAAGGCACTGCTTTTAGTGTGAGATTAGTTGTTAGTTTTGCTAATTTAGGGTTATGTGTTGCAGAGTAGTTGGTTAGGCAAAGTTAAATTAGAGCTAGGGATGTATGCTGAAAGTTGTTCGGGATGGATGTTTTTGGGATGGGTGCTTAAATGAAGGGTGTTACGGTTGGTACCCCAGTTTCCGCCGCCGGCCATCAGGCCCATTCGGCTGTTCACCACCGAATGACAATATATCACTTTTTACATTGTTCGGCCGCAGTTAACGGTTGAAAAACGTGAAGGCCAGATTTATGGGGTATCAATAGTCGCACCTTAAATGAATGAACCACACGAAGCTTTTACATTTTTTAAGTATGTTTGTCATTTACCATGGGTTCTGAATGTAACTTTGGCTGTCAAGATATTCTGCATAGATAGTTCATATGTTTTAAATTATTTTAAACCTCATAAGCAGAGTGGTACATAAACAACGAATATAGATGGGAAGAATCGTTCAAATGTTATGTACATATTGCTATTGTTCTCGGTTATAAACTTAATAATAAGAAGCGATTGACGCATGCATTGCATCACAGCAAAAGAAGGAAAATGAGGGCCTCAAAAGGGTGCATGTGGTACATTCTTTGATCAATTTATCAGTATCAGAATCAACTTGGAATGTTCTTTGACAATGGCTTTTCCACGTACTAAACAATTAACGCAGGAAACAACATATCTAATGACTTATCCCGAGTCAAGAAGAAGATTTAAAACTGGATTCCATGTTTCACTTTCCAAAACTGATGGGCTCCAACACAAATAACTACAAAATAAAATCCTTTTCTTCTCTTCTCAAGTCAAGCGGCTCTTCAATTTTGTCCAGATGCAATCATGCAAGTACGTATTTTTCCATCATCTATTTGGTGCCATATATATAGATGTTTCTGTCCTATTTGATTCCAGTATGTCAGTCCTTGTGTGTCTGCATCTGAATTTACTAATAGAGAAGTAAATTTCCCCTGCTACAATATATGCTCACCCGTGACTTGTAACGGTCCGTTGTGTGTTTTCCCGACGATCCGTTGTGTGTTTTCCTCTAGTTGGAAACAAGTATGTCGCTAAATGATTTTCCCGACGATCCGTTGTGTGTTTTCCGACTCCCAATTATTAGTGACGACCATCGTGAACACGTTGACCGCCACGGGGACACAAAATATATTGCAAACCATCGAAAGAAAACCTGAAGAAAATTTGTTTATTTGAAATTCGTCAATGGACACTACAAGGAATAAGCCAAGATATAGCGGACCGTTTTGACGGATCCATTGTCACAATCAGACGATTATATGTATTTCTACTTATAATAAACATCCAAGTTCTTTCAGGTTCATTCTTTTCGGATGTAGGAGGCACTAAGCGACATTGGGATGGATGAAGTTGGGCATATTAAATTATTCAAGTTTGTAACTATTTTTGATTAGTTTAACTTGTGTAGTTACCTATACTTTTGTTGCCTATTTAGTTAATTCGAAAATGCTTAATCAACCGGCAATTCAGAAGTTAGAAAACGCGGCAGTAATACAAGCCCTTTGACCTTTCTCCTCCGTGAATTGCGGTAATTTATTACCACACATTTCAAGATGTGGTGAATTTCATCGTAAATTTTTCAGTCGTTCTAGCATCTTCCTAGTTAACTATCTCTGAACCATGATAGTATTACAGAAAAAATAGGTCGAAAACTGCAAATAGAAACAAATTTTAAGGCTGGAAAGGTAGAAAGTCCCAATCCATTATCCTGCGATTGGTTACAATTGCCGAATATTCTGGTACAGGTACAGTAACAATTTCGATTATTTTTTATAAGTAATTTGATCAAAAGTCAAATAACAACTGTCATATTCTACAACACTTTGTCTATCAATTCAAGAAAATTGCTGAAAAATCCATAAAAGTTTAGTGAATTTATTGTTGTGGAGAAATTTTGATTCAAGACCGCTCAAATTAAAAATCTCCAATGCCGCGGAAAACGAGATCGTGGTAATAGTGCAAAAACAACCGATCGAACAATCTCAATCTTATCCAAGCCAATCACAACCACCAAACAATGGAAATAATAGAGCAATAATGAGAAACTAAATCACATAGGGATTTATAGTGGTTCCACCGACACCTTGTCAGTGTACGTCCACTTTGAGAGAGAAACCTTTATTAATATCAATAGAAGAGTACAAGAGATTGATTACAATGATCAAATTTACTAGAAAAAAATTGATTTTGTGGAGAAAGGAATTGAAGAAGATTAGGATTGCCTAAACCCTAATTAGAATAAACCTTGATCTAATCTCTTGATTTTGTTGTCCCTCCTCCTTTTGGATCCGATGTAGCTTATATAGACATAGGGAAGTATATGGAAATTCCCAAAATTTCCTCTAGATCCGAAATATCCTCCAGATCCTAAATATTCTCCAGATCTGAAAATATCCTCCAAATCCTAAATATTCGAAATATCCCGAAATATCCTCCTCAATCTAACACATAGTATCGCACACTTCAACACTCCACCTCGATACTATATCCATATACATCAAAAACTTCAATGCACCTAAGCATTTCCTTCTATCTTCAATCAAGAAAGCTTGAATGTTTCCCCAATGAACTCCGGCATAGCCACCGCCCATTGCACTTCACTAACGAGTTCAGGCATAGCCCCCACTCGTCAATGAAGTGTTGAAACATCCAACTCCTAAACCAGTCTCACCAAAAGACAATGTACTCGGGAGTGAAAACAAGTATTTACCATGAAGACAGAACACCAACCTCTCACCGATACTCTTCTACATCCAAGTTTCTCTCTCAACTGTGCCACCATGTGGCACCTAGCATCCCTCCAAGCGAATTAAGTTCGAGCAATGCTCAAACTTTCCAATTGACAATGCCTTAGTGAACATGTCCGCCGCGTTATCCTTTGTGTGCACTTTCTGAAGGCATACTTGTTTGTCTTCGTCCATGGCTACTAGAAATGACTCTCTCACTTCAATATGCTTCGTTCGTGAGCTAAATGCTAAATTCTCTGCCAAATGTATAGCATTTTGGCTATCACATCGAACATCGATACTCTCATGTTCGAAACCCAAGTCACACAATAGTCGCTTCAAATAGAGTGTCTCCTTAGCCGCTTCCACAGCGGCTATCAACTCCGCCTCCGTAGTGGATAAAGCAACTACGGTTTGCAATCTCGATCTCTAACTAATGGCCGTACCAACAAGTGTGAAGACATACCCAGAAGTTGATTTCCCCCGATCCCTATCATCGGCTTAGTCCGAGTCACAATAACCAACTAACTTGCAACTCAATCCATCACTACCACCAAAAACAAGACCATGAGATGCTGTGCCTTTCAAGTATCTCAATATAGCCTTCACGACTTCCCAATGCGATTTACTCGGATTAGCCATATACCGACTAATCACCCTGACGACATTTGCAATATCGGGTCTTGTACACACCATGACATACATCAAAATTCCAACCGCACTAGCATATGGCACATTTGCCATATAAGCCTTGTCTTTCTCCTCGATAGGTGATCTCTTACTCGAAAGCTTTATATGCAAAGGTAAAGGTGTATTTAACGTCTTTGCATTCTCCATGCTAAACCGACAAAGCACCTTCTTAATGTACTCCTATTGAGTCAATCTCAACTCAAAACGCTTTCGATCTCTTTCAATTTCCATGCTCGAGATTTTCCTTGCTTCTCCAAGATCTTTCATTTCGAACTCCGCCTTTTATTTTTCTTTTAACTTGTTGATTTCTGCCTTGTTCTTAGAAGCAATGAGCATATCATCCACATACAAGAGTAAATACACCCAACAATCATTTCCTAACCTCTTGAGGTAAACGCAAGCATCCTTGATGCTTCGATGGAAGCCACTTTCAAGCATGAAATGATCAAATCTCTTGTACCATTGCCTAGGTGATTGCTTCAAACCATATAGTGATTTCTTCAACTTGCAAACTAGTTCTGACTTACCTTCTACAACAAACCCATCCGGTTGCTCCATGTAGATGTATTCATTCAAGTCTCCATGCAAGAAGGCGGTTTTCACAACTAGTTGCTCCAACTCCAAGTCGTAAATAGCAACTATTGCAAGTAATATCGGAAAGAAGTATGACTCACAACCGGTGCGAAGATCTCATCATACTCCTTTCCTTTCCTCTATGCAAACCCCTTAGCCACTAGCCTAGCTTTGTATCTTCCATCGTCCTTCACCTTATATATCCATTTTCACCCTATAGCACAGTTTCTTTGAGGAAGTGGAACCAACTCCCAAGTCTGGTTCTTCATCAACGATTGCATCTCTTCCTCCATGGCGCAAATCCACTTCGAGCTATCACTCGAATCCATGACGTCATCAGGGTCCATCAGCTCATCTTGGACTACATGAAGAGCATAGTCCAAATTCTCACAAAAGCTAAGATAGTTCCAATCACCATATCTTTCAGGTAGCCTTATAGCACGACGACCAACCCGAGTAGCAATGACATCACTCGGTCTTTCTTCAGCTCCACCTTGAACTGAATCTTCTCTAGGCTCGTGCAAATCACCAACACCACTAGAGGAATCTTGTGGACTAAGTGGTGTAACATCAACCGCATTCACCTCGCAAGCACCTCCAACAACTCTACTCTCTCTAGGCCTGAAAGTGGGAATAACTTCATTCTCCTTTGATTCACCATGAACCAAATCCGGAACATCCGATGAGCCTTCATTCTCCTTGAACATAGCCGACTCATCAAAAGTAACATGATGAGAAACCATAACCTTCTTCGTTTCCGGATTCCAAATTCGATACCTTTGACACCATCGATATAACCAAGAAAAATCCCTTTGAAAGCTCAACGTGAGTGCTTATCATTCCCCGGATCATGCATATAAACAGGACTACCAAATACACGAAGATAACTCAAGTCATTACTTTCGCCTTCCACACTTCCTCAGGAATTTTGTTATCAATAGCCGAGCACGGAATTCGATTAATAATATGCACCACGGTTGACAAAGCTTCGGCCCAAAATCCCTTAAACAAACCCAATGTCAATCTCAAGCATCGAGCTTTCTCTTGTAGAGTTCAGTTCATTCTCTCCGCCACTCCATTGGATTGTGGATCTCCCGATGTAGTAAAATGCCTCCGAATACCATGATGCTTGCAAAAATTCAGAAATTCCCCGGAAACATATTTGCCGCCATTATCGGACCTAAGAACCTTCAAAGTCTTTCCACTCTCATTCTCAACAAAAGCCTTCCATTCTTTGAATCTTGCAAATGCCTCCGACTTGGCCTTCATTACATACACCCAAACCTTCCGAGAAAAATCATCAATGAAAGAAATATAATATCTTGCTCCTCCCAAAGAAGCTACAGGCACTGGTCCCCAAACATCCGTGTGCACATACTCAAGAATCCCTCTTGAATCATTTTTTCCTTCACCGAATGATACTCTAGTTTGCTTTCCCATGACACATTCCTCGCAAAACTCCAACTTGTAGAAGCTCTCACCATCAATCATCTCCCTTCGACGAAGAATATCTAAACTCTTCTCCGAGACATGACCCAATCTCAAATGCCACAGCCGTGTAGCATCTAAGCCACGAGAACTATCAACACTGACACAAGTTTCGCCTTCCACTGTCACTCCTTGAAGCAAATAGATACCATGAGTTTTAGCACCCTTCATAACCACAAGCGCACCCTTCGAAACCCTCAAGCTATCACTCTCAATGGTGATCTTACAACCTAAAGAACCCAACTGTCCCAAAGAGATAAGTGACTTCCGTAGTCCTGGAACATAGCGCACATTAGTGAGAGTAAGAACCACTCCGTCAAACATCCGAATTTGCACGGATCAAGTGCCCTTCGACTTGCAAACTGCACCATTTCTCATAACAATTGCTTTTCATTCCCATTCAACATAAGAAGAAAAACAATTCCTATTAGGCGTCATGTGATATGAAGCCCCTGAATCAAGCACCCAATCGCTGCCCGAAACATCTGATGCTACTGCCGGCAAAACATCTACGTCTCCCTCACTAACATCTCTCTCCACCGCAACTGATGAAGATGCTACTTCCTTCTTGCCCTTGTCTGGACAATCATTCTTCCAGTGACCAGGTTTCTTGCATAGAAAGCACTTGCCATTTCTTTCCTTTGACTTTCCTCTTCCATCGGGCTTCTTAGACTTAAAACGCCCCCGGTTTCCTTTCTTCTCTGACTTTTCTTTCTCCGCAAATAAACCTTGACCATTACCAGCACCACTACTACCATCACTCAGCTTCTTCATTTGATCTTGCAATTCCTCACTAAGAAGACCCGTCTTGACATCATTTAGAGTCAATGTATCCCGACCATAGATCAAACTATTTGAGAACCCAGTATAGCGCTCAGGAAATGAACATAACAATATCATCGCCTTCTGCTCCACCTCAATCTTCAAATCTACCGCCTTCATCTTCATTAGCAAATCATCAAACACATTTAAGTGCGCCTTTAGCGAAGTTCCTTCCTTCATCTTGTAGGTAAAGAAAGTCCGCAACAAGATCAGTCGATTTGTGAGTAACTTCTTCATATACAACTCCTCCAACTTGTTCCAAATACCTTTAGCAGTCGTCTTGCCACTACTTTCGGAAATAACATTCTCCCCCATGGCAAGTTGAAGTGTAGTGAATGCCCACTCTTCCATTTCTTCTCTCTCCACATCTGAGATGTCCTCTGGCAATAAATTGTATCAAACACCACCCGATGTACCCATTTTACCTCAGAACCGCTTTCATCTTCCATTGCCACTTTTCGAAATCATTATCGCCATTCCACTTGTTGATAACCAATTGTGAACTAGCAGCTGCATACGACCCACGTACATAAGGAGCTACACCACTTGGACCAACTGTTGATGGATTATTTGAACCCGATTCCGACATTTCTACAACTATCTACCAACACCAATGCTCTGATACTAAATGTGGTGGAGAAATTTTGATTCAAGACCGCTCAAATCAAAAATCCCCAACGCCGCGGAAAACGAGATCGTGGTAATAGTGCAAAAACAACCAATCGAACAATCTCAATCTTATCCAAGACAATCACAATTACCAAACAATGGAAATAATAGAGCAATAACGAGAAACTAAATCACATAGGGATTTATAGTGGTTCCACCGACGTCTTTCCAGTGTACGTCCACTTTGAGAGAGAAACCTTTATTAATATCAATAGAAGAGTACAAGAGATTGATTACAATGATAAAATTTACTAGAAAAATTGATTTTGTGGGGAAAGGAATTGAAGAAGAACAGGAGTGTCTAAACCCTAATTAAAATAAACTTTGATCTAATCTCTTGATTTTGTTGTCCCCCCTCCTTTTGGATCCGATGTAGCTTATATAGACATAGGGAAGTATATGGAAATTCCCAAAATTTCCTCTAGATCCGAAATATCCTCCAGATCCTAAATATCCTCCAGATCTGAAAATATCCTCCAGATCCTAAATACTCGAAATATCCTCCTCAGTCTAACACATAGTATCGCATACTTCAACATTTATGTTGTAAACAATGTTACGGTTAACTATAATTGTAGTTTTTGAATTAATTTGGAAATACAAGTTAAAATAGTTGCGATTATGAATATGTATTTCTTATTAATTAATAACTATTAATAAGCTATGTCTGCAACATTAGCCTAGTGGATAAATGCTTGTGTCTTCGTAACAACGGCGCAAATTCGAAACCTGAAATGGCATGCTAATGGTTTAATAAGTGCATACGCTAAGATCAACCACTTATGTGGTACCTGCGGACCGGGCTAGGTGCACTAAAGGGTTTTTACGGATCCAATAGGTTTCCCCCCTAAACAAATTAAAAAAATATTATAAGCTATTATTCTTTCCATATAATAAATTAAAATTTTTGAATAAATTAATTTACATTAAATTATGTTCATTTTAGACTGAAAGGAAAAAATTCCAGCAATGATCATGAAAAGTAACTATAAGCGGTCGTTGCAAAATCGCATATGCACTAACCAAAAATCCAAGAGATGCTTTATTATCTTTATCCTCCTAAATCAGCCAAAATCCTCATTCTCCTCCACCTAGACTCTATCGATGTTGATTCTTCACTCTTTCGGCATCCAATAAGCTCATCACTCTCCTTTCTTCATAATCCTAGCCAATCAAGAGTGCTATAATCAAGTTTTTTCCCCAAACCTCTAAATCAGGTTTAGTTAGTTATTTTACTTGTTTCTATTGCTTAGTTGACTACTTATTATACAATATTGACATTTAATTACTGTTGTTAGTGTTTACATCCTAAAATTAGGGTTTAATTAGGTGTATGTTTGTACTGCACTCTCCCGACATTCAAGAAGCAAATCACTCTCATTTCTTCATAATCCTAGCCAATCAAGAGTGCTTTAGTCAAGTCTTTTTCCTATACCCTGATTATGTTCAATTTTTTAAACTAGGTTTAATTTAGTTATTTTACTTGTTTCTACTGCCCAGTTGACTACTTATTACACAACATTGACATTTAATTACTGTTGTTAGCATTTACATCATAAAATTAGAGTTTAATTAGGTATTTGTTTGTTGTATTAATTTTCATATTTGTTAATGGCTTGGTAAATATGGCTAGCTTGGTTTATTTACTGTAAATGCTAATAATTTAGCTCACGCGTTCTGTAAGCTATTGGAAATAATAATTTGAAAATCGTAAGTTATGTAATATAACGCATAATGAACAAAACATTACAAATAATCAAATTCCTCATTCTCCTCTACCTAAACTTTGTTGCTGCTGATTCTGCACTCTCCCGGCACTCAAAAATCACATCACTCTCCTTTCTTCGTAATCCTAGCCAATCATGAGTGCTCTAATCAAGTTTTTTCCCAAACCCTGATTATGTTCAATTTTCTAAATCCGGTTTAGTTAGTTATTTTACTTGTTTCTGTTGCCCAGTTGACTACTTATTATACAACATTGACATTTAATTACTGTTGTTAGTGTTTACATCCTAAAATTAGGGTTTAATCAGGTGTATGTTTGTACTGCACTCTCCCGACATTCAAGTAGCAAATCACTCTCCTTTCTTCATAATCCTAGCCAATCAAGAGTGCTTTAATCAAGTTTTTTTTCAAACCCTTATTATGTTTTTATTATTTAATATGGGGATTGTTAAAGGGACTCCATTTTTGGTTAAGGGGAGTACAATTTTCTTATTTTTGTTGAATTGTTAAGGGAGGGACAAAATAAATTAGCCCCTCCTTAACGATATAATTTAAAATTTCAGTACTATCCCTATAATCCTCTTATACCTGCACATATACATACACATGAACTCACACCAGCATTACCCCTATACATACAAATACATAACACATAAGCCTTCCCTAACAGAGCAAAACTAATGCACACCTACACATAAATATATAAATTTAAACACTTAAGCATAAGTTAGACTACACTTGCATGAATTCAAACAGTTAAGCATAAGCCAGAGCATCACTTATTAACACTTCTTAGTCTAATAATATACATGAATAATTAACTCTGCAAATTGCAAAATAAATTTAGAAACAATATACAGTGACCTATAATTCAACTTAAAAGGAAAATAAAAGGAAATAACAATCAGACGAAGAACCACATCTTTCAACTCCCCCTAATTCAAACAAAGTTCATATAATATGAGTAATCTAGTTTAAATCATGCATTTATCACTCATATATACAGATAAATAAAAATAATAAATAAAAAACGATAATTACAATTGCATGCGCCTTCTATTTGGTGATGATATAAATAGCGTAGATGATTCCAAGCAAGTATCAAAAGAAAGTAAATATCAAACATATCCAAAACTCAGCCTGAAATAACGAGAAGTAATTAACAAATTAAAATATACTTAATCACTGCATGTCTAATTTATTAAGGTAATGAAGGGCAGTTTAGTCCATGCTTATTTTAAAATAAAATAAAAATAAACCCTCCCTTAACAAAATTTTTTAAGGTGGAGTCCGCTTAAAAATGCCCTCCCCTCTTAACTAAGAGTGGAGTCCCTTTAACAATCCCCTTTAATATCCAGATTTGTAGACCGTATGAATTCCCATTTATAGTTCCAAATAGGCATTACAAAAGGAAAAAAATAGATAATATGATTGGATTTGGATTAGATCTACAATTTGGAGCGCTTTTACATGTGAGAGGATTTAAATTATATATCTTTTATGATAATGATATATTATATCATTAGGTTCCCATTATAATATTAAATTGGACATTGTTATGTTTAGACTAGTTATAGAAATTAGTTTATTCAAATTATTTATGAAAAACTATAAATCTTAAAGATGTTGGGCTTATACGTAAAAATTATTTTAATGGGAATATAATCTGAACATACAGGTAAGTTTGGGCTTAAAACAAAGGAAAAAGGCGTAAGTCTAAATATGAGAAAACTTATTATAATGATGTTAAACATGTAAAATGAATTTAAAAGAGAATAAAATATATATAAACTAGTTTGGAGAATGAGTAATATTTTATTTAATTGGTTGAAAAAGAATATATTTTCATATTTTAACATTTACAAAGGAGCAGTGGAAATAACTGCAAGAATAAAAGCAAAAGGATGTGAAATTAGTTCAGAATAAGTATGTTACTGTATCCTGTACTATTTGGTACAAAGGAAAAGAAAAGATATCTTCTGATGGTGGATCACAGCATAGGGAATTATTATACAGGAAATGTGGAAGTAGATTTTCAATAATGCCTTAATGTCAATCCACTGGAATATGACTAAATCCTTAATGATAAAACTTACAATGGTAGTAAGAAAAGTAAAAGTATAACAGCTAAACACCGTTAAAAGAAAAGGGACAATAACTAAGTAGAATACTTGATTGGCCAAATATAAGAGAAATGACATAAATGGTAAAAGAAGTAAAAAAGACAAATAAGGGGAAAAAAAGAAGCAAAGATATGCCTTTGGAATGTAGATAATAAAAAGAACTAATAGTAATTGTTATGATAAACGATTTATGATAGGTCGGCATATTTTTCAGACTGAGACTATCATGTATTGGTAAGGAACCTAAAAGAGGATTAAATATCATAATTAAAAGTTAGGGTAAATAAAAGGAAAAGAAAAATAAACCAAATGCGTAAGAAAAAGATTAGACATTGGGTCTAATAAAAGATGGGAGGACATAGCGATAACCTGATGAGACATATTTAGAGTAGTCTAGAGTTTGGATGTAAACAATCAGGGCAGTCCACCGTAGATCCTTAGAGTAAAGGAAGTATGTACGGATGACGACAAACAATTCATCGGCACCGATAGATACGCGACTTCAAAAAGATGTGGAGGATACTCTAAGATGACCTTCTAGTGTAGGCATCAGGGCATTCCATTAGAAGCAGGATCTGTAGAGTCCATCAAAAGGGTATGCCTAGACTGCATGGGGATGTCTAAAAACTGATGGGTGATTTGGTATTTGAGAGTCAACTCGTTCGACGTAAGTTTTAAAGGGGACCCAAAAGGATAACAACCTCTCGTTTACTGGTCATCACTAGTCAACATCGAGTATTGGGAAGGGCTTTGGCTCGACTGATAGACAATGATCATTCATTTTGGAGACATGGATTGAGGTAGGAAACACCACATTGTTGTTTTAATTTGGTTTCCTAGGGCATGACCATTAACCCATGGAAAATGTCTTCAACTAGTAGAGGGGTGGCTACACTAGACATAACAACGCTAATAAAGGGGCATACCATTATTACAGTAAATTATCAATTGAGCTCCGTACAGAATGGTCATAGGCGCCATCTATGAGGAGGGTGCATAAATATAGATAGGATGAATACATACAGGTCCACAATATAAGCATTGAGGAGGCCCATTGTGGATACCCACAATGTTGGCATTGGAGCGATCCATTGCAGACGCATCTTACACCTTATCTTATAGGATGATGGAACATATGTATTGAAGGCCATACGAAGCGGACCATTACAGATGTAGTCTCAGTGGTCATATGGCGAGACGGTGGAAGCTTAACAAGAAGGATATGAAAAGTACTATGCCAATACCGAGGCGATCCAAAGGTATATAACAATATGTATTAAGTCAGGTCTATATGTAAGTAGATGAATACGATTTATGCACAGAGACGAGTGTTATGTAAGCTTAATAAACCTAAAATAACAAAGACGGTAATAGAGTATGCACTATTATGCTTGAAAGCATGTAATATGTCAATCACCAGAACATTAGTTCTAACATCCTCCTCATAACAACCCACAGGAGAGATAGAAGGCAAATGTTATTTAGCTTAGAGAAACTTGATATAGAAAGTGTCATTTCCTTAGTGAGTATTTGTTTACTATTATATTTTAATCATTTACGATGTAGGTTATTTTCTTGAGCTCCGATATATTTATCTTTTCCTATTTGCAAGGTAACAAACACCCAACTCGAGCTTCATTAGACCTTGTTTTTAGCATTTTACAAAATATCTAGACCCGGTGGGGTTTGGGTTGTCACAATCACTCATAGGATTCAATGATTATATGAACCTTCTACAACCGTGACTCATATGAGATGACATAGTCTTCTCATACAGGGAAATGGTATACAGATGTACTCATCTGATGGAGAAGCATAGAAGCATTTGATTAGACATATCCTATATTTACAGTGGAGAGTCGTAATGTTGGACTTGGATTATGTACGGATAGATTTTCACCATTCACTCAATTTGATTATAAATATTCATCCTGACCCATTACTGTTACACCATATAATTTATCTCCGTGGATGTATATGAAAACTTCATACATGTTTCTTGCTGTAGTTATCCCTAACCTTGATGATATAACACAACGAATTGATGTTTAGTTACAATCATGATTAAAGAGTTGAAAAGACTATGAAATGAAGGAGTTAAAAACATACTATATTTCGAAGTAAATAAATTTTCATATGTTTGGTTCTTTATTGTGGACTACATGTAATTCCTCTGCCTATGCAACACTTTCAGGATAGAATACAACTAGCTATCAAGCTTTCCTGTATTGCATGGAAGAAACGTGAGCATCTTCTCTACCACATGGGAAGAAAATTTTGATGGTTTGATTGTCATCGATGTTTTCTCCATGTTAATCAACATTAAAAGGGGTAAGGAAATTTTTGTAGCTAATAGAATGGAGACTGGATGACCACAAATGGTTTAGTCAAGTGAAATAATATATATGTTGTAAAGAGATATCCAAAGGTACATTGAATTGGACAGTACGCTAAAGTTTTGAGAACATCAAAGATTCATAATTGATGCAAACAATGTATTTTAGGAGTTGCCTTATTGGAAAGTTCTACTACTTCATCATAACATTGACGTTATGCATAATGAACAAACATGTTTGATAATCTATTTAACACAGTTTTGAATGTTAAAGAAAGACTAAGACGATGTGAAATCAAGACATAATATAAAAGAATTATCCCCATGATTCGTATCAAGCCAAATGATCACATTAAAAAGACCAAAGCATGCTATGAGTTATGTAATAATCATGTTACAGTTATGTTAAAATAGTGAAATGGTTAAGATTTCCTAATGAGATTTTTGCTATTCTTCATGGATGTGTTATTTCTAAAAATTGTAATGTTAACACCAAAATTAACTTCGAGACTAGCTCATAATGAAGGGGTGTAGGGAGAATACAAGCACAGAAAAGTATTCTGAAAGCAAAAAAGCCAAGCAATAGATAGAACCGGAAGCCAGGGATAAAGGTTCGAAAGTGCAAAAACCGACACCCTTCCGGAGGGGAGATGCCCAAGTCTATAAAGTACCGACAGGGCACTTCCGATGGGATCCTTCTAACAGGACCTATCCGCAAGAAAGACTCATGACAAAAGGCCCTTTAAATCAGAAAATAAGAAAGAAGATGATATAACTCCACTCCTCAAGACCCGGAGGGGTTATCAGTGTTAAGCTGCTCAACACCGATACTCCAGAAGGCATTAAAAGTACCGAACCAGAAATAAGCAAGAGTCATCCGGAACCTGCTTCCAAAAACAACTATCGCGCAAGTATCGGAAAGGCGTGTTAAAAGGCAACAGAAACATAGCTGGAAGCCACCTTCTGGAAGATCAGACCGACCCAATAGCCCTTTCAGAAGGCTAACTAGGACCCAAGCAGAGATACATGCTACCTGCACTAATCTACCTAGCACAAGAACCAATAGCGGTTTCGAACTGGCAACCCTCCACATACGCCGTGAGGACAAGCTTCTCTAAGTATCCGCTAAAGACCGGAAGCCTACATCCAAAAGCTTACGTCCGAAAGCCTACGTTCATGAGCTGCTACCAGGAGTTCAAATGTCGTCCGAGAGCCACCTCATCAACGATTCCCAAGCTATCCCAAAAGAGTCTGATTGACTGGGACTCCCACTACGAAAACTATAATTAAAACCGCAGGGGAAGTCGAAAGCTAAATGATCGACGTCAAGAGAGAAGCAACCAATAAAGGCCCATGCAAGCCCAATAACCCAATAATAGAAAGGGCTCCAAATCCTCTATGAATAAGACCCTAGGGGTCACACTGAGAGGGGACAGGCTCAGATTCTCCATACTAAGGAAGATTCTAATTCCAAAATTAGCTAGAGACTCTAGCTCGAATTCTTGTATTCATCCTCTTTATACCCTAGCATAAAAAATAGATTGATAAATTTCCTCGATTCTATTCTTGTATGAAAAGTGGAGAGATTAATAAAGAGCGAATCCCCATCTATGATGTTGTTTGTGAGTTTATCTTGATTTTCATAAATTAATTCCGTTATGATTTACTGTTTGCTATCGATGTTTGTGTGGATTTTATCTAAGTCTCTACCGATGATCGGAGAAAGCTTTCCCTGCTATTAACTTAAATCCTCCCAGTAAGTCTGAGTCACATCTGTAGAATACAACCCCTCCGTGAGATCAATCTGGATACACAGAGACATTAACCTAACTCAAACTCGCGTAGAGCGAACGATCTAATTCTCCCATAGATCCCTCTTCCCGAACATACTCACCGGTGTTGACTAAAAATATCATTAAAATTTTGGTGCTAGAAGGAGGGCATGAACCTCTGACATTGTGGTTGACCCCATCACAAATCTACCTGAACTGTTCCGTCCCGGATTGGAAAAGCTTTGAAGAAGCGAAGTTATGAGTAAGAGGTTCCGAAAGAAATGTTCAGAATCTTGAATGGATAAGTCAAAAACCACCGATCCTAAAGTGGTAGCGGAGCAAGGGTTGAGAGCAGAATCCTCACGGGTAATAAAGCGGAAAGTGGAACAACGTGCTCATGACATTGGGAATAATAGCTTTTCCTATAGAGGACCAACTGTGACACCCCTTCTAAGTGAATCTACATCAGAGGATACTAGCGCTTTTTCTTACCTAAAGAAGAATCTCTACAAGAAGGTCAGGGGAACAACGTTTGAACAAGAGATAATGAGTGATTTTAACCACTTCACCAGCAAATGGTCCAAGGGGATGACCTCTCAATCTCAGTATGCCTCGGGAAGTAGGGACAAAGATGTAAAGGGAATGACAGGACTAGACCGCAAAGGGTTAATCTACAACGATCAGAAAAGAAGTTTACGACAAGACTACTCAAAGGATATTACTTTATCACCTCGATGGAGAATATCTATTTCCAAACCAGACACAAAATCAACTATTAGCCATCCGCGAAAAATGGCCCAGATATGAAAGGAAGACAAAAGGACCCAATTGTCACTACCATATGGAAAATGGACATGACACCAATCGCTGCAGAATCCTTGAGGGAAGGATCATCAAACTCGTCCTTGTACCAAAGTGGCTTTGACAAGGCATTCCCTGGAGGGGGATGTATGTTAGTCTTTCTTCATGCCCAATCAGAGGGGACTAGGTAAAAGCATCAAAAGCGTAAGCCGCCATTTCACACCAACAATGGTCATGGTGGTGCATCTAAAGTTAGCACGCCCGGCCTCTGCTCATAGACAAGTACGCCCTGCCTCTACTAGAACTAAGCATGTCATACCTCTGCTCATAGAAAAGCACGTCCTACATCTGCTTATGTTCCGTGTTACCCGTAGAAGGGAACGCCAACCCTTATCACCACCTATGATGGTCAGGATAGGGCACTCCTCAGAGGGGTTAGCGTGTAAGCCTTTGTTAGCACCTACGATGGTCAGTATAGAGCGTCAAAAGAGTAAACCTTAGTTCTACGTCTACAATGTCCCCGTCTAAGTTTCTAGGACCTTATCACTACCTACGATGGTTAGAATAAGATGCCTCTAGGAGGGAGGACGGGTAAGTCCTTGGGCCCTGCTTGTGGATAAGCTAGCCAAGCGCACCGGATGCAAAGGCCCAGAGAGTGGCCGACAAAGCACGTATATCCTCTGCTTTGACATCGAAAGCCCAAAGAGTGGCTTAGGAAGCATGTACACCCTTTTCTTCACAAATCAAATACCGAAAGGGGTTTCGTTGTTACATCTAAAAATACCCGAATCTGGGTCGATTCGACTCCTTACCATACCGGAAGGGTTCCAGGTTCTCAGACTATTTTGTACCGGAAGGTTCCCAGTCCACGGGCTATTTAATACCGGAAGGGTTCCCGGTCTTCGGACTATTTAAAACTGAAGGGTTACCGGTCCTCAGACTATTAATATCGGAAGGTTCCCGGTCCTCAGACCATTTTACACCGGAAGGGGTTTCCTGGTCTTCAATCTTTAATTATCCGTATAAGAGTGAGTTCGAGACCTCTATACAACAGCGGAAGGGGAGTACCAGTCATTAATCCTTAAAACACCTGAACAAAGAACGATTCAAGACTTCTATTAATACCAAAAGATAGACTCTGATCCATAACCTTCAACACCCGAATTTGGGTCGGATCGTTTTCTCACAAGTACCGGAAGTAGGCCCCCGATCTCTTACACTTATAATCCAAACTTGGGCGAGATCTGATTTTCACAAATATCAAAAGAGTAATCCTGGTTGACTCAATGAACAGAAGCGGGCCCTCAGCCATATATCTCAAAACATAAACCCGAGATGATCCTAAAGTAAGTCAAAACCGAATGAGGTGTTCTAGTTTCTTCAAGAACATCCTCAAACTTGGGCATAGTCGAGCTCTTGAATCTGAACAAGAAGGAATGGTGTGTCCTTCCCTTTGGAAATTCCGATACGGCTCAAGATTATACTTTCAACACTATTACGGGCGGGTTTAGGATTCTCTCGGGGAAGTACCTTCAACCTGTGTATTCATTAATTTATTTTTTGATGTACTAACTATTTGCATACGAAACAACGCATTAAAACCCCAGTTTAGGGAAGGATTGGGAAAAAGATTCCAAATATTTCTAATAAGATCATGTGGCTGGTACTATTCCTTTCTCCCTAGAAATCCTTGTGGAGAAGTTTTATCTGACACTCGGCGCAGATAGGCCTACTCTCGCTGCGACATCATGCACTAGGAAAAAACTGTTTTTGACAAAAGCAATGCACCATACCAAATCACACAACCCACAAACGCTCCCGCTAACAAACAATCACGTGAACACGATCACTATCTTATAGAAATACATATTGCAAACATACAAGAAAACATATCACTCTGAATCTGGGTTTTGTAGAGAAAATTCCAAAGAAGCATAGTTTTCCTTAACTCTCCTTAGCTCATCTTCTAGCTTGTTAATCTATTGATATATTCTACCCACTTCTGCGTCAGTATTGATGGAGAGCTTTGTTGTTAGCCTATGCTGTAGATTATGGATGATCTCATCTTTCTCCTCTAGTTGTCTTTCCAAGAAGGACGCTTGTTCCCAGAGATTCGTGACAACTACCTTATGGAGATAATACATCTTTTTATAACCCAAAAGGGGAGTTCCCTCAAAAATACCTTGGTGACCGACAACAGTCCAAATTCCCTCCCCAAACTACAAGAAGGGGTCTGAAATTGGTCCTCCTGGTCATAGATAAGATGAATATCGTAATACGTAAAATGCAAGCGTCAAATATACATTAGTAGTATCATGCATCCACAGAAGGACAATCGCCAATTCACACACACATACACATAACATCCACACTGAAATATCAATACAACATAGTAAACCACCAAAATGCCATGAAACTAACACTATTCATGGAAAAAATAAGAGAAAATGTATACTTCATACAATAACACTTAAAATCCATGGCTTTTAATGACATTCACTAGAACAAATTCCTGGAGGTTCCCATGTTTTCAAATGCGGAAGCTAAAGCATTACTATAACTTACACCTTCGGAGGAGCAGAAAACTGTTGTAACATGAGAAGGCTAGTCATTAAAGAAATTTAAGAAGAGGGAAAGTACTTCGAAAGCGAAAGCCATACCTGTGAAACATCAACATCGGACCAATCAGGAGTCCTATTTCTCTAGGCATATGAAGAATCACCTTCTTTGGAAGGTTACTCATTCGCTAGGGGAGAGGACGCTCCGTCGCCCTTCCAGGCCCACCATGTTGATCCATGCCTTCTCCTGCCTTGCCTTCTGCTGTGTTCTCTTCCTCCATCTCTTCCTCGAAGTCCTCAGAAAATTCATCAATATACAAAAGCGACGCAGGATCTACCATGTTCACCGGAGGAGCCTTGTGTTCTCGATGCACCTGCTCGATCTTTCGCAAAACTCTATCTTGAAAAGAGGGTTCAATTGAGGAAAAAATCAAATCCCGGGAGCTTTTCATAGTTAGCAGAAAAAGAATGGATAAGGGCATCTTCATAGTACTACGAAACTATGTTATTGAAACGAACATTCAAGAAATTGGCAATTCTGTCACTGGCTTCATAAATGATCCTTTTTGTGGTAGAAAGCTGAGCGTTCAGTTTGTCCATCTTAGCGGCATGATCAACCTACATTGATGACTTTTCTTTCCTAAGATCTTCAATGCACCCTTCCAGCTCAACCTTGGTTTTTCTCTCCTCCTCCATCAAACTCGTCAAATCATTACGCTCGTTATCGCCGTCCGCTTTCTCCCACAAGAAAACATTAACCCTATCCAACAACGCCATATTCTCCTCCCTTAGAGTGTTGACCTCGGCCATTGAAGTAGAGGCTAATCCCTGGGAGACATACCAAGTTTTCATCATCTAAAGAAGGAGAGGTATCTGAAAAAGAGAGAGAGAGAGAGAGAAAAGGAGTATAAGTATGTATAATTCCAAAAGGTGATCCCGGATCTATTGTCTGTAGAAATCTTATGAGTCCAAAGAGGAAGAAATTGGGGTAACGTTAGCAAATTTGGGAGATGAAAGAGCCGTTTCTACAAGCCTACCAAAGTTTGAGACCGAAGGAGGAGGTATCAGGCAGAAACAGACTGAGAAGAGGATGGCGCCGGAAGATCAGGCCTCCTCACACCTATCTCATCAAAAGCATCGAAGGGAACAGTGCTGCTCGTGGACTTTCCTTTCGCAGAGACTTCAGGGGAAGTACCAATATCAAACACTAGCTCATCAGCTATAGTAGAAAGATCAAAAAGTCTGCCTCGTTTTCGGAGTTGCAGCAGTATCTCCTGAGAAGTCAACTAACTAGTTGCATTTAGACTTCTTCGATGGAGAATCAGTGGCAGACCGAGTAATCCTCTTCATGGCCCGAACACTAGACCGGCTATAAGCGGCAAGGGCCATTATCTCCTGAAGGGCTGAAGATCCTAAATAAAAGAAAGAAGGATTATAGAATGCAGCAACCAACAAACAAGAGAAAGAATGATAGATGTTGTCAAAACAAATGAAAGAATCTCACCCAAATTACCTGGATAGATGGGAGAGCCTACGTTGAAGGAATTAGAGTTGAACAGTAATCCTTTAGGACTAGAGAATTAGGTAGGAGGTTGCCCCAATATCTTTTGTATGGAAGGAAGCAAGCCATATTCACGAAGCCTGTTAGCAGTCAAGGGGAATGACCGTCACATATGCTTCAATGGCACTTTGAAGATAGCCTCGACCACTCGAGCCTCCTTCGAGGTTAAAATCACGTCTTTATAAGGGGGTTCTGTGATAAGAGGAAGACATGGATAAACTAAAATAGTAAGTATGGGACATTTTACCTTCCAATACAAGAACCCTACCGTCATCAATAAATTCGCCTGATATGCCAGGGGGACATCTGATAAGGAAATATTGGTCCTCTCATGACCTAGTTTTGTTAATGCTATCACCAACCAGTCTCCTCACGGGATTGGCCCTCCATATTAGTGACACGGAGCTCTTCGAAAATCGGATCATATAACAGATAAGTTTAGAGATTAGAGAACCCTGACCTGTAGTAAGCGCTAGAGCCTCCAAGCACAGGAGGGTTGTGTATGTATTAGGTGAAAGTCGAACAAGAGAAATTTTCAAATCAACCAAAAGCCTATGCAGAAAAAGGGGAAAATGAAGAAAGCCTCCATGCCTAATATGAATTGCCGAATATGCAAAGTACCCTTCTGGGGGATTCTTGAGGAAATTCGAAGAGGCAACTATCATAACATCCATATCCGCTATGCTAAAGCCATCCAATATGGCGTCCACGGAATGTTGAGAAACGATTAAGGACGACTTGGGTACGAGTGCCTTCTTAGGACGGGAGGCCTTGGAATCGTGGCTCTTCTCTATAGCGGGCTTTTATTAGACATGATCCTACAGGTAACATCATTTCATAACAATGCAATTAGTACACTTATCTCTTACACAAATGCACATATCACAATCAAACATTGGCGAGTGCCATTACATCTTTTTTAAAGAGGGTCAGTTGGGCAAGGATCCAAATAAAATCCAAGTAGAGAGATTTACGAGAATTATATCAATTATACTTCAATTAACGTACGATAAGATAAGTATAATCGCCTTAAAACCTAGACAAATCGGTAGTAATGATGTTGGGACCATTTCATTTCATAACAATGACATAGAACTTTAATTTGTGAGGAAACATTCCCTCCTTACCTCGTGGCGCATCTTATATCCTCCTAAACAGGATAACCCGTGAAGCAGATAATCACTCTATCGGATATTAAGTACGATGAATGAAAGATTGATACCTAAATCTATTTTATGGTCAGCGTGATCCTAACCCACTTTCCTAAAACACCCCACCTCCATTAAGGTCACTCACAAAGGGAATGCCTTAACTTTGGTGGAGAGTTAAAGGTACAAGACACAGAAAAATTTACAAGACAGATAAATTTAAGCAGCGGAATCCAAATTTTTATTTCATATGTAGTTCAATACAAAAGCATTACATCAAATTGTCTCAAAACAACTTCAAAACATTACACCATAATTTCTGTCTTGATTATTCAATAAAGAAGCATAAACCAAAAAGTAAAAATGCATAAATCCCCAAGGATCATATCCAAAGCCATGGCCAATGCAAGAGAGTCCAAGCCATACATCTACTTTCTTGAAGCTTGTAAAGAGTCTGATTAAGTTGGAGTATTTCCTCCCTGTGGACCTGAGGGGGGGGGGATACTCCAGCTTAATTAGACTCTTTACAAGCTTCAAGAAAGTAGATGTATGACTTGGACTCTCTTGCATTGGCTATGGCATTGGATACGATCCTTGGGGATTTATGCATTTTTACTTTTTGGTTTATGCTTCTTTATTGAATAATCAAGACAAAATTTATGGTGTAATGTTTTGAAGTTGTTTTGAGACAATTTGATGTAATGCTTTTGTATTGAACCACGTATGAAATAAATATTTGGATTCCGCTGCTTAAATTTATCTGTCTTGTAAATTTTTATGTGTCTTGTACCTATAACTCTCCACCAAAGTTAAGGCATTCCCTTTGTGAGTGACCTTAATGGAGGTGGGGTGTTTCACTTGGTATTAGAGCAAAGGTTTACCAGATTAGATAAGAATTTTTGAAAAACTATTTTCAAAAGAAATATAAAGAAGCATTTTACAAGGAAAAGTGTTTTTTTAAAATTTAAAAAGGCATAATCCCCAAAGCCATATGCACTATCTTTCTATCCTTCATTTTGAATCTTTTCTTTTTCGTTTTAGCATGTCTGGGAATCTTAACCTTCCAGAGGATGTGCCAATACCTGGCTGGTTCAGGAGATACTTAGAGGCTAGGGCCAACGATGCAGGCCCAACAGGTATTCCTCCTCCAGCTGCAGCGGTTCCTCCTCCTCCTCGTGCAAATGCTTTCTCAAAGATCTGTAGAGATTTTAGGGCCATGGGTGGAAAGGATTTCAAGGGGACTGAATCATTCGTAGAAGCAAGGAACTGGCTCAAAGAAACTGAGGATCTGTTCCTTATCTTCGAGGTGGACGATAGACAAAAGATACAGTTGGCAGTGTGGTTGCTCAAAGACAAAGCTTCCTATTGGTGGGAAGTCACTAACGCTGAGAGGCCGGTTGAAACATGGATGGATTTCAGAATAAGGTTTGAGATGAAATTCCTCTCACAAGCTGAACGAAGTTTACAGCTAGAAAAGTTCTCATCTCTTAAGCAAGGAAGTATGACGGTTAAGGAGTACGTCAATAAATTCAATCAACTGGCCCGGTTTGGACTGGACTTAGTGAATACTCCTCATAAGAAGGCTCTTCGTCTTGTCAAGGGATTGAATGAGCCACTTCACAGCTTAGCTATGACACACATACCTAGGGGGCTACTTACGAAAGGTTAATGGACATGGCACTCTTAAATGAGGAAGACAAGGGCAAGAATGAGGCAAAAGCAGAAGTGCCTCAAGATAAGAAGGGGGAAGGGTCATAGAACAAGAAGGATGATCCAAAGAAAGGCGGGAAGAACAACAAACCCCATGGAAAGAGAAAGTGTAATTTCTGTGGCATTCTTGGACATCTGGTCAAAGGCTGCAGGAAGAAGAAAAGGAAGATGGGTGGCTGTTTCCACTGTGGTGAGACAGGACACATGGCTAGGGCTTGCCCAAAGAAGCAAGGGCAGGGAGCTGGACCTTCTTCGGGAGGACAAGTTCATGCTCTCACAGCACCTCCGCAAGAACGAGGTAGAAATATTTCTGTCGAAAGTTTAGTCTATCTTTTTGATCATCCTGTTCATACATTGTTTGATTCTGGTGCATCTCACTCATTTGTATCTGCTGATTTAGTCGAATCTCTGCACCTAGACACTAGTTTAGTAGAGGATCCCTTGGATGTTTCAAATCCAATCGGGGGCTCAGCTTATTTGTCAATGGTTTGTTTGGATTTGAAAATATCTATCCTAAGCATTGAGTTTAGGTGCAATGCCTAAGTTTTGGGCTTCACGGGCTATGGATTGATCCTAGGCATGGATTGGCTATCTAGTAATGGTGCCTCCTCGACTGTGAAAAAAGAGTGGTTAGACTCCTGACTCACCTTGGTAACACTCTTGAAATTTCTTGCAATCCCCTGAACTCTATTATGCTAAGCTATCTAGAATCTCTAGATGCGTCTGTTGAGGACTTACTGTCTGTAAAGGTAGTCCATGAATATTCTGATGTATTTGAAGAGGTAAAGGATTTACCCCCGAAGCGGGAGATAGACTTCCGCATATACCTCGTTGACAATGCAAAGCCCGTTGCTTTACCCGTTAGGCACATGGCCCCAAGGGAGAGAAAGGAGCTCAGCAAGCACATCAAAGAGCTGCTTGAAAAGGGGTTCATAAGACGGAGTATTTTCTGAATGTGGTTCTCCGATAGTGTTCGCAACCAAAGCTGATGGTTCACTCCGCCTGTGTGTTGATTATAGGAAGCTAAAAAAGCTGACCAAGAAGAATAGACACCCACTCCCAAGAATAGATGATTTGTTTGATCAGCTTGTAAGTGCATCGGTTTTCTCCCAGTTAGATTTAGCTACTGGGTTTCATCAGCTAAGGGTGGCTGAAGACAGCATTGATAAGACCGCATTTAGAACT
Source organism: Allium sativum (assembly GCA_030737875.1). Taxonomy (NCBI): domain Eukaryota; kingdom Viridiplantae; phylum Streptophyta; class Magnoliopsida; order Asparagales; family Amaryllidaceae; genus Allium; species Allium sativum. Next base: position 967,934,901 of record CM060909.1, on the reverse strand, counting down.
CCCAATGGTTTCTTCGAGTGGCTTGTCATGCCCTTCGGCTTGACAAACCCACCCGCTTACTTCATGGATTTAATTAGCAGGGTGTTCCGAGAGTTCCTCAATAAGTTTGTGGTAGTATTCGTAGACGATATTTTGATCTTCTCAAAGAATGAGGAAGAACATGCTCAACATCTAAAGGAAGTCGTGGATACCCTCCGGGCACATCAGTTGAAGGCGAAATTCTCCAAATGCCATTTCTAGAGAGAAGAAGTTAGGTTCCTTGGACATGTGGTATCCAAAGAGGGGATAGTTGTGGACCCCACGAAAGTGGTTGTCGTGCAAGATTGGAAAGGTTCCTCTAAATGCAACCGAAGTCCGAAGCTTTCTTGGGCTAGCAAGCTTTTATCGAAAGTTCATCAAAGATTTTGCAAAAATCTCGGCTCCACTAACAAGATTGACAAAGAAGAACCTAGCTTTCAATTGGGACTTGGATTGTGATATTGCTTTCCAATGTTTGAAAAGGGCTCTAACAATAGCCCCAGTTCTGACATTGCCTGATGGAAGTAAGATGTTTATAGTATACACAGATGCATGCGGAACAGGACTAGGCGCTGTTCTGATGCAAGAAGGGAAGGTAGTGGCTTATGGGGGAAGATAGTTGAAAGTACATGAGAAAAACTACCCGACCCACGACCTAGAGTTGGCAGCCATCGTTTTTGCGCTTAAGTCTAGGCGCCATTTATCTCCCAGGTGAGAAATTTGAACTGTATACTGACCATAAATCATTGAAATACCTATTCTCGCAGAAAGATCTCAACTTGAGGCAGCAAAGATGGATGGAGTTCCTCGCCTCATACGATTTTGAGATTTCCTACACTCCTGGCAAGGGCAATGCAGTAGCAGACGCCTTAAGTAGAAAGAAGCTAACCTTAAGCCCTCTCTTTGTGGAAAGGCAAAGCTTGGAGTTCATAGCAAGCTTTAACTTCAGACCCTCCACTGACTTTGTACCCGGCTTGCTAGCAACATTAGAAGTGCGGCCAACTCTATTAGACTCAGTCGGAGCCGCATAAAGAGAAGACCCTCAGCTAGCCGAAGTAACGGACAAATTAATTAGGGGTGAGACTTCTAGTCACTTCAGTAGATACTCCATGGATTCCAAGGGCTAGTTGAGATGAGATGGAAGACTATGTGTCCCACAGGTAAGGGGCTTGGTAAAGACGGTTCTAGAAGAAGCACACCATTCCAAGCTGACCATACACCCAGGCGGAGACAAAATGTATCAAGATATCAAAAGAGTTTTCTTTTGGAATGGCATGAAGAAAGACGTAGCTAAATTTGTTTCTAAATGTTTAATATGCCAACAAGTCAAGGCGGAGCAGAATAAGCCTGGTGGTCTGCTCAATCCTCCAGAGATCCCACTATGGAAATGGGATAGCATCTCAATGGACTTTAAAGATGGGTTTCCTAGGTCAAGAAGGGGCAATACTAGCATTTGGGTAATAGTGGACAGGCTCACAAAAAGCGCCCACTTTATACCCGTCAAGAGTAGAAGGACTGCCTCATCTCTAGCATCCATATATCTTAAGGAGATAGTTCGACTCCATGGGATACCCTCCAGCATATTGAGTGATCAAGACCCTATCTTCACGAGCGAGTTTTGGAAGAGTTTACAAGAGGATGTAAGCACACAGCTATGCTTAAGCACGACCTATCACCCTCAAACTCATGGCCAGACGGAAAGAGTCAACGGAGTATTAGAAGACCTCTTGAGATTATGCATTATTGACTTCGGAGGTACATGGAAGGATCATCTACCTTTGGTGGAATTCGCTTACAACAATAGCTACCAAGCCACCATAGGCATGGCGCCTTTCAAAGCTTTATATGGAAGACCGTGCAGGTCACCAACTTGCTGGTGGGAGTCAACAGACAAGCTCATACTTGGACCAGACATGATTAGGGAGACTTCAGAGAAAGTAGACTTGATACGAAGAAGAATGAAGACTGCCCAAGATAGACAGAAGTCCTACGCAGACAAAAGAAGAACTGACCTTGAGTTCGAAGTTGGAGACAAGGTGTTCCTTAAAGTATCTCCTTTTAGGAACGTCGTTCGCTTTGGATCCGCAGGAAAGTTAGCACCAAGATTTGTAGGGTCGTTCCCTATCATCGAGAAGATTGGGAAGATGGCTTATAGGGTACAGCTGCCCGGAAGATTTGCCGGGATTCATAATGTCTTTCATGTTTCTCACCTACGGAAGTGCTTACACGAGTCTGCGGAAGTGGTAGAACTAAGTATGCTAGAAGAAGTTGAAGTTGAACGAGAAGCAACTGTGAGAAGAGTTCCAAACCGTATCTTGGGAACAGAAGTCAGAAAGCTACGCAACCGTGAAGTTAGGCTCGTCAAGGTTCAATGGAGCGACGCCGAGGAAGACACGACTTGGGAAATTGAGGACTGTATACACGCAACCTACCCTTTTCTTTTTGGGGGTACATCTTTAATCTCTTTTTCCTCAAGTTTATGCTCGTATATATCTTTTTAGGTATATCTCCTCGATCCTATCCTTTATCCTTAGGTAGGAACCTATTTGGATGTAAACATGTAATTGAAACATGTTATGATTGATGGTTGCAAGTGGTTGCAAGTGGTTGCTAGTGGATGCATATACACACACATTAGGTACTAGATCGGCTCAGTCACTTCCATATTGCATATGCATTTATGTATTAGTTTATGGATTAAAACTTGATGTGTTATCATATGGACGTTGCATTTGTATGAATGGTTGTGCATTCATGTAAGAAATTTTGAGTAGGAAAATTTGCATTCATAATGGACTCATGGCACTGACATAATTTGCATTAAGGAGGTCAACTGAATTAGTAGACCGCCTGATTTTGCATTAGATAAGGACATATACACACACTATGCATATGATCATGAAGCATTAGAAATCTTTTAAGGAAATTGGATGCCTATGTTTGATGGTTGAGTAGATGGTTGATTTGATGGTAGGATATAAGTTCTTCTCGACTTGGAGATTTCGAGGACGAAATCCTAAAAGGAGGGGAGAATGTAACACCCCGTATTTTCTATTCACGTTATAATAATGAATCCTAGAATACTTAATTTAAAATGTAAGAATTAAGGGAAACGGGTTACGCCATTGCGTTCGTCTCGAAAATTCTGCTTGAGATAGAGTCCGAGTTTGCGTAAATCGGACTCCGTATGAAGAAGTTATGGCCTTCAGAAGTTTCAGTAAAAATTCAGAACCAACTCAGAAATTCAAAAATTGCAGAACTGGGCTGGGTAGGAAAATTTCCGCCCAGGTAGGTCAACCTAGAGGTCGACCTACCTCAAGGGAGGTCGACCTACCCCAAGGGAGGTCGACCTACCCCAAGGGAGGTCGACCTACCTCCAGATCTGGGCAGAATTCACATTATTGAATCTAGACGCGATTTTGGCCCTATACATTGATCAAACAGCTATAAAAACACCCCTAGGCCTCATATTTTCTCCTCACAACTTCTCTACGTCTATACTCTGCTCTAATTCTAATTAAAATAAAATAATATATAAATCTAAGATGAGGTTATGCTGCTCAAGTTTTTCAAGAAGAGATTTAAATCAAGTTAAAGCTTCAAGAAGGGAATCAAAGGCTAATTCAACGGCTTCGAGCAACACCACGCAAATCATAGCAAATCGCCTTTTCTAAACCGATCACTGTAAGTTCAGTTATTCCTTATATTTGAACGTGTAATTGGACTCGTGAATGAAATAAATTAAAATATAGAACTGTGCCTATTGGCAAGTTAATTATCTTTGATTCATGCATATGTCAAATTTAACGTTATCTATGCCTTTGGATCTGATTCTCGATTGTGGCCTAGAACTTATTGTGGCTAATTGCCAATGACTATAAGACTTTTGCCTAAGACTATGACTATGAAACTGTTGCCCATGAAACTATCTCCTATGACTATAATTCATGGCAAAGAGACTATTACATATGACTATGACTATAAGACTGTTGCCTATGACTATGACTATGATTCATAATTTTGAGACTATTGCATATGATTCATGACTATGAGACTATTACCAAGATTCATGACTATGAGACTATTGCCTATGACATGGATTAAGAAACTATTATGATTAGTCGTCCATGACTATTATGGTTAATTGCCTATAATTATTGTAGTCAGTGACTTATGCCTATTCCCATTAACCTATTAGGTTGTACTTCGAACTGGCATCATGTTGGGCCAAATCACCTATGCCTAATTATGTTGGATCTCATTTTTTGGGTGTAACTTGTCTAGTTTATTCCTATTCACAGTTATATACATCAAACCCATTGGAACCATTATTTTTGTATTTGGTTCATTCTTGCATGGTTGTTCTTTTATGTCAATTCTCGTGCTTATCCCCTATTCCTTGCTTTGATACTATTAGTATCATTTCATAAGTACATAGAAAAACTTGTGAAATCATGTTATACGTAGGATTATGATGCGGGGATTAGGCGTAGCTTAATTAAGTTAATTTGGCATAATAAATATGTTGGCATAATCTGAATTGGCTATAATAGTAAATAATTTACATGCATATTAGACTTGAGCGTAAATAGTAAATTGATAAATTTTAATTGGCCGCAAGGTATGTAATTGGTATGTAAACCAAGTTTTGGACGTAAACGGTAAAACTAGAATATTAAATCTAGTTTTGACATATACTGTAAATTGGAATATTAATCTAAATTGGGCATGAATTGAAAAAGGGGAATATTAAATCTAAATTGGTATAAACTGCAAGTTGGGTTAATTGATTGGTAAATCAAGTTTTGGGCATAGAATATAGGTATGCTAATTTGCATGACAAATAAATATGATCTAGGCTAAATTGGTCTACCGAAAAATTTACATAAATAGTAAATATGTAAATTTAGTAAAAGACGAATATGCCTAACCCGAGGTTAAACTGAGTTGTGGTGTAAATCTGCCTGGAACCGACCGGTATATCCAGTGACCACAACAAGACATGTCTAATGTGGGTGGTTAGTGCATCAAGCCCAAAAAGAACCTGAGGTTAGACTGAGTTGTGGTGTAAACCTGCCCGGAACCGACCGGCCCATCCAATAACCACAACAATATCTGTCTAATGTGAGTGGTTGGTGCTTTAATTAATTAAGGCTCATGAATAAATCAAGCTAGAAATGTTGAGGTTAAGCAATTAAGGAAACACTTAACTGTAATAACATGTTAACTAGACAAGTGGGTGAGGTTAAGTAAATTTAGAACACTTAACCATTGTAACATGTTAATTAAGCAAATGATAGGGTTAAGTTAACTAAAGTAACACTTAACCAATATATAATGACATGTGGTGGGGTTAGGTAATACAAGAGGAAAACACTTAACCAATTATATAACACGATGTATGTGAAGGGTTAAGTTAACACGAGAAGGCAACACTTAACCAATATAACATGGTTTGAGGTAGGGTCAAGTTAACACCAGAAGGAAACACTTAATCAACATGATGTGACGAGTGGGTGGGTTGAGTTAACTTGAATTGATTATTGACACTTGACCGATATAACTTGATGAACGAATGGGGTTAATTTAAATGGGAAATACTTAACCAAAATAACCTGAAGAATGAACGGGGTTAAGTTAATAAATCACACTTAACCAATCCAACATGATAATCAAGAAAGGTTAAGTTAATAAGAACCACTTAACCAACACGACTTGACGAGTATGAGGTTAAGTAGACGTAGGGTAGGTGGGTAATATTAGTAAATATAGGGCCACAAAACTTAATCATTAAATAAACATGCTTGAATCCATGGGAAGGTTAAGTACATCTCGTGTAGGTGGGCAATATTAGTACATATAGGCCCGCAAACTTAACTGTTAAGAAAACATGCTAGAATCGATGGGAGGGTTAAGTACATCTCATATGGGTGGGTAATATTTGTATATATAGGCCCACAAACTTAACCAGGCAGGAAACCCTAGTAACGGGGACCCATTTCAGCAGTAACCTACATAGAAGTATCATGGTACCCTGAAACTAGACAGGGTGGGGCATGATTACTGGGCTGATTATAAGCGGTCAAAGATAACGGCAGGGGGTATGTCAGTGTAGGTTCCGACGGTTTACGGGCATACACGTACTCCGGAGTGGGAAAAAGCAGGCATTGGGTACCAGTAGTTATACACTGTGCATCTTGAATCGTGTCGGGTCGCTATCATAAGGCTTGATACACCATATGGTGGGGCCAGCACAGAGTATCTACACGCAAGAGAGGGCCGACTGACACAGACACATGGAAAATTAATACAGGTAGGTAGCATAATGCCTAGTTGGACCTAGGTCGCGTAAACCCTGAATCCGAGAAGCGTTCAATAGGTAGCATAAACCCCAATGGCCCTGGGTAGCGTAAACCCTGGTTGAATCTAGTAAGCGCTTGATAGTAAACCCTAGATTAGATCTAGTTAATAAACGGAATCCCCATAATAGATGTACACCTAAAGGCAACCGCAAATACGGGGATTGGGATCACGTTATCATATGATCATAGATTACTAGTTTGGACACCAGTTAGGTAGTGCAGAGATATAGAAATCAGTATAAACAGTGTAGTTGCGAAGCAGAGAAGGAGTAGAAGCGCATTTAGTTTATCAGTACATTCACTTTATCGGTACATTCAGTTTATCTTGCCATATCCCATGCTTACCTCATATTATCTCGTTACTATGGTTTAGTCTTATATTTAGTTTATTCATGTCATGATTCTTTTCCTCCTTTAAATACTAAGAATCACTGGACTTACCAGACTTTATGTCTGACCTAGTTTGCTTTCGCCTCTTTTCTTCCTCCCCCCCAAGTAGTTAGGGAGGGAATAACTCAAGATTGTTTGGACCGTTACTCTTTCCAAGCTTGAAGACTCTTTGACGTGTTGCCTTGGACTCTCTCTTCTACTGCTATGGCTGGATCATGCTTTATTTGGGGAAATCATTTTATGCTTCTTTATTTTTGTAAGCAAGACAGGATACTTTGGTATTATAAAACAATCTTTGTACAAGTTATTTATTAATGAAATAAAGTTTTATTTATTTGCCGCTGCTTTAATTGTCTGTCTTGTAATTTATCTGCATCTTTTACCTATAATGCTCCACCGAAATTAAGGCATTCCCTTTGTGAGTGACCTTAACGGAGGTGGGGTGTTACATTTCCTGTCAATTTTTATGCAAAATCAAGATTGCAATTCAAAAAAAGTAAAAATAGTCACAAACAATCGGGATTGGATCTTCAAAAGGGAAAATTTGAGCAGCTTCTTAGAAAAGCAGTAATCTTGTTCAAGGATTTGATTTGCAGGTAAAAGACGGAGATGAGAAAGAAAAAGAATTTATGTTCAAATTTCAAGATCCATCTGGGCCGTACAGGCAAAGATCAATCAACGTTTCTTATCAAGGGAGATCAAAGGACCCTGAATTGACACTTTGGAAAAGACAAAAAGGTTGACTTGAAAAGTTGAAAACACCCCTTCATTAGAAGGGAAAATGTTAATACCAAAATTAACTTCGAGACTAGCTGGCAATGAAGGGGTGTCGGGAGAATACAAGCACAGAAAAGTATTCCGAAAGGCAGAACTTGGAAGCATTGGAGAAAGGTTCGAAAGTAGTAAAAACTGACACCCTCCCAGAGGGGAGATGCCCAAAGTCTATTACCGACAAATCACTTCTGATAGGGTCCTTTTGACATGACCTATCCAACAAAAAAACTCGTGACAAAAGGCCCTTTAAATCAGAAAATAAGAAAGAAGAAGATATAAGTTCCACTCCTCAAGACCCGGGTGTTAACCTGCTTAACACCGATCTTCAGAAGGCATTAAAGGTACCGAACCAGAAATATGCAAGAATCGTCCAGAACCTTCTTCCAAAAACAATCGTCGCACAAGTATCAGAAAATTGTGTTAAAAGACAACAGAAACATAGCTGGAAGCCACCTTCCGAAAGATTAGACCGACCCAATAGCCCCATCGAAAGGCTAACCAGGACCCAAGCGGAGATACAGGCTACCTGTACTGATCTACCCAGCACATGAACCAATAGCGGTTTCGAACCGACAACCCTCCACATACGCCGTGAGGACAATCTCCTCTAGTATCCGCAAGAAGGCTGGAAGCCAACATACGAAGGCTTACATCCGGAAGACTACGTTCATGAGCTACTACCGGGAGTTAAAATGTCGTCTGAAAGCCACCTCATCAACGAGTTCCAGGCTATCCCAAAAGAGTCCGATTGACCGGGACTCCCACTATGAAAACTATAATTAAAACCGCAGGGACAGTCGACAGACAAACGTTCAAGATCAAGAGAGAAGCGGCCAACAAAGGCCTGTGCAGGCCCAATAACTCAACAACAAAAGGGGCTCCAAATCCTCTATAAATAAGACCCTAGGGGTCACACTGAGAGGGGACAGGCTCAGATTCTCCATACTAAGGAAGATTCTAATTCCAAAATTAGCTAGAGACTCTAGCTCGAATTCTTGTATTCATCCTCTTTAAACCCTAGCATAAAAATAGATTGATAAATTTCCTCGATTCTGTTCTTGTATGAAAAGTGGAGAGATTAATAAGAGTGAATCCACGTCTATGATGCTGTCTGTGAGTTTATCATGATTTTCCTTAATTAATTCTGTTATAATTTACTGTTTGCTATCTATATTTGTGTGGATTTTATCCAAGTCTCTACCAATGATTGGAGAAAGCTTCCCCTACTATTAACTTAAATCCTCCCAGCAAGGCTGAGTCACATCTATAGAATTCAACCCCACCATGAGATCAATCTGGATACGTAGTGACATTGACCTAACTCAAATCCGCATAAAGCAAATGACCTAATTCTCCCTTAGATCCTTCTTCCCTAACCTACTCACCGGTGTTGACGAAAATTATCGTTAACAGGTAAATTGTGTGGGAAGAAAAGCCGTGATTACCATGTAATGATGGAAAATTTGTTACTTGTCACTCTCAAAGTATTCTTGCTGGTAAATATTTGGACGATTACAACGGAACTAAGTTCGTTTAGAAAAGAGAATAGTTTAGCTATGTTAAAAGTTTAACGCTACATACACTTAAAGAAGAGATGCCTATATTACTTTTCAAATAGAAAAGAAACATTTTCTTCCGGCTTCTTTGATGTAGTCGATCATTTACTTGTTCATCTTCCATCTGAAGCACGTCTTCGAGGTTTTGTGCAATATGGATGGGTGTATTAATTTGAGAGGAAATGATATAATGTAGGTCAAGTTATCGTTTAATTACACATGTAAGTAAAAAAAATTAATTTAATCTATGTTTTTAACACATACTTGCATCATCTAAAGAAAAAGGTTAGGTAAAAAAAGAAAGAATTGGATATTTGAATCGCAAATCATATATTGAAGAAGAAGCTTCATTCTTTTTCTCTCATTATTTCAATGATAATGTAAAATTATAATGTGAAAGAGTCATGTGCAATGATGAAGGTGGAAAATAAGAGCATTCTCAATCACTTTTATCAATTTTTAGACAACATGGATGACTTGCTGAAAAATGAATGGAACTATGGTTAGACGATAGAGAATACTATGTGATAGAGAATACTATGTAACATACACATATATTCTTGTCAACTATGTTGAAATTGCACTATTTTTTAGATAATACTGAATAATTCTTGTAATATTTATTCCTATAATATGTGGGTATACTATCTTTCTAACTGTAGTACTTATGAAATACAAAATCCATGTGGTGATCTTGGAAAAAATTTTGTTTATTAGTTTTTAAATATTTTTATGCTCTAAGAAACTATAAGGTCGATGAAGGATTGAAATATCTTGCACTAGAAACAAAAAATAAATGTAAAGACGTATCCAATATTTTTTTGTCAATTGAAATAAACATAATACCAAAGAATATGATGTTGAAAAATTAACTGACAATACTAGTTGATTTGGTAAAGGTAGTGATGATTCAAGTAATCATATAAATGATTTTTATGACGGATTAACCAAGGTTTTGTATTTAACATGAACTATGGATGAAGCTTTTTTGTTTGAATACAATTGGTTTAGCAGTATTTCAGGTTCTGAAACCAATATGCACAAAGATTATATTCTTATTAAAATTACGCATAACTTGCATTACCACAAGTACGATCCTTTTTTATTAGCCAAACAGTCAATACAAGTTTTTTATGCTTCTTATCTTTCTTTTCGAAGAGATAGAGAAGATTGGTTTGTAGTATTTAAAAAAGAAGAAGCAAGATTTGCATTTTATGAAAATAAATATTCTAGATGATAAAGCTTATCATGTAAACAGTGAGAATAGTAGTCAAAATTAGTAACCAACGATCGTACTAATTTTGGTGCTTTAAGCGATGGATCAAATATTTTAATAGAATCAGTGGAGACTACAGATAATACAAATATAGAGTATGAAATCATGTTAGAATTTGAAAGCGATGAGAACAAAATTATATATAACTTATATATGGATATATAGCAATGTATGTTGTCAATAGTGCTACATTTATCTCATAAAAATGATATAAATTTTTCATAATTAAATTACATGTTTAGCCATAATAATATGATATATATTTATATGTGTGTGTGTGTGTGTGACTAGCATATCATGTCATTTCTACATTGTAGTTCCCACTCGTCAGGTTCTCCTTCTACTTCTGAGAGAGGGAAGAATCGTAGGATGTAATGGCTGTAGCCAATCATTGTAGGCACTACATCCCTTGGTGATGTTACTAGCTACCCAAAGCAAAAAAGTAAGTACTAATTTTTTTCAGCATCATAAATAGTTAGTTTATTACTATTTATCAGTCATGATTTATTCAAGGTTTGTATCATGTACGGAGGAATCAATATGCAGCCATTCGGTATAACGCTTCATGTTTCCAAGAAGACATACTGAAGTTGGATGAGTGGCCGCTGGCCTAATTATGATGGCACCCCTACGTCAATCCTAGACTGTACTGGCATGATTTCTTTGTCGTTGTAAATTTTTATACATTTAATAACTGAACAATTTATTGGCTGCAAGTTTAAATTTTTTGAGATGCGGATTAAGGATCTTAAGGTAAACTAAACACCAGAGGGGATGAATAGTGTTTTATGGAATTTATTAATTTCTTCAAATCTTTTTGGATTAAACAAAACAACATGCAGATCACAGATATTAACAAACATAGAATCGATCACAAAATGCAGAAAATAAAAGTAAAAACAGTAAAAGGAAAGTATACATCAAGATTTTACACTGGTTTGGGATTCCCCTAAATCCAGGCCTACACAACGCTAGGTTGGAGCGAATTTTTATTCAAAAATATCCAATTACAATCCTTGATTTCAGGGCTAAGAGGGCACACCCCAACTGATTCCAAATACATTGAGACTTAGCTGAGTTACAGGCTACAATTTTTCACCTAATCAATTTACGGGACACAATCACACCCAATCACTTGATACGGGACATGACCATGCCCTTTTATTATTTGTTTGTTTAATATTGATTCGATAGGACTTGATCTTGAGATTTTTGATTACAAACAACCTATAACTCTTGAGTAGCACTTGAATTCAGAGAGATTTTGATTTTGAATTGAAAGAGAAGAAGAATGATATGATTTCTGTTGAAATCTGCAGTGTATAAGTGCAGCAAGTTAAGAAACCAAGTATAATAATGGTGGAATGTTTAGAGAGGAAGAAAGTGATGAAAAGTGATTAATTAATCGAATTATGGAAGGTATTTACAGTTCTAGCAGCCACAACCATTCAGAAAGGGTTTGAATTCAAAAGACACCTCTTCTCAAAATTAAAAAAATAGCCTGATGGCTAGTATGTCGACATATATAAACAAGGATGTTGACATATGCTAGTGTAAAATTACAAAATGAATTTTAAAACAAAGTAAATAAAGTTTAAATGAACTATGGTGAATCTAGAGTTAAAACAAACTATATTCCTTTATATTAGAATAGAATATTTCAAGTAGAAACATACTTTAAATTGTTTTATTAAAATGATTTAAAACTAATATAAAACGATATAAAAGTATAAATATAAAACTATGAATATATTAAAGCTTAATATAAATGAGGAAATTGAAAGCATAAGTAATTATAACAAAACTTGTAATAAATTTTCAAGCAAAATTTAAGCTAACAACTATTAAGCATAAATTTGAAAGGGGATTTTTGCCATAAGGACAAAAATAGGAAAAAGTTATCTTAAAAGGACTAGAGCCTACCCAAAAGGACATTTTCTAGTGGAAATGGTGGAATTCAGGGGGGCCCTTATTTTTTCACTTTACACTAAAAGTTGGTCTTTTGAGCAATTTTTTTGGCTCTTGTCCTCTTGGACAAACTTTTTGTTTTTTTGTCCTTCACACAAGTTTCCTGAATTTGAAAATAGGAATTAAAAATAAATTCTAGGATTTAAAATATTTCTCAAAATAAAGAAGTGTATATTTACAATCAAGGAAGTTATTTTGAAATCATTTGAAAACTAGATTTAAAAACAAGTAAATAATTTTTAATTTATTTGAAAAGAATTTGAAATCAGAATTCAGTGCTAACCAGAGTTTTAACAATATATATAGGGCTGTCGATGAGTAGCCAAAAAATCCGATATCCCTCCACATTCGTATCCGAAAATACAGAATATATCCGTTATTCAGGATGCGGATACGGATATCCAATATCTGAAAATTCTCCTAGATACGGATATGGTTACAGTGGTATCAGTATTCGAAAAAAACCCGTCTGATTTTCTGATGTGTGTGTGTGTATTATATATATATATATATATATATATATATATATATATATATTAACTTACACCTAAGCTTAAATTAATATATAAAATTCCTTAAAATAGCTAAACTAATCTTAGCTATTGGATTGTAAAAAATGCTGTTTGGTATTATGCTACATTTTAAATCATTTACTCATTTTATTTTGTGCTATGTTTATAATAAGATATAGTTGTGTATATGCTTGTATGGTTTATATTTTGTTTTAGTCTTAAGGTGGTCTATTTCATATTTTAGACACTTTATCTCTTGGAATATTTATTGTGCGAAATTTATTTGATTGATATCTTACTTATAATTTTTAATTAGATGTATTCACCTTTTGAAAATTATTCAATGAACCAAATTTTCATGTGAGTGATGTGTTTCTAAACTTTTATTATTTTATTTTTGGATATTTTCGGATAACCACATCCAATGTATATTTTTAAGTTTCGGATACGGATATTTTCGGATATTCGTCGCTAAGGCAGATACAGATATTTTTGGATATCCGAAAGTATCTGTAGATATGGATACAGATATTCTTAAATGGGTATTTGAAGATATCAGATATGGATACAGATACAAATTTTCATTTTTGGATACGGATTCAGATACAATACTATCTGTATCCATTTACAACCCTAAATATATCTAGACACATTTACTCTATAATTCTTGAACTCTTGATTTGTTGATACTCATGTGTCTTGAAACTTGAAATATTCTATTTTGAAATCTTGATTCTTTGAACTATACAGTCATCAATAATAAATACCAGCATGGATTTCCTGTACATATATATGTATTCTTAGGTTTATCCTAGTCCTGGATTGTTGCTATCTTACCGGGGTCAACCGCTATTCTGTTTCCAGAAATAACATAACCTAAGAACCTCACTTCTCTCTTCTAGAAGTGACATTTCGAAAACTTAGCTCTCAGCTGATGCTTTCGCAAGATTTCTAAAACAACTCTCAACTGTGTCTTATGCTCTTCCTCATTCCAAGAGTAAACCAGAATATCATTCGCGGACACAAGCACGAACTTATTCAACTGATCTCTAAAAACCTAATTCATAAAATCCATGAAAAATGTTGGTGCATTAGTCAACCCGAATGGCATCATCAACCATTCGAAGAAACCAGATAGTGTCCTAAAAACAGTCTTCTACACACTATCCTTTGACACTCTCAACTGGTGAAATCCCATTGCCAAATCCATTTGAGAAAACATTTTGCCTTCGTGAACCTGATCGAACAAGTCATCTATCCTTGGCAACTGATACTTGTTCTTCTTGGTTACCTTATTCAGCTCATGGTAGTCCACACACAATCTCAACGAGCCATCTGCCTTGATTGCAAACATAACTAGTGCACCCCATTTGGATACACTTCTTCAAATGAATCTTTTCCTAAAGATCACGAACTTGCACCTCTAACTCTCTCCATTCCTTAGGTTCCATCCGGCTAAGAGGCATAACGATAGGTCTAGTACCCTCGACCAAACCGATCCTAAACTCGATCTCTCGATGCGACGCCAACCCTTTGACCCCATCAAAGACAACCTTAAACTGATTTCCAAGCAACACAAATGACATGTCTTCCTGTGGAATCCTAAGTGAATATAAAAAGCTTACAAAGACACTATCTTCGATATTACACCGAATCAAAATCTTTTGCCCTTCCACATTCCCGACTCCAACCTCGAGCTTCTCGCAATTCACTCTTGCCGCATACTTCTTCAGCCAATCCACGCTCAAGATGACCCCAAACCCAACAAGTTCAACACAAAACTATTACACACAAAGGAGCAACCATGACTCGACAACACTAAACCATGACAAACCATACAAAGGCTAGACGAACCCCCAACCGGATTAGTCACAGCCATAGGTCTATCACAAATCTCGGGTTCCAAACCCAAGCGGCACAAAAGCTCATTACAGATGAAATAATGCGAGGCTCCGGTATCAAACAACACATGAAATGAAACACCATTAACTGAAAGAGTACCTTGAACATCGACACCATTTCCCTTTTCCTCTACAGTAGGAGATCTTGAAGAAGATGACACAACTTCCAAAGAATAAGCCTTCACTATTTGCTTTCCCTTAGCCGGTTCTAGACAACTCTTCTTGAGATGCCCAGTCTTGCCATAGTTGTGACACTTCCTCTCCACGTGGGGATTCTTGCACTTGTTAGCAAAATGACCTTTCTGTTGGCAATTAAAGAAAACCACCTCACTCTTTGGATTTTTCTGGCCATCCTTTCCCTTCTGTTGCTACTCTTCTTTCTCTTCTTATTGTTATTACCACCCGGCTGTGGATTTTGTGCTTCCTTGGTTGTAGCAAAAATAGTTCCTTCCTTTGGAAACAAGATTTCATGTCTCACGGCTTTTTTCACTGTCTTCTCATAAGGATCGTCAAGATGATCCACCAATGGTCTCCCTATATGTATCCATACCCATCACAAACTTCTCATTCTTCTGGTAAGGAGAGTCAATGTGAGAACGAGAATACTTGGACAAGGCCTTAAAATTAGAGATATACTCAAGCGTTGGTCTACCATTCTGTTTCAACTCCATAAACTTTTTGAATAGAACAGACTTCTGAGCTGTAGAGATAAACTTCGTCTTGAACTTAACTTGGAACTGCTCACAAGTTATCTTATCCTCTGGAGTCTCAAGCATAACCGAGTTCCACCAATCCATGGCCCTACCACGCAGCTGGCTTAATGCAAGCTTCCTCTTGGTTGCATCACCTATTCCCAAATCTCCGAAAATCCTCACACAAACATCCATCCATCTCTGAACTTCTTCAGTCAGCTATGTCCCTTTGAACGGTTTCCCTCCCAAAGATGTATAGTCCTTGCATAGCTTCGCAAAATCCACAGCCCTGGGTACCTGCATATGGACCCTTACATCTAACGCAACTGTATTTGGAGCGGGAGCCTACCTTATGATCGTTGCCACCATGGCCTTGAACATGGCTGGGTAGTCTGGTATACCGCCATTTTCACCTCCAGAACCATCTTCCTGCCTAGCAGCGTGTCTTGATGGTCGTCGACTCGTTCTAAATCTACAATTTGAATAATTAGCCACTTCCAACAAAAATGGCTAAATAGAGTTCAAACGATACTACTATACACACTAATATATATAGTATACATCCATCAGAAATTGACAAGTATATCTCTCATACGATATTACGTCCTCGAACTTTGGCTAAAATTGATAACCAGAGCTCTGATACCAAATGTGATGACCGCCCATAACTCCTGCACTTAAGAAGGAAAATAATGCGCTAAAAGACATGCCATACAGCTATGGACAATCATCAAGGTAAGATAACACATGTGGAACCTGTTGTATAACTCACAGTGCAAGCATAAAATATAATAGAACATATACAACAGACAAAAATGGTGTAGCATCATGTAACAAACTTTTCAAACTTTCATAGCATCCTGGAAGATTATCCATACATAATTGGAAACATCAAAGTCTGTACATGAAGCCTCACTACAAACACTCTCAAACAGTGAAAACAAAGGTACTATATAGTAGCAAAGTAATACGCCAGCCTCCTGCTCTCTAGTGCACAACAACATCATCCTCACTAATCATTGGTCACCTGCCACCTAGTCTGCCCATCCAAAACCGGATGAACAACCCAAGGTAATAAGAGGAAACATAAAACCTTGATTCAGAAAACTGTCTTAGTAAGCGAAAAAGCAGCTATCTAACATCATCAGCAAAGTATACGAGAATAGGCAAACTAACAAACCAATCCACCAAGCATCAGAGAAGAACCCAAACTGCCTTCCCTATACTTGAATAGTGATAGCCATTACAATCCAGCAATCAAGAAAAAACAATTCAACCATGACAACTAGGGGTAACCAGACAATAGCATAACAACTAGCATCCAACAGCAATCATAGCAACAAGTTGTATCTCACGTAATTCATCCTAATAGAGATTAACATCCCTTAAGCACAAGCCTCGAGGTCTAAACCAATATCATACAAGCACCCAAGAAACATCTCCCTTGATGTCAAACAACTTACGTGAGATGATACGAACAAAACAACCAAACACTCATGACCCTTGTTATCACTACCGATCCTGGTTCGAAACCATCGTTAATCGTATGACAGTCACTTGCCATATGTCAAGGGCTAATGGTATACCCTGGTTCTAGCAAAAACTCAATACGCCATCATGACTCATATGTTTGTCTTCTGAACTCTTGACAACTAGTCCCTTCACGACTGCCCGAGGTACGAGGCCCTTTGCGACTGCCCAAAGTACTACTGCTTTGAGTCCGCTAGAGCTATGACAAAGATAATCTCTTGGTTTTCGCATCTCTAGTTATCAACCCCAATGAATATTCCTAAGCTCAAGTCCCCCTCGAGCAACCATTTTCTAGAACTCAACACCCTTACGTTATCTTCACATTCATTGCATTATGACAATCAACGAACGCATCACAACACTTCGAACATTACTACTTGAATTCGCGTCGAAGTCATAACCATCATCGAGCCAAAAACACACTTTGTTTGGTCGATATTCAATCCATAGCGCTTCAATCTTTCTGCTATGAAAACATACCATAACATTTAAAACACATTCTACAGCGATTTGAAATGCTGTCATCCACCACCGATCCATAGTCCATTGGTCTGGCCAACCAATCAGAATTGCATGCCCGACCCATCGGAACCACAGGAAAAAAATCGTGCTCGATTCATAACCTTCACTAGACCGATCCACATACCACAACTCTTTATAAGAATGCTACTGATCCACTCCTGACTGATCCATGGCTCTTGAATTCTGCCTGATCCATCTAAGCCCGATCCATGGTCTTGACCGATCCATTGTCTTGATCGACCCATGGTCAGGACCAACCCATGGTCCTGACCGATCCATATTCTGAAATGACGACCGATCCATGCTCTGAAATCACGACCGATCCATCATTAGGGTTTTTACTGACCCATCAATGATACCAATCCATCCCCATTGCTTAGAGAACATTCCACCGATCCATCACTTGAAGTCACGACCGATCCATCCACTTGAAGTCACGACCGATCCATCCTCTTAAATTCAACTTGAAATTTAACTGATCCATCCAACACACAATTCGACCAATTCAACCATTATCCAATTCAAGCAACAATCAACAATCATCCACACACCAATAATCATCACTCAATTATGTGAAATTCTCCAAATCATGATAAAATGATGAATAAACAAAATAATAGATCTAAACTTACATAAACATATGCATTAACATAGAAATTAGCGGTTTTAAGTTGCTAGAATAGATCCTATGCCGATTCATATGAAAATATACTTATCATTACATAGATCTACATGAAACTAATTTGAAATGATGAAAATGAGATCAAACAACCCATATACTTGATTGGATTCACGTGAAAGATGCTTATCTCTCACCAATTATTCAAAACAACACAAAAACACTTGGATCTA